>OV815284.1:32328034-33807200 GCA_929108145.2 Limnephilus rhombicus | reverse complement strand
TAACTCTTTTTTAGGGCGCCCCATTTTCCGTTTTCCCGGTGTTTAAAATTTTCCATCTGCTTTTTCCCCTTCCTTGACGATTCGCCTTACCGTTGATTGAGATTTACAACATTTAAAACATCATAAAAATTATTATTATAGAAGGTATTTAAAAAACACACAATAGATAATATTCATTAAGAAAGAAAGAGAAATTTAAGAAAAAAGTTACTTTTCTATGAGTTTAAAGAAGTTGCACATGATTATTTTTTTAAATTGAGTTATTCCCTTTTTATTGTGGCTTCACATGAACTGTCAAATGAGAGAGTCAAATTCGGATTTTTAAACATAACCTCAAATGTAGTTTTATCCTTTTCATAAATTTTTTATTAATCTTATCCTGATGAAGAAAACGTAGTTTTCGAAACATGTTGATAATATAAATAATATTATATGGTGGTTTTTACAAAGTTATTTGTTTTCATTTAATTATCCTTTTAAATTTAAATGTAGATATACTTATATTAAATCAAATTTTGTAAAAAAAAACGATATTGAGTTTTTAGTTAAAAATGCTGGTACGGAGAAAAATCAATCTTTCTCGTCGGAACCGCCCTGTACAAATGCCAGTTGATAGCGATAGCGACGAACAGTATGAAGAATACAGTATATCTTTCTCATTCTAAAAAACGTCCGATCGCGAGACCGTCTTTTAACGAAATTTGATTTCTCGGCCGCCGGCAAAACCGTCATTATTTAATTGTTCCATTTCCGAATCAAGAACACAATGTTTGCAACCTGATTACTCTGATGATTCCTCTGAACATAACTCTGATAGCATTCTGTTTAAAGTACTTTATTTTCTCACAAATCTTTGGGTGTTATTTTTTACTATATTTTCTAACTATAACTTTCTTAATTTTTCTGTTATGTTTTTTATAACCTTACCACCATCATGTTTACTGTAATACGAAGTTGACATATTATATTGTAAGACCTATAATGTTGGTGTGTATATTGGTACACTTTTCTATGAATGTGTTGTGTTTAACAATTATGCTCCTTAATCCCTATAAATAAGACAAAGTTTTGTATTAAGGTAAAATCTGCAGACAATTAGGTATGTGGCAGCTTTGCAGTGCCATCTTTCTTGTTTTTTTTTGTAAATCCTGTACTATCTTTGTCTTTAAAAAAATAAAGATGTTTAGTGTTTATATTTAGTTTATTTCTCTCCCCGAAAATGACTCAGATAGTAAGGGTCGACCGAGATCTCGGTCTCGGTCTCGGCATTCTCGGCTACAAATTCTACCGAGAACTCTGTCTCGGTTCTCGGCGAAAAATCGCCGAGATTCTCGGCCATAACCGAGACCGTTGTAAGTAGGTACGGTATAGGATAATGGGATTCAAATCTACCCCGCGCTTCGACCAAGTATATCTAGACAGGGCGTGTAGGTTTTAAAAATGACACCGGAACCAAAAATATTGGTTTACGAAAACATTTATCAAAAAGAAAGTCCTTTATCTCGCAGTCAAAAGATCGCAAGAAGCATTGGTTTGTACCTTTTGTTGGTCTGCGTGGGGCTAATTTGTTTTCCAGCAAGTTCGCGGTACCGGAATTACTAGCTTTGCGAAGATCATTTTTAAAACACAAATTTCAGGCAGTTAGAAATATTTTAGGTATGGGCTATCGCGGAATTTATTATTAACAATTTAATCAGTTATATGAATATCTAAAAAAATATGTACATAACATATGAATGCGAGGCAGCGTATCGAGAAAAGTAACAATTGATAAAACATGTTTAATTTCTTCCTAGTAAAACAACTACGTCACGCAAGAGATGAAACGGAATTCGATGGGTAGTTGTATTATGAAATTTCTCGTAGGTGGTGTCACTTTGGGATTGGAATTGGGTATGGGAGGGCTAATCTATAGTTAATATATCGATGACCCCGCGTGTCCACTTTCGTCACTTGGTGTCAGTGCGTGAGAGAGCTGTCGATTGTGATGAAAGTTTTTATCAGCACCGCCTACTAGTGTAGCAAGTGAACAAACAGCTCTTTAGCAGAGCTGGTCAATTAAACAACATGAGGCGACACTCTTTAAAGGGTGAAAACTCAGAAAAATTGCTATTTATGTGCTACAACATCATGTTTTTCAATTTTGATTATTAAATCTATTTAAAACAAATTATTATTACATTCTTAAATATACTATATTATGCAAAAATAGCCCATTTTCATTTTTATCTCAATTTATCTATTCTCGGTCTCGGCCGAGATTTTAATTTATTCTCGGTCTCGGTCTCGGCCGAGAACGAAAAACCTGTCTCGGTCGACCCTTATCAGATGGTAATTAAAGATAAGCAATAAATACTGATTTTTGTTTCTTTACGTTAAGTTCTTGTAAATCTTTTGATAAAGTATTTCATTTGTGAAAAATGAAACAATACAACTTTGTATAAACCACTTATATAATGCGTAAATCCGACCGGTTTCGGAACAAACGTTCCTTCTTCAGGGAAAGCTTATACTAATTTGACACTTTCGAACAATGTTTTATTATGGTAGGGGTGGAGCCGTTGCTAGTTATTAATGTAGATTGGCTGGGTAGGTATTAATGTAGAGTGGGTGGATAGGGGAACAAATCCATGATTGGGCTATAAGACAATAGCGAACTCAGAAAAATTATTATTATTAAGACACCTTAAATGTTCTTTGATTCTTCAAAATTACGAGTTGTTTTTCCTATATAAAATGAGGGACAATCATTGCATTTGAGTTTATATATTCCGGAATTAGTCAATTTATGGTCTTTATCTTTAGTATTTCTCAAAAAATTACCGATTTTATTTCTTCTATAAAAAATTGGTTTAATATTAGAAGGGAGATTTTTGCAAAATTGAAATGAAAAATTATTAATATACAAAAATTTACGCCATTCTTTATTATTAATATTATTAGAATTGTATAGATATTTATTTTTTGAAATTTTGCCAAGTTTTTTATTTAGGATGTTATCAATTAATTTTGGTTCATATCCGTTATTTATAGCAATTTGTTTTATTATAGAAAGTTCAGAAAGAAAATTATTATTAGACATTGGGACATTTACTATTTATTTATATTTCATTTTTTTATTTTTATTTTTTATTTCATTTGTACTTACTGATTGTACTTTCTACAATTAATGTTTGTTTTTATGTTTCTAAATTTGACTAAAATTGTTTTTATTTTTTCTTGCAAATTCGTGCTTTGTATTACATTTTCTGACTATGCTGTTACCTACTTATTAGTCTCAAAATACATATTTTCTACTGTTTATTGTATTTATCGAAAAAGAATGCATTGCTCGCAATTACAGTGAACCGATTAAACCGGCTTCATCCAAAAAAAAATTTCTATTAGAAAAATTGCCAGGGCGCAATTTACGCCAGTATAGTGTGCAGTAAAAAATGGACAAAGTGATCCAACCTCACATGGGCTCGCTGTAAAAAGGGACTACATGGACTCTGCGCGGGAAAACACAATTGTGAAGCAACATAATCTTTTATTTTTTTACAGGTCATGAGTTTTTTATTAGAAAACATAAAATATCATTCTTTACTTGTGTACATAATTGCAAAAAGAATTATTCAAATTGGTTGATATTTGTCCAAGTTATTTATTAAATACCGGCATACAGAATACAAGCATTTTTATTGAATACCATACTTAAAAAAAATCTAAAACACAAAATATCTGTAGCAATTTACATACATATTTGCAAAATAAACATAATAATAAAATGGCTAAAGGTGTTTTTATTGTAATCCTCTGTGTTAATTCATTAAAAGATTAATTTTTTTCGGACTTGTTTTTTTGATAAGCAAAAAAATGACATTTCTCTTTTTTAACACACATTTTCATTAAGTTCGAGTTAAATCATCCCGCAAGAGGGTTACAAATACTACTTTAGCATTGACGTACGTTATCTACTTTATTATTTATTGTACACGAGTTTTTTTCTATCTAGCTTGAGAAACACCGAGTTTTTTCATACATATAAGTGAAAATGAACGTGTTTATAATAATTTTCTGAGCATACTTTACATTTTTTCTATCGAGGGATTTTAATATAATTTGCGTTTCGGCGTGGAATACGTCTAGATATTATCTTCAAAAATAACATTTTTTAAGAGCTTATAAACTTCAAATTTTTAAGGGGAGATATGTAAGAAATCGGTAGAAATTCGGGTAGGGGCGGCTTAATAATCTGTATAAACTTATAAAGAAGCAGGAAAGATAGCTCAATATTCCACTTTATCCTCCACATTGTTTGGTGATTTTTTTTTTACTATCCTGACCCTATTGGTATTATTGTATCATATGTTGTACATATATTCCAATTGGGAAAGTACGGCGAGCGATACGCCGAAATACGCCATCCCACACATTAGCTGTGTCTGAACACGCTCTAAGATTAAACAATGTTAATGAATTTTAGTCTTATCCTGAAAGAAACCTTTGGTTTTGAAATATGTAGATAATTTTGATTAAAATTGTGGGGTTTTACAAAGTGATTTGTTTTCATTTAATTAAAATGTTTCTACAAAGTTATTTTGCAAAATTCAAGAAAAAAACTCTTGTGTCTATAGCTCGTAACAGTAAATGCCAAAGAAATTAAAGTTAAACATAGATTATTGTTGATGGTAAAATATGTAATGCTCTAATAGCGCACAAATCTTCGCAGAGGTGTTAAGAATCTGGAGTAACTCCCAAAACATAACAGAATGTTCTGTTCTGTACCATTTGCGTTAGCGTATACCCGTTAAATCGGCCGTATACGACCTATTTTGACAGTTTTCTTAAATTCCGTATCGCGGTAACGAGCTAAATACTGCGCATTTTTTAAGACACCAATTCTTAAAAGTAGTTACCCTAATACCAGAGATGATGGCGCGTTTTTCCGCTTATTCCTCGTTAAGAGATGGCAGTCGCGGGAAAATTTGCGAATCGAATGTCATCGCGTACAAACATCAAAATAATACTTCTTCATATGATCAAAATAATACGCCAATTTAATAGTCACCTATGGACGCCTAATAAACTTGTATGTAAGTAGTTTTAATAACTAATAAATAGTTATTCGTGTTTTTAAGTAGGTAATTACCATTTAACACACAACAGGCGAAGACGAGCTATAGAAAAATCTCAGAAATTTGACAGTAGATAACGCGCGACGGATGTCTTCCGATATCCGACGGATTTTGCCTTTTTTGTCTTAATTGTCTCGTAACGCTGTCATAACGCAAACGATCATACAAAAGATACAGAATCACCTATAAATACTTATTTCCGTATTACCGCGTTATCTTATTCTGTCTGTCGCTTTCTGTACAAATGTGTATACGGATAAAACACTTGCAGCCTTACTAATAAAAAAACACGAACGACTGTTAAACGGTGTTTTTGTTTCACACCGTGTAACGATTGTACATTTTATTTTTTAGAAGATCACTTCCATGAAAGTAATGTTTTTAATGTTATTTAGTTATGAAAGTAATGTTATGCGTGCATAAATATTACCTTATGTGTGTATAAATAAATACAAAATCGATAAATCAAAGTTTAAATTGTGTAAAAATGAATCCAAAATATCAAATTAAAATTTTAAATTAAAATTTTAATTGTATGAACAGATAAGATGAGGTACAAAGTGAAGTGATCGTTTTGTTCCAAATTTTTCAAATAAAAGGACTGTATTTTTTAATTTCGTTTTCACATGGTATGTTTAGGGTGAGTTTTTTTTTCAAAATACTGCAAATTTTTAACACGAAAGTATATTTCAGATACAAAAATCTAAAAGGTAATTTTATCTAGTTTCTATAAAAGTATTTTTTTAAAAATAACTTTTTATAAATTTCCTTCAAAAATAAGAAATTTACATGACATTTAAAATAAGTTGGAAAAATTCCAAAATTCGTTCAGAAATTATTAATAAAACAAGCGTATAGAATAGATAAACAACTCCCTCTGGCTGTGTAAGCAATGTATATATCTTTCCATGGACAATTTTTTGTCATTTTTAATTAGTGTTTTCACATCCACGGTCGTTTATCAATTGAATAAAATCTTCACGACGTTTTTTAGTAAGGCTATAAGTGTTTAATATAGGTGTTTGAACCCATGTATTAATTCTAGGCACATACGTAGTATTTAAATTTGTGTCTCTGTAAAATAATTGCAAATAAATTATTTATCAAAACTCTTTCTCTTTTAATTACCTTCATGTTCTACTGTGGGTACTACTTTGATTATTCATATGATTTGAGTATTCACTGTATTCATTCGTTAAGTTTTAAAATTGATGCCTATCTATGTATTATTTTTTTAAATGCTTCCCTATTTAATAATCTTCAAAATGATATGAAATGCAGAGTCGTAAGTATGATATTTTGTAAACAAACGATAATAGAGTAGAGCAGGCCTGGGCAACCTATTTAAAATTGTCCACGGGCCGCAATTGTCACTGATTTTCGCTCATATCTTAAGTTACAACTGGGAATAAATTTAGATATTTTGTTTTAGAGAATTGTTTTTTCCACTGTGTGCTAGTAAGTACCTTCAAAACTGGACTTTTTTGAATATGAATAGCTAGTCAGGACAGGAGAATGATTTTTTTGAGTATGTGACCTTTTAAATTAGACTTTTGTGAACACGTATAGTTACAGTTTGAACAAACGATTGGTTTTTCTCCACAGTGAGTCAGCATTTGCTGAAGTTTATTGAATATAATAGGTATAGTCGGGTTTTCTCAACTGTGAGTCAGTATATCACTATACATATAAATTAGACTTTTGTGTACATGCATAATTACAGTTTGAACATGAGAATGGCTTTTTTCCACGATGAGTCAGTAGGTATGTAACTATTTAAATTAGACTTTTGTGGCCATGCATAGTTAAATAAATATTTAAATTAGACTTTTGTGATCGTGCATAGTTACACTTGAAGTGAAATATAAAATTGCGCTATACAAAAGTTATTATTATTATTATTACAGTTGGTACAAGAAAATGGTTTTTCTTCACTGTGAGTCAGTGTGTGCCTCTTTGGAATTGGAACTGGAAGCTGGAAACGCGGTGATAGCCCATCCCGAATATCAACTATCTCTATGGCGCCCATAAATGACGTATACTGATGTACAGTGCTACACGTATAAGTTGGCGAAAAAGAGGGCTCCGTCGTCTATGACATAACGGTAGTATGTGTGGTTGCCAGATTAAAATATAAAAATATGGCGTTAGTACATGTTTACGTCACCGCCAACTTATACTTGTAGCACTGCAATATTGTGAAAGAAATGCTTTATAGATTTTAATTAGTATCTAATGTAGTAGTACATCGCGTCGTCATTGCAAGCGGACTGCGACTTTTCGGCGGGCGTTATTATGCGCAGGAAAGATAAAACATCCGAATCAATGCGCTTTTTCGTATAATTGTTGAAACTTTAATGATCGCGGGCCGCACGTAAGGGGCCGCGGACCGCATGTAAAGGCGCCGAGGGCCGCGGGTTGGCCGGCCCTGGAGTAGAGCGATGAATTTATTAATGAAGAGACAAAGAGACATCAATGCATTCCAGCACTTATTAATTTGTACCTATAGCATTTAAATTGAAGCCTATCCATGTACATATTTTTTTAATTACATGATTCGGTAAAATCTTCCTTATTTAATTTCCTTCAAAATGACCAATGGTGGATTTATATTTGTCTGACGTGTCGTGTCATAGCTGTATCGGTTTCGTACATTTAGTATGATGAGGTTTATACGTTTGTGGTTGTGTGCCGTGATGCGTTGTGTCATGTCACGTCAGAAGCGATCTGGACTTTCGTCAGAGTGGTGCAGATGCAGATAAGGGAACCTACCCATAGTACGTGACCAACTTTTTGCAATTTTTAACCCCCCCCCCCCGGTGACCAAAAACCTAAGCAACCCGCCGCTCATTTGTATGGAGCGTGACATTTTGAAGACCCCCCCCCCCCCCCCTAAACGTGTCACGTAGTATGGGTACGTTCCCTAAGGGGCGAGGGAGCGGCCGCGTCACGATAGATCAGAGAAGTATGCACGAGTCCGTGCTGTGTTGTGACGACTGTATTGATTCAAAATATAGTCAGAAAGCGTCAGAACTCAGAACATGGCATATATTCGTAGATGTGAATGCTAACCATCACGTCACAGCACATCACGACACGACACGTCAGACAAATATAAATCCACCTTTAGTTTGGAAAGCGGTAAGTATAATATTTTTATCTTGTTTAAAAATGATCATAGAGCAGAGAAATGAATTAAGTTTCTCTATGTTGAGAAATTACGCATGGTGCGCCGGCCGCTTTGATTCCGCGCTTTTTGGTCGTAAGTCAGCGATGGCTGTCGATGCTATGGTCAATAATAACAAAACAGTTGAAATAATTCTTAACGTGTTTTCAGGTCGTGCTCATTTCACCACGAAAGGAAGAGGCAGGCTGCTGACGATGGGCGGTTACACGTTCAATAGGAACGTCCAGCTGACCCACGGCCGGATGCGCTACCAGTGCTCCTCTCACCGGAAGCATTGCCAGGCCATGGCCATCCTGCTGGGAGATATCATCCTCGTGTCCAACAGGAGGCATAACCATCCGCCTCCCGACCTCTCCGAACACTATGTCATAGAATAACGGCAGGGGCGGGCAAGATGGCTGGATGATTGCGCTATGAGCAGTGTCAGGCCATGGCTACCCTACTGGGAGGCATTACCCTCGTGTCCGACAGGAGGCGTAACCATCCATCTCCCGACCTGTTCTAACATCATGTCCCAGAATAACTGCAGGGTCGGGCATTATGGCTGGATAGAATGCGCTATGAGCAGTGTCAAGCAATTGCTATCCTGCTGGGAAAACTTTGCCGTCGTATCCGACCGGAGGCGTAACCATCCATCTCCTGACCTACCCGAACACCATGTCGCAGAATAACTGCAGGGTCGGGCATAATGGCTGGACACTCTGGACATGTTGCGCTTTGAGCAGTGTCAGGCCGTGGCTATCCTGCTGGGATACATTATCCTTGTATCTAAACGAAGCCATCAGCCGCCCGACCTGTCCTAACACTATGTCATAGAACAAGGGTTCCAACCGGTCAATCGCGGAGCAAAATTTCGATTGCGAACTTTGAAAATAATTATTATTTCCTAATTTAATATTTAAAACTACGGATGAAAAAGATTATGTTCTGGTCGAAGGACAAATTGGTTTCGATAGATTCGTGGTTATCTGAAGCGGTTAATCGTGAATGTTTTGAAGAGCAAAAAAACACAACGGCAAATATTATTATTGAATTCTTGTTACGATCCCTACGAAAATAAAAGTAATAAAGTAGTTTCCAATTTCGAAAAGTTTTCCTTGTCACTGAGTAACAACATGGGCGCGTAGTCTATAACGGCTGAACAGTTTTATGTGCCCCAATAAAAAGTAAGAAAAATGGGTTCATCGTAAAATACTATTCGAGGTTCAAGTATAATGTATGTAGTCCAGTCATAATCGCTTCTATTTATATTTTGACCAGCTGAAGTCCTCAGCGTTGCCCGGTTTTTTGAAATTTAATGTAAACAGTGACGTTCCTCTTGTTTTAAAGGTCAAGTGTGCAAAATTTAATCAATCTCAGATCCACGCCGCCCACCCGCGCGCCACACGTCACAGACGTAATCTTTTGCAAAATTTGTGCCTAATATTTAACAATATTTTTCTTATATTCTGGTTAATAAAATTTTTGAAAAAAGATTTAGTTATAATGTAGGTATATTTTGTTAATTTTGATTTTAGACAAATCTGCGACACAGTATTTTTCCATACAAATAATTTTAAAAATAACCAATACATTTTCTTTCTGGGAATTCGCATATCCGTGTGTATTTTATATAATATAATTTGTGGGTGCTCGTTGTGATTTACAAATATTACAAATTAAGATTGAATTATAAATTAAACAAAATGTTTAATATTTTATTAAATGTTTAAATAATAAAATTGACAATATACTATGATAAAATATAAAAAGTCTTAAAATAAAATTGTTTGTTTTTTCTTATAATAAAATTGTTTGTTTTTGCCATTAAGGTTTTAAATCTAATTATTATTGATGTAAAATAAATGTAAGTTAAATAAACGTAAGTTAAATAAATGTAAGTTAAATAAACGTAAGTTAAATAAATGTTTAATTCATTGAATTTGATGAGTTTATTTTGGAATAACCAGTTTCAGTATAATGTTGTAACAATGTTAATAATCCCAACAATGTATAACATTGTACTCATTACTCAAATACATACAATGTTTGGTATTTCGCTTGTCATCGCTCAAATAAATAAGGACAGAAGACACAATATGTGCTTATTTTAGGTTTATTCTGACTACAATATTTATTACAGTCGTGCCATGATTCCAGATGATACCCCAAATTCTAAACCTTGTTTCTCTTGTACAATTCACACCGAAGTGTGATTTTCATTTGATTTCCCGGACTCGTGCGTATAATTATTATATTGGCATTTTTTCTCCTTAAACATGTAGATGTTTCTCAGCAACGGAGATGGATAGAGCGATACTGATTTAATTTGTTGTTGCAGATAACAAGGAAGCTGGCCCCCAAAATGCAGGAAATAAAGACCCATTACTCAAAGAAATCTTCCACGTTACTATGGACAACGTTGAAGAATCAAAAAAAGATATCAAAACTGAATTCACCAAGCCAGGTCCCAAGAGATTCAAACCTCTGTCAATCATTAATAAACATCTTAATGTTGCGGTCAATAGCCATATTATTAAAAAAAAGAAAATATTTAAAAACAAGGTGGCGGGCAACAAAAAAGCTAACATTTGGAAGAATTACAGTTTTAAATGTGGAGATGAGGAGATGTTTTTAGGGCCCCCGTGTTCGTTAGTTGGGAAATATAGTCCGTGCTCAAAGTCTGATGCTTTCAACTGTTCCAAGTTTACTCTGGTCAATAGAAAGTCTATCTTTGACACTTTCTGGAATTCGATGACTTGGCATCAGCGTAAATTGTTTGTCATTCATATGATTGATGTTGAAACTCCCGAAGACGCAAGTTCCGCGGGCCCCGCGAGGAAATATAATCGTTTAATCTACAACTTGCCATTGAATGCCGACAAGGTTAGAGTTTGCCAAACCACATTCGCTAATACGGTCGGACTTAAAGACAGCAGGTTGAGGCACTGGATAAGGTTTAAGGATAACGACTCGAAAATATAGACAAGCCACATTTTATAATACATTTTGTGGGAATATCTTAGTAGGTACATCAATTTAAGGTATACAAAGTTTAATGACGGCTGGTTAAAAGAAAGGTGACTTGATCCCATCTATGCGGTGCTAATTAATGCAGTAATTTGAGGTTGAATTCGGTTGATGGTAAAATCTTACATCCAGACTCCATTTTCTATTGCGGTGCTAATGAACTGCAGTAATTTGAGGATGAATTCGGTTGATGATAAAATCTTACATCCAAACCACAATTTCTGAAGCGGTGCTAATTAAATGGAGTAATTTGGGGATAAATTCGGTTGATGGCAAAAACCTTATATCCAAAGTACATTTTCTGAAACGATGCAAATTAAATGCAGTAATTTGAGGTTGAATTCGTTTGACGACAAAATCTTACATCCAAACCACATTTTCTGAAGCGGTACTAATTAAATGGAATAATTTGGGGAATAATTCGGTTGATGGCAAAACCTTATATCCAAACTGCATTTTCTGAAGCGGTGCTAATTAAATGCAGTAATTTGAGGTTGAATTCGGTTGACGACAAAATCTTACATCAAACCACATTTCTGAAGCGGTGCTAATTAAATGCAGTAATTTGAGGTTGAATTCGGTTGACGACAAAATCTTACACCCAAACTACATTTCTGAAGCGGTGTTAATTAAATGCAGTAATTTGAGGTTGAATTCGGTTGACGACAAAATCGTACACCCAAACTACATTTCTGAAGCGGTGTTAATTAAATGCAGTAATTTAAGGTTGAATTCGGTTGACGACAAAATCTTACACCCAAACTACATTTCTGAAGCGGTGTTAATTAAATGCAGTAATTTGAGGTTGAATTCGGTTGACGACAAAATCTTACACCCAAACCACATTTCTGAAGCGGTGCTAATTAAATGCAGTAATTTGAGGATGGATTCGGTTGATGGCAACATTTTACATCCAAACCACATTTTCTGGAGCTGTGCATTGACATCATCAAGATGGCATTTTCTTTTATATTTTGCAGGAACAATATATCAAATTAAGGTAAGAATTGGACGAATACTGTTAACTTGGTTAAAGGAAATAACAGCTTGATCGCATTCTCTATTTTGGTAGGAATTAAATCTTTAAAAAAGATTTTGGTTGAAGTTAATTCGGTTGGTGATGAGATATAATGGCGAAACCACAATTTATGTATTTTTTTTTAAAATTTGACGTATTTATTTATTTTTGTCATTTCGAAAATAATTTTATTGAATGACTTTTTTTGTCTTTCTTAAAATAATTTTTTTTTTTTTTTCATTTTTCACTTTTGATTTTCCTAAAGGGGGAGGTACCTACTAAGCAACTGCCGTATAAAAATATTGCATATGATCCATTTTTATGCAAAATTAAAGATTTTCTGGGATGTGATAACGTAACTATGAAGAAACTTATGATTTAACAATTTTTCATCACAATGTTTCCTAAAATATGTAATTACCTTTTAAATTAAATTTTTACGTTTCTGAGATTATGTTAATATTTTTTATTTAGAAATGTGAAATTAATCTTTATTAAGTTATTCAGAACTTATTGTGAGAATTCAGCATTTATTCATGGTTATTTTTAATGGAATTAGGTTTATTTTTAAATTAATAAAGTCGCCACCCAAAGGGGAACAAATATGAAAGATGTTTCTCACTTGGTAATAACACAACTTTATTTCCAATGAGTTTAACGGTCGATTACCAATTGCCGATTACCTATGGTAATGGAATTCGAATCTCATCGCGGGCACTTTTTCAGAAAAGGTTCTGTTTAATCATAAAAAAATGAAACTGGAGTTTTAAAAAATATATGACTTCGGTTACTTATTTTGTTTTCATAAGGTAACAACATTAAGCCCCTGCACAAAGATTTTGTTTTGTGTAATACTTTGGCCTTTATATTTTTGTTTTAGATTAGGTTAACAAAATATTCGCTATGTTCTTAACTCGGCGCTTACCATACTATTGTTACTATTTTAAATACCATGTTTTTATTATTAATTACTTTCTTTAATTTTTCACATTATTTTTAGAATAAGTTTATAATTATATTATCTCTTTGCCAGTTTAAAATATAAAATATCTAAAATTCAAAATAAGAATTCCGACTCTTTAAATATAAAAATAATTTGAAGGGCTGAAACTCTTTTAAAGAACAAGGAAAATTATTTCTGACAATTTATAATCTTTACTAAAAAAAAAACTGTTAACTGTTTTCACCTCTTCACAATATTTTATCTCTTTGAATTTAACTGTTACTTTGGTATATTTAATAATATTTCGAAAACTCGATTTTTACCTTCAAATTTTTGATAGATTTTGGGATGATTTGAATTTTTTTTATGGACAATATTTTTAAGTAAAATTTTCATTCTCAATGTTTTTTTTGGGGTATTGTTTCTTTTTTATGTTAAGACTAGCTGAAGACCCCGGTTTTACCTGGGCTTTACGCAGAGTTTTTAGAAGTCACAGGTAAACAGTAATTTTTCTCTTATTTTGAATTTCCAAATGTGCAAAAATCAAAATTCTGCTTTAAAGGGTGGGAAAAGGGAATGAGGTGTTTTTCGAAATCTTATTTAGACCATCACCTTGTTTCATAAAACTGTAGATTGTATAAAAATTAAGGCCACGCCGCCACAGACATCCCTTGTTAAAAGATGTGGAATTTTATTTTTTTTTGCATTTATAGAAATTATTAGTTTTTTATTGTGTTAATAAAGCATTTAATTCTTATGATTTTTTCTTTTATACCTACATAAATACCATAGTGAATTATTTTTTTATTTTGAATGCTTCATTTTCCGCAATACGGTTTAAACAAATTATCTATACTATTACCTAGCTTTTATCAACAATTAAAACATTTTGGATGAAGTAGGGAAAATAATGGCGCTGTGGGATGAAGCAAACGTCAAAGCGCCCCATGAAGTTGGATTCTCAGGACCGTAGGACGGTGGCCATTTTGTCAGGCCAATTTGACAAAATAAGTAAATAATATTACATTTATGATTCTCATTTCATCATTTCCTTCCCTTCCCAACACCATTCAAACTAACAACATACCCCGATTGGGTGTGCCGTAGTCTCATTGGCTTTTTGATAGTTGGAACTCTTGTACGGTATTAACATTACAAACAACTACAAAAAGTGTTGTAGTCTTAACAATGTACATTTATGAATGAAAATTCATATTTTTGAAGAACTTTTAAATTCTTATGTCATTATTGGAATTAAGCTCCAGCTATAAATTCTATCTTAATTTTTATTCCAGTTAATCTTGTCAATCACAATCAGTTACTTTGGGAGGCGGAGATAGGTACCTACCCCCGCCCCAGGAAACATTTATTCTATAACCAACACCTCTGCCATAGGTCACCCCAAAGGGTTCGCTACGTCTGGTGACATACCAGCAGTGCCCTGGTTCATGTGGTGAGGTTTGTCAAGGTCTTGGCGGCGGATGATTTGGAGACACTGAACCCCAGATTCTTACCCACCCCTCACTCCTTTTTCCTTCCCAGAACTTCCTATCATTCCTTTCCTTAAAAAACCCTCCACACAGCATCCCCAATGATTACACACCCTCTGAGGGAAATTGTTTTCCTCAGGGCCTCCTGTGTGGAGCAAATGTAAAAAAAGTTAAAAGATTAGTTGTACTTTTTTTTGATTTACTAATAAAATTGACTAACTAACTAACCAACTATCACGCCGTTTCCCCGCAGGGGTAGGCAGAGAGGACGGACCGCCAAACATCCCGGTCTTGGCACACATTCCTTGCCTCGTTTACATTCATACAACGTCTCATACATTCTCTTCTATTATTCTGACTCTTGACATGGCCCGACTCAAGTATCTGATTCACTTGGTCGTGCCATGTCTTTCTTGGGCGTCCTCGACTTCTTCTACCATTCACATCTGCGTCATATATTCTCCTTACACTCCTTTCCTAGTTCATTCGCTCTACATGCCCAAACCATCGGAGCGTTCCTTTCTTGATCTTACTCATCACGCTTACATCAGCCTTGCATTCTTTGCGGATTTCCACATTTCTCACACGATCATACATGCTTTTACCACACATACGCCTCAGGGATCTCATTTCTACAGCGAATAAATTGACGGTTTAAGGATTATCATTCCTCGCAGTTGGTGTGAAAAGGCTTCCAGGTAGGAAGGAGAAGGTGTGCGTGGTCTGAGGTCAGGGACGGAGGCCCCATGAGGAGATCCCAGACCATATGTGTCGGCTGCAAGAAGGGTCTGCACGGACCCTGCCTCTCCGATCATCATAAATTATGCCCAAAGCGTTTGGTATCCTTGAAATAACACTCCGGAAACCAAAATTCATGACCAAGTGGTTGCCCCAGTGGAAGCGACCCAAAGGAAGAACAACGAAGAGGTGGGTGAATTGAATACAAAGGGTTGGAGCAGGATGTGAAGGACAGAGGACTGCAAATGAAGGCGAATAGCGAGGGACCGCTGAAAGTCCCAGACCATCTGCGTCGGCTGCTCTCCGGAAACCATATAAGAAATAGGAAACCACACGCAAAGGGCTTGGATTGCAAGATAAAACAATTTAAAACAGAAACAAAATACAATAGTACAGTGATGAAACATAACAGTGACAAAAAAGAATATAGAAGTGAGCAAGGAAACTATACATGCCTACTAACTACAAACAAAAAGCAAAGAAAATATACGTACTAACTCAGCACGGGTAAGCCACCCAGTAAGGCCTACATTATTGAATTATTCTATAAAATGTAAGTTTAAAAAAAAAACCTAAACTAACTAATTTAGGTTAGGTATGTAGTTGACACAGTTGTTATGTTTATTTATTATTAAACTAATCTAATCTAAATTAACCTTACCTTCTATATTTATTGTTATCAAATTTAATTTGTAGAACTCCATTTTAATTTTAATTTTTTTATTATATTATCAATAATATTATTATCAAATTAATATAAACAGTTTATTTTTAAACAAGTTCTGCTGTGTAATTATTATTACGCGTGACAGCTGTTTCGCCTTCTGAAGGCATTATCAAACAGTTTGATAATGAAAGGGGATGAGGTTTATAAATATTTAGGATACCCGCAATCGAATAGATTAGATCACACTATTATTAAAAATGATATTAGGATTAAATTTCAAACTAGGATCAGAAAATTTTTAAAATGCAATTCTCTCTGCTAAAAATTTAGTAAAAGCAATAAATACTTGGGCAATACCTCTACTAACGTACTCATTTGGCATAATTATATCGTCCAATACAAATTTAGATAGTTTAGAACGATTAATTAGAACTACGTTAACAAATTTTAATTGCCATCATCCAAATTCAGCTATAGAACGAATTAATTTACCTAGAAATTTAGGAGGTAGAGGTGTAGTCAAAATAACATCTTTGAAACACAATCAGGTAGAAATGCTTAGAAATTTTTTCCATAGGAAAGCTAATAGCTCAGAAATGCACAAAATAATTTGCAAGGCAGATAGAAACATTACACCTTTAAATTTACATGACGAGAATGCCAACATTCTTATAAATTAACCAAGAATTATTAGATTCCTGGTCAAATAAAATTATTCACGCAAAAAACTTCAATTATCTCAACCAAACGTATGTTGATAAACTTTCGTCAAACAAATGGTTGAGTATTGGAGAGTTGAGCGCAGAAATAGAAGGATTTATGCTTGCCATTCAATATAGAGTCATTAATACTAAAAATTATAGGAAGCATATAATCAAAGATATAAATCAAATTGATGATTTATGTAGAAAATGTTTGGCTTTTCCGGAAACTATAGAACATATTATATCGGGATGATCTCTGTTAGCGCCGTCCGAGTATACATTTAGGCACAATCAGGTTTTAAAAATAATTCACCAAAGTTTGGTAATTAAACATAACTTGATTGATTGCCGTAATATACATAATACCATATTATGAATATGAACCAAATTCATTTTTAGTAAATGAATTTTATAAAATATATTATGATAAAACTATACTAACAGACAGAACAGTTAGTCATAATAGACCTGATATAGTTTTACATGACAAAATTAAAAAAAAAAAAACTTAGATCATTGATGTAGCTATTCCAAATTCCTGTAATATTCAAAAAACTTAAAAAATAAGTTTCTGAAAAAATAAGAAAATACACAGATTTAGGGAAAGACATTAAAAGAATTTGGCATTCTCAGACTATAAAAATATTACCATTCGTTATTTCGGCTAATGGCATTATACCTAGGACTCTTGTTCAAAATTTAGGCGTAATAGATTTGTCAAAGAATTTATATATAAAAATGCAAAAATCAGTCATTTTAAATACATTTAGGATTACAAAAGATTTTTTAAATATTTATATTGAGGTATCAGTAGGATTTATAAGTTCAATTAGGAGTTCCACAGAGCCGAACCCTCTGATATGAAAATATCTGGAGTCGGTGAATTTTTTCCCATTTGGTCTCTGGTAGGTTGACATGTTGATCTTGTATTGCTTTGTATTTATAATACTTATATAGTGCAATTGCATAGCGTGGATTGACTAGATGATCATTTGGGAACTGTGTGAAAGGGTTTAGTTTTTCCTGTGGGGAAAATTTAACCCGGACATTTAAATCTGGTATATAATTTTAAAAAAACCTTACCCTCACTAACATAACCATCACGCCGCTGCCGGTTGGGGTACCCAAAAAGGATGGACCGCCGAACAGCATTGTTTGATTCAATGGATCGTGCCATGTCTTCCTTGAATGTCCCTGACTTCTTCTAAACTAAACTGAACCTATTATTTCATCTTGTTCGGTTTTGTCGCTGTTCTATTTTATCCGATTACCAAGCGTCTGGAAATAGCTGTACGGACATCAAAAATCATTTGAACAAATTTGGCGCCCCAGTGGAGATGACCCAGAGGTAGACCGAGGAAGAGGCGGATAAACTGGTTGGAAGAGGATTGGAGCGGGACAGGAAGGACAGAGCACTGGAGGTAAACAGTTAAGAACCGCAGTCAGTGAAGAGCATTTGCAGAGGGAGCGAAATCTCACCCTAGGACCTTGTGCCCAACCCGTATTATTTATTATTTTATTTATTTTATTTTACGCCCAGAATGCTTTTACATAAATAAATAAGGCAGTACATCTTTAACATGAGCAAGAAATAATATTTAAAAAAAATTACGATAGAAATAAAAAAGTACATAAATGAAATAAAAATATAAGCAACAAAAATTTAAAGTACAGTGTGATGTAATAACAATAGGTAACTATTAAAAAAAATTCATACATGATATAAAAATACAAACAACAAAAATTTAAAAGTAAGATGACCAGAGGTTTACAAAATTGCAACATTAACCACGTCTAATAACACCTAAGTATTTGTTTCGCATAGTGCCAAACCGCTGCGCTGTATCGATGGCACCTCCTGTTCTCCTGTACGTCTGCAAGTTGCAGGAGTTCGGAACTGTTCAATTTGGATTTTAATATTTTAGATAAGAAAGTTAAAGGGTCTAATAAAAAATAGAGTAATCTTATAAATGATTGTTGTGGTCTTATCGTTAGTTTGTGGATATCTGTATTATTAAAACAAATTATATTTATTGAACATGTACACCTATATATTTTTTTCTTTTGCTGGTTTTGTGTATATCATTGCTTAAAATGCTCTGTCAAACGATTTAGACGATGAATCTGAGTATCGAAACGGCTGTCACGCAAACTAACACAATTTAATGAATAGTTGGTAGGTATTTGATTTAATAAAAAAAAAATATTGTCAATTACCTACTTACAATATGCAAAATAAATTATTTTTAAAATATCTATTGGTGTGATAGGAGGGTTGGTATCTGTGTCAGTACTTTGATTCACAGTTTCATCCAAATCAGAGAACATAGTTTTTACTTCAGATTTTTACCCACTTTGGTTTTATTTCAACACTAATTTTTTATATTGTCATTATTAACTTAATAACTAACCTCACGCCGTTTCTCGGCAGGGGTAGGCGTAGAGGATAGACCGCCACACAGCTCTATCCTTGATTCATTCACATTTTTATGATGTCGTCTTATACATACTCTTCTGTTATATTATTTATTTATTTATCTTTGGGGAATCCTTCTGCTGCTTTGGCGATTTATCGAGATGACGGCCGTTGGTTGCTAACCCGTATAATTTGATACATCAGCATAAAAATCCAGGACATCCTCACACATAATTTATTAAATATTTATTTAAATAGTACATGGGAGTAGCCGCATTCCCACCCCGACCATTTTGTTCCGCGTAGCTCTGACAATAATTTTTATAAAATTTCTTGTGTTGCAGGTAAATATAAAAACAAAAAAGGAAAGATACGGCGAAGAGGGACATGGAATGCTGATTTAATGAGAAAAGCGGTAGATAAAGTTTTGACCAAGAAGGTACCAGTGCGCACTGTAGCAAAAATGTATGGATTACCGAGAAGTAGTTTATACGATAAATTACAAAGTATTAGACAGAAAAAGGAAACATCATTCTCTCCCATACTAGGCCGGTTTACTCAAACATTTGATGCAGCAACCGAAGAAATTTTACTAACCTACGTCAAAGACATGTCTAATAAATGTTTGCCGTTAGACAAAACTGAATTTCTGAGACTTGCGTATCAATTAGCAGAAGAAAATAATATTCCCCATCGATTTAATAATGAGACAAAAGAAGCGGGTAAACAGTTTTTCTATAGTTTTATGAAAAGGCACGGTGAATTATTGACTTTGAAAACACCCCAATCATTAAGTTACGTCAAAACCGATATTGAAGAAGACAAATTAGGATAAGTATTGCTAAAGTATGGGTTTCTATTGCGTAATAAGCTTAGCGCCCTTGAGGTGATTTTTCACGAAAACGGCGCTTTGTAAATCTGCAAATTATTATTATTATTATTAATGTGCCAGTTTTTTTCCATTTCCGGAATGTTTGGACTTTCTGTAGATTTATTTTGAAAATATCAACTTCAGGTTAGAAAGTTTAGGGTTAGAAATGTTACTTCAGCACAAGCCACATTTTAATTATGTATCGGTTTGTTTTTCACTATCTATTTTACTATTATGTTTTTGTGCGATTTGTGTTTGATTATTATACATATAAGATATGTTATGAATTTTATCTGAAATAAATTAATACTTTTATTTATGACCAAATGTGTATTTTTGGTTACAATGATTCCTTTTAACTGACAAATAAAAATTACACGTTTGTTATTATCCCATTTGAAATGTTGTAGAAGGGGTCTATTTGAAATCATTACTGAACTATTTTCGTCAAAGAGTACAAACCATTGCCTACATTTCATTCCCTCCATACAAATTTACAGCGCTCTTGAGGCGATTTTTCGCAAAAACAGCGCTATATAAGTTGTCCTAATTTATTATTATTAATATAAATTATATCAAATTTTGAAAAATTCTTGTACTCGACGACTGCACAACTTTTGAAACAATTGATAATAATAGGTGTAATGTGAGTATTTAGAATCTACTATGTTATTTTTAATGGAATTATGTTTATTTTTAAATTAATAAAGTCGCTTGACAGGGGAACAAATTAATATGGAAGAAGTTTCTCCTTGGTAATAACAAATAATAATTATTATAAGCAATAATTGTCAGCCTGAAACTCTCATTTACATTGAAAAATCTTCCGAGAAAAGATACTTGCCGCCAACGGGACATGAACCCGTGTCCTTCTGATTGCCGGTCGGATGCTCTGACCACTGAGCTATGGCGGCTTATCTAATACCCGCCAAATAATTCAATATATACTGGTGTTTCATTCATCAATGACTGATTATTACATTTTTCCACCTGAAAACAACCAACTTTATTTTTGTGAGGGAGGTATTGTTAGTACTAAATCTCTCGCTAGGTTGCGCGAGACGGGTCCTTGAGGGGTGACGTACCGTTGCCAGCGCGCTCTCCCGATTTGGCACCCTGCGATTTTTTTTATGGGGATATCTCAAATCCATCGTTTATAACGACAAACCCCGGACCATGCAACACCTGCAGGATAACATCCGCCAAGCCATCACCAATATTCCCGTCGATATGCTCGAAAGAGTGGAGCGAAACTTCAAATCTAGGGTAGATCAGTGTATCACTAATGAGGGCCGCCATTTGCCCGATGTCATTTTTAAAACTACTTACAACAAAAATTCAGAATGTGTACTATACGATACAAAAAGAATTAAATCGATTTATAAAGTACTTTTTCTTTTATTGACTTTTCAAATCAGCAAGTTTCCCTGCCGCACCCTGTAATATAAGTGGTTCAAACAAAGTTACATTGTTTCATTTATTTATATATTTGTCTTAGATAAAGTTAACAAAATATTCGCTATGTTCTGAACTCAGCGCTTACCATACTATTGTTACTATTTTAAATACCATATTTTTATTATTGATTAGTTTCCTCAATTTTTCACATTATTTTTAGAATAAGTTTTTAATTATTATCTTTTTGTCAATTTAAAATATAAAACTTGATTTGAGTGGGTCGGAATTCTTTTAAAGAAAACTCAATGAAAATTATTTCTTACTGTTTTCGTTATTTGTTTTTGGGGTGTTATGCCGTGTTGCGCTACCTCCTTCTTTAGCCAACGTTTCGGACAGCGTTGCAGTGTCCATCATCAGGGCATAACACCCCAAAAACAAATAACGAAAATACTTTTGGCCGTGAAAATTTTAAAAGGTATCTATTTTTGACTGTATTTAGTAAAAATAAACTGTTTTCACCACTTAACAATATTTTATCCCTTTGAAATTAGCTGTTACTTTGAAATATTGATATTTTGCAAACTCTTGATGAATTAATGGCGCTGTGAGATGAATGCCTATCCGATACCATCAAAGTAGTCGGTCCCTTAGGACCGCAGGACGGTGGCCATAATTTTTGTCAGGCCAATATGACAAAATGAGTAAATAATAGAACAATAATGAATCTTACTCCACCATTTCCTTCCCTTCCTCACACCATTCAACCTCACAACACACACCAATTGGGTATGCCGTAGTTCCATTGGCTTTGGACAGATGGGACTATTGTATTGTGTGTACATTACAAACAATAACCAAAAATATTGTAGTCTTAACTTAACTCATCTATCTATAAACGTATGTACGCGCATAACTTCCGAACGACTGCACAAATTTGCATAATTTTTTTTGTGTTCATTATTGTCAGGACAAGATTTGTATAAAACGACTGGCATTATGAAATTTATATAAAAGAATGCAATAGGTGAGCTGTTTGAAAACAGAATGTACAGGGACTGCATGTATGGAATGCGAGAGTGGGGAGGGTGAGGGGAACTCGGGTAGGGGGTTCTCGGGAGGGGGAGGGGGGGCGGAGAAGGGGTACCCTGGAGGGGAGAGGGAAACCTGGGAGCTAGGAGGGGAACTCGGAAGGGGGGTTCGCGGCATGGGGGAAGCGGGCGAGTGGAGTGGGGAGAGGAAGGTGGAGGAGGCGGAACGGGAACGCTAGAGGGGAAGGGGACGAGGGAGAGGAAGGGGACCGGGACGAATGGGAAAGAACACGCAGGGAAAAACAATTTCTTTATTAAATGGCCTAGCAACGTACACCGCGAACTCGCTATAATAATATAAATGGAGCGATCGATTTACGTGATTTTTTTAAACAGAGATAATTGGAGGACTGGGAATTGATATAGGCTACTTTTTATCCCGGAAAAAACATTTCATTCCCGTGGGAAAATTCTTTATATAATAATTTCCCCCTAAAAAGCTAGTCTCTAGTAAAAATGTACATTTATGAATGAAAATTCGTATTTTTGAAGAATTTTTATATTCTTATATTTACTGGAATTTTCCTCCAGCCACAGATTCTATCATCATTTTTATTCCATTTAATCTTGTCAGTGATAATCGATCAATTTGGGGGATGGGAATGGGTACCGCCGCCCCAGGAACCATTTATTGGATTACCAATACCTTTGTCATGGGTCACCCCAAGGTGTTGCTATGGCTAGTTGGTTATCCAATAAATGGTATGCTACGTTTGGTAACTTAGCATGG
This sequence comes from Limnephilus rhombicus, assembly GCA_929108145.2. Lineage (NCBI taxonomy): Eukaryota > Metazoa > Arthropoda > Insecta > Trichoptera > Limnephilidae > Limnephilus > Limnephilus rhombicus. The sequence continues at coordinate 33,783,824 of OV815284.1, read as the reverse complement.
GTGCCCTTGTTCATGTGGTGAGGTTTGTCTAGGACACTGAACCCTATATTCCTACCCATCCCTCATTCCTTTTTCCTTCCCAGAATTTCCCCTCATTCCTTTCCTTGAAAAAACCCTCCACACAGCATCCCCAAAGATTACACAGGCTCTGAGGGAAATTGTTTTCCTCGGGGCCTCCCACAGTGGGCCAGCGCTCAAGGGAGGGCGGTTATAGCATGTTGTGATAAACATTCAAATCATATGCACGTTGTGATAAACATTCAAATCATATGCTATTGGGTTTTTCCACCTTAATTGCTCAAGGAATTAAATTTTTAATTGTTTAGTACTAGCATCATTATCTGTGTTCGGGAAAAACACACATTATTAGCATATTGTATTTTCCCTTAATAATTTACATTGTTATTTTCCAGGTATTAATTTATATTAACAATGAATGTGATATTTGCCATAGCAGTGCGTAGTGGGTGGTACTTATTGTCTTATTTCTCAAGTAATGGCTTATTGATATTTTTGGAATTATTCAGTACGTAAACTAATTACGAGTACTAATTATGGAGTGCATACTATGCATGGAGTGTTTATTGCAGCCATGCAGGAATTTGTGGTAATGGAGATGTTTAACTTGGTAATGAATATATAATTGATAAAATTAAGAGATTTTGCGTTAAATTCTAATCGTTTATTCATCTAGAATTAAGGGTCATATTACAGAATTAAGGGTTACATGCAATGGAAACACATGCAAAATTATAAAGGTACAGAATATTCACAAAAATCTATATTACTTTAAACTATTTTTTTTTAATAAAATACAAAATAAAACACTAAACGTTTAATAACAATTCTAAAACCTCTTTTGACATCACAGACTTCTTCTTACAAGGCAAATTCCTTAAGCTTTACCAACCATATCCATGTTTTTTCGTAGACCGTAACTTCTACGACGGTGTACGAATGGCGTAGATGACGCATAATTAAGAAGTATGCAAATATCTGCAGCACAAACATGATGCTTCATAAACTGCTTATTCTAAGGAACATTTTTCATTAAATAAAACTTGTGTCACTGCTGACTGAAGTAGTTAAAAGTTTTTGCAAACACAAATACAAATTTAAATTTAACCAACAAATGTATACGCGCGTAGCAGGCATACAATTCAAAAGTCTATATATTTATAAGTTCAAAAAATAATAAAACTAATTAAACATTCCTTTAACTTGAAATTTCATTGCAAAACAACACTCGCAAATAAAAAATTCCAACAAATTAGCAACGGTAAAGACGGTGACTAAAACCCAGATAATAGTAATTTAGCACTCCCCGCAATTAGATCACTTTGGAAGCCGAAAAACTAATGAAATATTTGGGGAACCGGGATTATTTTTATACCTACAGTTAGTTTGGTAATTAGTCATTACTTACGTACAATAATCACCCTATAATGAGAACATCAATATTTTAGGGCTATGACCTAAGGCGGGACCACTGTGGCTCCTGTGTGGAGAAAATGTTAAATGTTAAAAGATTAGACGTACCTAGGTTTTTTTTTGATTTACTAATAAAATTGACGGTTTAAGGATTATCATTCCCCGCAGTTGGTGTGAAAAGGCTTCCAGGTAGGAAGGAGAAGGTGTGCGTGGTCTGCAGCCGCAGGGACGGGGGCCCCGTAAGGAGATCCCGGACCATCTGTGTCGGCTGCGAGAAGGGTCTGCACGGACCCTGCCTCTCCGATCATCAGAAATTATGCCTAAAGCGTTTGGAATCCTTGAAATAACACCCCGGAAACCAAAATTCGTGACCAAGTGGTTGCCCCAGTGAATGCGACCCAAAGGAAGAACGACAGAGAGATGGGTGAACTGAATAGAAAGGGTTGGAGCAGGATATGAAGGACAGAGGACCGCAGAAAGTTCCAGACCATCTGCGTCAGCTGCTCTCCGGAAACCACATAAGAAATAGAAAACCACACTTAAAGGGCTTGGATTGCAAGATAACAAAATTAAAAACAGAAACAAAATACAATAGTGAAAAAACATGACAATGACAAAAGAGAATATAGAAGTGAGCAAAGAAAATATACATACTCGCACATACTAACTACAAACAAAAAGCAAAGAAAATATACGTCCTAACTCAGCACGTTTAAGCCACCCAGTGAGGCCAACATTATTAAATTATACTATAAAATGTAAATATCGAAAAAACCTAAACTAACTAATTTAGGTTAGGTATGTAGTTGACACGGTTGTTATGTTTATTTATTATTAAACTAATGTAACCTAAATTAACCGTACCTTCACTAACAACCATCACGCCGCTGCCGGTAGGTATACCCAAAAAGGATGGACCGCCGATCAGCATTGTTTGATTCAATTGATCGTGCCATGTCTACCATGAATGTCCCTGACTTCTTCTACCTAACCTAACCTAAACTAAACTGAACATTTTAATTCATCTTGTTCGGTTTTGTCTCTATTTTATCCGATTACCAAGCGTCTGGAGTCCATGAAATAGCTGTCCGGATATCAAAAATCATTTGAAACAATTTGGCGCCCTAGTGGAGGTGACCCAGAGGTAGACCGAGGAAGAGGCGGATACACTTGGCGGAAGAGAATTGGAGCAGGACAGGAAGGACAGAGCACTAGAGGCAAACAGTAAAGAACCGCGGTCAGTGAAGCGCATTTGTGGAGAGAGCGAAATCTCACCCTAGGACCTTGTGCCAAACCCGTTTTAAAGGGTCAGAGTGATATTATAAATTATTGTTGTAGTCTTATCGTTAGTTTGTGGATATCTGTATTATTAAAACAAATTATATTTATTGAAAATGTACACCTGTATATATTTTTTTCTTTTGCTAGTTTTGTGTATATCATTGCTTAAAATGTTCTGTCAAACGATTTAGAAGGTGAATTTGAGTATCGAAACAGCTGTCACGCAAACTAACACAATTTGATGAATAGTTGGTAGGTATTTGCTTTAATAAAAAAAATCTTGTCAATTACCTGCTTACAATATATAAAATAAATTATTTTTTAAATATCTCTATTGGTGTGGTGGGAGGGTTGGTACCTGTGTCAGTACTTTGATTCACAGTTTCATCCAGAGACCATAGTTTTTACTTCATGATTCCGTTTTCGGCAGGGGTAGGCGTAGAGGATAGACCGCCATACAGCTCTATCCTTGATTCATTCACATTTTTATGATGTCGTCTCATACATACTCTTCTGTTATTTTATTTATTTATTAATCTTTGCGAAACCCTTCTGCTACTTTGGCGATTTATCGAGATGACGGCCGTTGGTTGCTAACCCGTTTAATTTGATACATCAGCATAAAAATCCAGGACACCGACCATTTTGTTCCGCATAACTTTTTTTAATTTCTTGTGTTGCAGGTAAACACAAAAACAAAAAAGGAAAGATACGGCAAAGAGGGACATGGAATGCTGATTTAATGAGAAAAGCGGTAGATAAAGTTTTGACCGAGAAGGTACCACTGCGCGCTGTAGCAAAGATGTATGGAGTACCGACAAGTAGTTTATACGACAAATTACAAAGTATTAGACAGAAAAAGGAAACATCATTCTCTCCCATACTAGGTCGGTTTACTCAAACATTTGATACAGCAACCGAAGAAATTTTACTAACCTACGTCAAAGACATGTCGAACAAATGTTTGCCGTTAGACAAAACTGAATTTCTGAGACTTGCGTATCAATTAGCAGAAGAAAATAATATTCCCCATCGATTTAATAATGAGACAAAAGAAGCGGGTAAACATTTTTTCTATAGTTTTATGAAAAGGCACGCTGAATTATTGGCTTTAAAGACACCCCAATCATTAAGTTACCTGAAAACCGATATTGAAGAAGTCAAATTAGAATAAGCATTGCTAAAGTACGGGGTTCAACGGCATAATAAGCTCAGCCCCCTTGAGGTGATTTTTCACGAAAACGGCGCTTTGTAAGTGCAAAATATTATTTTTATTATTATTATTAATGTGCCAGTTTTTTCCATTTCCGGAATGTTTGGACTTTCTATAGATTTTTTTGAAAATATCAACTTCAGGTTAGAAAGTTTAGGGTTAGAAATGTTACTTCAGCACAAGCCACATTTTAATTATGTATCAGTTTGTTTTTCACTATCTATTTTACTATTATGTTTTTATGCGATTTGTGTTTGATTATTATACATATAAGATATGTTATGAATTTTATCTGAAATAAATTTATACTTTTATTTATGATGTGTATTTTTTGGTTACAATGACTGCTTTTAACTGATAAATAAAAATTACACGTTTGTTTTTATTCCATGTGAAATGTTGTAGAACTATTTGAAATCATTTCTGAACTATTTTCGTCAAAGAGTACAAACCAAAGATATTGAAATATAAGTAGATGTGCTATCTGCTGTTTTTACTATGTGGGTCTGCGCTTCCGGGTGTCGCCGATATTGTTTACCAATTAACAAATAAACTAAAAGAACAAATAATTAACGAATAAACCAAACGAACGTTAAACTAAATTAACGAATTCTTTCCTTATTCAAAATATATTGTTAACCAATGCACATTTTCAAAAAATCAACGAAATGAACAAATTATTTTTGTATGAAAACTACGCTAATTAGCGCGTAGTCCGGCGACCGTTGCGCGGATACCATAGCATATCTCTTCTGTATTTGAATATCTTTGGTACAAACCATTGCCTACATTTATTTTTCTCCATACAAATTATATCAAATTTTCAAAAAATTTTGTACTCTTGACGGTACAACTTTTGAAACAATTGATAAAAATAGGTGTTATTTGAGTCTTAAATACATGATCTGACACTGTATAAGGGTAATGTATTGTATGCTTACTTCTTGTAATTGTCTCTTATTTCAATTGGACTATCGCTTATCTTTAATAAATGTACATATTTGTATGCGATAAACCAGATAGGTATTATTTTTATTGTATATTAAATAAGGCAATAAAAAGGATGACTGCCAAAAGTGGTAATTACTATCAGTAATTCTTAAGGCGCCACTTCCCGGATTTCTACCGATTTCTTACATATCTCCCTTAAACATTTGAAGTTTTTAAGCTCTTAAAAAAATACATGTTATTTTTTAAGATAATATCTAGACGTGTTCCACGCCGAATCGCAAATTATATAAAATTCCCTCGTTAGAAAAAAATCGCAAAGCATGCTCGAAAATTATTATAAACACGTTTTATTTCGTTATTTTACAAGTTTTAAGTTGTGAAAAAATTCACAATGTTTATTTAAATGATACTTAAGATATATTCCACGAGATTTTTGCTCTATTTTAAACGAGTCGTGTTTTATTCGACATTTTCGCATCGATTTTATCGCTTTAAATATTAGCGCGCTCCTCTAACATTCGTAATTACATATCTCTCCATCTTCTTATTTTTGAGTGCGGATGCGGCGCCTTAATTTGGTATATGAGATCAATAAAATTGACTCATAACTTAACTTATTTTGTAGAATCTCCAGTCCCGGTTAGACTAGAGATAGAGGATCTCGAGTCTCGGTTGCGACCGTTACAATTTCATTTTCTGTGTTTATCTGTTTCATAGTGTAAAGTGCATTAAATTAAGCAATAAAAAATATGACTGCCAAATATGGTAATTTATTGAGGGTAATTAATATCTGTAATTCTTAAATTGATACGAGTTCCATAAAATTGACCCATAACTTAACTTATTTTCCTGAGTCGCCAGTCCCGGTAAGACTAGAGTTAGAGGATCTCGAGTCTCGGTTGCGACCGTTACCTTTTCATTTTCTGTGTTTATCTGTTTCATAGGGTAAAATGCGTTAAATGAAGTAATATTTTCGACAAATCTACAATTATTCACCTTTAGTTGCAGGTTACTTGGTGTCCAGAAGAGGAACCAGACTTTTGACCTACCAGGGTTTCAGATTCTGCTTCGTGCGCTACCAGACCAACGGCAGATGCAGGTGGGTCTGCTCGCAGAAGTCTAGTTCCAACGGATGCAAAGCCACGGCGCTGACTGAGGCCGACAGAATTGTCTGCATCAATAACACCCATTCTCACCCACGGAAAATAGAAAGGAAAAAACCTACCGTCAATATACCAATTGTCGATTTCGAATCCACGTCTTTTCCTATTCCAGATTTTTTGGGGTTCTCCGGTAAATAATTATTTTTATGGCTTTGTGAAAGTGGTACATTTATTACGTTGCTTCAGATTTTATATTTATTTACAAACGTTTGTCACACACATCCCAATTGCAATTTTTTGGGTTTTTTTTCGATAAATGGCATTTTTATTTATTTTTATACTTACGTGTGTGATAGCTTTTTATGAGCAATATGTTTGTAATATTATGTAACAGATTTTTATATTTACATACCTAATTCATAACGCCACGTAATGCGTTCTGTAAAATAATTATTTCCAATTGTCGCTTTCGAATCCACATCTTTCCCATTTTCAGATTTTTGTTTAATTTTCTGAAAAATAATTTTTTGTTATGATTGCTTTATGAAAGCAGTATTTTTTTTATTATTTATTTTTAACAGATTTTTATATTTACACACTTTTATCATGCACACCGGACTGTGGCTGAGTTGGCATCGCATTTAGATTCCACCCAGGCGTTGTGAGTTTAGCTAAGTCCTCCATTACGATCCACCGCTTTGTGTGGTGGTATTATTATTATTATTAGGAGATTTTCAAATATTGTCTGGTTATTCGTAACCCGGAAATGTTTATTTAATAAAATACATATCTTTTATGATGGCTTTATAAAAGCAGTATTTGTTTATGTTGTTTAACAGATTTTTATATTTACACACATTTATATGCACCATAATGCCTTCGTAAAATAACAATAACTTTATAAGAATAACCATAATAATAGTCATTTGTATCTAGTAAACTAATTTGTAAGAAGAAAAAAAATATACCAAATAAAAAAACAAGTCACGTGGAACGGAAACAAATTATACGAGGACCATTAAAATTTAAGATAAAAATATTTGTTTAAAAAATGGCAATTTTTATTAAATTATTGGCCTTAAAAATTATATTACCTAAAAAAATAGTCAAATTTTAAGTCGTAGTTTGAACCAAAAAGTATATATTTTATAGTTATTAAGTTTGTAATAATATTATAAGGGTTATAGGTAAAGGTTGGGTATGATATAATATAAATTTTACGCACTGTTAATAACTTGATTAATTAGTATTAATATTATGTTTAACATTACAACTTAACCATTTTCATGTGATTTATTGTTGGTATAAGAAAGAAACTATTGTTTGATCTTGTAAAAAAAAAATACTAGATATTTTATATTTTGCCGTTTTCTCAACATTTTGAGAGTCAACTTTTATTTTTCTCAACATTTTGAGACAGTCAACATATATGTGATAGAAAAAAGAGAAAAATACCTTACCATGTACTGACGATATAAGAATGACCTTTTTATGTGCTTTCCAACTTGTAATACCATTGCTATGTTTTATTTGCGTATGTGGAATATATAAACAGGTTGTCGCTGAAGAAAAATATGTTAAACCAATAATTTGTCTATTTATTTTAAATGAAAATAAGAAAGCTGTATACTTAAAAAAATAATATCATAGGTTATATTCTGCATAATATAATACGGATTGTAATCTTTGGAGCACAGGAGTCAGGTAGAAATGCTGTCCTCGTTCTACCGGTATTATAATGGAAGATGCTTAGAGAAATTAGCGTCATTCATTCCTTCGGCACCAGGGCATAGTCGGGAAACATGACAAACGCGCGCACAACATTGTCACATGAGAACGGGTCCATTCTACGACTCTTTCTTGAGAACAGCTCGGCTGTGGACTTATTTGCCGGACTCTGTGTTTCTTCCCTCCTATAGCACGGGTCTCTTCAAGACACATTTTCACTCTAAAAGCTCCTCCACACAGCATCTTCACAGATGACATAGGCCATTCCTCACGTGACAAGTGTCAACCGTGTACATATGTTGGGCGCGCGTTTGGCGTGTTTCCCGACCATTCACCGGTGCCGAAGGGTTCAATGACGCTAGTACCTCGGAGCATTTTCCACTGTAATACCGGTAGAACAAGGATAGTGTATCTACCTGACTCCTGTGCTTTAAATATTGCAATCCCCTTATTAAGATGAGGAGTCTATCAAAACCGATCGCCCATTTCTGCACAGAGTCGAGGTTTTTCAGGTATTTTGGGGCTCTAGACAAGAGATGGCTGCCAAATTAATTATAATTAATATTATAAACCTACGTTTATAATTATAAATCTCTATTCTTTAAGTACCTACTGTTATATGTATATTGTTTACCATTATTAACTTTTGTTCAATAAAGATATTATTATTATTAATTCCACAGTGGGGAGCACTTGCGATTTGTACAGTGACAGCAGTTGTGTACTCTCTGCAGTACCTGCGGGCCCTGTACAGTACAGTACGCCCAGCTTCTGAGAGGCTAACTTGACTCTGGCTTTGATGGAGCCATAGTAGTTTTAATAGCAATTTATTTGCATTGACCGTTCAGTGGTTGAGTGGGCATAGCGCTTGGGAACCACTTGGGCGTCGCGTGTTCGATTCCTCGGCTGGCTAAGTCCCCCATCACAACACAAACAACATTTTCGGCTTTCTGTGGTGGTAGTAGGAGATTTTAAAACATTGTTGGGTTATTCATAACCCGGGAATGTATGTCTTTAAAAAAAAAAAAAAACAACATTTATTTTTCTTTGGTTGTTGTGCTAAAATGTATGAAATACTAAAAAGAAAGATAGGGTTTCCGCATAATCGAATATTAAAACAAAAATTTTAAAAAATACCTAAAAGACAAAAACAGCCCTGAAAAATTATTTTATGTTAGTTTTAAAGTTATTTTGATTGTTTAATGAAAAATTTCGTTGTACTTGGTTGTGTTAGTTGGGATTGAAGAAAATGCAAAAAAATATGGGCTGTCATAATTGTAACCCGACATGCTAATTTGTTCGCTTTTCGGAACAACTCATGTAGGTCTTACTTACTATCATGGTGAGAAATATGATATGAACGGTGTTCGAAAGAGAAAACACCATACTTTATATTCACATATAAAAGTTAACCACAAAAGAAATAGATTTTACACCTTTATGAAACCAAAGTTTCGGATCGCAATTTGTAAAAAAAAATGAAACTTTGAGAATTTTTTTATCAATTATTTTTACATAGAAGGACAAAAAGTGCGATGTCAATAACGTTTATAATGTATTTGCCTAATAAAATATGACATATTAAATTGATGGAATAACCTTCAAAAGTTACAAAAAGAGAGTTATTCTTATAAAAAGTTGAATATTGCAATTCTATTTAATTATTTTGAAAGATTTGACGGTTAAGTAATTTTATGATTTTTTCGAAGTAACCTTTTAAAATAAATTTATTTTTTAGTATTAAAAATGCTTAAATCAGCAAAAAATATTTTCACGTGTTGTACATTGACGACGATTCTACATGAAACCATCGAAAAGTAGATAACATTCCCAAAAATGTGGCATGAAGGATTTTACCAAAACACAATCGATGTATTTTTGTTCTTATATATATTTTTTAATATTTCGTGCTTGGCAGTACCAACCGTGAGAGAACAGTGTACTTAATGTTACATTTGTTAGATTTTATTCTGTTTATTTTTTTTTCAATAAATCTTTTATTATTATTATAGTAGAACGAGTTTCATTTTGTTATAATAATAAGTTCTATTTTTTCTCCATATTTAATAGTATATTGATTATAATAAAATATTAGTTTTTCCATTTTATTATTTTTTGGGGACGATCTGAATCAATTTATTAATTAATTTATTGTTGTAACGCGCGGAATCTGGCATAAAATGTCGATCTTTTAGTTTTTTAAATCATCTTCGGCAACAAATGAATAATGTGGATGTTCAGGGGTTTCTTTTTCTCTGCAGAACAGCTGTCATGCCTAATAATAATTTCACAGCAGAACTTCTACGAATTAAACTTGATAATAATAAATAAGTATTTTAAAAATCAAATATTACGCTCATTACAAAGATTTTGAATGTTTTATTTTTATTTAAATTTAATCTATTTTTTAGGTGCTTATTTTACCATCTCAAGATTGGGAAATCCAGTGCTGAACGTGGGTGTGTTCTCATTCGCCAAGAGCAAAGAAAGAAGCGACGGCCTCGTCAGCTGGCGATGTGTCCACCAAAAACATCGCAGATGTAAAGCGACAGCCCTCACCAAAGACGAACAATTACTTTTCGTCAAAAATGTACATTGCTGTAGAACATAGGTTCTCAACGTGGGCAATAACGCCCCTTTGTGGGCGCTTGAGACTGTCAGGAGGACTGTAGAACACCCAGAGAAAATTAGGGGGCATTGAGATGGCACAGTGAGAGCGTGGGCAGGTAAATGGTCTAAAAAGACAATAAAACACGCTTATCACGTACTAGTAAAAGCAAAGTAAACTTTAATATTGTATCGTATGTATTGTAATCATTTTTGTCACGTGTGCGAAAATTGTCATATTTCGGTAGTTCGGGAAGTGGATGAAAATTGAACTGTAAGATTTCATTGCATTCATATCTACATTAAATTGGATGATGTGAATTTTTTTTATTGTAAAATATTCATCTTACGTGTATTTACTATTATTAAGAATTGACATGATATCATGAATTCAAGAAGGAAGGAGGTAGCAACCCGATACTTAAAATACAAAAGAATTGATTTTTTTTTTACTTGCTAATCCAAAAGTTGTTACAAATAGTTTAATTATCGAATTTTTAATTCCGTGACATTGGAGCCCCTCCCCCCCCCCCCTCCCTCCATAAGTAAAAAAATGGGGGGGCACTAGAAAAAAAGTATTCTCAAAGTGGGCAAAATAAGGTTGAGAACCTATGCTGTAGAATAATATAGATAATTTAGGACGGGTGTTTGAAAATTTTTTAACAATTCATCAAATATTTTCATTTAATTTTCACTGTGTATGTTCAATTCAAGTGCTGTTATTATATCATCATAGGCCATTTGCTTCATAAAACTGAAATAATCACAAACCTTGAATTGAACTTTCACAGAACGTGAAAAATAACTTCAAATATTTGATGAATTGTTCAAATTTTTTTAAACAACCTCCTAATCTCCTAAAAAAGAATGAAATTTAAAAAAAATTATTTGATTCAATAATTTGCACATTTAAATAAAAAATTAAACATATAAATTCACATTACACATTTAAATATATAAATTCACCTTTCCTTTCTCTGTAATTATAAATGATGGCCTAGAACACCCTTGAAGGGTGAAAGCCAGAAATAATTGAAAAAAAAAGAAAAAAAAAACTTTACGTATTTTAAAATATTATTATACATATTATGTAGGCCTCACTGGGTGCCTTTGTCTGTGCTGAGGCTCCCATTTATTATTATGGTCGTTGACAAACTACTAAATAGTTTATCAATACTTTTTCTTTTTTGTAAATATATACTTACCTATTTCTGTTTTTGTTTTTACATTAACTCCACACAGGAGGCCTTGCGGAAAATAGTTTCCCTCAGGGCCTATGTCATCTGGGATGCTGTGTGGAGGGTCTTTTTGAGGAGAGGAAGGAATGAACATTGGTCTTGCAGAGACGCATGTTGTAGGAAGGAGGAAACACAGAGGCCGGCAAATCATTCCACAGCGGACCTGTTGAACATAAGAACGAGTCGAAGAAACGACCTGTTCTCATGTGGCAAATGTCAACCGTGCACAAATGTTGGGCACGCGTTTGGCGTGTTTCAATGAATGAATGAATGAAAATGTGTTTGAAGGGATCAATGATGCTAGTTCCTCGGAGCATCTGTTTGCTACATTCTTTTTGTTTTTTTTTTTTGTATGCTTTTTCTTAATGTTTTTATTTTTACGACAATATTTCACCTATTTCACTCTCGTAAAAATTGCAAATGATTATGGATTTTACCTTGTAAAAATAGATTTTTATACTCGTAAATCAATATTATTTAACTATACCAGTTACGGTATCATTGGATGGGAAAGTCCATATTCTAATGCATATATTTTTGTACTCTTTCCATTTATCTACAATGTAAAAACTTTTTCCCCTTCTCTTTTTCTGTATCATGCAGTTTGTCACGTATTATTCATCACAGTGAGTCAGTCACTTGCATTATTAACCTACACTATATTATTATTTCTATGCCATCTGCAATTTAAAAGCTTTCTCTTTTCTTGTAATACATTATTTACACTTAAATTTACCTTTATACCTCCTATTTATTTAATGTTCATTTCTTCATATTTCTCTTTTGTATTTAAAAACTGTGTCTCTGTATCATACACTATTCACGTGAAAGCCCATCAAGGCGTTGAAAATTAGTAAATAATAAAAACTTATTTTTAACCTTCTAAATTTTTTTTCAATTGATTCCTATTTGGAAATGTAGATTTGAACAAATGGAATCCTGCATTACTTCTGTTGCATAAAACATACACATGGCAAGCCAATGTTTCAAACAGTTCCAAATAGGATGTCATAGGGTCTGGACGTTTGTTTCGACGTGGAAGATACATACTTCGATGAATCGCCATTGACCTGTGAGCGTTATTATTATTATTGATTTACCATTTAATATTCTGTTCAATTTGAACTGGCGCCCCCCCCCCCCCCCTTGTAGTAATTTTCACATCGTGATGATCTTTTGAAAAACATTTGATTTTATTTTAAAACGCGAAAAGCTATCGATTGTTTTATTAGTTTCTAACTATTTAGTTTCTTTTAGGCTAAACACGACCCCGAGTTTAAAATATTAGAATAATATTATTTTGTTTATGAATTAGAGTCTCATGTTCTGGTTTCGTTATTATTGAATAATATAATTTAGTTGTTGCCACAATTCTTTTATTTCAACTATTAAGGTCTTATTAAATGTTGTAATATTTATTAAGTATTACAATGGCGACTAACGAGTTTTGATTCTTTATTAACCTCTATACCAATAGTTAGTGATTTTTTAAATGTTTTTAGTTGAAAAAAAAAAGTCAAGTACGTCCCTTAACACCCCGTATAATTCTCTCACTTTCGAAGTAGAAAATATGTATTACCAAATTATAGAATTTAAAAAAATATACAAATACATTCTTCTTTTGTATGGTGGGGGTCAGACGGGTTTATCTAGGTCTGCTAGCCATTCTAGGGCCACAGGCGTTGCCCTGCGGACCTCATCACTCCCGCAAGAATGGCACGTGTATTCGTTACATCAGTTCTTCGTCACCGTTCTTCGCCTCAGTTTTTATTTGTCCAATAGACCATTTTAGTTTTTCCACTTTAAAATTAAAAATAAATTCTTATTTTAAATTCAAATTTACAAAAAAAAATTATAGATTCAAAATATAACACAAGATATTCCAACCAATCCAATTGTATTATTCCAACAACAAAAACTTCAATGGCACAGTCCCAGTTTAACTTTCTTGCACCTAAAATTTTTAATAACTTATCAGTTGAAAAAAGATCTACAGCCAAATATCTCACTTTCAGAAAGGCGCTTGCTGACCTTTTGATGAGTGACTATGATAGCGTTTACAACTTGTTTCACATACTCAGATAGTGATATAAATTTATTATTTTTTCTTAATTCTTCTTTATTTTATTTAAAACCGAGACGCATAGCATGCGTATATTATAACTTTATAACACAGGCATATGTATGTATATATATCATGAGTAGTATCCAGCCTCCTTTAGATGTTCTTGTTTTTGTCACTATTTGCTGACGGCTTGTTTCTGCCATCAAATTTAAGTGTATATATCTATGTGTATGTATATGTATGTATATGTGTATATGTATATGTGTTATGTAAGTATATATATGTATGTATGTGTGCATGTATTATGTACATAACAGCTACCTTACTTATTTGTGTTTATTTTCCAGGCAACTTTGGCAATTTGTGAGTTATTGGAAACATTTGTACCAATTTTCAATTTTTTTTTTTACACTTACTAGACTTCATTTCAAAATAACTATCCTCCGTTGGTCACCATGATACAGGCAGCTGCCTAGTATGGTGACCTAATGTATCTTCTCAAGTACATAAATTAATCATGTAACATGTACTTATAAATAAAATAAAGCATTAAAAATGATAGTTAATCACTTAACTATGAATTATTTAAAGTAATGAGACTTTTACCTTTATGGAAATAATTTATCTTTAATATCACAATATTTTATTGAAATAATGAAAGAAAACCTTCTCCTCCTGTAAAATTTTCTAATGGTCTATAATAGACTATATTGGACAAAGGCAACGCGTTGACGTTCGGTGGCCTGCACCGCGCCGCATTCACGACTCTTCAAGGGCCCATCTATGTATCGCGTGGGCACAACGGCTATGGGAGCACCTTATCCACGCACCAAGCATATCTTATTGATGGCAGACACTGCCACTTAATAAGTTTTCACCTATCTTATGGGGGAGAGGTAATCGGAGGAGACTTTCTCCTCTCATCCAGAAGGGATTTCGGGACTTCAAGCGGCATGCCGGGTGAGAGACATTGCGCTATTTACCGCACCTTATTGTTTTCCTTCAGTTTTGCAATCTCTCCCCTGATGTTTGGCATTCATTGCCCTGGTTTCAACAACTGAATTCTGTGCTCCAGTATAGGCTAGAAGCGCTCTCACTTCCATGATTGGCGTTCAGCTTAATGCTGCGATACGAACAATCAGTGTGACTTTGAGATATACTCCTCTCCTTTGGCTCCCCGTACTTGCAAAAATAACCCCGGAAATACATGGATTATTGAGACGGGAAGAAGTAACATTGAAGCCATGCTAAACCAAACAGAGATTAATGCTTATCATTTCTGTTATCATCTTCTGTACCTTTTATAATCTTTAGTTTGTGTTAATTTTATTTTCAACTACCTTTTTTTACCCGCGGCTTCGCTTGCATGGTGTTAGGGAGGAATTACTGTACAAAGAATTTTCCCACAGGAATGAAAAGTAGTTTACCATATGTCACTTCCCAGTACTGCAAAAAAACAAGCGGATCGATCGCTCCGTAGCGATGTACGTAAAGGACAAACAAACAAACACAGTTTCGCATTTATATATAACACTGGTTAGGATTATTTTTTACGTATGCTATGCATGGTAATTCTTAAGTATTTTCTTGTTTCACTATTTATTGATAATTGATATTATTACCTACGAACATAAAACATATTTAATGTTACATAATATAGTTAGGTACTCACTAAATTGATGTTTACATTAGACGGTCAGTGGCTGAGTTGGCATCGCGTTTGGGTCCCACCCGGGCGTCGCGTGTTCGATTCCTCGGCTAGCTAAGTCCTCCATCACAACACAAGCAACATTTTTCGCTTTCTGTGGTGGTAGTAGGAGATTTTCAAATATTGTCGGGTTATTCGTAACCCGGGAATATTTGTCTTTCTTTAAAAAAAAAGTACAGTGTGGCCTTAGAATGGGGCACATTTTTCTTTCCTTTTGTAATCTGTAAATTAATAAATAAATAAAATAAACTCTAACTTTGTTTGTGAGAGATAAAACTAAACCATTTTTTTCAGAAAAGCAGTTCGCCATACAACAAACATTGAATAACACAAAAAATATTTTTTGAGAGTTTTAGATTTAGGGCCCCAAAGGACACATAAACTCCAACGGATTGCTTTAGAAGAGAAAATGGACGGTTTCCGAACGGGGTAAGAATAACCTCGTCGAAAGTCTTTTTACGTCGAAAAGGAATCGAAATGACAATTTAGTATCGTTAGTTCGTTCAACAAGAAAGATCATTGAGACTAGTTCATTAAATTTTACTCCGTCTTAAAGTTTATTTTAAAGGCTAAATCGCAATATTCAGCAAGAAAACAATAGTGCTTCCTGTCTGTGGCATCATAGTCTAACATATTCAAGTAATATCAAGGTGTTTTACTGTCGCACTTATTTTAAATCAGTAAAAATACTATATTTCTATAATAACATCGCGTCGGTAGTCGGTAGTCATTATAAATCATTTAAAATTTGGGAGGCGGGAATGGGTACCGCCGCCCCGGGAACCTTTATTGGATAACACCTCTGCCATAGGTCACCCCAAATGGTTCGCTACGTTTGGTGATTTAGCAGGGGTGCCCGGGTTCATGGGGTGAGGTTTGTCTAGGTCTTGGAGGCGGATGAGCAGGACATACTGAACCCCCATCCTACCCACCCCTTAAACCCTTTTCCTTCCCAGAAATCTCCTCTCCTTCCTTTCCTAAAAAACCCTCCACACAGCATCCCCAAAAATGACATAGGCCCCGAGGGAAATTATTTTCCTCAGGGCCTCCTGTGTGGAGCTCATGTAAAAAAAAAATGCACTGCCGCGTATGTCCTGAAGTTATTCTATCAGTCGAGTCGATATTTGTGTGTTCGGTGTGTAAAGGCACCTACCATCTAGCATCTAGCCTGTGGAGGAATAACGGAAAGCACTTTCCGTCGACTCACTCAAGAACGCCGAGAACAACAGAAGTGTAAGCAGTGTAAAAGGGACATACGATCGGCCACCGCCAGCGATAACACATCTTTGGAACCGCCCAAAAAACAACGGCCACTAAGGTTCAAGGAGCTACATCACCGTCATCGTCCCCCGCTAATATTGAAGACATTCAGGATTTAGTCATGTCCAAAACAAAAAACCCTGAAAAAAAACAGAATGACATCATGGACCAAAACAACAAGATACTGGAAAGCATACAATTCATGAAAGCACAATATGAAGACTTTATGGCCAAAATCAGTGAAGTCTAGCACCGAAATGATGAGCTTACAGCGAAGAATTCTGCACTGGAAGCTAGAATCGCAGTACTGGTGAATAGTCTCGATTCCCAAGAGCGGGCTTTAAAGTCTTGTAATGTAGAAATAAGAGGCATCCCCGACATCAAGGACGAAACACTAAAAGACGTGGTCTTCAACATCTTCAAAACAACAGGATCTCCCATAGAAACTAAGGACATCGATGCTGTATATCGTCTACAAAAAAAAGTAATAATCAAAAGCAACCCAGGACAATTGTTCTCAAACTAAAATCGAACATGGCTAGAAATCAACTGCTAGCTGATGTGAAATCTTTCAACAAGAACAAACCCAATACCGAAGATAAACTTAACACATTAAACATCGGTCTCGCCGGCCCTCGGTTGCCGATCTATGTATCTGAGCAGCTAACATTTCCGGCGAACCAGATCTGGTATAAAACTCGCCGAGTCGCAAGAGATAGACTATACCAATTTGTATGGGTGAAAGAGGGGAGGATTTATTTGCGGAAAGAGACAGGATCAGGCGCAATTCTTATATCCGATGAAAACAAGCTGGCTTCCCTATGATTATCTCAAACACAATATACCTACTGCCGACAACGATTATAAGATGAAGGTTCTATTATTATTATGTTACCTATTCTGCTATGTACTTCATCACTAATACTTCTGTGTTCACTTACTTGGGAATACTTCGATTACTATCACATATTTGTATTCATAATTATTATTGGTTTTAAGATTTTCACGGCCAAAAGCATTTTCGTTATTTGTTTTTGGGGTGTTATGCCGTGTTGCGCTACCTCCTTCTTTAGCCAACGTTTCGGACATCGTTGCAGTGTCCATCATCAGGGCAGATCCGGCAGATCTAAGACACATCTACCGGATCTGCCCTGATGATGGATACTGCAACGATGTCCGAAACGTTGGCTAAAGAAGGAGGTAGCGCAACACGGCATAACACCCCAAAAACAAATAACGAAAATAAATATTATTGTTTTATGTATGTTATACTAATATACGAAATCAGGTCGTATTTTACTCAGGCAGACCGATGACTCGAATATAATATCAATTCGCAACGACACATATCGTACGAGTAAAACGCCAAATAATATGACTAACGACACAAAGTATGCATAACTCTAATGTCCAGCTACTCCATTATAGTATAATGAACATTAAAAATCTCATTATCATATTTTCTCATCGCCTACTCTATTTCTTTAATGCACATTATAGTAAAATGGATATAATTTGTACCACTTATAATTCTGCAGGTTTAATTATCAAATTTATATCAAATTTTTCCTCTACATATGAGAATCCAGACCTAATAAATACGCTTGTATTATGTTTCCCTACTGTACAACCGCACTCACTCCCAAGTACTGATATACTATATCTTATTAACGACCCAAATCATATCTTAATTGATAATATTATTCCTATCTTGCCTATCATAAACTCCATTATAATAATAAGTATGACACGTATTTGTAACCTTTTAAATCCAACGTACCCTGAATTATTATTTTTTTTTTCCTAGCTTTGCCAACACTGTAAACCTCTTTAATTATACCTTTTTCATTATATACAAATTCACAAAAACAGCATATAATAGCCACAACATTTACATATTTACTCCCTCAATCAGTATCCTCCGAACCTGCCCGCCACGCAGTGGTTGGGCAAACGTATCCGCCACCAAGACCTAGACAAACCTCATCCCATGAACCCGGGCACCCCCGCTAAAACTCAACTCATCATTAAGGCATAAATTTAACATCCAAATTCCTCTATTTTCAACACAACAAATGCACAACAATTATATTTACAAAGGCATAAAATATTTTAATAGTCTTCCCGAAGAAATTAAAAAAATAACAGATTTCGTATCATTCAAGAAAAAGGTCAAATTAATCTTTAAAAAAAAATCAACAACCATAACACCAATCAAAATGTTACAATTCATGTCATATCAAAAATTAACATCACAACATAGTTTATATTTATTGTATACACTAAGTAAAATGTATGTTATAAAAATGAAAAATAGTGGTTCATATATTATATTTTTATATAGTTTATATTTATTGTATACTGTTATAAAAATGAAATAGTTGTAAAATAACTCCTACGCCAAGCTCAAGAGCTAGTACTCTTCATTGGCGTAGAAATTCATAAAATCATGTTCTTTTCATTAAATAAATTAAAAAAATTAAATTAATTATCATTCAATGAAAGCAATCTTCCCAATATGCCTTCCACTGATATGCTTGGTGTAACTCTAAACAGGTGACCGTCCATCGAAGCCAGAATTAATTTAACCTTTCAGAAGCTACACGTTCTGTACAGGGCTCGCACATATATATAGGCTTTAATAGTACATAACTGCTCAATAAATCGCAAGTGCGCCCCAATTTTTTTTTTGCATTACAGATTAATATAATCCTATTACAATACACACAGAATATTAGATTGGATAATGTACATGTAGGTACATTGTACATACAGCATAAATACATTATTGTGTATCACATCATCTGAATGCATAAAATTACTCTTGAAGCGTTCAAGACTAATGTTGAATAGCAGTACCATACCTCTTGTCATGCTGTGCTGGGCCAGAACATCTGTTCTGGCATGTGGTATACAGAGAAAGTCGTGGTGGCGACCATGGCAGTAGTTGTTCGGTACAAACAATTTATAACATTCTAAGAGGTATGGGCTGTCAACGTAATAGTTCATAATTTTGAAAGCTGTTACTGTTAGGGTTACATTCCTTCTAGTTTGGAGACTTTCGAAGCGCGTTTCAGATAGCAAATCCATACGATGCATAAATCGCGGGTATTCACCATGCATTATCATCTTCGACCAAGTATACCCGACAATCCTTGATCGAAGATTCTCATATAAAGATACCGTAGATTTTTTTTTGGATTTGTTCCAATAAATCTATGTATTTTTTCTGGTATGGGGCCCAAACAGCAGAAGCGTATTCTAATTTTGATCGTATAATGCAGTTAAACATCGATGTCATTGCTTCAGGCTTGGAAAATTGTTTACTTATTCTTATCTACTTATTTACTTATCACAAATCCAAAAAGTTTGTAACACGATGATGCCAACCCTACCATATGATCTGAAAAAATAAGTTTGTAGTTTTTTTTTTAAATTTTGTAGCCACCTCTGATCTGGGGCTCTTAAACGTGAGCCCTTATGTAGTGGGTACCCACTTGGTCATAAGTCATAGTTTCGGCATCCTTATCATCTGGCATTCTTGTGCTCATGTAGAAACATTTCGAACCATTGCAGCCTTTTGTATCTACGGAATTTTATAATATTATCATGCTCATGTTTTGCCCCTGTTTCATAAATTGATTCAGTGACTATTACTATTTCTAATTAATAATGCTTCCAATGTTTCCAGTGATGTACATCCCCATCAAGGGGGGGCGGCGTCTCCTCATGGTCAACGGATACACCTTCTGTCGCAGGGGTTTGAAAACCGACGGCTCCACGAGGTGGCAATGCTCCTCGCACCAGAGAACCCATTGCAAAGGATTCGCCTTTACCAAGGACGAAGTGGTTGTAAATCACTGCATGTACCATAACCACAATCCCCCGAATTATTTCCGGACATCGGATGGGACATTTATCAAAACCAGCGTGTAATCTATCGACTTTTGAATGGGTGAGAGTCACCAAGAATCACAACATCTGCATTTTTGGGAGAGCTTGAAAACTTGTCAAGAAGAAAAAGATGATGTAGTTACTACCCAGTTTTGCCCGATTTTAATACCCTTTTTGAATTTTGAAACAATTGAAAAATATCGAGCCCACAATATTATCTTATTTTTTGACAGTTAAATGGATAACTTCAACATGCTGAAAAATATTTGCGTTTACCAAAAAAATTCACCATCAAGCGGTTGTTCTATGCATAGATCGACACACTTATCTTTCTTTACTCGTTGACATCGCTAGTGTACAACTTAAAATCTTTAGGGCTCGGCCAGAGTGCACCGCGTTTTGCAGTACAGTAGCGGTGCGGTATACTCAAACATAAGTGAAGTGTCCACGGTGCGTTTGCGGCATGGTCCCACATCTTCCGTCTCGACGCTGTGGCCGAGCACTTAAAATTTGGTTTGTTCTTTCGTTAATTGCTCTTTTGGCTGCCTGCAATGTCAACTGTGTACAGATTTAACAGATCGAAAATACACGATTTTCGAACAAATTGTATTGTTTTCTTCTCGCTTGAATTCCTTCGTCCACCATAACCCAGCGACATTACTAGTACTGCGTGCGAAAAAACACTCTAAAAGTCGTCCAATAACCTTGTTTTTTAAATGGGCCTTTAACCAGCCAGTGGCCGAGAATCCAAATTTCGTCCGGCGGAAACAAACTTATGACTTTTGACAATATGTAAGAAATTTTAAGAAACTAAATAAAAATATAGTATTATAAGAAAATATGCCAATCTAACCTTCCCTGATCATAAAATTTTAACACTTAATTTATAAAAATATACTAATTATCCGTACATATTTTTCTGTCAAAATTCCTTCTTTATCAAATGTTAAGGTTTCCATACCAGACGGACCGCCGCGCCGTAGTGCAGGGCAGGCGGACGAGCGTCCTCACTGCCGGGGACACAAGTAGTCACATCATCTGATTTGTTTTTGTTTTTTTTTTTTTACATTAACTCCACACAGGAGGCCCTGAGGAAAATAACTTCCCTCAGGGCCTATGTCATCTTTGAAGATGCTGTGTGGAGGGTCTTTTTGAGGAAAGGAAGGAGTGAACACGGGTCTTGAAGAGACCCATGTTGTAGGAGAGAGGAAACACAGAGGCCGGCAAATCGTTTCACAGCCGAGCCGTTGAACTCAAGAACGAGTCATAGAAACGACCCGTTCTCATGTGACTAATGTCAACCGTGTACAAATGTTAGGCGCGTGTTTGACGTGTTTCCCGACTATGCACCGGTGCCTAGGGGATCAATGACGCTAGTTCCTCGGAGCATCTTCCATTGTAATACCGGTAGAGCAAGGACAGCATTCCCACCTGACGCCTGTGCTCTAAAGATTGCAGTCCGTCTGTTAAGATGGGAGAATCTATCAAACGAACCGCCCGTTTCTGCACAGAGTCAAGGGTTTTTTTTAGGTTTTTTGGAGCTCCAGACCAGAGGTGGCTGGCAAATTCAACCGTGGGGCGCACTTGCGATTTGTACAGGGTTAGCAGTTGTGTACTATTAAAGTATCTGCGGGCCCTGTACAGTACGCCCAGTTTCTGAGAGGCTAACTTAACTCTGGTTTCGATGGAGCCCCCGTACCTGAGCTGGTCACTTAGAGTTACACCAAGCATGTCGATGGATGTCCTGTTCGGAAGATTGCTTCCGTTGAAGGCGACTAGATTTTCATTTCGATCCCTTTTAGACGATATCAAACATGATTGTGTCTTTGAAACATTAAATTCGGTGAGGTTATTCTTACACCAAGAGAAAACACTCTCGAGGTAACCGTCCATTCTTTGCTTCAAAGCCCTCCGAGCTATTGGAGTTTGTATAGGGATATTATATTTTTACGCGATACTTGAACCAATATAAAACAAGTTTCGCCGAGTCGACAAGAGTCGATGATAATGATAACTAACTAAACCACTTATTAAAGTTGAAAAATAATGACATAATTTCGTTCTTTTAATAATTTACAAAAAATGCCACGTCGACTTCAGAAACCCAAGTTTTTATTTTTTTAACAAAGTAAAGGAATATATGTTTATGTCACTGAATTTTTCAGTAGTAGGTCAAATAAAAGTTATTAAAAAAGAGTTATTATTATTTTTTTAAATGTCTTACGGTATTGTTGACAGTCGCTAATATTGGCAAGGAATGACAACGTAAAAAAAGTTTAAGAAATACGGTTCAATAATTATGGATCCAAATTTCTATTTAATTATAATTAATTTCAGTAAAATATCAAGACAACTAGGTTAATTTGAGGTAATGTATTTTGTACCCTTTTTTTTAAACACATTCGGCTTACTGTGGTGGTAGTAGGAAATTTTCAGATATTGTCGGGTTATTCGTAACCTGTCTTTCTTTTAAAACAAAAAAAAAAAAAAATTGTTGTACGGATCCTATGGCTCGTTTTACACGCCGAACGCAGTTCGGGCTTTGAACGCATTTTTATGTCGAAACCCATTTTTTGTTCTATTACCAATAATTTAATAAAACCTAAGTAATGTAAATAAAAATCAGTCATTATTATTATTAGTTCCCTGTTAAATTCCCGTAATTTGCGATCAGTAGGTTTTCCCTAATTTACTAATACACGGTAACGACATCATTATACTTCGCTTGGGAATATTATAAATTTTCTGTACTCCATTAATTCTTGTATTAATTTCCATTCTCACTTATACATCGCAAATTTTCATGTTTTTATTGCTTGGGTAACATTTAAAAAATGCTTTTATGTAAAAATAATTCAATATCCGGAAATTATGAACTGCATCCTTCTGCATGTATTTTCTTCATAACCACGCCAGTATTATGAAGATCTTGCTAGATCAGCAATTTATCCAAAGGAATAATTTTGTCGTCTGCCACTGGGTGAACAAAATATTACTTTCAAACTGAAGCAAGTTATTTTCCATTGATAGAAAACGCACCCCTCTTTGCATTTTTTGAAATAATCTGAAACCTATGCGCTGTAAAAGGGTAAGTGTTTTTTTAACACATCTTTTTAATGGATTTAGTTGTATTTGTTTTGTTTATCTACTTAATCATTCTTTATTTTTAGTTAATCCTCTACATGTAATACCTGCACCGTCCACTCGCCGTATTGACCACTTCCCCGAATTTTGTCAAAAAGGCAGTAATGGGTTTACTAAAAGAAGGAGATGCAAGTATTGTTCTATCACAAAAAAATATAGAAAAGATTCCATGTATCAGTGTCCACAATGTGAGGATGTTCCTGCATTGTGTTTGATCCCATGTTTTAAATTATATCACAAAATGTAATATGAAGCTTTTTATTTTTAATTTCATACGCAATAAATTAATTCATTTTGTTTTATTCACAAGGTCTCATTACTGAGTATGTTTTTTTTTTTTAATTTTGTGTGCTATAAATTAATTAACCCATCGTCTGTCTCTGGCCTGCCGGCGCGCGGGCCAAAAAACTATTTTTTATTTTTTATTTACGCGATTTTAACCCTTATGTATACAGAAAATGTATGAAGGGCGAGGTCAGAATCGCTTGCAAAGTTGTTGGCATCGTTCGTGTATATAATTTCGTTTTTAAGTAAAAAGAAGGATTCAGACTACTTTGGAAGTAAGTTAGTGTTGTTTGTATTTACAATTTGGGAGGCGGGAATGGGTACCGCCGCCCCGGGAACCTTTATTGGATAACCAACACCTCTGTCATAGGTCACCCCAAGTGGTTCGCTACGTTTGGTGATTTAGCAGGGGTGCCCGGGTTCATGGGGTGAGGTTTGTCTAGGTCTTGCTGACCAGGACATACTGAACCCCAGATTCCTACCCACCCCTTAAACCCTTTTCCTTCCCAGAACTCTCCCCTCCTCCCTTTCCTTAAAAAAAACCCTCCACACAGCATCCTCAAAGATGACATAGGCCCTGAGGGAAATTATTTTCCTCAGGGCCTCCTGTGTGGAGTTCATGTAAAAAAAAAAAAAAAAATAATATTTCATTTTTAGATGAAAAGAAGGAATTTGACTATCTTGGAAGTTCATAATATCGTTTTCAGTATTTGTTGGTTTGGATTACCTCGAGGTATCTATCATGTGGAACTACATTATATTAAAGTGATTGTTTTGTGTGCTCCTTCAGAGAGATACAGTTGCAAGTGTTGGTCATCCCGTTTTCCTTCCATACCTTGTTCTATCTTACATATATATTATCACCGAATTCTAGCAATCACCATTTGATTTCGTTTCTTTTGAAGTGTTTACAGGCCATTACAAAAGCATGGTTAATTAATGAAATGAATATGTTATTCATGTTCAATTTCATGAAAAGTTTATGCCAGTACATGTATATGAAAACTCAAAGACTCTTGACATAATATTAAAATGAAGAGCATATTTCAGGTGACGACAATACACGCATATATGGAAAAATTCATCAAAACTCTAAGAAAATACGCAAGAATTGCATAGTATGTTCTGATCGCAAAATCCCAGGTGGGAGAAAGGCATCTTCAGTAGTTTGTTCTGCTTGTCAGTATGTAAGTATCGTACATTGAAATTTTTGTATATATTTTGTATTAAACTTTTGAACTTGGGTAACTTTTATGTTTAAAATGCTTGGAGATAATTTATTGTAGATGAATATTTTGTTATCTTGCATTACTAATTTTGTGATAATATTTTTTTAATTGTTTACTTTTCTTTAAGTTTACGAACGGGTTGCTTCACGGGGTTTGAAATATTCATCAAATTTCACAGTTAAAATTCAAGTTCTACTTCATCATTATAATGTAAGTTAATATTTTATCACGAACTGGTTGTTTTTTACTACTCTTAGTACCTATTTAGATAATAACAGAACTTTAGGACTTTTAAAGAACTTGAATTTTAACTTTGAAACTTGACGAATTTTTCAAATGTAGTGAAATAACCCGCCCTAACTCTTCGTAATTTCAACACATGTATTTTTTTAACATTATTATTATATCATTTTTATAACACGTAAATATTTTAATTCTTGGAAGTCTCGTAATTTCGTTCTCATTAATTTACACGCCGTAATTATATTTTTATGACATTATTAAGTTTTTTGTATTAGCTAAGCATGTTTCCATAATTTTCTATAAAAAAATCCATCACTGCATGAATTTTGTCATGGTAACCCTATCAGTCATGGATTATCACATAACTTTTCCATAGGCAGAAAACTTTTTTTTTTTAATTTTCCGAGTCCTAACTAACTAACCATCACGCCGTTTCTCCGCAGGGGTGTGCGGAGAGAATGGACCCCCAAATATATAACTTGGTCCTGGCACACACTGCTTCCGTCATTCAGATTCATACATACCTTTCTGTTATTCAAACGCCTTTGAGGTGATTTTGTCATAAAAATGGCGCTATAAAAATCATCCATTAATAATAATTATTATTATTCTGACTCTTGACACGGTCCTACTCAGCTTCTTAGTTTACTTGATCGTACCATGTCTTCGTCGGACGTCCCCGACTTATACTACCATTTACATTCGTGTCTTATACCTGCTCTTCATATCGAGGGCTTAAAAAGTCAAGCAACTATCTACAAAAAGCATATAAATAATTCCAAGTCAAATCCGTTATCTACAAAAGCAAACGCTAATGTGTTTGGTTTTAGGAACAACACGAAGTTCTCATAGAAATTATTGTGTCTCCCTTACTTTCATGGTGAAAAATATGATCTAAATGGTGCTAGAATGAAAAGAAGCCAAGCTTTATATTCAAATTTAAAAAAATTACCACAGAATAATTGAATTATACACCTTATGAAACCAAAACTTCTTACCGCAATTTGTTTTTTATGAATTATTTTAACGTGAAACGTTTTTTATCATTAATTTTAGTTAGAAGAAACGTTAAGTGAGCCATTTTTAAAACTTTTTTATGTTTGCATTAAAAAAAAAAATTATTTAAAAAATTATATTTTAATTTCTAATAATTAAATTTAAAATCGTATTTCATCAGCTTTCAAAAGCAGTTTTTAATTTTCGAATATGTTCAGAAATATTTCGTTTATTTGCATTTTATTGCAAAGCGGAAAAAATCTGACCATCTGACAAAATATGTTCGAGGCCTGACGGGTTAAAATCGAACAACGTTTTCAACAAAAAGATATACCAATGATTAGTAGGTTTGACTTTAAGCCCGCGATACAATTAACTGCCAAATGTTAAATGTTTTTTATTATTTCTTTTCAATGGATTTAGTTTTTGTTATTATTTATTGTCCTTAAAATCACTCTTTTTCATTGGTTTTTAGTTGATCCTATATATGTAACACCAGCGTCCTTCACCAGCACTACTTACCACTTCCCCGAATTATGTGAAAAAAGCAGCAGTGGGAGAACCAAAAGAAGAATGTGCAAGTATTGTTCAATCACAAAAAAAATAAGAAAGGACTCCGTCTATCAGTGCCCACAATGTGAGGATGTTCCTGCTCTGTGTTTGATCCCATGTTTTAGTTTATATCACAAAATGTAATTGAGTTTGTTGAGTAAAAAACTAATTTATTATTATACACTTAGTTTTTTTACAATGTTCTTTTATTTATACGAGGTCTGTTTAAAAAGTATCGAAGTTTTTCCTACGTAAAAAAAGACTTCCCACTTACAGAGAGTCAGCCCTTGACAAGCTGTGTTGAATCAACATTTAACATTTTTGTGCCTGGAAATGGTTTTTTGTTCCCCATGACAAAGGCCCTGTGGAAAATATTTTCCCTCGGGGTCTGCGTCATCTTAGGGGATGCTGTGTGGTCTTTTTAAGGAAAGGGGAGGATGTTCTGATGAAGGGTGGGTAGAAATCTGAGGGTCAGTGTTTCAAGGAGTGACGAACACACAAAAGGTGGGCAGACGAATCCGTTGCCAAGCCCTAGACAAACCTCACCTCGTGAACCCTGCTAAGTCACCAAACGTAGCGATCCACTTGGGGAGATCTATGTCAGAGGCGCTTGTTGTCCAATAAATGGTTCCTGGGGCGGTGATACCCGTATCCGCGTCCCAAATTGGGAGATTAATTGTTTTCAGATGTCAATTAGCATTTATTAATTAGCCTTTTTAAACTTTTAACGCAACGACAATTTGCTGTCTACCGGTCTGTTTGCAGAACGAACAGAAATTGTGATTTATTTCAAACTAGCTGGTTCCTGGCATGCGTTGCTATGCCATTTAATAGAGAAATTGTTTCTCCCTGCGTGTCCTTTCCAATTTGTCCCGTTCCCCTTCCGCTTCGCCTTCCTCTCCCGCGTCCCCTTCCCTCTCGCGTTCCCACTCCGCCTGCTCAACCTTCCCTCTCCCCACTCCACTCCCCCTTTCCCGTGAACCCCCCTGCTGAGTTCCCCCTCCCCCCTCGCCCCTCCCGCATTCAATACATTCAGTTTTCAAACAGCTCGCGTGTCACCTATTGCAATTTTTTTATACAAATTTAATAATGCCAGAGCTCACCAGTAGTTTTATATAAACCTTGTCCTGACAATAATGAACATAAAAATAAAATAATTATCCAATTTGGTGCAGTCATTCGGAAGTTATGCGCGTACATACATTTCGGGTATTCATTTTTATTTATAGAGATTTAATTAGTTCTTCACGGGAAGAAAATACACCACTGCATGTATATTCTGCCGAGTTTAATTCTAAATATTACACCTACGCATGCAAAAGGCTATGTGTCATCCATCTTTTGTATGGATTAAGCTATTTTTTGTTGTTTATCGACCTTAAACTCCCTCTTTATTGTTTTAGTTGATCCTCTACGAAATCTACATGAAACTCCTACGCTGTTCATCAACAACATTTACCACATCCCCGCTTTTTGTAAAAAAGGCAGTAATGGGGTAACTAAAAGAAGAAGATGCAAATATTGTTTCATCACAAAAAAAAAGAGAAAGGACTCCGTCTATCATTGTCCACAATGTGTGGATGCTCCTGGACTATGTTTGAACCCATGTTTTAGATTATTTCATAAAATGTAAAGATACTCGTACGTAATAAATTAATACATGTTTTTCGTATACGAGGTGTTTTCAAAAAGTGTCCCAAGTTTTTCCCGTGGGAATAATGAAGCAACGAATGTTTCCTCAGCTGTGGAGGTGATATTTTTTCCACTTGCAGATGGTCAGTTCTCGTGCAGCTGTACTGAATCAAATAAAAAATGCATTTGGAAATGTTTTTTTGGGCGTTAACAAATCTTTCCCAGATTTTTTTTAAAATACAAAATGAACACCGGCCAGCCACACAGACCTAATAAAGCTAGAACATATCTAAAAAAAAACTGTAACTAAAATTACCTTAAAACACAACTTAATAATATACTTTCCTCCTCCTTCTTCTCCTAACCCTTCCCTCTATCTCCAACCTCCCTACATACCTACGCCATAATCTCAACGTCTTCTGCCGGTTGGTAGTAGTGTAGTTAGTCCCTGTGTGATGTTCACATAAAACAAAATAAAAACAAAAAAAAACATGAAAAGTGACGAGTGACGACTTTAACTATTGTGGATAAAAATTTAGAACACTAAACATATAACTTATAGAATTGTGATATATACCGATTTGAAAGTAAACTGTTTTCTTATTTAATTAAATGAAGACAATATTAGCGAAACTCAATCGAAAATCTGGAGACAGAAAAATCAGAAAAAGATATTTATTTATTTATATCTTTAATTTATTTTTCTTAGTATGCGCTTGCCCTGAAGAAGGAACGTTTGTTCTGAAACCGGTCGGATTTACTCATTATATAAGTGGTTTATACAAAGTTGAATTGTTTCATTTATATATAATGGATAACCACAAAGTTATAGCTACATTCAAAACTATAATTTTTTTTAAATAAACTGTTTTCGCCGAATTCTAGATTGTATAAGACTTTTCGACACTAGACAGGCGAATAAAATTGATTATTATTATTATTTTTTTTTTACATGAAAACCGCACAAGAGTCCCAACTGCTCCCGTCTGGAGCCAGTGGGACTATGGCATCCCCAATTGGGGTATGTTGTGAGGCTGATGGCAGTGGGAGGGGAAGGAGATAGGGAAGAGGAAGGTGGGGAAGTACCTGGCTATTCAGATCTGGTCACCAAACACGGCAGAAGCCATTTCAAGCAACGTTTCAATTCTGAATGGTGGTCTTACACCAGGGCGATACTGAGAGTATCTTCCACTCTGAAACGTGCCGCAAATATACTATATATTATTTTATTTATTTAAAAAATGTTTTTTTTTTTTAAATAAAAAAACAAACCTCTCTAGGACTAATTGCCTGAATTGAGGTTAATGTTTACAAATTTGAGTGATTGATACAAAATTGAAACACTTTGGAATTCATAATAAAATTAAAATTATTTTTGCAGTTCGTTTCATCCCTTTGCTAAATGGAAATTCAACTCTTGTGGTTGGCGGATTTTCCTTTTGGCGGCACTCAGTAATGCCTGACGGAGTGACGAGGTGGATGTGCTCTTCGTATGGGAAGTTGAGCTGCAAGGCCTATACCCTGACTGACGATGATGCCTTGGTGTTGCACTCTAATGACCATAATCACCCTAAAAGTGCAGATAGAACTTTATAAATGCATTTTTCGGTTTCATCTTTAGACGTTAGTTTTTATCATTTCTTAGATTTATTTTTTCATTAAGATGAAAAAAGCAAACGGTGTAATTAATATTTTTAATTTACTTGGCTTCCATTTTGTACGTTTTCAGAAATGTGTTTTTTTTTAATCAAAAACTGCAAATGGGTCACATTTTACAAGATGACGGCGCCTGGCTTTTGATGTTGCTACAAGTTATTAATAAGCCGAGTGATTTTATATCTTTTGTGGGATCGTTATTAGATAACGAACGTGATCTCCCGTCAGATTTGTGTGATTTTTATGGCTGTTATTTGCTTTTTCTATGTACAACGTACATTAAATGAATAAATAATCGAATTCGTGTTTAAAACGATGTAAACCAGTGGTTACCAAATTGTTTTGGCCCACGGACCCCTTTTGTGGGTGGGCTTTTCAGGGAGGCGGTCAGGCGGTAGGGAAGACCCAGAGGAACCCATCTCACCCCATTCCATACTGCCCCATCTCATCCTGCCCCATCTCATCCTGCCCCATACCATCCCATTACGCCCCCCCGTATTGGAGTGGGCGGTGGGTAAAAAAGGTTGAGAATCTAGCGCGGACCCCCTGACGTTGTTCAGGGACCCCCAACTCAATTTTAATTTTCCACGGACCCCCTGAATGATCCTGGGGACCCCGGGGGTCCGGACCACTTTGGAAACCACTGATCTGTGACAGTAAATATGTAAAAATCACCCAAATCTGACGGGAAATAACGTTCGTTATCTAATAACGATCCCATAAAAGATATGGAATCGCTCGGCTGTATGTTTTAACATCTTACTAGATTTAATGTTTTTGTTTTAAATAAATTAACTTTCTTTTAGTAAATGCTTGGTGAAACTCTGTCTTATTAATAAAATTTTAATCCGTTTATTAGTACAATTTTGTAAGTATTGTTGAAATAAAGATTAATTTTTGTTAATTTTTATTAATAATTGATTGGTTTTATTATATTTTATTAATGTTATGATTTTTATAACGATTATAATATTATTTTGTAGTGTATAAGTCATAAAATACTATTTTCATTATTATAATATACTTTCTATTCTTTTTAAACATATCTTTTAGTCTATATATTTTACTTTTTTCTATAAGTACTATTTCCTGCCTTTTACTTTTTATTTTAATTTTTTACATTATACTTTATAGTTTATACTTATGCTTTATACTTTTATTTTATACATCTTACTTATTACCCTAACTCCTTTTTTTACCTTTTGTTTTTAAATTTAACTTAACATTTATATTGTCACTTTCCTTATATTATTGTATTATTATTTATAAAATTAAATATGTTAATGTCACATACGAGTGTGTATGTGTTGAAATGAATAAATAATATGTCAATTATTATGTTTTAATTTTATTTTTTTATATTAACTCCACACAAGAGGCCCAGAGGAATATAATTTCCCTCAGGGCCTGTGTCATCTTTGAAGATGCTGTGTGTAGGGTCTTTTTGAGGAGAGGAAGGTGTGAACATGGGTCTTGAATAGACCCATGTTGTAGGAAGGAGAAAACACAGAGGCCGGCAAATCGTTCCACAGCCGAGCTGTTGAACTCAAGAACGAGTCGTAGAAACGATCTGTTCTCATCTGACTAATGTCAACCGTGTTCAATTGTTGGGCACGTGTTTGGCATGTTTCCCGACTGCTAGTTCGATGGTAGTTCCTCGATGATAGTTCCTCGGAGCATCTTCTATTGTAATACCGGTAGAGCAAGGACAGCATTCCCACCTGATGCCTGTGCTCTAAAGATTGCAATCCGTTTGTTAAATTAGGAGAATCTATCAAACGGACCGCCCGTTTCTGCACAGAGTCGAGGGTTTTTTTAGACTTTTTGGGGCTCCAGGCCAGAGGTGGCTGCCAAATTCAACCTTCGGGTGTACCTGCGATTTATACAGGGTTAGCAGTTGTATACTATTAAAGTATCTGCGGGCCCTGTACAGTATGCCAAGTTTCTGAGAGGCTAACTTATCTCTGGCTTCGATGGAGCCCCCTTAGCTTAGTGGCCACTTAGAGTTAAACCAAGCATGTATATTGTATAATGCTCCTCCCCATACTCATGAGCTATTAGATCAAACTATGGCGAGTAAAAGCATATATTAAAAAAGTACAATAACTAGAATAATTATTGATTTACTCATATCTATTTTACTCACAAAGATTTCAGAAGGCAAGTTTACAGAGGACTTTTAGCTGATGAGGAGCTGAAATGCACCAAAAAGCGGGGGTCCACATCGGCGGTGGCACAAATCAACACTCGTAAGCCCCACGTGGCCCCTGAAATACGTCTGAAAAATAGCGCCCATCAGCCAGAACACACTACTTCACGTCGTTGTGCGAATTGTAGTACAAAAGTCAGGCCCATACGTACTAGCTGGTTATGTCGTATTTGCAAAGTACCCCTTTGTGTAAAAAAAAATAAAAACTGTTTTGAAAATTTTCACAAGTAGTCATGTAGATCAAGTATTCCAATTTTACACAAACGGCCTTATTATAATTTTTTTTTTCTAATAAACTTTTGATTTAAACCTAATATTTTTCGTCTCCATGTGTTATACGGTGGTATCAAAATTCGACCACCTCGTTCCTGAAAAGCCTTCTGTCCAATTTTTAAAAATTATTTTTACTTCGTATTTTTAACTCTTATTTTTACGTATAAGTCAAATCTATTGATAAAAAAAGGGAAAAAAGTTCGTACTTCAAATAAAATAAATTAAGGCAATATATATATTTCATGGTTACAAATGAGGGTTCCGCGCGTCTTCATCCCCCGACAAAATATCCCCGACAAAATTTCCTACGGACAAAACATCCCCCACAAAATATCTACTAAAACTTAACCTAACCTAACAAAATAAAGAGTTAAAGGTTATTTTGTCGGGGATATTTTGCCGGAGGATAAAAACGCGCGTTACCAGAAATAAGCCACCTCTAAAAAGTAAAATAATGTGTATGAACATGATCTATGTTTTTTGAAAACCACTTAGATTATGGACGTACTTCTGAGTCTGTGCAAATAATATGCTGCAAATGCATTTACGAACCGAGACGCGAGCCTAATCACGAATTATGGGAAATGAATGAAGCGACCGGAAACGCGGTGTATGCCATTCCTTTCCCATAATTCGTGGTTCGGCTTGCATGTGTGTACCCAGCCTTACATAATGTATGTGATAATAAAAAAATACAACATAGCCAACATACGAGCGTACATCAAAGAATACATGAGTTCTTAATAGACGTGGGCAGAATGATTCCCAGGAGTGAATGGATTCAATCTGATTCCCCCGGCCTTTTGAATTGATTCTTTCTATTTATTCCTTTAATTCAATTAATTCCCAAAAAAAATATAATAATAATAATTAAAAACTAGAATGAATGGGGAGAGACTACGAAACACCGCACAGGAGACCGGGAGGCTACGAAGCACCGCACAAAGAGGAGACTGATAGGATACCAAGCACCGCACAAAGAGGAGACCGATTATTCTATCTCATTATCTCGCAGGCTAAAGCCTATAGATTAATGCGTTTGTCTCTTTTTAGTGTCGCTTTTTCGTTTCATTTCAAATCACAATAAGTGGGAAGGATAAGAAGTACCGCACAAAGAGGGGACCGATTAATCTATCTCATTATCTCGCAGGCTAAATCCTATAGATGTATGTGTTTGTCTTTTTTTAGTATCGTTATTTTTCGTATGTAAAATGAATTTATAGCTAGCAATTAAATCTTTAAATTAAACAGTTTTTTGTTTCACCCCTATAGTTTTACTTATATTATTTATTAAACTTATTATTTATTAAATTTATGACAGCTGACAACAGATGGTTGTCCTTATAATATATGCAAATTTACATATTATATCTACCCAAGATCTACGTCTAAAAGTAGGTAGGTACTTGTATTCCAATATCTTTCATACGTGCCAAAAAAACGATAACAAGTGCACTATTTTTGCTTCTCACTTTTCTAGCCGATGCCGCGATGTTCGGATTCAATGTCGAAAGTTTTCGGCTAACTATGTAATGAAATTGAAGGCTTGGCCCGCCGAGGAATTAGTGAACTGCACGGACGGATTGAGGGCCGAGGAATGAATTAGTAACTTTTGACTAGTGTCTTGTGTCTTACCCCGCAGTGACTTGATCAACTCGCGAGCTGCGTTTCGGATTGACCCGGGCCGAGATTGACGTGGAACGATGTAAGACGATGACATCTGACGTCAATTCTGGGTCTGAGATTAACTAGAGACAATAACGTCACAAGTGAAAAAGACTTTAGTTTTAATTCCTGAATAAAGCGCTTCGGACAATTTCCGATAGCGACAGACTAGCTACGAGTACCTGGGACGCGGACGGGACGGGACGCGCGGGGACCTTAGCACCATCTCAGGATTATTGACTACGACAAATGATTAATTCCTTGCGTGAAAGGGACGCTCAGACAATTCGGCTGAATCGCGGCCACGTTTTGATCTACGGATTTTTAGAATGGCGGCCGGCGGTAGCGGTATACGAGTCGTTCACAATACCGTCGACAACTTCGCGGCGCGCCACTTGTTGAATAATATTTAAATACCTATGAAACATTATAATATTTAAATCGTTTACGGAACACATTATTCATTGAAATAATTTAACAGTAAAATAAATTGAAATTAAAAATTTATGTTGCCGTTAAAAATCGTACGATATAAGGCCAAAGGTAAGGAATGAAGAATCAATTCCTTTTGAAATTGAGAATCAGTTCAAGTGTGTCACAAGATTGAATTTATTCATTTAATTCGGTTATTCAATTTTGCCCACGTCTAGTTCTTAACGCTACATTTTAATTATTAATTTTTGCATTTCAAAATTTTTATTTCCATTTTATTTCTATTTTTCTTTAAAATGTTATTATTTTTTATCTCTCAGATTTTCACTCAATTTTATTTATGTTTTAATTTTAATTTATATACCTATATGTTATTTGTATAGAACACTTGAGTTCTTAACACTTAATCTTTTTTATTAGTTTATGTATTTCAAAATTTGAATTTTCATTTTTATTACTATTTTTCTTTAAAAATATGTTTTTTTTTCTATTTGTTTTTCACTTGCTTTTAAGTATTTCTTAATTTTTATTTAGTATAATATTGAATGTACGACTACCACAACACGGGCATTAGCCTAGTGTGGGTAGCCAAAAAAAACGAAAAATCTGTATCTAATAAAATTTTATGAAATAAAAAATAAATATATATATAAATCCCCCATACTGCCCTTTACCTCTTTAATCGCGTTACCATGACAACACGTAGTTGAGGGCGGAGCTTAACTGTCGGGTACATTAAAAATATGCTTCATTTTCTAGGTGACCTGACAACTCAGAATCACGTAACTTGAACACCTCATTTGAAAAGTCATTAAAAGTGATGAAAAAATATATAATAAGTGGTTAAATAGGTCACGTTAGGTTAGGGGCTATTTTTCAATTTTTTTCATAACTTTTAATGACTTTTCAAAGGGATGTTGAAATTAATTATTATTTTTAATTTATAAACTAACGTTTAGACAAGATTTTTATGCATAGCACAAATGGTAACAATTATTATTAGCAATAATTATCAGCCTGAAACACTCATCAACATTGAAAAATCTTCCGAGAAAAGATACTTGCCGCCAACGGGACTTAAACCCGTGTCCTTCTGATTGCCGGTCGGTTCAAGTCCCGTCAATCAGAAGGACACGGGTTCAAGTCCCGTTGGCGGCAAGTATCTTTTCTCGGAAGATTTTTCAATGTTGATGAGTGTTTCAGGCTGATAATTATTGCTTATAATAATTGTTACCCTTTGTGCTATGCATAAAAATCTTGTCTAAACGTTAGTTTATAAATTAAAAATAATAATTAATATTTGACAAGTTTAAGTATTTCCCCAATAAATGTAGTCATAATTTGTCTCGACGCCACCTAGCGAGGGATTTAACACTTACAATGTCTCTCTCGCAAAAATAAAGTTGGTTGTTTTCAGGTGGAAAAAATATAATAAGCAGTAATTGTTGAATGAAACACTAGTATATATTGAATTATTTGGCGGGTATTTGATAAGCCCCCATAGCTCAGTGGTCAAGAGCTGATGACCGGCAATCAGAAGGACACGGGTTCAAGTCCCGTTGGCGGCAAGTATCTTTTGTCGGAAGATTTTTCAATGTTGATGAGTGTTTCAGGCTGATAATTATTGCTTATAATAGATGTTGAAATTGCATGATTCTGACATGTAGTGGAACCCATTATCTAGTATGACATATGGGTTCCATAGCTTATTACTTCGATGGTATTAACGAACTCCCTAAAAATATACAAGCTGAAAAAAATGATGACATTTTTAATGAACAACTTATAAAAATACTTACCTTAAACTTATTTTAGATGTGCATTTGAAAACATAAATACACCTATAAAAAAATATACAAATATTTAAACTATCGATAGTTTCCGGCGTTGCCCGGGCCTTACGGTTTTTCGAAATCAGGTGTAACAGCCAGTAATTTTCCTCTAATTTTGAACGTCACACTGGAAAAATTTCAACAAAGAAGTATCAACGCTCTGCTTTAAGGGGTGTACTGATTTACTAATTTTCTATTTCAAGATATCATCTTGGCAAAAAAGAAGGCATTAACAGCAGCAGAAAGACAACAACGTTGTCGAGAGAAACGAAAAAGTGACTCAGAGAAGGTAGCTGAAGTGAAGCGTAAGGATCTAGAGAGACACCATGCTCGAAAGAAGTTGGTGGCAGATATGAGCGTGAGAGAACATCAAATCATGAAGCGAAAATGGCAACAAGGAAATAAAAAAAGAAGAGAGAAGACACGAATGCTTGAAGAGAGAAAACCCACAAATGATTCCTTATTCTGCAACACCGACTCCCTCGGAAGTACCTAGTTCAAGGGGACGAAAGAAAGTGAAAAGAGATCATAGAACAAAATTATGCAGAGATAATATTAAATTAAAAATAAAATAGACCAGTTAGAGAAGAAAGTTAGAAAATACAAGACAAGATTGCAAAGAAAATCAAGAAAAGACAGTAGCAATAAGTCACAATGAAAATAATGTCCTAAGTATAGTCCTTTCTAATGCCATTAAAGAACGATACAAAACTGTCAAATGTCGTAAAGAAAAACATTTCATCCAATCGTTACTTCAAACTCGCATTACAAGACTCCAGAATGCAGACTCAATTGGTAAGAGACACCCTTTCGACCTTTAAAATACGAGAGCGTTGTAACAAAATAGTCTGACCTTGTACGGAAGATACATCAGTTTTTTTGCGAGATGATGTAACGAGAGTTACAGCTGGAAACAAGGAGACTGTGCACAAAAAAAACAAAGTACAAAAAAGATTTTTATTGAAACCACCTAAGTACTGCAGATGGAAGGGATACTTGTGTGTGAAAGTTATAAGCAAATATAGCCTGCGTTGTTTTTACTTTATATAACAATAAAATTGTTATGCAGAAGGACATGAATGCTGTTAGTTAGTACTATTGATTCGGAATCTTGTTTGCGAGAAGATTGTTCGGAATGTAAGAAGCGATACGTGCATAGTTTATGACAAGAGTAATCTAACAGCGATTGTGGAATTACAACAGAGGGTAAGGAAAAGTGAAGTTGTAGAAAAAGCAGGGAAAACGGTGAAGATTACAAAAAATATACCATTTACTGAAAAACTCACACTTGAAGAAGTGATCCACAAATTTGAAAACGAGCTCCAAAAGTCATATTTACAATATCAGGCATCAATTCGAAGCTTACCGACAGTGCACTGACAGTCTGACTGAGTGAAGTACTTGTAGCATTACATATTGATTTTAGTGAGAACTCTGCTTGCAAGTACCACTAAGAAGTTCAGTCTCACCATTTTGGTGGTTCTTTGTGGTGGTTACAGCCGTGATGTACCATTTTTCTGCTGAAGCACAGACAAAACATGTAACTTCATACTATACAGTGTCTTCCAATCAGAATCACGAGACTTCTGCAATTTGGGCTCACCTTCGTCCAATTCTCTGTGACTTTAAAATAAATCACCCTGCTGTAACAACAGTTAATTTTTTCTGATGGGCCTGCTACCCAGTATTAGCAAAAGATTAACTTTTACTAATGGCGAGAACAGGTTTTTTGAAAAATACGCGTTTTTTAAAATATCCTGGAACTTTTTTGAATCAGGGCATGGAAAAGGAGCTGCTGATGGTGTTGGCCGAACTTTGAAACGCCAAGTTGATGCCGTAGTGGCTAGAGGTAGAGATATTTCAGATTTATACCAATTCTTTTCCATACTTAAAGATGCCAGCAAAATTAAACTTTTTATGGTATCAGACGAAGACGTCGAAAATGTAGCTGCAACTATTCCAAGTAAGATCATGTCCCTGAAAGGAACCATGCAAGTCCACCAAATGTTCCCGGAAACTCATGGAATATTAAACCATATGGTATTGAGTTGTTTTTGTGAACAATTCTGTTCTTGTCACGTTCCTAAAACGGATATCGGCCTATGCCTGAAACCCAACCCAACATTGAATACACTGTGGCCAGTTGTCCGCTAGCGAAAAAGAAGACAATACTATTCATGAAGTGAAGGATTTACTAACAAAATTGTGATGCCTCGAAAAAGATTTTACGAAACTATTTATGGCTCGGATGAATCATCTGATGGAGATCAGCCATTGGCCAGACATAAAACCAAACATTTTACTAATCCAACTGCTGTCTCCGGTACTTCTTACGAAACACTCCAGTCTGAAGACGTTCAACCAAAGAAAATAGAAGACAGAGTACAAATTGCATACCTATGTTAAATTAAGTTCCTATTTATTTTATAAGTCTTTGATTATTGTTTACATATTTCATTAGAACATTATTTTTTGCATGTAAATACTCCTCCCATAAACACGAGCTCCTGGAGATGAATTTATGGAGTAGTAGAATAATAATTAATTATTGTATAACTTTGCATAATGTAATCATTTGTAATGTTTAAAAAAATCTTGTAAATAAAAACATATTTATATATAAATATATTTTGGTTAAAGTAAGAAGCGAAAGGAATGTTCCATACACTTACGCCGGAGTAGCAAAATCAAGAAGGCGATGTCTTGGAATGTTCCCAAAAACAGTTGATGATAGTAGAAAACTGTTTCAGTTGATGGAGAAAGACTTATCGGATGTGCCATGTGATGATTTGATTAAAGTCGGCTCCGAGCTTCTACCGGCTCCTAAAATTGTCAAAAAATGAAGAAGACATTTTTTTCAGTTCCAAGAGCCACTACCAGTATTTGAGAAATAAGGCTGGTTGACATGGTTATAACTGTTAATGATGATTATTTTTTTTTGTATGTTTTTGAAATTTTTATTTAATTGTGTCAAGTCAAACAAGTGTAAAATTAGTTTTTTTTTTTAAATTAATTAAGACAGAGTTAGTAGGTAGTCTTTGAATTTACAAATACGGATCTTTTATTGCAAAGAATCTCAAATGACAACAATTTTCCAATAGAATAGGAATTCAGTCATCATAAAAAGCTATAAGTGCCGACTAGAAAGCGTTAGAATTTTTTTTCGATTTTGAGCTAATAATTTATGAAAATGTAGGTTAAAAAGAAGAACAACCCATTTACCCTCGGCCACCTTCGGCAAAACTCAGCAACGAGAACATGTGAACTTTATGTGAACCAAAGAGTCCATAGAAATGATATCTATAGAAATGTAGGAACTAAATTTTAGACTAATATTCAGTTTCAGAGCCGGCAACTAGACAAAATCTGTTTCGATACATTACATATATGTATGAGCAAACTTAGATAGTTTTGTGGGTTTGAAACTATATTTCACTAGTAATTAAAAAATATAAATAAAAAATTTTTGGACCTGAACCATTTAAGAATTAAACCCTTCATATTAATTACTATTTTTTACACGCTTGTAAAATTTTGATACCGATCAAATTACTAACTACTTATGTAAAATATAAAATTACCCGCCAATAAACATTATTCTTGTAAAATTATCCTATTTATTTTATTTATCCACCTTACACAGAGAAACACTATTGAATTATGTACCTATTTTATTTTTGGTTATTCTCATGGACATATGAATATATATGGACCTGTCCTAAGTGATAAAAGCGTATTATTTCCCCCTATCCATTAACGGTTCCATGAAACCGGCTGGGCTTATGAGAGCCTCGCTTGAATCTAAAAAATGTGACGTCATCATTTTTGTCCGTACCAGCGTCGAGCTCATATCGTACATTTTACGAAATAACACGGCAAAAATGATAGCTTGTGCTATACATTATACCTAAAATATGTCGAACATAACGAACGTGGGCGGTTCTCCAGTGAGCTCGTCGCTGGTTACAGTGGTAAGTAAATTATGAAAAATTTGTAAAAGTGTCTTAACTAAATACGGCAACAAAATATTCGTCTGTGAAAAGTGGCGAACTTTACTTTGCCGCATTTGGACTTCGCAAATACGTTAATAACGTGGCGAGCAATTCTCGCTCCCATGTAAAAAGGTCTATTCATTCAAAAGCAGATTTTGCTTTAAAGAACTGAATGGTGATATTATAATGCGAGATGCCTATATACTGTCATATTGAATTTTTAAGAATCACAGTCATCTTTCCCCTTTTCGCCCCCTCATAGTTTGGTTTTACCCCCCCATCTGTATCTTCTCGTCTATTAAATTTGGATGTCTATGGTTATTCTGTTTTTTGTTGGGTAAACCATGTTAAAAAATCCCACACTTAAAGTAATTCGAATGGTTATGATTTGAGATTTTCACGGCCATTGTTTTGGACAGCGTCACAGTGTCCATCATCAGAGCTGATCTGTCACTTAAATCCAAATTAAATTTTGTATGAAGAAGGCCGCGCAGCCTTTTCTCTTAAGATGTCTACCACAAATGATTTAGCCACCTTATTCACCGGTAAAAGTACCCAGTAATGTATACAACCTATTTTTTTAAATTTTCGTTTGCTATATTTCCAACGTTTTATTTTAGAAAACTCCATGCACCATTTGAACCCTGCGTTTTTCACTGGCGGTCACATTCCTGTGATATCTACCTCCCGGAGATGCAGGTACTGCAGCAGTTCTGGGAAACAAAGGCGCAGCGACGTTGCTTGCCGCAATTGTCATGTGGCGCTGTGTGGGGGCTGCTTTATACCATATCACGAGTCCATAGCAGCGGCCGAACGAATATTCAAACAACAATAGTCTCAATACTATTTAAAAATTTCAGTGAAACCTCTATATAACATGTTTCATGCATATAAATGGTCTATCAGCACATACTTACCCGACAGACTTGGCATATTTGAGTAAAATCTTCAAACAACAATGGGTTCAAAATTATTTGAATCTACAATGAATATAACCTCGATATAAGATGAAACATATTATATCGAGGTTTCACTGTAGTTTCAAATAGTTTTGAACCTATTGTTGTTTGAAGATTTTACTATAAACATGTCTATCAGCACTCACGCAGTGAAACCTCGATGTAACATATTTTAATGTGTATAAATATATAGAGTGTATCAGCGCGCACGAGGTGAAGCCTCGCTATAAAACGTTTCTTGCATATATAGGGATCAGCACGTACTCAGTGAAACCTCGCTATAAAACGTTTCTTGCACATAAAAGGGTGTATCAGCACGTACATGATCTCATTATCATCATCACTCTTGGCTCTACAACCCCTGGTGGGTTTGGCCTCCTCAAGAGTCTTCCTCCACTCATCACGGTTTTGTGCCAGCTCTCTCCAGTTTACAATTTCCAGGGTGGAATATATCTTTGAGGACGTTGTCACCCCAACGTATATGATATACTAACCAGTAATCACTATGCCATTTTTTTTCAATTGAAAATTTCTATAGTCCATCATGGAGGATACTTGATTTTAACTTTGTGACACCAACAGTACATAAATCAAATGAGTGGTTATAATATTATTCATAAAATCTTATAAGACATGTTTCTGTGAAATATTTGTAAAGTGATTCTTCATATGTTTGTGTCTGTATGTTGCTTCTGTAAAATGTTTTGTAAATTTTTTCTTTATGTATTGTGTCTGCATATTGGGTTGGGTTAGGTTTATCTTCTCAAATGTACCAATTGGCGATTCCTTAATGAGTTTTGATAACTCTTGGGAATGCAACTTCGTTGTATGTTTTATTAAAAAAAAAAAAAAAAAAAAATTTTTACTTGTCTTGCTTTCAATTATGGACTGCATACCATTGTATGTGGGATGCTTTATACGATACCACCCATTGGGAAGTCTAAACAATCCCGAGAAGAACCCAAACACAATAGTACATTGGGACTCAAAGTCAATAATGTAACTGCAGTGACACCTTCACACAACGTCTGATGTATATTTTGCATTTTACAAAGCACACCTCGACTCTGCATAATAAAGCACCGTTTTCAAGAAATATTGGGGCAAAATTGCTTCATTTTGTGTGCCAAAGAAAGAAGAGGGGCGAATGTAATTTATTTTCATAATCATGACTGTATATACGTAGATGTATTTTTTTAAAAATATTGGTTGTTTTTAAAATTATTTTATTCAGTGTCATTGTATTACGATATCACTGTC
This sequence comes from Limnephilus rhombicus, assembly GCA_929108145.2. NCBI lineage: Eukaryota > Metazoa > Arthropoda > Insecta > Trichoptera > Limnephilidae > Limnephilus > Limnephilus rhombicus. The sequence continues at coordinate 33,740,986 of OV815284.1, read as the reverse complement.
ATTGTTTTAATTTATTATGTTATTTAATGGTAGTGACAATAAACGTAATTTTATTTCGAAAAGATTTTTTTATTTTATTTTCTTCTTTGCAAACTTTTTTCTTTTCACTACAGTGAACTGAATTTGGTCCTTTAGTTTCTAGACATATGAAATAATCAATTGAAATGCTCTCCAGCCTGACTTTTTTTCCTGCACAATTTTACTGAGTTGTTTCGTATTCTCACTTAAACAATCATTTGTCATCATTTCTCAAAAAATCACAATTCTCTAACCACATCTCTAAAATATGAACAATCTTTCTTTCTTATACATGCCTCGTTTACTATACCTACCTAAACCATTTACGAGATAACAATGGAGCTATCAGCAGTAAGTCTTTACACGTTTTTGTAGGTTGCCTACTATTTTATTAAACTTTTTCTTCTTTACATTAGCTTCAAATAGAAAACCCTGAGGAAAAAATCCCTCAAGGCCTATTGCATCATTGAGGACGCTGTGGGGAGGGTCTTTTAAAGGAAATGAAAGAGAAGATGTTCTGTGAAGGAAAAAGGTATTAGGGGTGGGTAAGTCTGTCAATTTGTCTAGGAGTAAGGACGTATGCATTCCTCCCTCCCAAGGCAATGGGTCGAGAGAGTCCGACTGGAGAAGTCTAGGTTAAGTCTCCCTCAACCTGTCTCGCAATTCGCAATAGGCGGGCAATCACATTCACCGCAAAGACCTAGACAAACCTCACCCCACGACCCCGGGCACCCCTGCTAAGTCACCAAACGTTACGAAGCACTTGAGGTGACCTAAGGCAGTGGTGTTGGATATCCAATAAAAGGTTCCCGGGGCGGCGGTACCCACAACCGTCTCTCAAAAGTGAAACACTTTTTTTAACTATGTTTCCAATACCGTGTACCTAAGGGAGCGTACATTAATTACGTGAGCAGTTTTTCTTTCAATTTAGACCCCTCCCCCCCTTGGTGAGATAAATTTGGGCCATCTCAACCATGATAACTCATAAGGCTTAGTATCCGAGTGGTCCAAAAAGTCGAACATCTAACCACGCATTGAGGGTTTATTTCTCTACTAGTGAAGTCCTCCTTCATCTCTCCGAAGTAGGTACAAATGCATAATCAACATTTTTCTCTTATAAGAAGCAGGAGAATCCAAATTCTGTCAGGTTATTCATAACCCAAAAATGTAAATAAAAATGATGATCTGACACATGAACTGATAATGTTTTAATAATATTTTACAGAAATCATTTACGGATCAATCAATACACACCGACGGTCAAAGAAATCCTACGCTTCGATAAGGGGCAAAAATCTTGTCAAAAGATCCATGAAATACAAAGATTGTTCGAAGTGCATTAGACTCTGCAGTGTGAACTTCAGCGAATTCGACAGGCAAGCATTATTCGACAACTTCTGGTCGATATCCGACATAGAAATGCAAAGGTTCTACTTGAGCTCACTTGTCGAGAGGGTAGATAAAGTTAACACAGCAAGTCCGTCTATACCTTCCAGAAGAACTAAAACCCACAAATACTACTTGACTAAAAATGCCAAATTGAGCGGAGTAAAGCATCAAGTGTGTCAAGGATTTTTTCTCGCCACTTTGGACATATCGGAGAGGTTTGTCCGGACGGCTGTCTTGAGAAAAAGTTGTAAATTAAAAAAAAATCGTCATTTTTAAGGATTTTTACTTTGTGATAAATTACTTGGTACTATTTATTTATTTTTATTTGAAAAATTTAACCGTGCCCCTTATTTGAATTATTGGAATAGCACCAGAAGAGTATTTTTTTTATGTGGTAAGCACCAAAATACCTGAAGCTGAAAGCATGGAATAAATAATAAAACACTAGAAGTAGTGTCTTCCATACAAATTTGAATGTCACTAACTTTGAACCATTTGTTTACTAGACCATTTAGCACCCTGTCTCGTTTACACTTGCCTGAAATTGTATATCGCCATTTCATTTGAATTTCGTAATCACGGTGAAATACAGTTTTGTATTTTTACCACATTAGCTTCGCACAGGAGGCCCTGAGGAAAAAAAATACCTCAGAGTCTACGTCATATTTGGGAATGCTGTGTGGATGGTCTTTTTAGAAAAAGGAAGGATAGTAAGTTCTGGGACGGAAAAAGGCTTGAGTGGGGGGTAGAAATCTGGGGTCGATGTGTCCAGGAGTGTCGAATGTATAAATCCATCCCCCCACTGCGGTGCAAGGCGATAGGTCGAGAATCCAGCGGGAGAAGTCTAGGTTAGGTCTCACTCAACCAGTCTCCGGCCGCAGTGGTGGTCGCCAAGACTTAGACAAATCTCACCCCGTGAACCCGTATACCCCCGATAAGTCACCATAAGATAACCACTTGGGGTGACAATAAATGGTTCCCGGGGCGGCGGTACCCACAACCGCCTGCCAAATTGAAATGGTATGGAAATATAGGCCTAAATTGGGCCTACAATTGGTTCATGAAACATGCCCACATTCTTGTTTTATTATTTATTCCATGGTAGCGGGCAACCTTAAAATAGGTAAATTTGCGAGGATGAAGATAGTGGGAGGGGAAGAAGATGTGAAAGAGAAAGGTTGGAAAGTAAATGAACGAAAAAGCTGAACCGAAGACGATCACTGATGAAAGTCAAACTTATTGATGTATAGATGGCAGAATTATCATAATATGAGTGCAGAGCTATTGGCCCACGTACTTTGGAAAAAGATTTCATGCTTCACAAGAGATTTAAAAATGCACTTATTGTAAAAGAATACCCGATTGTGTATTTCCTAGTTGTTTCCACGAATGCTGCTCTTAAGGCGCCGTATCCCCGCTCAAAAAGAAGAAGATGGAGGATATGTAATTACGAATGAATGTTTAAAAGAGCATTTAAAGACACACTGAACTTTTTCATACATATAACTTCTAAAATAAGTGAAATTAATGTATTTATTATAATTTTTGGAGCATACATAAATCGGTAGAAATATTGGTAGCGGCGGCTTAATGCACAATGCTGCAGTCTGACAGTATGCTTTATTTTTGCCAAAATGCTTATGTACAGGGTGTCCCAAAAGAAAGTTTATATTTGTTTTGCTTTCTGTGTGAATGCAACTTTTTCTAGGGGCGCGAGGGGTATGTCAATCAGTAGTCTGGCGACTCCAGATACTAATATCTACAGCCTGTATGTCGGACGAATATCTACAGCTCATATGTTGAACTAATATCTACGAACTTCAGAGTGTTGATTATAGAACCCTTACTTTTTTTTAAATCGATCCACTAACTTTCAACTTTCTTTTGGGACACCCTGTATTTGTTTAATACAATTTTACGCTTAAAATATATGTTTTTAATACTAGGTATATAAACAATAATTTAAATAAGTTAAGCATAGTATGTTTTAGTAATAGTAAATCATTTTTAGAGGAATATTGTGATAAAATTGCCATATTTATAATTTATTGTAACACATACCAAAAAGTTAACACATACATTTGGTTAAATTGCATACCAAATAGGTATACTGTAGGTTAGGGAACGTACCCATACTACGTGACCAACTTTTTGCAATTTTTACCCCCCCCCCCCCCCGGTGACCAAAAACCTAAGCAACCCGCCGCTCATTTGTATGGAGCGTGACATTTTGAAGACCCCCCCCCCCCCTAAACGTGTCACGTAGTATGGGTACGTTCCCTTACATAAATAAGAATATATTTTATAAAATAAAAGAAATTGATATATTTTTAGTGCTTTATTAATTTTTTCTCGTTTGTTCGAAATGCTGAACTATACAAAAATCGGAATTCCAAAATACAGTGCAACAAAGATATCATCATTTCGGTGGCAGCAGGGAGATCTCGTCAACTTCAGCCCCTTGTAACTAACTAACCACGCCGTTTCATCACGCCGTTTCCTCGCAGGGGTAGGCAGAGATGACTGACCGCCAAACACTCGTTCGTACATCGTCTCATCTATTCTATTATTCTGATTCATTACATGGCCCGACTTAAGTATATATATTTTTTATTTTTTTTTTTATTTAAAAAAATACATACGTATACAGATTCATAGTAAAACATTTGGTTCTTAAGGCTAATAACAATATGTAAATTTCTTTTTAATGAAACTTCACAATTCAAAAGAGAAAATATTTCTCGTGCTTGAATTTTGGAGTGTAAAATGCATAGTTACACAGAGTATGTTATTACAAGTACTTATATTAATAAAATATATATTCATGAAGACAAGTGGACATAATAACTGAAAGTATTGTCAGAGTAGGTACATATAATAAAGTTGTAACAATTTGGTGCCTGCAAATAATGCGTATGTACTTGCTTTCAATTTGATATGGTGATGAAATATTTTTAGAGATTATGTTCTAGTTTATTTTTTGTTGTTGTTATTATTGTGATGGCGAATTTAAAACTTATAATTAATGTCGGGTTGGTCTATTAGTGTTTTTATTTGGGATTTAAAAACTTTATAATTTTTTTCAGACTTGATTTTATATGGGAGAGCATTGAAAAATTTTATACCTTGATAAGCATAATGGTGTTGGGAAGCACTCGTTTTAAATTTTGGAATTTCTAAATTGCCCTGTGATCGTGGTCGGTTGTTTATGTTTGTGAATGTTATTGTTGATGAATTGAAATGATCTTTATGAGTTTGCAATAATGAGTTCTTTTTGAAAATTTTATTAAGACTGAGAACCCTGAAAGAGTCAAATAGCTGTGTTGTTGGAAATACAGATGGTTTTCGTAAGATGACTTTCAAAATCAACCTCTGTACCCTTTCTACAGGTAAGAGGTTTGTTTTGAAAGTCCCACCCCACCCGATTATACCATATTGTAGTATAGATTGGGCAAGAGAGAAATAGATAGTTTTGATCAAATTGGATGATAAGATGTTTCTCAGTCTAATAAATATGTATATAAGTTTTCTTATTCTGGTTACTGTATTTTGGACTTGTTCTTTCCATTTTAAGTGTCTATCTACTATGACACCCAGATACTTTATACTATTTTTGCAAGTTATTGGTAGGCAATTTTCATCGTTGCATTCCTTTTTATTTTCACACTGTGATGAATGGATTTTAATAGTTATATTGTTCTCGACATTTTTTTCTTTCAAAGAAAAAGGAATAAAATAAGTTTTCTCCGTAATAAGTGAGAGACAATTTAGGTCAAACCATGTTTTGAGTATGTTTATATTGATATTTGCTATAATCATTGTTTCCTCCCATGATTTACCTTTAGTGATAACTACAGTGTCGTCTGCATAAGATATGATATCTCCAACTATGGGAAGAGTGAACATTTGATTTACATATATAATAAAAAGGATAGGACCGATGACAGTTCCTTGTGGTATACCAAATGATGAGGTTTTAGGTTCACTTAGTGTATTATTTATTTTGACGTATTGTAATCTTTCTTTTAGATAGCTTTGGAACCATGACAGTACTGTTCCGTCCAATCCAATTTGCATGAGTTTCTCTTTTAGTTTGGAGTGTGATATGCTATCAAATGCCTTGCGTAAGTCGATGAATATACCAAGACACTTTTCTCCATTATCTAATTTTTGTATTATTGTTGAAGTTAATTTAGCAATTGCATCTTGAGTGCTGAGATTGTCCCTAAACCCAAATTGGTTTGGGCTCATTATCTTTTTTTCTTTTATGTAATTGTTGAGTTGTTTTTTAACAATTTTTTCATAGATTTTTGCAATGTTTGATGTGAGTGCTATGGGACGATAGTTGGAGATATTTTTTTCATCTCCAGATTTATAAACAGGGGTGACAATAGTCTTCTTATAGTTGTTCGGGAATACACCCTTCTTTAGACTTACATTTATTATATGAGCAATCGGTTTGCTGATTATCTCATGAACGGCTTTTAATGTTTTTACGGTTATATTGTCATAGCCAGGGCTTGCTGATCCTCGCAAACCCATTACAGCGCTTTCGACTTCCTTATCAGTTACTGAAGCAAATGTGTGGAAACCTTCTTCAATAGTTGAGTTGTGCTCTGGTTGTTGTGTTTGTTTGTTGTCTAGGATAATATTACGAGCAAGATTAGGGCCGACATTAGCAAAATATTCATTATAAATGTTACCACACAGTTTTGGATTTTTTTCGGCGTCAGTGTTGATTCCGTGATGAGTAATTTCTTTAGGTAACTTTTTTTTCGTGCTTTTGTTGGTTATTGTATTGATGATTTTCCAAAACTCTTTGCTGTCTTGACCAGCATGGTTCACTTGATCGTGCCATGTCTTCCTCGGGCGTCCCTGACTTCTTCTACTTTTCGCGTAATATTCTCCTTACACTCCTTTTTGTTCCAGCTCCTTGTATGTTTTTTTTAAAATAGGCAATTCACCCTTAAAAGAGTTCTTTGTGCCCTTGTGTGTTGGTCTTTATTAACGCTTTGATTTCGTTATATGTTTTTTGAATTTTTTAACGCCTTCGCTATGCCTTGGTTTTTGTACTGTTTTGCTAATTAAATAGATAATATAACATCTGATTGAGACTGTAAGGGAATATGGGGATTTGAAGAGATGAAAGATTGCGGGTTTAGCGTGTTTAAAAGCTTGAACATTTCAACAAGAGTTTGTAAAGTATGGTACTTAGAATAATTTTAATATTTATATCTTGTGGTTATGCTAGTGGGTGTATACAAATATTAGTTGTACACCAATAAAGTAATCCATAATATGTGATTATGGTAAGAAATTTATTTGTTTATTACTCAATTTAGCGTTCGCTATGCTTTATTTGATGAAAGCGCTGGAAAGAGTAACAAAAAAGCCGCCGCAGGCAACGAATTGCACCGAAAAGTTGATTACAATGATAACAATGCTGAACATTTGAAACTGGCTCGTAGGAATAAACACTGATCCCAAATCCAGAAAAAAATAAGAAAAATGCAAAAAACTGTATAAATGTAGAAACAATTTTGACGACTATGCGAGGCAGTTTTTGTTTGACAGCTATTGGACAGCTTATACAGTGTACAGGCAATATAGTTCTTTTCTTCCGAAATTTTCTTCCATATTTTGTAGTGTGTGTTAAAGGAATGCGAATTTTATTGTTATTTCGAGTATTGTGGTTGTGGTTTACTTGATTGTAAAGTGGCTTGATGTTAGTGTGGGTTGATTGTTGAGTAATTTGTAGGATGGTGCTTGTGATTTCACATTTGGGAAGTATTGGTATTGGAAGAATACCGGAAACAAAATAGATGTCCCTGACATGAGGGTCCCACGGAAGATCAACAGTTAACCTTGTTTTTTTCATCACTTTTTAAAAGTGTTCTGTTTTGTTATTATATTTTTGTTTCGTGGTTATCATTAATAAAATATTCATGCCCATAATCTGAGTTTGTGATTATGTGATACCTAATGCATGCGGCTGGCATAGGCAGGAATGATACCAGAAATGAAAAATAAAACGTTTTTACTTTTTTAAGTAAGAGATGTCATATTATATAAAATTTATTTAAAAACCACAGACCATGTATGAAGACCATAAAACATCCGCTTAATCCACATAAATTTTATATTACAGTTCGTTACATTCCAACCAAGAGCGGCAAGAACCTGCTGATGATAAACGGGTTCACTTACAACCGTCAGAAAACCAACTCCAAGGGAATAACTCGTTGGAGATGCTCATCCTATGCCAGCGTCCACTGCGAAGCTGTAGCTTTAGTCGCCAAAGGGATTGTGATCAATATAGAGTCAGCCACGCAACACAACCACGGACCGCCTACATATTACTGCACGGCTGGTGGAACATATATAAAGCTTTGAACCTTGGTTGACCCATTAAAGATCTGCCAAGAACCTGGTCCGCCAGATTCTGGTGCTGAATGATCTCGATTCCAATACAACCAACCATGAGTTGTGGCTTTATTCGTCAATCGCATTGTGACCAATTAATAGTTCGCCACATAACACAACCACCGACCACCTCCACATTAAGGCGGCGCGGCGGTTCGCGCCGCGACCGCGACCGAAGACCGAGACCAGAGACGGAGACAGGCGACCGCAACGGGTACTTGTTGTTTAGCTTTGTATGGGGGCCAGTTCGTGCGCGCGACCGAGGCAGGAGACAGAGACGGGAGACAGGAGACAGCAAGACGGTCGCCGCGCCCGTCCCCCGGACAAGTAGTGTCTCGCGTCGCGCTTGATAAGTATGTGTGTTTGTTGTAAAAAATGACCGCTTTTTCCGACGAATTTTGTGAGAAGCTGATTGAACTGATCAGACAGCATCTACAATGCACAATTAGATTCCGAAAAAAAAAATTAATTAATTAAATTAACAAATTAAAAAAAAAATATTATTAATTTTAAAATTAAGTTAAATTATATTTATTTTCAATGATATTCTTATTTTTGTAAACATTGTCTTTTTGTAACTGTGTTTTATTCAGCCTAAAATAAGTCCTGAACATATTATCGTCAGCCAATAGGTGATTCTTCACTAAGAGCTAGTTGTATATAATTCCTTAATAGATTATCTTTTTTTTAGATTCGTAATAATAATATAAGAACAAATCATCGTCTTCTTCTTCCTCCATTAGTAACTCTACTTGGGTTTCCATTAGTGTAAATTAATAACAGTACAACACAACTGACTCCATCGACAGACTGCGCTATACTGAAGGCGAAGGCGGTCGCGGTCTCGGTTTCCACCCACAGTACGTGCCGAAGAGACCGAGACACTTGTCGCGGTCTACTGTCTCCGTCTCTAGCCTCGATCGCGGGTCGCGGTCGCGGCGCGAATCGCCGCCTTTTTACAGATAGTGGAACTTATGTAAAGTTTTGAACCTTGGATGACCCAGGAAAGACCTGACAACAAAACTGACCCGCCAGATTCTGGTCCGGGATGATATTGGTAATAATATAACCTAGCCTAATCTAAATTATTTAATGCCCTGCAAAGTTATCGCTTTATTCATCAATAGTTGCCTGGCAACTTGGGAGCGGCTGGCGTGCGTTGTGCGGTCCGTCCGGAGTAGCGATGGGTAGATTCAGCAGAAATGGGTTCTTCAACTGAAGTCCTTTGTGGGAAGCGGCTCCACGGCTCCCATTTCACTCCTTTTTCAAATCAACCACTCCCAGCATCATTTCACGGCACCAACTTCCACCCGCGTCCGCTTAACTCACTCGAGTCCGAGTTTACATGCGGTTCCGGTTCCGCTTGCTCGAGGCCGGAACTGAGCGTCTCGGCACCCGCCACGGCTCCCAGTATCCAGTTCGTACAAAGAACTCGGAACCTGGAATCAATCAACCAATTTAGTAAAAATAATTTACCACAATTAAATATAAGCAAAAGAATAATATCTGTTGGAGGATTTTCCGTGCCACTTGTGCGAACCACAACAGCACAGCATCACTATACATTCAAGGGTATAAAATTATTTAATAAATTACCCCTTGATATACGATCGGAAGAAAGCTACGAAAAATATAAAAAAAAAATTAAATTAAAATATTCTAGTACCACCTCATAACTTAACTTATTGTATATTGTATTTAGAAATATGTATTGAATATTTAGAAATATTTTTTGCCTTATCAATACTTCAAATCCTAGAACTCGAGTTCTTTTAAAAGGAACCGTTCCTCGGAGGCTTCCGGCATACCGCGGAACCTACTCATCGCTAGGATGGCAACTAATGGCATTACGATGGTCCGTAACACAAACACGGACCGCTTAACAACTACCGCTCCACTGGTGGACAGTACACACGGAAAGCTGTGAAATGTGTATCCATACACAATAGAAACGAGAAACAGTGCACTAACGGTCATCTGCTGGTATCAGGAATGCACCTTATTGGATAGATAAAATTATCAATGACTACAAAAAACAAAATCTGTATTTGTGATAAAAATTTGGATGTCCTAAGAAAACCTGACCCTGCAGATTCCAGGCCAGATTGATCTAGGTTTCAATACAAACAAATGCGAGCAGAAGGCAAATCATAAGTTGATCCATGATAATGAGCTGTGGACCAACTTCAACTAAGCATCTCTAAAAATAATCAAAGTACAGTACAACAATTCATATCGAACGCTTTTTGGGGTGTCCTGGTACTCCAGTGCCACCGAGATGTTTGAAAAAGGACGCGTTCCGGATTCCGAGCACTAAAAAAAAGGATAACAAACTACACGAGTGAAGGCAGCATTCCACTTGTGGCAGGGTCCCATTTGCAAGCGATGGAGCCAATTCCTGATGACATAGATTTTTAAAAAAGTTAACTTTTTAAAAAATTTACTTATTTTGTTTTTGTATTATTATTATACTAGCAGACCCGGCCACACGTTGCTGTGGCTAATTAAACACAGCGCCATTACCCAACCTTTATAAAATCCACACCACCCGCTTGTCAGCTGCCCGCTGCCTGAATTTAATATTTGAATTTATCGGCTTTTCTCTACTATAATAAGCATGTATTATACATATAAACCTTCCTCTTGAATCACTATTGGTGAAAACCGCATGAAAATCCGTTGCTTAGTTTAAAAGATCTGCGCGCACATACATTTTGAGCGACTTCATTTTATACTACGCAATGATATTTAAAAAAAAAAAAAAAAAAAAAAATATATATATATATATATATATATATATATATATATATATATATATATATATATATATATACCTGTTATGATTAAGGTTTTCACGGGTGTAAGATGTAGAACAATTTTCTCGGTTTACCCGCGTAACGTAGTCCTTAAAAGGACTTTTTAACATTTTGTTTTTTGAAGAGTTTTATTAAATGTACCTTTGTTACTTAAATTAAATTTTTCCGCGACCGGTTTCGATACAACCGTATCATTCACGAGCAGAATTAAAACTAACTTAAAAAATAAATGCAAGTACCAAAGATTAATTAGGTGGGAGTAGTGGGAGGGATGATTTTGGGGGGAGGGGGAAAGCGATGGGAGGAGTCAATATTATACGGAAACATGGTTAGTAAAGGAGATTTGCAAGGCGCTATTATTTTATTCACTAAATTAATTTTAGATTAATTTTTTTGTTTATTTCGAGCGTTTCTAAAGCGCAAAGATTAAAGTATGAATTTTTATTGCAATGTTTAAATTTTGTTTTTTCTTTATTGAAGCTATGGCCTGACTCTATTAAATGATTCGCAAATTCGGAATAATTATTATTTCTTAAACAAAGTAATTAAATCAGATTAAATCAGAAAATAAAATCTCGTCTCTATTAAGAAGTCCGAAGGATCACATTCCACTTGAGTCACATGGTATTTATAAAATACCTTGTGGGGCATGTGAAAAGGTGTATATTGGACGTTGCAATAGAAAAATATCATGTAGAATTGCAGAACATAAAGTAGATGTCACTAATAAACGCTTAACTTCATCCATAGTTCAACACGTCCTTAATGAAGGTCATAAAGTAGACCTTAATAATACAACAACAATAGCTAGCATATACAATGAACCAAAAAGAATTTACCGCGAAGCAATAGAAATTTGTAAACATAAAAATAATATGAATACTAGAAATGACTCAATCAGAATTCCCAACACCTGGAAAGTCTTAATCGATGAAAATCCCCAAAAACGGCATTTCCAAAATTACCAGTAGGGTCTCTAATTAGCTTAACCAATCAGGTATCTACTGCCAGCCCCGCCCCCCACCCCCTCCACCATCAATCACCAGCAATCCGGGTACTTCGTTCTAGACATAAGAAGTGACTTGCACTCACTTAAGTTTTAGCTTTTGGACCGAACAGACATGCGAAAGCTATCAGTTTGAGACAAAAACTCAAGACATAAGGCCTCTGAAGATGGACAGTGTGATCTGTCCGAAACGTCAGGAGTTAAAAAATCCTTTTAAGGACTACGTTACGCGGGTAAACCGAGAAAATTGTTCTACATATATATATATCTATATATATATTTTTAAATTTTAATTTTGTATTTTTATTATTGCAGATAATACCTATTTACTATCTTGCAATATTTTACTTGGTATATTATATGTATAATATGGAACTCTTGGGACTGCACCACCCTCTCCGACATCTGGAATAAACGATATAACAAAAAAAAATCAATAAAGAATTACTAATAAAGATTTTGAAACAAGCCCTTTTTTATTTCTTTGGTTCTTTGGTCTGTGGTTTGGCCTAACTTTTCATTTTGCTTACTAAAATTACTGACTTTGCATATTTGAGTCTTTTTGGTCGTTAATGCATACTTGAGCCCTTTTTCGTCATTAACAAATATGTTAGTCATTTTATTTCTTAAATAGGCTATGGCATTCCCGATTGGGGTATTGTGTAATCTGAAGGTTTTTTTTTTTTTTTTACATTAACTCCACACAGGAGGCCCTGAGGAAAATAATTTCCCTCAGGGCCTATGCCATCTGGGATGCTGTGTGGAGGGTCTTTTTGAGGAGAGGAAGGAATGAACATTGGTCTTGAAGAGACCCATGTTGTAGGAAGGAGGAAACACAGAGGCCGGTAAATCATTCCACAGCCGAGCTGTTGAACACAAGAACGAGTCGAAGAAACGACCCGTTCTCATGTGACAAATGTCAACTGTGTACAAATGTTGGGCACGCGTTTGGCGTGTTTCCCGACTATGCACCGGTGCCGAAGGGATCAATGATGCTAGTTCCTCGGAGCATCTTCCATTGTAATACCGGTAGAACAAGGATAGCATTCCCACCCGACGCCTGTGCTCTAAAGATTGCAATCCGTCTGTTAAGATGGGAGAATCTATCAAACAGACCGCCCGTTTCTGCACAGAGTCGAGGGTATTTTTCAGGTATTTTGGAGCTCCAGACCAGAGGTGGCTGCCAAATTCAACCGTGGGGCGCACTTGCGATTTGTACAGGGTTAGCAGTTGTGTACTATTAAAGTATCTGCGGGCCCTGTACAGTACGCCCAGTTTTTGGGAGGCTAACTTTACTCTGGCTTCGATGGAGCCCCCATACCTGAGCTGGTCACTTAGAGTTACACCAAGCATGTCGATGGAGGTCCTGTTCGGAAGATTGCTTCCGTTGAAGGCGACTAGATTTTCATTTCGATCCCTTTTAGACGATATCAAACATGATTGTGTCTTTGAAACATTAAATTCGGTGAGGTTATTCTTACCCCAAGAGAAAACACTCTCGAGGTAACCGTCCATTCTTTGCTTCAAAGCCTTACGAGCTGTTGGAGTATGTGAGCCCTTTGGGGGCTTGTCAAACAAAAAGCTATCATGAACTGTACTGTCATCCGCGTAACAGTGAATTGGTGCACATGACAAAAGGTCGTTGATGTGCAACAAAAACAGAGTTGGAGACAGAACCGATCCCTGCGGGACGCCAGCATTTATCGAGTGAGAGGAAGAGGTGAAACCATCGACTACCGTCTGAATCGACCTCTCCCTCAAGAAGTCGGCAATCCACGTACACAAGGATGCGGGAAGTCCGTATGCAGTTTGTTGACAAGTCCTCGGTGCCAAACCCGGTCAAAGGCCTTGGATATGTCCAGTGCAACCGTTTGGGTCTCACCGAAACGTTCCAGGCATCGCCCTCAAACATGCGTCACATACGCGAGAAGATCACCGCACGAGCGGTTCCGCCGGAATCCGTATTGACGGTCGTTAATAATTTTGTTCTTCTCGAGGTATGTGAGCAGTTTGTCGTTGATCACACGTTCCATCACCTTAGACAGAACTGATGTGATCGCTGTGGGGCGATAGTTGGCCGGGTTGGAGCGGTCACCCTTCTTTGGAATAGGATAGATAACCGCTTTTTTCCAACCAGAGGGCACAGGGCCAGTCTTCAGGGACAGTTGAAAAAGCTTCGTCAAAATTGGAGCTATTTCTGCAGCGCACCTTTGCAGTACCAGGGCAGGTATTCCGTCAGGCCCACTAGCTTTATTAACATCAAGCCCTCGTAAAACATGGAGTACTTCCCGATGCCGGATCCTCAGCTTTTTCATACGAAAACGGCAGTGGGGAACCGACGTCGGGACAGCACCTTGGTCATCGAGGGTTGAATTATCCGCAAAAATTTTACCTAGTAAGTTAGCCTTTTCGGTGGCGGTGTTTGCTAGTGAGCCGTCAGGTCTGGTAAGAGGTGGCAGACTGGATTTGCAGAAATTGCGACCTAATGAGCCCGCAAGCGACCAGAATTGCCTGCTGCCATGCGGGCATGCAGTCAGCTTTCTGCTGATCTGCTGGTCGTGCTCGAATTTTGACCTATTTATGATTCTCTTGGTTTCCTTTGCCATTTTGTTGTAAGCTGTTCTGTCTTCGGATGTTCTAGATGTGTTGTAGGCTCAGTAAGCCGCGTTTTTTCGTCGCACTGCTTCAGCGCATTGTCGACTGAACCACGGCTTTGAGCCTACACCAGTTTCCTTAACAGTAGATTGGATGAAGCCATCCATCGCGGATGTGATGACCTCACCAATTTCCTGGGCACATCTTGAGGGATCCGAAGTCCGAAGGTAGTAGGGAGGGTAAGAAGAGTCGGTGGAAAAAGGCGGTGAAGTATCTGGCTTTTCAGATCTGGTCACCAAACACGGCTAAAGCCAACTCAAGCAAAATATCAATTCTGAAAGGAGGTTTTTCACCAGGGCCATACTGAAAGGATCTTTCACTCTGGAACGTGCCGCAAATATGCTATATATTATTTTAAGTGATTTTATTTTTCTTTATTCATAATACAAGTTTTTGTTCGGAGTTTTTACATGCTTTTCGACTATCACACTAGGCTCCTGCCCTTTGTTAAAAAAATTATGAAACAGCACAAAAAATAAACTTAACTTTCCCGTACCGAAATTTAAACCCACGTATTCGAGAGTCTTACACCGCGACCACGAAATCAACTGTTCAAATTAGAAAAGCCTCGCACAGAAGGAAAAAAACACTGATAATTTTTAATTCTAAAATATATGTTAGGACTTTTGTTTTACACGTCGTTTGTGTTGTAGGAACTATGATTTTCTTGATTTTTAACACTGCCAACATTTATTCAATGGTCACACCCGCGCGAAATGATGCGCATTGGCAGTGTTAAAAATCAATAAATGACAAAGAAAATCATAGTTATCTTTGCTGCGATGTTGAAGGCAGTTATTATTTAGATATTTTGCTCACCATTGCAAAGACATAGGCCCTGTGGGAATTATTTTCCTCAAGGCTTCCTGTGTGGAACCAATCTAAAAAACAAAATTGCCATCTCGCAACGACAGTTTGAAAATGACGGTGATTGTTGTTGATACTCGTTGTTATTTCTGATTTGTCTGACTTGTGTTGTCTTACCGTAATTACCGTTACCGGACTGAGGGCCGGTTTTATAAACGTCCGTTCGTTACGCTTGATACCATTTTTGGTTTACCGCCACAAATATTTGGTCTACCGCCCGATTTTGCCGTTTTATAAACGTTCGTTAGGTTATCGGTAGGTTAAGTTTCCGTTAATGCTTTACTGACTGATTTTGACCAGTTAAACGGATTCGTTTTGTTGCTTGTCGGCGCTCAAATGTTATTTGACAGCTGTCAGTAGTAGTTGGTTGTTGCCCGACGATCGCTTATTTTAAAGAGACAGTATTATATTATTTGCATTTGTGACATGGATTATTCATCGAGCAGTGAAAGTGAGGATGGGCGTTTGGCAATGCTTGAAGATGACACGCCATCGTCGTCATCTAATAGCAGTAGCAGTTTATAAAACCGGCCCTGAATGTATTATACGTAACAACGCGTCGCGTCCTTGAAGAGTGCAGATTTCTGGTTCACCAGGACAATTGTACTAGAGGTCACGATCGTCAATAACGAAGCAACGACAAAAAGTGTTTAGTAATATACATAACATGCGTATTTATTATTATGTTTTCAGTCGAGTACTTGTCAACGCGGTGCGGACAAAAGCTACTGATGCTAAATGGCTTTACATATCACCGTCAAAATACGAATTCTGAAGGATTTACACGCTGGGGATGTTCCACGTACTCTAAACACAGCTGTGAGGCGTTGGTGGTAACGAAAAATAAAATAATGACTGAGCGCTCTGGGGAACACCATCACGAACCACCTAAATACTTCCGCACTTCAGATATGTTATATTTAAAATGTTGAATTGTTTTTTTTTTTTAATTTTAATTTTTATCCAGTTAGATCACATTACATGTTATGTAAACTAATATTATGTACATGTTTATTTTTATAATATAATATTATTACGGTAAGCGTAACATTTATTCTAAAATGCACTCGTTTTTCTTTCACCTTTCACACTAAAAAATACTTTGGCCGTCTTGTTGCTCTTTGATTCATAGATGGTATAATGTTTTAAGACGTGATTTTAAAGGTAATACGTTTTTGATGCAATCACCGTGGTCTTGGATGAAACCAGTGCTAGGCAGTAATTAAGGCATAATTGTCAACTGTTGAATATAACCATTGGAAATAACGTCGGCGTTGTTGCGAACGCTAACAAAAATAATAAACAACAATCCTAATAAAATTAGGAAACCCAGCGTGTTGTGTTGCGACTTTGGATTATTTCGACTTATAAAACGACAAGAGTAGAGCTTTCAATCCCGGGATCCCGAGAACATGGAAATAAATAAACAGTTGTCGGCACCGTAACTCCGGTGCTGCGCTTTTTTTACATTAACTCCACACTGGAGGCCCTGATAAAATATGTCCCTAAGGGCTTATTCCGTCTTTGGGGATACTATGCGGAGGTCTTTTAAAGGGAAGGAACGAAAGGAAGTTTTGGGAAGAAAAGGTTCTGTGACGGGGTGGATAGGAATCTGGGGGTCAGTGTGTCCAGGAGTGAAGTATGAATCAATCCATCCCACTGCGACGCAAGGCGTCAGGGTCGAGGGAGTCAGACTGGAGAGGTCAGAGGGTCTCCCTCATCCAGCCTCTCCCGATCCAGCAGTCATCTTCGCCACCAAGACCTGGACAAACTTACCCCATGAACATAGGCACCCTGCTAAGTCACCAGAAGTAGCGAACGACTTGGCACACCAAGATCACAACCTACGGCAGCGGTCTTAATGTCTTAATCCCGAGATTACGGGATTTTTGTTGGTTTCACCTTTCAAACTTAAATTCCTTTTGTTTATTGGCAGCATGTTGGTTGTATTATGCACAATATATTCTAATGAAATATTCTTTATTATTTTAATTATTCTAATGAGAATAAAGATTTTGGGGTAAGTTACATTTATTGCGCTGTTTCTTAGAAGTAAAGAAAGTTTTATTAAAGCCTGAATAATAATAAAAATAATAATAATAATTTAGATGATGTGGATTCACTAGATGATCATTTGGGAAGTGTGTGAAAGGGTTTAGTTTTTCCCGTGGGGAAAATTTAACCCGGACATTTAAATCTGGTAATAATTATATTTAATAATAGTTTAGTCGTGTGTGTTGAACAAAACTAAAATATCGCTGAAACGTCGAAATAATTTGAATAAAAGTTTATTTATTTATTTATTGAATTTCTCTCTCTGTGTCCGAATTAAGAGTGGCTCTCTAACTGAGAGTAGGTCCAGAAAAATGCTTTGAAGATTTAAAATCAATTATACCTGCCAACGTGGAATCCGAATGGGTTTTTTCGAGAAGTGGGAAAATAGCGACTAAAATAAGAACATCATTAAACCATGGAACCTTAGTCTCTTTGATCTTATTTTAGGTAGCATTTTCTCACTTCTCAGAATATTGAATAAATTTTTTTAATTGTATTAAATATTTTTTTCCTATACTAGTTTTTTTTTCTCTTTTGTGCAGCTACTCTTACGTTATTTGAATTTAATTTATAATGTTCGTTACCTAATCTATTTTAATACCTGGAAAATAAAGAAAAAGTATTTGTTAAAACTGATCATTTAAATTCCCGGTGTCAGCACAGGGATCCCGGGATTAGAAAATACCAGTACCATAATCCCGGTTCTGACAAAATTTCCTGGATTGGACAACAGCCAACGAGCCAACATCTATAATTCATCTTTGACTACGCTAAAACGGGAATGCCTCCTAGTGGGACAGTCAAAACATTTTACGAATGTAAATTCTGCACCAATAAATGAATTAAATATAAATAAATATATTGCTAGCCACCGGTGGTGGAATCGCTTGACTCTAGGCTAAATTAATTTCTAACTATTTGGTACAGTAAACTATACATAAAATGAATCAAATGATAAAATAAATTACTTATAAAGTTTGAAATCTCTTATCTCCGAACTTTCGTTAGAGTAGTTAGAACCTTTTCACTTTCACCTAACAGCGGAGTATTGGCAGTAACGGATAGGAAATTTCACCGAATTTTTAGATGTGCAGTTGTACAATAAACTCCCACCTATTATCAAACAAATTAATAATTTCATAAAGTAATCTTGGCTTAACACTTGAGGATTCGGTAATGGGTCTAATGGACTCAGGTCTTCGTACTCGTATATTATGTAGTAACTTTAAAATTTTGACTCTTACGTAGTACGAGTACCTTTCAACGATAGTGTAGCTCGACATATGACGATCTAAGTCCGTGGTCGTCAAACTGCGGCCCGCGACGGATATTTGTGCGGCCCGCACAAATATCTGGCGTTTTCTTTTTAAATATTTTTTTCAAGTACAATTATACTATCCATTTTTTTGCGGCCCGCACAAATATCTGCGTTTCCTTTTTAAATACATTTTTTTTTCATGTACAATTATACTATCCGATTTGTTGCAGCCCTCACGAATATCTGCCGTCTTTTCAACTATATTTTTTTTCATCTACGACTACAATAATGCTATATCCGTTTTTTTGCTGCCCGCACAAATATCTGCCGTTTTATTTTAAAATATTTCTTTGTTCATGTACAATTCTACTATCCGGTTTTTTGCGGCCCACACAAATATCTGCCGTTTTCTTTTAAAATATATATTTTTTCATGTACAATTAATTATATTATCCGTTTTTTTTTACTATTAATTACGTACTAATACAGCAAAATAAACTTTAATATTGGTAAATTTTTGTTATTGTGTGTATTGTTATCATTTTTTTCAGGTGTGCGAAAATTCACACATTTCCATAGTTCGGGAAGTGGATGAAAATTGAACTGGAAGATTCAATTACAGAAACACACAATATTTTTTTTTAATTTAAAATTATGATTTTGTAACTTGCTAAACAAAAGGGTACAACACCTCCCCCCCCCCCCCTCCCCCCACCCCCGAAATCATAAGTGTGCGGCCCGCGGTGATACCTCACATTGCCCTATGTGGCCCTTGACCAGAAAAGTGTGACGACCGCTGATCTAAGTCGTCAGTTAGCGCGCTGCGTGTGAGTGCTACGGACCTAAAAGGTAGGTATGGGTCCGCTGGACCCGGTAGCGAATAAATACGTGTTTTTTCAATCAAGTTATTACTATTTATTTACCCTTTTTTTACCTTATTTCGTAGAAAATGGCTACCTTCTTGAAAGGATTTATATCAGAAACATTCCACGAAATATAATCCCAGAAGTAGAACCAACTGTGGCATCCAACCCACTCCTACCAATGAGTGGACGAGTGCGTTGCAGCCAATGTAACTGGAAAAAAGATAGAAAAACCAAAGTTTTTTGCGGTAAATGCAATATACCAATTTGTGGAGAGCACACGAAGCACCTTTGTTCAAATTGTTATAACTAAATTTGTAGTAGAAGGAGACCCACCATTGTAGAGATGTGATTTTATTTCAAAGAAGATATTTATATTTTGTTAATTTTCAAAGTTTTTTTATTATTTTGTCTAAGTAGGTTTATTATATTACTGTAAGAAAATATAAAAGATTTTGCTTAAAATAAATAACTACAGAAATTATAACAATTAGCCTTAATCTTGTCATAAAAGTATGGTAAAATTTATTTTATTTTTGTAGTGACTCTGTGATTAAGTAAAAACAATAAATATTAATATTTAATTAAATATTTTCTTTTTTTATTCACACATTATCCTTATGAGAAAATAAACATTCACCTTTATTGAGCATTTTGGAATAAACATACTGGGTCCTGCGTACCCGGTAGCGAGTATTTGTGTTACAAATTGATGCGCGAGTACCTGAGTGTTAAAGAGTGATCAAGAAGAAACTAAACTGGTATTTAAAAAATATATCGTCATAGAAGTTTCTGAAAACACCCTACCCAAACCTTGAAGTTAAACTACAGAAGTCTTAACCAAGTTGGTCTAAGCGCAGGGTCCCCTCGTGCGGAGAACTGAGAAAATATTATATTTTTATCCTACCTATTTTCCCAAGATGTCATAATTATATACATAATAGCATTATCGAAACGACTTTTACTTATTTTCATTTATTGGGCTACTAAAACAATACATTCTTACGTTGTAGTGAATTATACTATATGTAAGTAGTTAGTGACGTTATCAATTTTATGTCTAATTGATGACGCAAATTTGGACCGTCAGGTGAGGAGTTGTGAAGTCTGGTTCACCAGGGCAGTTGGAGAGAAGGTCACGTTTCTCAGTAATGGGGCAACTAATAAAAAAAAAATAATTAGATTTAGTTTTTTGTGCGTTCGGTTCCGATTCTTGGTCGTTTTAATGGTTCAATAAATATTATTATTTTCAATAATGTGAAATCTTCGTGTTTATTTAGGAATTCTCATTTGCATCTTTCAATATTATGTTACCTACTTGCATGAAGAAAGTTTTGAAAAGAGAATATATGTACATATACATGTATAAAATTTACTTTAAATTAAATTTGATAATGTAACCTAATTTAAATTAAATTTAAAAATAATGTAGTTCTACGAATTAAACACAAAAACAATTAATAAAAATAAAAAGTGACGTTTCTAAAGGGACGTAAAATATGCGATTTGTAATTAAGTATGTACTTACACTGTTTAAGTAATTAAAAAAAATTAGAAACGTACCATTTTGGAGGCGAGGTGTACTGTTCACAGAACTACTAGTTGTTATGTGTTTTCAGTGGAGTACATCTCAACGCGGTGCGGACAAAAGCTGCTGATGCTGAACGGCTTTACATATCACCGTCAAAAAACGAATGCTTCAGGAATTACCCGCTGGAGGTGTTCCACATACACTAAAACCCATTGTAGCGCCTTGGTGTACACAATAAATGACATGCCGACTGAACGCACTGGGCAGCACTACCACCCACCACCAAAATACTACCGTGCTGCAGATGGAACGTATTTAAAAATTTAAAGACATGATAATAGGTATATATAATTTTAATTGAAATCGTACCTACCTACGTACCTACATGCTTTTTTTTTAATTGCCGGAAACCCGGGCGTTTATTGAAATAACATTTACATATACAAACAAGTAAGTAACCCGCCTCACTAGACAAGGTCTGTTCTGAGACGGGTACATATAAATGCATACATATACACAGACATACACACATACACATATGTATACACATGCACATAATCATAATTTATAATACTACTAGCTAGTTCCCGGTATGCGCTGCAATGCCATATTCAAATAAATAAAATGTCTTTTCTGCAATGTCCCTATGTCCTTTCCCGTGCGTTCCCTTCGCCTCCCGCTTTCCCCTTCCACCTTCCACCTTCCACCTTCCCTCACCCCTCTTCCCTCTCCCGCTCCCCCGTCCCGCCAACCCCCTCTCGCGTTCTCTATATTCAGTCCCAGTACATTCAGTTTTCAAACAGTTCGCGTGCCACATATTATTTTTTTTTTAAATTAATTTTTCATTTTTCATATAAGTATTACAAATATTAATTTTTGTATATTATAAGAACCATCTATCAAATTTGGTACCTAACATAGGTACCTATTTAATATATCTTAATTCGATTCTAAGTACTAGGCGTGTACATATTTTAAACAAATTCATTAATTTAATGAGTTTCGAAAATTGAATTTTGATTTTTCAATCATTGTTTTGCCAAATGTCATTCTCAAAATTTGACATTTTTGACAGTTTCGCAAGAGTTTTTGTAATGATTAAAAAACTTTTCAGATGTGTTGTCATGTGGTTGTAATAATCCAGAAACCTTCGCGGTGGTTTAAAGAAGGTATTTTGAAAGTTTCAAATATTTCCTGTTCTTAATGGTTCCATGCCAACTCAGAATGAAACAAACTCAGAACCACCTCAGAAAGGTCATTAAAAGCTAAAAAAAATAATTTTAAAATAGCCGGTAACCCTAACCTAACTTAATCTATTTAATCATTTTTTCTATTTTTTTATTATCACTCTTAACGACCTTTCTGAGGTGTTTCTGAGTTGGTTTCATTCTGAGTGGCCGGTCACCGTTCGTAATATACATAGTAGCAATAAATAGACATCTCATGTACGTACTCATACATATACCTACAACCAAGCAAGCGTATTTTGATTGTTATATATACAGGGTGTCCCAAAAGAAAGTTTATATTTAGTGGATCGATTTAAAAAAAAGTAAGGGTTCTATCGAAAAAATGTTTATCTATTAAGTACTAAAATACACAATTTGGGAATTTATTTCTTAAAAATAATATCGTCGAAATGTAAACCCTCGCGTTCATTTCATTACAAAATTTCTTATGACGGCTCGGCAGGTAGGCTTCGTGATGGCTGCCATTTCGTGACGGATATTTTCTTTTACTTGCATCAGGGAAGTCGGATTTTTGGCGTTCACTTTAGATTTGAGATAACCCCACAGGAGAAAGTCCGTAGGGGTTAAGTCAGGACCACGAGGAGGCGAATTTATGTCACCTCTCCTAGAGATCAATGTGCCAGGGAAAATTTCACGAACTCATGGCAGAGGACGTATTGGACGTATGTGATGTTGCTCCATCTTGCTGGAACCATGTTCTTTGGTTATAGCCAGTAAGTTTGTAGGAGTACAGCGTTAGGTCTTTGTACAAAATGCTGTGTAACGATGATCTATGCACATTTAAAGCACTTGCGCGCTTCCGAATCGAAAAGTTTGAGTCGTCACGAAAAGACTGATAAACACTCTCTACGTTTTCTACCGTTCTCGAAGATCTTGGTCGCCCGGATTTTGGTTTTGCCAGCGTTGTACCGATCTCTTCAAACTTTTTGACCCATTTTTGAATGAGAGGAATGCTTGGCGCATCATTGAATTGACGGAAACCTCAAATATTGCAGAATCTTCTACGGGCTACAGTCGCCGAATCACCATTTTTGTAAAACTCAAGCACGCACGACGCGCGGTCGCTCCTGAGAAATACTTCATAGCGACTAGATTCCCAAGAGCCAGACTACCGATTGACATACCCCCTGCGCCCCTCGGAAAAGTTGCGTTCACACAGAAAGCAAAACAAATATAAACTTTCTTTTGGGACAACCTGTATATTACAAGTGTATTTTTTTAAGAAAGATAAACATCCTCGGGTTAGGAGTTAAAAATGACCTGACAATAATTGAAAATCTACTACCATAATTCAAAGCGGAAGATGAAGCTTGTTAAAGGATGGAGGACTTATCCAGCAGAGGAAAAACCGATTACGCCTAACCACGTTTGTCAACTCTGCCAACGAGCGGTCTTGTCTCTATTTTTGGAATGAAAACTTCTTTCACTCCGTTATGCTTTGAAACTCGATGAAACGTAAACGAGCGACACTAAAAAGAGACAAACACATACAACTATAAGATTTAGCCTTCGAGAGACTGAGATGGATTTGTGCGGTGCTTTTTTTATTTTTTTTTTTAAATATACTCTTTCGTCTTTTTTCCTTTACTTTTCACATTTTCAAACATCCCATCATACATTTTCAGTCCTTTACTCATTTAGCAGTTCTGAGACTGTTTTTATTTCATGTGTGGCAGTCTTGTTCTATTTTGTGGTAGTGGGAGATTTTCAAATATTGTCAGGTTATTCGTAACCCGGGAATGTTTGCGTTTCTTAAAAATAAAATCTATATATATAAATATAAAAATCTCTTGTCACGGTGTTTGTGGTCCACTCCTCCGAAACGGCTCGACCGATTTTTATGAAAATTTTTATGTATATTTGGTAGGTATGAGAATAGGTCATTAAGTATAATTCATACCGCTAGGCAGTGGCGGCTCGAGCACTTCTTTAGTGATGGGGATCGACATATGTTACGTACTGTACCCTCAACTGTACCGTAATCTCACCAACCGTAGAACGTAATATAAAATTTCGCAAAAAAAATTTTGATGGTCTAATCATGCTAGTCGGATATATAAATACAAAATGTCTATCGATATAGGTATACCAATTTACAATAAGTATAATAAAAATAAAGCTTTATCTTGCAAGATTATTATCGAACTTAATTTGAACGCGAGCGATTCCCGCCCGTAACTGCGCAAACAAATGGTTCAGAGGGGATCCAAAGAATTGTCCCCGCAGGTATTTGAATTCACGTACGAGTGCGCATGCGCCGTTGCATACGATCGCGAAACAACGCAAGGAAAGTATGGGGATAGTTCGGATTATCCCCCAAGTGCGCAGTGCATTCTGCGCACTGAGAGTCTGAGAAATAGACACGCTGTTCTTATGCGCCGTACTTTGTTCGCTGTACGCGCGTAGGGTCTTATTAAAATCATTCGGAATATTTTATTTTATTTTATTTCTGCAAATATTAATTACTTTTATGTTTAAAGAATTCATTCATTTTGGTGAAGACACATCGACTGTTATTCCTTTAGTAGGTTTTGAGTATAATTGGTGGGGACTGTCCCCATTGTCCCCCTGTGAAGAACCGCCACTGCCGCTAGGTGATGAGGGTGTCCCTATCCAGATTTTTTTTCTATTTTATTGTCAATTTTTTATTTTATTTGGCATCTAAAAATACATATAACCCCAATTTTTCACCCTCCTACCCCCTTCCACTTTTTAATTGCGATTTTAGTATTTTTTTTATGAACAAATTTAACCGTCGTTCGTATTTCAACCAGAACGAAATTATTTATGTTGTTGAATGACAGATGGCGCTACGTCTGCCTCATCGAACTTTAATCCATACATGCGCAAGGCATTCACGAGAAGACTTCGGTTACTTTAGGATAAGAAATATATTACTTTTTTTCACTTTACATTTAACTTTTAAGAGATCAAACAATGAATATGTCCGTTACTTTAATGAAATACATTGAATTGAGAAAATGAATGGTTGATGTTTTTTAGTTTTTATCGGCGGTCATCGGCTGTCATAGATCCCATCCCAACACACTTACGATACATTCGTTATTTTTTATTTAACAACCAAAATATTCACTAGAAATAATTTATATGGCAGAACAACGTTCGCCGGGTCAGTTAGTAATTTATAATAATTTGTACTATTCTGTTTTTTTTCAATAAATAGCAATTTCAACCAACCTATCAAAACCTGTGTTAAAAAAAAATATTACTAAGCAAGACAATATATGTATACACTTTTTATAGTAAAAACCATGGACATCAGCGGTCAATGTACGAATGATGTCGTCGTTATTCAAGACATGCTAGTTCTCTCATGGTGAAAAATAGCCAGATGATATATATTTATGTTTTAATTATTCTAAGCTTACAATTTGTGATATCCTGTGCCTGTCTCACTAGGAAAACCTGTGTTTCAATTCAATTCAATTTATTAATTTTTAAAACGTACAAAATTAAGAATTCCAAAGCGTTTTAAAAGAGATAAAGTATTAAGAGGAAATACTAACAAACTAACTATCACGCCGTTTCCCCGCAGGGGTAGGCAGAGAGGACGGACCGCCAAACAACTCGGTCTTGGCACACACTCTTTGCCTCACTCACATTCATACATCGTCTCATACATTCTCTTCTATTATTCTGACTTTTGACATGACCCGACTCAAGTATCTGATTCACTTGATCGTGCCATGTCTTCCTCGGGCGTCCCCGACTTCTTCTACCATTCACATTCGCGTCGTATATTCTTCTTACACTACTTCCTTCGTTCATTCGCTCTACATGCCCAAACCATCTGAGGGTCCCTTTCTTAATCTTACTCATTATGCTTACATCAGCCTTACATTCTTTGCGGATATCCACATTTCTCACACGATCATACATTGTTTTACCACACATACGTCTCAGGGATCTCATTTTAACAGCATTCAGCTTACTTTCATACTTCCTCTGCCAGTTCCATGCCTCACTGCCATACATCAGGGTAGGTACCAGGACTCCATTGTGGACTGCTAGTTTCGCTTTTTTTGACAGTTTTTTATAAGCGCCAACGGCATTCAGTCCACCATTAATGGAGTTACCGGCATTCACCCTTCTTTCAATATATCTTTCAGCCTTCCCATCTCTCGTAAACATACTACCCAGAAGAGGAAATACTAGCAGCGTTTTTTCCATACAAACGTATTCCCCGTTTATCTCTCTGGATTTTGACCCCAGAGCAAATTTTTTTTTACATAATATAGATATTAACCACTAGCGTGTCGGTACGTTTTGCTTTTTTTGATAATTTACTTCTTATAGAAGTTAGGACCTTCCAAAAAAGAATAAAATTGCCTAGTTTAAACGCCGTCAAAAGACTTTCAGTATACAAACTAAACAATGTATTTTGAAAAAGAGCAAAACGTACCGACATAGAATATTTTCTTCTAATACAGTTAGTGAAAAAAAAATTAAAATCGGTCCAGTTTTGGAGAAGAAAAATGGGGAATACAAAACATCGATTTTGACGATTTTATTTAGGTATTTTCGGCCCGATACGCAGTTGTCCCTTTCGCTCAGTTCCCCTGAGGGGAGCGCGGAGTGGAACAGAAGACATTGGTTACAATACCTATCGACGATATTTTTAAATGACCGGTATAGCTCTTAAGATTCAAACAGATTTAAGCAATTTATACTTCAATGAAGCACAATCATACTAACAACAACAAAGCTTGTCATCTGAATTGTGCTTCATTGATGTTAAACATATCGAAATTCGAAGTGATTCTATTTAACAACATGACTGCTCTCCCGACTGGCGTAACCATTGGCAAGTTAGTTCTGCATGCCGGGAGATAAAACAGTCTATGCTGTCGGTGACGGAGATAACCATCGGGAACATAGAAACTAATGCTATCCATGATTGCCGAGCTTTCGAACCTTCCACGAATCAGTCTGAAGAAATGTGTTACAATGAGCACATCCCTTTTGACCCGTAGATGGTTCATACCAAGCATGCCCAAGAGATAGTGGGTAGGGTAGAGCCACGGGTAGTAGCCATACCTCTTCAGTAACAATTATTATAAGCAATAATTATTAGCCTGAAACACTCATCAACATTGAAAAATCTTCCGAGAAAAGATACTTGCCGCCAACGGGACTTGAACCCGTGTCCTTCTGATTGCCGGTCAGCTGCTCTTGACCACTGAGCTATGGGGGCTTATCAAATACCCGCCAAATAATTCAATATATACTAGTGTTTCATTCAACAATTACTGCTTATTATATTTTTTCCACCTGAAAACAACCAACCTTATTTTTGCGAGAGAGACATTGTAAGTGTTAAATCGGTTAAATTGGTTATAATTATATATATAATTATATAATTATTGGTTGCTTTCAGGTGGAAAAAATATAATAAGCAGTAATTGTTGAATGAAACACTAGTATATATTGAATTATTTGGCGGGTATTTGATAAGCCCCCATAGCTCAGTGGTCAAGAGCAGCTGACCGGCAATCAGAAGGACACGGGTTCAAGTCCCGTTGGCGGCAAGTATCTTTTCTCGGAAGATTTTTCAATGTTGATGAGTGTTTCAGGCTAATAATTATTGCTTATAATAATTGTTACCCTTTGTGCTATGCATAAAAATCTTGTCTAAACGTTAGTTTATAAATTAAAAATAATAATTAATATTTGACAAGTTTAAGTATTTCCCCAATAAATGTAGTCATAATTTGTCTCGACGCCACCTAGCGAGGGATTTAACACTTACAATGTCTCTCTCGCAAAAATAAAGTTGGTTTTTTTCAGGTGGAAAAAATATAATAAGCAGTAATTGTTGAATGAAACACTAGTATATATTGAATTATTTGGCGGGTATTTGATAAGCCCCCATAGCTCAGTGGTCAAGAGCAGCTGACCGGCAATCAGAAGGACACGGGTTCAAGTCCCGTTGGCGGCAAGTATCTTTTCTCGGAAGATTTTTCAATGTTGATGAGTGTTTCAGGCTAATAATTATTGCTTATAATAATTGTTACCCTTTGTGCTATGCATAAAAATGTTGTCTAAACGTTAGTTTATAAATTAAAAATAATAATACCTCTTCAGGTTGAATGCAGGCGCTTTAAAAACATGAACAGTTTATAATAAAAACAATAACACATATAGTATAAATAAACATAAAAGCACAATATTACATTTAAAGTTACAAGACAAATCATCATCGTACCATTGAAAAAAATACATACTTAATAATAATAATAAATTTGGACAACTTATATAGCGCTGTTTTTGCGAAAAATCGCATCAAGAGCGCTGTACAAATTAGCATGGATTTTACGTTAGAATTTACTTAACTTAGGAGGCTAGAAAACAACTGTCTTGCAGCTATCAAGCGCATGGATTATTGGAATTCTAGCCCCCCCGATAAATTAAATAAAATATCTTTTTATATGTACGTATTTCAATTTACTTAACTATGTAGGGGGCTAGATAACCACTCGTCTTGCAGCTATCAAGCGCATGGATTGTTGGAATATACTTATACTTATAAGTTCTAATTATTATAAGCAATAATTATCAGCCTGAAACACTCATCCACATTGAAAAATCTTCCGAGAAAAGATACATGACGCCAACGGGACGCAAACGTTAGTTTAACAATTAAAAATAATAATTATAGGTTCTATTTGGTAATATCTTTGAAGTTGGATCTGTTTTGGCTGGTAATCCAGTACTCGGTGTCAGATTTATTTTTAAGATACATTGTGTTTTGTTTAATGACCAGTGGAAGTGCATTATATAATTTTGTTACAAAGTATCTAAAATTTCTCTGGCCAAAAGTTGTTTTAGCAAAAGGGATAAATAAGTAAGAGATTATGCCCTAGTTTCTAGTATCTTGAGCAGTTTGGACATTATCAAATGTAGTTCTGTGTTTGAAGAGGTATGGTAGTATGTTTTTGGCATATAGTTGCCTAATGTTCAAGACACAGATTCTCCTGAAGATTTCATCCGAACTGCTTGTGATCGGTAGTTTTAATATAATCTTTATAATAAGTTTCTGAGCTTTAAAAATCGGATCAATGGCGGCAGCGTTAGCTCCTCCGCAGGCTACCATAATACCATACCATAACAATGTCAATTTTAAAAACATATAATCTCCGGTTTCGTAATTGAGGCTTCTCCTTGATCACGGAGTGCGTCAAAATACTAATATTGTGGAAAATATATTTTAACTTAATTTTTTTTTCAGTTGAATACATTACATCCGAGCGGGGACAGAAACTCTTAATGATAAATTACTTCACTTTCCACCGACTTAAGACAAACACAAGGGGAATCACACGATGGAGGTGTTCTTCTTACTACACGAAAAATTGCGGGGCGGTGGTGGCAACGGACAATGATACGGTGACTGAACAAGCTGGATTGCACAATCACCAACCACCTAAATACATCGCCGCAGGGGACGGGACGTTCCTTAAAATACGAACTTAAGTACATAAATAAATGAAAATGCTTACATCCCAACCATCACTTTATTACATTTGAATGCGATTGTATTATTCTAAATAGTTAATTTTCGTTGATTACAATGTTTGTTTTTTTGAGAATATATATTTATTTCACCAAATGAAAAGCTAATCATTAGAGCCAAATCTACCCCAAACGAAGGCAGAATTGATCAAGAGACAAAAGGCTGCCTTATGATTACCGATACAAAGTTTTACCACAGAATTGCCAGGATACTGATGAAAGAACGCTTGCAGACTGTCTTCGGAGTAACGACGATAATCCAAGACATTCTGAGGCCTGCAGAAACCAAACTTCCTTTATTGAGGATGAAGTTTATCAACTCAAATCTGGTGGGGATCAAGGTACCTATGTGGGTTGTTCTTCTTTATTGGATAACCAACGCCTCTGCCATAGGTCACCCCAAGTGGTTCGCTACGTTTGGTGATTTAGCAGGGGTGCCCGGGTTCATGGGGTGAGGTTTGACTAGGTCTTGGAGGCGGATGACCAGGACATACTGAACCCCAGATTCCTACCCACCCCTTAAACTCTTTTCTTTCCCAGAACTCTCCTCTCCGTCCTTTCCTTTTAAAAACCCTCTACACAGCATCCCCAAAGATGATCCCCTGAGGGAAATTATTTTCCCTAGGGCCTCCTGTGTGGAGCTCATGTAAAAAAAAAAACCCACAAAAAGTTGTCTCCATCAGTTAGCGGGGAAAAATTCAACAGAATTGCCAATTTTATTATTTTATAATTACTCTAACATCTACTTACTAAAAACGTAATGACTGTGTGCGTTTAAAAAAAAAGTGTGTATATTTTTTTTTGTAAAAATTACGTTACAGAGTTCTCGTGACAGAAGTGTATTTCATACAAATCACAGTTGTCTCCCACCACCTCGACTTGTGTGTATTCTATAATGTTACAAAAAATGGTATGACGACATAAAATATAAAATTATTTTTAAACACTAAAAGGTGGAAACTATGAAGTAACAGCGATTATTATTTTTTATGATGTTAAAATATTTAAAAAACTCAAAAACCTGTCTCTTACAACTGATGTTTTAGTACGTTAATTCCACTTTAAGTGAAAATGTGACGGAGGAGTATAAGTTCCTAAATAAATATTTCAGATTTATTACAAATATATTGCTTTATATGTTTTCAAAAAGGGTTCTTTATTCATTATACTAACAGAAAAGTGCAAGAAATTTCATGAAGACTAATCGATAAAATAAAATAAAAGATTTTGTGACGGAGGTGTACAATTTTCGAATCCATCTTTCAAGTCCTGATAATTGTACAAAAATATGTAAACTTCGCGACCGACAGCATTTTCCAAAATAGGAATTCAGTCATAAAAACTGTAAGTGCCGACTAGAAAGCGTTAGAATTTTTTTTTCGATTTTGAGCTAATAATTAATGAAAATGTAGGTTAAAAAGGCCCATGTAGGCCAAACGTCTCCAAAAGGATCTCAGAACATTTTCGAGTGTGCAAACTCGGCCATCCAGACAAATCGGCAATTGCCGAGCAGTTAATTGAAAACGGCCATTACTTTGGATTTGTCTCTAAAGTTCTGGAAATGCCCAAAACGCATCGAGCGGGATTCACCACAATCTACATATCTGCCATGATGATGGTCACTATAACACTGTCCGAAACGTTGGCAAAAAAAGCGCAACACCATGTTAACCCAAAAATTAATCACGATAAACGAAAAGTTGTTTTATTTATTTATTATTTTTAGTTTTGATGTGTCTATATTTCGATGCGTCTAATTATTGTCACAGAGAAATAATCTGACTTTGTACTTTAATAGTGGTAAAATAGAGGATTTTCTTCAAAACAGCTAGCTCTGTTAATACAAAACTTTGAATGCACTGCTTCGCACTGCTTCGTTTAAATAGGAATTTTGAAGAGAATTGGAGTTGCAAATTATTGTCAAACTTTATTCCCTTCAAACTAAAGTATTTTTGATATGGTTCGTCAGAATTAAAAAAAAAACAACTTCAAGGTATCTTCGAATTGACAGCCAAATTCTCGCTAAAGTACTATGAATTTTGAATTTTAGTTTTTATGTTCCTAATAAATATTATTATACTAGCTGGTACCCGGCATGCGTTGCAATGCCATTCAAAGAAATTTGCATGTCCTTTCCCGTGCGTCCCCGTACCCTTCCACCTTCCCCGCCTTCCCCCTCCCTCGTCTCTTCCCTCTCTGCGAACCCCACCTTCCTCCTGCCTTTCCTCCTTGCCGCTAAAATATATGAAATAGACACATTTTCATTTATACAAATTTCATAACGCCAGAGCTTACCATTAAATATGCTACAGCCTATGTTACTCGCTGATAATGTAGCTTTCTATTGGTGAAAGAATTTTTAAAATCGGTTCAGTAGTTTACGCATGAAAGCGTAACAAAAAAACGCACCCAATTTCACATTTATAGTATTAAGTATAAGTACCTATGGATATAGGCATTTGTGGACAGATTTTTGATCTATTTTAAAGGAGTCGTATTTGATTGAATATGTTCACAATTTCCGCTTAAATATTATCGTTTTTTTTTAATATCCTCGCGGTTCCTCTAGCATTCGTATATGTATATCTCCTTTCAAACCATCTTCTCCCTCTTTCTTAACACTTGCCATGAAGACGTATTTACACCAATAAAATATGACAATATATAAATATGTGAATATTCTTATTTTCAGTTGAATACGAGTACATTACCTCCAAGAGAGGGCAGAAGCTGCTTATGATACACGGCTTTACATACAACCGTCAGGAAACAAATGCAAAAGGAATTACCCGCTGGAGATGTTCTTCGAGAACAAGTAGGCAATGTTGTTCCTTAGTTTTAATGAACGAAGAAACTGTGTTGGAGTTTTCTGGACAACATAACCACCTCCCACCGAAATATCACCGCACTAAAGATGGACTATATGTTAAACTTTAAATCTATAGCAGTTTTAAATTTTCTTCTTTAAAAGGGGTCGGTTATAGAGCACCTGTGTATTTGTATACATTTTTAATACAGTGAAACTATTTTATAAGAATTTCCAATGGACCGAGAAAATAAACTTTAAGCGTGAAAATGTTGTTGGGCATTTGTCGGTAATTTTATTTAACGGTATAATAATTATAAAATCGTGCTATGAGTGAGTGAGTGTGGTGAAATGGGTGTAAATTTTTTTGCAAAATAGTGAGATTGTAATGTTTTT
This sequence comes from Limnephilus rhombicus, assembly GCA_929108145.2. Classification (NCBI taxonomy): domain Eukaryota; kingdom Metazoa; phylum Arthropoda; class Insecta; order Trichoptera; family Limnephilidae; genus Limnephilus; species Limnephilus rhombicus. Next base: position 33,708,120 of record OV815284.1, on the reverse strand, counting down.
TTTTTCATTGACAAGTGAATAAATTTAAAAAAAAAAATTAATTTGTTTTTTTTTCATATCAATATTTCGTTTACTTCTTACCCAATTTATATTTGAACCATGCCAACACAAAGTTTCTGAGTTTCCTCCAATAAATTATATTTCAGTCTAAGATTATCCACGAAACATTTTGCTAATCATTCAACATCTATTTATTTAGTAGGTGAAGTTCCTGGCTGTGCCCGGGCTTTATATGGAGTGTTTCGAAATCTAATGTAGACACTGACCTTCCTTTGGTTTTGAAGGTCTATCCGCCGTCGCCGCCGTCGGCCCGCCAACAGACGATCTCCTTTACACAAATAAATAGATGTATTGCTTCTTACAGAATATATTGCACACCTTTTCACTCGATTACGAGTATAATGCACAAAACCTCATTACGACTAAGCCTGAATCAAAGTTGACAATTTATTCATTTGAGTGAAGCAATATAAAGTAATCTCTATCACTACATTCCGTCACCTTGATTTGTCAAGTGACATTTTTTTTCAAAAATGACCTTTGAATGCTAAAACATTTTTTTTTTTTTTTTTTAACTTTATTTATTCCCATTTCTTTGTACATATAATGTATAAAAGCAAATATTATATAATAACATAATATATAATAACTAATAACAATTATGAACAAGAAATGAAAACCCACTAAGGCACTGCCTGAGTGTGGGTAATATTAAAACAAAATACTATATTTCTAAGAACCCAAAGTATAAATTAGACTTAAAAAAACATATTAAATATAAAGATAGTATAAAAAATAAGTATTACATATGTAGAATAAGTGAAAAGGGTTTTTTCAGCTATTATAAAAATAAAATAAAAATATGAAGAAAAACATTTAGTTATTATAAAATAAAAATAATAAAATAAACAGAAAACATATTGTACTACAGTTAAGAAGTTACAGCAAATGAGTTGTAGAAGGATGGATAAATTTATAGAAAAAGCGTTTCAATATCTACATTATTCAACCATAATTTTACCTCTTTAACATATTTTATCATTTTATTTATCATTTGAGTTTGTAGTGGTAGAAGGTTAAATGTACGAGGACCAATGAAACTGCTATGTGTCTGCAATAATTTAGTATTGGTTTGTGGGGTATAAAATATATTATTTATTCTTTTGCTCGTTCTGTTTTCATTTATTTCGAAATTATTTTTGTTTTTAAACACATATTTCAAAGTTTGTAATATAAATAATTTACGTATATTAAATATTTTAGTTTCTTTGTATAATAAGTTGGTCGAGAATGTTTTATTTTTGTTATATATGACTTTAATGATGCGTTTTTGAATTATTTGTAGAGGCTTCATAAATGTATCAAGTGCACCACCCCATCCTATAATGCCATAAGTGATTGATGATTGCACCAGGGAAAAGTAGATCATTTTCAATTTTTCAATGTTTAGTACTTCCTTAAGTCTATAAAATATGTAGGTCAGATATCTTAATTTAGAAGTGATTTGATTAATATGTGATTTCCAATTAAGATTTATATCTATTGATACTCCTAAATATTTTATATTTTCGACATCAGTGAGTTCGTTGCACATGAAGCACATTTCTTGATTGCAACTAGTATTATAGATTCTAATTTTAACGTTGTCTTTAGGTTTATTTTTAATGGTTTTATAAAAAGGTAAGTAAAATGTTTTGCTATAGTTTAAAACGAGTTGGTTGTATTTTAGCCACGTTGAAACCAATGAAATACAATCAGTTGCTTTCGAAAAAGTTTCTTTCCAATTGTTACCATCCACTATTATTGCCGTGTCGTCTGCGTAAGAAACAATTTTACCAGGGATTACAAAATTACATAAATAATTAATATACATTAAGAATAAAATTGGGCCAAGCACAGTTCCCTGTGGAACCCCATTTTTTATCTTTGACTCTGAACTGGAATTATTCCCAATTTTTGTTTTTTGTGTTCTGTCTGTAAGATAGTTAGAGAGTAGTTTTAGTGTGTCTTTTTTGAAGCCTAGTTGATTTATTTTTGTAATGAGTAAATTATGATTTACGGTGTCGAAAGCTTTTCTTAAATCTATGAATATGGCAAGACATTTCTTTTTTCTATCGATAGATGAGTATATCTTTTTTGTCAGTTCATATATCGCATCCTCGGTGCTTAGGTCTTTACGAAAACCGTATTGGTTTTTCGATAGAATTTTATATTTTTCTAAGTGTTCAATGACTCTAAACTTGATGCATTTTTCGAATATTTTCGAGAGGTTTGAAACAAGAGATATTGGTCTATAATTGTCTAATTTATTCGTATGTCCAGATTTATGAATAGGTATTATAGTGGAGATTTTAAATTGCTCTGGAAAATGACCATTTTTGAGGCATAAATTAAAAATATGTTGCAATGGAGTTAGGACATGTTGTTTTATTTTTTTTAACATATCACAAGATAATCCATCATTTCCCTTAGAGTTGGATGGTTTTAGGTTATCAATATATTTTTCAATTTCATTAAAAGTAACAGGAGAAAAATATTCAATGGAGTTAATTGAATCATTATTTGAATATAATTGAGGAGATGTCTCCATATAAGCATCATTAACATTAATGCCGGATGATTTAAGTACTACGTCTACTACATTTGTAAAATAGTTATTAAAGCTTTCTGCAATGGTCGATTAGTTAGTTATTATTTCATTATTTATTATAACCTCATTTACAATATTTGAAGACATACTTTTTTTGTTGGCAATTTCATTTATAATATTCCAAGTTTTTTTAGTATTATTTTTAGCATTTTCAATTTGTATACTATAGTATTTCTTTTTGCAGTTTCGTATCAGCCTATTGAGTAAGTTACGATACATTAGATATTTTGTTTTCAAATAAGGCATTGTTCTGAGATTATTCTTTTGGCAATCTATTTGATATTTAAACATTTCTCTATATAATTTATCTCTTTGTTTAATTGATATAATTAATCCAACTGTTATCCAAGGCTTAATTTTTTTATATTTATTGTTATTGACAATTATTTTACTTTCACTTTTTAGAGTATGATCTCTCAGAGTTTTATAGAAATTCTCTAGTGCGAGATGTGGATTTTCTATTGATATCACATTTTCCCAGTTTTCTTTTGCTCATTTCTACAGTCGAAATAATTTTCAGAGCCTTCTGCGATGTTATTTCCATAATACTTTGTACCTCAAAGTTCTAACACCAAGCATATTGAATTTCCATTTCTTTTATAAGGTTCTAAACATCACTGTGAACCTTTTGCAAATGCCACTTTGTTTATGTCTAAGGTTAGATGAGGATGCTGTCACGAGGTGCATTTCAGTTCGTTAATTTCGTTGTACAAGGTTCTAACTTCGTAGTACTATATTCTGAGGTGTCAAAGTTTGCAAGGTGATTTCTCATAATTTTATAATTTGTTTAAAGGAAAATATTTAAAGTGAACATGGTCCCATCTTGGAATGGCAATAGAGAAATATAATTAGAACTTCATGCAATGAATTATTATGCCCAAGCTGGTTGTAAATGACTCTATGCGCAAGTTTAGATGTGTTCTAAAATGGTAATTATAAGTCCAATTTAAATATTTTCAATTTTTATAAGAAAAACTCTCTTTTTATAATCTTCTTATGTTATCTTACATATTTTCGTTTAGATTATTATTGTTATCTTCTCCTTCAATGATATCTTACAAATAATATTAAAAACGCGAAAGTTTGTATGGATGTATGTGTGTTTGTTACTCTTTCACGCAAAAACTACTGAATGAATTTTGATGAAACCTTACAATAATATAGCTCATACATCAGTATAACATATAGGATAGGCTATATATAATGGTAAGTTCTGGCATTATGAAATTTGTATAACTGAAAATGTGTGTATTTCATATATTTTAGCGGTAGGGAGGAAAGGTAGGGGGAAGGGGAACGGGGGAGGTGGGGTTCACGGAGAGTGAAAAGACAAGGGAGGGGGAAAGCGGGAAAGGTGGAAGGGAACGGTGACGCACGGGAAAGGACATACAGGAAGAATCAATTTATTTCTTTGAATGGCATAGCAATGCATGCCGGGAACCAGCTAATATTAAATATTTTCCTTTACGATATGTATGAAACTAAAATATTTCACCCAAAATTGAACCTCAAAATCTGAAATTGTTAAATAGATAATGCAAACTTTGATAACTCATGTCTTGTAACAAGGCAAAGAGAAGTTAGAATCCATTTCAGTTCTCTTCATTGCTAAATTATGTACGGGAATAAGAAAGGAACGAACTTGATGGTGAACGGTTTAACATACTGCAACTTAGGATAATTGTAATCTGTTATAATTAAAACATTTTTCGGTTTACTTTATCCCAAGTCTCTCCATGAAATCCTTTGCATATTATTTTCATAGTCGTTTCAGTTCACTTAATTGGGAATCTTGTCCGGGATCAAGAAAGGAACGAACTTGTTGGTGGTGAACGGTTTCATATACTGCAACTTAGAATGTCTTCAATTGCAATCTGTTGTTATAAGTAAAACACGTTTCAGTTTGCTTTATACCAAGTTTCTCAATGAAATCCTTTGCTAATCATTGAAACCCGGTTCAGTATTCATCCAGAACAAGAAGGGGAACGAACCTGCTGATGGTAAACGGTTTCACCAGTGCAACAAATTTTCACATTAAATCCGTTGCTAATCATTCAAACCCGTTTCAGTTCACTTCGTCCCGAACAAGAAGGGAACGAACCTGCTGATGGTAAACGGTTTCACTTACCAGTGCAACAAATTTTCACATTAAATCCGTTGCTAATCATTCAAACCCGTTTCAGTTCACTTCGTCCCGAACAAGAAGGGAACGAACCTGCTGATGGTAAACGGTTTCACCTACTCCAACCCGAGGAACGCGTCAAACGGTAGGACCAGATGGAAGTGCTGCTCCTACTACACCAAGTCTCACTGCGACGCCTTCGCCTGGACAAACGACAAAGACTTGTTGAATTTTTCCGCCACTCATAATCATGAACCACCGAGGTACTTTCGCTCTCCAAATGGGGCGTTTGTTAAGTTTTAGATTAATTAAATTTGGGAGAAAGTTGTAAAAATTGAAAGACGGTTATAATGTCATGAATGTTATAAAATCATCCGTATGATTTTAGTTTATTATTATTTTCTTTTTTGAATTTGACAACGAGATTTGAACGTAAATATTAAAACGATGCTAATAATGACAATCAACACTTATTTTGTAAGTAAAAAACACACAGATAAAAATATGATATATTCCGTAGAGACGGTAAAATATTCAAAAAGTCAATATCTAGAGAGCTATTTTTCATCAAACGCTACTCTGGAATTTAACACAAACGGTGATAATTGCAACATTTTCGAACATAGATATTCAAATTTATTTTTAATTGTCTTGCGGTATTCGGTCTGCCCTCTCTTTCTCGTCTTTTTTTATTTTACTTTTGTGTTTGTTGACAGAAAAGCGCTCAGCCCAGCCGAAAAAATGAGAAGATTCCGCTACAGGTTTAAAAAAAAAACTGAAAAAATTAGAAAACAATACGAAATCATTCAAGCAAACTTATGAACCGTCAGAAAATGATAAAAAGAGAAAACGAAATAGAAGAGAGGAAAAACGAAAACCAAAAGCGAGAAATAAAAAATAAAATGAAACAAGAATCAGAAACCAATATCAAATATTCTAAACAACTGGAAATAGGACACAAAATAAATAAACATTTCGAAAATGCTAGTTAAAAAAGTCAAAGAAGTTTGACTTTTTGAAGAAAATTTAAAAAAAAAACATAGACGTTGATTGTTCAAGATGAGTTTCTAGAAAGTGTTAACAAATGTTAAAATTTTTACCATGGACATCCAGAAATTGATGTTTGATGAATGTGATCGAAAAAAAGGTTGCTTTAAAAGTTAGTTTCGGAATGATGATGTAAATATATGTTGCTTAAATTAGTATATGTCTTGAATTAAAAGGAACGCTATAAAAGCAAAGCAGTAGACGCCACAAGAATTCGTGTTGAACTAGAATTTGTTTTTTTTTACACGAGTCCTTGCAAAACTGACAAGAGAGAAAGCATCGACCTATAGAGAAAAATAAGCAACAGATACCGTATTTGAATGATGCATTATTAAATCTTAACTTTTTCATAAAGAGAGCAGAGACAGTATAACCTTCTTTCAATATAAACCCTGTCACATTATTTTCCCTCCATGAAAAGTAAAAGTACAAGTCACTGTTGTTTTTTTTTATCACATTTACTTTATTTAGTTTAGTTTACTTCCTAAACGTTATTGACATTATTAGTTCAGACGGGAAGAAAACGGGACTTTATGTTTCGAGTATTTTTATTGATTAGAGATTAATTTTTGAACTTCCGTAGGATGTAGCATTAAAATTAACCAAATGTTTATTTTTCGAAGTGAATTAAGCGTATTTTTTTGATAGTTACAAAGTCGATCGGAAAATAAAATCGAGCTTATTTTTTAAATGTATTTTTATTTGTATGAAAAAGTTTAAATTTTTTATCTAAAACGCCCATTTAAGAGCCATCGCTCTTTTGTGGGAACGAGATTGATGTCGGGCGAGATCTCTTGTCAGATTTGTGTGATTTTCAATGGCTGTTATTTGCTTTTTCCACGTATTTTTGTTTAAGTTGTTTAAATTCCTGTAAGTGTGCAAGATTATTTATTCATTTAACAGCCTTTATAGAGATAGATATCGGACGAGATCTCTTGTCAGATTTGTGTGATTTTATAAGCTGAAATTCTGACATCTGCCCGGAGAAAAAGCAAATATCAGCCATTGAAAATCACACAAATGACAGGAGATCTCGCCCGACATCGATCTCGTTCCCACAAAAGATAGAGAATCGCTCGCCAGTTCTTTTAGGCTGGGAATACCCTGATCAGACTATCGGTAGACCTTCGCATCATCCATGTGTTGAGTCAGTCAATACACATCCGATCGATTCCGATCCGACTATATCGATGTCGGATCGGACGGCTGACTCGGAACGATTTTATTACCGATCTGATCCTTTGAGGGCCCGCGATGCCTACTTTCGCGTAGAAGTGAAATTAACGTCCGACTTTTCTTCCGACTCGTCGGTTTGCAAATGAATATTCACTAACTGCTTATCACTGCATTCCAAACATACATTGTTTTTATTATTTTTTTTTTTTTGAATGAATGAATGAATGAAGCTATAACTTACGTATATGTATACGCTTGCTCTGAAGAAGGAACGTTTGTTAAGAAACCGGTCGGATTTACTCATTATATAAGTGGTTCAAACAAAGTTGAATTGTTTCATTTATCTGTATTGTTTATTGCCCATATTATTATTCAATTTATAAAAAAACTATTTCATCATTACGCCTGACAGCTATTTCGTCTTCTGAAGGCATTATCAAACTTGGTTAAGCCTTCACAAAGCGAAACAGCTGTCACGCATAATGATAATTACACAGCAGAACTGGTTTAAAAGTAAACTGTTTTTATAAATTGAATAATAATATTTTTTATTTTAGCTCCCACACAGGAGGCCCTATGAACATAATAATGGAAAATAATTTCCCTCAGGGCTTATGTCGTGTTTGGGGATGCTGTGTGGTAGTTGTTTTTAAGAATTTTAAAGTTCTGTGGAGGAAAAAGATTAAGATTAAGATTAAATGTGTTCAGGTCATCCGCTGCGAAGACCTAGACAAACCTCATCTCATGAACCCGTGCACCCCTACTAAGTCACCAAACGTAGCGAACCACTCGGTGTAACCTATGGCGGAGGTGTATTTTATCCAATAAATAATGGTACCCGTGATGGCGGTACCGATTCCCGCCTCCTGAATTGAATTATTATTAAATATTTAAAAGAAAAATAAAATGAATATGGAGTTTTCAAATTAAACTTGATAACAATAAATAAGTATCAACGTAAATTTAAAGGTATAAAAGGGTACGATGATAGTGGAATAAAGGACTTGGTTTGGGAAAAAGTCTGTAAATAAATAAATTGCGTCCTAGATTAAATTTTGTGCTGATTGTAGTGTTGCGCTAGACAGACCGGAAACGAGAGAGACCACAAAAAACGGAAGCGAGAATCGGACGTGTATTTGGTCAGTCTGATCAGACAATTAAAAAGCAAAATCGGACATATATTCCCGCCCTTAATAAAATTCACCAAGGTACAGGCGTTATCTCCTGGTTTTATTATTATTTTTAAGTTTATTGTAGTGAAGCTTACCTGGACCCCTAGCACGGTCGATGGATAATGATTGTATCGATAACTTTCAGTAACTACTCATCGTTCCCTAACGTGACTGCAGATCGTCAATGAATAAATAACCATTCACAATGACTAAGTGTTCCTAATACATTCGAAGTCAACTGTTGTTTGTACGTTAGCGATCTGCAGTTGTCCTAGGAAACGAAGAGAAGTTACCGAAAGTTATCGATATGCTACTATAAAAGCCCGTAAATTGGTAAATCTTAGGAATTATTTTCTAAAAAGCCTCGATGACACACGGCTAGTTTACAAGCTACTATCTACTAAGTTTAAAAGCGGGAAAATCGGCGAGTGAGATTGTCATGATGACACACAAAACTGTCCACTCGCTCAGAAGCGTAGGAAACTCTGGTCGCTTTTAGCGCCAGTAACAAGAATAACGACGCCTGCGTGAACTAATTCTTCAGATTTTTGACAGTCGAAATCAGCTGTTTATCGGAAGCCATGTTGGAAACATAAATAAACCAATCACGAGCAAGCGGAGCAAGCATGTAGGCGAGTAAAGTTGACGACCTTTCAAATTTTTTTCGTACATTGTCAACAATCTGCTAGTTGCTGCTAGTTAGCAAGTGACACGATGACACTGGGCGAGTTTTACTAACAGATAGTGAAGTTCCCAGATAGTAGCTTGTAAACTAACCGTGTGTCATCGACGCTTTAGGCTTTTACAGTAACATATACAATCCTTATAGATCTACTGTGCTAAGGGTCCCGAAGTGAAACAACTGCAATATACAAACGTTCTGTTAATGTAAGTATCATCTAGGCAGACGGTTTTTAGTGTACCGTAGTTTTGTTTATTCCTTTTCATTGAATAAATACTTACTGAAATTAAAATTCTCGTGTGTTTTATTTTTTATTACCTTCATTATTTTTTTTTAATTAGGCAATTCACCCTAAACTTTGTCGCTGTATTATATAAATTATATTTTTTTTCTTCTACACCTAATGTAACACCGAGCGCTAGGTGGGTAAAACTCACCCGCCGACGACTTTGTCGTCGTCTAACAGCCTCACTGACCGGTGGATGACTAAATTCTCGTTTCTTAACGCTTCCTTACTTCCCCCCGCGCAGCTACTCAGGCGCGCAGAGTATAATAATAATTCGTTATTAAAATATTGATCGATTTATCTTGCCTCTGGGTGTAAAACAAGCAAAAAAACAAGCCCAACCTTACGCTCGTCCGGTTAAAGTTAAGATATTTGTGTTTAGTTTGATGTCCTTTATTGTAAAGTAACGTTTTGATTTTATAAATAAGTTTATTTCGTCGATGTAACTGTAGTTTTAAAAAAATGTTACTTATTTTAGGAAGATATTTCATTTTTATATTTCTAAGATCATAACCCTCAGTTGAAAACCAAATTTATGACTGAAAACAATGTTTTTATTTACATGCTTATTTATTGTTACAAATATTTACAAAGTGTTAACAATTATTAATGGATTATTAATGGGATGAATACAGCATTAAGCACAGCTATTAACACTCAATTAAAAATGTTCAAGGCATGCGAAATCAACGTTTAGATGTTAGTAGGGGAAATGCAATTAGTGAAATATAAGAAAAAAATAATAAGCAATGTAAAATATAAAACATAATACGTACACATATATAAACATAGAGACACAGACGAAAGAAAGAAAGAAAAGATATAATAATAAAGCAATTAAATACTTTCATAATTTTTAGTTCAAATTCTTCCATTTTGCCATGACGTCATAATAGCAAACAGCTAAAAAAAATTAACCCATATTTTAAAAATATACGAGGCTGTTTATAAAGACGTCTACATCGTTTGGATACATTCTATTGTTACTTTTGAGTTACAATAACATTAATATACTGTTTTTATCACAGCTCCACGTTGGGCGCCAATTTATAACGGTAAAGGTGTTAAAACACTGAGTGAGTTCGTAACAGAGACTTTTATTGTAGAAAATATGTTACAAAAAACTAAGGAAACAATATACAGTACCTACATGCAGTAATTTGGTGAAAAAAATCCACCCAATAAATCAATTTTAGTGTTTTTCTGTGGTATTATTATTTTATTTTTATTAATGTATTATCTTAAAATATTCATCGTGACTTTGTTAAACTTAGTAAATATTATTCGTTCCAGTCCATCACATCCCGGGTAGCCGAGGGGGATCTCTCATGATGGTAAACGGCTACACATATTGCCAAAAGAAAACCAAAAAAGACGGCAGCCAACGATGGAAATGCTCTTCGTACGAAAAAATGCAATGCGACGCATTTGCTTTGACCAGAAACGGTGTTTTGCTGAGATTTTCGACCTTTCATAACCACAATCCACCGAAATATTTTCAAACAGCGGAAGGGAAATTTGTCAAACTATCGAATTGTTATTAAGGATAAACTCAAAATAATTCATTATCTGCTCTTTTATATATGGCGGTAATTTAATTACAATATTAAATTTATATGGCTTTCTTAAAAGAATTGGGTTTTTTATACGAACACGAGTGTTTATTCATATTCACATTGCTTATTTACGGCCACATACAATGAGTAAGATCAAGAAAGGAACGCTCCGATGGTTTGGGCATTTAGAGCGAATGAACGAGGAAAGGAGTGTAAGGAGAATATATTACGCAAATGTGAACGGTAGAAGAAGTCGAGGACGCCCAAGAAAGACATGGCACGACCAAGTGAATCAGATACTTGGTCGGGTCATGTCAAGAGTCAGAATAATAGAAGAGAATGTATGAGACGTTGTATGAATGTAAACGAGGCAAGAAATGTGTGCCAAGACCGGGATGTTTGGCGGTCCGTCCTCTCTGCCTACTCCTGTGGGGAAACGGCGTGATGGTTAGTTAGTTAGTTAGTAACAAACCATTCATCTTAATATTTTGCAGCATAACTTGCAATAAGAGTTTTTCCTAAATAAATAAATAACCACCATCTATGAACGAGCAGATAATTAATTATTTTGATTTTACCTTTAAATTAATCTCCCGATGATTTGTAGCTTCCCGAAGTTTACCGAAGATTCGCTTAGGTATCGATTTCGTTTAAGCGAGAATCAGACGGTTAACTCGGGTGAATGTTCACTTGAGCGAAAGTTCATTTTAGTTTCATTCCGCGTTCACATACAGAATGATAAAGAAATTAACTTTTTTTTATTGGCAATTTTTTTGATTCGTATACATACAGGTGCATACATAATAATATAAAATAAAAGAGAGTAACAAAAAATCCCACAAAAGGCGAAGCTTGTGCTTGTGTAGGTATACAGGAGGCTCCCATGAAAATTATTGTATGCCTATGTCATATTTGGGAATGCTTTATGAGGGGTCTTTTTAGGGAAAGAAAGGAGAGTAAGTTCTGATAAGGAAAAAGGTATGAGAGGCGGGTAGGAATCTGGGGGTCAGTGTGTCTAGGAGTGACAGACATATTATGAATCCATCTCTCTGAAAAAGATAGCACAATATGGATTAATACCCCGGAAATTAACAATTTCATCATAATTTGATCGAAGAATAAGTGCGTCAAGCGGTGAGTTGCGGCCTCTCTACAGCTCAGTGGTAATGAAAGCCGAGCTTTAGTATCAAGACAAATATGGCAGTGTTCTAAAAAATATACTACCCGGCGCTTAAGTACGGCCACCAAATATAAATGCTAAACGACCGAACTGCCGAAATGAGGTACTTGAGAGGAATGGCAGTAGTTACGAAATGCGATCAAATAAGAAACTCAACGATCCGGACGATCTAAGCATCGAACCACTGTTACTCTTCATAGAAAAATCGCAACTGAGGCGTCTTGTGCACGTACTAAGAATGTCCGATGACCTAGGAAAATACTTATTAATATAAAATACGAATTCCTAGGAAAATACTGAGTGCAATTCCAGAGGGTAGACGTCCAGTGGGCCACCCTAGACGCAGTTGGGCAAGACAACTCCAAAATTGTGTGAGGAGAGGATGGGACTGCCATGGATGGAGGCCGAACAAACAGCGCAAGACAGGGACGAATGGAGGCGCCTTGAGGCGACAATGACGTTATATACTGTAGACGCATGGTAGAAATCTCAAAGTGGGAAGCCAACAACAAAACAATTGCGCTGTACTCGATTTCTAGTACTTTAGTACTAAACTGCCACGCGTCGAGTAAGGTCGCGTCGTACCAGTTAGTAAATTGCATTAAAAAGCGCCAAAATTCCCTCCCTTGTGATGAGAAAATGTTTCCATTACACGGTAAACAGTAGTAAAAGCGAAGGAATAACATTTCATTTGTATTCATGCAAATTACTTATTATTATCGATTATATAAATATGACGACCTCCGTAGTCCAGTGGGTAAGACTCTTGACTCACAATCCGGAGGTCGCGGGTTCGAACCCGGCATGCGCAAATAAATTTTATTTGATTAATTTGTGTTATTTCACAATTAATTCATTTAAAATAATATAGTATATTTGCGGCATGTTCCAAAGTGGAAGATACTATCAGTATCGCCCTGGTGTAAGACCACCATTCAGAATTGAAACGTTGCTTGAAAATGGCTATAGCCGTGTTTGGTGACCAGATCTGAATAGCCAGGTACTTCCCAACCTTCCTCTTCCCCACCTCCTTCCTCTCCCCACTACCTTCAGCCTCACAACATACCCCAATTGGGGATGCCATAGTCTCACTGGCTCCAGACGGGAGCAGTTGAGATTCTTGTGCGGTATTCACTGTAAAAAAAAAAAAATACAATTGCTTTCCGCCCAAAGATTTTATGCGTCATTAGAGAACTCAAGGCCTACTAAAGTACAGGTCTGGATGCGCAACAGCCAAATTACAAAGTCGATGCCGTCACTAAGTAAAATTTACTTTTTATAATAATAATCTAATGATTCTTTAGTTACTTGCTGCGGTAAAACAACATACAATCAGCAGAAACAACAAATACAATAACAATCAACGCCATTTGCAAACTATCGTTGTTCAATATAGCTTGAAAATTTGACACCTCAAAATTCGACTGGTGCCCAGGCCTCCTACTTTAGTCGGCCTTGAGACAGTATTCGACGGAACTTTTGAATTTTGAATACGAAAATGCCACCCGCGTTCTATCTTTTGTTTAGTCCATATGCACATATTCTTTTAAGCGTCTATCTTTATCGTACATGAATAACTTTTGAATTAAGAAATTATTGAAAATCGCTGAAAACAGAAGAGTGTTGATTAATTGCCACATTATATCTTGAGTTTGTGAGACTATGGCAAGTCTATTTACATATATAACGTCATTGGTCCCCGACCCGAATAGGATAAGGGGAATAATATCATGATGATCATAATAAATATCAAGTGGCCGAGATAATTTTGAATAATACTTGTTCAGCTATGCTTATCTTTAAAACCTCTTAATTTAAAAAAAATATATTATTTACATATTTTTGTAAGTCCTACCACCAAGAAATTAAACAAAGGTACATAATTTGAGTTGCGGGTCTGCCTGAGTGATTGAAACTCTGGTTCAATGAACTCGGATTTGTTTTGAATTTAAGTGTAATTTTCAACATCGGTCTGTGAGTAATTGTAACATTGGTTCAATGAACTCGGATTTATTTTGAATTAAGAGTTATTTTCAAAAATTTTTTTCATGGTTCTTCACCCCAAAGGAGTGTTCTGGCCAGTGTCAAGCGAATGATTTTGTATGTGTAATTTTGGGTTAATATTTACAAATTTGGTTAATAACAGGAACCTATCTACATTCAAAATTGAATCTGATGTGTCAAGAATTCAAACAAGCGATAAAGCATAATAAAGCATAATAATAATAGCACCCGTAATAAAGTATTTTTTTTAGCAGAAATTTATTTTAATTCTATATTTAAAATGTTTGATACATATTTATTTTGTTTAAATTTCTCAGGGTTAATCTTGACAAGTGAAGTCAGAATTGGTGATTTTTCAGGGGTTTGCGTCTTTACCAATATAAAGAAAAGATAATTTATTAACGAAGTTTAATAACATAATATTATCTGGTATTATAATAATTATCCCGAAGGTGGTGGTATTTTTTAAACTTTATTTATATGTCTGTTTTTACGAAATGTAAGTAGCTATAAAAATAAAGAATATATTTGTTAAATATGTTATTTTTTTCATTACTTTTCCCCCTTTGTGCTAATGTTTCAAAGAAAACAAACAAAAACAACAATTGATTAGAGTATAAAAAGTTATATTTTTGAATGTAGCTATAACTTTGTGTTTATCCATTATAGAAAAATGAAACAATTCAACTTTGTATAAACCACTTATATGTATAATGCGTAAATCCGACCGGTTTCGGAACAAACGTTCCTTCTTCAGGGAAAGCTTATAATAATTTGACAGTTTCAAACAATGTTTTAGGTAGGTGTGGAGCCGTTGCTAGTTATTAATAAATATTGTCTTATAGCCCAATCATGGATTTGTTCCCCTACCCTCCCACTCTACATTAATACCTACCCACCCACTTTACATTAGTATCTAGCAACGGCTCCACTCCTACCATAATAAAACATTTTTCGAAACTGTCAAATTATTACAAGCTTTCCCCGAAGAAGGAACGTTTGCTCCGAAACCGGTCGGATTTACGCATTATATAAGTGGTTTATACAAAGTTGAATTGTTTCATTTTTCTATAAAAAGTTATATTTTTGTTTATCTGCAAATATAAAATATCAAACTGTAAATATGCGCTTCCATTGAAAGTACTTCTCAGTATTTCTCATAATATCTTTTCTCCATATAAGGGATTTTCACATTTTTTTGTCGTTGAGTTTTTTCTTAAATAATAAAAGTTACTGTATTTTCGTTTAAGGCTGTCATACCAGCAAATCAGGATTCCGATTTCGACTGCAGCGCTCATAAAACATCAGCGTTCGCGAGCGGACGCTTTTGAAACTAAATGTCGTCTCGCCGGTAGCCGTGTTTCACGTACCTACTAGGGGTCACGCGGAGTTTGTTTCGGTTCAGATAAAGATGTCGGATTCTCACTTCCTGATTTTTTTCCGAAAAAGTTGTTATTTGTAATTTGTTTATCGAAGTGTGTAAACATAAATAGATGCAAGTTAAATGCGTAAACATAAAATGCGTAAACAGTTTAATGCGTAACAAACATACTTAGGTATAATGTAGATACTTACATGAAAAACAATTTTTATATATATTTTTTGCTTGTTTGAATTATATTTTAACCGAGTAATATTCAGTTGGTTTGTAAGAAATGACTCATTTTAAAATATTTATTTGTGTGCACAATTTTTTTTAATATTTATGTGAATACCGCACAAGAGACCCAAGTGCTCCCGTCTAGAGCCAGTGAGATTATGGCATGACTATTGGGTATTTTGAGAGGCTGAAGGTGGTGGGGAGGGGAAGGAGACGGGGAAGAGGAATTACTTGGCTATTGAGATCTGGTCACTAAACACGGCTAAAGCCATTTCCAGCAACGTTTCAATTCTGAATGGTGGTCTTACACCAGGGCGATACTGAAAGTATCTTCCACTCTGGAACGTGACGCAAATATATTATTTTTAAATGAATTAATTGTGAAATAACCCAAATTAGTCAAATAAAATGTATTTGCCCACGCCGGGATTCAATCCCACGACATTTGGATTGCGAGTCAAGAGCCTTACCCCTTGACCACGCTGGCCATCAATAGTTAGTATCAGTAATTTGGAAGGCAGGTATGGTAACGCCGCCCCGGGAACCATGTATTGGATTACCAACACCTCTGCCATAGGTCACCCCAAGCGACTTAGCAGGGGAGCCCGGGTTCATGGGGCGAGATTTGTCAGGATCTCCCCATCCATCCCCATCCCCATCCCCATCCCCATCCCCATCCCCATCCCCATCCCCATCCCCATCCCCATCCCCATCCCCATCCCCATCCCCATCCCCATCCCCATCCCCATCCCCATCCCCATCCCCATCCCCATCCCCATCCCCATCCCCATCCCCATCCCCATCCCCATCCCCATCCCCATCCCCATCCCCATCCCCATCCCCATCCCCATCCCCATCCCCATCCCCATCCCCATCCCCATCCCCATCCCCATCCCCATCCCCATCCCCATCCCCATCCCCATCCCCATCCCCATCCCCATCCCCATCCCCATCCCCATCCCCATCCCCTTCCCCATCCCCATCCCCCATCCCCATCCCCATCCCCATCCCCATCCCCATCCCCATCCCCATCCCCATCCCCATCCCCATCCCCATCCCCATCCCCATCCCCATCCCCATCCCCATCCCCATCCCCATCCCCATCCCCCTCCACCTCCCCCTCCCCATCCCCCCCCTTCCCCCTCCCCCTCCACCTACCCCTCCCCCTTCCCGTCCCCATCCCCGTCCCCACCCCCAGACGTGAGGTTTTAGACTAACCCCCCCCCCCCAAAATCACGTGCATTTTTTTAATATGAAGTATTTAGAAATTTTCAGAATATTATCACGAAAAATAAATACACGTGATATCTCATTATACAGACGACCTCCGTAGTCCAGTGGGTAAGACTCTTGACTCACAATCCGGAGGTCAAAACGAACCCGGCATGCACAAATAAATTTTATTTTATTAATTTGTGTTATTTCACAATTCATTCATTTAAAATAATATATAGTATATTTGCGGCATGTTCCAGAGTGGAAGATATTATTAGTATCGCCCTGGTGTAAGACCACCATTTAGAATTGAAACGTTGTTTGAAAATGGCTTTAGCCGTGTTTGGTGACCAGATCTGAATAGCCAGGTGCTTCCCAACCTTCCTCTTACCCACCTCCTTCCACCCGCCACTACCTTCAGCCTCACAACATACCCCAATCGGGGATGCCATAGTCTCACTGGCTCCAGACGGGAGCAGTTGAGATTCTTGTGCGGTATTCACTGTAAAAAAAAAAATACCCCCCCCCCCCGGTGATATTTCGCGATCACCGTTCGCATCAATTACCGTTCATATCACACTTTTCCTAACAATCACCACTTTTTATAACAATCACCATTTTTTGTAACGCATTCACCAGCTTACCCCCCAAGTCGAGCGTGCGTAAAGAAGTTTTACTTAAAAAAAAAAATTTACAACAGTTGGCACTCTTGTGCGGTATTCACATAACAATAATTTAGAATAAAAAAAAATCTTTTTTTCGGAGCAGTTGGGACGCTTGTGCGGTAATTTATAATAAAAATATTATATTTATTTTTTTGGTTCAGTTGGTACTCTTGTGCGGTATTCACTTAACAATACATAATTTAGAATATTATATTATTTTGAAAAAACCATTTTTTTGAGCAGTTGGGACTCTTGTGCGGTATTCACATAACAATAATTTACAATAAAAAAATTTCAAAATTATAAAAATTTTAGCTCAAAAATATTCAATGAACATGAAATATTGCGTTCTGGCAACCCTGTAGATCTTTACAAACGTGAAACAAGAAATAGTATATTTATTTTTAAAGTTTCGTTTTCAATTTGTCATTTTAAAATGTGACGACCAAGACCGTCGCGGACACGACTTGTCCAGGCCACGATTGCGGGCCGACTGAGCTCTGAGTTTTGTGTTCTTTCGATCAGAAAAATGTTGGAATGCGAAGCTGTAAATTAATTAATATTAAATACTCACTAAAATTATTTTTCGATCAAAATTATTTATTATTTGTCAATAACGTCTTAGCAAAATAAGTATGTAAAAAAATCTGAGATATATTAGTTTGTAAGTGCGCAAATAAATACACAAATGGACCAATTTTCGTCAAGAAACACATGTACGTACATATTTTTTAATGATTTTATTGAAACTAAAATTAAAATTCTAATACATAACTTTGCTAGATAATGTATTGATTTATTTTACTGCATGATTACATTATTTGAAATGGGTGTGGTATAATACAAAAACTTTTTTGAAAATTTAACAAATCTGCCAACGACCTATGGAATAACCTTATTATACTAAAAATTTAAAAAAAATCTAAAAATTTATTACATACGAATGCTAGATAAAAGAACAATCTTTCGAAATCCATTTATAATTTTTTGTGGAAAAGAGTCAATACGTCTAAAAACTTTTTTGAAAATGACGTATTTCAGGCTTTCTCTGGTAATGCCCTCTTAATTTATGTTGACTAAATCATTTTGTACAACAGTTTAAGTTATGCGTTCTTTAAAACGATATTTTCGTGCGGAAGACGGCTATGACGTCACACCAGCCAACCTTTTAAGGCGATGTCCCAAAGAGGGTTGTCGCTAGCGGCCAGTGAACTGCGTAGGCGGAACTACTTCACTACTCCACCAGCCAAGTATGAACTGTTTATGTTTTTTCCATTTTTATCAATAATAATTTTTGTACGAAAATATTAAATAGTTTTGTGAAAATTCAATATTGTAGTACATTTCGCATAAACTTCGGACGATGGATCGCATCTATGGTATTCATTAAAAAAAAAAAAAAACACGAACTAATTTTTGACGTCTCTGATGAAATGTAAGAAAAGGCAGTTAAGACTTTAGAACTATTTATTTTATAATTAGACAACGTAAAAGATCGTAAATGACAGTGCACAAACAATGTAGGTAGAACTGACAGAGCACTAAAAACAAAAGCTAGAGGGCGTTCATACTTCCATCATCCTCTCCTGAACGCACACGCTTTAAAATTAAACCCATTGATGATGTGAAGTTTTCATGCTTCGGTCGGTGGAGTGCTTTCGTCAAAATATCTGCGATCATATCTCCAGTGCATCTATATTGAACCATGATTTGTTTGGCAGCAACTTTCTCGCGCACGAAGTGATAGCGGACGTCTATATGTTTACTGCGCGCGTGGTAAACAGCATTTCCTGAAAGACTAATCGCACTCTGATTATCACAGTAAAGGGTTATAGGTGTACCTTTAAGTTCAGGTTGAAACTCGTCTGCCAGTTGTTTCAACCAAAGAGCTTCCTGAATAGCCGACGATAGAGCCATATATTCAGCCTCAGTTGTAGAAAGGGCTATGGTCTGCTGTTTCTTGGAATTCCAGCTTATTGCGGCACCCTGAAATAAAAATATATATCCTGTGCAGGATTTTCTATCTTCAATGTCATTTGCCCAATCTGAATCGCAATAGCCTGAAATTTTTTCATTAACATTCCGTTTATAAACCAGTTTCATATTCATTGTAGCTTTCAGGTATTTCATGACTCGTTTCAGAGCCATCCAATGTTCATTAGTAGGTTGACTATTATATCTACTCAGAGAATTTATTACATAGGTAATGTCTGGACGAGTTCCCTGTGACAAGTACAACAAGCAGCCAATTATTTCTTGATATGGAATGTTATTTAAAATTTCTTGTTGACTTTCAGCCTTCTTCATTTTAACATTAGCATCAGCGGGAGTCCACTTTGGCTTACAATCATTCATTCCAAATCGTGTAAGTATCATCTTTATGTAAATGGATTGATCAATAGAGATCTCATCAACATTTTCATCTTCATAGCCAGGTGGTAAGGACATGTAAATTTCTTCATCAATGTCACCCTGTAGAAATGCTGTGACTGCGTCCATTTGGTGTATTTTAAGTCGATATTTGACAGCAAGACCAATCAAGTATCTTATGGAAGTATAACGGACCACTGGAGCGTATACCTCATTGTAATCAATACCCTTCACTTGTTTATATCCTTTGATCACCAGTCTAGCTTTATAGCGTGTAATAGATCCATTGCCATCCATCTTAGTTTTATATACCCATCTGCTGGGAATTACTGATTTTCCTTCTGGTAAGTCAACCAGTGTCCATGTATTATTTTTTATTAATGACTGATATTCTTCCGCCATAGCTCTCTTCCAATCATCAGCCTTTTCACTGTTAAGAGCTTCTTGTAGACTTTGTGGATCACTGTTTAGTAAATTAATAGTTGACTCAGAAATTTGACACATTAAGGATGAGGAACTTGGATGAATATCATTTCCATCATTATTTTGACATCTCATTCTCCTCGGCAGCGATCTCAGAGTCATATTAGATTCCAGTGGAGAGTCAACTGTCCTGTCTGGTACGTATGTGTCATCATTAACGTCCTCATATTGATCAGAATCATCTGAAATATAAATACTTTGTGATTCAGCCTGTGTTTCTCTTCTGTCATTAATTTCATCATCAATATTTCTTTCCACAGGTTCTTCGAGTTCATCATACAAAGGTAAGTAAACAGAATTTTTTTCTTTTACTTCATCATACCTTTCCTTTGAATTTTCTTCTATCTCTATGTCCTTTTTACAAATTTCTTTTTCTTTTTCAGGTACATTGTCCACTTTATTTCTTTTAATAGAAGCTTCTAGGAATACAACATCTCTACTCAAGACTCCTTTTTTGTTTCAGGATCTATAAATCGGTAACCTTTGGTATTGTCGCTGTAGCCAACAAAAATTAACTTACGTGACTTCACATCAAGCTTAGTTCTTTTTTCTTTAGGAATATGCACCATTGCAGGACATCCAAAGATTCTCATGTGACTTAGATTTGGTTTCTTACCAGTCCATACTTCATAGGGCGTCACATCGGATAAGGTACAGGTGGGAGAACGGTTCACGATATATGCTGCTGTAGCTACCGCTTCTGCCCAGAATGTGACCTGCAACTTAGCATTTAAAATCATGCATTTAGCTCGCTCTATTAGAGTTCTATTCATTCTTTCACTGAGGCCATTTTGCTCTGGTGTGTATGAATTAGATGTCTGGTGCAGTATTCCATGTTTTTTTAAGTAGGCTTCAAAAGTTTTATTTTTGTATTCAGTTCCATTATCGCTTCTCAAAATTTTCATTTTTGTACTTAACTCATTTTCTACTCTATTCTTAAATTCCACAAATTTTTCAAATACTTCATTCTTATTCTTAATAAAATATACATGTAATCTCCGAGAAAAATCATCAATAAAGGTAACAAAATACCTTGCCCCTCCAATTGAAGTATGCTTCATAGGTCCACACACGTCACTGTGAATAAGCTCTAGCAGGCTGGTTGCACGGGAGCCTTCACTGGGGAACGGTTTTCTCGTTTGCTTGCCTTCAAGACAGGTAACACAAATGGAATTTTCTGTTCTTGGTGACAGCTTTACACCTTCTGTACAGTTAGGTATTTTATTAAGGCTAATGAAATTTAAGTGACCCATCCTCTGGTGCCATAGATAAGTATCATCATCAGTCTTAGCCATCATGACTTGCATATTTTGATTATCACGAGTATTTAACAGATATGTGTCATTAATTAATTCGGCCTTTGCAACTAACTTGTTACTCGGATTGTAAATTTGACAGCCATGTTCGGTAAATATTACTCTGCATCCACCTTTAATTATTTTGCTAACTGACAACAAATTTGTTTTTAATTCTGGTACATATAAAACATTCCTCACCTGTATTGAATCGGTGCTGCCATTGTTTGCATTTATTTTGATACATACATTACCGCAGCATTCAACCTTTAATACTTTGTTATTAGCAATTCTGATGCTCGGTACAGACGAGGGAATGATATCAGTGAGCCAGTCACGGTGCATGGTCATATGCATAGATGCCCCTGAATCAATATGCCAAGAATGAGAGTCGTTTGTTGTAGATGCTGAAAAAGCTGCAACATACCCCGTATTTATATCTGTTTTTTTATTATTATCACTTGTCTTCTTATGCCAACAATTTTTACTGAGATGTCCGTACTTGTTACAATTAAAACATCTTGGGCCTTTCTTAATACTTTTGGGCTGATTATTTTTTGTGTTTGTATAAAGTGCGGTAGTGTCTGATGTCTTTACTTCCTGTAGTAATTTGTTTTTTACTAAATCAGCACTAATCTTTATACCGGAACTTTCTAAGCCCATTATCATGGGCCTATATATTTCTGGCAAACCTGCCAGCATTAATGTGCCCAACCACTCATCGTCCACATGGAATTTTATATTCCTTAACTTGTGCGCGGCTGTCATAATTTTGTTTACGTAGTCTTCGACTGAAATGCTACTTTCTAAATTGGTGTTAATGAGTTCTTTTAATAAACCCACTTTTCGAGTCAATCCACTGTCCTCGAATGCCTTTGCCAAATTTTCCCATACCTGTTTTGCATTTTCGGCTTCTTGAATGTGTACATATAAAATCGGGTCTACTAATAATATTAACTTTGACTTGGCTTTGATGTCTTGTTTAACTGAATTAGAATCTGTAGCCACTGGTTCTTTCAAAATACAACAATATAAATCTTCATGTTGTAGGTATGCTTTGACCGCAAAACTCCAACTTGCCCAATTGTCACGACCAGTCAACTTCTCAATCGACATCATTGAATTATTTCCAGCCATATTTATATTTAAACATTCAACAGTAAGTAATAGATGTCTGAAAAGAAAAAATCACTCGCGAGCGCGGTTACCAAAGTGAGGTTATACTCGCAGTTTTCACTATTTTTTCTTTGTAATTATCACTCAAAACACAAAAATAACTGTAAACGGCAGGCTTGGGGCGGCCCATAACCTGATGAAATGTAAGAAAAGGCAGTTAAGACTTTAGAACTATTTATTTTATAATTAGACAACGTAAAAGATCGTAAATGACAGTGCACAAACAATGTAGGTAGAACTGACAGAGCACTAAAAACAAAAGCTAGAGGGCGTTCATACTTCCATCATCCTCTCCTGAACGCACACGCTTTAAAATTAAACCCATTGATGATGTGAAGTTTTCATGCTTCGGTCGGTGGAGTGCTTTCGTCAAAATATCTGCGATCATATCTCCAGTGCATCTATATTGAACCATGATTTGTTTGGCAGCAACTTTCTCGCGCACGAAGTGATAGCGGACGTCTATATGTTTACTGCGCGCGTGGTAAACAGCATTTCCTGAAAGACTAATCGCACTCTGATTATCACAGTAAAGGGTTATAGGTGTACCTTTAAGTTCAGGTTGAAACTCGTCTGCCAGTTGTTTCAACCAAAGAGCTTCCTGAATAGCCGACGATAGAGCCATATATTCAGCCTCAGTTGTAGAAAGGGCTATGGTCTGCTGTTTCTTGGAATTCCAGCTTATTGCGGCACCCTGAAATAAAAATATATATCCTGTGCAGGATTTTCTATCTTCAATGTCATTTGCCCAATCTGAATCGCAATAGCCTGAAATTTTTTCATTAACATTCCGTTTATAAACCAGTTTCATATTCATTGTAGCTTTCAGGTATTTCATGACTCGTTTCAGAGCCATCCAATGTTCATTAGTAGGTTGACTATTATATCTACTCAGAGAATTTATTACATAGGTAATGTCTGGACGAGTTCCCTGTGACAAGTACAACAAGCAGCCAATTATTTCTTGATATGGAATGTTATTTAAAATTTCTTGTTGACTTTCAGCCTTCTTCATTTTAACATTAGCATCAGCGGGAGTCCACTTTGGCTTACAATCATTCATTCCAAATCGTGTAAGTATCATCTTTATGTAAATGGATTGATCAATAGAGATCTCATCAACATTTTCATCTTCATAGCCAGGTGGTAAGGACATGTAAATTTCTTCATCAATGTCACCCTGTAGAAATGCTGTGACTGCGTCCATTTGGTGTATTTTAAGTCGATATTTGACAGCAAGACCAATCAAGTATCTTATGGAAGTATAACGGACCACTGGAGCGTATACCTCATTGTAATCAATACCCTTCACTTGTTTATATCCTTTGATCACCAGTCTAGCTTTATAGCGTGTAATAGATCCATTGCCATCCATCTTAGTTTTATATACCCATCTGCTGGGAATTACTGATTTTCCTTCTGGTAAGTCAACCAGTGTCCATGTATTATTTTTTATTAATGACTGATATTCTTCCGCCATAGCTCTCTTCCAATCATCAGCCTTTTCACTGTTAAGAGCTTCTTGTAGACTTTGTGGATCACTGTTTAGTAAATTAATAGTTGACTCAGAAATTTGACACATTAAGGATGAGGAACTTGGATGAATATCATTTCCATCATTATTTTGACATCTCATTCTCCTCGGCAGCGATCTCAGAGTCATATTAGATTCCAGTGGAGAGTCAACTGTCCTGTCTGGTACGTATGTGTCATCATTAACGTCCTCATATTGATCAGAATCATCTGAAATATAAATACTTTGTGATTCAGCCTGTGTTTCTCTTCTGTCATTAATTTCATCATCAATATTTCTTTCCACAGGTTCTTCGAGTTCATCATACAAAGGTAAGTAAACAGAATTTTTTTCTTTTACTTCATCATACCTTTCCTTTGAATTTTCTTCTATCTCTATGTCCTTTTTACAAATTTCTTTTTCTTTTTCAGGTACATTGTCCACTTTATTTCTTTTAATAGAAGCTTCTAGGAATACAACATCTCTACTCAAGACTCCTTTTTTGTTTCAGGATCTATAAATCGGTAACCTTTGGTATTGTCGCTGTAGCCAACAAAAATTAACTTACGTGACTTCACATCAAGCTTAGTTCTTTTTTCTTTAGGAATATGCACCATTGCAGGACATCCAAAGATTCTCATGTGACTTAGATTTGGTTTCTTACCAGTCCATACTTCATAGGGCGTCACATCGGATAAGGTACAGGTGGGAGAACGGTTCACGATATATGCTGCTGTAGCTACCGCTTCTGCCCAGAATGTGACCTGCAACTTAGCATTTAAAATCATGCATTTAGCTCGCTCTATTAGAGTTCTATTCATTCTTTCACTGAGGCCATTTTGCTCTGGTGTGTATGAATTAGATGTCTGGTGCAGTATTCCATGTTTTTTTAAGTAGGCTTCAAAAGTTTTATTTTTGTATTCAGTTCCATTATCGCTTCTCAAAATTTTCATTTTTGTACTTAACTCATTTTCTACTCTATTCTTAAATTCCACAAATTTTTCAAATACTTCATTCTTATTCTTAATAAAATATACATGTAATCTCCGAGAAAAATCATCAATAAAGGTAACAAAATACCTTGCCCCTCCAATTGAAGTATGCTTCATAGGTCCACACACGTCACTGTGAATAAGCTCTAGCAGGCTGGTTGCACGGGAGCCTTCACTGGGGAACGGTTTTCTCGTTTGCTTGCCTTCAAGACAGGTAACACAAATGGAATTTTCTGTTCTTGGTGACAGCTTTACACCTTCTGTACAGTTAGGTATTTTATTAAGGCTAATGAAATTTAAGTGACCCATCCTCTGGTGCCATAGATAAGTATCATCATCAGTCTTAGCCATCATGACTTGCATATTTTGATTATCACGAGTATTTAACAGATATGTGTCATTAATTAATTCGGCCTTTGCAACTAACTTGTTACTCGGATTGTAAATTTGACAGCCATGTTCGGTAAATATTACTCTGCATCCACCTTTAATTATTTTGCTAACTGACAACAAATTTGTTTTTAATTCTGGTACATATAAAACATTCCTCACCTGTATTGAATCGGTGCTGCCATTGTTTGCATTTATTTTGATACATACATTACCGCAGCATTCAACCTTTAATACTTTGTTATTAGCAATTCTGATGCTCGGTACAGACGAGGGAATGATATCAGTGAGCCAGTCACGGTGCATGGTCATATGCATAGATGCCCCTGAATCAATATGCCAAGAATGAGAGTCGTTTGTTGTAGATGCTGAAAAAGCTGCAACATACCCCGTATTTATATCTGTTTTTTTATTATTATCACTTGTCTTCTTATGCCAACAATTTTTACTGAGATGTCCGTACTTGTTACAATTAAAACATCTTGGGCCTTTCTTAATACTTTTGGGCTGATTATTTTTTGTGTTTGTATAAAGTGCGGTAGTGTCTGATGTCTTTACTTCCTGTAGTAATTTGTTTTTTACTAAATCAGCACTAATCTTTATACCGGAACTTTCTAAGCCCATTATCATGGGCCTATATATTTCTGGCAAACCTGCCAGCATTAATGTGCCCAACCACTCATCGTCCACATGGAATTTTATATTCCTTAACTTGTGCGCGGCTGTCATAATTTTGTTTACGTAGTCTTCGACTGAAATGCTACTTTCTAAATTGGTGTTAATGAGTTCTTTTAATAAACCCACTTTTCGAGTCAATCCACTGTCCTCGAATGCCTTTGCCAAATTTTCCCATACCTGTTTTGCATTTTCGGCTTCTTGAATGTGTACATATAAAATCGGGTCTACTAATAATATTAACTTTGACTTGGCTTTGATGTCTTGTTTAACTGAATTAGAATCTGTAGCCACTGGTTCTTTCAAAATACAACAATATAAATCTTCATGTTGTAGGTATGCTTTGACCGCAAAACTCCAACTTGCCCAATTGTCACGACCAGTCAACTTCTCAATCGACATCATTGAATTATTTCCAGCCATATTTATATTTAAACATTCAACAGTAAGTAATAGATGTCTGAAAAGAAAAAATCACTCGCGAGCGCGGTTACCAAAGTGAGGTTATACTCGCAGTTTTCACTATTTTTTCTTTGTAATTATCACTCAAAACACAAAAATAACTGTAAACGGCAGGCTTGGGGCGGCCCATAACCTGATGAAATGTAAGAAAAGGCAGTTAAGACTTTAGAACTATTTATTTTATAATTAGACAACGTAAAAGATCGTAAATGACAGTGCACAAACAATGTAGGTAGAACTGACAGAGCACTAAAAACAAAAGCTAGAGGGCGTTCATACTTCCATCATCCTCTCCTGAACGCACACGCTTTAAAATTAAACCCATTGATGATGTGAAGTTTTCATGCTTCGGTCGGTGGAGTGCTTTCGTCAAAATATCTGCGATCATATCTCCAGTGCATCTATATTGAACCATGATTTGTTTGGCAGCAACTTTCTCGCGCACGAAGTGATAGCGGACGTCTATATGTTTACTGCGCGCGTGGTAAACAGCATTTCCTGAAAGACTAATCGCACTCTGATTATCACAGTAAAGGGTTATAGGTGTACCTTTAAGTTCAGGTTGAAACTCGTCTGCCAGTTGTTTCAACCAAAGAGCTTCCTGAATAGCCGACGATAGAGCCATATATTCAGCCTCAGTTGTAGAAAGGGCTATGGTCTGCTGTTTCTTGGAATTCCAGCTTATTGCGGCACCCTGAAATAAAAATATATATCCTGTGCAGGATTTTCTATCTTCAATGTCATTTGCCCAATCTGAATCGCAATAGCCTGAAATTTTTTCATTAACATTCCGTTTATAAACCAGTTTCATATTCATTGTAGCTTTCAGGTATTTCATGACTCGTTTCAGAGCCATCCAATGTTCATTAGTAGGTTGACTATTATATCTACTCAGAGAATTTATTACATAGGTAATGTCTGGACGAGTTCCCTGTGACAAGTACAACAAGCAGCCAATTATTTCTTGATATGGAATGTTATTTAAAATTTCTTGTTGACTTTCAGCCTTCTTCATTTTAACATTAGCATCAGCGGGAGTCCACTTTGGCTTACAATCATTCATTCCAAATCGTGTAAGTATCATCTTTATGTAAATGGATTGATCAATAGAGATCTCATCAACATTTTCATCTTCATAGCCAGGTGGTAAGGACATGTAAATTTCTTCATCAATGTCACCCTGTAGAAATGCTGTGACTGCGTCCATTTGGTGTATTTTAAGTCGATATTTGACAGCAAGACCAATCAAGTATCTTATGGAAGTATAACGGACCACTGGAGCGTATACCTCATTGTAATCAATACCCTTCACTTGTTTATATCCTTTGATCACCAGTCTAGCTTTATAGCGTGTAATAGATCCATTGCCATCCATCTTAGTTTTATATACCCATCTGCTGGGAATTACTGATTTTCCTTCTGGTAAGTCAACCAGTGTCCATGTATTATTTTTTATTAATGACTGATATTCTTCCGCCATAGCTCTCTTCCAATCATCAGCCTTTTCACTGTTAAGAGCTTCTTGTAGACTTTGTGGATCACTGTTTAGTAAATTAATAGTTGACTCAGAATTTTGACACATTAAGGATGAGGAACTTGGATGAATATCATTTCCATCATTATTTTGACATCTCATTCTCCTCGGCAGCGATCTCAGAGTCATATTAGATTCCAGTGGAGAGTCAACTGTCCTGTCTGGTACGTATGTGTCATCATTAACATCCTCATATTGATCAGAATCATCTGAAATATAAATACTTTGTGATTCAGCCTGTGTTTCTCTTCTGTCATTAATTTCATCATCAATATTTCTTTCCACAGGTTCTTCGAGTTCGTCATACAAAGGTAAGTAAACAGAATTTTTTTCTTTTACTTCATCATACCTTTCCTTTGAATTTTCTTCTATCTCTATGTCCTTTTTACAAATTTCTTTTTCTTTTTCAGGTACATTGTCCACTTTATTTCTTTTAATAGAAGCTTCTAGGAATACAACATCTCTACTCAAGACTCCTTTTTTTGTTTCAGGATCTATAAATCGGTAACCTTTGGTATTGTCGCTGTAGCCAACAAAAATTAACTTACGTGACTTCACATCAAGCTTAGTTCTTTTTTCTTTAGGAATATGCACCATTGCAGGACATCCAAAGATTCTCATGTGACTTAGATTTGGTTTCTTACCAGTCCATACTACATAGGGCGTCACATCGGATAAGGTACAGGTGGGAGAACGGTTCACGATATATGCTGCTGTAGCTACCGCTTCTGCCCAGAATGTGACCTGCAACTCAGCATTTAAAATCATGCATTTAGCTCGCTCTATTAGAGTTCTATTCATTCTTTCACTGAGGCCGTTTTGCTCTGGTGTGTATGAATTAGATGTCTGGTGCAGTATTCCATGTTTTTTTAAGTAGGCTTCAAAAGTTTTATTTTTGTATTCAGTTCCATTATCGCTTCTCAAAATTTTCATTTTTGTACTTAACTCATTTTCTACTCTATTCTTAAATTCCACAAATTTTTCAAATACTTCATTCTTATTCTTAATAAAATATACATGTACTCTCCGAGAAAAATCATCAATAAAGGTCACAAAATACCTTGCCCCTCCAATTGAAGTATGCTTCATAGGTCCACACACGTCACTGTGAATAAGCTCTAGCAGGCTGGTTGCACGGGAGCCTTCACTGGGGAACGGTTTTCTCGTTTGCTTGCCTTCAAGACAGGTAACACAAATGGAATTTTCTGTTCTTGGTGACAGCTTTACACCTTCTGTACAGTTAGGTATTTTATTAAGGCTAATGAAATTTAAGTGACCCATCCTCTGGTGCCATAGATAAGTATCATCATCAGTCTTAGCCATCATGACTTGCATATTTTGATTATCACGAGTATTTAACAGATATGTGTCATTAATTAATTCGGCCTTTGCAACTAACTTGTTACTCGGATTGTAAATTTGACAGCCATGTTCGGTAAATATTACTCTGCATCCACCTTTAATTATTTTGCTAACTGACAACAAATTTGTTTTTAATTCTGGTACATATAAAACATTCCTCACCTGTATTGAATCGGTGCTGCCATTGTTTGCATTTATTTTGATACATACATTACCGCAGCATTCAACCTTTAATACTTTGTTATTAGCAATTCTGATGCTCGGTACAGACGAGGGAATGATATCAGTGAGCCAGTCACGGTGCATGGTCATATGCATAGATGCCCCTGAATCAATATGCCAAGAATGAGAGACGTTTGTTGTAGATGCTGAAAAAGCTGCAACATACCCTGTATTTTTATCTGTTTTTTTATTATTATCACTTGTCTTCTTATGCCAACAATTTTTACTGAGATGTCCGTACTTGTTACAATTAAAACATCTTGGGCCTTTCTTAATACTTTTGGGCTGATTATTTTTTGTGTTTGTATAAAGTGCGGTAGTGTCTGATGTCTTTACTTCCTGTAGTAATTTGTTTTTTACTAAATCAGCACTAATCTTTATACCGGAACTTTCTAAGCCCATTATCATGGGCCTATATATTTCTGGCAAACCTGCCAGCATTAATGTGCCCAACCACTCATCGTCCACATGGAATTTTATATTCCTTAACTTGTGCGCGGCTGTCATAATTTTGTTTACGTAGTCTTCGACTGAAATGCTACTTTCTAAATTGGTGTTAATGAGTTCTTTTAATAAACCCACTTTTCGAGTCAATCCACTGTCCTCGAATGCCTTTGCCAAATTTTCCCATACCTGTTTTGCATTTTCGGCTTCTTGAATGTGTACATATAAAATCGGGTCTACTAATAATATTAACTTTGACTTGGCTTTGATGTCTTGTTTAACTGAATTAGAATCTGTAGCCACTGGTTCTTTCAAAATACAACAATATAAATCTTCATGTTGTAGGTATGCTTTGACCGCAAAACTCCAACTTGCCCAATTGTCACGACCAGTCAACTTCTCAATCGACATCATTGAATTATTTCCAGCCATATTTATATTTAAACATTCAACAGTAAGTAATAGATGTCTGAAAAGAAAAAATCACTCGCGAGCGCGGTAACCAAAGTGAGGTTATACTCGCAGTTTTCACTATTTTTTCTTTGTAATTATCACTCAAAACACAAAAATAACTGTAAACGGCAGGCTTGGGTCCATCAGTCTCCGTGTATGAATGGTTACGATCCTTGGCTACAAAACCGTACATCGCGGGTTCAAATCCCGGCGTGCGCAAGTCAATTTTATTGTATTAATTTGTGTTATTTCACAATGTATTCATTGAAAATAATATATACATAGCATATTTGCAGCGCGTTCCAGACTGGTAGATACTTTCAATATAGCCTTGGTGAGAGACCACCCTTCAGAATCGAATCGTCGTTTGAAATGGCTTTGGTCGTGTTTGGTGACCAGATCTGAATAGGCGGGTACTACCTTCCTATTCCCCACCTCATAATATACCTTAATTAGGGATGCACTAATCTCATTGTTTAGGAGCAAGTTGCAGTTTCAATTGTTGTTTTCTGTCTTTGTTTCAGTCGATTTCCTACTGAATAAGATAGACAGGCCCCTTCTTATGGTAAATGGATTCACATTTTCTCACCCAAGAAAGAAAATCGGGGGCGATACGCGATGGAAGTGTTCTTCCTACTCGATGAAATACTGTGATGCATTTGCTGTAACAAGTAAAGACGGAAAGTTACTGGACTTCTCGGACAAACACAACCACGCACCACCCAAATATCACCGAACCTTAGATGGAAGAATATTAAAAGTTTAATCAAGAAAATCAAAGTTTTGTTTTTTTTTTTAAAGAAAGAAGTTACGAATAATCTGAGAATATTTGAAAATCTCCTACTACCACCACATTAAGCGGAAAATGTTGCTTGTGTTGTGATGGAAGACTGACCGGTGAAAGTTTTATCAAGAAAATCAAGTTTTAATCAAGAAAATCAAGTTTTAATCAAGAAAATCAAGTTTTAATCAAGAAAATCGAAGTTTATTAAAAAAAAAAAAAAATCTTGACTAAACATCAACTGGGTTGTTCTTCTTTTTAACCTACATAACTTTTACCACTCTGTCACATTGTATCAAGGGGGTAAGGAGGCCTAAAATGCCTATCGGGAGTGACAAACATGAGCTGCGTGTATAACTATTTCGAATGACTAACATAAAATATACGCAAGTCGAGGTGGCAGGAGACAAACTATGATTCGTATGAAATACAAGGAGTTACAACTGTAACGTAAATTTTACTACAAAAATATAAACACATTTTTTTTAAACGCACACAGTCGTTACGTCTTTAGTACAGTAGATTTTAAAGTAATTATGAAATAATAATATTGGTTATTCCGTTGAATTTTTCTCCACAAGTGGAGATAACTATTATACGTTAAAAAGAAGAAAACCCAACTAACATCATCAACTAACGTCATGCAATAATTATTTAGCTCAACCAAATGTGATTTTTTTTATTCCACTATTGTTACCAATGACCCGATTTAATTTTGTCAAATACATTATTTTTGATTATTTTAGAATATTTTGTTATAACAACACTTGAAGGTTAAACCCATCAATGTAAAATGTCATTGAAGAAGAAGATAATACTTATAAATCTAAACGAAATATGAAAAAGAACAAGAGACAGAAAAATAAAAAGGCAACTGGGAAACGCACCCAGTATCTTTGTTTTACCGGAACTATCTTAACTCGGACATTGGGACTTATTTATTTGAAGTAATTTTTGTTTATCTGTTATATTTAAAATTCAGAATTTAACATATAGACGTTCGAAAGGAAAAATTGCTAAAAGCGTCATACAGCTGTGACATTAAAGATGAACCTACACAGTAAGCCATGTTGTTTGTTTTTGCTTGTGTTCGCTTATTAAATCAAGTTTTTTACAGTTTCCTACATGTTCTGGTAATATTATCTTCAACCAATTTTTCTCATATTTTTAGCTGCTATCTTTTTAAATGATCCCAAACTTTTAACGAATATATTTGTAAAATGAGTAGTGTCTCGGATAACCAATCCGATTTTATTTAAATGAGACACCTATTGACTTTTTCTAAATATCGGTTGTTTCAAAAAAATTTTACAATTCTTCAATTTTTTTAAGTTAATTTTCACATTCTGTGAAAGTTCTTTTCAAGTTGTGTGAATTTTTTTCAGTTTTATGAAGCAACTGGCCTATAATGATATAGTGACAGACATTGAATAGAACTTACACAGAACGTGAAAATGAACTTACAAAATTTGATGAATTGTCCAAATTTTTTTATTATTCTATTTTATTGGAATAACTTGTAACCTTTGAAGGTTGAACTCATCAGTGTAATGTATCATTGAAATTGTAATATACCTGTAGCAGCCAGCCTCTGCTACCTGATATTTTAGATTGTTTTCAAAAAGTAGTGATCTTTCCAGAAGCATAAAAAAATAATATTAAAATATATTAATTGAGAACCATTGACAGTTAAATAAGACGTTCGTTTGGTTTTTTTTTCTAGAGACCAGTGAGTTGTGTAAATCTGTAACCTTGTCCATTCATAAATGCATTTTGCAAAATTATATTTTTTTAATGTAGAACTCAATAAATATCTTACATAACCCAACCTATTAGTTCTACATACCCATCAATGTTATAAATCTTCTGTGTTTGTGTTTTTAAAGCAAGTTTACATGCTAAAATATTTTTTTTCGCTCGTTTTAACGGGTCCAATTTAGATTGTTAAGAGGGAACGCGGCCGCTGAGAAATTTCATCAATTGGTATTTTAACGAAACTGTTTCTATTCCACTCTGTGCTACTGTCAACCATCAGATAACGACGTCATATAGTTGTTGATGTATCCTCAATGGCGTGCTGGATGCTGTCTGGACCGTTTACATGTATATTTGTTATTATCAAAATCTATTTATTATTTGTACAAATAACCACGTATTCCTCATTCGAAAACAAATAATGTTGTATGGTATTACATTATTATTTTTGAATGAAATAAAACAATAACTTTGTTTTTTAACCACGATTTATTTAATTTTTATAATACCGACCGGTTTCGTACTCGAGCATCTTCAGGGTATAAAATTAAACTGATCAAAAATACACATAGTGTGAGCTTATATAGATAAAGAAAGAGACAATTGTCTTCTGATATAGGACCATTGCCATTTCGGATATCGACATATTTACCTATGTATATACAACTTCAATGAAGCGACCTTTAAAATACAAGCTCTTTTACTACTAGTATTGGTGAATTACATTTCCACAATAATTCTCGAGTTGATTTAAATTTGAGTTTTTATGGGAAAATTACTACATTCATTACCCACTTAACGAATTCTTAGCGCCAGTCTTTAATGCCGACCGACTGATACATAAATCGTCACAATTGTTGATATAGAAATCGTCGCAATAGGCGAGTTTAATGTAAAATCAGTAGAGTGAGTGTACCTACTTGAGAATGGATCGTATCAAGTTCAGGTCGGCATTTAAGTTTGGTGCGTACGTTTGGTTTGGTGTGTTGGTTGTGCCACCGTTGTTTCCCCGTAAAATAGAGCCATAGCCACTGGAACGCTTTTTTCCGAATTTCGGAACCACTTACAAAGTGTAAGTTTGAAAAGTTTCCAAATTTCAGGAGATTCTCCCTAGTCGCACTAAAAATTATTTTTAAATATTTTCGAAAACTCCCGCGATCTGTAATTTGCATAATCATGTAGTTGACAAAATCCTTTATAGGATTTAACATAGATGTCTCTATTCTTTTGCGTCTACTATTATCTTTATAGATATGCATAAGCTCGTATCTTGTTTTGTTGACAAAAATTTCTAGGTTAAAATGACAGCCGTTTGTTGGCTTTGAATGATGTTATTATTATTATTTTTTTTTAATTATTCTTTATTCATTGCTTAAAATTTTATGGTTACATTTATTATAGGATTTTTGTTATGGTGGTCGATTTTACATATAGTGCAATAACAATCATACGTTTGTGTAATATTTTTAAAGAAAAACGCTGTAAAATAAATTCAAACTAAAATGCTTGCCTTGTCTTCATTGTCTTCATTGAATGTTTTAATTGATTTTTAGTAAGTTTTTACATACTAAAAATCCCAGACAGTTCCCGCAATTCAATTATAAATATATTTAACGTGTTTTCAATTCGTGCAAATTAAAAATCAGTGCCCTTTTTACATATTTTACGAAGTAAAATTTAAATTTCGAATTGCACCCGATCTTTGTGTTCATTTTTACAATTATCGACCTAATTACTTGACGTGTGCATTTGAACTATAGTTTATCAATTAGAAAGATTCATAACAAAGATGTACATGTAAATTTCAATTAGTTTAGAAAAGTTTTAATCCAGTAAATCATAATCAAAGCCAGCTGTCAGATGGCATATTTTGTCGGAATGGAAATGCGAAACTCGAAAACATTCATGCACATTCATTCTAAAAGGTTAGTAATACGTATTCTTATGATTTCTATCTTATTAAAAACCTTGTATTTTTATTTACTACATTATATAAAAACATGTTGATGAATATCCAATGTTAGATCACAAATGTTTATTAAGCTGCAGTCTGATTTTGATATTGTCATTTAGGGTGTATTTGTAAAACGATTATTTTAGTTAAATAAAGCAAAAATCATGTTAATTCATTGATAATTGTAGACAATGAACGTATCCTTCTAATTTCATACAGTTACTTTGTGTTAAATGTATTTTAATATACTAAAAAGTGGATTTCATTTTGACACTCCGCGATCTCAAAAATCTATAAAAAAATTTCGACCAAAATATTCCAAATCAGCTGATTGCACTTAAAAATTGACAGTTTAAAAATATGTTTGCTTCTGTGGTTATCAAGTAGGCCATAGACAACGTGTAGAAATCGAAAATATCCAATGTTGACTTGAAAAAGTAACATTTAGGGCAATTTCAAAGTAACTAACACGCAGGATTCGCACATTTTTAAAGTTTACGATTTTATAATATTTTTTTATAATTCCTACAAATATGTGATGTCTCAATATTAAAATTCGGAGATATGATTTTTTCAATGTCGGCGGAAAAAATTCAAAATGGATTCGAAAATATCACGAGAAATCCGAGGCAAAAGTTATAAAACGCGCCGTTGCTCCAGTGGCTAATTGAACTAATTGCACCCAGCCGCTTCTTTGCGTAATACAATAATAAGTTTTTAATTATTTACCATATTTTTTTGTATTATTTAGTGATGACAATTTTTTGTTTTAGTTTTCTACCTGCCGAATCATCAGGGAGGAAAGTCTCTTATGGTCAACGGCTTCACGTTTTGCAAACAAAGACAGAAAGTGGACGGGGGCGCCAGGTGGAAATGCTCGTCCTACGTGAAAATGCACTGCAATGCATTTGCCTTGACTAATAAAGACAATAAATTATTGAAATTCTCCGCAGACCATAATCACGATCCGCCAAAGTATTACCGAAACGCAGATGGGTCATTCATCAAAGTTGGATGAAGATAAAGAACATCCCTGGCTAATGGACAAGATAACCGAACATCCTTGGCTAATTTTGCAATTTTGGAGGCGGGAATGGGTACCGCCTCCCCGGGAACCTTTATTGGATAACCAACACCTCTGCCATAGGTCACCCCAAGTGGTTCGCTACGTTTGGTGATTTATCAGGGGTGCCCGGGTTCATGGGGTGAGGTTTATCTAGGTCTTGGAGGCGGATGACCAGGACATACTGAACCCCAGATTCCTACCCACCCCTTAAACCCTTTTCCTTCCCAGAACCCTCCTCTCCTTCCTTTCCTTAAAAAAAACCCTCCACACAGCATCCTCAAAGATGACATAGGCCCTGAGGGAAATTATTTTCCTCAGGGCCTCCTGTGTGGAGCTCATGTAAAAAAAAAAATGGACAAGATAATCGAACATCTTTGACTAATGAAGAAAAGATAATCGAACATCCTTGACTAAAGAAGACAAGAATTGAACATCCTTGACTAATGAAGAAAAGAATTAAACATCCTTGACTAAAGAAGACAAGAATTGAACATCTTTGACTAATTAAGACAAGAATTAAACGTCCTTGACTAAAGAAGACAACAATTGAACATCCTTGAATAATGAAGACAAGAATTAAAAATCCTTGACTAAAGAAGACAAGAATTGAACATCCTTGACTAATGAAGACAAGATAATCGAACTTCATTGACTAATGAAGACAAGAACTTCGAACTCTGAAGTTCTACGATATATTATTTGATGCTTGCAGTGCATTCAGTAGAAAATTCAAAGCAAACCACTTCCACGTACATTATTAATGCATTGTGTAATATTCCATTTTTCTGTGTAACACCATTTTTAATTAAAATTATCCTCTTTCAATTATTCTAAATATTATTTGTAAAGGTTAACTGCCGCTCCGCTCATGTTAATCTCTCAGAAAGCAAGGATGCAGGCAAATTCTCAAGTTATCTAATATTTAATATATTTTTTGATTGTACATAGTTAAACATCATGACTTGCGTATTTATTCTTTTTATTTGAGTTTTTTTTAATAGTTGTATTTACCCATGTTGTAATACAATCCTTGTACATAAAAAATATTATTAAAAAAAAAAACATTTTTATGGTAGGAATTTAGGAATCAATCACATTTTTATGTAATTAGAGTTTTAATTTGTTAATGTAATTTATTAAATAAGATAGAAAAAGCAAGACATGGTTGTAGCCTTTCTTAAATTGTCTGACATAGAATATCGCCATTCCATTTGATTTATATATACGACAATTATTTACTAACTAGTTAGATTTACTAAAACAATATCCCATGATTTTTCAATCTGCGCTAATAGTATGATAATTATCCCAAATGGTGGTGGTATTTTTTTAATTATATATTTAATGAAATAATTAAAAACACTTTGTTTTTACCACAATAAACTTTATTTAAAAGTCAACATGTTTCAGGAACGATGTTCCCTTCATCAGGACATAAAATGTACTAAATACTAAATGATCAAACATAGAACGGCGTGGGTAGAAATGGAAGTAGTGGGGGAGGAGAAAGGTGGAAAGGGGAGGTGCTTAGAAGATCAACAAGAGGGAGGGGGTGGGGGGGGGGGGGGGGTGGAAAGGGGGTGCTTAGAAGAACAAAGACAAAGAATTACAATGGAAATATGTTTAAGATAGGGTTACTCACAAAATTAATTTGATTGTTAATAATATTTAAATTTCTATTGACATTTTTCCTAATTTCTAATATTTCTAAAAGATCTAAGTGAAAACCACTAACGTTAGTGTGTAAAATTTTAAAACCAGTATTTATATCAAATGAATGGTTAAATTCAATTAAATGGTTAGCAAATTCCGAATAATTATTACTATTTAGACATCTCAAATGTTCCTTAATCCTCGTTTCAAAATTTCTGCAAGTTTTACCTACGTAAAAATGATTGCAGTCATTACAATTCAATTGGTAAACTCCAGATTTTTTCATTTTTTGGTCTTTGTCCTTGTTATTTAAAATATAATTTTTTAATTTATTATTCGTATAAAAAGCAGGCTGTATTGTATTAGGAATTTTTTTCATGATTAAATTGGAGGTTTGATGATTTACAAACAATATTTTTCTCCATTGTTTTTTAATATTATCAGTAAGCAATGGGTAAATGTAGGACAAATGAAATTTTTTCTTATATTTTTTGTTTAATAAATCGTCTATTAATTTGGAGTTATAACCATTATTAGAAGCAATTATTTTAATGGTGTTAAGTTCAACTTTGAAATTATTTGGGGATAATGGGATATTAATTAATCTATTGATCAAATAATGGAAAGCTAAGAGTTTTTGTGAAAATGGATGGTTAGATGAGTTGTGTATAATTATATCAGCGTATGTTTCTTTTCGAAAAATATTAAATTCAATCTTATTATTAATTATAGTTAGGTTTAAATCTAAGAAATTTATGCTACAATTAATTCCTATTTCTAATGTAAATTTAATGTTTTTGTGAATTTTGTTCAAAAAATTAAGGAACATTTGAAGTTGTCTTTTGGTACCGGTCCATATAACTAAAATATCATCTACGTAACGTTTGTAAAAATACATATATTTTAGTAATAAGGCAGAACTATTAAAGATTTTATTTTCTAAATGGTTTAAAAATATATCTGCTACTAACGAACTGGTACTTGACCCCATGGCCAAGCCATCTTTTTGTTTGAAAATTTTATTATCAAATTGAAAGAAATTTTGGTTTAAGACTACATTAAGACATTTAAGTAAATCCTGGGATAAGTCATTAGGTAATTTGGAGGAATTCAGTAAGTTATTTATAATTGTTTTGCTTTCTTCAACTGGGACACTTGGAAACAGGTTAACGACATCAAAAGACACTAATAATGCATTATCCGGGATTTCCAAACATTTCAAGTGATCAACTAATTGCAGGGAATTCTTAATTGTATACTTAGGTTGAAAAATATTATTGAATCAAATATTTTTGAATCAAATATTTTTCAACCTAAGTATACAATTAAGAATTCCCTGCAATTAGTTGATCACTTGAAATGTTTGGAAATCCCGGATAATGCATTATTAGTGTCTTTTGATGTCGTTAACCTGTTTCCAAGTGTCCCAGTTGAAGAAAGCAAAACAATTATAAATAACTTACTGAATTCCTCCAAATTACCTAATGACTTATCCCAGGATTTACTTAAATGTCTTAATGTAGTCTTAAACCAAAATTTCTTTCAATTTGATAATAAAATTTTCAAACAAAAAGATGGCTTGGCCATGGGGTCAAGTACCAGTTCGTTAGTAGCAGATATATTTTTAAACCATTTAGAAAATAAAATCTTTAATAGTTCTGCCTTATTACTAAAATATATGTATTTTTACAAACGTTACGTAGATGATATTTTAGTTATATGGACCGGTACCAAAAGACAACTTCAAATGTTCCTTAATTTTTTGAACAAAATTCACAAAAACATTAAATTTACATTAGAAATAGGAATTAATTGTAGCATAAATTTCTTAGATTTAAACCTAACTATAATTAATAATAAGATTGAATTTAATATTTTTCGAAAAGAAACATACGCTGATATAATTATACACAACTCATCTAACCATCCATTTTCACAAAAACTCTTAGCTTTCCATTATTTGATCAATAGATTAATTAATATCCCATTATCCCCAAATAATTTCAAAGTTGAACTTAACACCATTAAAATAATTGCTTCTAATAATGGTTATAATTCCAAATTAATAGACGATTTATTAAACAAAAAAATATAAGAAAAAATTTCATTTGTCCTACATTTACCCATTGCTTACTGATAATATTAAAAAACAATGGAGAAAAATATTGTTTGTAAATCATCAAACCTCCAATTTAATCATGAAAAAAATTCCTAATACAATACAGCCTGCTTTTTATACGAATAATAAATTAAAAAATTATATTTTAAATAACAAGGACAAAGACCAAAAAATGAAAAAATCTGGAGTTTACCAATTGAATTGTAATGACTGCAATCATTTTTACGTAGGTAAAACTTGCAGAAATTTTGAAACGAGGATTAAGGAACATTTGAGATGTCTAAATAGTAATAATTATTCGGAATTTGCTAACCATTTAATTGAATTTAACCATTCATTTGATATAAATACTGGTTTTAAAATTTTACACACTAACGTTAGTGGTTTTCACTTAGATCTTTTAGAAATATTAGAAATTAGGAAAAATGTCAATAGAAATTTAAATATTATTAACAATCAAATTAATTTTGTGAGTAACCCTATCTTAAACATATTTCCATTGTAATTTTTTGTCTTTGTTCTTCTAAGCACCCCCTTTCCACCCCCCCCCCTCCCTCTTGTTGATCTTCTAAGCACCTCCCCTTTCCACCTTTCTCCTCCCCCACTACTTCCATTTCTACCCACGCCGTTCTATGTTTGATCATTTAGTATTTAGTACATTTTATGTCCTGATGAAGGGAACATCGTTCCTGAAACATGTTGACTTTTAAATAAAGTTTATTGTGGTAAAAACAAAGTGTTTTTAATTATTTCATTAATAAAATGGTGCCACAAAGTGAATTTGCTAAATTTGAAGAAGTAATTATATATTTGTCTGCTTTGACGAAATCTAAGCGGCTGTAAAAATAAAGAATATATTTGTTAAATCTGGTGTTTTCCAAAATTGAACACAAATGTGAGAAGATAATAAAGAGTGGTATTTTTGGTTTTCTGCGAATTTTTTAATGAAACTACCAAACTTTAAATATGTTCTTCCATTAAAAGTAGATATTTTATTACCTATAAACCTGAAATTGTAATATTTAATCAATGCAAACAATATTAGCGGTCCCATTCGGTCATATTTAACTGTATCCTTCGACTAAGGGCCACCAACATTATCTTCATTTTCTTAACGCATATTTTTATTGGCTGCTATCTTTATGTATGATTGCAAGAATTCTCCAGAACT
Organism: Limnephilus rhombicus; assembly: GCA_929108145.2. Taxonomy (NCBI): domain Eukaryota; kingdom Metazoa; phylum Arthropoda; class Insecta; order Trichoptera; family Limnephilidae; genus Limnephilus; species Limnephilus rhombicus. The sequence continues at coordinate 33,666,895 of OV815284.1, read as the reverse complement.
AAATGCAATCTTGGTGGTGTCTTGGATAAATATATCCATTTTTATTTTAATATACGACAGCTATTGACTTTTCTACAAGTCTGATGAATATTAGGTATTATTTTATTTTTGGAATAACTTGATGAGTAAAACCTCAAATTGTTATATTTAATCTTTGAAGACAATGTTAGCAAATCTTAAACGAAAATTTGAAATAGAGCTCCTCCGGCTAGGCTGAGGTCCTGGGTTCATTTCTTAAAAGATAGATTTCAGTTAGTTAATAATACTCCAGTATATTTTCGGCACGTTCCGGGTGGTGGATTATGTATTTCAAAATCGTCCTAGTGAAATACCCCCATTCATAAACGAAACGTTGCTTGAAATGGATTTATAGACCTTATATTTTTGTAGACCGTATTTTGACCGTATTTTTTGTAGACCTTATTTTTGTATTTATTCGTCCAGAGTTCTAGAGTATACGAGAACAAGCCCCGAACTTGGGCGACTTCCACGCGAATTGCGTCCTTCAATTCGTCCAGAGTTCTAGAGTATACGAGAACAAGCCCCGAACTTGGGCGACTTCCACCCGAATTGCGTCCTTCAATTCGTCCAGAGTTCTAGAGTATACGAGAACAAGCCCCGAACTCTGGACGAATTGAAGGACGCAATTCGCGTGGAAGTCGCCCAAGTTGAGAGAGCGATGTTGGAGAGAGTCTACGCGTACTTCCAAGAACGCCCCCAGCACTGCATCAACGATTTCGGCCACCACATGCCTGATGTGATTTTCCACACTTGACTGTCTCAAATGCTATTTCCTTGCGAACCTGATTCCATCAATAAATTTGTTTTTGAGTAAAAATTAACTATTTTATGATTTTTTTAAAACCGTCCGTCCTCTCTGCCGCACCCGTTATAAATACTTTTACATATTTCATAACAATTATTACAATAACATTAATATGTATCATAATAAAAACAAGCTTAAATTATCCGGCCGTTTAGTGCGTCGTCCGGTTAATACGACTATCGCCGATCCCTTGAGGGTCGTTATATCCGGATTCCACTGTAGTTAGAACTTCCCCACCATCCTATCATCATGCACTAACCCCCCTTGGGAATGCCATTGTCTTACTGGCTCCAGACGGTTGGGAGAAGTTATTACTGTTTTACGGTACTCAAAATTAGATGCTTACTTTTAATTGATTTTTCCTGTACATTTTTTCAGTCGATTTCATCCCCAATAAGCATGGCAGGTCCCTTCTTATGGTAAATGGTTTCACATTTTCCCAACCAAGACTGAAAAGCGGGGGCGATACGCGATGGAAGTGTTCCTCCTACTCGATGTTATGCTGTGATGCATTTGCTGTAACAAATAAAGACGGAAAGCTACAGGACTTCTCTAACAAACACAACCACGCACCACCCAAATACCACCGAACCTCTGATGGGATTTTTGTCAAAGTTTAATCAAAACAATCGTGATATGCAGTTTTTTTTAACATATTGAGATTGACTATATAACTTAAACATCTATATGTAATAAAATTAAAAATATTAATTAAACAATAGTTTATCAACATTAGCCAGCTTTTCCAAATCTAACATAACACTTCTCTGATCCCATTATTGTTTCTAATACCGACCTGATTTAATTCTGCCTAATATTATTTTTGCTCCAACTTTTCGAAACATTTACCAAACTTTTCCAAATTTAACATTATACCTAAAATTACCCATTTTAAAAATAAAATATTTATAAACTGGCCTTCTGGACTTCTTACTTATGTACCTAAAATCCTTTGGGTACGCGCTATAATATCCTGTGTATACGAGTACCTATACCTTATAAAAAATACAAGTGTGCAGTTCACACGCGGTAGAAGTGAAATCTTCAGAAAACTAAAGTAGACAAGAGTGGGGAAGCTACGAAGCACTGCGCAAAGACCAGAACTTAAGGTGCCGCAACCGCGCTCAAAAAGAAGAAGATGGAGAGATATGTAATTACGAATGTTAGAGGAGCGCGCTAATATTTTATTTATTATAGATACAAAAGAAAGTACAAATTACAATTAGGAAGCTTTGCCTGTCCAACTAGGAAAGTTTCCCGTTCCAGGATAGACAAATTGACATGTTTAGTTCATATTATACCTGAAATGTACATAAATTACATAACAAAAACAAAACCAAAAAAAAAACAGAAAAATTCATTTTTTTCTGAAGCTAGGGTGTGTAATAAAGAAAATGTATACAAAATATATAAATATAAGTACACATACATTTTTTTGTGACAAAGTAGAAAAGGTAATCTGGTAGCATATATTATAATCGGATTTACCGAATTAACCTTGTAACATATTATGTATAATACATTCAGATTTACAAGATGGAGGAATTACAAGAACAAGATGGAGGCATTACAAAAGATTTACAACATAAAGAAATGAAATTATGTTAAGTTATGTGTTTAGGAGTTTGAACTTTTAATACATAGTACACTTATAGGAGAAACTATGTTAAAGCGATAAAATCGATGCAAAAATTGTTAAAATGTTTAATAAAACACGACTCGTTTAAAATAGAGCAAAAATCTCTTGGGGGCTGTCTAAAACAGCATTTAAAGAAACACTGTGAATTTTTTCATACATATAACTTGTAAAATAATAGAAACAGACTTGAAAATCAAAAAAATTTCGGAGCATACTTGGCGTTTTTTTTCTATCGAGGGAATTTCATATAATTTAAGTTTCGGCGTGGGGAATGTATCTATAGATATTATCTTCAAAAATAACATATATTTTTTTCAGAGCTTAAAAACTTCAAATGTTTAAGGAAGATTTGCAAGAAATCGGTAGAAATAAGGGTAGCGGCGGCTTAAGAGTTAAAACTTCTCCACCATTCTCTTCCCCACCATCCGCGTCCCCACCATCCTCTTCCCCTACTCCTCCCCTCACATAATGCCCTAATCCCCCTTGGAAATGCCATTATTTCACTGGCTCCAGACGGTTGGGAGCAGTTATTACTGTTTTACGGTACTCAAAATTAGATGCTTACTTGAAATTGATTTTTCCTGTACACTGTGCAGGCAATGGCAGGCCCCTTCTTATGGTAAATGGTTTCACATTTTCCCAACAAAGACAGAAAAGCGGGGGCGATACGCGATGGAAGTGTTCCTCCTACTCGATGTTATACTGTGATGCATTTGCTGTAACAAATAAAGACGGAAAGTTACAGGACTTCTCTGACAAACACAACCACGCACCACCCAAATACCACCGAACGTCTGATGGGATTTTCATCAAAGTTTAATAAAAACAATCATGCTTTCCATTTTTTTTTACATATTGACTATCTAACATGTAATCAAATTTAAAATCTTAACTAAACAATAGATCTTGATCTGTCCTACTCTTCCAAGCAAAAGATTGGCTTACCGCATATTCCAAAGCGGAGGAAGGAATTCAACAGGTAAAATATTGGCTTGACTCGAACATATTAACTCTAAATGTACAGAAAACCAAATACTTACTGTCTAGTCTCACCAATATCCCAAAGTCAAACCCAGCCCCGCCATTAAAAATACACAAATGTAAAAATTCATCTCTAAACCGGAACTGTGACTGCCCATGCCTAGAGCAAGTAAACATTATCAAATATTTGGGAGTAACCTTCGATACACACCTGAATTGGAAGCAACATATACATAATACTACAAACAAAATCCGAAAATCTATATACTTTTTCAAACAAACACGCAATTTCCTTCACCTAAAACTTTTAAAAACAGTTTATTACTCATTGTGCCAATCTCACATCGAATACGGAATTCTAGCCTGGGGTAATGCATATTCCAATGCCCTTGATCCCATCATGAAAGCACAAAAACTAATCATAAAAATAATTCTTAAAATGCCGCTTACTACCAGCACTGATATTATCTTCAATTCCTTCAACGTTATGGACATAAAACAGCTCTACTCAAGATCCATATTACTTAATTTACACAAAAACAACAAAACACCATACAAAGCTACACAAACAATACACAATACCCGAGCCAAAAACAACGAACTTCTCCAAACTCCTTTTTTCAAAACCACCTTCGGGCAAAGACACTCTAAATACATAGCTTGCAAACTATACAATACACTACCAACTACGATCAGACAAAGTGACTCCTTTACAAAATTCAAACAAGATATTAAAAAATGGATTATAAGTATTGGACGCCACACTATCACGAATATCTGTAAAATAAATCACACATAGACATAAATAACTTTTCACATACAACCTAACCCATATAAAACAAATGAAAATAATGGAATCCTGTCAAATTTAACCTATAAATAGACTAGGCAGAATTGATTTCATTACTCCATCTCCAACATTTATAAAATAACTCTATTTAAAAGATTTATTACCCTTCCAATCACCCTTCTGTTTTAATTCTATTCATAATATGTATTTTACCTGAAATATCCTTGTAATTACTATATTCATTTATATACCTGTACGCCTGTCTCGACACAGGTATACCCTAGTGAGACAGGCATACAAATAAAACCATTGTAAACATATTTTATTATAGATAAATAAATAAATAAATAAATAATTTAAAATCTTAACTAATCTAACATAACACTTCTCTAATCCCATTAATGTTTCTAATACCGACCTGATTTAATTCTGTCAATTATTATTTTTGAACTTTTCCAAATTTAACATACCTAAAATTATATATTGAATGAAAAAACACACTTTGAAAATTACCTATTTTAAAAATAAAATATTTGTAAACTGTATATTCTGGACTTCTTGCTGATGTACCTAAAATCCTTCGGCTACGCGCTGTTACATCCTGTGTATACGAGTAAACCTTATAAAAAATACAAGTCTGCAGTTCACACGCGGTACAAGTGAAATCTTTAGAAAACTAAAGTAGACAAGAGTGGGGAGGCTACGAAGCACCGCACAAAGAGGAAACCGATTTTTATATCTCATTCTCTCGCAGGCTAAATCCTATAGATGTGTTTGTCTCTTTTTATTATCGCTTTTTCGTTTCATCGAGTTTCAAATCACAACGCTGCTAACGAAGTTTTCACTCCAATAAAATAAATACGAGTACAGTATTTTTAAAAATCATCTTTTTAAAACCAAAGATTTTTTTACATCCGTTAGTGTTCAGTATATAGTCGTCAATCTCTCCGCAATGGCGTCCTAGATGCAGTCAGAATCGTTTCTTAGTGTGGTGTATCATAATTAGTCTATGATTAGTTTTCGCATTGCTATGGTTGTCTGCGGGCCCTTCGGGTCACATGGTCTCGTTTACGAGATGTGCCGAAGGTAAACGAAGGTAAGTGGGCAGAGTCATTATAATTCCAAAGCTCCGCGGACAAAAACTTACAGTTAGCACGTCAGTTCTTCGAAATATATTTATAAATTACGATATGTCAATAAACACATAAACAGTCACTGTGATTCAAATAACCTAAGTCTTTTAACAAGCTATACTTCCTGTAGTAATGTCGATTTGTAGAATACTGGTACCACCAGTACTTATAAATAATGAATGTCTCTGGAGAGGCATACGAGACATTACAGTTAGTATGAAAATCAACGTACTAAGACCATGAATGCAAAAATGTTGTATGATAATATAACAAGTTCGATATGATTTTAGATTAGGCATAACACCCCAAAAACAAACAACAAAATATAACAAGTTGTATTATTTGGGTACCGCTGCCCCGGGAACCATTTGTTGGATAACCAACACCTCTGCCATAGGTCACCCCAAGTGGTCCGCTATGTTTAGTGACCTAGTAGGGGTGCCCGGGTTCATGGAATGAGGTTTGTCCGGGTCTTGGCGGTGGATGCGTCTGCCAACGTATCGGAAGAGAATGGTTGAGGGAGTCCCTTTGACTTCTCCAGCCGTACTCTCTTCGTGGAAAATTGACTTGCATCGCATTGGGGGATGGATTCAAACGTCCGTCACTCCTGGACACACTGATCCCCAGATTCATACCCACCTCTAATACCCTTTTCCTTCCGAGAACTTCCTTTCCTAAGAAGACCCTCCACACTTCATCTTTCAAAATGACATAGGCCCCGAGCGAAATTATTTTCCCTTAGGGCCTCCAAATTTTCTAAGAAAACCGTTTTCCGTTACTAATTCCATTTTGTTTTTTTTTTCAGATCTTTGTGAGCCTTTCGAAGTTCCATTAATACAAGAATCGCAGCAAAACAAAAAGCCAACAAAATCACGATGTCATTTGTGCCCACGCAACAAAGATTTCAAAACCCAAAGAGTGTGCACAAAATGCATGAAGAACGTGTGTCGTATGCATTCTCTAGACGTTAAAATTTGTGCAAAATGTCAGAAATAAGTTGAAATTAGAGTGCAGGGTGTCCGGGGGTTAAATTGCATTATCGGGAGGTGATTCTACATGATGGTAGGAGTAGAAAGGATTAACAACTTTTCCGAAATTACAATTTTATTTTCCCCTTGAAACACATATCTACTAAAAATCCTTAGTGTGATTTAACGCGCACGGCAAGTAATAAGTACATTTACGTTGAATTCAAAATTTTACAAAACACTGTCTGACGGTGGATTTGGCCACAAGGGAAATTTATAATACTGGCTGCACACGCCGTACAAATTTGACCTTTTTATCTGAAAAGTGCCCTTAAAGTTGGATTTTCGAAGTTATTTATCTTTTTTAATTGTACCTACTATCGTGCAGAATAACCCCACGCAGTTAATGTACTCTACCCCCGGACACCCTGTTTGAAGCTGTAGCGACTAGAGATGGGTGAGTTCTGCATTTTGCTGGAGGCCTACGAGTACTTGAGTTTTTGGAGCAGGTCCCGGGAGCCACTCCCGACTCGCGAATGGCTCGGACCGAGACGCATAGATTTGCACCCGCAAAAGAACTCGAACACCAACCTGCTCCCGACTCGCGCGTGGCTCGGACCGAGACGCACGGGTTTGACGAGTGCGAGTGGTTCGGACCGCCGCCGCACCCGACTCGTGAGTGGCTCGGACCGCCGAGTTCCGGGTACAAGTACAAGTACTGGACCGGGTTCTTTGGGAATAGTCGATTTGAAAAGGGAGTATGAGTAGGATCCGCTTCGCGCGAAGAACCCGAGTTTAAGATTGGAACCTCCACCTTTCCTCTCCAGCGGAACCTACACATCGCTAGTAGCGACACGCTACTTGTAGTACGGGCCGCGCAAATACAGCCTGGAAGCTTCGGGACTTGCGACGAGAGTGCGCCTTGACGTTAGAAATGTCTTGTTTATGTTTAAATTACAATTTAACTTTTTCTTATTTTGATAATAAATGTCTTTTTTCTTGAAAATAAATCTTAAAATTTTATACAATTAGGTATTTAAATACAGGGTATTTGCACCTAGGTTCCCCACAAGTGTAATTTGTACATTCGCCCATTTTCCATTTCACCGGGACAAGAATGTGGCCTCACCTATACATTTTACTAATTGGCATGCGTCGACTCTGGACACCACGTGACTTGAACGTGGACGTCGGACATCAGTTGACTCCGTAGGTTTAGTGTCACCACTGGTTGTGCCACCGTGGGTTTTCCGATTAAAGGCAGCCTTAATTGAACTAATTGCCCACCGCCGTACAGTGTACGTATATAATATTATAATTTTTAATAATCCAAGGTGAGTTTTTTCCGTAGCTGTATGAAACAAAACACTATGCGCCGCGCCGGCGTGATTTGTCTTACCATCCAAAACTGACGTGCGTTGCAAAAAATTTGCTGTCAAAAGAATAAATATTTGTCAAACTTCGAACCGTTTGTGCCATAAGTAATTTTTTATTTTTCATGTTTTGTATATGTATTGTGTTAGCATTATATTCTTCTTACAAATTACATTAAACATTAAAAATAATTTTGTATTTCGAATAAACTTGATTTGAAACTAAATTACTGTGTTTTATTTATTTGTTAAAAGACATACACAGTATTATGAATCGGATAACCGTTTGTGTAATAAAATGAATATCCATTATTTCATCGCGCATTCGGTGTTCATTTCAATGCACACATTTTATAGTAAATCATATTACTGATGCTCCAGAAAAAACATCTTTTCGAGTTGTGGAAGAAACTGCTAAAAAAATTAAAAAAAGTTCGAGGTTTAAACTCCAATCCCAAAAACCTGTCAACTGCAAAAAAATTATTAAAATTTTGAGAAAGACCGTGTCAATCTCTCTGCAATTGCGTCCTAGATGCAGTCAGAATCGTTTGTTAGTGTGATGCATCAAAATCAGTCTATGATAAGTTCTCACATTGCTTTAGTTGTCTATGGGCTCTTCGGGTCGCAAGGCCTCGTTTACGAGATGTAACCGAATCTAGGTATTCTGAGTCTTTATAATTCCAGAGCTCCGCACCACCACTTCTTATACTTCCTAAAGTTTTAAAATTTATGTCTTAAGTATGTATTATTTTTTAAATACTTTCGAGTTTAATTATCTTCAAAATGACATAAAATCAAACCAATACGTATAATATCTTGTTAACAAATGATAACACAACTCAGCAATTTTTGTTTTGTTGCCCTGGATATCTCTGCGAAATTTAATGTTTTCATGTACCCAGTTTACGGATATATTCATGAAAGTACTGAATTGGCTCTGGTTTTTATGATTTTGGCGTATCTTATATTTAAAATAATTAACAGTGTAAGTAGAGGAAAAATCATACTTCCGCCACTACAAATCAAGTTAGGTATGATGAAACAGTTCGTTGAAGCGTTGGACGTTAAAGGTTAATGAAAGATACAAATTTTATAAAAGTTATGACTTATTTTGAAGGTGAAGCTTGGAGGAGTTTTGTGTTGGTGATGGAATTTTTTTTTAGGTAAATATAAAGCCCCAATTTACTTAGAAATTGTGCAACAGATGTTGGAAAGCTTCAAGATTTTAGGAGCGAATATGAACATAAAGTTACACCTTCTCCACAATCACCTGGATACATTTCCTGACAATCTGGGAAATTATAGTGAGTAACAGGAAGAGCGCTTCCTCCAGGACTTAAAAGTGATGGAAGAAAGGTATCGGTGTAGATGGGACCGTGTCGCATGACGGCAGATTACTGCTGGTGTTTAAAAAGATATTGCCCCCTGTGATAACCAGATGCGACAATATTCTGGACTCCGATCTGTGATGCATCCAGATTCCTCTGATGATGATCTCAGTACAGGGTGATTAACAATATCTGATAAGTCGTGGGTAGACTAGTTACGTTTATTCCGAGATCTGTACAATGTGGTTCTTCTAGGAAGCCTATAGGTAAAGAGAACGAATGGACAACAATCACACCCTTTTATACGTTAATCACGCTGTCTCACTCATACACGCATATCTCTTTCATACCTTAAGACTTTCACCACACCACCAAAAAATATATGAAAGAAAAGCTTATAAAAGGTGTTTCTTTGAAGTATAAATTGAGCATTACAAAGTTTTCTCTCTGGTTATTTTTACTTATACCAACTAAACACTAAAACAAAAAAATTTGTAATTATTTTCAATAAAAAATTAAAATTAAAGAATATACTAGTTATTTCATTTTTTTTGTAGAAGAAAATAAAGACTTAAATTAAAACTAGAGCGAATATTCCAAAATCATTCATAGTTTCATAAATTGTTGGCATAAAATGATTCAGAACCACTTTTATATCAAGGGCAACAAAACCATTGTTGACCAGATTAATGTAGTAGGCGTACGAATTATTAATGAAGAGAAATCAACGCATTCCAACATGTATTAATTTGTACTGAATTTAAACTGAAGTCTGTCTATGTATATGTATAATTTTTATTTTTATTATATGATTTTTGTAAACCCTTCCTTGTTTACTTACTTTCAAAATGACGATTTTGCAATGCTGTAAGTCTTGTTTACAAATGATAATAGAACTGAATAATGAATAAAGCGGACCTCGATTGAGAAATTGTTTGATAGATCCTGCGGGGTACATACATATATATATATAAATAAAAGTATGTGCATGTGTGTACGTATAGGCATATATTTTTATATAATTTTTTAGTCTTTTTATATACCGGTCTACTTTGATACAATAATATGTAATATTAATTATATTTTTTTAATTTATAAACTAACGTTTAGACAAGATTTTTATGCATAGCACAAAGGGTAACAATTATTACAAGCAATAATTGTCAGCCTGAGACACTCATTTACATTGAAAAATCTTCCGAGAAAAGATACTTGCCGCCAACGGGATGACAATTATTGCTTGTAATAATTGTTACCCTTTGTGCTATGCATAAAAATCTTGTCTAAACGTTAGTTTATAAATTTAAAAAACAATAATTAATATTTAACAAGTTTAAGTATTTCCCCAATAAATGCAGACATAATTTGTCTCGACGCCACCTAGCGAGGGATTTAACACTAACAATGTCTTCCTCGCAAAAATAAAGTTGGTTGTTTTCAGGTGGGAAAAAATATAACAAGCAGTAATTGTTGAATGAAACACTAGTATATATTGAAGTATTTGGCGGGTATTTGATAAGCCGCCATAGCTCAGTGGTCAGAGCATTCGACCGGCAATCGGAAGGACACGGGTTCAAGTCCCGTTGGCGGCAAGTATCTTTTCTCGGAAGATTTTTCAATGTAAATGAGTGTCTCAGGCTGACAATTATTGCTTGTAATAATTGTTACCCTTTGTGCTATGCATAAAAATCTTGTCTAAACGTCAGTTTATAAATTAAAAAATAATAATTAATATTTAACAAGTTTAAGTATTTCCCCAATAAATGCAGACATAATTTGTCTCGACGCCACCTAGCGAGGGATTTAACACTAACAATGTCTTCCTCGCAAAAATAAAGTTGGTTGTTTTCAGGTGGAAAAAAAATAAATATATATATATATATATATTTATATATATATATATAACAAGCAGTAATTGTTGAATGAAACACTAGTATATATTGAATTATTTGGCGGGTATTTGATAAGCCGCCATAGCTCAGTGGTCAGAGCATTCGACCGGCAATCGAAAGGACACGGGTTAAAGTCCCGTTGGCGGCAAGTATCTTTTCTCGGAAGATTTTTCAATGTAAATGAGTGTCTCAGGCTGACAATTATTGCTTGTAATAATTAATATGTAATATGTTATTTTCCCGCCTATTTTATAAATGAAAATAAAATAATTTTATATGTGTTTTTTTTTAATCTTTTTATATACCTGTCTACTTTGATACATATATTTTTTAATGAATGTAACATGTTATTAGACCGCCTCGGACTTTGTCTAGGGCGAAAAATAAACGCCCGGGTTGCCGGCACTGAAACAGAATCTTTAGAGCACAGGCGTAAGATGGGAATGCTGTCCTTGTTCTACCGGTATTACAATGTAAATACTCCGAGGAACTAGCGTTATTGATCCCCCAAGCACCGATGCATAGTCGGGAAACATGCGCCCAAAATATGTACATCGTTGACATTTTCTACATTCTACGGGCCGTTTCTACGACTCGTTCTTGAGTTTAACAGCTCGGCTGTGGAATGATTTGCCGGCCTCTATGTTTCCTTCCTTCTACGACATGGATCACTCCTTCCTCCCCTCGAGAAGACCTTCCACACGGCATTTTCAACGATGACATAAACCCCAAGGGAAATTATTTTCCCCAGGGCCTCCTGTGTGGATTTAATGTAAAAAAAAGTTCTCACGTTGTTTACTTCAAATTTTCTATTATAACACCATTGTTTTCCGTTATTAATGCCATTTTGATATTTTTTTTCAGATCTTTATGGGCCTTTCGCAGTTCCATTAATACAAGAACCGCACCAAAACAAGAAGGCAACAAAAGCACGATGTCATTTGTGCCCACGCAACAAAGATTTCAAAACCCCAAGAGTGTGCTCAAAGTGCATGAAGAACGTGTGTCGTCTGCATTCTTTTGACGTCAAAATTTGTGCAAAATGTCAGGAATAAGTTGAAATTGGTGTAAGGATATCCGGGGGTAAAGTGCATTAACTTCGGGAGGTGATTCTACATAATGGTAGGAGTAAAAAAGATTAACATAAACTTTTCCGCAATTCCAACTTTTTTTTCCCTTAGAATGACATACCTACTAAAAATCCTTATTGTGAGGTGACGCGCATGGCAAACATTTACGTTGCATTCAAAATTATACAAAACACTGACTGACGGTAGTTTTGGCCACAACGGAAATTTGTAATACTGGCCGCACACCTCTTACAAATTTTACCCTTTTACCTGAAAAGTGCCCCTAAAAATTGGAATTTCGAAGAAAGTTAATCATCTTTTTTAATTGTACTGTACGAAGTTAATCCACTTTACCCCCTGACACCCTATATAAAGCTATAGCGACTAGAGATGGGTAAGTTCTGCATTTGCCGGAGGCCTCCCAGACGTGCTTCCTTTTAAAAGTACTTGAGTTCTTGGAGCAGGTCCCGGGAGCCACTCCCGACTCGCAAATGGCTCGGACCGAGATGCACGGGTTCGCACCTCGGAGCACGAGCCCGCGAAAAAACTCGACGCGCAATCTGCTCCCGACTCGCGAATGGCTCGAACCGAGAATCTCGGGTTCCACCCTAGCCGGACCTCAGGGCAGGAGCCTGCTAAAGAACTCGAACGCGCGATACTCCCGACTCGAGAATGGCTCGAACCAAGACGCTCAGGTTCCATCCTAGCCGAACCTCGGAGCCGGAGGCCGCAAAAGAACTCGAACGCGCGACCTACTCCCAACTCGCGCGTTGCTCGGACCGAGACGCACTGGTTTGACGAGTGCGAGTGGCTCGGACTGCCGCCGCACCCGACTACTTCCGGATACAAGTACAAGTAATGGACGGGTTCTTTGGGAGTAGTCGATTTGAAAAGGGAGTATGAGTAGGATCCGGTTCGCTCGAAGAACCCGAGTAAAAGAGCCCGCTCCTGCTGAACCTACACATCGCTAGTAGCGACACGCTATGTGTATGTAGTACGGGCCGCGCAAATACAGCCTGGAAGCTCGGGGCTTGCAACGAGAGGGCGCCTTAACATTAGAAATGTCTTGTTTATGTTTTAAATTATAATATAACTTGTTTCTTATTTTGATAATAAATGTCTTATTTCGTGAAAATAAGTCTTAAAATTTTATACAATTAGGTGTTTAAATACAGGGTATATGCACCGAGGTTCCTCACAAGTGTACTTTTGTACATCCACCCATTTCCCATTTCACCGGGACAAGAATGTGAAGTCACGTATACATTTTACTGATTGGCATGCGTCGACTCTGGACACCACGTGACTTGAACGTGGACGTCGGACATCAGTGACTCCGGAGGTTTAGTGTCACCACTGGTTGTGCCACCGTGGATTCCCGATTAAAGGCAGCCTTAATTGAACTAATTGCCCACCGCCGCGCCGTACAGAGTATCGTTTCATACAAGCAAGACGGTAAAAACTCTAACTCATCAATTAAGTACTTGTAACCCACTGGGTTGTATTTAACCCTAACATGAAGAAAATTTGAACAACATAAGTTTTTTTTTGTTATTTAAATTTTGATATTTTTTAAACGCATAAATATAAATTACCTTTTGAACGAATGTTTTGGAAAATAAATGAAAAATCTTTAATGCTCATTTTTGGTCGTGTACAGTGTGTGTGCAAGTTAACAGTAAAATAAACTTTTTTCTGCTCTTTATCTGTTTTTCATCACCACTTACACTGAACTTTTCAAGTTCAAATTATTAGAGTATCTAACGAATATCCTTACGCCTAAAAATGAAAAAAAAAAAAAACTTTTGGCTGCCCTGACGCAATGCCACCAAGCCATCTTTTCGCCGGATTTGTCTTACCTTCCAAAACTGACGTGCGTTGCAAAAATTTTGCTTTCAAAAGAATAAATATTTGTCTACTTCGAACCGTTTGTGCCGTAAGTAATTGTTTATTTTTCAGCTTTTGTTTATTTATTGTGTTCGCATTATATTCGTCTTACAAATTAAATGAAACATCTATAATATAAAAATGAATCGCTGAATGTGTTGTTAAGCGCAAAACTTCCAAACGACGGCAACAAATTGGATAATTCTTTTTTGTGTTCGTTATTGTCAGGACAAGGTTTTTATAAAACTTCAGGTGAGCTCTGGCATTATGAAATTTGTATAAAAAATTGATATTGGTGGCACGCGAGGAAGCGGCTATTGCTATGGAAAGCGGGAGGGAGGGGAACCAGGGAGGGGGAGGAGAACCTGAGAGGGGTGATGGTGACCTGGAAGGGGGGTGGGGAATTCGGGAGGGGGTTTGCGGGAAAGAGTGGGGTGAGGGAAGGTGGAGGTGACGGAGTGTTCCCAGAGGGGAAAAGGACGCAGGAGAAGAAGGGGAGGTGGAAGGAGAACGGGACGAATGGGAAAGGACACTCAGGGAGAAACAATTTCTTTATTAAATGGCATAGCAACGCATGCCGGGAACCACCTAGTTAAAAATAATTTTGTATTTAGACTAAACTCGATTTGAAACTAAAATACTGTGTTTTATGAATCGGAAAACCATTTGTGTAATAAAGTGGACGTCCATTTCATCACGCATTTGGTGTACATTTCAATGCACACATTTTATAGTAAATCATATTACGGATGCTCCAGAAAAAAACATCTTTTCGAGTTGAAGCAACTGCTAAAAAAAGAAAAAAAGTTCGGGATTTATGCTTCAAACGCAAAAACCTGTCAACTGCAAAAAAATAATTAAAATGATGAGAAAAACTGTTTCAATCTCTCCGCAATGGCATCCTAGATGCAGTCAGAATCGTTTGTTAGTGTGATGCATTATAATTAGTCTATGATAAGTTCTCACATTGCTTTAGTTGTCTATGGGCTCTTCGGGTCACATGGTCTCGTTTACGAAATGTACCGAAGGTAACCGAAGCTAGGTGTGCACAGCCTTTATAATTCCAGAGCTCCGCAGACCTAGCTTCCAGTAAGAAAGGACGTCAGTCCTTTTTTATCAACTTATAAATTAATATAAGTTGATAAAAAATCACTGTGATTCAAAGAACCCAAGTCTTTCCACAAGCATCCTGTATTACCGGAGAATAGGTGTCCCAGTACTTTAAATAACGGTCCCATAATAATTTCTTCCCCCGGCGTACATGTGTAGCGGCTACTTAACCCGCTCTGCGAAATCTATCGCTACGCCACTGACCTCCACGGAACTCGCTGGAAGACGGCCGATACATCTACCTACATTCAGCGTAGTACCAACCGCCGCCTAGAAATAATAATTCCGCCACTTACGCGAAAGGCCTAGAACATCTGGTTGTACCTTACAAGTGCCCACAGAAGGTTCGAGCGGTTTCTCGGCTTTGCGTGAGTTCACCCGGCATTACCTACCGTTCTCAAAACTACTTGCCCGGCCGGCGGCAGAGTATATAAGTCAGCGCGAGCCGCATACAGCTCAGTCTCAAGTCTAGTCTCAAGTCTAGTGTATTCATTCATGGTTCGACAACTACACATCGGGCGGTGATTCAGTGTCGCTACGCAATATCCGCCCACGCGGGCTGATATCGTTCTCGCAGCAAGTGATACAACACATATCCAGCGTGACTTCAGGAACATCTTCATAACACCTTCGAGGAACTTCTCCAACTACCATCTCGACATGAGATGTCAGGCAACGCGCCAGCAACAACAACCGGCAACGCGCCAGCATCCTGCAACGAGCAGCAACCAGCATCCTGCACGAGCAGCAACAACAACCGGCAACGCGCCAGCATCCTGCAACGAGCAGCAACCAGCATCCTGCAACGAGCAGCAACGAGAAACCAGCATCCTCACCGCCTCTCAAGGTTCCTTCCTGCGTCACGTGTGTGCTCCGACCGACTGGACACACAGCCGCCATACCTCGTCAACGCGACGATGGTCGACCGCCTGGATCAAGGTCACTTCTATACCGCCATGGTGTAGGGCGACGCGCCGGCTCCCTGAAGACCTGTGATCTTCACCGCCGTAGCTACCTGACCTTCTTCACTTATCATCACGTAGCAGCAACACTCACGGCACCACCGTCACTCCGCTCCGCTTCGACCTCCGCTACGTAGCGCAACAATAAAGACTGACTCATCCATCGACTGACGCCTTTCATTTCTCTCTCGCCCGGTCTCTACCGATTCGGACCGCTCCCTCACATGTATACAATGTGCAGTCGCTTTAGGGAAAATACGTTATACATAATTACACAAAATATAACTAAGTGATCCTGCAGGGATGTACAGAGAGGATATACCGCCGATTAACAAAATAATAAAACGTGTTTTCATTCAAATGCATCAAGGAAAAATCAGCTTCTCTTTTTACTGTATGTACCAACGCATAAGTACAAAAAGTCGAATCGTAATAAAAACTGTATAAATTTAATATTAAGGGTATGTTTGAAGTCGAACTGAATATCTTTTACGTTGGAAATAAGGAACTCCAGTCCAATTTTTTAATTTTTTTAATGAATAATGTCCTTCTAAGTTAGTTAGTTTTAGTATTTAAAATAATTGTCAAAGTTTTAATTTTTCAATATCCCCGAAAACCACTGTTTGTGTAGTGAATCGTGTGGCGTCATCACTCCCAAAAAGTTATTTTTATTTTCAATAGGTGTTGTCATTTTGTATGACAGTTATACTGAATAAAGTATGATACTATTCGATGAGTTAAAACATTATTTAGGTGGAATTATTTATTTATTATATTATAATATTTTTCAATATTATTACGGGAGAATCGTGTAAAAATTGTTTGAAATTGTTATTTTTTGGCTTAAGAATCGAAATCAATGTTAATGGAAACCGAAGCTCCTAACTGATAATAGTAGGGAAGCTCAAGCGGGGATTTTGGGATTTACTCAATCCCGTTGTGGGGACATATTGGATTGTGGACCTATTGGGACACCCTTTTAGCCTCTTGGGCTCCCGTACTATAAGATCGGGCGATCAGCTGTTCGACGGGCGCCATTTTGAAATTCGGAGTTCGAAGTATTCTCCCTAGAAGTAGCATTACTATTTTTTTTCAGTTTTTTAATATTTTCAATAATAGAGATAAACTAATAAGATATACCTTTATTTTTGAAACTGCATTATTTAGGCCTAAATAATGTTTCAATAAACACAACAACTAAATATCTATAAACAGTATGTAAATAAACGAATAAGATGAAAAGTTGTTAATACGATGGCTTTTGTCATACCTACATTCCCGTACAATGACTTAACGGTGATCAGTGACGTCACCACTAAACATTTTAATAATACCAACTCGACGGCGTTTTTCAACGAGACGATTAAAAATGGACTTTAAAAAAAAATAATTAAAACTGCGTTTAATATTAATAAAACTTGTATATTCAGAATCAGCGTTTATTGGTCTATCTATATGAACATATTTTTTAAAGTCATAATATTTTTCACTGGAGTTCCTTATTGGTAAATAATGCACAAAAAATAATATTTTTTTATTAATTATTCGAAGGTTCAACTGTAGGGTCACTATTAATAACGATTATCTCTTGTGGAGACGTAAGAGACATTATAGTTAGTATCAACATCGACGTGCTAATAACCATGAAGGCAAAAATGTTGTATAATAAAACCCTTGACTTCGTGCAGAAACGGGCCCGCTATCTGTAATTTCCTATTCTAGCTCCCCTTTAATACAAAAATGGCGTTTTTCAAATCGTTTTGAAATTTTCAGAATTGCATAATTAAATAACCCAGGTCATAGACATCCAAATTCAATACACCAGAAGATACAGGTAAGGGGTAAAACCAAACTATGGAGGGCGAAAAGGGGAAAGATACTGTGATTCGTTAAAAAACCAATCTGACAGTATATAGGCATCTCGCATTATAATATCACCATTTAGTTCTTAAAAGCAAAATCTGCTTTGAGTGAATAGACCTTTTTACATGGGAGCGCGAATTGCTTGCCACGTTAATAACATATTTGCGAAGGACAAATGCTTGCCCCGAAAAGGTTCGCTAATATTCACATAGCAATATTTTGTTGCCGTGTTTAGTTAAGACACTTTTACAAATGTTTCATAATTGCAGGGATTTTTGCAGGGATCGGTTCTGTCTCCAACTCTGTTTTTGTTGCACATCAACGACCTTTTGTCATGTGCACCAATTCACTGTTACGCGGATGACAGTACAGTTCATGATAGCTTTTTGTTTGACAAGCCCCCAAAGGGCTCACAAACTCCAACAGCTCGTAAGGCTTTGAAGCAAAGAATGGACGGTTTCCTCGAGAGTGTTTTCTCTTGGGGTAAAAATAATCTCGTTGAATTTAATGTTTCAAAGACCCAATCTTGTCTGATTACGTCTAAAAGGGATCGAAATGAAAATCTAGTCTCTTTCAACGGAAGCAATCTTCCGAACAGGCCCTCCATTGATATGCTTGGTGTAACCCTAAGTGACCAGCTCAGGTATGGGGGCTCCATCGAAGCCAGAGTAAAGTTAGCCTCCCAAAAACTGGGCGTGCTGTACAGGGCCCGCAGATACTTTAATAGTACACAACTGCTAACCCTGTACAAATCGCAAGTGCGCCCCACGGTTGAATTTGGCAGCCACCTCTGGTCTGGAGCTCCAAAATACCTGAAAAATACCCTCGACTCTGTGCAGAAACGGGCGGTCCGTTTGATAGATTCTCCCATCTTAACAGACGGATTGCAATCTTTAGAGCACAGGCGTCGGGTGGGAATGCTATCCTTGTTCTACCGGTATTACAATGAAAGATGCTCCGAGGAACTAGCATCATTGATCCCTTCGGCACCGGTGCATAGTCGGGAAACACGCCAAACGCGTGCCCAACATTTGTACACAGTTGACATTTGTCACATGAGAACGGGTCGTTTCTTCGACTCGTTCTTGTGTTCAACAGCTCGGCTGTGGAATGATTTGCCGGCCTCTGTGTTTCCTCCTTCCTACAACATGTCTCTTCAAGACCAATGTTCATTCCTTCCTCTCCTCAAAAAGACCCTCCACACAGCATCCCAGATGACATAGGCCCTGAGAGAAATTATTTTCCTCAGGGCCTCCTGTGTGGAGTTAATGTAAAAAAAAATAAAATAAAATAAAAATAATTTACTTACCCCTGTAACCTGCGACGAGCACACTAGAGAAACGCCCACA
Organism: Limnephilus rhombicus; assembly: GCA_929108145.2. Taxonomy (NCBI): domain Eukaryota; kingdom Metazoa; phylum Arthropoda; class Insecta; order Trichoptera; family Limnephilidae; genus Limnephilus; species Limnephilus rhombicus. The sequence goes on along the minus strand of OV815284.1, from coordinate 33,647,724 downwards.
TTCGCTATGTTCTAGGTAGGTCTATAGCACAAACTCTCATATTTTGCCGTGTTATTTCGTAAAATGTATGATGTTACCTCTGCGCTAAAAAATGTAGTATGAACAGTGAAAAAAAAAGATTTGTTTTGAAAAGTGATACATGAAGGTTTACAAAGAATTCATAAGAAAAGTGTTTCAACATCCGCATCAGTCAGCCACGTGCTATTTTATCTGTCATTTGAATGTGTTTTGGTTGAAGATTAAATTTACGAGGACCAATAAAACTGCTATGTGTTTGCATTAACTTGAAATTAGTTTCTTATTATCCTCTTCTACTTGGCTTCAATATCAGTAGGCTAATTTTTTCTGCTCTTCTTTGCTCCTTTATAGAATTTTTTCACATTTCAGGGTGGCAGCCATCAATTTCCAACCGGATGATATTCGATATTTGGTTACGAAATTCAAAGGAAGACCGAACAAACATGATATTATGTCATGTTATTCGACATTTTGGTTTTTTAGATTTAGCTGATGATATTTTAAAATCACTTAAATATTCAATTAGTAAAGTGACTTGTGTGAAGATTCTTCCGATGCAGTAATAATGTTAAAAAACATTATTGAATGCATTCTGCACTAGCCTGTATACGTGTGAAACATGGTGTCAATACCGAGTAAGCTCAATGGAACGTCTCCGGATCCAATATAATGATGCGTGCAGAATCATATTTGGATTCAGAAGGTATAGCAGCGCTTCAACAATGTTCACAGAATTAGGACTCCATGGATTCGCCAGTCTGATGAGACACCGGGTCACTCGAGCCAGGATGCGGCTAATGGCCTCCGACAACACGTTGGTGACCGCAGCCTTCCTGCACCAAGTTCAACTCCTGAGTGAGCGATGGGCCCGAGCGCACTTAAGATCACGCCCTGCATAATAATTGAATATTTACTTTTGTTATTATTAATTCTTATTACTATTATTTTTATATTTACGTTCTTATTTCTTTACTGTGTAAATATATAAATATGCATAACTATATGGGACGTGTGGGATTGCACTATCCTCCCCACATCCTGGAATCCTTATTATTATTATTATTATTAATTAGGATGCGTTGGAAGAAAAGTTGCAGATACTGAAAAATTTCTGAATACTAATTCAGAAATTCATTTGGCTCGACAAACACATTTTTTGTGAAATTGTTTATGGTTCAATACCTTCCAGCAGTAACTCGACGTTAATAGACTCAGTCGTCCAAAAATACTTTTTGCGAAAAATGATTGTTGCCAAAAAACAAAGACAAAAAAACTTTTAAAAATCCTCTAGCGAAATAAAAATAGCCATGGCGGCTCAAGCGTCCCTACAGGCTTCTGGTAAAAGCGATGCTGCTTACATTGCGGGTAAACTATTTTCAACATCTCCGTGATATGCCACAAAAAAAAAATCCTTCTTTTACACAGGCAACATTGACGGCAAATCAAGCTCTGTCTTTGATTGTTAATGCACTAACTACTAATCAGTATAAACTTATTAGGAAGCAGGCAAGAGAACTAAATAGTCAACTATATCCTCCATATTATTTAGTGAAAAATGCTAAAGCTGGTTGTTATCCTGACCCTTGTATGTTGTTGTAACCGAAACCTAAGCTGAGGTAAAATTGTTAGCTTTACTAAATCACACGGTTAACCGCATTGCTTGCTCTCAAGAAGAAGTAATCAATTCAGAATTATCAAGACAATCATTTGACTCGCTGACTCTTATTTCTAAGTGGGGGTGTGACGGCAGTTCTAGCCAAAGCACAGAGACAATCACCTGACTTGCTGACTAATTTCTAAGTGGGGGTGTGACGGTAGTTCTAGCCAAAGCACAAAGACAATCATCTGACTCCCTGACTCTTAATTTCTAAGTGGGGGTGTGACGGTAGTTCTAGCCAAAACACATACAAGCAGAAATTTTCAGAGGAGGGTGAATATATTGACGATTATTTATTCAGCGTTTCATTTGTACCACTTCAACTCGTTAGTGATCATAATGTTATTATTTGGCAAAACCCAAAGCCAACATCTACACGCCATTGTCGGCCAATAAAGGTTGTATTTGCAAAAGAAACTGATAAAATTGAAGACGAAACTAGTAGCATAAATTTACAAATAAAATCTCTTGCGCCTGTAAATGTCATAGTTGATGGCAATGAAATTAAAGTTAAGCGTACATTATTGTTCACAATGGTTGATGGTAAAATATGTAATACTTCAACAGCCTACAAATCTTCGCATAGGTGTTACGTATGTGGGGCATCACCCAAACAGATGAATAATATAGAAATTGTATCCAAAAATTCTCCCGATCCTAGAACATATTCATTCGGATTGTCGCCATTGCATGCTTGGACTCCTTGTTTTGAGTGTTTACTTTCATATAAATTAGACGTGAAGAAATGGCAGGCGAGAAATGCCGAAAGTAAAGAAAATCAGATATACAAAAAATTTAAGAGTGAAATGGGTCTCCTTGTTGGCATGCCAAAATAAGGTACTGGCAAAACAAATGATGGCAATAAGGCAAGAAGGTTTTTTAGAAACGCTGAGCAAACAGCAAGAATTACAGGTTCAGATGAAGAATTAATCAAACGGTTCAGAATAATTTTGGAAACGTTAAATAGTGGATTTACCATAGATGCTGATGAATTTGGGGAATATGCAGAGAGAACGCTAAACCGTTATATTGATTTGTACCCCTGGTATTACATGCCGTCAAGTGTACACAAGATTTTGGTACACGGGAATGATATCATTGCAACTCCTATACTGCCCATTGGACAACTATCAAAAGAAGCACAAGAAGCCAGGAATAAAGACAATAGACGGTTCAGGGAGTTATATACAAGGAAGACTTCCCGGATTGCAACGAATATCGTCATGTTGCGTATATTGCTCATCTCGTCAGATCCACTCATATCCAGTTTGCGGAAATTACCGAATAGAAAAGGTACAAAATTCTTACCGGATGTGTTGGCCTTGCTTGTCAACTCCACCCGCTCCTTTCACATCCGAGATTACTTTATCAGAAGAAAGTGATGTTTACGAATCTGTTTGATGAACTTCTTAACAAAAATTATAATGGAGTAGAGAGTGAGTTATTTAATAAATAACAAAATATTCTAACATTGTATTAATTAATACAGTATTAAGTGGTTCCTACATAGGTACTTTTTAATTGCATTTTTTTCGCTTAATTACTTCCTCGTTTAATTACCTTCAAAATTATGTAAGATGTAAAGTTATAAGTACTGTGTACGCCCTCTACCCCATTTGATAATGGAGTAGAGGGATTAATTATTAATGAGAAGACATCAAAATATTTCACCACTTCTTATTCTTCGTAAAGTTTTAAAATTGATGTCTAAGTATGTATTATTTTTTAAATACTTTTAGTTACCTTCAAAATGACGTATTAGCAATGCTATAAGTATGATACCTTGTTTACAAATGATAATAGAACTGAATAATGAATAAAGCGGACCTCGATTGAGAAATTACACATAGTGGTGCGGTCCGTTTGATGGATCCTGCAGGGTACATACACATATATGAATAAAAATATGTGCATGTGTGTATGTATGTTCATATAGGCATATATTTTTATATATATTTTTTAATCTTTTTATATACCTGTCTACTTTGATACATATGTATTTTTAATAAATGTAATATGTTATTTACCCGCCTCGGAACAGACTTTGTGTAGTGCGGTGGGTTAAAGAAATCTATGTATATTTGTTTATATATTTATTTATTTGTCTCTTTACATTGTACCTAGGTCTAATGTTAACAATTCAGTTTATAACCTCACTAGGTCAAGCCTGTATTGAGGTTAACAACTCTACAATTTATTAAATAACACAAAAATAATACATTTATTAAAGAACAATATTGTTCTATTTTTCTTACAGATTATGAGTATGGTTAGTACCTAATTAGCTGAAGGCGATAGTACATTACAATGCAAACATGTAGGGTGACCATAATGTTGAGATTTGATTTATATAAATGAAAATAAAATAATTTTGTATTATTTTTTTTATCTTTTTATGTCTACTTTGAAGCACATATTTTTTTTAATAAATGTAATATGTTATTTACCGGCCTATTTTATAAATGAAAATAAAATAATTTTATATTATTTTTTTTAATCTTTTATATACCTATCTACTTTGATACATATTTTTTTTAATAAATGTAATATGTTATTAAGCCGCCTCGGAACAGACTTTGTCTAGTGCGGTGGGTTAAAGAAATCTATGTACATAAATGAAAAAAAAAAATAAACGCCCGGGTTGCCGGCACTGAAACAGAATCTTTAGAGCACAGGCGTAAGATGGGAATGCCGTCCTTGTTCTACCGGTATTACAACGGAAGTACTCCGAGGAACTCCTAAGCACCGATGCATAGTCGGGAAACATGCGCCCAAAATATTTACACGGTTGACATTTGCTACATGAGAACGGGCCGTTTCTACGACTCGTTCTTGAGTTCAACAGCTCGGCTGTGGAATGATTTTTCCTTTCTTCTACGACATGTATCTCTTCAAGACCGGTGTTCACTCCTCCCTCTCCTCAAAAAAACCCTCCACACGGCATTTTCAACGATGGCATATGTTGGATGTTGTGTGTTGCGATTGTCCTATTTTATATTTAAATTCATTTAGCACTGAATACTTTTACTTATCATTTATTCTAATCTCGATGTGTAGAGCCTCTTACCTTAAACTTTCGTGTCTATGCCACCTCTTACTAAAATATTTCTATGAATTGTCTGTCTATAATCTATTTTGTCTGTGGCCGCGTTAAATTTTCTCTTTCAATGTTTATAAAATGGCTTGATGTCATTTCGCTTGTCATTCATTTTCCTAAACTCTGCTTGTTTCCCTTGAAATTAAGTGGTCTTTCGCTTCTGCTAAACTTTAATTAGTCTAAATTATTGTCGCCAGTCAAGTGCTCAGACCAGAATCTCTCTGTAAAATTATTCAACAGAATAAACAGTTACAAATATCCAGTACAAAACACAAGTGTTTTTACTACACAAATGATAACCTCAAACCTCCTCAAACTCTCTCATCTCACTGTACGGTTCCTCGGTATACCGCACGGGCCGTCGTCGGTATACAGACTGTAATAGGGGGTTGGTAAAAACACGACAAACGTACACGCCAAGCCAAATATAAAAGGCAAAGAAATCGACAGAGAGAGGCGGCTACGGCTAGCAGGCGGCAGGCAGACCCGGGTAGGGTCCGTCGCCTAGGCAGATCCGATGAGAAAGAGGGCTTGGACGGTGAAAGCTTGCCTTTTTGTTAATTTAGGTACTTGACCGTGGCCAAGGGAAGTACTGTTCGACCTCTAGCCCGAGCCTCTGATTGGTCAAGCCGCTTTCACCGTCGGTAGGTACGGATATGCCCGGGTTCTAAGTTCCTACTACCTGCTAGTGCCCATTTTTTTATTTTAATAAGGTTTACATTACATACAGAATACAAATGACTTAAGAAATACAAACAAATATTGTATATTAAAATAATTTAAACATGTAAAGTTATTCTGGCATAAGCACGTCTGATACACTTCCCCCGGCGAAGAATTCGCCTAGCTATTTGGGAAGACGTGCATCGTGTTGGCTACTCCGATGGCCGCAGACGGTGTTCCTGGAACGCAGGGCGACAGGCCGCGTTGTCGATGGCGCTGGCGTGTAGCGGATGTCTGCTCGGTCGTCGGGTAAGCAGGTACTCTTGTGAACCGTGCTTTGTCCCGAGGCGCACAAACTCTTCCCCCATCTACACTGTCGGCTGGAGTAGAGATGGGTGGAAGCTTCATCCCTGCATCAGTAGATGTCACCATCATAATGCGCGTTTCGTTGTCTGAGAAAGCGCCTACAATATGGCCGGGATCTCTGGGGCCAGGCGATGCGGCACCGCGGTCTTCGGGACAGCGGCATGTGTTTTCTCGGGCCCCGCCAAAAGCACGTTGGCGGCCGGCGTAGATTGAGCCGGGGGTCGCTGGTACAGCAATGCCAGACACTTTGGGGCCAGGCGCTGCGGGGCCGCGTACTTCGGGGTAGCGGTCGGCGTTTACCGTCGGATCGGGGTGCACATTATACCTGAGTTGAGTAGGTATAACTTCCCGGGGTTGTCGGGCGGGCTGTCCACTGCAGATGTTGACAGGCCGCGACTTGTCGTACGGGGCGGCTAGGCATTCCATTTCTGGGTCGGGGCGTGCATTATACCTCTGCTTGGTAGGTATATCCCCACATGGTTCTGAGTCGGCGGGCTGTCCGCTGTAGACAGGCCACGGCTCGTACGGGGCGGCTGGATTGGGGAGCGCATTATGCCGGGGCTGAGTAGGTATATCCGGCCGCGGCTCGTACGGGGCGGCAAAGCCGGTCGCTTGATCGGGGCACCCATTATTCCTCGGTTTCGTAGGTATTTCTCCTTGTGATTGACTGGCGGGCTGTATGGGCGCGTGTTGAGTTTTCCTATTATATGTGAGGGATACAGGGGCCGGGAAGTTCACCGGCGTAGTTGATGTGTCAGTCTCTGCGGCCGAGATGTTCATCGGCGTGGTCAAAGCGTGGGTCCCCGCGGCCGAGATGTTCATCGGCGTATTTACAGCGCGGGTGCCCGCGGCCGAGATGTTCATCGGCGTGGTCACAGTATGGGCCGAGATGTTCATCGGCGTGGTTACAGCGTGGGTGCCCGCGGCCGAGATGTTCATCGGCGAGGTTACAGCGCGGGCCGAGATGTTCACCGGAATGGCTGGAGCTTTTGGCAGCGCATCCGGAAAGGTCCCTGGTGAGGTTAGAATGTGGGCCGAGATGGTCACCGGCATGGCTGGAGCTTTTGGCAGCGCATCCGGGAACACCGGCGTGGGTGCAGTAACCGGGAAAGTGACCGGGGTGGCTGGAACTTTTGGCAGCGCATCCGGAAATTTCACCGGCGTGACTGGTGCTTGGAGTACCACATCCGGGAAGATCACCGGCGTGGTTAGAGTATGGGCCGAGATGGTCACCGGCATGGCTGGAGCTTTTGGCAGCGCATCCGGAAAGGTCCCTGGCGTGGTAAGAATATGGGCCGAGATGGTCACCGGCATGGCTGGAGCTTTTGGCAGCGCATCCGGAAAGGTCCCTGGCGAGGTAAGAATATGGGCCGAGATGGTCACCGGCATGGCTGGAGCTTTTGGCAGCGCATCCGGGAACACCGGCGTGGGTGCAGTAACCGGAAAAGTGACCGGGGTGGCTGGAACTTTTGGCAGCGCATCCGGAAATTTCACCGGCGTGACTGGTGCTTGGAGTACCACATCCGGGAAGATCACCGGCGTGGTTAGAGTATGAGCCGAGATGGTCACCGGCATGGCTGAAGCTTTTGGCAGCGCATCTGGGAACACCGGCGTGGGTGCAGTAACCGGGAAAGTCACCGGGGTGGCTGGAACTTTTGGCAGCGCATCCGGAAGTTTCACCGGCGTGACTGGTTGGGCAGGCCTCAGGGCTTCCAATATGTATGCAAACTGCTGGGCGTGCTGATTTTGCATGGCACGCATCCGGACGGTGTCATCAGTTGACGATCCGGACGTGACGTCATCATCGGAGCAGAGAAGTGCGGGACCCGGGGCGAAGGAGCCCGGGCGATGGGGGCTCGAGACTTGGGGGCTCGAGACGTAATGGCGTGTAGACGTGATGGCGTGTTGTTATCCGGCTCGAAGGACCACTATATACCGCACGGGCCGTCGTCGGTATACAGACTGTAATAGGGGGTTGGTAAAAACACGACAAACGTACACGCCAAGCCAAATATAAAAGGCAAAGAAATCGACAGAGAGAGGCGGCTACGGCTAGCAGGCGGCAGGCAGACCCGGGTAGGGTCCGTCGCCTAGGCAGATCCGATGAGAAAGAGGGCTTGGACGGTGAAAGCTTGCCTTTTTGTTAATTTAGGTACTTGACCGTGGCCAAGGGAAGTACTGTTCGACCTCTAGCCCGAGCCTCTGATTGGTCAAGCCGCTTTCACCGTCGGTAGGTACGGATATGCCCGGGTTCTAAGTTCCTACTACCTGCTAGTGCCCATTTTTTTATTTTAATAAGGTTTACATTACATACAGAATACAAATGACTTAAGAAATACAAACAAATATTGTATATTAAAATAATTTAAACATGTAAAGTTATTCTGGCATAAGCACGTCTGATACACTCGGTGTGGAACAGAACGAAGTCTATAAGGCAGCTCAACTTACAACCTGACTGCAGACTATCTGGAGACCATATCTTGGACCCTGCGCAGCATAAACCCCAAGGGAAATTAATTTCCTTAGGGCCTTAGGGCCTCCTATGTGGAGTTAAAAAAAATAGTTCTCACATTGTTTTGTTCAAATTTTCTATTATAACACCATTGTTTTCCGTTATTTTTTCAGATCTTTATAAGTATTTCGCAGTTCCATTAATACAAGAACCGCACCAAAACAAGAAACCAACAAAAGCACGGTGTCATTTGTGCCCACGCAACAAGGATTTCAAAACCCAAAGAGTGTGCTCAAAATGCATGAAGAACGTTTGTCGTATGCATTCTCCTGACATTAAAATTTGTGCAAAATGTCAGGTAAAAGTTGAAATTAGTGTGCAGGGTATTTGGGGGCAAAGTGCATTCACTTCGGGAGGTGGTTCTACCAACTTTATTTTCCCCTAGAAACACATACATACTAAATATCCTTAGTAGTGTTATTTAACGCGCACGGCATTCAAAATTCTACAAAACACTGACTGAAGGTAGATTTGGCCACAACGGAAATTTATAATCCTGGCCGCACACGCCGTACCAATTTTACCCAAAAAGTTGGAATTTCGAAGAAAGTTATTTATATTTTTTAATTGTACTATCGTGCAGAATAACCCCCTCGAAGTAAATGCATTTTACCCCCAGACATCCCGTATAAAGCTTTAGCGAGCGTAGCGACACGCTGCTTGTAGTACGAGCCGCGCGAATTACAGCCTGGAAGCTTCGGGATTTACGACAAAATTGCACCTTGGCGTTAGAAATGTCTTGTTTATGTTTTAAATTACAATAAAATTGTTTTTTTTTTTTTTTGATAATACCTAAATGTTTTATTTCATAAAAATAAATCTTAAAATTTGATACAATTAGTATTTTTATTTAAATACAGGGATATATGCACCTAGGTTCCATACAAGTGTAATTTTGTACATTCAACCATTTTCCATTTCACATTTTACTGATTGGCACGCGTCAACTCTGGACACCACGTAATTTGAACGTGGGCCTCGGACATCAGTTGACTCCGTAGGTTTGGTGTCACCAACAGTGGCGGATAGTTCATAAGAGCTCCCGAGCGCCGCACAACCTATAAAAATTGAAGATCATAATACTAAACGCGGTTCGGTTATAAATTACTATAATATTTTCTCAAGATCTCGTGCAGTAGGTAGGTGGGTACCTATTATACGTGCTATCTTTCAGAGCGACGAGAGCCGGCCCTTGCGCTCATCTTCATAGCAGTTCATTTTCCATAGCGTTCCAGAATCTTACTAATTTGTGAGCAAATCCCGTGAACAGTCGGAAGCGTGGGTACATACAATTCTTTGCAAATTCTACGAAAGCGCGAACGCCGCGTTCCGAATTTTACCCCCACATCGAAACGAGCGGTTCGTACAGAGGCGTGTTAAAAACGAGAACGCTTATATGTAATGTTTTTGTCCACAATTTGTCTTCAATTTAACAGCAGAGCTACTATTTTTAACGAATGTTGCTCGCGTTCTTCTCTTCAAGTCAATGATATAATGATAATGTTTGATTAGCTGATTAGTTGTCAGCAGGCGGGCATAACTCCGATCCAAAATGTCAACCGAATTTTTATATGATATCATACATCATAAGTCCACTTTGGTTTGTTTATGGTCCCCGGCTACTACATCCACCAATAGGAATCTTTTATTTTTTGTTGCATTTCTCTGGTTTATTTTCGTTTGACATGTACATTTTCAAAGCAATTACTATATTACTAAGAATATGAATTCGCGTGCGTAATTGGAACAAAAGTACAGACGAGAAACTTCATTTGGTTGTTATTTCAGTGTTCCTGAAGTATTTTTTGAAATGTATTGTTTAAATTGTATTTTAAACTGTGTTGTATATGTTTCCATTTTATATAGAACTTATTTATAAGTAGGTATGTACCTTTCCTAAATTTATTGTCTAACTGTTGAACCCCCACATATTTTGACCACCGGCCGCCACTGGTCACCACTGGGTTGTTCCACCGTGGTTTCCCGATTAAAGGAAACCTCAATTGAACAAATTGCGCACCGCCGCACAGTCTATCGTTTCGTACAAGCTAGACGGTAAAAACTCTAACATATCAATTAAGTACTTGTAAACCACTAGGTTATATTTAAACCTAAAGTTCGGTGTTTATGCCCCAGACCCAAAAACCTGTCAACTGCAAAAAATAATTAAAATGATGAGATAAACCATTCCGTAGTGAATCTAATGCCTATCGATGAATCCAGCACGGCTGTTCTCTTGAATGATTATGATGACAGCGATGTAGAAAATAATATTGAAAATTTTGTATTTGTGTGTAACAGTGAGGGAAAACAAAAGGTAAACAGAAAGGGTTAAGAAAAGGGAAAGACAGTATACCCGATGTGTATACTGTCTTTATGCGAAGTTTGTCAAGGCGATTACACGATAGTACCTAGTCCCAGACATGGGAAGTACGCACGTCATCGACGACCGCCCTCTCCCTTCTAACACGTCTTGTATTAAAACGAAAAAAACCGACCCCTCTTTTTGACTACTATACCAGTGCCGTTGATTGGTTTCAGTGTGATATGACCGGATCTAATTATTATTGCTTTGTCAATTGTAATTAATTATTTGAACATTTTGCATTCAATTAATTTTAGCTTATTTCGCTACTGAAAAGACACACAGATTATTATACATTTAAAACCAAATACTAAAAGATAGCGTTGTAGTTTCAAATATTCAAATCAAGTAATTATCCTTCAACTTATTCTTCAACGACAATTGGTGTATGTCCTTTTCAAAACACACGATGTCTTTTTCAATACACGTGTCATGAATCGGACAAAATTTATTTATTTTTTAAACCTTTTTAAAAGGTATTAATTTTTTTAAAGTAATTGTAATGATACAATAGAAATTACTATAATGATCTTTCTAATAGTATACTAAAAAGTTGTATTTTGCCAATCATTAATAAAATATGATACGATAGATTACAGAAAAATGTTCGTTTCATTGACTCTCCCATACATTTCCTGAAGCCTTTCCTTCTTCAGCAAACTCATCCCTTTAACGAACAATTCCTGCCTGAAAATCTCTTTTTGGTGCCGGTAAAATACCAAAATAAGCTTGATGCAGGTTCGTACGGGAAAATATTGAAACTGATTTGAACAGAAAATTAGTTGCTCTGTTTAAAAAATATATATCGTCGGTTTTTGATATTCTCGATAAGTTAGAAACATAATATTTTTTACACAGGTTATTTATTATATGAAAAAAATCTATCATGGTTTACATTAAAGTATAATAAAAAAAAATACTGCGCACCTTCCAAAGTGAGCTCTATTTTTTTCAGAACCGAAATATAACACCCTAAGCTCAATAAACGACCTAAAAAGTCGTCCCGCAAAAAGCGAATAAAAGCATCTAAAAATTTCATGAACTAATTAATCAGATTTTCGAATTCTGGTGTTAGTCAACCTATTCTTTAATCTTCCCAATTAAGAATTCATTTGTCACACTATCTGTCTGCCATGAAGTCATCGTTCAAAAATTCCACTTTGTATATACCTTTTAGCTTGTATGGGGAGACACGGAGCGCCGCTTCCTAGCTTATATTGAAATAATTCTTTTTTTTATTTCCACACCTAGTGTTTTTTTAGTAATGACAATATTTTTGTTCTAGTTTTCTACCTACCCAATCTGCAGGGAGGATTGACTCTTATGGTAAATGGCTTCACTTTTACCCAACCAAGACAGAAAGTGGACGGTGCCACCAGGTGGAAATGCTCGTCCTACGTGAAAATGCACTGCGATGCATTTGCTTTGACTGATAAAGACAATAAATTATTGAATTTCTCTGCAAATCATAATCATGATCCGCCAAAGTATTACCGAAGCGCAGATGGGTCATTCATCAAAGTTTGATGAAGATAAACTAACATTCTTAACATTATTGACTAAAGAAGACTAGTTAAACGAATATCCTTGACTAATGAAAACAAGATAATCAAACATTCTTGACTAAAGAATACAAGATAAAGGAACATCCTTGACTAATGGAGAATAGGATAATCGAACATTTTTTACTATTGAATGCAAGATAATCTAACAATTTCCTGACCGATGAAGATAAGATAATCCAACTTCCTTGATTAATGAAGGCAAGATAATCGAACTTCCTTGACTAATGAAGACAAGATAATCGAACGTCCTTAACTAATGAAGACAAGATAAACAAACAACAAGGGAATGAGAAATTCCAGTGATTAAGAACCAATCGAAAACTTTAAAATATGAAGACTTTAAAAAATCTATTTTGAATAACAGACGTTGATTCTGGATATTGATGTTTTTGTTTATGGTTATTCGTTCAATTAATAAATCTAAATTTTAGAAAATGGTGTATTATTGTCCACGTTTGTCACTTCTGATCGACATCATCTTAACTACTCATATAAAGCAGTTAAACTATGTGCTGAAGCTGTATAATATATCACAGAAAACACACACAAATGTCGCGAATGAGAATAGGATAATACTCACTAGAAGTGTCTTCCATGTAGATTTGAATGGTGTTGAAACGGCTATCGACTATTGCCTCAGACTATTGACCTTTTGGTTCTAGCCTATCTTAGAGATCTGTCTCATTTACACTGCCTGACATCGTATATCACTATTCCATTTGATCGAAATGAAAATTCCAAAATGATGATAAAACAAATTTCTGTATTTGAAATATAAGCAGGCGCAGGCATACACTAACTCTTGTGTTGGGGCTCTTCAAGAAATAATAGGTCCTTGTTACAATCTTGTTTATTATTGTACATATTTACAACTTACATTATATTATACAACCGGGTCGACACGACCGACCTTAACTTTCTACGAATTGTATCTGAGTTGGCTGGCTTATGACTGACTCCAGAGGCAGTGGCCGTTCGGGCAACCTCGGCAGCATTCGTGTCTTCGACAATTCGACACGTACACACCTGTCGAAACTTGGTAGAAGCGCTAAGCCTCTTTAATATCAACAAAACTATGTGTCTTTTCAAAGCACTACAAAATGTAAGGCCCGATCGGACAGACTTGGATCACGAAACAAGCCCAAATCGCATTTCTTGTGTTCTTCATTGTTCTATATTTAAAATGCTATTCTCTACTGTGAAAATGTAATCCTTTGTTATTTTTTGTAATTGGTGTGAATTTTTCAGTTCATTTTGTTCAGAAAGCGCAGGGAAGAACCAACCTCATGGTGGACGGCTTCAAGTTCTCCCATCCGCGGCGAAGAGTGGACGGAATTACCAGATGGAAGTGTACGGCCTATCCCAGTTTGCGTTGTTCTGCGTTTGCCTTGACGGATGCATTACAAAAGCTGCTGGACTTTGATTCTAACCATAACCATCGACCACCGCACTAATCACAATGTTATTTATTAGGATAGGTTGTTGCAAAAAAATTGATCAATTCATCATATATTTGTAGTTAATTTTCACGTTCTGTGAGTATTCAAGTTCTGGGATTATTTCAGTTTTATGATGTAAGTGTCCTATAATGATGTAATCACAGAACTTTAAATGTGCAAATTAACTTCAAATATTTGATGAACTGTTCAAATATTTTGAAACAATCCGTCCTAAGTGTTGTGGCTGTTCATCTCAATGATCAAAACAATATTAAACATGTTGGGAAACTTCCAAGGTTAATTTTGATTTATTTAGGTTATCGTAGAGATTACAATGAATATTTAACTGGACTACACGTCCTTCCTAAAGTAGACTCTAAGCTAAGCATTTCTGATCGATTAATGGCGTCCACCCTAGTATTAGATGCCTTCTGCAATCATTGTAACTGTTCGTACATTAGACACGAACTACGATAGAAGGTACTCTTCGGATGTAATACTCAACTGGCATTGTTGGGATATCGCCAAACTTCGTATAACTAACTAGTAATACTAAGTTAAGGGCCATTAACCAGTCAGCGGCCGATAATTCAAATTTCGTCGAAAGATGTACAGGTCGGTCCCAATGAGAAAGATTAATTTTTTTCCGTTCCAGCTTTTTGAAATAATAACTTAATATCGATTTTATTTCATTCAAAATTTGCATTAAATTTATACCTACATTCAAAAATGCTGAAAGGCGTGATGATAAAACTATTAAAATTATGTGCTTTTTGTAATTATTTTTTGATCATTAGTATTTAATTTTTTTCAAAAATATCTAAGCCAAATAAGATTGTAAAAATAATCTTAGATATATTAGTTTGTAAGACCGTAAATAAATAGACAAACTGAAGTATTTTCGTCACAAAACACATCCGCAGATCTTTTTTTTAATGATTTTATTTAAACTAAAATTAAAATTCTGAAACAAAGCTTTCCCGATAATGTATTGATTTATTTTACTGCATGATTTGAAATTTGTGTTATATACAGGGTGCGGCACGGAAACTTGCTGATTTACTTTTTTACTTGTTGTATCGTCTAGTACACATTCTGAATTTTTGTTGTAAGTAGTTTTAAAAATGACATCGGGCAAATGGCGGCCCTCATTAGTGATACACTGATCTACCCTCTTTCGAGCATATCGACGGGAATGTTGGTGATGGCTTGGCGGATGTTTTCCTTCGGGTGTTGCAGGGTCCGGGGTTTGTCGTTATAAACAATGGATTTGAGATATCCCCATAAAAAAAAATCGCAGGGTGCCAAATCGGGGGAGCGCGCCGGCCACGGTACGTCACCCCTCAAGGAGATAAGGCGCTCGTGGAAGTGTTCCCTCAAAAGCTCCATCGAAGTTCTCGCTGTGTGCGCTGTGGCTCCGTCCTGCTGGAACCATAGGTCCCCAAGTTCCATTTCTTCAAGTTGTGGAAGAAAAAATGTCTCAATCATTTCTCTGAAGCGAACTGCATTGACAGTAACAGTGCGTTCATCTTCCTCGAAAAAATAAGGCCCAATTATTGCAACTCTCGACAATGCACACCACACTGTAACCCGTTCACAATGAAGTGGCACCTCATGAAGTTCTTGGGGATTGACATCACTCCAATACCGCATGTTTTGTTTGTTGACACACCCGGAAAGGGGGAAATGGGCCTCATCACTGAAAAACACGACAGCGTCGTGTGGCAAGTTTCTGAGCGTTTCACATGCAGTTTGGCGAGAGGCGAAATCGCGTACATTCAACTTTTGGACCACAGCAAGTTTGTAGGGATGAAACCGGAGTTCCTTGTGAAGAATTCGTCTCACTGTGCGATCAGAAATCCCCAGGGCAGCAGCGTGTTTACGCGCCGAACGCCGGGGAGAGCGCAAAACCGACTCCCTCACCCTCTCGACGTTTTCTGGAGTTCTGGAAGTCCATTGACCTCCTGAGCCTTTTCTTGCCACACTCCCACTTTCCCTGAATATGTCCACCCACGAAACAATTGATTGCCGCCTAGGAACGGGACCCGCGGGATGAATGTTGAACCGAGTACGGAAGGCACGTTGGGTGGCGACCACCGAATGACCGCTAGAAAAGTAGGCCTCGACGGCAAACGCACGCTGTTCCTTTGTCCAATGCATGACGCCAACTGGCTTATAGTGTAACAAAACTTCAAGACCCCCTCTTTCCAATGAGACCCTCCCCACCTGTTTCTGACCACGCCTCGCTCGTCGGCGTCCAATTCAAATCAGCAAGTTTCCGTGCCGCACCCTGTACTACAAAATTTTGTTTGAAAATTTAACAAATCTGCCAAGACCTACGGTATAACCCTATTATGCTAAAAATAAACATAGTTTCTCATAATTTAAAACACAGCTTTACTAGATAAAAGAACAATCTTTGGAAATCAATTTATACTTTTTTGTGGAAAAGAGTCAACACGGCTAAAATTTTATTTAAAAATGACAAATTTCCGTTTTTGTCTGGTTATTCCCTCTTAGCCAATGTTGCGTAAATAATAATCAATGAAAATGTAATGTAAATGAAGATTATTATTAAGCATGAAATAAAGAATTCACCCTTATATGAAATGAAATTAATGTTAATAGAATATTAAGATTTGATGAAACTAAGGTGGTACGAGGATGTTATTATTAAATAATTGGATTGACTAAGACTATATTTGGAATTATTAACTCAGGCCGTGCAAGAAACTTTAAGATTTCTACACTTTAAATTCAATGTCACTTGTTAAGTGTTTCTAATGTAGGTAAATAAACTATAATGGGCGCCAGATCGTTTAAACGTAA
Organism: Limnephilus rhombicus; assembly: GCA_929108145.2. Taxonomy (NCBI): domain Eukaryota; kingdom Metazoa; phylum Arthropoda; class Insecta; order Trichoptera; family Limnephilidae; genus Limnephilus; species Limnephilus rhombicus. Next base: position 33,631,210 of record OV815284.1, on the reverse strand, counting down.
CGATCCAATAATTTAATTTAAAGAAGTTAATGATAAACCGTAATTAAGAAACTAATAATTAAAATTGAATGATTTACTTTATCGGTATTTCCGCCATATTCGGTTCACCTCGGAAGCCGTGGGCAATATCCTATACTAACGACATCTATTGAAGGAAGCTGAAATTACATGACTAACCTCTACACTCTACACTACACCATGTTTAAGCTTGAAGATGAACTATTTTTTTAATGTTTCATAACCTTCCTATACCTAAGGTGTATCGTTTTTTTTAATATTCTGTATCAAATCTCAGTTCCCATGATGGAAATTTATTAAGTCGAGACATAACCACGTTTATCGGGGGTCTGCCTGAGACTCACATTTTAATTTATTTCGGTGAATTCGTAATTGAATTATCATTTTTATTTCCATTCCTCACAAGGGATGCGAGTTATTTATATTTTAGATTAATAAAAACAGTACGTTGCCATCATTTTTTTAACGTACAACGCCTTTAAAAAATTGTAACACGTTGTACAACTAAAGTTAGCGGTGAGCACCAGATTTTTTTTTCTAGACGATGAATTAATAGCTTCGGGAGGTGTTCATTTAGAAACATCTTAAATACTAGTAACACGTTCTTCAGAATTATTTAAAATGAACCCGGCGGAAAGGTCGAATCTCCAGGCCTGTTAGGGTGAATACGACCGTACGTCCGTCCAATAATCCGTGCCGCGGGCGCATATTTGTTTACACGCTTTCCTCACTTACGTCGTTGAGATTCCCACATTATTTTTCTTCTTCTTCTTTTCTTTGATATGGCAAATTCGACAGTAGGTCTGTCCAATACACGGGTTGCGAGTCGAAATTTGTATACACAGCTTCTTTACTTACGTCATTAAGATTCTGAATATATTTTAGGGTATAGTGTCTTCTTAAAAAAAATCATTTTCGTCACGTGCCTGTTTTTTTGTTGTTGTTAATTTCACAAAAATTTTCTTTACATTCATTAGTAGGCCCTAAGGAACGTAATTTCCTTAGGGCCTATGTCATCTGCTGCTACATCTGTTGGATGCGATGTGAAGGGTCTTTTTGTGGAAAGGAAGGAGTGAACCTGGATCTTTAAGAGACCCATGCTGTAGGAGGGAGGAAACACAGAGGCCGGCAAATCGCTCCACAGCCGAGCTTTTGAACTCACGAACTAGTCGTAGACGCGACCCGTTCTCATGCGACAAATGTCAACCGTGTACAAATGTTCGGCGCACGTTTGGTATGTTTCCGTCTGTGCACTGGTGTCGAAGGGATCAATGACGCTAGTTCCCGGAGCATCTTCCATTAAAATACCGGTAGAACAAGCACTCCCACCAAACGCCGTCCTCTAAAAATTCTGCAATCCGTTTGGATTGGAGAATCTTATGCACGAGTCGAGGGTTTTTTTTCTGGTATTATTATTTATACCTAACGCAAAATTAAATTCCGTCGTCAACCGACTGACTAATTTATGAAATAAATACTAAATCGACATCACGGGTTTTAAAAGCCTATCAACTTATAAAAGTATCAAAAAACTTGTAATATTATCAAAATTGTATGCCATTCTTGGTATATCTATGCCGTCCTAATTTTTTTTCTGTCCTTGTTTCTTGTTACTAAAGTAATATTATCAAAATTGTATGCCGTTCTTGGTATATCTATGCTGTCCTCATTTTTTGCTGCCCTTGTTTCTTATTACTAAAGTAATATTATCAAAATTGTATGCCGTTCTTGGTATATCTATTCGTCTTCATTTTTTTGCTGCCCTTGTTTCTTGTTACTAAAGTAATATTATCAAAATTGTATGCCAATCTTGGTATGTCTACGCCGTCCTCATTTTTTTGCTGCCTTTGATTCTTGTTACTACTTGGTACGTACATTCAATATGAATTGTTTATATTATACCCTTATTTTTTATTTCACTTATTAATTATTTCCCACCTAAACGTGTAATGTAATTACATGTAAAAGACACAATGGGCCATCAATAGATTTTATTTTTTTTCTGACTTTAATTTTTTTTTCGTTATTATTGTTTTTGAATTTATTATTTTATGTTATCTTTTTATTGTTATTTTATTTTTTTTATGTCATTTTCTTTTTCACTGGCAAAGTATCCGGTGAGACCCACAAAAGGAAATGGGTGTGGAACCATTTAACACCTCTGCCATAAATCACCCCAAGTGGTTCGCGATGTTTGATGACTTAGCAGGGTTGCCCAGGTTCACAGGCGCGAGGTTTGTCCGAGTCTTGGCGGCAGAAGCGTCCGCCCACCAATGGGAAAAAATATTATTGTTTCAATAAGAAATTGAAATAAAAAAATAGAAAAATAAACAACTGTAATTCTAATCCACAACTATGGGTTAAACACCCCCGCTCACGAAAACACCGATATTTGTAACATGAATGACGTCTAGTTAACAGTTTACACACCAATAGCCTTACTAAAAAAACTTGGTGAAAATTTTATTCAATTGATAAACGACCGTGTATGTGAAAACCCTACTAATTAAAAACTGACAAAAAATGTGTTCATCTAACGATATACATTACTTATACAACCAAAGAGAGTAGTATATATGTTGTATATATACTCGTTTTATTTATAATTTCTCAACGAATTCCGGAATTTATCGAAGTTATTTTAAATGTCAAATGATAATTTTGATTATTTTTTTAAAAAAGTTGGCAATGTTATGGATGCCGTTGGTGAATCAAATACGTTAATTTTAGGAGATTTCAACCTGGGAAATATCGGTTGGACCCACAACGAACCAAACCAGAATCATTCCCTATCCCCAGAAAATTATAATTCTGACATCGGTAACCATCTTGTAAATTTTCTTGCTCTAAATAACCTCAATCAATTCAATGGCATTGCTAATAGTAACTCTAGAATCTTAGATCTCGTTCTATCCAATTCAAAAACATTACAAGTCAGGCAAAGTACCGAAATCTTAAGTCGCATTGATATACATCATCCACCTTTAGAGATTGAATTTAGTTTTGATTTCAAATTAACAAAAATGCTAAAAAATAAAAACTTACTTAAATATGATTTTAATAAGAATGATTACGTTCAATTCAATCAGGAATTACAAAAACTGAATTGGGCACTTCTTTTACCTGATTTCATGTCGGTAGACGATATGGTTTCTTTATTTTACACTCATTTGTATCGTATAATTGAGAAATGCGTAACCAAATTTGTAAATCGCAACAGGCAGCATCCCCTCTGGTACTCACCAGACTTAGTTAAATTACTAAAGGAAAAAAATAAATTTCGACTTCTCTATAAAAAATATAAGAATCCACGTGATAGAAATTCTTACGAACTCTTACGCACCCGTTGTTCCAAACTCATTAGTAATTGCTACTTTAAACACATTGAACAAATAGAATCGTGTCTGGTTAATCATAATAACGTTAAAGTTTTTTGGAGATTTGTCAAACACAAGAAACAAAACATAAGTACTATCCCCCAAAACATGACGTTTGGAGAAAAAAAATCATCAAACGGCGAGGAAAGCAGCGAACTATTTGCCCAGCACTTTTCATCAGTGTATGAGAAAGATGACATTAGAAGCAATGAAGAGACTCAACCTCAATCTGAATCAATAGACTATTCGCACAGCTCTCTGCACACAGTAAACATTAGTGTACACGATGTAAACATAGAAATGCTTAACCTCGACCAAAGCAAAGGCCCTGGCCCCGACAAAATTCCACCACTCCTAATAAAAAAATGTGCACACAGTCTCGCACTCCCTCTGACTATCATTTACAGGAAATCATTATCTTCATCCATTTTTCCAACAAGATGGAAACAGGCTAATATTGTACCAATACCTAAAAGCGGAGACCTTCACGAAGTCACAAACTATAGACCCATCTCTATTCTCTGTTCATTTGCGAAAATTTTTGAAAAATTAATTTGTCCATATCTGAATTATCATCTCAAAAATCTTATAACTCCAAAACAGCATGGTTTTCTCTCCCAGAAATCAACATCCTCTAATTTACTTTGCTATGTCAATACCTTAACCGAAGCTGTCGATAGAGGTCAACAGATAGACACAATCTACACAGATTTTAGCAAGGCCTTCGATAAAGTAAATCATAGATTACTAATTCACAAACTAAAACAAATGGGTGTTCATGGTACCTTGCTAAATTGGTTTTACTCCTATCTAACTGACCGCATACAAAGAGTAGTATTTGATGGCTATGAGTCAAGAGGATTAGATGTGCCATCTGGAGTGCCGCAAGGGTCCCATTTGGGCCCAATCTTGTTTCTTGTTTTTATAAATGACTTGTGCGATGTTATTTTGGATTCTGAAATTTTGTTGTTTGCTGATGATTGTAAGATATTCAAAATTATCCATACATTACTAGACTCAATACTTCTCCAAAACGATATTAACAGAGTTTTAAAGTGGTGCAACGACAATAGAATGTTTCTGAATTCTTTAAAATGTGTTCACATAACCTTTACGCGTAAACACAATTATATTCCAACTCAATATTTTATCGACGGTACTAAACTCCAGGAAGTCGCAACCATTCGGGACCTAGGCGTATTATTTGATAAAAAACTTACTTTCACACCTCATATCGACAATATCATTTCTAGATCTATGAAAATGCTAGGATTTATCAAACGAAACAGTAAACATTTTAAAAATCCCACATCAAAAATAACGCTGTACAATTCCTTCACCCGCAACGTGTTGGAGTACGCAAGTGCTGTATGGAGTCCAACCTACAAAGTTCATATTCAGCGAATAGAGCAGGTTCAAAAACATTTTATGTACCACCTGGCATATTCCGATAGGCGAGCTCGATCACTTCCTCACTACACTGATAGACTAAAATTCTACAATATACGCACCCTTGAACAGAGAAGACTAAATACAGATCTAAATTTTCTATTCAAAATTGTAAATGGTTTAATAAACTGTCCTTTTCTACTTCATCAAATCAGGTTCAATGTTCCTAGAATTGGTTCACGACTGGTAAATTATGTTCCGTTAAATATTAAAAAATATCGAACTAAGCTGGGGTATGACTCAGCCTTATCGAGAATGTGCCGTAATTTCAATGAGGCTTATAAAAAACATTCGATTAATTTGACAATGTCAACATTGGCCAACTTCAAATCAAATCTTAACAAGCTTTAAAGCTCCCTATTACGTTGTTCTATAAACTTGTGAACCTATAAACTCATTGTTCTAAAAACTTGTTCCTTGTAAAACTTGTTAATTATTATTTTGTAATGTACATATAGTATGTGTTTGTGTGAATGAATGTAATGTATATGTAAGTATTATATTATCAATGCTGTGTTTGTCTTTAATTAGTGATAGCATCAACCATGTTCAGTGTAATTTTATCTGTGAAAGCTTTGATGTAAATCACTGTTGACAAACCTAATAAATAAAAAAAAAAAAAAAAAAAAAAAAAAAAAAATGTCCTGTATATTTCTTATTTTTGACGATGTTGTAAGAACAAATATCATTTTAGAAATTAGATAAAACAATCTTTTACGCTTTTGTGCTTCAAATATACTTAAATGAAATTAAACAACAAAAAACAGCCCTTTTATTTAAAGAATTTGCAACAAAACTATAACTTCAATTTATCTCGTTCAAACAATTAAAAATTATAAAACATATAATGCTAATTTCCCAAGAATAACTGATATAATCTGATATTTTGGATTAATTTTTGCACAATTTTACCGTCGATTTCTCGAATTTTTATTTATTTACACGCAAAAGGCATTTATAATATTATATAACATTACATTCATGGAAGTTTTATTAAACTCTCGCTGAAATCAATTAAAAAATAATTGTTTTGAATAACCTATCTTTAACTGTTAACAAAACTAAATTAACAACAAGATTAAAAAAAAAAACTTATCTCATTTATAAACCAATACACACGAAACACATTTAGCATATATTTTTAGTTCTAGGAGCGATTTTTTTTACAATAAAGATGTATTATTGTTATTTCATAAATATTTTTATAATTGCATTTTTATTGATAAAAATAGTAATAAAATTCAGGTCCAATTTTTTTTTGTGAACCACATTCGTTTATTGACTTTAATAGTTCAACATGTTAAAACTTTTTTTAAAGGTTCCGATGTCGCCTCCAAAACAATATACCGCAGAAAGGCAGGAGGAAGGGCGTTTAAGTCATATAGTGAAGAAAGTATGGCTCTATGTATAAAAGATATCACTAACAAAGTAATGACACAGCGAGAAGCCGCAGACAAGTACAAAATACCTCGTAGTACCATATTGTTTAGACTAAAAGCACTGCGTGCAAGGAAAATTATCTCACCTAGTCGCCAATACCAATAAAAAAGGATTATTGTTATTGTAATTAATGCATATTTTAGCCTTCAGAAGAAAAAAACGTTTGTCGAGCATTCTGTGAATTTGGATTTCCGATAACTTAAATCGGCCTCCGGTAAATTGTATAAATGTACCTAGATTAATGTGTATTGTATTAGAATTTGAAATTAAAACCCTTTTGTATTGTATTGTAAACATGTAGCTGGAATGCCGAGCTCCCGCGACCTAAAACCTCCATAGTGTGCCGAGGGTAAAAATGTAAAAATCCCACGAACAAAATGTAGTAATGGCAGATATCCACGTACCCCAGCTCCCAACAGATACAAATTTTTCGTATCCAATGGGTACTTTTGGCACTTGAGAAGAACTATCCATAAGTAATCCAAAGTAGAAAAGCATTAAAAGGAAGCTTTTCCATGTGCCTGATCTTGAGGGAATAAGGGGTAAACCAAAAAACTAAACGTCGTGTTGTTAAAAAATTAAATACACCTACTTTTTCTTATTGACCGCAAATCTGCGTTTTATTTGAAATACTATTTATTGACTGCTCTATGATATATGTATGTAGTCACAACATATTCTCTCAATTATAATCCATTTGCGATTTGTTAAAAGATATAATAAAAGATATAGTGTTCATTCCAAAATATTTTTTTAAAGACTACATTTTTCAATCCTTCTTCAGATAATTTCAGCAAAAAAACCTTTTTTTATAGCTATAACGAAAATTAAAAACAAACCTGATTTTGGACGATAGTTGTGTGAAATTATAATACTTTTTTTCTAACTTCATCATCTTTGACGGCCGGCGTAGTCCAGTGGTAATGCTCTTGACTCGCACACCGAAGGTCGCGGGATCGAATCCCGGCGTGGCAAATAAATTTTATTTGTTTGGTTTGTGTTATTCACAATTTATTCATATAAAATAATATATAGTATATTTGCGGCACGTTCCAGAGTGGAAGATACTCTCAGTATCGCCCAGGTGTAAGACCAACATTCAGAATTGAAACGTTGCTTGAAATGGCATTAGCCGTATTTGGTGACCTGATCTGAATAGCCAGGTTCCTCACCTTCCTCTTCCCTATCTCTTTTCCCTCCCCGCTACCTCCAGCCTCACAACATACCCCATTTTGGGGATGCCATAGTCTCACTGACTTCAGACGGGAGCAGTTGGGACTCTTGTGCGGTATTCATATAAAAAAAAATCTTTCCATGATTTACGTATCATTTATAATTACTTGATCATCTTCCCGTGTCTCATCTACGAGTTATTTATGTATCCAAACTTTAGCATCTCCCCTTGTTCCTGTGTCATTTATCCAAGCTGCATCATCTTCCCGCCTCTCATATCTATCGTTTATCCAAATTGCATCTGCCCATGTCCCATACTGTATGATTTATAAAATACTTTTTACCTTTCTGTGTCTCTCTTTAAAGAATATTTTTATTATAATTATTTTAAACATTTGTTGCAAGCGAACACTGCAGCGCCTTTACAAAACTATTGTTTCGGACAATGACCTTGTATCTTCAGCGCCGCCGATTCAGCATCTCACCAAGTGCTACTGTGTTCGCTAACCACCTTCTAAGTAAGTTCACATATAAGTGTTAATATATTGTAAATATACTTGTAAGTAACTCAACAGTGTTCTTATTTGATTACAGTTTTTCAGTTTGATTAATTTGGGAGGCGGGAATGGGTACCGCCGCCCCGGGAACCTTTATTGGATAACCAACATCTCTGCCATAGGTCACTATAAGTGGTTCGCTATGTTTGGTCATTTAGCAGGGGTGCCCGGGTTCATGGGGTGAGGTTTGTCTAGGTCTTGGAGGCGGATGACTAGGACATACTGAACCCAAGATTCCTACCCACCCCTTAAACCCTTTTCCTTTCCAGAACTCTCCTCACCTTCCTTTTCTTAAACACAGCATCATAGGTGAGCATAAAGATGACATAGGCCCTGAGGGAAATTGTGTTCCTCAGGGCCTCCTGTGTGGAGCTCATGTAAAAAAAAAAACGTATTTTGGCCTCAAATCCAAATTTAAGTTTTGTATGAAAAAGGCCGCGCAGCTGCTCCTCTATCCTATTCTCCTATACACTTATTTCAATATTTTATATATATATATAGGTCAGTGGTTTAGTGGGCATCGCGTTTGGGTCCAACCCAGGCGTTCCGTGTTCGATTCCTCGGCTGGCTAAGTCCTCCATCACGACTCAAGCAACATTTTCTGCTTACTGTGGTGGTAGTAGGAGGTTTTCAAATATTGTCGTGTTTTTCGTAATCTGGAAATGTTTGTCTTTCTTAAAAAAATAAATGTTTATTTAATTTTGTCAAACTAAAGCTTTCCTTTTAAACCATGAAATTTTATTTGATCAATCAAAACCTTTAATTTAACTTACTTATTTTTCACACATATTACGAAAATGGTCTTAAAACTAAAATCAAACGCATTTTTTTGCTTTAACATAACAACTAGGCTATATTTAATAAAAGTAAAGCAAATTGATATTATGAAACTATTGTGTGTTGTTTTCATAAATATTAAAATATAATTCGGGAGATATTATGTTTTAAAATTATATGCCAAAACCGATTTAGTGTAAACTGATTTAGTGAATAAAGAAAACGCAGACCATACACATACCAAAAGATTTGGTCTACATGAGGACACAGCCATTTGAAAATTTACAAATAAATGCGGGTAACGAACAATCGCTTGTTTTGTACCACCTAAATCTTTATTTACCACTTATCACTTGTTAAATTTACCTGTCAACAAACTGATTTGGCAGTTTAGCGGGTTTTCATTTTAGACCTGACCCAATGAACTAATTCTTAATGATTTTTTTAGTTCATTACATACCCCTTAAGAGTGGACGAACTCTCTTGATGGTTGACGGCTTTACCTTTTGCCAGACAACGAAAAATGCCTCCGGCAAAACACGATGGAAGTGTTCCTCGTACCAGAAAATGAATTGCGATGCCTTTGCCTTGACGAACGACCAAATGCTGGTGAAATATGCAACTGTGCACAATCACGATAAACCGAATTACTACTGTACAGCAGATGGGTCGTTTATCAAAATTTAAAATTCACACACAATATTGATTTTCTTCGGTGCCTATCTAAAACTTATTATTTATTGTCTTTCTTCGTGTATTTACTTCATTCAAACATCGTCATCTTCCATGTTGCACATTTTACGCATTTTAGTTTAGTTTTATACACATTTAAAAAAAAAAAAATTGAGTCTTGTGTTTCTTTTATCAAATCTTTATCATCTTCCCTTGTTAGATGTGCGTACAGAGGCATGCATTCTATTGACCTATATATTTCATTCTAAGTATGCAAAATGATGCACATATCATATTAAAAATGTTAACCGTATGGAAAAAAAATATTACACAAAAAGTACATGTTTGCGTAATGCGCATTCAAGGGAAGACTTGTTTGTGTTAGGCCCTGTTATTTCGCAGAAATTCACCTGTGACAAAGTTATCAAAATGCCATTCAGCGTCTTTTTTTTACTTTTGAAAAGTCCCACGTTTTGAGCTTTATATCAAATTGTAATAAACTGACAAGCTTAACAACATGATAGTTGTCCTCTTCTGCTGATCACGATTTGTTTAAAAGCTGAAACGGACTTAGAATCGGCATTTGACTGGACTTTTCGACTTTAAAAAAAAATGGCGCTGAATAGCCATTTGATGATAGTGTTACATTTGAATTTTTGTGTCTAAAAAGACCGTGCCTTTAGGTACAAATCACAAATGTAGCAATCAGTTGCATCTGTTGATACTTGTATTAATTAGTACACTTTACCAACGAAATAAAATCATATTGTGTTGACTTTCTTTCATGCAATTTTGCAATCGTAAAAAGGTAAAATTTTAATACAATATCCAGTAATTGGCTTGTAACCCGTCTAATCACAGGAGGCCCAAGTTGTCCCAGAACATCATTTGCCGTTATGATAAAAGGAGACCCAGATTGTCCTAGAGCGACCGCGTGTTATTAAAAGTTAGATATCTCCCTTCCTGTCTTGCGAACATTTGTGATTTTTTATGTTAGAAATCGAAAGAAATAGTGCTTCTAATTGCGTTAGGAATATTTGAGTTAGAGTCTGTTAAATAAGAGTAGGAAATATAAAAAAATTTACCTACAAAATTTGTTGGCTGGCAACACCAATTTACCTGTCAAATATTCTTTTAAAGTGCAATCACACTAAAAAAGCAAAACACCGTATACACATTTAAAAATACATATTTTTGTTCCTAAAAAAAATCGAAGAAAGCACTGTTGTTAAGGTATCTACTAAATGATATAATTTGATTAAATTGTGTTCTACAAAGTGATTGGCTTCCATTTAATTTAACATAATTTTGAATTTAACAATAGGTAGAAAGGAAGAATCATTTGGTGAGGTTAGTTACACTACTTTTAGATCTGAATGAGTTAAATATATCAGATCTAAAATTAGAGACATGATCTAAAGTCGGGACAACGCTAATAGTTAATATAAACAGTTAGTTTTGCTGTTTAACGTTAGGGGTTTCATTTGCAACCTGGCCTAATGCATTTGTTCATTATGATTTTATTTAGTTCAGTACATTCCTATTAAGAATGGACGAACCCTGCTGTAACCGACGTGTTCATACCCTCGAAATCTTTTTCATCAATGTTCATCGTTGGCTCGGTCCTCTGCAGTTTTGTGGTCATTTCTTGGAAATTAGTAAAAAATAACCTGGCCTCAAAATGCAAGACTACCGTGCCGCCAGCGAAATGTTGATGAAAAGGATTTCACTTGTTCATTTTTCTTGTTAGAATTATCAATCTTGTTTATTTTATGCTTAGAATTAATTAAATAAAATATCTTAAGGTTTTCTCATTAAAAATGCACATTTCCCCAGTGCAACAAATAAACGATACTTTCAGGTTGCCACTGGGGAGATTGTAAACTCATTATTTTTACATTCTAAATTTTGTATGTTATATTCTTAATTTTTTACTTTTAAATTTTAAAGTCTGCGAGCCTTGCATGACAATGAAATAATCAGTTTTCATTGTAGGACCTGCAAGACCTCCAGCAAAACATAAAACTTTGTCTCTAGGTAAAAACCCATAGAAAATAAAGTCATGTTTGTACTTGTCAAAACACTTGGCAGATGAAATTTTCACATTTTTCCCATTTCAAAAATCCAGGGACCTCGTGGGATGATGAAATAAACAGATTTCGGTAGATTATCTCACGGGAAACCTGGGAAAAATAATTTAATTGTATTTCATTGTGAAATCATTTAATTAAAATCATATAATGTAAATCTTCAAAACAAAAATCTTAAAATGCATCAAAGTTCTCCAAACAAAAAATCTAGTTATACATCATACTTTTCCTTACTTGTTTCTAACTATAAATTTGTTTTTTAACTAGTAGTTTGCGCTACAAAATCCTGTAAAGTTTGAAATTTAAGCGAGCGCTTTTTCAAATGAAACAGGCAAAATATATTATGAGCATTTCTCCGCCCCTTATATACTAGTGGTGGCGCGGAATGACTCCCCCCACCACTTTTCTGTGGATTTGTCCGGCCCCAAATCGGGCTCACCAATTAGAATATAAGGAACAAATTTTTTGGAATAAAACAGTTCAAGTTTTTTACTCAATAAGTGTTTTATTACGTACTTCCTCTTGAAGACCTCTCTCCGACTGCCTCCTGCTGAAGCTCTGCCTGATCATCAAGCCTGGTGCCTACCTCCTCAAGACAAGCCGGCCCTACTAAGGACACCGCAAGGCGCCAGGTTCAGACAGAGACCAGGACATCCAGGGCTGCTATTCACCAATCTCTGGGTGCAAGGAGGCAGATCTAGGGTTGCCACCCTCAACAATCCAGGGTTACCACCCTCATCATTTGGACACATCCGGACCAGCGTGCACGAGACGCCGGTGCCCCTATTACAGTCTTGTAAAGACGCTGACACGTCTGTTACACCTGCTGATGATTGGTGGTTCGCCAATGGAAAAAACACCTTGAAGCAAATTAAAATGTAGATGTATTTCATACCAGAAAATCCATTGCCTTGCATTTGTCATGACATGATCGAATGGTGGTGGAGTGCTGATAAGAGCAAAATCACGTTAAATCACCGAATTATTATCGCGCCTCCAATAATGGAGTATATGTTAAAATTTAAACGGCGTAGGGTGTTATTGTTTTGTGAAGAACATACTCAATAGACTTTAACCAGTACCTATTTCGTGTGCTTTTCTGGAGTAAAAAAAATTATGCTATATTTGTCTACGATGACATTTTTTCTTCTATTAATAGCAAAAAATCTCCCGCCCCTGCATCACATTTACCACCCTGAAGGAAACCACCTTATGCTGAAGGAAAGGGAAATTGCATACCACGTGGTACAAATGGGTCTGCATATATTATTTTGAGCCTTTGTGAGCCGGGCGTACCGATGACAGGATTGCAGAGATATTTTTTTTATCTATTACTTTTTTGCTATAAAACTATTTTGGGAAAATTCATGATAGTGTTATGTGGAATAAGGCAATATTTAGTATCCAGATTTGAGTTGTCAGGTACATCCCTATGCTCTTTCTCTCTTCTCCTTTCCTTCCGCTTCTCAAATTTTCTTTACTGGGGGTGAAATAGTCTCACTGACTCCGGGAAGTTGTACCGTGTGTAGCAAAAATATCTGAAATCGATCATAATCGTGTCATCTTAGATCACAATCGTGCCAGGTTCACTATATCTATGAAGCAAAATATGTGACTTTTCTCTAATAAAGACATTGGTTTTAAAGAGACGATTTATTTTTTTTATTCCACGTTGATCTTACTTTTCTTTGTTGAAATTACAGATTTGTTTTTATATAATGCGTTTATAATTCCCTATTATACGTCTATAATGTTATATTGTCGTGTGTTATTTTTTAAAAATTGTATTGAATTATGACGAAAATAACTATGATAACACGCCATTTGGAATAAATGTGAAAAATGCTGTTTTTGTGCTCTCTTTTATACCCAAGATATTCTTCTAAAACACTTTATCTTTTTAAAATAGCAGTTCTATTGTCAACATCTGTTAGATCTGCGTCATTGTAACATTTCGAGTTTATTAATAAAGTAAAACTTTTTTTTAAATTAAAAAATGAGACAGTATTAGGACGAAGTTCAATATTGCCAGGATTGACATCATTGAAATATATAGTCCTGGGTCGATCGTGAACTACTCGATCATTGTTACCTTCGCAAACCACCAATGGATTTGCTTTTCAAATAAAGATTCGATCTTCAGCACGCATATCCCATGATGTGTGCCGGTGTCGCGAACGACCATAGACGTATGAATTTTGTAGGCTGGGCAAACCTACTACCTTCCTACCCACGCCAGGCGAAAGTACCCGAACAAAGATCGGGTGACGGGTACTCGGGTTTTGGGTACGACGGGACTTTCGACTCACGGCGGACGGCGGCGGGCAGGGTGCGCGTCGATCTCTCTTCGGAGACGGGGTATTCTCGACCCGATCATTTCGGCAGTGTTTCGTGAGCGACCCGGGTTGTGTAAAATTATGGATCATCCCAGCTGTACTGGGAATGTTATAAACTTTTTGCTAATACGCTACATTTATTTCAGTTATCTACATACCTACAAAACAAGGAAAATCCCTCTTGATGGTAAACGGATTTACGTACTACCATACCAAAACTCAAGCAGGTGGTAAATTTCGATGGAAGTGTACTGCCTACCAGAAAAACCACTGCGAATCAACTGCCTTGACTAGTCAACAGTCTCTAGTACATTTGTGCGAGGTTCATAATCACGAACCGCCAAGGTACTTCCGTGCACCAAACGGAACTTTTGTCAAACTTTAGACCAGTGCAAATGAAATATAATATAACATCCATACTAAATGTGAAATTATTTTACCAAATTTGAAGTCCTACGTATACTGTGTGAATTTGATTATTTTGAAATACAGATCTTAACCTAACTTACACCAATAACCAAGTAGGTTTTCATTTTGGGATTCGGGTATGGGTACCGCCGCCCCGGGTACAATTTATTGGAAAACCAACACCTCTGCCGTAGTGGTCCAGGGTCGATCGTGAATTACCCGATCATTGTAACCTGTTCACGAACCATCAATGAGCGATCGTGTTTCTTTAAAAAAAAAATCGATCGTCAGCATCCGTTTGCCACGATGGGTTCCGGTGTGGCGAGTGACCACAGACGTATGCATTATTTGGGACCGGGCAAACCTACTACCTACCTATGTCAAGTGAAAGTACCTGATCAAAGATTGGGTGACGAGTGCTAGGGTTTAGGATACAACGGGTACTTTTGACGCGATGGTGGCGGGCATACGCATCGATCTCTTTTCGAAGAGTGGGTACTCTCGACCTTATCACTTGGCTAATGGGTCGTGAGCAATCTGGGTCGTGTAAAATTATCGATCAACCCAACTCTATTTGGAAATGTTATATTTTTGGTAATAAACTGTGTGCTAATATGCTATTTATATTTCAGTAATCTACATACCTACAAAACAAGGAAAATTCCTCTTGATGGTAAACGGCTTTACATATTACCATAACAGAACTCAAGCGGGTGGTAAAGATCGATGGAAGTGTACTGCCTACAAGAAAAACCACTGTGAATCAACTGCCTTGACTAGTCAAAAGTCACTAGTACAATTGTGAGGGGTTCATAATCATGAACCCCCAAAGTACTTCCGTGCACCAAGCGGAACTTTTGTCAAAGTTTAGACCAGCACGGATGGAAAATTAAATATTATCCATACTAAACGTGAAATTATTTTACCAAATTTGAAGTCCTACGTAAAGTGTGTGGTTTTGATTTTTTTTAAATATATGTAGGTACCTCTGCCAAGTGCGTAATTTATCGTGTTTTTAACTCACATCAATCACTAAGTATCAACCAACACCTCTGCCGTAGGTCATCCCATTTGGTTCGCTATGTCCTAGGTCGATCGTGAATTACCCGATTATTGTAACCCGTTCCCAAATCATCAGCATGGTAGGGCAGGCGCATCGATCTCTCTTCGAAGAGCGGGTATTTTCGAGCCTATAATTTCGCTATCCCATAAAATGATCGATAAACCCGTCTCTACTGGGAATTTTGTATATCTTTTAATAAACTGTTTGCTAACATGTTACATGTATTTCAGTTTTCTTCATACCTACAAAACAAGGAAAATCCTTATTGGTGGTAAACGGCTTTACGTATTACCATACCAGAACTCAAGCGGATGGTAAAGATCGATGGAAGTGTACTGCCTACAAGAAAAATCACTGCGAATCAACTGCCTTGACTAGTCAACAGTCTCTAGTACAATTGTGCGAAGCTCATAATCACGAATCCCCACAGTACTTCCGTGCATCAAGTGGAACTTTTGTCAAACTTTAAACTTGCACGAATGAAAAAGTAAATATTATCCATTCTAAACGTGATATTATTTTACCAAATTCAAGTCCTACGTATAGTGTGCGTTTTAGATTTTTTTGCAAGGTGTGGCAAAACAGACAGTGCAGTTTTGAAGGGCTATTCGAAATAAACGGCGTAACTTATAGAAATGGGGTTTATTTTATTTTATTCGAT
The DNA here is from genome assembly GCA_929108145.2 of Limnephilus rhombicus. Classification (NCBI taxonomy): domain Eukaryota; kingdom Metazoa; phylum Arthropoda; class Insecta; order Trichoptera; family Limnephilidae; genus Limnephilus; species Limnephilus rhombicus. The sequence goes on along the minus strand of OV815284.1, from coordinate 33,615,189 downwards.
ACAGTATGCCGTTTTATGCATCTGAGTCCTGAAGATGGCATCAGAAAGATGATGGCTCCCATCAGCGATACATTGATGAAGTCGATTTCTGAAGTTTTCGGCTGCATTTTGGCACATCTCGATGGGCATAGCGAATAAACAAAACTTTCGGTACTGGGCTGAAAATAAACCAAGGCAACTTCATGAGAGACGTCGTCACTCCTCAAAAGTGATCGACCTTAATGTATAATACCTTATCGTGTATATTACTTACACCAATCATCAAGAAGGTTTTCAATTTGGGTGGCGGGTGTGGGTGCCGCCGCCCCGGGAACCATTTATTGGATAATCAACGCCTCTGCCGTAGGTCATCCCAAGTGGTTTGCTACGTTTGGAGACTTAGCAGGGTAGCTCGGGTTTATGGGGTGAGATTTGTCCGAGTCTTGACGGTGGATGCATCTGCCCTCCAGCTGCGTGGCAGGATCGTGGAAAACCGGTTGAGGGAGACCATTTGACCTCTCCTGTTTCCTGTTCCTCTCTCGGAACATCGCCTTGCACCACATTTGAAGGGATGGATGCATATGTCCTGGTAACACAGATTCCTTTCCATCCCTCATACTTTTTTCTTTCTCTTTCTTTTCTCAAAAGACCCTTACCCCATCATCCCCAAAGATGTCATATGCCCTGAGGGGGATTCTTTCTATCTATGTACTGAGTGTAAAAAGGTAGGAATTTAAGCTGAAGTCGACTTTACAGACTTTAGATCTACGTGAAGGAGAAAATTTATCTTTCCATACTATGTACAGTTAACGTACATGCACCAAGTGGGAATTTTGAAATTTTTTGACATAAGCCAAGGGGACATTTATCAAACTTTAAACTTAGGCTAGTTTACACTATTCGAGTATTTTTATCATTTACTTTCATTTTAGTTTTAATTGTACCTTGGTATAAACATGTAGACCTACACCAAATGCTTAATTGAGCGTTTCCTAACGAAAAGAAATCCCTTTGTAAAACACCACTTATTAAATCAAAATTATAATTAATAGGAAAGAAATTATTTACATTGAATTTTTAATACTAGAGTCAAGGAGCATCTAAGATGTAAGGTGTTTAAATATAATAATTATTCTGAATTTGTCAACCACATTAGGAAACAAATCATTCTTTTGTGTTTAAAAATTTACACACAAATACAACGGATTTACAATTATTAGATAACTTAGAAATAACTTAAATATATTTTCATATATTTACATTTTTATAATTTATTTTTGTAATTTAGATATCTTGATTAATTTTGTTTATTTTAAAAATATTTTTATATGTAAATGCATTTTTTACATATAAAAATATTTTTATATGTAAATGCATTTTTTACGTCTTCTAAAATATTTTTCATATTTCATTTTATATAATTGTTTTTTATAATACTAAGTGATTATTACAAACTTCTCTAATATTTTTTGTCTTTAGTTCTTATTTGTCTAAGTATATATATATATTTTGAAAATTATATAATTATAATCATCTTTATTTTTTAATGTTAATTTTATCCGAATGAAGAAACCTTTGGTTTTGAAACATGCAGATAATTTTGATTAAATCAGTGGATTTTTACAAAGTGATTTATTTTCATTTAATTAAAAATGATGCCACAAAGTGAATTTGGAAAGATTGAAGAAGGTTATATTTTTTTATTCTTATTCTCTTTGTGTCTATGAAATGGCTAATACAAATTTAAAAAAAAAACATGCATTTACTTGATTTATATGTAATTGAAAATGATTAATTGATCAACGGTAAACCTTTCAAACGTTGGTATTGTATTGCTTATTTTCTGGGTTATTCTTTTTTTAAGGAAGTAAACCAAATAGACATTTTTTATGTTCTGTTTTTATAATAATTGTTTTTAATTCAATTAAATTATTTCCTACACTTTAATCTTTCATTCTTCCTGACTACCTAATTATTGGTCCATTATTGGGGCATTACTCTATTCTGCCCTAAGCAGCTTTTAAACTTTAAAAACTTAAAAAAAATGAAGATACAAAATACATTTTTAATTAAAAAAATAAATTTACAATAAAAATAATACTCTTTGAAGGAAAGTTCTTTTAAATGGTTTTTTCTTTATGATGGCATTATTTGTTTAATTAAAAGATAAAAGCGGATAGACGCCTTCGAAATGTGGTGCTGGAGAAAAATGCTCAGGATTCCATGGACAGCCAGACGCACAAATGTGTCCATTCTGTAAGAGCTAGGCATCTACAATAAGCTTTCAACTATCTGCCTGCAACATATCTTGAGATACTTTGGTTCCTCACCAAACTGAGGACTCCAACTTGGAGAAACTCATGGTCACTGGCAAAGTTTAAAGCAGAAGAAGCAGAGGAAGGTCACTAATGCGCTGAGGGATCAAGTATCACTGGGGGTCAATGGTGTCCAGTACGTCTCAACACGTATGATGAAATTGAACAAACTTTAAACATTTCCTCTTTAGAAAAACGTAGAAAGGACTCTGATCTAATATGCATTTTCAAAATTATCAACAGTATTACTGACACACCTGCTTTGTTACAACTCATCCAGTTCAACATTCCTTCCCGTAGACTCCGAAATAATGAATTGCTGTTCCTCAATCAACATTCTACTAATTATGGATATCATTCTCCTTTATCCAGAATGTCGAGACTTGTCAACACAAATCAAAGCATTGAATTTTTTGGTGTAAGCCTAAGTGACTTTCGGCAGTCGTTACGCAATGTGGTTTTTTAAAGTATTTTTAAATCCATCTTCAAGCTACTTGTAGTTATCTTCTCTATGTACTGTTATATTATATGTATTTTGTCAATGCTCTTCATCTATATGTAATCTCTTTTCATTGTGATCTCTCTTTTTTCTTTTCTGTTCGTGTTATTGTTATATTGTTAATTGGACTATTTGTCCGTAAATAAATAAATAAATAAACACTGCACCGAACCGCGAGGAGTAATAGAGTCTTATGGAAATTGGGGTAGGGGTCCAAATCTTCAGCAACGAGGAACTGACATGAGAAGAAGAAAGATAAATAATTTTGGTTACATCACTTTATTTTGATTCTTAATCAAATTCGTGGACGATGTTTAAATATTCAGGAATACCTTTATAGTAAAGTTAAAAATTGAAATATGGATTAACTTTCTTTGGGAAAATATTTAAAAGAGGGATTACAAAAATAATAATAATTAAATTTTTTCGAATATTTTTTTTTATTGGAGCATATCTTCAAGAAGTATTAAGACTGTTTTAACATGACTTTTTTTCTAATATTTGATGAAAATTTCAGTTCGTTTTCTTCCCCTCAAGAGCGGTAGGTCCCTCCTGATGGTGAACGGCTTTACATTTTGCCAGCCAAGACAAAAGGTCGATGGCAATACAAGATGGAAGTGCTCCTCGTACCAAAGAAAACACTGCGATGCGTTTGCTTTGACGGAAGGTCAAATGCTTCTGAATGTCTCTGAACGACACAACCACGAACCGCCAAAGTATTTTTGTAACTCTACCGGGTCTTATGTCAGAATTTGATCACTTTTAAATGGCTGACTTCTGTTGGCCACACAGCTCTCTTCGGGAGATTTGACATTCTGGCACCAATTGTCCTATAAAATTCAATGCAGATTCTAATCAACGTATTACTCACATCAAAAGTTATTCGCCTGAACCTGAAAACAACTTTTGACGAAGTTGTCAGTAACGGAAATAGTTGAATTGAATTATTTTAATTCATTGGGTCTGAGAACTGTGTTGTCTTCAATTATGTGAATAGCCTACTCAGCGTACTATCTGCACCTTACAGTTTCCCCTTGAAAATGCTTGTTTAACGCGAGTAGAATTCTCTAATCTGATTAATTTTATGGGTTGGTAAAATTAATTAATTCAGCTTCATTCTCATGAATATGTACTTCATTTCTTATAATTTTTAACCGATTGCAATTGTTGCTTAGATAGACACATAGGGTTTTTTGTTGTTTTTGTTTTTAAGTGTACGTTACATAATTTTATGTATTTATCATATTGTCGGATGAATGTTGTATCTGTCATTAATAAATAATTGAATAACGAAATAAAAGCAGTTATATTTAACTCCAATTTCATTTTCATTCTGTCGGTATATTTTTCTTGTCAATAAAAACATTGTTTAATACAGCATTTGTGGCTTTTATTTATTTTTATTATTTAACGTTTTTATGTCCATAATCATTGACAGTGAACAGTGACATATCTAAATTATTATAGTTTTGATTTCGTTGTACCTACAAATTGTAGTCCCAATAGAATTTGTTGTAAAAAATGTAGATTAAAATAATGTTCCTTTTTTATGTTCAGTTATGTTTGATTTAGAAAATAGTTTGGAAATGTCCGTTTTTATAATTCGTAGTTGTCCTTCATTTTGTCGAACATTACTACAGCAAGTTTTTATTTTCAGATGACGACGTGGAAACTGAGATAGAGATAGTAGAAGTTGAGATACCTTTGGACAACACGGATAAAATCGAAGCCTGGACGAAGAAAATTAATGACAACATTGGGCGAATATCACAGGAGATAAAATCGGAGAAAGAACGAACCATGGGTCATATTGTTGTCTCAAGTAACGACAAAAAGCGAAAGAGGTGCAAATACTGTGGCTCCAAAACTGTGTTTATTTGCAATAAGTGCAAAGTTCCGTTGCATACCAAATGCTTCTTGACTTACCATCAAGCTTCTTAAATCAAAATTATTATTTCTGTAGAAGTCAGATGCTCCTAGCCTGAATACCAATTTTCTCGTGAACAACTATCTCCGGGGTCATATATTATAAGCAATTGCGATTTCTTACGAGTTGCCAGATGTACGTTTGATTTTCTGTTACCCGCAGGAGCATGCATTGTCGTCAGATATATCATGGGTTGCCGCCAGGGGTATGTATCAACAACCGTCAGATTTTTTAAATACTTACCAGGGGCATTTCGATTGTATGAATTATGATCAATATTAAAATTTATTACAAGTCATTAAGAACATGTATCGATTTCTGTCCGGTTTAGTATAAACCGCGTGGGGCATGTGGCATGTATTATTATCAGATTTATTATAAGTAGCCAAGTATTTGTATAAACAACTCTCAGACTCATGACGGGTCACAATAAAGGTTAACATAGATGTTCACATATAAAACGTGCAGCGCAGTGAAATTAGTAATAATATAATTTATCAATATGCTTTATATTTTTAAGAGCTGCTATTTATTTCAAAGGTTTGTGGAAAATAAAGTAATGAATGTATGACATCGATCGTATTATTAGGGAGAGGACTTTACGTCGTTAGGTATCGTATTTGGGCCAAAACTATTTACGTGTAGGAATGTAAATTTATTTATTTTTAAAAATGTTTATCTTATACTCGTATAAATGATGTGTGGTATTGTAATTCATATAAAAGAACTGATGGAACAAATCAAACAAATTTAATGGGCACATTTTCATACTGTGTGACCTGCGTTACAAAGTAAAAATAATGCAGTATGCGCATTTATATTATTGAATACTCTAAAAATATATTTATTTATAAATATTTAGGTAACTAGCAGATGACAAATACAATTATTATAACTATATTTAGTTACTTATCACAGAAGAAGTATATAACTATATCTCCAGAGAACTATACTGAAATATATTTCTATTTATACATAATACATTATACAGGTGCCTGAACCTAGAAAAACTTAATTATACAAAACATGTTGAACTTACCTCTGAAAAAAAAAACGCCACCTCAAAAGTAAAAGGGCTCTTTTTAAATATATTTTATTTTGAGAAAAATACATTTTTTTGTGTTTGTGACGACGAAATAATAATGTTTTTATGTATCTCCCACAAAAATACACATATTTGAGAGATCTTGCCCGACTAGTAATTAAGTTATGTACATCGCACAGATGAAATTGTCTAAATAACTCTGTTGGAGCGTATTCCAATAGAAATAAAGTCTATTGTCTAGATGTGTGTGACGAACGAAATCAACTACATAATATATATAGGAAGAAACCCCTAGAAGTATATTATATGAATAGTTTATAGGTATACCCCTCAGATGAAATGAAATATGTAAAAGTGTAGGAACTTACCTACCCCTATAAAAAAAAGTTAGTTATATCTATTTATCTACCTCCTCCACAGATGAAAAAGATCTATATAAATATATAAATGTGGAACCACCCCTATAAAGTATATACCTACTAACCACAGATGAAATGAGCTATATGAATAAAGTATACATAGGTATATAGGAGATAATAATATATTTAGTGTTACATTTATAAGAATATCTTTTTTAAAGTTTTATGCTACTTGAAATAAAAATCCAGTTTCTCCCAATTCCTTCCTATATCTTCTCCTTTATTCTTCTGTCCTATTCTCTATACAACATAAGAACAAGTAATAGTTTCCTAAATAAAAAATCTTATTCAGCTTAATTTGCCGAACCAATTTTTGTCTGAATAAAATTTATAGTTATTAAATTTAATATAAGTATTTTCGTAAAAGCTAAGTCATCTATTTTTAAAATATTTATTGAAAGATTTTAGTCATAATTATTTATTAACGCTTGTCAAATAATTTTATTTTATACGTTGTGTTGCGTACGTTCTGTGATGTTTTTTTTTAATATATCAATAATGTGTATGTTTGTTTAATGCCAAATATAGTTCCAAATTGATGTGAAAATCTTTTTTATTTATTTCTCTCCCCTAAACCTGTGTTCGGGTTCCCTCCCCTAAACCTGTATCTGGATTCGGGTTGTTCTTCTTTTTAACCTACAAAAAGTTGTCTCCACCAGTTTTTGTGAGGAAAAAATCAACATAATTAACAATATTTTTTAATTTTTATTTCGGTCTACTGTACAAAAGACGTAACGACTGTGTACGTTTAAAAAAAATGTGTTTATTTTTTGGAGTAAAAGTTACGTTACAGAGTTGTAAATCCTGTGAAGAGTTGTGAATCCTGCGAAACAGCGATTATTATTTTTTATGATGTTTATAAAATATTTAAAAAATCTCTAAAACTTGTCTCAACTGACGTTTTAGTACTTTAATTCTGTCACGTGGGTTGTCATTCGAAATAGGTATACACGCAGCTCGTGTTTATTGTTTTTTTATCTACATTTACGTATTAAAAATTATTTTCATGCCAACATATTAATAATATTTTTATGTCGACGTTTAAATATTATCGGCTTTGCAACAAATTGTTTCCCCTCCGTCACATTACACCTATGTCTCATAATTGTTGTGACCGAGTGGTAAAGTATATGACGGAGTGGTAAAATAACTTACTATCGCGTAGTGTTTATCTTAATAATATTATAAACGCGAAAGTTTGTATGGATGTATGTTTGTTTGTTACTCTTTCACGCAAAAACTACTGAATGGATTTTAATGAAACTTTACAGTAATATAGCTCGTATATCAGAATAACATATAAGCTATAATTTATAAAGCTAGCTAGGAAGGGACGCGGGAGGGGAACGGGGACACACGGGAAAGGTGATTCAGGGAGAAACAATGTATTTCTTTGAATATCCCATTGCAACGCATGCCGGGAACCAGCTAGTACTTAATATAATCTATTTGGGTTTAAAGATTGTGTACTGAAATGTAATTATATCTACGGAAAGTGTTAAAACTTTTTTTCTATTTTGAATTAGTGTGTACTTATTTACTAATTTTCTATTTCAAGATATCATCGTGGTAAAAAAGAAGGCATTAACAGCAGCAGAAAGACAACGACGTTGTCGAGAGAGACGAAAATGTGACCCAGAGAAGGTAGCTGAAGTGAAGCGTAAGAATCGAGAGAGATACCATGCTCGCTGGTGGCAGATATGAGTGTGAGAGAACATCGAATCATGAAGCGAAAATGGCAACAAGGAAATAAAAAAAGAAGAGACAATACACAGATGCTTGAAAACGTACTCTTAAACATGCTAGCTCCATCACCAATCCCAGAAAACCCACAAATGATTCCTTATTCTGCAACACCGGCTCCCTCGGAAGTACCTAGTTCAAGGCGACGAAAGAAAGTGAAAAGAGATCATAGAACAAAATTATGCCGACAATACTAAATTACAAGATAAAATGGGACAGTTAGAGAAGAAAGTTAGAAAATACAAGAAAAGATTGTAAATAAAATAAAAAAGACAGTAGCAATAGTCACAATTAAAATAAATATAGAGTCCTTTCTAATGCCATTAAAAAACAAAACCTTCAAAAGTCATAAAGAAAAACACCTCATCCAATCGTTACTTCAAACTCGCATTACAAAAGACTCCAGAATGCAGACTGAATTGGTAAGAGACACCTTAGGTGTAGATCGACCTTCAAAATAATAGGAGCGTTGTATCAAAACAGACTGACCTGTACGGAAGATAACGCGAGCTATAGCTGGAAAGAAGGAGACTGTGACGCACAAAAAAAAAGTACCAAAAAGATTTTTATTGAACTCCATGAAAAACCCGTACAAAGCCTTTTTAAAGGAAAACAGTGGCCTCAAATTCCACTACAGCTACTTCACAAAACATTGACCACTTTATGTGAAACCACCTACTGCAGATGGAAGGGATACGTGTGTGAGTATGTATATATGTACATACAAATATAGCCTGCGTTGTTTGTACTTTATATAAAAATAAAGTTATTATGCAGAAGGACATGAATGCTGTTTTAGGAACCCTAGTTTAAGTATTATTGATTCGAAATCATGTATGAAAGGAGTTTGTTCGAAATGCAAGAAGCGATGCGAAGTTTTTGACAAAAGTAATCTAACAGCGTTTGTGGAATTTCGATAGTAGGTAAGGAAAAGTGAAGTTGTAGAAAAAAGTAGGGAAAAAGGTGAAGATTACAAAAAATATACCAGTTACTGAAAAGCTCACACTTGAAGAAGTGATCCACAAATTTGAGAACGAGCTTCAAAAGTTCAAAAGTCATATCTACAATATCATACATCAATACAAAGCTAACCGACAGTGCATTGACAGTCTGACTGAGAGTGAAGAAGCATTACATATAGATTTTAGTGAGAACTATGCCTGCAAATACCACTCAGAAATTCAGTCTCACCATTTTGGTGGTTCTCGTAACCAAATCACCCTGCATACAGCCGTGATGTACCATTTTTCTGCTGAAGCACAGACAAAACAGGTAACTTCATACTGTACAGTGTCTTCCAATCAGAATCATGGGCCTTCTGCAATTTGGGCTCACCTTAATCCAATTCTCTGTGACTTAAAAAAAATCACCTTGCTGTAACAATAGTTCATTTTTTTCTGATGAGCCTTCTACCCAGAATAAGCAAAAGATTAACTTTTACCTAATGGCGAACAGATTTTTTGAAGAATACGCGTTTTGTAAAATATCCTGGAACTTTTTTGAATCAGGGCATGGAAAAGGAGCTGCTGATGGTGTTGGCGGAACTTTGAAACGCCAAGCTAATGCTAGAGGTAGAGATATTTTATATCTAGCTAGAGGTAGATGTTTTAGATGTATATCAATTCTTTTCCATACTTCAAGATTCCAGCACAATTTAAAAAAAAAAATGGAATCAGACGATGACGATGCAAGTAAGATCATGCCCCTGAAAGGAAGTATGCAAGTCCACCAAATGTTCTCGGAAACTCGTTGACTATTAAACCATACTATTTTATGTTCTTGTCACGTTCCTAAAACTTATCGGCCTTTGTCTGAAACCCAACTCAACATTGAATCTACTTTGGGCCAGTTGTCCGCTAGCGAAAAAGAAGACAATACTATTCATGAAGTGGAGGATTTCTCGCTTGCTGATATTACTAACAAATTTGGGATGCCTCGAAAAAGATTTTACGAAACTCTTTATGGCTCGGATGAATCATCTGACGAAGATACCAAAGATTCTACTAATCCAACTGCTGTCTCCAGTACTTCTTACCAAACACTCCAGTCTAAAGACATTCATCCAAAGAAAATAAAAGACGGAGTACATCTTTTGGTTTAAGTAAGGAGTCAAAGGAATGCTCCGTCGCACCGAAAAATCACCGTCGACGAAGAAGGCGATGTCTTGGTAACGTTCCTGAAAACAGTTTATGATAGTGGAAAACTGTTTAAATTGATGGAGAATGTCTTATCGGATGTGCCTATGATGATTTGATTAAAGTTCTACCGGCTCCTAAAGTTGTCAAAAAGGGAAGAAGACGTTTTTTTCAGTTCGAAGAGCCACTACCTGTATTTGAGAAATAAGACTGATTTAAGGCTTGATGATAACTGTTAATGATGATTATTATTATTATTTTTGAAAAAAGTTTATTTCGTTGTGTCAAGTTAGGCAAGCGTTATCAGTTTTTTTTAAAATTAATTGAGACAGAGTTAGTAGGCAGTCTTTGAAGTTCCTAAAGAACGGATCTCTTATTCCAAAGGATCTTAAAAGTGATTTCATAAGTTATAGAAGTATCTCAATTCATTTCAAAAAGTGACTTAATATTTTATAATTAAATGATTCTAAATAAAGAAACTTGTTTTATTACAAAACGCAGAACAACAATTCTGTCTCATCCTTTACTACTCTGTCACGATGTTGTCTCCTGATAGTAAAATTGTTTTATTAATTGTATTTGTGTTTAATTCGTAAAACTCCATTTATTTTTTTAATAAATTTAATTAAAATTAGATTTGATAATGTTGTTACCAAGCTCTGCAAGAATTTTATTAAGTATTTTTGTTACAGTTGTTTCGGTTTCCAAGACCTATTTCAAATTGTGGTTGAACCACTTTGAGACGACATATTTATGATATGATTATAAATGTTAATTTTGAAAGTGTCTAAATTAATTTATTACCAGTTAAACCAATTTGTTGAGAAATTAAGTAGGGACAGTAGACACGCCATTGTATGGGAGATCTGTTTTCCCCCCCACCAAGTGTTAAAAGGGATCCTTAATTGTTTTATAATGAATTTACTGCTATGACTCACTTAAGTGCTTAATATTGCTTAGCTTTTGTAAACATACTTACTAAAATTCTTGCAGACCTTGATAATAACATTATCAAATTTAATTTTTACTAAACAAAAAAAAAGTACATTGTTTTAGTCCTTTATATTTTTGGTTATGAATAGTACAACTCCTTAAATAATATTAATAATAGTTAATGATATTTCCGTCAATGTGTTCATATTTGTCAATAAGTAATAGTGGAAATTCATTTATAGTAAAAAAAAAATTAAATTCTTCAGTGGAAATGTGACAGATAAGTTCCTAAATAAATATTTTCAGTTTTATTACAAATATATTGCTGTATATGTTTTCTAAAAGGGTTCTTTATTATTTATAATAACAAAAAAATACAAGAAATTTCATGAAGGCTAATCGATAAAATAAAATAAAAGATCATTGAGATAACAAGAAGATAACAGTAATAATCTAAACGAAAATATGAAAGAGAACACAACACAAAAAAATAGAAAAGACAATGGTCGCAACTGGGACTCGAACCCAGACCTCTCGTCTAACCGGGACGTACGCGTTAACCAATTTCGCTATTGCCACCTACTGTCAAACCTCATATTTAAAATTTTAGAATTAACAAAATTAACTTCAACTATTTATTTTTTCATATTACGGGCAACTACCCTTTTATTGGTTTGTAACCTGGATAGCTTCTCGGATAAATGTATCCGAATTTATTTTTATGGATTAGACTTTTTATAAAAGTCTAGATGAATATTCAATTTTATAAAAGAAAAACTCTGTTTTTATAACTTTTTTAAGGTTATTCTCATCAATGTAACATATCATTGAAGAAGAAGATAACAATAATAATCTAAACGAAAATATGAAAGAGAACAAGACACAGAAAAACAGAAAAGACAATGGTCGCAAACTGTGTCTCTCAACACAGACAAGACAGGAACACAGACCTCTCATATAAACGGGACGTGCACGTTAACCAATTACGCTATTGCTACCTACTGTCAAACCGTCATATTTGTCAATCTCATATTTCAAATTTTAGAATTAACGATATTATCTTCAACTAATTATTTTTCCATATTAGGGGCAACTACCCTTTTTATTGGAAACAATCATTCTAAGAATTGGTTTGTAACCTAGATAGCGTCTCGGATAAATGTATCCGAATTTATTCATATGGAACTATTGATATATTACATTGATGAAAATAACCTTAAAAAGTTATAAAAAGAGAGTTTTTCTTATAAAAAACTTCAAATAAAAGATTTTGTGGTGTACATTTTTCGGTCGAATCCATCTTTCAAGTCCTGATAATTGTACAAAAATATGTAAACTTCGCGGCCGACAACATTTTCCAATAGAATAGGAATTCAGTCATCATAAAAACTATAAGTGCCGATTGGAAAGGGTTAGCATTTTTTTTTCGATTTTTAGCTAATAATTTATGAAAATGTAGGTTAAAAAGAAGAACAACCCACCTACTACAAATTTTTATTTAATTGTGTCTAACCCACTAAAAACGTTCTGCAGCAATGATTCAAGATTCTCCCGACAAAAGTATGATCTTGATTCATTTTTGATTGACGTGTTGCCCTTCTAGTAAAAAAAGTAAAAATAAAAAATAAAATAAATTTAACAGAAAACATAAAAAATTAAAATAGTGAAATATAGAAAATAAATTTAAAAAAATCTTGGTTCCCTTAGCAGGCACAAGAGCTCCTATTTTCTGATAAGGTTTAGATGACCAACTATGTTACTCATATTCTTTATATTGCAAATAAAAATCACTTTGGAGTTGTAAACTCGTACGTTTCAGCAAAGTACTTATAAATAATTTGTTTTATCACTAATAAGGAATCTCTGCATATGCCAGGGTATTTAAACGTACTTGACTTTTAACCAGAGATTCCTGACATTAGATATATGGAGTAAAAAATGAAAATCAAATTTTGTTCTTCGGTGACTTCTTTTAAATGTTTTTTTTTTGTTTCTTCAAACCTAACGAAAAAAAAATCTTCTGCATGTCATCACTGGTCACTCAGCCGAGTAACCAAATAAACCCTCACTCCGACCCTAACTGTCCAAAACCTACAGATTTTTTATGTTTTAAGTTGGAAAAAAAATGTCAGCGGAGACAAAAATTTTATTAACATTTTTTCCTCGAAATAATGTCAGGAATCACTGGTTAAAGTAAGTGAAGTACGTCCCTTTAAACACTATGTCGACAATATTCCCAAATCTATTTATTACCATGGTATTATTATACCATGTTTGATGGTGTAAATTTGTAGATCATTTGCTACTTTTAAACTGCAATCGGGAAGCAAACCGCTGTGAAGACCAAAATGAGAAGAACGCACCTTTTTGCGATAATTGCGTTAGGTAACTCTGTTTGACTACCTACCAAAGCAATGCTTTTAAGGGGGTTTTTCACAACGATGTAAAATCGACATGGTACCGCTGCTACCGGCTGCTAAGACAGCAGTTGTCACCGGGATCCGGGACAGCCCCCATAAACGTTGATCACGTTGGCCGGTGTGACGTCACAAACGCCGTCCACACGAACATCGTATTGGCAGCAAATCAGAAATGGCAAATTTTAAATCGTTATAGAAAATGTGTCTTTTAATCAACATAAACATATAATAAAAATGCCATTATTATCGTACTGACGGGTGTAACTAATATTATATTATATTTGGCAGTTCGTTTCCCAAATATAATAAAACTACATATATGTATCGTTTCTAACCATTTCTACTTTATTTCAGTCGTGTTTCTTCGTAAAAAGGACGGAGCCAGATTGATTGGACTTGGCCTTTACAGATTTTCTATCCACCACGTGCAATATTCTGGAAAAATTGTGTGGAAGTGTTCCAATCGTTATAATCATGGCTGCTCGGCAACATTACACACCTACAATGAAACAATCCTACGGATCGATAACAAACACAATCATCCTCCCAAAGAAAAGAAAAAAAAAGAAAATAAACCCAATAATCGCGCTCCTGGAAGCAAAAAAAGAAATGCGAAACTAGAAAATGTTCCTTCTGTAGACCAACCGAAAGAATTTGAATTCAATAATCTATCTGGAACTAAAAATATCAGTATTAAACGCAGTAACTCTATTTCTGGAGACCAAGAAAAAACATTTGAACACAACAAACAACGTTCTCGAAGACAGGAGAAATTTGATAAAAATGAATATGCTCCCATTGAAAATAAAAATAAAAATTGTGAAACTGACTCCAAACATTTTTTGGAAGGTGTTAAAATAAAGCAGGAAATAATAGATCTAGGTTATGAAGACAATTATCGTGTGAAAGCAATTCCTCAAAATACCGATAATGTTATCAATCATCGTATAAAAATAAAAAAGGAAAAGTTTGATTAATGCTACAATGACGTGTACATTAATATTAATGATAACAATCCTTGACTTTTTTATGGCACATGTTTATGATGTAAATGGGTTGGTTAGGTCCATAGAACTACTTGATTACAAAAAAATGAACCTGCTTTTGGACGTGGGATTATAGTTTTTTTTTTATTCAGTTTAATTTATGTTATACAAAATTGCAATATTATACGGGTAACTAAGGAGCTAAATAATTTGTTTTGAGATTTTCAGATTGAATTTTTAAAATTCTTTTTTTGAGGATTTAAGACTAGAAGTGAAATATTTTGTTTGCTAAGCCCATTCAGGTAGTAACATGACTTTGTTGCTATGTTTTATATTACAATAAAAAAATATTTAAAAAATATACATAATTTTTTATTGCATAATTCCCACACTAAGAAAACTTGATAGTCCGTTAACAGTTCCGTTAAAAACGCGTGCTAATCAACAAAAATACCTACGTTTAAATGACAGTTGCGTTTTGCTCTGCTCCCGAAATAAATGATTATTTTTCTGTTTTATTGAATAAACGTATATTTATCAAACTAATTAGAATTATTACTTTATACTTGACAGTGTTTCCTTCCCACTTGTGAATAATTGATTGACAGTTTTACAAAAGAAAACGCAATAACAGAATATCGCAAGTAAACCCAAGTGCCAAGTAAAGGGTAATATAGGAAGCTTTCGACCTTACAAATTAAATCCAGTCTTCAAAATGTCAACTACAGATAAAAATCTGAGAAGTAAAAGGCAAATAACCGGGACTAGTGTTACAACTGAGCCCCAAGGAATAAATATTGATTTCCTGTTAGAGAAAATTGAGATGAAGATGGAAAAAAATGAGAAACATTTAAATCAGCAATAATAAAAAAAAAATGATGATGAAAATAAAGAGAGCAGAAGTACAAGAGATTTCATCAGCTATCAAAATGATGACATCCACCTAAAGATGGAGACTATAATTAAACTGTTCGGAAGTAGAAGCTATGAGAAAGGAAATAACGGCAAAAGATGGAATGATAAAGAGCCTTGAAGTCAGATTAGCAGAGGTGGAGCAAAGAACGCATGAAGACACCCTTGAATTTGCAGGGATTGCAGAAAAAGAGGTAGAGCAGCCTGCAGAAATAATTAAACGGGTGGCTACAGCTACAGGTGTCGACTTAAAAGGCTATGAAATCCTCGAAATCAAAAAAATTCCGGACCGACGACCAGTAGTCCCCCCAAAATTCCACGTCAGATTCACAAACCCCCAAAAAAGACAGCAGATTCTACTGAACTGGAAACTACTCAACCATACCACAACCCAAGGAAACGGATACCAGAAGATTTTTTTAGCGAAATCCTTGGTGCCTACTTCAAAGATCTTCTGTGGAAGTCAAAGCCTAAGGCAAAAGAAATGGTACAATGAATGTAAAGTGATGGTTAAAAAAATGAAAGTGATAGAGCCGATCTAGGGGCGTGGCCTTCTGACTTTTCCTCCGTCCCCACCAATCACAGAGGGCCAGTTTCCATTCGTATTGGCGCATTGTGGGTCGCAACCAAGTATACAGTAATCTGTCTGATGAATTGCGTTAGATTGTGTAAGTAATGTTGATGTATTAAATTGAAATTAAAACAATTTTTTAACTTATTTCCACATATTTATTTAACCAGTACCGGTTTCATCCTATTATGGACATCTTCAGGCTGGCAATTGACATTATTTAAAAAAGAATGTCAATTGCCAGCCTGAAGATGTCCATAATAGGATGAAACCGGTACTGGTTAAATAAATATGTGGAAATAAGTTAAAAAATTGTTTTAATTTCAATTTAATACAATATAATTCCACCACGTATAACAGAACAATAAATAAACTCATAGTGTTGATGTATTTATTCTCAATTTTTTTGTAGATATTTTACTTTGAATACCTTCAACTGTTCATACTATTTAAGTTTCAATCTCTAATTCAATGGTATTGACTGTTATTGACTTCCTAATCTGTGAGATTTATTGCTCCCGATTGTGTGATTATAAGACTTCCTTTTGATTTTCCAGGAAGAAACGACTTCTACATCAAAACAGTCTCAAAAGGCAGATTACGCGAGTTCCAGCCCACAGCAGATCCACCACAGCAGCCTCAGTGCCATGAAGGACAGAGGAAGAGGTGTACAAAATGCCGACAAACGAAGAGGGTTCGCTATTCTAAATATAAATGTTTGAAATGTAGTGAAATATTTTGTTTGGAACATGCTAGGATGATTTGTGACAAATGTTTCAATAATGTATTCCAGTTTGAAGCCTTGTGAATAACATTGTAACATATAACATGGGATGGTCCGACGCTCTGTGGGGAACCTGCTTGCACAGCGCGGGTGTAAACTGTGCTGACCTAAAGTTTAAGTTTAGACTTACGGATTTCAATACTTCGTTTGTGTGAAAGCACTATGAAACCAATACATGATTTTACTTCAATGGCAAGCCAGAGATATCTGTTTATTGCTTTTTCGTTCTTGACCAGTCCCAATGTTATTTTATGGTATTATGTTATGTTACCTACCTATTTAAAAAGAAAGTGGTACCACACAAAGTCATGAAACATTTTTTGTAAGTACCTTTGCTGATTTTATTTACGTTATATGATTTTTATATAGGGAACTTTATTCTTTGTTATATGTGTATTTTTGTATATGAATACCGCACAAGAGTCCCAACTGCTCCCGTCTGAAGCTGAATTTTTTTTAAAGATAACATAAAAAATTGGATCTAAAATAATGATGGTGCACCCACCCAAATTCTAAATTATTAATGCAACCAAACTATTGTGTGATTATATTTTAATATAAGTGTAGGTCTGTTAATAAGTATTATAAATTGACTTCAAAATTACTGCCTCAACATAGGCTAGCCTAGTGAGGTGAATTACGAGAAACCTAAATTTATAACTATTTTCTGTTCTTCAAGTACCTACCATTCATTCTTATATTATTTTCTGTTGTTAACCTTTTGTTCTTATAAACCGTTGTAAACATTAACACCGAATATTTACGTTTTTTAGTTATAAATCTTACAAATTTCGTTCAATAAAGGTATATTTTATTATTATTATTGAGAGTTTCGTATTTATACGTATTATATTTAATAACTAATTTTGAAATAAAACCTTTTTTGTTGTAAAATTACAGTCACGTAACCGAATTAAGGTTTTATACTGGGTGTTAAGAGACGTACCTGACTTACAAGTAACCAGTAATTCCCGTGGTTATTTGGAGGAATAAGACGTAGTAGATGACGTTATGGTCTCGGGTGATTTTTTTATTATTGTTATTTTTAAAACTAAAAACATTTTTAAATCAGTAGCTTATACTAATTATTAGTAATCTCGGCTGGGTGAAACGTGTTGACATGTGAAAGAATTTGTTGTCATAAAAAACATCAACAAAATTTAATTTGTAATCCAAATAACATCCGGAATCACTAGTCAAAGTAAGTCCAGTGGGTACGTCTCTTAACACTCTTATAATTTTGTTGTTACAATCTCTTCTTCTATGATATCCTTTACCATAATACGGGCATGTGCCTAGTGTAGTAGTCGAAAAACCTATAAGAAACTGTATACAAAGTTATTAAATTTTATGAATAAAGTAAAAATAACTACATATTTGAAGAAGAAGATAACAAAAAAAAGAGAGTTTTTCTCATAAAAAATTGTATAATCATTTAGACTTTTATAAAGTCAATAGTTCTTTATGAATAAATTCGGATACATTTATCCGAGACGCTATCCAGGTTACAAACCAATTCTTAGAATGATTGTTTCCAATGAAAAGGGCAGGTGCCCGTAATATGGACAAATAATTAGTTGAAGATAATATTGTTAATTCTAACATTTGAAATATGAGCTTGACAAATATGACGGTTTTACAGAAGGTGGCAATGGCGAAATTGGTTAACGCGTAGGTACGTCCCGGTTAGACGAGAGGTCTCGGTTCGAGTCCCATTTGTCCGTTGCGACCATTGTCTTTTTCTGTTTTTATGTATCTTGTTCTCTTTCATATTTTCATTTAGATTATTATTGTTATCTTCGTCTTCAATGACATGTTACATTCATGGGAATAACCTTCAAAAGTTTAAAAAAATATAAAAATATAGTTTTTATCATAAAAAATTAAAAATAAACAATTAAAAAAATAAGCGTCGGCGACCGAATTGAGCCGCCACATGGATTAAAGTTTGTTGCACAAAATGGAGAAAAAAAACTTTAATTGTCTCACTATAATATTAAATGTCGTCTTGGATGAGTGTGGTTCCGCGAATTTTCATTCCGCGAATTTTGATTCCGCGACAAAATATCCTACAGACAAAGTTTCCCCCAGCAAAATATCTACTAAAACTTAACATAACCTAACTTTACTTAATCTTACCTAACCTAACATAACTTTATTTTTTCTAACTTAACCTAACCTAACCTAACAAAAAAGGGACAAAAGAAATACAGATATCCTGTAAAGAATTATTGTTATCTGTATTATTTTTGTCCTATTCTATTATTTTTGAACAATAATGTATTGTCTTTACAGTTTAATTGCCTTTATTATTTGTTAGGTTAGGTTATGTTTTAATAGATATTTTATTGCGGGATATTTTATCGCGGAATGAAAACGCGCATTACCGATGAGTGTTGTCTCTTGACATAAATTATAAAAACAATTATACCTCTCCCATCCCATGTTGTCGACTAAGTTAGAAACTTTGTATCAAATTTATGCAGATACATTACCTGATTTATTCGATTCGTGTTAAAGTAATCCAAAAAATATTCATTAACTGCTCGTTCATTGATGGGGCTAATTTATTTATTTTAGTAATTAACAGTTTTTGAAAGTTATGCTTCATAATATTCATAAATATGAATAAATAGTTTTGTCCATATAAAAATTCAATTCTTTCAAGAATGGCATACAAATACAATATTGTATCGATGATTCCATCCAATACAATCTTTTCAATGATCAATGTATCTACAATAGACAAAATATTCAATAGGTACTACAAACTTTCACAGCTAATTAACTTATATTTCAATATGTCAGGAAGATATCAGAATAATATTAAAAACCCAAAATTTAATACCAAGCATATTCAAAATACTTATCTGTATCTAGGTATAACTTATTTCAACAAACTTCCGTTAAATTAAATTGTAATTGATAAATGAAACAATTTAACTTTGTTTGAACCACTTTTATATTTGAGTAAATCCGACCGGTTTCAGAACGACCGTTCCTTCTTCAGGGCAAATGTATACAATTAATTAACAAATAATTAATTATGATTAATTAATTATTTTAGTGAAACCCATAAAATATGGAAAATGATTATGAATTTATTTATTTATTTACAAAAACAGAGTAAAAACCAATACATTGCAAAAGCGGTATTTGTATATATATAATACATATATTTACATTTAAGATACAAATTAAAACATGAGTAATATTTCACGTTTAAACTCATTGTAGGACGTATGGAAAATATCCACATTTCCTGCGAGGCAATTAATTAACCTAGTGATTCTTCCCAGGGGCATCACCATTGGCAAGTTAGTTCTGCATCTGGGAGAATCAAAAGCCTGTGTTGGCGGCCTCGCGTGAAATTATCCGGGACATAGAATCCTATTTTTGCCAGCATATCTGGCACCGATATAAAACCATTTAGAAGCTTATAAGCCATCAGTAGTAATGCGACATCTCTTCTGGAACCAAGTCTGCAGGTACCCAACATTCCCGAGATAAATGCTGTTGGAAACAGCCATGGGTAAAAACCAAACTCTCTCATATAGAGGAATCGTAAAAATTTCTTTTGTATTTTCTCTACCATTTGTACATAGACGATGTCCTCTGGCCCCCATATCTGAGATCCACTCTCGAGAATGCTACGCACCAAGCTAAAGTAAAGCAGTCTTATAACTTTAAGATTGGTTAGTTCCTTCGAATTGTGTATGACAAAACCCAACATCCAACTTAAATTGACAAATTAACTGAAACCGCTGTAAGAATTACTACTTTATCTCTTATTATTATTTATTTGAAATCTTGAATTCTATTTATTGATATATTTTGAGTTTTTCTTACTTATCTTTTTAATAATTGAGCATGATTTCCCTTACCAAACACAAGAGCCTTGTCTCTTTATGGTGAGAAAATGCTATTTTTATTTTCCTTTATAACACTGTATAGCACGTATATAATGTATATCTATTGTAAAAACATACAAATATTAAATAAAAAATGCACAAGTGCAACCAAAAAAAATATCTTATTTAACTTGGCGCCATATATGAACGAGCAGTTCATGAGTAATTTTAAGTTGACTCTTACGCTCAAAATACGAGTACACTTATCTTTTTATGCTTTATTAATCCAGATTTACTTCTATTCAGGAGCCCAGTACGTCACGGGAAAGGGGGGATCCACCCTGTTAAAGTACGGTAATTATACGTTTTGCGTTGGGAGAACAGGCGCAAATGGCAAAACCAGGTGGAAATGCTCTACGCACAATAAAAGAAAATGCAACGCGAAATTGCACACATTCAACGAAGAGTTAATTTTGGCTGATAACCATCACAATCATTTGCCTCCAAAGCTATAATAGTTTGTAGGTTATAGTTATAGTCGGAATAAAAAAAAACACTTGTTATATTACTTATACGAGTACATTGATAAATTGAGCACAAAATAGCTCAGATGAACTTACAATAAAGGTGAGATAATGTAACATATCTACTTCGCCAGTATGTACTGCGTTAATTTAATTTCATTTTAGATTTGTGGTTGGCCAAACTGACAACTGGAAGGTGGAGAAAAACGGAAATTGTTTTTGGTTCTTATACAATCATGGCGGCAGGTGTCAGTTTGCGCTCTTGAAAGGGAGGTTAATTTATGGGCCTTGGGCCGGAGTTCGTTTTGATTGAGTGCTTCTTCTTCTTCTTGTGCCCTGTCCGTTCAACGGACGTTGGCTATGCAGACTTTGTTTACTGCGGCCCAGAACAGCTCCACGGTAGACTGGCCAAACCACTGTCTCAGTTTTTTCAACCATGAGGTTCTCCTTCTTCCAGGGCCCCGTCTTCCGGCAATCTTTCCCTGCATTATGAAATGCAGAATCTCATACTTCTCTGGATGTCTCATCACATGTCCAAGATATTGAAGTTTTCGGATTTTTATAGTTTTAATTACTTCCTTTTGATGAATAATGTCATCCGAACCATAACATCTTCATTCGTAACCCTGTCCATCCAGCTTATTTTAAGTATTCTTCTGTAGATCCACATCTCGAATGCCTCAAGTCGCCTAATTAGTTCTGCAGTAAGCGTCCATGTTTCCATTCCATAAAATAATATCGTAAACACGTATCATTCGCATTCGTAATCCAAGTTTGAGATCATGACTGCAGAACATTTTTTTCGTGCGGATACAGGTTCCACGAGCTTGCTCAACGCGGCATTTGATTTCTACTGAAGGATCCCATCTTTCATTTACATTGCAGCCCAAGTATACAATACTCTGTGCCTTCTCTAGTTTTGTTCCAGCAATATAAATATTTTCATCCAATGCGTTATTTTTGCTTATGAGCATGTATTTTGTCTTATTTATATTCAGTTCTAGCCCAAACTTCTCACAAGTCTTCACTACTTGATTCAGCAAAAGTTGTAAATCCTCAATGTTACTTGTTAGAAGTACTGTATCATCTGCATAACGCAGGTTGTTTAGAATCTTCCCATTTATAACAAGTCCTTGAGTAGCTTCTTGCAGAGCTTCATTGAATATTTCTTCTGAATATAAGTTGAACAGCCTAGGTGAAAGAATACAACCCTATCGCACGCCTCTCTTTATTTCTACTTCGTCTGTTACACATTGCTCTACTCGTACTGCTCCTTTCTGGTTCCAATAAAGATTACCTATTATCCTTATATTTTACCGGAGGTTTTCAGAATTTGAATCATTTTGTCATGTCTAACTCTATCAAATGCTTTAAGGAAGTCAATGAAGAATGCATGTACATTCGTATTCACTTTGGATTAGTACTTGAATACTAAATAACGCTTTTCGAGTACCCAACCCATTTCGAAAGCCAAATTGTGTGACACCTATCTTTTCTTCCACTTTGCGATATACGCGTCCATGTAGGTATAATTCGCAAAAATATCTTTAATAAGTGGCGCATTAAACTAATTGTGCGGTGGTCACTACATTTTAAGTGCTGGGAAGCCTTAAATATGATTTAAATAAATTCACGAGTTGGTGAACTACCTTAATGGCGATTTTAGATGCTGGCTGTAAGACTTTTAGCAATGGAATTATTGAATTTAAGCAAGGCTTGATAACGATAGTTTTCTATGAGTTGACACTTTGCTTCTGGTGAAATCTTAGACAAAATGATACAAAGACAATCTTGATGTATAAAAATTAAGATAACATAGACGTGAAATTAAAAGAGTCGAAGATTGAAAGTGAAAGAGTCCGTAGACGGAAATGAAGCATATAAATATGATGAGTTAAAAATGAGTAGTATAAAACGAAGCGTTAAATATTGCAAATAGGATGAAACAAAATAATATACAATATGATCTTTCAGAAGGTAGAGAACTGAAAAAAACAAAAATTGTGTTAGGAAGCTTGGGCATAAGACAAGAGAAACAACTTAAAAAGGAATTTTCTCCTCGGTTCTTGAGTGGAGACTAAAAGAGAAACATCCCACTCAAAGTTCGGAAACCCAAATGAGGATCTGATTGAGGAAAGGCCGGACCTATGGTTTATTTTGGTAAATGTATTACCAACGATATAATACTCGAACTTGTGATCCAAAAACCCAAATCTAGAAAAGTTAGATAAATTGATCAGTAGTAGTTAATTGGTTGTTAACGTCTCCCGTTTGATGTGCCTTTTACATATAATAGGCTGAGCGCGACTCCATTTGGACACGGTACAAATTAGGGGGACCGAGTTGAGAACGGCGAGTCAGGCCAGTTTGTTCTATGTTCTGTGTTACCATCGAGTAAAAAACTCAAGCCTGTAAACTAGTTATTAAAAAATTTTTTTTTACAAATATTGGAAATGTGTGTGCAGTTTTTTGTTTATTTTGATAGATACCGCACAAGAGTCCCAAATGTCGGGAATCAATGTGAATGTTTTATTTCAAACTGTGGTATGTTGTGAGGCTGAAAGGAATGGCTAGGGGGAGGAAATAGTGTAGATGAAGTTTGGGAAGTACCTGGCTATACAGATTTGGTCACTCAACTCATCTAAAACCTAAAACCATTTGAGCAAAGTTTCGATTTTGAACATTAGTCTTGAATACACTGGTAAAAGACCAGTGTGATACTGAGAGTTTCTTGAACGTGACGTAAACGTAAAGGGCCGTATTAACCCTAGAAGCCCAATCTAGTTCATTTTTACCTATACGCAAACAAATATCTACTTTCTCTTTCGCACACTTCTTTCGATTGCCCTGATTGATAGAACCAACTTAGTACCCGCCAAGAACCCACAGGAGACGGCGGTGTTGCCTTGATAAGTCCCTTCATATTGGAGTTATCGTATTGTTGTAGGTCAGTTTGACCTATATTTAGGGTTTTTGTAATTTTATGATGTGTGTAAAAAGTGTTTATTAAGAAAAAAATATATAAAACCGTTTAATTGTTATAAAACATTTATTGGTTAGTAGAAAAAATACGATTTTGTTTAGTTTTTTTTTTAAATATTTTTAGTTTAAAAGAAGCAAACCGAAAGGATCTCATTTTGTACCAAATTTTTGTATTAATTAGTATAGTTGTTTTTTTCAAAGTATAATAAATAAGTATTATTCTAATTATGCGTATTTTCATTTCCTAAATAGTTATACGAATAAATAATGATAAAAAATAATAAATTACACAGAATAAACTACGTTACAAGTTCATTTATTCATGTAGGTAATTTTGACCTATGATTGGGCCTTTTAGATAGCAAAATATATTTGGGCTTCTAGGGTTGATAAATTTAAAATTTACACAACTATTAATGCAGTTTAAGGGTAAATAGTTGTTTATTAGTGGCGTAACCTAAAAACACGTGTATTAAAATAATTATATAAAACCAATTTAAAATTGAAAAAATAAAAGCAGTATCACCATATTTCAAGGATAAATTGATTATTAAGAGTGAAAGTTTATTCTATAATAACGATACAAATAATAACGAAAGTACATTTTTTCTAGCCACTTACGTGTACGGCAGGGGAAAATCCAAATTATTAAAAGTTGGTGAATATACATTCTGCATCGGCAGAACCAGCGCTGGAGGAAAGAGTAGATGGAAATGTTCCACCAACAATAACAGCGGCTGCAAGGCCAAGTTGCACTTGTACGAAGACACCCTAATTCACGTTGAAAACTGTCACAACCACCCGCCTCAAAAATCTAGCCTTTCCTATTTGTGCTAGGCACCTACCACCTTTCTGTGATTTAAATCATTTTTTGTTTCTTTTAAAGGCAAGTATTTATCATTATGGTTCATCGTGATTTTATATTAAGGTGATGCACCACGTCGTTTAAAATCTGGAATCGGGCCTTTAAGAAGAAACCGGGCGGCGTTTAGTCCATTCAAACGTATTCCCCAATTTCCTCTCTGGATTTTGACACTACTGCAAATATTTTTAATATAAAATAGATATCGACCAGTAACGTGTCGGTACGTTTTTTTGATAATTTACTTCTTACAGGAGTTAAGACCCTCCAAAAATGGTTAAAATTGCCTGGTTTGAACGCCGTCAACAGACGTTCAGTGTACAAACTAGACAATGTATTTTTAAAAAATCGAAAATTACAGGCATAGAGTATTTTCTTCTAATACAGATAGTAAAATAATCTTAAAAATCGGTCCTGATTTGGAGGAGAAAAATGGGGAATTCAAAACATCGATTTTAATGATTTTATTTAGGTACTAGCTGGGTTTTCCGGCTTCGCTCAGCACAACATTCGAGAGTGTTCTGGAATGTTCCACAATGATATTCCAGATTCCCTATTCCCGAACATTTCACGACATACTCTGCCACTCCTTCCAGAACTTTCTAGAGCTCTATGGAACCTTCTATAGAACTTTCCGGAATTTTTCTTCTATGGAACTTTCCGGAAGACTGTTCTAGAAATTTTAAGAGAGCGAAAATTCTAGCCCTTATATCTTCAAAACCACGCCGATCAGGTAAAAACGGGAACCGTCATCCTGGAGGGGGGATAGAGATCTACCACACCATATGACCACACCACACCTTGACACCCCGGAATCGTTTCTGAGTTTTTGCAAGCCGCAGGTTTTTTGGACTTTCTTTTATAATACAAGGTGTTAAGGGACGTGCTTGACTTACTTTAACCAGTGATTCCTGACATTATTTGGAGTACAAAATGTAAATGAAATTTTGGTCTCCGGTGACTTTTTTTGACGACTTTTTTTTTTTTTTTCAAAATTTTTTTCTTCAAAATCAAACAAAAAAAAATTTCTTCCACACATCGTCACTGGTCACTCAGCCGGGTGTCTGACGAACCCCTTACCCCGCCTCCAACTGTTCAACAACTACCATTTTTTTATGTTTTTGTAGAAAAAATAAATAAAAAAAACATCAAAAATGTCACCGGAGACCAAAATTTCATTTACATTTTTTACTCCAAATACTGTCAGGAATCACTGGTTAAAGTAAGTCAAGTACGTCCCTTAACACCCTGTATATATGTATATTGATTATCAGCCTGAGGTGCGGTTGTCCCTTTCGATCAGAATTCGGGGGAGTAAGACCGACAGTGACAGCAATAGTTTTGTTAAATACTTATTATTCAAATTTCTCGCCGCTTGTTTTCATTTATACAAAAAAATCGCAAAAGAGTGTGTTTTATTTTATTTTACGAAGTTCAGGCACAAATATTGAAATACTTTAAAATCAATTTCTAAATAACTTAATTTGCCCACTACACAATAAAACCATAACCGAAAAGGGGATCGTAACTAGGAAATTTTGAACTTTAAAGCAGTTTTTATAGGCCTGATACTTTTTTTCTGGTTTATAGCAAAGACCAATATGTGTTGTACTTGCAGTATTTTATTAAACCATCTGAAATTTTCAAACCAAAAACACAAGATTTTGCGTTACTCCGTAGTGCTTCGCCTTAATTATTATATTTGTAGTTTTTTTTTATGCTGCCCGTAAATGAGCAAGTTTTTACGGCAATGTCTTGCCGGCAATACATTACTTTAAAATCTTCCTCATTTGCGGGCACATTAGATTAATAAAAATTTCCGTAAATTCAATACACTATTTAAAAATAATTATTATGGTTGTTCAAACGCCTAAATTCATCGGTTTACGTGTTTATAAAAAAATTATGGAAAAATTTTGCATTTTCTAAAAATTACTGTGATTTGGAAAAGAAAATTGAAATGTTTACAAAAATTTTAAGTTCTGTGAAAGTCTTATTCAAGTTCTGTTATTATCCAAGTAATTAGTGTCAAACAAACGGCCCATGATGAAATAATAACAGAACTTGAATTTTAACATTGAAATTCGATAAAATATTTTAATTCTGTACTAACAACCCGTCTGTGCATATTGTGCGTGCGTAAAGACGGAAAAATTTAAGTTTTTAGCACAAAGGAGCAGATGTAGTTAAACCGAGCTTAAGGCCGGCTTATCTTTACCAATGCTAAGCCGGTGCGTAAGAATCTAACAAATAAGAACATTAACATATAAGTTAGTTATAATCGTATCGTATCGCAGTATTTTAGAACTCCTGAGAGATCCGTCGTAATCCATCGCATGCTCATCGTGCTTCCAATGCTCATTCAATGCACTCTTTATTCAACACAATAAAATAGTACAAATTTCATTTCTCTATGTACAACCCAAAAAGAACTCACTTTCATCAATTTGTATGTGTATTTGAATAGAAAGAAATTGGACATTCTGGTATTTTGTGCGTTTTTTCATTTTCATACAGGAAGGCAGATAGTTTCGGAAGAAATCAGCATGATTACCATTATTTTTGTTCGTACTAAATGCTTGTTCTATTTATTTATTTCAGTGATATATTTGCCAGCCAGGAAGGGAAGGATGTTGATGGTCAAAGGTTTCACCTACTGGATGAACAATATTACCCCTTCAAACGGCAAGGCTTGGTGGACTTGCTCCTCGAAGTACAAGACTCGTTGTTTAGCTAAGGCCGTCACCAACTGCGATGTCCTGGTCGCTTTAAAGGATTATCATAACCACGAACCTCCAAATTACTACCGCACGGCAACTGGGCATTACATAAAAATGTAAGCAGTTTAAAGTAGAATGATGATTTTTTTCATAAATATTATAATTGTAATACTCTAGGTACCGTTTTTCCGGTTCAGCGAAGTGAACATTATATGAAATGAACGCAATGTAGCGCTAAGACAAACTTTTATTTAATCGAAATGTAGGTATGTAATTTAAAATATAAAATATATATATATACGCAAACCGCTTGAAACTACCGGCGCCTCCCCCTACCCCCTCCACCATCAATCACCTTCAACCCGGGTACTCCATTCTAGACATAAGAATTGATATGCACTCACTTAAGTCTTAGCTTCTGGACCGAACAGACACGCAAAAGTAATCAGTTTGAGACAAAAACTCAAGACAGGCCTCTGAAGATGGACAGTGAGATCTGTCCGAAACGTCAGGAGTTAAAAAGTCCTTTAAAGGACTACGTTAAGCGGGTAAACCGAGAAAATTGTTCTACATACTTGTATATATATTTATATTGACCGTGTCACTTTCTTGCCAATATTTTTTTGTTTGTTGTTTTTAGCCCTTTTTCATAGTTAAATAAAATTATTTTTTTAACTAGTGAACGTGGATGTATGTGAGTTTGTTTTAAAGTGTTAATTAGAATTCGCATCAGATAACGTTACATAGTTGTCAATTTAGATCGAAATCGAACGACATCAGAGCTGTGTTGGAGCGGATAGGTTTATTTAGTGTATGAATAACAATTTTTATTTTTTAAATTTTTTTATTTACAAAAAGATACCTAAATTATAATAAATTTTATACAATAATTAATTACATAATACATGTATTTGATGTACCCCCATAAATAAGCAAGGCTTGTGTGTATGGGGGGTGTTATTACATTGGTTCAATTTATTATTTTTTATTCAGTTCAAATTTTCAGTATAATTTTTAAGCTGAGTTTTAAATTTTTTTATGTTACTGTTCATGTTTCTGATTTTTTCAGGTAGCGAATTAAAAAAATTAACTCCTAGATACTTATGATTTAACTGTCCTATTGTTTTTTTAACATTTTGGAATAGGAAGCATTGATGTTTGTCTAAGATTTCTGTTATTTTTAAAGGGTGCAACTTTATTTTGAATATTATCTTTATGAATTTGTAATGTTGCGTGATAAAAGTATAATGCACTTAATTTTCTGACCTTAAATTGTTTGAATAACAGTTCTGATGAAAATGAGTAGGGTTTTCTTAAATTGTTTTTATTATTAGTTTTTGTTATATGTAAATTGTTTGTGTGTGATTTGTATATGTACCGCCCCATCCTATAATGCCGTATTGTATAATTGATTGACAGAAGGCGAAGTATGTGGTTCTAAGTACTTTTTCTTTAAAATATCTCTTAAGCATCTAAATATATATGATAGTTTCCTTATTCTGTTGTTCGGAATATTTATGTGTGGGGACCATTTTAAACGCTGGTCTATTATTATGCCCAGGTACTTAATATCGGTCTTGCTTTCTATGTTTGTACATAATATATTGCATTTGTGGTTTTCTGTATTTGTCACAGAGTGGATTATTATGTTTAATTCTTTAGGTGTTTCTTGTTTTTTAATGGAAAATGGTAAATAGTAGGTTTTTTTAGAATTTAAATTTAAATTTTAAATTTAAATGTACAATAAATCATGTTTTCAGAATCGACAATACGTCAATTGATGTCAACATA
Source organism: Limnephilus rhombicus (assembly GCA_929108145.2). Lineage (NCBI taxonomy): Eukaryota > Metazoa > Arthropoda > Insecta > Trichoptera > Limnephilidae > Limnephilus > Limnephilus rhombicus. The sequence continues at coordinate 33,585,791 of OV815284.1, read as the reverse complement.
TTTCCTTGGAATTCCTCATTAGCGTTTCAAAATAATGCGGATTTTTTCATTTCACAAATATAATAAACTAGCTTTAATCCGCGGCTTCGTTCGCATGGTGTTAAGGGGAAATTACTGTATAAAAAAATTTCCCTTTGAAATAAAATGTTTTTTCGGAGATAAAAAGTAGCCTATGTCATTTCCCAGTCCTCTAATTATCTCTGTTTAAAAAAATCACGTCGATCGGTCGCTCTATTTATATTCATAATAAAGAAATTGTTTCTTCCTGCTTGTTCTTTCCCATTTCCCAGACGAACGGGAAAGGACACGTAGCGAGCAACAATTTCTTTATTAAATGGCATAGCAACGCATACCGGGAACTTGCGATTATTATAGAGCGACCAATTGACATGATTTTTTAAACAGATAATCCTTCCGCCTCCCCATCCTCTCCCGCGTCCCCTTCCCCTCTCGCGTTCCCACTCCGCCTCCCCTCTCCCCACTCCTCTCGCCCGCTTCCCGCGTCCCGCGAACCCCTTGAGCTCCCCTGCGCGTCACGAGTCACCCTCTCCCCCCCCCGCGAACCATCCTGTTCTAGTTCCCCCCCATTTCCGAGTTCATCTCTCCCTCCCGGGTTCCCCGCCACCCTCCCACATTCCATTCATTGAGTCCCGGTACATTCAGTTTTCAAACGGCTCGCACGCCACCTATTGCAATTTTTTTATACAAATTTTATAATGCCAGAGCTCACCAGTATGTAAAGAAACCTTCGCGGGCACGCATACATTAAATTCCCAAAGTTTAAATGAAATAGGTCGTTCGGAATTTGTGCGCGTACATACGAGTACCTTTACGTGATTCATTTTTATTTATATGTACAGATAGATAGATAACCTTACACGTGTCCTTTCTCGGGAAGGTTTAAAGTTTGAACCTATAGTGCCAGATGTACATACCTTATCATAGAGGAAAGAAGGGAGAGGAGGTGTTCGTACAAACATTTTCTGCGAGACTTCTGTCACCAGTTTGAAACAAACGCACTTAATACAGGGTATTTTAATAAGGCACTCGATTTAAAAATGTAAACAAAACGAGTTGTGTTTGAGAAACCAACTCAATTTTTGTTTTTTTATTTGAAAGTATATTAAGTGTGGAATATAACGTCGTTCAAATTTTGCGCGTGCTTGCTCGGTGGCACGTATTCGTGAGATTTAATTTTCAATGACTTTGCTGGATGGTGTTTGTTATGTTAACCTCGAGGGCTTCAATTTTTTGCGTTTTATTCGCGACCTGCGATTTAAGATAGCCATAAAAGAAGAAGTCTAAAGGCGTTCAATGGCACGATCTCGGTTGCCAGTTCACGTCACCGCCGGCCGCGCGAGATAACAGAATAATATGCAGAATGTCCATCGTGACATGTGCTGTGCGGCACGTAGCGCCGTCCTGATGGAACCACATGTTACCGGTATTCATATCATCAAGTTTAGGTCACAAGAAGTTGCTTAATCGATCTGTAGCGCTCGCCGTTGAGGGTTATGGCAACGTCAGTTTCGTTTTGGAAGAAGGACCGATGATTCCGCCAGACCGAAATCCGCACCAAACAGTGACTTTCTCGGGGTGAATTTGGTGCTGGTGTATCTCTTGTGGATTGGTATCGCCCTATATCCGAAACATTTGCTTGTTCGCAAATCCATTCGTCCAAAAAGGGGCCTCGTCGCTAAAGAAGATTTTTTTGGCCAAATTGGGTCCAATCAGCAAATACACGGCGTTATCTAAAGTCTTTAATTCAACGGTACACTTGCCATAAAATATACTTTCAAATTATAAAAAATAATTGATATCTCACACACAACTTGTTTTATTTACATTTTAAAATCCAGCATCCTTAATGAAAATCCTATAGCCCTATAGTTTATCGACGAACAGTCTGCTCACGACACGAGCGATGAAATTATACTGGCCAAGTAACGCCCAATTGTGCCCAGTTGAGTTTGTTTGAGGCGTTGTACCCAGTTGTCCTAGTGCCATCTCCTATTCCTTCTTTCCTTCGTGGTATTAACACTACTATACGACTAGTGATGGTGCATAAGTATTATACATATATTTAATTATAATTAAAAGTATGTAAATGTTACCTATATCACCTTCTGAAAAAAAAACTTTATTTTTAAGCATTTATATTTTATGATAAGAAGAAAATTATTTTAATTCAGCGATCTGCATAAATACCTATGTTGTTAATTTACTATTTAATTAATGTAAAATTCCTATTTCGTACCTGTGTGTGTTTTCTACTCAATAGGTATATTTATATTGTCAATTCGAATTTCCATAAAATAAAACACTATTATTAATTGAGTTTTTTTATTTAACCACTCTATCGTATAAATATTTTATTCTTTGAATCTGTCTTTGTGAAGTCTGATGTAAGTTTATTAAAATTTAACGCATGATGTAATGCCAGAGGAATTGAACTATATTTCGTTACTAAAACCCTATTCAGAGTTTTAATATCTTCCAATAGGCTCTGTAACCGACGTGTTACATACCCTCGTTTGTGCTTTCAGCAAAAGTCATCGCTGGCGGCATCCTCTACATTTAGTGGTCATTTCTTTGAAATTCCTTCCGAAATTTCTGGCCACTTAACTCGTTAGTACCGTGCCGCCGACGATGATTTCTCGCCGAAATATTATTTTATTATTTTATCTAACAAGAATCTATTGTTATTCTAATTGTAATAAAAACTGCTTCCCTTTGTTATGTACAATGCCCCGGTGCAACAAATAAATGCTTGGGTGCTCAGGTTGCCATCGGGAGACATTTTAAAATCTTATTATTTGTTAAATTTATATTTGCTATTTTCTATTTTTTTAAATCCTGCGACTCCTTTGCCGCCAGGAGGCAAACCTTAAATGTATATTTTATCAATTGTTTTAACTTAGACACCCTGTAGGACAATGAAACAAACACATTTCATTCCAGAATCCTGCAGGGCATCCGGGGAAAGAGAGTTTGAGTCCCTAACCCTTAATTTAACAAAACTAGGGCGTTTTTTCCCGTAAAAAAAGACTTAGAAATATTTTTGCAAGAATACGTTTTTTCCCATTTTAAAAATCCAGGGACCTCGTAAGACGATGAAACAAACAGGTTTCATTAGCTAGTCTTACGGGGAACCTGGGAAAAATACTAGATTCTCCTTTGAATTTAACATAACTAGCCAAATGGCAAATACTTTTGACAAACTACTAAAATATCTTAAACTTATGACAAATTCGTCAAACTAAAAATCCTCTTCTAAAACTTAGCTTCAAAAATGTGTTAGAATTAAGTAATTCATCTTTGTATACAAAATGTACCCTGTATAATTATTTTTGTTATTAATTTTAAGCGACCAGTTTCGACTGAACGGTCGACAAAATAGGTGGCCAGCAGGCGACCGGCCCTTATATAGTTCCGGGCAAGGTCAAACCTCCCACCCATTTTTGTACCACGTGACACAAATTACGTGGCATTTTGGGTATATAAGGGACACTGTTTTCAATAATAAATCAGTTCACATCTCAACAAGCAACTCGTGTTATTATTTCTTCGGAAGTTTTTCTACAAACCCGCTACCTCCCCGCCGACTTCTGCCTGTCTTCAGTCCTGGTGCCTACCTCCTCCAGACAAGCCGGCCCTATTCAAGGCAACCGCCAGGCGCCAGGATCAGGCAGAAGAATAGGCACATCCAGTGTCCTTCACTCGTCAGGCACTGGGTGCAGGGAGGTCAGCTCTTTATTATTTACCTATTTTCTTCATCTTCAGCGTGCACTAAGACCCGGTCCTTTTTTACAGTTCTTGTAAAGGCATTACGTCTGTTACAGGCTCTGTGCTGTTTCTTGGCAAATGCCAGCTACCAAAATGTACCAAGATCTAAAGTTTCACTTTTATTTAGCAGGTGATAACACGCCACGGCAAATGTTAAATGCAAAGTTAGTGATGCTATATACATTCATTATTCACGATGTCTGGAAACTAGTAGTACAAGAGGTAAACTGGTGAATCTATATCACATTAGGATTCGATTTTGTGGTATAACTTTTTTTGATTTGAGTTATTTTCTAGTGAAACGAGACCGAAGTTGGAATTTTGAAAAATCCATCTTCTTGGATTTATATCAGCTGTTTTAGGTCTTTTGATATATATAGAAGCCTAACCCGAATCCAAAAGTTTTTTATAACACTTTAATTTCCAAAAAAAATACTTTTGGTGAGGGGTTCTTTGATTTCTTGAAGGTTTGTGATTTGATGCAGATTCCACCAGTTTGCCGCTTGTACTACGGGTTTCCGAACACCGTATGTATGTTTTTATTAATCAGCATACGAGAAACATACATATTATTGCTTTAAGACAATCAGATTTATTTCCACCTAAGGCTCCATGATGCTCAAAATGAATTGGGCGTGCCGCGGAAATTCAGTAAATGTTTCCCAAGTTGCAGTTTATACATGCAGGACTGAGGACCCTATTTAAATAAAATCTTTAATCGCAAAGCTTACTACACGTACTAAACAATATTAGGTTAGGTTATTTAGTGAAAAGCGCACTTGAGGTTAACCTTACAAAACTGCGCTATGTAAATTTTAATTTAAAAATAGTTAAAACTATTTTTTTTATTATCATCATCAAACATACTTCCGTTGTGCGTGTGTCCGTAACTCTGGTTCAATGAAATCTGGAACTCGGATTGCTTTGAATTTTAGTTCCATTTTTCAAAATTGGAAATGATTTTGTGAAGAATTCAAAAAAGCGACAAAGTACCTGCCTGTGTAATAATATTTTTAACAAATATATTTTTAATTCTCATTTTTTTAATTTGGACTGATTTATCAAGAATTCAAACTATCCCGTCGAGCCTGTGCTAGTTATTACTAAATGTTAATCATTTCTTACTCTGTTGTATGATTTCCTTTAGCGATGTTCATACCAACGCGCAAAGGCAAGTTGCTGATGCTCAGCGGTTTCACATACTCCATGAAGAATTCATATACCACGGGCAAGGCCTGGTGGACCTGCTCCTCCAAAGCCAGTAGCGGTTGTCGAGCCACCGTCTGCACCCTCCACGAAGTCATCCAAGAGTGGAAAGGAGCCCACAACCATCAACCGCCACAATACCACCTTTCTAAAGGCGGGGATTTGTATAAGCTATAAGGATGATTTTTGAAGTGAAACTTCTATAGCCCCGCTGTGATTCGGATTTCGGATGAAACAGAAATGACGATTACTGCACCTGCGACGCATCAACTGCGCTCATTGGCCGCTTTGATTATGATGTCACTTTTAAAGGCTCCTATTGGTTGAGATATGAAACGGAAATTACGATAGTTCTGCGCTCATTGGTCACTTTGATTATGAATTCACTTTTCAAGTATTGGTTGAGATTGTTTTGTTAAAGTTTCGCTTCTACCGCGTGCAAACTGCACTCGATTTTTTTTAAAGTTTGCATACCGTTGGAAAATTACCCATAACCCATAGTACAAGGGATTTTGGTGACCGGACAACTCAGAATAAATTCAACTCAACACATCCTTTGAAAAGTTATTAAAAATATATAAAAAAAACTGGTTAAATAGCTTTCGTTAGGTTAGGTTATGGGTTTTTTTTTTGCAATTTTTTTTTCATAACTTTTAACGACTTTTCAAAGAGGTGTTGAATTGAGTTCATTCTGAGTTGTCATTTTACCTCAAATTTTATTAAATTGACAAAAATCAAGGAAATTATTGAATTAATTCATAAAATTTTAGAAAAACTAAGGTTACGATATAAGCTTACTTACGGAATAATTTTCGTAAATCAGTAAAATCTCCTAACTGCACTCAGCACTTCCATTGCGAGATACGTATCAAACTTGCGGTAATGTTGCCTTTTAAAAAAAATGCCGCGAATAGTATATATCACACAGAATTTTCGTAACACGGTGGAATGGTAATTTTTTAATGATTTTGTGTAAAATTATTTAATTATTGTCTACAACAAAGTGGACAACACTCATAAAAAATACCTTTTACGATATTTTCAACAACACCAAAAACCTATAATAACCAAGCTAGTCTTTAAGATATTATTAATTAATCTGTCAACACCGGGCCTGATATAGCAAAAGTGTGGATATATCAATCTTATTTTCCAGGTTTTTTGAAAAAAAAAAAAAAATTATGCATACTCCTAAATTGTACACTTATTTGGCTTTAAAATAACATAACACATTGCTAGCGGAGAAACTGCTGTCATGTTATTATTATTTTTCTATGGAGGACGACGTGAAGTTGTCTTAAAACGCAAACATTCAAAAAATAGCCCATGAAACAAAGGGTGTATTTAAAACATTAATTTTTTTTCCGTATTTATTGCTTTATTATTTACGTAATGTGAGGATTTTTCGTCCACCATGGCACATGCCCATTTTAAAACAAGCCAATCTTTCTAAAGGCGGTTTCACAGAACTCGAACAATTCATCAAATTTCAATTAATATTCTAGTAAAAGTTCTATTTAAGTTCTGTGAAACAATTGGACTGTAATGGAATAGTTACATAACTTTCACAGAACTTGAATATTAATTACAGAATTTGACGACTTGTTCAAGTTCTATGAAATAACTACCCCTAATAAGTGACTTCAATTTGTTGATATTTTTGTAAATATTGTCCATATATGTTTTATCTTTACATTTTATATGTATTTCTATATATTATTTATTTCTCATTATTTCGTTTTCTTTCAATTTACCTTCCACATTTGCCTTGTAATCCAGTGTACCACACGTTATTACCTACTGTAGCAAACTTGGAGGAATAATATGTATTTCCCCCAGTGTTCCATTCTACTCTAAGCCAACGATATATAAATCAAATGACAATACTACAAATAGAGCTATTAAAATTATACTGCAGAAAAATAGATATGCGAAAGTCAAGGAAACGTTAAAGGATTTAAATATGTTGTCATTTAAACAAATTATTTACCTAAACACTTTATTTTTTAAGAAGATAACAATAATAATCTAAATGAAAATATGAAAGAGAACAAGTAACAGAAGAGTAGAAAAAGATTATGGTCGCAAACTGTGACTCGAACCCAGACTCTCTTCTCTCTTACCGGGACGTGCATGTTAACTTTATTTTTATTCAATTTTTTTTTGTAATATTTAGTTTTAACGACCTTTAATTAAAATGAACATGGTTAATGATCTATGTTTTCAATATAATGTACTATACTCTCTATGGAATGTGTGTGATTGCACTCACCCCCCCACATCCTGGAATAGAGACCTTTATAATTAAAATGGCGCAACAAAATAAGTTTGCTCTGTTTGAAGAAGTGACTTTATTTTTAAACTACAAAATAATTAATGGCCGTACGTCTTCAGAATTTCTGAGAAAAATCGAATATCTCATAAGCACAGACATGAGACGAGGAAAAAATCAGTTAAGACCCTTATTTATAAAAAAAAGCGTCAAAAGTCGTCGATGTACGGAGCGTCGAAGATACGAGGGCTGTCCGTAAAAAAAGGTCTCCAAGGTGCTGCGGTCACGAAGAACAATTTTATGCAAAATCCGGAAATACTGGCTTGTAGCCTGGTTCCCCTACGCCAAATTCCCACCATGCTGCACTCCCTGCGGCACTTAGTCTCGGCGTGGCAGCCGTTCGCGGTAAAGCTTCCGCTCGTCGCACCCGCCAGATGTGAATTACGCTCTATAATTATTTTTTGTGCAAAGAACAAAACCCAGGTAGGAATTCATTTTCAGCTACTTTAAGTGCACGGAAACCAGTGTATGAGTTCGAAAACGTGCGCAAATGGTGCAGAGAATTAAAAAGCGTGCCGGACGGCCAACGGTTTCAGACGAAAAAATTGCCAAAGTGGAAAAAACAATGATTGAAGATCGATGGGTGACGTTCCGGGAGCTCGGTGACATGACCCCTGATGTCAGTAAGACCACTTTTGATAAGATTTTGACAACATTTGAGAGACCACAGGGTCTGCCCAAGGTGGGTCCCAAAATGCTCACATAAGATCACAAACAACAACGGGTTGAAGCAGCCCGCAAATTCCTTCGAGTCCTTACGACTTCACGAGTCCTTACGACATCGATGGCGAAGAATTCTTGGACTCAATTGTGACTGGGGATGGACCTGGATACACTACACGGCTCCAGTGACAAAGGAACAATCCCAGTGGCGTCATTCAGATTCGCCGAAGCTTAGTTTAAAAACGAATTACTGAGCGTAACTCGGCACCTGGCGGGCGCGCCGATTGGAAGCTCCATCGCGTACGGCTGCCACGCCGTTAGCCACCAGACTAAGCGTCACAGAGAGTGCAGCATGGTGGGGATTTGACAAGGGGGAACCAGGCTACACGCCAGTATTGACGCAAACTACCCCTAAAAGTTAGAATTTCGAAAAAAGTTATTTATCTTTTTTACTTACATTTTCATGTCGAATCACCTTCCGAAGTTAATGCACTTTACCCCCGGACACCCTGTATAATTCGCGTTCTGTGCTGGAGACGTAAAAAAACATATTTATGTAGTCGAAAATCATTTTGTGGGAACATTTTCAGTAGATTCTAAAAATGAGTAAAAAAAGCAGAATTAAAAAGTTAAAAGTTACTATTACGATTACGATAGATATGGTGATAAAATGTTTTACAAGATAAATAGTATCTATGTTATCTATTCCTAAAACGTTTCGATTTTTATTTCTCTTTGCAGTAAGTTTCATCCCGACTCGTAAAGGAAGGCTTTTGATGTTCGACGGTTACACATATTCCTTGAAGAACTCTTACAACAGTGGTAAAGAAGGTTGGACGTGCTCTTCAACTCTCAGATTCAAGTGCAAGGCCACAGTTACCATGAAGGACGACGTCCTTCTGTCCTGCAAGGGAGATCACAACCACTGTCCTCCCAAATATCTTCTCTGTGATAACGGGCAGTACATTAAAGTTTAAAAACGGAAATAATTTGAATTATATTATTGCGTCATGAAAAATATTTTGATCGAATTTTTTTCATTTTTTTTAAAAATTTTTCTCTTTATTTTTACATGCAATGGTAAGTACATTACTTTTTTATGTACGTTTATTTGAATTTCGATTTTGTTTTCGTGAAAGAATGAATGCAAATCTTAGAAGTGGAATTTAACCCACTTCCCGAAATCCGATCGCGCTGAAACTCGGCAGATAGACTCATTGTCGACGACAATGCATTCTGACAACAATAATCCTTTAGTGGCACGTTCACACACGCATTTCTCTGAAATTGACTACTAGCCGATCCAAGAGATGGCGCAAGATGGTCGATAATTGTAAATAGATATATTGTAGTAAAAAAAATTGTTTTTACCGGGTTGGTTTTTTTTATATGTTTGTAATTATAAAATATTTTTAGGACAGACCGGTATTTAAAAACACAAGCCAAATTTCGGGGTTATTGCGTAGATCGAGACTTGAACTAAACTACAAAACTGTAACTTTAATTCTAATCTCGATGTTTGTTTGATAGTGTTTTTAAAATGTTTCCAGCTTTATTTGTATTATTGTAGTTTTTTTATTCTGTATTTATTATTTAGTACAATCAATGTTTCATGCTAACTTTATTAATATTTATATGTATATATATTAGGGTGTTCATGGACGTACTTGACTTACAATCAGTGATTCCTGACATTATTTGGAGTAAAAAAATGAAAATGTATTTTTGGTCTCCGGTGGCATTTATGTTTTTTTTCTTCAAAAAAAAAATAAAAATTGTAGGTGTTGGACAGTTGGAGGTGGAGTGAGGGGTTTTTAAATCAGATGAGTGACCAGTAACGACACGCGGGAGATATATTTTTTTATGTTTAATTTGGAACACCCTGTGTGTATATATATATTTGAATATTTATACACGTATATATATATATATATATTTGAGTGTATTTTTTAATGTATAATTTTACATTGTAGCCAACCAAAAAATATTTTAATTGCTTACATATTATTTGCATAATAAAAAAGTGCTGATTTGCGACAATAATCTTTATGGTTTTATTTATAGCTTCCTCAATACTAATTGATGCCTTCTAGCCCAGTCAGTGGGGAGTTTTACCTTGCAAAAGGTCGTGTAGTAGCGATTTTGATATATGTTGTTAAGATTGGGACTATTAAGAAATAAAAGTTTTTGATCTTGGGGGGGTCGAGCTCGAGCCTCCCTCTTGGATTGAAGGTGCCAAAATTTGGTTTTTTCAAAATAATTGTGCAATGGTTGATCTTACGACCAAATTGCGACAGACAAACTTAAAGAACATAAAATATCAAATATTTTTTGTCTTAAATATTTTTTTTGTAAGTCTAATAGGTAACGAGGTACAGTGGCGGAAATGTGAATATTTTTCTAAAAAAATGGAGAAATTCACAATTTTTGTTATTTTTAGGGCTATCCATTACATAATTATAATTTTGTAAACTCATTTCCACACCACCATGAGGTAGAGAAAATGGCGCATTTATTATTGTGGTATCCCCAATAGGTCTTCTTCCTCTTCAATGACATTACAACCCATTCCGAGCCTAGGCCTCCTTCAACGTAAGCCTCCACCGCCCTCCGTCCTCGGCCGTCGTCTTCCTAACAGCGACATGGAGGTAGTCTTCTTGCATCCTTCCTGACATTATCCTCCCGTCTCAGCTTAGGTCTGCCCGCCTTTCGTTTACCTCCTGGGTGTTCTGTTAGAACCTTCTTCGGTACTCGTGTGCTTGACATTCGATACACATGGATAAAGCGTCTGGGAGCTTGGTAAATAACATAGAGCTTTATTGTGGCGGATTATCCATGCCTCTCCCTCATGTTAATGTAAGTACTTGCATACTGCTTTCTCACCCCGTATGCATGGACATTGGAGGGTCTAGAGTCGTTGTTCTTGACGTGTGCGGTGAAGGAGGAAACCATATATTTCCTTATAACCCCGTTGTGAAAGTGGTGGTGTCCCTTCCAATGCCTCTCCCTCTCGCACCGCTCCTAAGATTCTTCGAAGTACTTTTCTTTCGAAGGTGTCCAGCTGTTCCCGCCACACGTCCATAGGCCAAGACCGTTCTAATAATTGTTTTATATGGTTTTATGGGTTTTCCTATGGACGTTTCGGGATTTGAAACTGGCAACAACGCGAAGTAAGTTTTGTTACTGCCTGTGATGCGCTTTCTTACTTCTACTGGGTTTTCTTTGTCATGCGTTATGATGGAGCCCAGGTATGTAAACTCTTCGACCACTTCGAAAGTGTCTTTAAATTTCAATTTATCTTTTATTCCATGGTGTGGGGTTCTGGTTTGCATCATGATTTTAGTTTTATTCTCATTGATTTGCAATCACCACCACCACCTCTCTTGCCGAGTCTCCAAAAACCTCTCTTACGGCCTGTAGGGATCTTTCTACAATGTTTAGATCAGTATGTCTATTCCACAGATATTCCAGCGATGGTATGGCGAGCCGCACAGAGTTCGACTAGTATTCGTAATTATGTTACATATTCGCTATTGCGTAATAATATTTTTTTGTTGATCCCGGTTGGTTGATATTGAAATCTTAATAATAGTCTTTGTCATCAATGTCATGATCTAACTCATTGCCTGTGGTACTGAGATGCTGGGCTTCCATTGACAAAATCTCTTCATATTCAATTGCAAGAAATAAATTTGAATAAAGTCTCGGGTGCTGGTTTCTTTGTCATTCTTACTGGAACGAGCCCATTGGTGCCACGTTTCCAACCCCAGTTTTCTGTTTTTTTTTTGATTCCATACAATTTTTGAACTCCCGTACAAAGCAACAAAAAAGCGTTTTCCTTCATCTGCTATGTCTTCTGGTTTTGCATCATGTTGTTTTCATTCGTATACTCAATGAAGACGCACTGGCAGGCCAGCTTTTTTAAGGCTTACTAAATGTTCATTATCACTACAAAGTAGTTTCATCCATGCACTCGATGACGTCGGGTTTGTTATAGTGGAATCCTAGCCTGTAGCAATATAGGCGCTGAGGTGGCAACGCTGCAGTCAGGACTGCAGACACGCAGTGTGTTGCCGTCTCTTTCTCTCCTCTGTGTAACACGAAAAATTACTGCGATTTGAAATAGATTTTGCTATATGTGTTATGGAAATACGTTAAAATTATATTGTGTAATATGTTCTTACAAAGTTTATCATGAAAACTTGAGTTTTACGCTTTTTTGTCAAAATTTTCTTCTTTCTACCGCTGTAAGTCATTATATATTAGATTTATCAAAAAAACTTCAAACAAAAAATGTACGTAATTTAGTTTACTTTAAATTTGCCGCACACATTTTTGTTGTAAAATTAACCGTTGAGGAATTATTTTGAAAAAACTAAATTTTGGCACCTTCAATCCAAGATGGCGGCTCGAGCTCGACCCCCCCAAGGTCGAAAACTTTTTTTTTTCTTTAGGGTCCCAAACTTTATTTTTATTTTTATTTTTACATTTATTTATCTATAATAAAATATATTTAAAATGGTTTTATTTGTATGCCTGTCTCACTAGGGTATACCTGTGTCGAGACAGGCGTACATAAATGAATATAGTAGTTACAAGGATATTTCAGGTAAAATACATATTATGAATAGAATTAAAACAGAAGGGTGGTAAATCTTTTAAAGAGAGTTATTTTATAAATGTTGGAGATGGAGTAATGAAATAAATTCTGCCTAGTCTATTTATAGGTTAAATTTGACAGGATTCCATTATTTTCATTTGTTTTATATGGGTTAGGTTGTATGTGAATAGTTATTTCTGTCTATGTGTGATTTATTTTACAGATATTTGTGATAGTGTGGCGTCCAATACTTATAATCCATTTTTTAATATCTTGTTTGAATTTTGTAAAGGAGTCACTTTGTCTGATCGTAGTTGGTAGTGTATTGTATAGTTTGCAAGCTATGTATTTAGAGTGTCTTTGCCCGAAGGTGGTTTTGAAAAAAGGAGTTTGGAGAAGTTCGTTGTTTTTGGCTCGGGTATTGTGTATTGTTTGTGTAGCTTTGTATGGTGTTTTGTTGTTTTTGTGTAATCAGTATCAGTGCTGGTAGTAAGCGGCATTTTAAGAATTATTTTTATGATTAGTTTTTGTGCTTTCATGATGGGATCAAGGGCATTGGAATATGCATTACCCCAGGCTAGAATTCCGTATTATTTTTATTTTTTTATTAATAAAATTCCTTTATTATTTATTTACAGTTTTTTACATTTTAAATTAAGTCCCGTTAAACTGATTGATATCAGTTTGTCAACGGGTTCTTTTGACAATTACTTTTTTTTAAATTGAGACAGGTCTTCGACCAAGTCGAAGAGACAGGTACATAAAATATACAGGTACATGAAAAAAAATATTGTTAATAAAATTTATAAGAAATACAGAACAGAGAAAATTAAAGAAATAAAAGAAAAGACAAGAGAAAATAATAATGGAAAAAACATTAAAACGAAAAGCGGAAAATAACAGAAATTAGTACAAAAGAGTTCTTTCACTTAACCATTTTTTTAGCGCACATTTCCTTCTGAAACTCAATTCACAGCTTTTTATTGCGTTGGGTAACATGTTGTAAATTATTGGAACAAGGTATTCTAGAGTTCTTTGACCGTATTTATTTAGGTATCTGGGAATTATAAGTCCATCATTTGCAGTTAGTCTTGTATTATGAACATGAACCACTAGTTTATTATATTCAGATTGAGATGTATGCTGACTCGCAATTTTAAGCCACAATATAGCACGAACAGATAATACATTTACAGAGTTGTATAATAATGATTTTGGTATATCATGTCTTTGTTCGTATTCAGTTTTTTTTAATAATAATTTTACCAAAGAATATTGTACGTTTTGCACTGAAAGAAGATTTGTTTTTGTTGAATGTCCCCATGTGGTTATTCCATATCTTATTAGGGATTCCGCCAATGACAGATATACTAATCTAAGAGTATTTAGTGGAACAAAAAACTTCAGTCTATAAAGTTTGCTCACTATAGCTCTAAGCCATGTGCAAACTTTTTGTATATGTATATCCCATTTAAAATTACAATCAATTGTTAAGCCTAGATATACGTATTTAGAGACTAGTTCAATATTTTTACATGAGCATGGTTGTATCACAGAATTATGGATGCAATTAAAATCATGAGAAACAATTTTAGGAGTTATGGTGATGTTGGCATGAGGGGATCTGATGTGCATAAGCTTTGTTTTTTTAGCATTGATTATTAAACCTACATCATGTGACCATTTTTGAAGAGTGGCAAAGTCTATTTGCAGTAAAGTACTTGCAATTAATAAATCCTCATGTGAAATAACTAATGCAGTGTCGTCAGCATAAACATAATGTTTTACATGAGCGAAAATCAATTTCATTGCAGTAACATATATAATATACAAGGTAGGGCCTAGTATGGACCCTTGTGGTACGCCTGCGAAAACGTTCTTTTTTTTGCTATAATGATCAAAAATTTTTACATAAATCTTTCTATTTTCAAAGTAATTAACAAATAATTTAAGTAGGTTTCCTGTAATTCCAATTTGTTCAAGAGTTTCTAGTAATTTTCTATGATCAATTGTATCAAAGGCCTTTGAATTATCAATAAATAATACGAGTACATGTTTCCTTTTATTAAGATCATTATTAATTGTATTTAAAAATTCTTGAAGTAGCAGATCTGTGCTCTTTTTTTTCTGGAAACCATATTGATGGGTATCAATAATAGAAAATTTTTCAAGGTACTTTATTAGTTTTATAGATATATATTTTTCTAGGATCTTTTCAATTGCAGGTAAAATACTGATCGGTCTATAGTTTTCAATTTCACTGTGTTTACCACCTTTGTAAATGGGTCAGATGACGCTACATTTTAGATCTTCTGGTATAATTGCCTCCTTTAAAATCATATTAATTAATAGAGTTAAGATAGGTCCTAAAATATCGAAATGTTTTTTAATATCAGACATTCTAATTTTATCTATCCCCGGCGACTGACTATTTTTTAAACTTCTGACAACTTTTTCGATATCACAGAGTTTTGCTTGTGTTATTCGATGTGAGATTGGCACAATGAGTAATATACTGTTTTTAAAAGTTTTAGGTTAAGGAAATTGCGTGTTTGTTTGAAAAAGTATATAGATTTTTGGATTTTGTTTGTAGTATTATGTATATGTTGCTTCCAATTCAGGTGTGTATCGAAGGTTACTCCTAAATATTTGATAATGTTTACTTGCTCTAGGCATGGGCAGTCACAGTTTCGGTTTAGAGATGAATTTTTACATTTGTGTATTTTTAATGGCGGGGCTGGGTTTGACTTTGGGATATTGGTGAGACTAGACAGTAAGTATTTGGTTTTCTGTACATTTAGAGTTAATATGTTCAAGTCAAGCCAATATTTTACCTGTTGAATTCCTTCCTCTGCTTTGGAATATGCGGTAAGCCAATCTTTTGCTTGGAAGAGTAGGACAGTGTCATCGACGAAACTGACAATAGTGGCATCGATATCTAGGTTGCATAACTCGTTAATATATATTAGGAAGAGCGTTGGACCTATAACACTGCCTTGAGGGACCCCGTAACTAATGGGCAAATTCTGGCTCTTTGTGGTATTGAGTTTAACGCATTGGGATCTGACAGATAAGAAGCTGGAGAGGAGGCCTAATTCTTTGTTCCTAATACCTATATTAAACATTTTGCGTTTTAGTTTGCTGTGTGAGATTGTATCAAATGCTTTACATAGGTCGAGAAATACCGATAGACATTTCAAGCCCTTATCCAGGTGGCCAGAAATATGGTCAGTGACCGTGGCTATAGCATCATTGGTGCTTTTATGTTTTCTGAATCCAAATTGCCGCGGCGATATTAAGTTATTGGTTTCCAGATATTCCATTGACGATCTTTTCGAATACTTTTGAGAGGGAATTTAGCAACGTAATAGGACGATAATTACTAATATCAAGTTTGGAGCCAGTTTAAAAAATAGGGATAATGAGACCTTGTTTTAGAATGGTGGGAAATAGCCCTTGGCGGATGCTAATATTAAGTAGATGCGTTAATGGTTGAAGTATACCAGGGGCAATTTTTTTAAGAACATTGTTAGATATTTCATCAATGCCGGTTGATGAAGAGTTTTTGAGCGAGTTTATTACTATAGAAACTTCTTTCTCTGTAATCGTTTTAAGAACAAAGCGGGTTGGGAAATCATCATTGGTCGCGTGGTCACTTGGACCAAGCGTATCGTTATTTTTTTGGATTTTTTTTGCTAGTTCCGGACCTATGTTTGTAAAGTACTGGTTTATGTAATTGACAATTGTGTTGGGGTTCGATGTAAAGTCTACAGTGATATCTTTGATATTGAGAGAGTTTAAGGTGTCGGTGGCTTTATTTGAATTGGTAGCTTCCTTGAGGACTTTCCATATTTTTTTAGGGTCATTGTTGCATTCGGAAATTTTTTTGTTGTAATATAGATTTTTGGCTTTCCTAATGTCTTGTGTGCAGATATTACGGTATCTTTTGTAGAAATTATGGAGTGTGATATCATATGGGTTTGTGGCACATTTTTTTGTGTATGGAATTGCGTTTCCGAATGCAGTTGATTATAGTATGGTTTATCCAAGGTTTGAGAGGTTTGATCGCTTTAGGAATGGTGTTTGTGGTGATTTTGGTGTTTTGGACAAGGATGTCTTGTAGGTAGGTAGAGAAGTAGTTCCAGGCCTCCTCTATGTTAGTTTTGTTATAGAGTGTGTCCCACGATTTGGAGTTAATCATTTTGTTAAGATTGTCATAGTTAATTGTTTTCTTCGTTATTTTAGTTGGAGGTTTGCTTTGTACGTTGTGTTTGGAACTCATTGTGAAAGAGGTGGCGTAGTGATCTGTAACTGATGACATGTGGATTTCGGAGGTGTATTGGTTGGTTGATTTAACCATAATATGGTCGATGCAGGAGGAGGAGTTTTGCGTACATCGTGTTGCTGAATTGATTGTGCTTTCCATTCCGTGGAATATCAGTGTGTTTAGATAGTCTTGGCATTGGGGATGTTCGTTGTTTTTTAAAATGTTAATGTTAAGATCCCCCATTAGAATTAAGTTCTTTATTTTGTGTAGATCCGTGAGATAGCAGTTTATGTCGCGTAAAAATGAGGAGATGTTAGGTTGAGAAGGAGAGCGGTAAAGTGCAATGATACATGTGTTGACATTGTACGTTATTTGAAGACAGTTTCAGTTAGTAATATAAATTTCTTTGACATTAAATGAGTTAAGAGTGTTGTTTAATGTATATGCGACTATGCCATCATTTTGTCAGTAGTGATTTGAGGTTTGATGGTGGGTATAATTAGGGATGTTTTTAGGAGTATAGTAAGGTGTTAGCCAACATTCTGTCAGGATAATAATGTCATATTTGATTTTAGTAAGGTCGAGTTCGATGAGGAATTGGTCAAAGTTTTTGTTTATAGATCTAATATTTTGATGGTATATTGATAAGTTTGTTTTGTTAGATGTTGTGGTAGTATTATCCATTTTGTATGATGTGTAGATTGTGTGGAAATATGTAACGGTAATTACCCGATATTTTATGTAATTTTTTTAAAATCATCTACATGTTTAATATAAATAATTTTATCGTTCGTAATGCGCCTCATCATGATTCTCCCTTCTTTGTACCAGACATAGGCATAGTTTAAACTAAACAACATATATCAAAATCACTACTACACGACCTTTTGCAAGCTAAAGGCCTTTTTTATCTCCCACTGACTGGACTATTCGGCACCGGTGCATAGTCGGAAAATACGCCAAACGCCCAGCATATGAACACGCTTGACATTTGTCACATGAGAACGGGTCGCTTGTACATCTCGTTCTTGAGTTCAATAGCTCGTCTGTTGATTTGCCAGCATCTTTCCTTTTTTTCCTCTTCTCTCCGTCCTCTCCTTAAAAAGACCCTTCACAGAGCATCTTCTCAGATGATATGGAGTTCAGGTAAAAAAAAGTCACATCACTATCGGTGTGTTACATCACTACTGTAGGTATGTATGAATATCTTGTCACCTGTGGTCTATCTGTAAAACAAGTCTACAGGTGAGAACATACTGCATCGACGTACGCTACTTAAGCGATACATTACGATATCTGGATTACTTGTAATCCATTCCATTTTCCAACACGTTGGGTTGCGTGTGGCCAGTGTGATTCTGAAGCATCTATTTCCATAGAAAATGTATGGATTGCAAGTAGTCCAGATATGGTAATGTATCGCTTATCTTATGTTTAGTACGTCGTAAACATGAACTAAGGGTATTTACTTATATTTTAACCATCAGGTAATTTTTTAGATTTTCGGAACAGCTCACACAGATCTCGTAGAAATTGTTGTATCTACCTTGTCTTGTGTTCAAAAGCTGTCGTGGTGAGAAATATGATATAAATGTTTTTTGATATTTGTTTTTGGGGTGTTATGCCGTGTTGCGCTACCTCCTCCTTTAGCCAACGTTTCGGACAGCGTTACAGTGGCCATCATCAGGGCAGATGTGACCTGTAAGGCTGTCCGAAACGTTGGCTAAAGGAGGAGGTAGCGCAACACGGCATAACACCCCAAAAACAAATATCAAAAATACTTTTGGCCGTGAAAATCTGATTTCATAGATGATATAAATGGTTTTAGTATGAGAAAACACCACGCTTTATTTTCGAATCTAGAAGTTAACCACAGAAAAATAAAAATGTGCACCTTTATGAAACCAAAGTTTCCCACCGCATTTTGAGAAAAATTTGTGAATCTTAACTATTATCTTAATTTGTGAACTTTTTAATAATTATTTTTTGAGGTACGACAAAAAAGTGAGGTGACAATAACGTTATAATACATTTGTTTATTAAAACATTTGTGTGTCTTATGTTTTTTCGTTATAAGTAATTGCAGTAAGTAATTATCAATGAACAGAGATTTTTGAAACTTTTTTAATGTTTGCATTAAAAATTTTAACATTTCACCAATTATTATGTATTCATTTCTTTTAAAAAATATTCGTATTTCATCAAATTTATCAACAGTTTTTAGTGTTCGCATATACATTCAGAAATATTCCATTTATTTGGATTTTATTGCGCAGCAGAAATATTCTGACTTTCTGACAGAATATGCTCGAGGCCTGAGGCCCTGTATGGAAGTGAGAATTTGAAAATGCGTCACCACATAGTCACCGTTAGTTGTTGACAAAGTATTTTTAAAACTCAATATTCTAAGTTTAGTCATAAACAATATTATCATTTTTTGTAGGTATACATAATAATGCCCTGGTTATATTACATCATGCTGTTTTTTTATGTTCTTCAGGCATACAAGCAATAAGAAATGATCAGCATCATAACGAACCCAATTCCTATGAATATCTCCCATCTGCGAGGAAGTTATCGTCTTCAGAGACACATTTATCACAACCAGTTGCTGCATGGTCCACGGAAAACTTGTCAATTATTGCCGATGAATCTGAACCGCACGATTTCAATCCACTATGCTTAAAATATGATCCCTCTTCTTCTCCATCTTCGGACACAGATGACGATTCATCGTTAGGATCTACAGAGCCCACTGCTACTCGTAATACTATTCTACAAAATAGTCGTACGGAACCGCTGGCAGCAGAAATAACTGAACAGAACAGAATTGGAAAAATGGGAGCAACTACCATTGAAAAGCGAATGAACTCCAAGAGACTTAGAAATAAGGGATTGCAGTATGTGAATCGAAAAGGAATTCATATTGCTGCAAAAAAAATGAAAGATGGCTGTGTGGAATGCAAATTTAAGTGCAAAAAAAATATTAATAATAATGAAAGAGCTGAAATATTCAAACACTTTTGGGACATTGGCAATGTAAATATGCAGAATCAATTTATTGCTTCTCTGGTAGAAGTTCGTGAACCAGAATTGAGGCGTGAATACAAAGGGAAAAGAAAAGAGTGCAATGTTTATTACTTTAAAAAAATGAATTCCAAGATTCGTGTGTGTGCCAAATATTTCATAGATACTTTAAGTATAAGCAATACGAGGGTTCAAATTGCTTTAAAAAAGAGAACTTCTTCTGGCATTGGAATATCTGATATACCATGAGAGGACATCATCACGAACCAACAAATAAAGCCTCCTGAATTGAGAATCAAAGAATTTTGCGTCGTATCCACAGTTCCACAGTATTAAAGCAAATGCTCTCGTGCTAAGTCGGCTAAAAAATACCTCCTTCCAGACTTGCATTTATCGAAAAGTTTGAAGCGTTTTACAGACAACTGTTCAATCATAAAAATGTGCCATTCCAATAATAAAATAAATAATAAAAAACAAATAATAATGCGGTGTTTGTGACAAGCTTAAAAATGCATTGAAGCAATAAGGTCTCCTTGAGAGTGAAATGCAAAAAATACAAGAAAAAAAATTGGTTGTATGATAACAAAGTCAGAGCTGTCTAAAGAAAAAAGAGAAAACAAAATGAAATCTCGCAACAGTGATGCTAAAATATCAGCAAAAACATTATTTAATCTGCAAAAGTTTTCGATACCCCGGGTATAAAAATAGAAATAGCATGCTATAAACTACAATTATCCACTTATAACCTATCGATACACGATTTAAAAACTAGTGATGCTAAATGTGTTGCGAAATCGATGGTGGTCGTGGTCGGATGAAGTTGCGTTAATTTATTTTAAGATATCCTTTCCTCTTCAGAATCGGTACAAAAAATTATTTACTAGTCAGATAGTTGTATTGGCCTGAATCACAATTTACTTTTCCAGAGGCTATAAAATAAGAACAACATAAAAGGATACACTGAAAATTCTTCGAACCCGGTCATACATGAATGGAATGTGATTCAGTTCACACAAGACTAGAACAAGCGAAACCAAAGGAAATTAGTATTTTTATCTCTCGTGATTGATTCAATCTAGTTCTCATGTTTCGTGCTAGTGGAAAGCCATTGAAGGTAATTGAATGTAAAACAGAAGACTTTTTTCTTTCAAGTCTTTGCTTTTCCAAAATTATTCTTATGTACGAAGTTTGGAGTTGACTAATAAAATTATTCTGCTTATGTACGAAGTTTGCAGTTGACTAACGGAGGGCCAAGAGCATACAAACATATTTTAGTTTAAGCAGAACTACAAATATTCTTTCCATAACAATAAAACCACCAGTGTTTCGGGAGTTGGATGTAATTCGCCCACGATCTAGAAAAACCAGTATTTTTTTGTGACTTGTTAAAATTCGTTCCTTTATAAAGATCTGCCCCATAATTCTAAATTATCTGAACTTCTCGTTCATACTGACCTTCTTAGCTCTGTTGAAGATTAATTATTAGTGAAGTCAACATTTTATAGTTACCATTCCCTATACTAACGTTAAATAAAAAAAAATGTTCATAATTATATTCTTTTAATAAAAACTACCACAATGACACATTGTTTTAATCAGCCCACTTTTGTGTTTTACGAATGTGGCAAATACAAATATATGTTATTATTTTTAATTGTTAAACTAACGTTTAAGACAAGATTTTTATGCATAGCACAAAGGGTAACAATTATTATAAGCAATAATTATCAGCCTGAAACACTCGAGAGAGTGTTAGTGTTAACACTAACAGTGTCTCTCTCGCAAAAATAAAGTTGGTTGTTTTCAGGTGGAAAAAATATAATAAGCAGTAATTGTTGAATGAAACACTAGTATATATTGAATCATTTTGCGGGTATAAGATAAGCCGCCATAGCTCAATTGGGAGAGCAGCTGACCGGCAATCAGAAGGGCACGGGTTCAAGTCCCGTTGGCGTCATGTATCTTTTCTCGGAAGATTTTTCAATGTGGATGAGTGTTTCAGGCTGATAATTTTTGCTTATAATAATTGTTACAAATATATGTAGTTAGTTTTGGTAAAAGGTAACTTTAGGCGTCTTGTGAAAAGTTAGATCTGTTTAAAATGTCAAATAACAACCAAACATCGGTATGGTTGAGCAAAACAATAAATAGGTTGTGTTGAAATATTAACTGGGCATCTCTTCACATCAGAAGCTTGAAATTATTTAATACCTTGTCCAACCAATTTCAGAACTTTATGTTCTCTCCAAGGTGATGAAACTTGTGATCAACGACAAACTGCTCACAAACCTCGAGAAGAACAAAATTATCAACAACCGTCAATACGGATTCCGGCGGAACCGTTCGTGCGGTGATCTTCTTGCGTATGTGACGCATGCCTGGAACGATGAAACCCAAAAGGGACACTTTTATACGGTTGCACTCATAATTTCAAGGCCCCTGACCGGGTTTGGCACCGAGGACTTGTCTACAAACTGCCTTATGTGGGTTGTCGACTTCGTCACCTCTCCCTCACATTTAATAAATGCTGGCTCCCCACAGGGATCGATTCTGTCTCCGACTTTGTTTTTGTTGCACATCAATGACCTTTTGTCGTGTGCACCAATTCATTGCTACGGGGATGCCAGTACAGACCACGAGAGTTTTGTTTTAACAATCCCCCAAAGTATACACAGACTCCAACAACTCACAGGCCTTTGAAGCAGAGAATGGACGGCTACCACAAGGGGGTTTCCTCTTGGGGTAAGAATAACCTAGTCGAATTTAATGTTTAAAAGACTGATCATTTTAATTTTAATGACATCTGATTACGTCTAAAAGAGATCGAAATGACAATCTAGTCTTCTTTAATCGAAGCAATCTTTCCAACATGCCTTACATTGATTAGCTTGATGTAACTCTAAGTGACCAGCTCAGGTATGGGGGCTCCATCGAAGCCAGAGCCATGTTATCCCCTTAATAGAAGCTGGTCGTACTATAAAGGGCCCGCAGATACTTTAATAGTATACAACTGCTGAACACGTACAAATCGCAAGTGCGCCCAACTGCAGAATTTGGTAGCCACCTCTGGTCTGAAGCCCCAAAATACCCTAAAAAACCACTGAATATGTGCAGAAACAGGCGGTCCGTTTGATAGATTCTCCTATCTTAAAAAAAGCCTTAGAGCACAGGCGTCAGGTAAGTATGCTGCCCTTGTTCTACCGATATTACAATGGAAGATGTTCTATCCATATTACAGTGGAGATTCCGAGGAACTAGCATCATTGATCCCTTCGACACCAGTGGATAGTTGAGAAATACGCCAATTGCGCGCCCAACATGAACACGGTTGACATTTGTCTCACGAGAACGGGTCGCATCTGCAACTCGTTTCTGAACTCGGCAGTGGAACGCTTTGCCTTCATTTGCGATTTGCGATTTCCCCCTTCACCCCTTCCCTGGAACATAATTTCCCTCAGGGTCTACGTCATCTTTGGGGATGCTGTGTGGAGGCTCTTTTTGAGGAGAGGAAGGAGTAAATATAGTCTTGAAGAGACCCATGTTGTAGGAGCGAGGAAACACAGGGGCCGGCAAATCGTTCCAAGCCGAGCTGTTCAACTCAAGAACGAATCGTAGAAACGATACGTTCTCATGTGACTAACGTCAACCGTGTACAAATGTTGCTTGTATAGTATAATTGTGAATATTCAATCCTCCTCCGTAGATATATAATTCGCAACCCGAGTTCACCTGAACACAGTACTTACACAGTTGCAATTTTTGCGTACACACGAATACATACCTATTCACCAACACATGCAATCCTAAGTTTGTGTAGTTTGGGTCAATTCTAATTATTACGAGACCTAAATCTTTCTCCTTGTTCCGCACCCAAATTACCAAGATTTTCACATTTATCAAAAAACCAATCTAGAGGCAATGGATTCTAATTTTCCTGATGAAACCAAAAGTGCAAAAATTAGATAACATATTTTTAACGAATAGGAGCGTGGTTAACGAATAGGAGCGTGGATTTACGTAGGTTAGGCAACTATTACAAACAAATTACATATTAATCACTAAAACACGTACAGACCAACCACGAATCGATATTGTTCATAGAGTTTATGAAAATTAAATCTCATATAATAACCGATCTCGTAACCATACAAAATTCACCCATTATTTTTTCCGTGGTCGATGTAGAAATGGCAATTGGTGCATTGACATATAAACAAAGGTTTGCTGTATGTAAGTTCGGGTATGAATGGGGCATAAATTTATTTAAAAAAATCTTTTTGTTAAATATTATTTTTTAAATGGTTCACTTTTCACAGCTTTTCAGCGTTTATCGGACTTCACGCCATTGGTATTTTGGCATTCTGGTCTCTGGTGACATTTTAAAAATTAAATTAAATTAAAAGCACGAAATCTTTATTTTTTCACTTACAATATAATGCCAGTACGCTTGTACCACGCGATACACATAATACCCACGATTGGCTTAATCGAATCAAGTTTGAGATGATGTGTTAGAAGGGTGATTTTACTCCCTCAAGTAAGAGAGAGGGAAGTTTTACGTGCCTGCCTTACACTATCTCGCATGAATATAAAGCAGAGGACGAAAGCGGAGGGAGAGTTCATGTTCGTGTTGGCGCAATTATGTTTATATACTTTCCTCCATCCAACCTAATTTCCATACCTATCCTATCTGACAATAAGTGCCAATATTACCTACATGTGACATTTTGAAACAATAACTCCAAGGAACAATCACTGGTCTATTGAAGTAACCAGTCACCAGTGCATTGATCAACTGATCTCTCAGTTCTTTAAGATCGATTATGTTAAAGAAACTTCTGTTCAATGATTAATTCCATGGTGATCTCTCAGTGTGTTTAATTGTTTTCTATAAAAGGAGCCCATGCAATTATCACCTCGTGACATTTCGCTGACTTTAATATCGATTCTTACGGAAACTTGTGCAGTGATTACAACCCAGTGAATGAATGCTCGGTGACGTAATATCAAATTTCACAACTCTAAATCTTCGTAAATCAGATTCCTTACCAGTTCCTAGTGTCCACTGTTCACATATTCCCATTGTTGACATTAGGAAAACCCGTGATTTTTTTATTACAGTCTATTGATTTTTCGCACACAATTTATATGCGACTACATTCAAATATAAGTCTCGATCTAAAGAAACCTACTACGCCTAGATTCAAAGTGTTTCACCAAAATCACCATTCCATCAATTCCTTGTTGTTGAAAATTGGACTTCACGATTGCGCCTCATTCGAGTTATATCGTTTAAATCATATTTAAACAATATATTAAATAAAGCCAATATTGTAGACATTAACTGTATTTTAATGTGTTTTTTTTATTTAAAATTTGTATACCTCTAAAAAAATACGGCTTTATAAATCCGCCTTCCCTTTCTCCATTTGTGAAAAAGATGGCTAAGAATACCCTTGAAAGGTGAAAGCAAAACTTTGTGAGGAGTTATCTGTAAATCATATCTTAAATTCGTTCTTACAGCTAGATTGATTTCAACAAATAGAGGGAATCTTTTGATGGTTGACAAGTACACATTCTCACGTTCGCACTGTTCGAACCGAGGCAACGATGTGTACAGTTGCTACTCCAAATACAGAACCAAGTGCCCAGCATAGCTAATCACCAATCAATCGCCCTGCCAAGAGCAACACTTTGTTCTTCCTTTTCAGGTTAAAGATGGCATCATGCAAGATCCCTTTCTAAAACTTCAGGTGTCGCCCCGTGGACCACAATCACGAAATCAAGAAATTCTTCAATTGGATGATCTACACTAGAGTTATTCATTTGTTTCATTCGTGTATTTGTTAGTAGATGCAGCGGGGCACGCGAAAGTAATATGGAACGGACGGGGTTCGGAAGATTCGGTCGTTTTCCAGACGATTGCAGCGCTTACGGAATCTGACAAGGACTATTATTATTAATTATTATTTTTAATTGTTAAACTAACGTTTAAGACAAGATTTTTTTTATGCATAGCACAAAGGGTAACAATTATTATAAGCAATAATTATCAGCCTTAAACACTCATCCACATTGAAAAATCTTCCGAGAAAAGATACATGTCCCGTTGGCGTCATGTATCTTTTCTCGGAAGATTTTTCAATATGGATGAGTGTTTCAGGCTGATAATTATTGCTTATAATAATTGTTACTATTATTATTATATATTTATACAATTATTCAGGGTGTCCGGGGGTAAAGTGCATTAACTTCGGTAGATGATGCTGCATGATGGTATGAGTAAAAAAGATTAACAACTTTTTCCGAAATTCTACCATTTATTTCCCATACAAAAAGACGTACCTATTAAAAATCCTTAGTGTGAGGTACGATCTTACATTGCATGGTTGGGACTGGCCCGTATCATAACAGCGGAAAATAAAGCTGGCGGCACACGCTGGTCTATTTTTATCCTTTTACCACGAAACAACCCCTAAAAGTTGGAATTTCGAGAAAAGTTATTTATCTTTTTTACTTATCATATCATCTAGAATCACCTCCCGAAGTTAATGCACTTTACCCCCGGACACCCTGTATAGTCACGCGACAGGGGTACTACTTGTACAGGGGTAGGTAATACTTAAGTAACAAAATAACTTGGTTAGTTGAAATTATTTGCCACCAAGCAGTAGATAAGCCTAATAAATTTTACATAAAGTACTTACATACATAAATATGTGATATCATATATTGAATATGCTTTCAGTCTATAATAATGATTATTTGTTTTCAGCACGATTTATCCCAAGTCGCAAAGGAAGACTGTTGATGGTCCAAGGGTTCACATTCTCTAGGAATGCCTCAAGGCCCGGAGGGAGGGCCTGGTGGTCCTGTTCTTCTAAGACCAAAACCAAGTGCTTGGCGTCGGCCGCCACATTGCACGATTCTTTGATAAGCTTAAAGGGCTTTCACAATCACGAACCACCGAGATACCATCTTACGGATGGTGGGGTTTATATCAAACTTTGAAGGGGAAACCTTTAACCAATGCGAACATTGCGCAAAAGGTTCTGTTTAAAATTTTGGAATCAATAAATTTGTAAAAATAAGTACTACAATTATATTTGTTTCATAAATACATTACTTTTACTACCCAGCATTCACATTTCTTTTATCGAAGAATTGAGGTATCGGAATCGGACATTTGGTTTTGGAAGTTACATGTATCTTTAAGGCTCCATAGCGCGTGGAGGTTAACTAACAAACATTAATGCATAGAGAGTAATAATACATACATGAAAATAATGTTAGTAAAATTAAAAAAAAAAAAAAATTATTAAGGCCTATCAACATTCACAAAAACTCCAAGGAATTTTGCCATTGACGATTTATTTATTTTACATGTTCTCCGTAAAACGGTTATACACCAATATATCATGGAGAAGATTACAAATTAAAAAGGTATGAGGGAGGTTTTTCTATTTTGTGACGTTCGTCAAAGGATAGTTTCTGAACTGTGACATTGAAAATGTCGATGGTCAATGCAAAACCGTTAACGCGAAGAGGAATAGGTATAATATTAGTGCAAAACAGCATCAGAGCATTCTGGCGGACAAAACGGTCTCTATCATTCATTTTGAGATTATTTTGTTTTCAAAAAGTTTCGTTAAAATCCGAAAGATGCCACTAGAAAAATAAATATTATGTGTATTTATTTCAACATGACAATGTCGCATCTGGTCGCTTGTCGAAATTCGGCCAGCTAGGGGTGCCCTCAGGGGGTGCCATGCACGCACGTGTCCACTAGGCAATGTTTTCAGAAAAACTACCCGAAGCTCAATGCCTGAAGTCATTATAATAGTTTTATATTTTGGTATGTTGTGTGTTTGGTATTTGGGGTATGTTGTGAGGCTAAAGGTAGCGGGGAAGGGAAGGAGATGGGAAAAAGGAAGGTGGGGAAGTACCTAGTGATTTAGTTCTGGTAACCGAACACGGCTAAAGCTATTTCAAGTAGCGAAGAAGCGTTGCGTGTGTTAGGGTGAACGGTGGTTTTACGGGGTGGTTTGACATCACAAAAGGTGTCAAGCAAGGCTGCGTAATGTCACCATGGTTATTCAATCTATACATGGATAATTGTATGCAAGAATTGAAAGAGGTGGGATTGGGCGCGAAATTGAGTAATCTGAAAGTATGTTGCCTGTTGTATGCTGATGATGCGGTGCTGATTTCTAACACTATGGATGATCTACAGTCTCTCGTATCTAGGATGAACGAAGTATGTATGAAGAATGAGCTAATGATGAATGTAAGTAAGTCTAATGTCATGGTGTTTGAAAGGGAGAGTACGAAAACATGTATGCAACATAGTTGTGAATGATGAATATTTGGAGCAGGTGGATGAGTTTGTGTATCTGGGTAGTATGTTTACGAGAGATGGGAAGGCTGAAAGAGATATTGAAAGAAGGGTGAATGCCGGTAACTCCATTAATGGTGGACTGAATGCCGTTGGCGCTAATAAAAAACTGTCAAAAAAAGCGAAGCTAGCAGTCCACAATGGAGTCCTGGTACCTACCCTGATGTATGGCAGTGAGGCATGGAACTGGCAGAGGAAGGATGAAAGTAAACTGAATGCTGTTGAAATGAGATCCCTGAGACGTATGTGTGGTAAAACAATGTACGATCGTGTGAGAAATGTGCATATCCGCAAAGAATGTAAGGCTGATGTAAGCATAATGAGTAAGATTAAGAAAGGGACTCTCAGATGGTTTGGGCATGTAGAGCGAATGAACGAAGGAAGTAGTGTAAGAAGAATATACGACGCGAATGTGAATGGTAGAAGAAGTCGGGGACGCCCGAGGAAGACATGGCACGATCAAGTGAATCAGATACTTGAGTCGGGTCATGTCAAAAGTCAGAATAATAGAAGAGAATGTATGAGACGATGTATGAATGTGAGTGAGGCAAAGAGTGTGTGCCAAGACCGAGTTGTTTGGCGGTCCGTCCTCTCTGCCTACCCCTGCGGGGAAACGGCGTGATGGTTAGTTAGTTAGTTAGTTAGTTTCAATAATTGTGTTTGGTGGTTTGGTGTTTATTGGCGCGTTCTGATGGAGAAGTCTTCGCTATTGGAGCATACAAAAGTGCATGGGATCTCCCACGAGTACTACGAATATTTGTTGTGGACATATAAATTAAACTCTTTCAATATATGTGGATTGGGAATGGTACTAGAGATAAACTTAAAAAAATGTTTAAATAAAAATATTTTTCGGCGTGCTTCTAAGGTGTTGAAATTGAACATTCCTGTTAAAAACAAGGATGGATACAGGAATGGATAGTATGTATATTTCCTCATTTATAGGTAAAGCGAAAACCTTTTTTGTACTTTTTCTACTTCTAGGGGTTTGATCAGAGGGGGCCTAAATAACGGAGCTGTATTCCAGGATTCTGCGAACAAGTGCTTCATATGTTCTCTGTATTGTAATTCCATTAGTAAATGATCCCGCATTACGAAGAACAAATCCAAGCATTTTGTTAGCCCGGGAGACAATCTCAGATATATGGGATTTTAAAGAGATATTTGCTTTGAAAATTACGCTAAGGTCTCGAATCTCGTTTTTGCGTGTTAATATATTGTAATTAATGTGGTAGGGTAACAGGAATGTGTCTATGGATCTTGTTAATGAAACCGCGCTGCATTTCTGGATGCTGAAGGGTAAGTTTCATATAACCTAATACAATCAAGCGCTTAAGCGCATGATAAGCATAGTCCCATACTATCCAATGATTTGGGGACGGGTCGGTGCATATGACGGGATACTCAATCTATTTGGTCTGAATTTTGGGTTATTTACCTAAGTTGCGTTTTGTTAAAACGTTGCGTTTTCGTTGAAACATTTACTCAATAATGCAACACGGTTCAAGCCAACATTTATGTTGGTCATGAAAATATTAAATCACACCTAATAAATAATAATTTTTGCAGTTGTATTTATACCTTCTCGTAAGGGAAAGCTCTTGATGCTTAACGGTTTCACCTTCTCGACGATCTCGGCCAGCCCCACGGGCAGAGCGTGGTGGGGCTGCTCCTCCAAGCTCAAGACCAAGTGCCCCGCCTCGCTGATCACCCTAGACAATGATCTGATCTCCACTAAGGGGACTCATAACCACGAGCCGCCGAGGTATCACCTCACTGAGGGCGGGGTCTACATTAAACTTTGAGGTTCCAAGGTGAAGATTCCACCAAAACATTGATTAAATAGAGCATTGAAGAAGATAGAAGAAACAAACAAATAACTGACCTAATGTAACGTAACTACTAGGGGAGCTTACAACCACGAATCACCGAGATATCACCTCACTGAATGAGGGTTCTCGTTGAACTCTGATATTCCAAGTCAAACTAGAACAGTGAAGAAAGGAACAGACACAATCATTAAAGGGGGTTTACGAACCTCTGAGATATCACCTCACTGAGTGCTGGGACTATATATATATATTTTTTTTAATTCCAAGTCAAACCAGAACAGTGACAAAATGGAACATTGAAGAAATGTGAAGAGAGTTATCTATACAACAGAAAAATATCAGTTCAACTTAAATCATACTTTTCGCACCAGTTCGAAATATTAAGCTTTCTACAGGGGTCACTTCTGGGACCAGTGTTGTTGTCTTTATGTTTGCTGGAGTTTTGATACTTAAACTATGAACCCAAACTAATTACCGATTACCTTGTATTAAAAAAAGAATAGTTACTTACTTATCAGATTACTTTTTATGTTTACACAACTTTTATGCCCTTTAACTTTATAATTAAACTCAATCCTTTTTACAAGAGTTTTCAAGAGTTTACTTTTTATTGTTTTATAATTTTCCTATCATAACATTTTCGTATGTTGCATGGCTATTAAATATGCAAATAGGTTATTTTACATTTAATTATCTGTAATTAATTAAACAATATATAATGTAACCTTAGAAAGGAGCATTAAATGCACATTTTGTACTTGTATTAAAAATAACATTTGAATAAATAAATTTATAAATTTCGTTGTACTTATTCGTTGTACATAAGTCTTAAAATATAGATACATGAGACATCACCTCACTGACTGCGGGGCCTACATTGAACTTTAAAGTAATAAAATAAATATTGACTGGGCCTAAGCAGTTTATATGGTCGGTCCAATGCTAAAGTCGCGAATCTGCATTTTAGCCAGTTTGAGTTTAATATACCACGAAATTTCATTTTAAACAGAGCACACGCTGCCAAAACAGCGAATGTGAAATCGTGTAATATGACCGAAATTGAGCACCCACCGTTTCACGAATCTGTAAATGCCTTCTAATTGCATTGCCAAATTCGAACATATCACACTATTCTCAATATATATTTTTTATTATTATTTTAGAACATCTCAGTGAACAACATTCGCAGGAAGTGTTTGAGCCTAACTTGCAGATAGGTGTTGATTTTGTGGGTAAATTACAAAAATCTCAACAGGCAGATACATTTTCTAGTGGATCCCATAATAATATTACTCTCTCTGTGCGACTTCGATCACTTTTTTTTTTTTACATGAGCTCCGCACAGGAGGCCCTGAGGAACATAATTTCCCTCAGGGCCTATGTCATCTTTGAGGATGCTGTGTGGAGGATTTTGTTAAGGAAAGGAAGGAGAGCAGAGTTCTGGGAAGGAAAAGGGTTTAAGGGGTGGGTAGGAATCTGGGGTTCAGTATGTCCTGGTTATCTGCCTCCAAGACCTAGACAAACCTCACCCCATGAACCCGGGCACCCCTGCTAAATCACCAAACGTAGCGAACCACTTGGGGTGACCTATGGCAGAGGTGTTGGTTATCCAATAAAGGTTCCCGGGGCGACGGTACCCATTCCCGCCTCCCAAATTATAACTGCCCCAAAAGAGAGCATTGAATATTAAGAGATGGAAGAAAAACATTGCCAAGCAGAAAAGGTTGAAAGGCGAATCTTACATAGTTTATCGCAATATTCAAAAGCCCGCACACCCAATGTTACCTTCTCCTTGCAGTGAAAAAGACAAGCATACTTTTGTTACTGAGGAAAACAGAAAATTAATATACATAAAATTCAGAAATTTACCTTCAATTGAGGAACAACGAGAATATGTGAACAGGCACATGGAAAAATTACCTAGTCAAAGGACCACTGTGGAAAATTGTCTGTAAAATATCTAAAAGTATTCAACGAATTTAATTTGGGGTTTTTCAAGCCCGAAAAAGATCAATGCAAAAAATGTTAATTTTACTAGTGAAAATTAATCAGAAAATATTCAAGAAAATTTCCAGCAACACATCCAATAACGGGACTTTGCCAGGAAAGCGAGAAATGGAAATAGAGAGTTTAATTTTGATTTACTAGCCGTTTTAATTTAATCGAAAGGTGCAGCATTTGAAATATTTTATTGAAATTTTGCAATTTACAACCTAACATTTAAAAAAAAAAAAAAAAATTATCTACATTAAACACTCCGACGACATTACAAAGATGATCTAAATTACTATCTTATAGCCGTACACAACCAACCAAATAAATGACACTCACCATGGCTCCACAGTTAAAAATAATCCACTAAAACATACGCAGCATCTCAAAAATTTTTGACAACTTTACTGTCGTACTTCAACAATTGGACACTGAATTTGACGTGATAATCTTCACCGAATGTTGGCTAGATAGATCCTTCACACCTATACAAATACCTAACTATAAGGTCTACCACTCAAAAAACATTAAAAATCAAAATGACGGTATTGTAATTTATTGCAAAAAACATCTACACTCAACAATGACGGAACTAAATATCACAGACTCAAATGCCATAGAAATAACCGTAAATAATGACATATGTATTCTAGCCATGTACCGATCTCCATCTTTTGACTTTTGATTGATTTATTTTTCAGAGTTCCTAAACATGAGTTTACTGACTCTAACATAATTATATAATGGATTATCTATAGATAATTTACTGATATTTTATTATTATGGTTGGTTTGAAAGTGAGATTAAAACTATACTGCGACTGTATGCAGGTTTTTTTTATTCCTTCCGGAGGGCTATCTTGGGTTTTTTATATTTAAAATTATCATTTTCGCTATATTTCGCGAGCGTATTAATCGTGGGATTTGAGTGGCCGGGTAGGCCGGCGTAGAATTTAGTTGCTTGTGAGAAAATGAAGTCCTTTATCAACGGAATATTGGAGTCTTTATGGAGACAAGAAATTCTACTCCATTTAGGCGCATTAAGCGCAAGTCTAATGGCTTTGTTTTGAAATATTTGAATCTTCTCTAAGAGACTGGGGGCCGCATGCCCCCAAACGGGGCAAGCATAGGTGAAGCCGGGCCTTATGGTTGTTTTATATAAAAGTAATTTGTTGTCCGTTGATAAACGACTTTTTTCCCATTATTGGATAGAGTGAAGATAGACATTTGTTAGCTGCTTTAATTTTTCCAGTTATGTGTTTCTTCCAGGTGAGCTTGGAGTCTAGCGTTACACCTAGGTATTTAATTGACTTTTCCCATGGAACATTATCCCCAAACAGTCTAATGAATGGGGGCCGTCTTGGCCGTGTCTTTGAGAAAACGGTCGCGGCGCTTTTATTTATTTATTTATTTATTTACGAACTTACGTCCAATTTAAAACAAAGTATCACGAAGTATAGAAATGAACAATGTAAGGATTCGGATGGTACATGAAAGCAAAGACAAACAGTGAAAATAGAAGAAAAATAAGTGTCAAGTCACGTCAAGACCTTGCAAAAATTAGGGTGAATATTACATATCTTCATTTGTTTAAAGAGCGACAGAAATCATTTAAGCTAATACCAAAAAAATCAAGGTCTTGACGTGAGTTGACCAGTCTACACATTCTGGACAGTGGTGAGTTATAACCATAGTTAGTCGAGTGCTGATTGGGGAAAAGCAGGTCTTTATTTCTGAGTCTACGAGAAGGTATATTAAATGTGATGAGTTGTAGTAATGTAGGCGAGTCGATTAAACAGTTAATAATTTTGAAGAAACAAATGAGATCAGATTTTATCCGACGGTCTTCTAAAGGACAAAGGTTTAGAGTTTGTTCAATTTCGGCATACGAGTAATTGCCTCGCTCTAATCCTAGCCTCCAAGCAATTCCCTTTAGGAACCGATGTTGAACGGATTCAATATGACGAATATGGACAGCATATAAAGGAGACCATATAATACAAGCATATTCAAGATGGGGGCGAACCAAGGAGCAGTAAAGAGTTCTTAGGGTATTTATGTTTTTGAAGTCAGAAGTGGTTCTAGTGATAAAACCAAGTAGTTTGAGAGATTTATTAACAATCGTATTTATATGTTCCCGGAAAGAAAGCTTGCTATCAAGAGAGACACCAAGATCTTTAATAGATTGAACAGTTGTTAGGCAATTATTATTTAATTTGTATTCGAAAACAATCGGATTTTTAGATCTGTAGAAGGACATAATTTTGCACTTATCGACATTTAGTTCCAAGCAATTAATTTTACACCAGTCATTGAAAGAGTCAATATCTGATTGGAAAAGAAGGCAGTCATGGTAGTTTTTGATTATTTTAGGATCTTATTGTCATCAGCAAAAAGCCAAAAGTGTGTGTGAGAGAAAATACGAATAATGTCATTTATAAACAAGTTGAAGTGAAGCGGGGCTAAATGTGCTCCTTGCGGTACGCCGGATGTTACTTCAATAATAATAGACTCAATGTTATTTATTTTAACTCTTTGTTTTCTATTGCTTAAATAAGAATTAAAGAAAGATAGCAATGGGTTTCGTATACCTATAGCATATAGCTTGGCCATGAGGATAGCGTGTTTTACTTTGTCAAAAGCTTTAGAAAAGTCGGTATATAGAACATCTACTTGTGATTTATCTTCTAGGCCATTGACTACGGTGTTGGTGAAGGAGAGTAAGTTTGTAGTGGTAGATTTAGCAGATCTAAAGCCATGCTGTTCTTCAATCAGCACATTTTTGAAAATAGGTGTTATTTTTTTTGTGATTATAGATTCAAAGATTTTAGGAATATGAGATAACATCGATATAGGTCTATAGTTTTCTACGTTCGACCTATTACCCGATTTAAAAATAGGTCGTATATAGGAAACCTTCCAGGAATCCGGAAAAGTGGCAGATGATAGTGATAAGTTATATAATAAACAAATTGGCTTAGATACAACAGATTTACATTCTTTCAATAATATTTCAGGTATACCATCAGGATCAGTGCTTGTTTTGCTGGGAAGATTTTTTAAGTAATTGAAAACATCTACAAGTGTGATTTCGCAATTATTAAGGTCAATAGTATTAGCATATTTAAGTGGAGGGATGGTGCATATGTTATCAGTATAGACAGAGGAGAAATGTTCAGCAAAAAGGTTGGCAATATCGAAATCGTTGGTGGCGTGAGTATCATTAAAAAATAAACTTGAAGGGAGATCGTTATCAATACGTTTTTGTTTAATAAATTTCCAAAATTGTTTAGGGTTAAGATTTAATTTTGTCTCAGTGAGTTCAATATAAGATTTGTAACACAAGTTAGATTCAATTTTGGATAATTCTCTTAACTGAGAAAATTTTTGATAAAGCGCTAAGTTGTTCGTTAATTTGAATAACTTGTGTGTTTTCTTTTTTTCCATAATCAAATGCTTTAGTTTCATACTGAACCAAATAGGAAATTTAGGCTGGGAAAAAGTTCCCCTTGGAACGAACAAATTTATAGCATGAGTTATACATTCGTAGAATTTAAATACAGCATCGTTAATATTGTTGTTTGATAACATCCCTGCCCAGTCATATTGGGCAAGGTACCTATTCATGCCAGTATAATCACCTTTGTTAAATTTGTAGTGGAATGTAACTGCTGATTTCAGAGTGTCACTTTTGAAAGGATTAGTGAAGTTAATATCGAGTGGTGGATGATATTTATCTATTGGTAATATTGAGTCAGTAGCTTCACATACACAAACGCTAGGCATATTGGTAAATATTAGATCAAGACAGTAACCTCCACAGTTATTGATCGAGTTTAATTGGTACATATTCAGGAAGGCAAAGAAATTTACTATTATGGAAGCATGAAGGGAAACATTATTAGGAGTTTTCACACCATGACTATCATTAAGCCACACTATTTTAGGAAGATTATAATCACCACAAGTAAGTAAGGAATCGGCCTTTATGGAAACACGCTCAACTGCTTCAGTATGTGACTTATAGATTTCTATTGAAGAGGAGGGGGGAATGTATACACAACCAATGACAAGTTTCTTGGAACCAAGTAGAACACAAATAAATAATTGTTCAGATAGATTAGACGATTCAAGAATGTGGCAAGAGTATTTTTTTTAATACATATCATTACCCCACCTCCTCTACACTTGTTAGAAGAGGAAGAGCGGTCACAGCGAAAAATAATGTAGTCATGTAGTCCAAGTTCTGTTGAAGCAATATTGTCTGATAGCCATGTTTCAGTAAAACATAAAAAATCATAAGGGCATAAATTTATGGAGCATCTAAAGGAGTTTAGCTTAGTATTGAGACCACGAATATTTTGATAATAGGTGGAAAAGTTAGTATTAATAAGGTGTCGATTCTGATTCAGCCTAAAAAATTGACTCGAGATAATTCGCGTCTCTCAGCGGCTTGGCGGGCAGGACAGTCGGGGGAGCCAGTGTTGTGTGTGGACGGTTTTCTGAAGAACTTGCAGGTAGCACATGCTGGTGGCTTTTTAGGAGTCGGGCAAGCATCTCGATTGTGTCCAGGTTTTCCACAGTGAGAACATGTAGGCATGTCTGCGTTACATTTCGACGCCGTATGGCCGTAAAGTTGACAGTGTCCACATTTTAGACTGTCGATCCAATCCCTTACGGTGTGTATTTGCCAGTCCATAGCCAGTTTAGAGAAGCGAATGAGGGAGTGACGAACAGAAGGAGGAACTCTGAAGACATGAGTGCACGATCCGGTACGAGGTCCTACTTTGTGAGAGAACTGCAATTTATCTTTCAATTCATTAATTTGTAGACCGGTTTCTTCGTGTGTTTGCTGGTGGATTGCCAAGATGATGTTCTCGAGGGGCATAACTTGAGGTAGACCATGGATAGCTATCCGAGGAAGTTTATGTGAAGAAACTGCTGCTTTCAGACCAGCATCGGATAGGGTCGGTGCATTGGCAAGTTTTATGGCCTCCGCATCGGTACTTGGATGCACGACTACACCTCCGTTCCTTTTTTCTCGTACCCCCGTGATTGTAATTCCCAAAGATGATGGGTTAGTTGAGGTTTTGAGAGTTTCAAGAGTACTGCTGGAAGGAAGTGACTTGTCATCTTTGGGGAAGATAAGTACGGCTGGTCTCGCAGGAAGTATAGGGGCATTTTTTCTTGTGTTCGGTGGATATTTCGGGAGGACTTGGTTAGACGTAATCGAACTATACGTTCTGTTCCCATTTTCGGGTGTTTGATTTGAAGACATATATTTGTAGGTCTTCAATTCTCCTTCAAGGCTCCCTAACTTTACACCCATTTGACCGACATTACCCAATAGATCGGTGAATTTAGGGGCGAGTTTCGCTATTTGTTCCTTGGTGAATTTGTTAGATGTGTCCATTATGATGATATTTAATAGGTTTAAAATAGAGGTTGCCTTTGCCAGGAATTGTTGGGCAGAGTTTTCTTGTTCCATTATAATATTATGGATTATTATTAGATGTAGGTAGATGTTAGAATGGTAGAATATTCAGTTAACTTTTTGTCTATGGCTTTAAATGTCACTTGACTTCAAACTTCAAATTCAAATTTAAATATCACTTGTCATGTTAATTTCAAGATTTTGTTTTTAAATTCATTCTTATAGTATATCTGTTCTCACTGTGATTATTTATTAATAGGAAAACGATCCACTATTTTAATGTGATACACTTAGTTTTGTGTGAAAAACACAATCTAGATATCGATTTTTGAAACTTTTTGTAGGACAAAAATATTTGGTTAATTATGAGAAACTCCATAGATTATAGTCGGGTTAATAGATATTCTCCATTTTTTACACCACTTTTCAGTTAGAGTGGTTTGTATCTGTACGCGGCGTGTAGCATTGGCCTCGTCAGTTGAGCTAGAAATTATGTTAGTGTCATCCGCAAATTGTGTGATTTTAACATTATGATCCACGGGTTTAGGAATATCGCTACAATAGATGTTGTAACCGATCTCCATCTATAAAAAACATATTTCCCTTTCTGAGGTCCCTAGACAGTCAACTCAACAAAATGAAAAAACTAAAAAATATCTGCTTAATAGGAGATATGAATATTAACATTTTATAATATAAAAAGCATCCTCAAAGTAACGACTACTTAAACCTTTTGTTGTTTCATGGACTCATTAGCACCATAAATGAACCCACGAGAATCAACTTCAATCAAATCAACCTTTTACCCCCCCCCCCAACCATTGACCACATTATGTTAAAAACAAAAAGATCATACCAATCCATAATCCATCACTCAACAATCACTGACCACTACTCACTTATCCTAAAATTAAATACCACAAATAATTCACAAGTTAAACATTCCAATACCTCAAAAACAAATAATAAAACTGAGTTTTTAAAACTAAATGATACATTACATAATAAAAAATGGGAAGAACTTGTAGAAAATAATACAATTAATAGAGCATGGTCACTTTTTATACAATGTATTCAAGACGAATTTAATAATAATACTGTCGTCACCGAAAAAAGTTCTCCAACTAAACTTAAATTTCTAAAACCGTGGATATCAAAGGGACTTTTAACAAGTTTCAGTAAAAGAGACACAATTCATAAACAATGTAAATCAAACCCATATGATATCTATCTCATAAATTTCTATAAACGATATAGAAACTTATGCACACGGCTTGCACGTATATCGAAAGAAATATATTTTAAAAATAAATTAGTTAAATGCAACAAGGACCCCAAAAAAATATGGCAAATTCTAAAAGAAATATCCCACACAACTACAATGAAAAACGAAGCCATAACTGGGATTAAAATAGATAAAGAAATTATTAAAATATCAGATCAACCACAAAAAAGTATGTAATTATGTAAACAATTATTACGATACCCCTAAATCCGCAAACCACCATACACACACAGGTATTGCTCCATTTAAATACCATACATTACCCGAAAAGAAACACTTAAACTTATAAATGGCCTAAAAAATACAAACTCACAAGGCAGTGACAGAATTTCACCGATAACACTAAAAATATTAAACTCCGCACTTCATATCCCCCTAACTATACTCATAAATCGGTCCAATAAAGAAGGCATTTTCCCAACAATTTTAAAAACGGGCAAAGTGATTCCAATCCATAAAAACGGAAACAAGGAAGAAATAAATAACTACAGACCAATTACAATTTTAAACACACTTTCAAAAATTCTTGAGAAACATATCAAAAACAATCTGTTAACTTTTCTCAACAAAAATAATATAATAATAATAAGTCTTTTTAACTGGACTTCTGTTAGGTATGTATTAGACATTATCTTATTTGTTATAGTATATCCCGAAACTAAGTTTGCCTCTTGGCATAGGCCTCCTCTAACATTTTCCATTGGGACCTGTCACGCGCTACTCTTCTCCATTGATGTCCAGCAGTGAGTTTTAGGTCATCTTCCAATCTTATATGTTGACGTCCTCTACTTCTCTTGCCATCTCTGGGATGTGACATTTTTCCACCATTTCTCTTGTGGATCGCGTATTATGTGTCCTGTCCATCTCCACTTTTGTTGGTCTATTCGGGTAACTATATCGGCAACTTTAGTTTTCTCCCTTGTTGTGCTACATCTCACTCTGTCCTGTTTCCTTGTTCCTGTCAAATTTCTCTCCATGGCTCTCTGGCAGCGTTCCAACTTTTCTCTGTGGCGTTTGGTGAGGGCCCGAGTTTCACATCCATTGGTGATGACTGGAAGTATACACGTGTTGAAGACTTTCCTTTTTATTTGCATACTTAGCTCCTTGGATTTCATGACTTCTTTCAAAGACCAGTATTTCTTCCATCCATTTGCTACTATTCTCTCGATTTCTTTAGTGGTTTGATCTTTGTGAGATATTATCTGTCCTAAATAGATGTAATCTGACACATATTCGAGTGGTTGGTTGTCAATTTTTATAGTTACTGGTTCAGAGTTTGTAAACAATTTGTTTTGTCTTTGTTCATGTATAGGCCGACTTTCACACTTTCCTCTTTAGTGATTCTATCATTCTAATTAGGTGCATTGGGTTTTCCTCGAATAGGACTATATCGTCTGCAAATCTTAGGTGGTTCAGTTTTACACCTTGTACGTTGATACCATATTTTTCCCAATCTAGTTTGCGGAAGATACTTTCCAGAGCAGCCGAGAACAATTTTGGTGACAGAGGGTCTCCCTGTCTTACTCCTCTCTCGATCTTGAACTTTCCCAAGGTTTCTAGTTGGATCCTCGCTTCGCAATTCAAGTATATGTTTTTTATAATATTGATGTAGTTTAAAGGTATCCCCTGCTGTTCAAGGCTATCCCATATAGCTATGTGCCTTATGCTGTCGAAAGCTTTGGAGTAATCGATGAATGCAATGTATAGTTTCTTATTATACTCATTATATTTTTCTACTATTTGTTTCACCGTGTGTATGTGGTCCAGAGTAGAGTATTTTTGTCTAAAGCCGGCTTGCTCCCGTAGTTGGTTTTCGTCTAACTTTTTACTTATTCTTTCCAGGATAACTTTGGAAAATACTTTGTATATATTTGACATCAAACTTATAGGTCTGTAGTTCCCTTTATCTTCCTTTTGTCCTTTCTTGAATATAAGAATAATGTTTGATGTTTTCCAATGTGTAGGTATTAGACCAGTTGTAAGTATATCATTGAATATTGAAGTTAGTATTGGTAAGTAGTTCTTCCATGGTGCCTTTAAGAAGTTCGTTTGTCACTTTGTCTGGACCTGGGGCTTTTTCCATCTTCTGACTGTATATGGCTTTTTCTACTTCTCTGGAAAGTATTTTTGGTTCAGTTACGACGTTTTCCTGCTCTTTATTGACGTCTTTCTTCGGATCATGTTTTTGTTTGTCGTCTGGGCTTGAGTAGAGGTCCTGGTAAAATTTTGTGGCTATTTCGTTTATGTTTTTTCTATTTGAAGAAGTATTCCCCCTTTTGTTTAATTTTGGTATCCATTCTTTATTTGATTCTCTAAATTCTTTAAGCGATTTTTTCACTCCCTCTGTTTTTACTATATGCTTTTCTAATGTTTGCAGCCTCTTGGTCTTCCTATCTTTCCTGATGTTCTCTCTGATTTCTTTACTTAATTTTGTTATAGTTTTAATGTTATCTTTTTCAGGATGTTTTGAAAATAGGTGTTTTCTTTCTTCTATAAGTTGCAGCGTTGTGTCACTTAGTTCGTACTTGTTTTTTCTGCTATTCTAAGCTTTTTCTTTAGTTAGTAGATTTTCTAGCTTTCCATATTTCTCACTAGCATCAGTGTTACTCAAAGTTAATTCTTCAGCTGATTCAATTAGGGATTGTGTTATTTTCTTTAAGGTTTCATTGCTGTGGTGTTTGGTAGTGTGTGAAGCGAAATGTTTTCTAGATATATTTGGTGGTTCTATTCTTGTATTGCTTCTTACCATACGATGATTTGTATTGAAATTGAATTTAGTTAAGACCGATGTATCCGTGAAGGCTTTTGGATAGTTTGTTGTTATGTAGTCAATTTCGTTTTTGGTTTTGCCATCAGGGGATATCCATGTCCACTTATTCTTTTGGTTTTTCATGTATAAACTGTTCAAGAGCGTTAGGTTGTGTTGTAATAATAATTCAACCAAAAATTCACCATGTGGACTTCTTCTACCTTAGCCAAACTTTCCCAAGACGTATTCTTCCTCGCATTGCTTCGTCCCGACTTGAGTATTGAAGTCGCCCATTAGAATAATGTGGTTGTTTTGATACCTTGTTAAAATCTTTGTTAATTCTTTATAGAAAAGTTTGATGTCTTTTTTTGTTGCTTGTTCTGTTGGAGAATAAATTTGTATAACTGACCATACTTTTTGGTATCCCGGTATGTCAATGTTAAGAATGGCTATTCGATCAGAGATTCCAATTAGTTACCAATACTAACACCCACTTCAATCATATTCGAAAAATTCCCAGTGCTGAAAATTCAAAAATTATATTCAAAACAAATACTTACTTTCCTTTACAAGAACTTATCCACATTTAACACTTCACAAAATTCTCGCAATACTAGAACAAGACATGCTCACCCACTACAAATACCAAAAACAAACACATCCTTTGGACAAAAACACTACAGATACCAGGCTATAAAACAATACAATTCTCTTCCTACACAATATAAAACAACAACTAATATATTATTGTAGAAAGCAATCACTTTGTGGTTCGACATATTTAATAAAATAAAATACTTTTTTGTTTAAAACCACGATATTTATTAATTTTTTAACCGACCGGTTTCGCTTAACTTAAGCATCTTCAGGGTACAAATTACTACTAAACAAGAAATACATAGTGTGTGCTTATATATAACAAAATATAGAGGGAGACAACACGATACAAATAAACGGTCATAAAATACATTAACATAACTACTCAAGTAATGGGAAAAAACAGAAAGATAATTATGTAGACTAATGGGTTATAATAATAAATTTGGAGAAACAAAGCATCAACTGGCATGGTGGTAGGGAGCACTGGGAATTTTTATTTTTATTTTTAAGGGTTTATTGGAAACAGACCTAATATAGGACTACTTGATATGTCTAATTGATTATTGAGTATATGACAGTCCTCTGATTGCTGATATATTCATGGATAGCCTAGAGAATAAAATTTTATCCAGCACCTCACCTCTTATTAAAAACGTCCTGTACTGGAAAAGATATGTTGATGATGTTTTTTGTATATGGACAGGGACTCAGCGTCAACTTAATTCCTTCCTCAATCTTATAAACTCTTTTCATAATCAGATTAAATTCACGTTAGAGATAGGCAATAATTCAACCTTAAATTATTTAGACCTTACCTTATCGATCGTTAATAAAAAAATTGATTTTAACATATTTCGTAAACCCTCTTATACTGACATTGTCATACACAATATTATTGAATACAAAAAAAACGTAAGAAACTGGCTACAATCTTTTTAACTTTTAATTTATAATTTTTGTCGAATTAAAGTCGATTTTATATTTTGATTTTTATTGTTTCTCTTTTTGTATTAGCAATTAAAACTCTTTTGTTTTACTATTCACAATTTATAATTCATAATTTACAACTGAAAAATGTCCTCTACAACACAGGTGAACTCCTAGTGTGGAGGACAATATATTATACCTTTGTAATGTATATATTATACTAAGAATAAATAAATAAATAATTTGCGTAACCAAGATGTTGCTATCTCTGGGACGAGACACAAGGAAAAATAATCCAACGAGATTTTTCTCTTGGGTTTTTTTAAGGAGAGCATTGAAAATTTTTATAACCTGATAACCATGATGGTGTTGGGAAGCACTCGTTTTAAATTTTTGAATTTCTAAATTGCCACGTGATCGTGGTCGGTTGTTTATGTTTGTGAATGTTGTTATTGATGGATTGAAATGATCTTTATGAGTTTGTAATAATCAGTTCTTTTTCAAAATTTTATTTACACTGAGAATCCTAAAAGAGTCAAATAGCTGTGTTGCAAAATAGGCATACATAGCTTATACATATGGCATACTTAACATATAATATTTGATTTTGGGTAAATAGATTTGGAAAAAATTGTGCAAGTACCTATAAATATTATCCAGTGTGAATTGGTGTGAACTCTGTTTTCTT
The DNA here is from genome assembly GCA_929108145.2 of Limnephilus rhombicus. Taxonomy (NCBI): domain Eukaryota; kingdom Metazoa; phylum Arthropoda; class Insecta; order Trichoptera; family Limnephilidae; genus Limnephilus; species Limnephilus rhombicus. Next base: position 33,542,009 of record OV815284.1, on the reverse strand, counting down.
TAGTTTGTAATTGGTGAATTATTAGCAGGTTGTTTCAAAGTAGGTGGCATGCAGTTGTACAGTTTAATTGAGTAGTACTTAAATGATCTGTGTCTTCAAAAAAATCCTAAATTTATACGTACATATTTTTTTGTTTCTTGAGACAGAAATCCGTGGTATATTTTTTGTATTAATATCCTTCAATTCAACAGTGTCTTTCATCCCAACCCGGAAGGGCAAGCTCCTGATGTTGGAAGGCTTCTCGTACTCCTTGAAGACTTCAGCCTCCAACGGAAAGGCCTGGTGGACGTGTTCCTCTCGACTCGCCTCGGCCTGTCCAGCCACCGTCAACACTATCCACGGCCTGCTGCTATCTACTAAAGGCACCCACAATCACACACATCCAATCTACATACAAAGTCCGAGTGGGAAATACTTGAAAGTAAAACATGCTTATAAGTTGGTTATGTAAATTGTGTAAAAAAAATATTAATTAAAATTGTGTAATAAAATTTAAATTATTAAACCATGTTTTTAATATTAATATTATGTAAATTGTGTAGAAAAATAAAGTTATACTACTCCCAGGCACAGATCGTATGCACGTCATCGACGATCGACCTAAAAACCGTTCTAAAAAATCTTCCTTCTTACATGTCTGGAAAGCAAAAAAAGACAAGACACTAGAAATGTCGAATGTCTTTAATCATAATCCTATAAACATTTCGCGAATGTATTTTTCTTTCAAATTGTAGAACTATTATGGTATAACCAGTTATAAAAACAAGCAAAAAATTAATGCTCACAGTGGTAACCGCACAGTGGTAATAAAATTCGTACAGGATTAGATAGAGATTTAACGTTCATTATTTGTTAATTACCGTAGAAATAGTATGATATTATCGTAATAAAGTAGAGTCTACAGAGTGCAGCAGAAGAACTTGCTCATTTAGGAACTCAATTAAAAATTAAGATAATGCAGACATGTATTTAATTCTTTGAACAGCATTAAGTACAACGTTTAAATTTTATGCTTTGCTTGCACAGTTTTAAAAATGGTATCAGACAGATGGCGTCCATTATTCTCAATACGCTGCGTTAATTGAACTCAGAAGTTTCTTTCAACTCTTTCCAGCACATCGACGGGTATGTTGGCAGCAAAATCGCGTGGACTAAGTTCCTGCACAATAGCCAATTTGTAGGTATACAATTTTAGTTCTTTATGAAGGATTCGCCTTACAGAACGAGCAGATAACCCGACAGCAGCCGCATATTTGCCGGCAAGAGCACTGAGGGAATCGCTAAACGGAAAGCCTTACGTTTTGGGCTAACCTTGCTGTTGGTGGAAGCGTAGGTTTTTTTTCACATCACCAATTTCCGTGTTACCCATGAAATGATCGACGGCCGGAACACCACCACGGGGCACAATATTGAAATGGTTACGGAATGCACGTTGTGTGGCGACGATTGAGCGACCGTTGGAAAAGAATTCCTCAGCAGCGAACGCGTGCTTTACCTTCGTCCACTTCATGATGCTAACTAAACGAGCTACAACTTTGCCCCACCCTCTCGAATGCGTCAATCCTCACCCTCCTCGCGACCTCCTCACCCTCCATGGCGTCAGGGCGCCAAATTTAAATAAGCAAGTTGCTCTGCCCCACCCTGTATAAAGGTTCATATCCAGGACGACTTATTTTTAGATTTGTAACATTTCGAATTCAAAAGTCACGTAATGAAATGGTAAGTGACCAACAAATTTTGAATATTGGAATTTTTAAAATAGTTGAAAAAAAAATACCTACCTCTTTTTTTCTTTTTGTGAAAATGTTGTTGAACGATTTTTCTTTCTTATATTATTTATAGAATATAACTTATTAAATTTTATTCTAAACAATTTTATGTTTATATATATTTCTGCAGACGTATATTTTTGGCTGAACAAGTAAATATTATGTGCTCATAAATAAATAAAATTCTTTTACTAACTCGCGTTTTTATTTCGAATCTATAAATTTATTAATGATGCATACATAAAATAACATAGGCACATCTGAATCATCGATATAGGTATTTATTGATATAAATATATTATACTAGTAGACCCGGCAACATGTTGCTGGGGCTACCGAAACCTTTATAACCAACGCCATCTGTTAAATCAAATCCACACCGCCCGTTTGTCAGTCCCACTGCTCGCTGCCCGCTGTCCGCTGCCCGCTGCCCGCTGCCGCTTGGCCAGATATATTATGTATTTCAAACAAATGACACAAAACCTTAACAATTTATATACCTAAAAACCTTCCTCTTGAATCACTCTATCTAATGGTGAAAACCGCATGAAAATCCGTTGCGCAGTTTAAAAGATTTAAGCGCACGTACACCGTAAGCGACTTCATTTTATACTTAGTAATAATAATAAAGAGTAAAGATAAAGATTGTAAAGGTCCCGTCAATTATAGAACTGAGGAAACGGACTCCGGTCCCGGCAGAGACGGGAGATGAGAATAAAAGGCGAGCAGTTGTGTTGTGAGTCGAGTCTTTATTTATGCTATGATGAGTGATGGATTGGTGATGAGACTGAGATGAGTGATGCTGTGACGGTGAAGTCCACGGGTCTTCAGGTCGCCAGCGTGTTGCTCAACACTGTGACGGTGGAGAATGACCTGTTCGCCCAGGCTGTTGCGCGACGCTGTGCGTGGCGGAGGTGACGGCGATTACGGTTCTGACGGGTCTGGCCGGTTGGCTCATTACCGTACTGGGGAGTTTTCACTTTTATGATTAAAGTCAGTTAGTCACTAAATCAATAGTCTGTTCAGGATGTCTCATTTGTTTTCAGGCGGCTATATCTTCTGTAGAAGTCGGAACGATAATATTTTAGTTCCTTGTTTCTCGCTTTCTGGGCCGCCTCTAAAAGATTTCCAATTGCAGAATAGATTTCGTAATGAATGTATTGATATAAGCACTGTGAATCAATACCTTGTGAATTGTTGCAGGCATAAGATACCACGCGTAAAGGTTTATGTAGTCTTTTGCTACTTCCAGACAAAAATCTTTAAACTTGTTTCGGTCGATTTCGAACCCACAAGCCAATGTAATTAAAACAAGATGAAATTTTCGAATCAGATTACTGATTTGGCGCTGATTCTCTATAATTCTGATCTGAATAGCCAGGTACTTCCCAACCTTCCCCTTCCCCGCCTCCTTCCCCTCCCCACTACCTTCAGCCTCACAACATACCCCAATTGGGGATGCCATAGTCTCACTGGCTCCAGACGGGAGCAGTTGAGATTCTTGTGCGGTATTCACTGTAAAAAAAAAAAAAAATTCTCGAAAAAGCGGCGCGCAGTATTTATATTGTCAGAGCCCGTTCGCGTATTTACAAAACCTATACCGATTCAGTCGCGGCAGCGTCAATTTACATTTTAAATATACCTATATATATGTTATTTTTTATCACATTGCAAAAACAAAAATGGTTTTAAAATCTAGATAAAATAATCTTTTTGATGTGTATATTAGAAATTAATAATTTTATTTCTAAATATTTAAATTTTGATATTATTTCCGTATTTTGTAAATACACCTCTATATTGATATTTTTTTATCACTTTGCAAAAACAAAAATTGTTCTAAAATCTAGATAAAATAATCTTTCCGATGTGTACACTAGAAATCAATTATTTTATTTATAAATATTTAAATATTGATATTGAAAATGTAAATTGTCGGTAGCGCGACTGAAACGCGGTAGGAATTGTAAATGCGCAGCCCGTTCACACTTCCGTTTTAAAGACGGAGGCGGGTCCCGTTTTTAAAACGGAAGCCCTAGACCCCTGTTCACACTTCCGTTTTTAAAACGGATCCGTTTTAAAAAACGGATCCTACTCTACAAAAACAACGACCAAAACATTTTATTTGGCGATGTTTCGTTTACAGGAATCTTACGAACTAATTATTATTTTACTTATAATTAAATAGAAGAAATCGTATTCTGGAACGAACAATAATAATATTAAAAACTCCAAACGCGCGCCCTATAAAAATACAACCGCGTAATTTGACTGATCGCTTGCGTCTTGGAGCAGGCGGTGGGGAAGCGTCGAGCGGGAGGTGGGGAAACGGATCTGTTCTCCGTCTAGTGTGAACAGCTTCATTGAAATGTATGAGCCAGCGCGTCCCGTTCCAGCGACAAAACGGACGCTCTGCGTAGGCGATTCTCCGGCAAAAAATAACGGATCCGTTTGTTATGCCGGAACCTACAAGTGTGAACAGCTCCATAGAGTCACTACAGCGGCTAGGGCTTCCGTTTTAAAAACGGGATCTGCCTCCGTCTTTAAAACGGAAGTGTGAACGGGCTCTTAGAGTTGCAAAAACCTGGTTTCGGCATATCTATTACCGGGCCAGTTTTTGAACTGAAGTCATATTGTATCGTTTTTTTCTTGCGGCAACGAAGTCCTTATACTTGCCCCTTGTTTGCCATTTTTTAATGGTGATTTTTACCAGTTTCTATAACAAGAATATAGTCAAACACATTATTTAAGCAAGACGAATTTATAATTAATTTAGAAGAGTTTAACAACTATGGTATGGTAAAAAATAATCTTGTATATAAAAATCTCGTGTCACGGTGTTTATGGTCGCACTCCTCCGAAACGGCTTGACCGATTTTTTATGAATTTTTTAATGTATATTTGGTAGACATGAGAATAAGTATATTTCATAACGCTAGGTCATTGGAGTGTCCCTATCCAGAAAAACAAAAAAAAAATTAAAGTATTTAGTTTAGACCATTCCAACTCCAATGTAAACATGTACCCCTTCAAAAAGTAACTTTGTAAAGATCAAGCAATTAGATTCATTTGCTAAGTCCCCGCTTTTGTATCCAGTGTAATTTTCATAATAATTTCGATATTAACAAATTTAATTAGTTTAGACCATTCCAACTCCAATGTATCCCTTCAAAAAGTAATAAAAAATACCATACCTCATAAATATAATAAAGATTTGACAATAAAATTAGGTCAATAGTAACTCATATTACTTGTAAGGTTTTTCCCTAATCATCATTGAAGTGAGCTACAAACCCAATGTAGTTAGCTTACTGGAATTACCAAAATATTTAGAAATTCGATAGTCTAAAACGACTTAGCAACAAATATAATTATTATAATTGATTAAAATCCTTGCAGACCACCCCTCTCCCCCTCCCCAATATGTTGTGTATATAAACCGTAGACTAAGAATTATTTGTACCACTCTGAAGATGGCTTTAACTAACTGAAACCGGTTACGGTCAAATAAAATTAAGTGGAATAAAGTTTTATATTTGTTTTATTATAATATATTGTAATGGAATTCCACCATGAATTATCACTCTCAAAAATAGAAATATTAGAACGAAATTATGTATGTTGTTGAATGACAGATCCGCCTCATCGAACTTTCATCCACACATGCGCAAGACATTCACGAGAAGCGTCGCGTCATTTTAATATTTCATTCTGCATCATGTTTTCGCGTGGGCAAACCATCGAGCTTATTTGTGTTGGCTAAAGACGGACTGACAAAAATATCGTACACTCAATTGCTCTTCGAAATTCATATTGATTTTCTTTATTTCATTTTCCTACCTTCCTTCGTGTTTTTTTTTTGTTTTTATCGGCGGTCATCCTCTACAGCGCTCCATTCCTCTTTCTGTCATAGATCCCATCCCCACACACTTACAATACATTCGTTATTTTTTATTTAACAACCAAAATATTCAGTAGAAATAAATTTATATGGCAGAACAACGTTTGTCGGGTCAGCTAGTTAAATTATTATAAAACTTACCCTTCACCCTTCTTAATTACATATTTCAGTAGGTAAAAAAGGTATATTTTTAAATATTAAGTTAATATAAAAATCACTTCCCTGAAAAAAGTCCAAAGTGGAGTTCCTTGGTTTATTCTTTAATGTTCAGATATAATGTATGGAAATAATTTTTTCTTAGATTTTTTTTAAACAACGGAAGTCCAACATACGTTGTTTATCCTCTAAAGTAAGTTGTACTCCAGTGGTTTTGTAAGTAGTTAAATCAGTTAATTTACTCTTTATGGACTTCATTGTTAATGTAATAACAAAACATTTTCTGCATATTCATCTTAAAAGCACCAAAAAGTGGACTTCCGTGATTTATCCTAAGGTACAGATATATGTACAACCTATATAATTATTAGATTTTCTGAAAGAATAATAATATTATTTTTCAGCATTTAAAATTTCCTTGATTGTTCTTTTTTAAACGTAGATTTCAGTGTGGTTTTTGGTCATGTTTATTTATATGTATAATTTTTAACTTTAGGGTATCAATAATAATAATTTATTTTTAACTGTATTTATTCAACGATTATTTTAAGTACCTACGCCACGAAAAACGGTAATCTCATATTTTATGATAATATATTTTTATCAGTTTTATCCGCGTTTTTAGGATTTATTTTACATAAAGTAAATAAAATATTTTACATAAATTATGAAAGCTTGTTTTTTGTTTGTATGATTTTATGAAATATACAAACTATGATTAGTTCATAATATGTTATAAAGAGGTAATATACATTTAACATGCTTTTTGTCTGTAATAATTATTACTTATTTTCAGCAACATTTATCCCAAGTCGCAAAGGAAGACTGCTAATGCTCCAAGGATTCACATTCTACAGGAATGCCTCAAGGCCCGGAGGGAGGTCCTGGTGGTCTTGTTCTTCTAAGATCAAAACCAAGTGTCTGGTTTCAGCTGCTACAATGCACGATTCTTTGATACACTGGAAGGGATCTCACAACCACGAACCACCGAGATACCATATTACGGATTGTGGGGCTTATATCAAACTTTGAAGGGAAAACATTCAACTGATGCGGACTGTGGTTGCACAAAAGAGACGGTCTACAATTTGGCAATCAATAAATATATTAAAATAATTACAATTATATTTGTTTTATGGACACGTGACTTTTTCTTCCACACTTAATCTTGTCTCTTATTGAAGAATTGAAAAACATGGAATACGTATATAAAAACATGGTAACATATACGTATTTTGGCATACTCTACGAAAGTTAAACGTATGTTTTGAGCTCCGAAGCGCGTGAAGGTTAATTGCATTTGTATTTTAGTACACGAAACAGGCATGACGCCCAAAATTTTATATACATTAATGTGTACAGAAAGAGAAAAAGAATATACAGAAAAATGAACTAGGTGAAACAGATAAATACAACTAGAACATTAAATTAAGGCCTAGAAATATTCACAACGACAACTTTACGTTGTAAGCGCTATCAGAAATTGAAATAACTTAAATTTGATGAATTGTTCAAATTATGTGAAACAACTGGCCATAACGGATGGAACGCACGTTGAATATCCTGCATCATAAAGTATTTAACAGTATTTATATTTTTGATTTCTACAATTCGTGTTTTACTATTATTAGTAAGTATGTAAAAAGCTCCGAAGAAAACTGTGATGCCATCTACAAGTAAAATAACGGCAGAAAACTTTCGTCCTAAGTATATCAAAACTTCATATGAAGAAAAATAAGGTAATTCGGAAAATCTCGAATATTCTATTATATTAGTTAACCTGAACAAAAAAATTTAATAGTTAGCCGACAAAAATATATATTTTTTTTACATTATGTAGATGCCCAACCATAATAATCTAAGAAAATTTTGCTGGGTTAAAAAAATTAAGAGTGTAATACGACGATTACAATGCCTACATCAGATTCGAAGGATTCCCATTTCAGTGTTACCGATACTAAAGATTTAGCGTGTCATCTCTATGTACACTGTGTTATTGTTGTGTTAAGTGTTAAATGAAAAATTTAAATATGTATCTAAATTGGTTTAATTAATGAATTAATAAAATAAATTGAAGTATTAACTTTTTAGCAGTTTTTTTATTCTTTCTGGTGTAAGTGGTCCTATAAAAGAAGATTAATTTTCACAATTGTTTTTTAAGAAAAATAATACTATCATAATATTACAGTGAAACTCCCTTATAAGAACTATTCATAAATATTAAAAGAACCGGAAAATACTTCTTTGGGAAATCCTTATATATGATGTAATTAGGGCCGTTTTCAAACTTTTGTCTTGAAGGGACCAAAAACCCCACTAACTAACTAAATAACCATCACGACGTTTCGCTGCAGGGGTAGGCAGTACACACTCTTTGCCTCACTCACATTCATACATCATCTCATACATACTAAAACCCCGAACTCCTTAATATAAAAACATCTTGGGACCAAAACCCTGAACTCCTTAGTATGAAAACATCTTATGTGTTAAAATGAAACCTTATAAGTGGGTTTTACTGTAAATAATCAAAAAATATGTTCCTAATTTTTGTTTTCGTATCTTAAACATTATTGTTTAATTTTATTGCAGGAGAATTTGTACAATCGAGGAAAGGTAAAACTCTATTGAAATTCAAAGAGCACACTTACTATAAAAGAAGTATCACAAGAAACAAAGCGAGGTGGTCTTGTTCTGTTAGCAAACACTGTAACAGTCACCTGCACACCGATCTGACCACGGGAAAAATCATATTCTGTTCTGACACTCATGTACACACTATGCCCGAAAAGGCTACCAAAGGACAAATCAGAATTCTTCAATTACGAAATTGATAGACTTGTAAATAATGTATCGAGTAGTGTTTAGGTGCCCAAATGTTTGTCTTTAAAAATTATGTTTAAAAATTAATTTATCTTTAAGTATTATGTTTGTTAGCCAACAGTAGGCGGGATAGTAAAATAATTTTAAAATAGCCGGTAACCCTAACGTAACTTAACCTATTTAACCATTTTTTTATCATCACTCTTAATGACCTTTCTGAGGTGGTTCTAAGTTGGTTTCATTCTGAGTTGGCCGGTCACCATGTTCATGTTTTACGACGTTACAAGTTGTTCCAAAAGGGTCTGATTATTATTTGTCTTATTATTCGTTTGTGTACTCAAGATCTACAATTTTTTTATAAAAATTATGATATATTTTTAATTATAAATTAAGGCATTTGGTTTTAACCACTTTTATTGTTTAAAAAAACGAAAAGTTTTATAAGCAACGCTTACTTCATCAGTTTGTATTAGAAGAAAAATTTAAGTATGGTTTTTGGTAATGTTTATGAATCTATAATTATTTATTTTTTAAAATGTATTAATTCAACAATTATTTTAAGTATCTGTGCCACGGACAAAGGTAATCTCATATTTTATAATTATATCATATTTTTTATGACTAAAAAGTATAATTTAATCATGGCGTGTTTTTTAAGATTTATTTTAAATTTAAACAATATTATTATAATTATTTTTTTGTATGATTTTATGACACGTGAAAAAACAGGCTCGTTATTTATTTTTCTTATATTTTTTAAAGTTATGTTAGATATCTGTACATAATATTGTTATTATACACAAGTTGTACCTAATTTTTGGGTTTTCAATAAACGAATCATTTAAATAAAATGGTGTTAATATTATTTCATTATTACCTCGAGTTATTTTCATAAACATATATCTTCTTTTATTTGAAAACATAAGTGAACGCAAATAATATTGATTTTTACAATAAAATAACAACATCGGCATCTTGTCATCGAACGCGAAAATAAATAAAATAATTCACCGGACTGAAAGATTTACATACAATTTTGTGTTGTATTTTTTATTGGTACATTAGCAGTTTTTTTTACAAAAATAGTATTTGGTAATGTAATTGAAATAGTAATTTGACGTTTAATTATTTTTCTTATTGAACTTAAATGAAATATCAAGAAATTAAAAATAATAAAATAATGTAATAAAAACATAACAATAAAGGCAGTAATAAAAAATAGGTAATATTTTTGTAATTAATATAATACATAATATGTGTAATATGTTGTACATGGTTTATTATTTTTAATGTAATATTTTCTCGTAATACCGCCATTTTTGTTCTTTAATTCGTATCTTAATTAAGCAAGTGAAATATTTTTTGTTTCTCACATTTTTACCATCGAGTGAAAGATTGTCGAATGCTTTTATTACTTGGTTGGTGTCTTTATCCAAAGCTTATACTTATCGACGGAGTTATGTTGAATATCAGTGTCAGTCATTCAATGCTTTTTAAGTATTACTTTAGTTTTCTGTGCGATTTCCATATGAACGATAGCTGAGTTTATCGCTCCTCCCCAAGCAATGATACCGTATTCTGTAATGGATTAATAAAATGCAAAATATATTAAAACGTTTATTTCTTTTATTTTAATTATGTTTTTATGTTTAGGAAAATGTGTAGTATTTTGACGGGTTTATTTGTAATGTCAATTATTATTTTATTATTATTGGTTTTACTTCTTAAAAGAAATAATTAATTTTCCAATTTGAACTTAAATTTAAACGATGTATGTTTAATTATAAAATATGTTTTCAGTGAGAATGGTCCAAACCGCCCGAGGCGCATACTTGTTGCACTATTTTGGATACTATTTCCACAGGTTTAGAACTTCCGTTGGAGGGAAGGTTCGTTGGACTTGCACCTTCAAGAGAGCATCGAGGTGCAAGGCTTATGTGTACACCGTGGAAGATGTTATTACATCGGCTCTACGAGAGCATAATCATTGATTTAAAATATCTTGTAAAAATTTTGTATGTAAGTTTAAAAAATAAAATGGTAATATCATTTTTCAAATTCTCTGATAGTCAAATTAACAAAACATTTTTTTTTATATAGATGTATATTTATTTATTTATTACACGCCCTAAAAATGGGCTTTTACATCATTGTTTATACGTTAAGTATCAAAGTTATTTTAAATACTTTAAAAATAAAATAATAAAGAAAATAAAATAAGAAAAAAACCTTCCTCATGAATCACTCTATATATTGGTGAAAACCTCTATATAATCACTCTATATATTGATACTTTATTTGTAAAGTATTTTAGCCGTAGTTTCTGTAATAGTTGCTATTTATATTAAGCTCTCTGTAGTTTATATTTCACAAAGATTACCGAAGTTTTATTATTATACCTAGTTGGACATTAATTAAAAGAATTTGTTAAAAAAATTATCCATTGTTTTCATTATTATATCATTTACCAATTTCTGTGTATATTCTATAACTTTTATGTAGAATGCAAATACGAATCGAGGCAAAGGAAGAGAGATATTTAAAAAAAAAAACTGATTTTCGTGACCTTGAATATCCAAAGACGCTCACACGTTACCTTATGAGACTTTTGAGACAACATGTAGGATACCAAGATTTAGGTTTACACAAATTTTTATTTGACTGGACTAGTACTGCAGTGTTCGATTTTATCGCTCACGTGTCGTATTTTGTTAGGTTTATTGTAGTATTTTTTTTAATTATGTTTTATTGAAATAAAACAATATCTTTGTTTGTAACCACGATTTAATTATTTAATTTTTTCAATACCGAATGGTTTCGCTTAACATAATCATCTTCAGGGCATAAAATTAAACTGATCAAAAATATACATTGTGTGAGGTTATATAGGTATACATATAGAAAGGGACAAAACATAACATACAGGAACACTGAGAGGGTCTTACGATCTTACGTAGTGATAGAGAGAAAGAAAGATAGGGATGATGTCTAATGAATACCATAATATATGTACATGGACAATTAAATAATTACATCGTGATTACAAACAAAGTTATAGTTTTATTTCAATTAATTTGTCAAACCACAATGTGACTGCTTTCTACCAAAATATTTAGTTTTTATTGTGAGTCAGATTATTTCTCTACTTACAAGTTTTCTAATTTTGACATTCTTATCTTTTTTTCCAAGGTTATTTAAAGAGAAATTAAATATCTTTTTCAGAAATATAATTTAATGGCATCATTCCCCTTGCCATGCTATGCTGTGCTAGAATATCTGTTCTGTCGTGTGGTACCTTAATTTATATTTTATTAATTTATTAATTTAGGGACAATTATTTATTAAAAAACATAATCTTGCAAAAGTTGTGGCAACGATTACAGCTGAAGTTTTCGAGCACGTATTTATAATAATAATAATTGTTGGATGATTTCTATAGCGCCATTTTCGTGAGAAAATCACCTCAAGGGCGCTTTACAATGCATTTACACATTTAATCTATACATGTATATTACAAGTGGCTTATTACTAAGATTGGTAACTAATGTAATGACTTACAACTGAGACCTATATGACTAGTGACTTAAAACTATACTTATTTTTATAATCGAGTACAAAACTACTCTAATCGTATTATTAATTAATACGTAATTACGTATTATTATATGTCTTAAAAATAATTATTTATGAGTTTTATACATATTTACATTTACAAACACATATTTACATTAATTAACAAACAGATATTGTTATTTTTATTTTTATTTTAACTTTATGAGTAAAACCTCAAATTGTAATATTTAATTAAATGAAGACAATATAAGCGAAACTCAATCGAAAATCTGAAAACAGAAAAATGGGTTCGTGTCCCAGATGTGTCAATATCTTTTTCTGATTTTTCTGTTTTCAGATTTTCGATTGAGTTTCGCTTATATTGTCTTCATTTAATTAGATATTGTTATATTTTTTAATGTAGCTATTACTTTGTGGTTATCCATTATAGAAAAATGAAACAATACAACTTTGTATAAACCACTTATATAATGTGCAAATCCGACCGGTTTCGTAACAAAACATTAAATAACATTAACATTAAACATTAACCTACCATAATAAAACATTGTTCTAAACTGTCAAATTAGTATAAGCTTTCCCTGACGAAGGAACGTTTGTTCCGAAACCGGTCGGATTTGCACATTATATAAGTGGTTTATACAAAGTTGTATTGTTTCATTTTTTAGATATTGTTATGATTACTGCCCGTGCTGTCAGTGTGAGTTATGAAAAAATATTTATACGGCTAATGAACCATAGCATTAGAAGAGAAATGGTTTACCAATGAATTTATGAATTATATTAAAAGTAATTATTGCAAGATTTGCATAATATCTGGTTTCTGCGCTCAATCCAATCCTTCTTCCTTGCGCTGTCCCAACTCATTGCCTAGGTAGGCTGTTGAGGTCGGCTCTTCTCGTTCTCAGATTGTAATATCTTCTGTTCTGGGTATCGCCTTCATCCAGCCCGTTTCTCTGAAGAATTTTGGAACATTGAGTCATCCAGGAGTTCTTCGGTCTTCAAGCGCTCAATCCAATTGTTAGAGTTCAATTCCTCTGCTGGCTAAATCCTCCACCACGACATAAGCAATATTTTCCGCTTGTTTTGATGGTTTTTCAAATATGGTCCAAATATTCGTAAACTATTTTTTTTTGTATTTCATCACAAATGGATATTTTTTAACATTGCACGCTCGTCAATAATTATATAGACTGTAGACAAACAACATTTATGGTTATTGACCTGTTATATTTTCATTCTGTAGCGACTATGCATCAGTAATAATCAATATCTCGTGCCAAACCGCCTGCGTCAGCAACATTTAATTGCACATTCCATTCTGCAAAGCAGTGCCACAACTTGGCACGTTGCGAAATTCTAATGAATGGCACGGTTATTAGGTAATCAACTGCCTTTCGACTAACGCCTCCATTAAGTTTAATATACTGTGTACTCAATAATAAAAGTTAATGTTGGAATTAAAACAGTTATCTAGTAATCTCGCATGGTTTCCGTGTATGAAAATATCAGTGACAAAATAGAGCATTGAAGAAAAGTGCATAAAAATAACAAATAAACCACAATGTTTTAAAGAGTTTTAAATTTCAATGTACATTAGAATGGACGGTTACCTCGAGAGTGTTTTCTCTTGGGGTAAAAATAATCTCGTTGAATTTAATGTTTCAAAGACCCAATCTTGTCTGATTACGTCTAAAAGGGATCGAAATGAAAATCTAGTCTTTTTCAACGGAAGCAATCTTCCGAACAGGCCCTCCATTAATATGCTTGGTGTAACCCTAAGTGACCAGCTCAGGTATGGGGGCTCCATCGAAGCCAGAGTAAAGTTAGCCTCCCAAAAGCTGGGCGTACTGTACAGGGCCCGCAGATACTTTAATAGTACACAACTGCTAACCTTGTACAAATCACAAGTACGCCCCACTGTTGAATTTGGCAGCCATCTCTGGTCTGGAGCTCCAAAATACCTGAAAAATACCCTCGACTCTGTGCAGAAACGGGCGGTCCGTTTGATAGATTCTCCCATCTTGATAGACGGATTGCAATCTTTAGAGCACAGGCGTCGGGTGGGAATGCTATCCTTGTTCTACCGGTATTACAATGGAAGATGCTCCGAGGAACTAGCATCATTGATCCCTTCGGCACCGGTGCATAGTCGGGAAACACGCCAAACGCGTGCCCAACATTTGTACACGGTTGACATTTGTCACATGAGAACGGGTCGTTTCTTCGACTCGTTCTTGTGTTCAACAGCTCGGCTGTGGAATGATTTGCCGGCCTCTGTGTTTCCTCCTTCCTACAACATGGGTCTCTTCAAGACCAATGTTCATTTCTTCCTCTCCTCAAAAAGACCCTCCACACAGCATCCCAGATGACATAGGCCCTGAGGGAAATTATTTTCCTCAGGGCCTCCTGTGTGGAGTTAATGTAAAAAAAAAAAAAACATTTGTTATTTTATATTTTAAATTTTCTGCTACCGGTTTCGGTACATCCTTGTCATTCATTAGCAAACTTAAAACTAAGAAAAAATTAAGTTTAAAGATTTCAACATAAATAAATATTTTAATTTGTGCACTTTAAAAATCTTGGAAATTAAAAGAAAAAATTAAATCGAAAATTAATTTAGTTAATAAAATAATAGCACCCTGCAAATCGCCCCTATTAACAATGTTTCCATGCAATGTCGACTCCTCCCACCTTTCTTCCCCTCCCCCAAAATCACCCCTCTCACTACCCCCACCCAATTAAATCTAATCGTTTTGTACTTGCATAGAATTTTTAAGTCAGTTTTAAGTTTGCTAGTGAATGACATGGATGTGTCGAAACCGGTAGCAGAAAATCTAAAATATAAAGTAACAAAAGTACATTGAAAATTAAAACTCTTAAAAACAAAATGTCTAGAAATTGTTACATAGTTTTTTTTTCAATTATTTCTGGCTTTCACCTTTCAAGGATGTTCTAGGCCATCATTTAAAATTACAGAGAAAGGAAAGTTGAAATTATATATAAATTTTATTTAAATGAGCAAATTTCAGAATTAAATCGAAGATTGGAGTCGAGTTCAGACTTAGAAAAGATGAAATGTTGATTGGAGGGGAGGCAATTTTAGATAACGCTTGATAGAAGAGAGGATATTTATTTAGAGAGGGACAACCAAAAACTATGTGATCTAAAGTTCCCACTTCCAGACCACAGATTGTACAATCTGGGGAGTCGAGGATGTGAATTTTAAAAAGGTGAGAAGGATCGGAACAATGTCCGATTTTCATTCGAATAAGTGAGGAAATTTCTTTTTTGGAAAGATGGGGGAATTTTTGAAACCACGGTTTTGATGGGACAGTCCTTTGTATTGAGGGCACCCTTGGATTGACTAGCAATGTTCCAATACTCTGTCCAAACATTACGGAATCTATCTTTGATGATGAAAAAATATCAGATAGGGGAATATGGTTTACGAGGGTAACAATAGGGTTGGACGCTCCTTGTTTTGCCAAGGAATCCGCAATATCGTTACCCACTATGCCAACATGTCCAGGAATCCAAATAAGAATTACGGGTTTTCCAGAGCTTTGAATGCAGGCTATCAGCACTCTAATAAGGCATACAAAGTGATCATCAGGATGTTACATAGTTAATCCCGAAGAAATACAAAAAATTAACAAACCACAAGCCTAACCCAAACTAAACTAACCTATTATTTTATCTGTTGGGCTTAAAACCAGTGTTTTAAACAAGTGTTCATCTCACATGGTAAACAGATGAAATATAACAGTTACATAACGGAAAATTAAAGAAAGATATGTGCCACCCATGCTAGCTACCCCACTGCGACAAGTACCGTGTGTTGCGAAGTGTCACATTCATTTAAATCAGTTGAATTCTTCCTAACTCATGCGATCACGTGTCATTGAAATTTACCATTATGCAGTTGCAGGTATAACAAAACACGTAAATAGTGTATGTTTTCATATTTATTAAAATAAAATATTTTTTTCAGCGCGATTCATGACATCTGTAAAGGGAAACCTCCTACTCATGTACAACGGCCATAAGTTTTCAAGAAGAAAAGGTTCCACACTGAAGACTCGATGGTACTGCTCGTCTCATGGCTTCAGGGGATGCAACGCCTCTATATACACGTACAACGATGTTATTATAAGTGCCAATGATATTCATCAACATTGCTAGATAATAAATTGTCTTTATAATTTGTACCTATGTAGAATAATAAATCTCCATCTGACATGGCAATGTGATGCGATAATAGGCTCGAGATAAAAATATTTAGAGTTCATCACGGAGTTGCATCACGGAGCTAAACCAGATGAAACTTTGTTTTAATGTTACGATGTTATCTGGCGTTGTTCGTTAAGTTGTTATCTGGCAGTAAACCTGACTGGCATCCCAAACCGACGCATAACATTCTTGAATTCACTGAAATACCGGCCATAAATGAAAGCAAATAATCATGTACCTGATTATTTAATTGTAAATAAAGGCTTTAAAAAACTATTTATATATAGATACCTTTTGTTGCAATTTAAATTTATTTTTGTTGCTCGTATCTACCATGTACGAAGGATGTCCGTAAAGCTAGGTCTCCGAGGGTCTGTGGTCGCGAGGAACGATTAAACGCACGGTCCGACAACACTGGCATAGAGCCTGGTTTCCCCTTGTCAAATCCCCACCATGCTGCACTTTCTGTGACGCTTAGTCTCGGCGTGGCAGCCGTTTGCGATGGAGCTTCCAATCGCCGCACCCGCCAGGAGTGAGTTATGCTCTCTTTTTACTGCTATTAAACTTTGGTTCAGCGAATCTGAATGACGACGCTAACGGGACTGTTACTTTGTGTTTATTATCGTGTAGTGTACCCGTGTCTCGCCCCATTCACAAATGAGTCAAAGAATTCTTCGCCATCGATGTCGCAGCACTCAAGGAATTCGCGGGCTGCTTCAACCCATTGTGGTTTGTGATCTTCGGTGAGCATTTTGGGACCCACCTTGGGCAGACCTTGTAGTTTCCCAAATGTTTTGTCAAAATCTTGTCAACAGTGATCTTACTGACACCAGGGATCATCTCACAGAGCTCCCGAACCGTCCCCTGTCGATCTGCAATCATTGCTTTTTCCACTTTGGCAATTTTTTCGTCTGAAACCGATGGCCGTCCGGCACGCTTTTAAATTCTCTGCACCATTTGCGCACTTTTTTCGCACATATACACGATTTTTCGTACACTTAAAGCCTCTGAGAATGAACAACTACCGGGGTTTTGTAAAAAAATAATTATAAAGCGTAATTCACATCTGGCGGGTGCGGCGAGTGGAGATTTCTTCGCGAACGGCTGCCACGCCGAGACTAAGTATCGCAGAGAGTGCAGCGTGGTGGGGATTTGGCGTAGGAGAACCAGGCTACAAGCCAGTGTTGCCGGA
This sequence comes from Limnephilus rhombicus, assembly GCA_929108145.2. Lineage (NCBI taxonomy): Eukaryota > Metazoa > Arthropoda > Insecta > Trichoptera > Limnephilidae > Limnephilus > Limnephilus rhombicus. Next base: position 33,524,362 of record OV815284.1, on the reverse strand, counting down.
TCTTGATCTACAATTGTTCCTCGCCATCTCAGCACCTTCGAGACCTTATTTTACGGACAGCTCTCGTATTATGTTCATTTTGCAACGTTTTATGTTATCTACGCAAAAACTCTTGCTGTTTCTGTATCGTGCAGTAAATCATGTCAAAAATGTAATACTGTAAAAGCCCATCAGAACTTTTAAAATTAATAAATAAATAAAATAAAATAAATCGTTTTTAAAAAATATTTTAAAAATTTATTTACTTATAATTTATTTTTTTCAAAAATTGTATAACACAATAAAATCATAAGCCGCTCGTTTGGACCATTTGACCTTATTACACGCCCGTGTTCCAAAAAAGGTCCATTTAACATGTTTTAATTTATTTTTTCTCTGTGTGTAAAAGAAGAGTATTCGCAGAACATTTGTGTTATTATAATATGAATACAGTACTCTTACATTTAAAAATATAAAATACTAGCAGCTGACCCGACAAACTTTGTTCTGCCATATAACTTATATCTTGATTTTGGTTGCTAAATAAACACAACGAATGTATTGTAAGTGTTTGGGGATGGGATCTATGACAGAAAGAGGAATGGAGCGCTGTAGACGATGACCGCCGATAAAAGCAAAAAAACATCAACTAAAGTAGAAAAATTAAATAAAGAAAATCAATATGAATTTTGATGATTTGATTGAATGTACGATATTTTTTGTCAGTTCGTCATTAGCCAACACAAATAAGCTCGATGGTTTACCCACGCGAGAACATGAATGAAATTTCAAAATAACGCGACGCTTCTCGTGATTGTCTTGCGCATGTGTAGATGAAAGTTCAATCAAGCGGACGTAGCGCCATCTGTCATTCAACAACAAAAATAATTTCGTTCTGTTTGAAATACTAAAGACGGTTAAATTTGTTCATTCAAAAATACTAAAATCGTGATTAATGAATGGGAGGGTGGAGGTAGCGGGATTAAAATTTGGGGTTATAGGTATTTTTGATGCCAAATTTAAAAAAAAAAAAAAAAAAAATTGGTCAAATAAACAGAAAAAAAAAATTTGGGTAGGGACACCCTAATCACCTAGCGGTATGAAATATGCTTTAACTTATTCTCATATCTACCAAATATACATACAAAATTTCATAAAATCGGTCAAGCCGTTTCGGAGGAGTGCGACCACAAACACCGTGACACGAGATCTTTATATATAAGATGATTGTTTTATTTATAATTAAAAAAATATACAAGTAATCAAAAGTTAGGTGGATTTTAATCTAAAATAAATTCCTTTAAAAAACAAAATGATTAAAACGCACTATTATTTTTTAGCTTAATTTTTACCTGTGTAGTGTTTATATTTTTCTTGTAAGTGTAGGTAGATACACAGCAAGAAGGGTAAATTGAGTTTATGCAATTCTTTATCATTATAATTAAAACAATATATTTTTTAAAACTCATACCAAATATGTCTATGTGCAGAAATATATTTTAAGATTATTTTTTAAATAAACTTGGGAATGAGACGGACATTATGTATTTTGGCACCACTACCTTGCAATACATTTTTTTCTTAAGCTTACTTATATTTTTTTCAGCACAAATTCTCACAGGGCAAAGAGGAGCACCCCTGCTGCGGTACGACGGACACGATTTCCGCAAATTCAGTAAAACCGCCTCCGGAAAAGTTCGCTGGGCTTGCACAAAGAAGAGCAGGGGGGGTTGCAAGGCTCACGTCCACACTATAGAAGAAATTATATTATCAGCTTTTACTGAGCATAATCATTGAAATCGAAGCACGCTGCTAAATGAACCATATCATCTGGTTAATTAATATTTTTTTCACGAACTCCTTGTACATATATACATGGCAACCTAATTTTGTGTAATTAAGTTTTTGAATCAGTTCGTCGGTGTATAAATTGAAAAGAATTGGAGATGCTTGCCCCGTGCCTTATGCCACTTCAAATAAAATGGGTTGGAAAACTCCCCAGACCATTTCACAATAATTTTCCCAGACCATTGCCAAATTGAAAGAATCTTTTTTTTTTTAAATTATTATTGAGTTAAAAGAAATATAATATTTGGCTTTCTTAATTAATCTCTATTACATCTTCCTAAACTTCTATTTTCCTTAGTTTTTTCCAGAGTTTATTGTGACACACACGATCAAATGCTTTGCTTAGATCTAAAAAGCAGATATAGAATGGCGTTTTCCTTAGTTTGTAATAACTGATGATTTCTTTTGGGAAATATATTGCCATGAATGTTGGGAGTGCAGGTTTGAATTCGAACTGGTTATCCTAAAAAAAGTTATCCTTAAGAAAATGAAGATAATGTTGGTAGTTTTTAGCCGAGGTGATACAGTTAAATATGAAAGAAAGGGGAGAGGGTCGAATTAGTTCAGTGGTAGAGCAAAGCCCCGGCAAGGTTGCAGTCCTGGGTTCAATTTCCAGATGTGATCGATTCTTTTCTGATTTTTCTGTTTCACGTGTTTCGCTTCAGATTGGTTAATATTGTCTTTCGTTAATTTTTGAATTTCGTAATTCTTTCATGGGCAGATCATCAATTTCACCGGCTTAACTCTTCGCTACTTTTATCACACTCTGTTCGTGTAATTATTTCTATCTACCTATACGTTATATGTGTCTACTTTAATTGCGATTAATTAATAACCCAAAACTTGGTCTGCTGTTTAAGAAGGTATTAATTAAATATACATTGTTTTTATTATTATTTATTGAGTTGGCTTATATTTTATTGTTTGTAAAATTATATGTTTACAGCACGCATAACATTATTTTTAAGTACATTAATTCGTCAGACTTTTAGGCATTTCATAGTACATTTTTAGTTAAGTTTACACATTAAGCAGTTCTCTGACTCTGTTTTCTTATTTACGGCAATTTGATTCTGTGTACATTCTCGTTTCATAATTATGTAAATTTTTATTTTTTTTACATTGACCCAACATCTTTGGGGATGTTGTGTGGACAGTGTTTTTAGAAAAGGAAGGAGAGTAATTTCTGGGATGGAAAAAGGTATGAGGGGTAGGTAGGAATCTGGGGGTCAGTGTGTTTAGACGTAACAGACGTATGAATCCTAACCTCCCACTGCAGTGCAAGGGATGTTCTGAGAGAGTTCTGCTGGAGAGGAAAAAGGTATGAGGGGTAGGTAGGAATCTGGGGGTCAGTGTGTTTAGGCGTACCAGACGTATGAATCCTAACCTCCCACTGCAGTGCAAGGGATGTTCTGAGAGAGTTCTGCTGGAGAGGAAAAAGGTATGAGGGGTAGGTAGGAATCTGGGGGTCAGTAGGTTTAGGAGTAACGTACGTATGAATCCTACCCCCTACTGTGGTGCAAGGCGAGGTTCCGAGAGAGTTCTGCTGGAGTGGTCAAAAAATCTCCCCCAACCAGTATCTCCCGATCCGGCCTGCCACGCAATTGGTGGGCAGACGCATCCGACGCAAAGACCCCATCCCATGAACGAGAGCACCCCTGCTAAGTCACCAAACGTAGTGAATCACATGGGGTGTCCTGTGACAGAACTGTTGGTTATCCAATAAATGGTTCATCTCCTACCTCCCAAAGTAAAAACAATTTCATAATGTATTTTTGCATTTGGTAATACATAATTTTACGTATAAAAATTTGCACATAATTCAGCATCAATTTTTATTGAAATATAATTTAGTTCTTTTCTCGTTTGATTAATTTTTGCATATTTGCCTTTTCTTAGCATACAGTATACATCTCATAGCTCTGTTTTGAATAATTTCTAGTTTATTCAAGTTTCCTTTATTGGCCAAGCATAATATCGTAGAACAGTAATCAAAATGTGAGGCAACTTTAGTTTTGAAAATGAGCTATGTAGTGTTACTATTTAGTTTATTTTTTAGGATGAGTTGTTTAAAAAAATTTTAACAATTCATCAAATATTTGAAGTTAATTTTCAAGTTCTGTGTAAGTTTTATTCAAGTTCTGTTAGTATAGAATTATAGGCCAGTTGCTTCATGAAACTGAAATAATCACAGAACTTGATCAATTGCCTAGCGCAACAACTGACCTCGTGTGCGGCTCCCATCAGTGGTTCCAAGGTCCAAACGCGGCACCGGACTGGGGTGGGTATTCCCATCGCGAAAGATAGCCTCTGTTGTTTAATATCGACAAATTTTAGGCGGCAATTTGAAAAATCCTCTGACTTGATGGGTATCGTACATAACCAAATATTTACATATTGTTTAATTTTTATGTTGTTTTGGTTTATAATGTAATATGTGTAATAATAATAATAAAAAATTTGTTAAAAGTAATAATAAAAAATAAAAATAAATTGTGAAAAATCTCCTCAAGATCGCTTATTATAAAGGGTGTAATTGCTTATAATTCCTTAAAAAGGGTTGTTTCAGAGAATTTTAACAATTTATTGTCAAATTTAAAAGTTTATTTTTAAGTCCTGTGAAAGGTCTATTTATGTTCAGTTAAATATTTTAGTTAATATAATCAACTGGCCAATAAATAAAAATAAATCACTTTAAACTACTCGGCTTCATTCATAGAATTACCTCTGACTTCAAACATATAAGTACACTTAAAACTCTTTACTGTTAGCTGGTTCGCCCTCACCTTGAATATGCTAGTGTCATTTGGTCTCCTTTCTATGCTGTCCACATTTGTCACATCGAATCCGCACAACATCGTTTCCTAAGAGGAATTGCTTGGAGGTTGGGTCTTGAAAGAGGCGAGTACTCATGTGATGAAATTGAACACATTTTAAACATTTCTTCTTTAGAAAAACGTAGAAAGGACTCTGATCTAATTTGCATATTTAAAATTATAAACAGTATTACTGATACACCTGCATTGTTACAACTCATCCAGCTCAACATCCCTTCCCGTAGACTCCGAAATAATGAATTGCTGTTACTCAATCAACATTCTACTAATTATGGATACCATTCTCCCTTATCCAGAATGTCGAGACTTGTCAACGCAAGTCAAAGCATTGATTTTTTTGGTGTAAAACTAAATGTCTTTCGGCAGTCGATACGCAATATTTAAATGCTTCTTCATGCTTTGACTTGTAGTGTCTTCTATATGTACTTTTAACATTTTATATTGTCATTGCTATTAATTTATATGTGCTCTCCCTTCACTGTCATCTCTGTTTTTTTTATTCGTGTTATTATTATGTTTTAATGGACTACTGTCCGTAAATTAATAAATAAATGAATAATAACAGAATTTACAGACTTTGAAAATTTACTTTGAAACTCTATGAAACGTTCAAATTCTGTTAGACAAACTGTCCTTAGTTAATGAAACCAAATCGGTTTATAGCATGTTTATTTCGCAATGTATTTATCATATGTGTATACATATAACTATTTGATTCATAAATATTAAAAAAAAATAATCAAAAATACTAATTTGAAAAATTATTTTGTTTCAGTTGAATTTATAATGTCTGCTCGTGGTAAAAGGCAAATGGTGTACAATGGGATCAAGTTTTCAAGTGTGAAATCTGGACTCAGACGACGTTGGTATTGTTCCACGTACCATTCTAAAGGCTGTCTCGCAAACATACATACTGCGGAGGATAAAATAATACGGGTCCACGATGTACACAATCACGTAGTGCCTATTCAATACAGAAATACCCATTATTGAAGAGATAAACCAAAATCACATCAACCTAGACCAGGGCACTGAATCAAATCGGTCCTTATTCTGAAAAAATAGCTTATAATTATTATTATATCTTCTTATGTCGGTTATTCATTGCTGAGGATCGTAACCTCTACTCCAATTTGCATGGTGGGCAAAGCTCCTCCATTCCTCGCGGTTCTGCACTGCGGACATCGACATACCGGACGCCAGTGATACGTGGTCACTCCAGTGCGTTCGTGAGCTTCATCTGCTTCTTCTGCCTTCCACTTTGCCAGTGACTGTGAGTTTTTCCACGTTGGAGTCCTCAGTTTGGCAAGCAACGTGTCCAAAGTATCTTAAAATACGTTGCAGGAGGCAGATAGTTGAAAGCCTGTTGTGGATGCCTAGCTCTCAGAATGGATACATTTGTGCGTCTGGATGTCCATGGAGTCCTAAGCATTTTTCTCCAGCACTATGTTTGGAGGGCGTCTATCCACTTTCTTTTGCTGGCTCTAAGTGGCCACACCGTATTGCAATATGGGGGAAATCAACGCCTGGACGAGTCTCATCTTGTTGGTCTTCGTTATGCCCCTGACACTCCATATCTTTTGCATTTTACTCACGGCGTTTTTTTGTCATGCAAATTATTATTTTCACGTTTCTATCACAACCTCCTTCGTCACTTATAGACGAGCCTAGGTTTATAAAGTCGTTCACAGTTTCTATGTCTGCGGTTGGTTCATTTCTTCTTCGGAAGAGGCGATAAGGGTAGTGTCATCTGCATATCGGAGATTTGAGACCACCAATGTTTATTACAGCTTTCCATCCATCAAGAAACTCACGCATTATGTACTCACCATATATAATAATAATATAGGAGGATCTTTTAAAAATAAGAGGCCGATTTGATTTACGGTCCTGACCTGGGTTGAGGTTATTTTGTATAAAATTTGGCAAAACAAATCAAATTTTCTCAATTATATTCTGAGATGCAAAAAGTTTTATACTTTCTTTGTCTCGCTATTTTAACACAGCATTAGTGAGATGAAAAAATCTGATGAATTTGGTGACGTATGGTAGAAACGCCATCACGTATTTATAATTAAAAAGGAAATTTGGTAACTCTTCTTAAATATTTTTTGAAATCGGTATTGGTTATATTTTAATATTTACAAAAAAAAATTTTTTTTCCAAGAATTAATAGATTTTTTTCCTGTTATTATCTGTAGTTATAATAAGTCAATTACTGAAGATGTAACTGTTTAAAAACATTACAGTTTTTTTGTGTAAATTGTGATTATCGCATTTAAAACTATTTTTTGTTACCATTATATACTTTAGCCACAAATCTTGGGATGAATCGCCGAAATGTATTTTGTTGCGAGGTGCTAATCTCTTATGATAAGTTCCTTCAGATCTAGGGAAAAAATAACATCGAATAGACCTACATTCCCACATAGGATTTTTTCATATTTTAATTTTTTTTTTCTACCTCTTATAATCTCCGATTGAACTTTCAGAGAGTTAGGCCACAATCGCCACAGTTTGATAACGTCGTTGAACTCCGAAACAGCTTCTTCTTCCTTGCGCTGTCCCTAGCCTAGGTAGGCTGTTGGGGTCGGCTCTTCTCGTTCTCAGGTCGGAGTCGTTGAACTCCGAAACAGCTGTCCCAATAATAAAAAAAATCGAGTGCAGTTTAAGCGAAATTTTACCAAAACAATCTCAACCAATACTTAAAAAGTGAGGTCATAATCAGAGCGATCAATTGAGCGAATGAGTTTCATTTCTCAACCAATAGGAGCCTTTAAAAATGACATCGTAATCAAAGCGGCCAATAAGCGCAGTTGATGCGTCGCAGGTGTAGTAATCGTCACTTCCGTTTCGTCCGAAATTCAAATCGCAACTGGGCTATAGAAGTTACACTTTAAAAACTTAATTACATTATTAAATTTGAATTATTATTTTAAATATAAATATTTACATTGATTAATAGGAGTAGTGGGAGACCCCGGCGTAGGCCAAAAATGTTGGTGAATTACACCAACATTCGCGGCCTGCATACCAATTTAAACTCTGTCCACCACCACCTTTTTTCTCAACGCCCCAACCTACTATTCCTGTCTGAAAAGCTGATAGCCGAGCCTGTAGACGCCTCCTATCTGGACTGCCCGGGCTTCACCCTCGAAAGCAAGTTCAGACCTAAAGGAGGTGTCTGTCTCTATAGACGAGCTGACGTCAACTGTGTACGACTGTTGACTGTTGAATCGACGTAATGTGGGTACGCGTCAATCTTGCCAGTACGGTAAGATTCTACGCAAGTTTATACCGCTCACCGAACCTTAGCGAATCAGACACGTCCGAGCTCTTCAAACATTTAAGCGACACTATCGATGCCCTCTTTCCCCGCTACCCTACGGCAGAGTTTGTGGTCCTGGGGGACTTCAATGTTCATAACGAACCTTGGTTGAAGTTCTCAGGATCAACAGACTCGGCTGGACGACAAGCGGAATCCTTTGCCCCTTGCTACGGATTGGAGCAAATGGTTCACGAGCCTACAAGGGTTCCTGATGTCCAGACTCACCGTTCCAATCTGTTAGACCTATTTTTTACTACTGTGCCACACGGTTACAAGATTGAAGTCACAGCGCCTTTAGGATCGTCTGACCACTGCCTGGTGACGACATCAATCCCTGTAAACTTCAGACCGCCAAACGAGAGGCTGAAGAGAAAAGTGTGGCACTATAGGTCAGCAGATTGGTTCGGTCTGCGGGCACATTTTGATGCTTTCCCGTGGTCAGCTGTCTATTTTCAGGCTTCGGATCCCTCAAGATGTGCCCAGGAAATTGGTGAAGTCATCACATTCGCGATGGATGGCTTCATCAAATCTACTGTTAAGGACACTGGTGTAGGCTCAAAGCCGTGGTTCAGTCGACAATGCGCTGAAGCAGTGCGACGAAAAAACGCGGCTTACCGAGCCTGCAACACATCTATAACATCCGAAGACAGAACAGCGAACAGCTTACAACAAAATGGCAAAGGAAACCAAGAGAATCATAAATAGGTCAAAATTCGAGCTCGACCAGCAGATCAGCAGAAAGCTGGCTGCATGCCCGCATGGCAGCATGCAATTCTGGTCGCTTGCGGGCTCAATAGGTCGCAATTTCTGCAAATCCAGTCTGCCACCTCTCACCAGACCTGACGGCAAACTAGCAAACACCGCCACCGAAAAGGCAAACTTATTAGGTAAAATGTTTGTCAACCCTTGATGACCAAGGTGTTGTCCCGACGTCGGTTCCTCACTGCGGTTTTCGTATGAAAAAGCTGAGGATCCGGCATCGGGAAGTACTCCATGTTTTACGAGGGCTTGATGTTAATAAATCCAGTGGGCCTGACGGAATACCTGCCCTGGTACTGCAGATGTGCGCTGCTGAAATAGCTCCAATTTGACGAAGCTTTTTAAAATGTCCCTGAAGACTGGCTCTGTGCCCTCTGGTTGGAAAAAAAGCGGTTATCCATCCTATTCCAAAGAAGGGTGACCGCTCCAACCCAGCCAACTACCGCCCCATAGCGATCACATCAGTTTTGTTTAAGGTGATGGAACGTCTGATCAACGACAAACTGCTCACATACCTCGAGAAGAACAAAATTATTAACGACCGTCAATACGGATTCCGGCGGAACCGCTCGTGTGGTGATCTTCTCGCGTATGTGACGCATGTTTGGGTGCGGTGCCTGGAACGTTTCGGTGAGACCCAAACGTTTGCACTAGATATTTCCAAGGCCTTTGACCGGGTTTGGCACCGAGGACTTGTCAACAAACTGCCTTCTTACGGACTTTTTCGCATCCTTGTGTACGTGGAATGACGACTTTTTGAGGGAGAGGTCGATTCAGACGGTAGCAGATGGTTTCACCTATTCCTCACACTCGATAAATGCTGGCGTCCCACAGGGATCGGTTCTGTCGCCGACTTTATTTTTGTTGCACATCAATGACCTTTTGTCAGTGCGCCCTACGGTTGAATTTGGCAGCCACTTCTGGTCTGGAGCTCCAAAATACCTGAAAAAGACCCTCGACTCTGTGCAGAAACGGGCGGTCCGTTTAATAGATTCTCCCATCTTAACAGACGGATTGCAATCTTTAGAGCACAGGCGTCGGGTGGGAATGCTATCCTTGTTCTACTGATATTACAATGGAAGATGCTCCGAGGAACTAGCATCACTGATTCCTTCGGCACCGGTGCATAGTCGGGAAACACGCCAAACGCGTGCCCAACATTTGTACCCTGTTGACATTTGTCACATGAGAACGGGTCGTTTCTTCGACTCGTTCTTGTGTTCAAAATCTCGGCTGTGGAATGATTTGCCGGCCTCTGTGTTTCCTCCTTCCTACTACATGGGTCTCTTCAAGACCAATGTTCATTCCTTCCTCTCCTCAAAAAGACCCTCCACACAGCATCCCAGATGACATAGGCCCTGAGGGAAATCATTTTCCTCAGGGCCTCCTGTGTGGAGTTAATGTAAAAAAAAAAAAATTTAAGCTATTTACGGCAATATTTTTGTAGATGTTACTTAATGTCTTTGTTATTTTTCGTAACTTGTATAATATTCACATTAAAAGAAAAATAAAGATGAATTTCAAATATAACTTGAAGTAAATTATCAATTTACCTTTACAAAACCATGTCTTTTTCCCGAGTTTAATTTTAACAAAAGTAAACATGTATAAAATGCCGAAATTGAAAATAAACGTCATCTTGAATTTTTAACGAAAATTGACACCATTTTATCAAACTTTGTTTTATCTGCCCTTTTGGGACCCGTCAATAAATCACCACCCCACTGATTCTAATCTTTTTCTTTCTTTCTAGTACAATTCCTGACGAATGTAAAAGGCAATGTGGAGATTATTTTCGAAGGGAAGTCTTTTAGTTCGTCAAAACGGGCTACAGGCGGAAAGATCCGCTGGCATTGTACGACCCACCACCTTAAAAAATGTTACGCCGCTGTTTACACTTTGGCTACGGGGAAAAAAGGCGAAATTGGCGAAGTCCTAAGTATCAAAAATACACATAACCATGATTAATTTGATCGGCCCTGTGGTTTAAAGGGGCTAAACGTGTTTTTTTCTAAATTAATTTTTAGGAAACCAACAGTTGAACTTTGTAATTTTTTACATTTTAAATACAACGAATTATAGATTTCCTCCTCGTGTTGAGAAATTAACTGAATTATATAAAACTAATACAAAAACCATAATACGTAGGTACAAAACAAATAAAATTTTAACAGCATTATATAAACAACGACAGAAATGTTACATGTCAGAAATATGTAACTTATTTTGGATTGTTTATTATATCTTGGTTTTGTTAAAAAACTTGTCGTGAAAAATCACGGGACATTATAATTGTAGGATTTGTGAAGCTAAAGTAATTTAAAAAGTATATATAAAAATGTCTTTCGAATATCAGTAAACTTGAAGAATTACGAAATCCATTCAATGACACTCATCTTTCAAACATTTAAACAAAAGAAATATTCAAATAAAGAATTATTAATTAATAAAATAAGTTTGGTACCTTCTTTATCGTTTGTGCGATGTATTTAAAACTTAACATACCTTATTTTTTATAATTAATTTAATATTCACCGAACTTAAATAATTGTACACTAATAACACACAATCACAATGAGTTCGAATTTTGGAAATGACACAGCAATTCCGAGTTCCGAAGGTCACTGAGCCAGAGAAAATAGTATTTTTGAATACTATTTTGTGTAATAAATTTGTAATTCTGTGACGTTACGGTAAAAGTTGATCTGTTACCTTTTTGGGCAAACATAAAATTTTTGACACATTTCATTCCTTGCAGTGTGGTGGGGAAACTTCTTATTTCTATCAATATCCACTCATAAGATATTTCGTGTGACTTAACTTTATATTTATGTCAATATCTTCCAAAAGATGAGTAGTCAGAAAATGATTATGGCGTTACATATAGTTTTTTTTCCATCTCACACATACAGAAATATTGTTATTGTTTTAATCGTACCTACATAATTCTCCTTACACTTGAAAATTCAGCAGTTTTTGTGCCTTTACAACTTTTTGAAATAATAATTATTTTATTACTTTTTTTAAAATTTATATTTTATTATTAAAATGTTTTTTATTTTATTTTTTATTATTAAAATATGTTTTTTTTTTTAATTTCAATTTGTTTTTCTAAATAAAATAAATTGTGTTAAAAGCCTGGTAATTTATAACTCGATAGTGATTTTTTTTTAAATAAATATTTTGTATTATAATTATTTTTTTGTATTTAATTGTGTTGTAAGTAATGTTATAAAAATCACGGGATATTTATTTACAATTTTGAAAAAAAGATTAAAACTATTTTTGGTTAAAATATTACATTACAGGTAGCTACTTTATCGCTTGTCTGAATTTGTTCAAATAAACAGTTTTAAATGACATTTAAATTCAATTTAAATTAAATTTTTAATTTAAATAATTCTATAGTTCATTGAACGTTAGTATTATTTAACACGTTCACAACATTAGTATTTTTAATTATTTATTTATTTATTACTTATTTGACATAATATCTAACATTTGTAAATATAATTCAGCAATGTCGGCCTCACTGGGTAGGTCACCTGTGCTGAGGCCTCCATTTTATAAAACAAAAATGTATACATATTATTAAAAATAATATAAAAATAATGCTGCATAAAAAAAATCTAAAATTAAACTAAAAATAATTATGTAGGTATACGGTGTCCGGAAATTTATAGCACAAGCAAAAAACTGGTGAATCTACATCACATAGAGAACCCCAAAATAATTTCGATTATTATAATTTTTTTAAACTTTTTCAATTTATTTTGGCAACGGTATAGGGTTAAAAAAACTTCTGTAGCCGGATCCAAGCTTTGACGCATTTAAAGACATTATGTGGTTGATATCATTAACGCCCTAGCGACCGTATTTTTTTAAAATTTGACCTAAAGAATTCCAACTTCGAACTCGATTTACTCGAAAACGAAAGCTCGAGATGTAGATTCACCAGTTTCCCGATTGTACTATTAATTTCCGGACACCGTACGTATCGCTGAGATTAATAATAAAATAAAAACCATTGTTTTTTTAATGTACTTATTTTTACTATTTTTCTTTATTACTATTTATTATCTACCGCATTTTTTGCACGCACCCATAAGCTGGGATTTAATATGATTTGACTTATTCACTGTTTTAATTATTGGCCCATTAAACTAGTTTAATTTATAATATGCTAACATTTATTAGACAATTAATTTTTATACTAAAATAAAAAATAAACTATGACCAAACATATTTTCTTTCTTTCCATACTACTTTTATTTTGGGTGAGAACCAGACATGTCTAACCTAAAAAAAATGACATTTCTTTGTCAGGTCCAAACACAAGCTTTACTAAAAAATTGTTTTCTTATACCTACCGCCATCTATAGATAGTTCTTAAAATCATGTGTGCTCAATTACAAAATTGTCTATTTCATGTAAAAATGGCGGACGTTTCTGCCTCTGTGAAATGCTGGAAGAAACAATTAAAGATTTTCTCTGATCTTTAAAGATCTGATTAGTGTTGGATACGATTTCAAAATGAGTTCGTATGAGGTACTGAAATATTCTTCTTCTTCTTTCGTATGGTGGGGGGTCAGAGGGGGACATCTAGATCTGCGAGCCAGTCTAGGGCCTCAGGCGTTGCCCTGTGGACCTCATCAATCCCGCCGGGGAATGAATGGAGCGGGCATTAGTTGACCACATGTTCGGTGGTCTGCACCGCACCGCATTCACACGTCGCCAACTCTTTAAGGCCCCATCTATGCATCATGCGAGCACAACGGCTATGGGAGCACCTTATCCTATTGATGGCAGTCCAGAGTTTGCGAGGCAATGAGAACCCAGGCTGTCTCTCAGTGGGGTCTTGCACGAGATGGGCGTTTTTGACGTTGGCTGATTGCCACTCAAGCTTCCACCTATCTCCTTCCGTCCAGAAGGGTTTTCGAGACTTTAAGCGGCATGCCGGGTGAGAAACGACATCATCGTGCAAGGGTATTTCGCTTTTTTGCAGCGCCTTCTTGTATTCCCTCAGTGTTGCAATCTCTCGCCTGATATTTGGCGGGGTTATATTTGCAAGTACGGGGAGCCAAGGAAGAGGAGTCGATTTTAAGGTTCCGCTGATGGTTCGCATTGTGGCATTAAGCTTAACGTCGACCATGAAAGTGTGGGCGCTTCTGGCCCATACTGGAGCACAGTATTCAGCTGCTGAGAAAACCAGGGCAATAGATGCCGTTCTGAGCATGTTGGCGTCGCATCCCCAGCTAGTACCAGCCAGCTTATTGACTAAGTTTAGTCTTGTCCTGGTTTTTTTGCCCACTGTTTCCATGTGTTTCCGGTAATTCAGGCTCCTGTCCAAAGTTACTCCAAGATAGCGGGGATAGGGGTCATGGTTAATATTTTTCCATCAAACTGAACACAGAGTTTTGCGTTTGCCTGTGAATTACTGAGATGAAAAGCTGTCACAACTGTTTTCGACCCATTTGGCTCTAGTCGCCAATTGAGGAAAAATTCTTCCATAGCCAATACTGAAATATTGATGTGAGGTGTTGAAATGTCTCGGTGTACAGAGTGCGTATTTACAAAACCTATACCGGTTCAGTTGCGTCGCGACCGCGACTGAAATGTGATAGGGTTTGTTGTGCAAAAATAACCTACAAACCCTACATCGATTTAGTCGCCAATTAGTCCAGTCAAGTACATGAAAAGGGGGTTATGTTTGCAAAAGGTCCAGTCATTCTGAATTTTTTATATGTTGTTAGGACCTAAACCAATATAAAAAAACAGATTTGCAATTTCCACAGTGCTGTGCGAGCGGCGGTGGACCAAAAACCATGAAATTTTCGGACTTTTTTCAGTTTTTGCTCAATATCTCAGTGAAGGGAGGGTCTGACCGGTATAGTCAGTATAAGTACTTTTAAAGTAGACTTATATACCTGATAAGTGTATTATTTTTTTCTTGTTTTTCACCAAATAATTTCTTAACAATAACAAAAATAAATAAATTGTAACTGTTTGATAAATAAAATCATATAAAGGTGTGAATACAGTTTATTTGCATTTCCCCCCAAAACCCACTTATGACTGTTTTTGGTTATCTGCCGTTTTTTGAGAGAACCACTAGGCTTACAGATATCAGTCTGATCTCAAATGAAAGCTAATTAAATTTACTACAACTTTATTCGATATAATATTTGACGTGGGTTGCGTATTTAAGAAAATATTTCACAAAATAAGTGTCGATTTGGAAAAAATTTCACTTTTTGGAAAAAATGGCATATTTTCTAAGAACTGTATCTTCTGAACCAATAGCTATATATAGCTCGCTTTATTCTCAAATTATAGCAAATTTAGCCTTCTTTAAAAGTACTTTACGGACTCTACCGGTCAGATCCTTTCTTCACTGAGATATTGAGCTAAAATTGAAAAAAGTCCGAAAATTTCATAGTTTTTTGGGTCCACCGCCGCTCGCACAGCACTTTGGAAATTGCAAATCTGTTCTTTATATTGGTTTAGGTCCTAACAATATATAAAAAAATTCAGAATGACTGGACTTTTTGGAAGCACGGATGTACATCTCGACTTGACTAAATGCGTTTCGTTGCGCTATCTGTTTCAGTGACGGTGACGACCGTAGTTATAGAGAAACTTCTGCTGGTGTATTTACTTTGTTCTATATTTATTTTTTAACCGCAGGGGTAGGCAGAGATGATACACCGCCCGACAACTCTGTTACACTGCTTGCTACAATCACATTCGTACATACACGACATTACCTACTGGTTCAGTCTTCCCAACATACAATAATACCATCAGGGGTAGGCAGATAAGATATACCGCCCAACAACTCTGTTACACTGCTTGCTACAATCACATTCATACATACAAGACAGACCTACTGGTTCAGTCATCCCAACAGGCAATAATACCATCAGACAGTTTAACCGCAGGGGTGAGCAGAGAGGATGGACCGCCGGCGGTCAGTACAAAACCACCTAATAACTCACGACATATAGTGATTACACAACCACCTAATATAATGACTCGTATTATGACTGCCGAGCATCAAGCGGGAGTAATTTGTATTGCGACAAAACATTTGTAACGAAATGTCTGCAGATAATACAAAATCTCAAAGAAAAAGAGCTGGTCTGTTTTTGTATGGGACATTTGTAGTGCAGCTTGTATGATTGACTCAACACTACATCTGATATATATCTTCAGGTATTTTATTGAAACAATAATGAAATTATATCGTTCTCTTAATTAAGTACATATACATTTAACATTCACATTTTTTGACAGATGCGAGTAAAGACACTGTGATTTAATGAGTAACTAGTGTGGTAAAATTACAGATTCTTTTGTTGTTTTATTGCAGATATTCGAACGGGGAAAAATCGTACACGCAAAAATATAAGAAAATTCAAACGACAACATGGAGAAGAATATTATTCCGCAAAAGGAAAACTAATTAAAAAGAAACAGTGCTGCATAAGATCCTGTGGGTGTAATAAAAATTGTTCAACACTAATTTCGGACACGCACAAACAGAACATATTTAGTAATTTCTACAAAATGAATTGGATGGCCAAAATTGCTTTCGTCTCGGGGCAAATAAAGATCAAAAGCTGCAAAAAATTGAATGGCAGAAAGGATGGCTCAGTCATAAGGAAACAAACAAGGGTATATCTATTGCCCGATGAAAATGGAGTTGACCAAATTGTGTGCAAGTTTTTTTTTCAGGACACTTTAGCCATTGGTGCAGGAACAATAACGAATATGTTATATAAGAGTGTGATCACGGTACCCCTTCAAATGACAACAGAAAAAAACATAACCCCACATCCATACTAAATATTATAAATGCGAAAGTGCGTGTGTTTGTTTGTTACACTTTCACGCCTAAACCACTAAAACGATTTTTAAATTTGGGAGTAACATGGGCTGTATATAATGGCAAGCTCTGGCGTCATAAAATTTGTATAAATGAAAACGTTTGTATTTCATATATTTTAGCGGCAGGAAGGAAAGGCAGGGGGAAGGTGGAGTTCGCGGAGAGGAAAGAGACGAGGGAGGGGGGAAGCGGGGAAGGTGGAAGGGAACGGGTATATGCAGGGAGAATCAATTTATTTCTTCGAATGGTTTGCAACGCATGCCGGGTACCAGCTAGTAATAAATAAAAGTCAGAACGTCAAACATCGACTATGTCATCGATTAAACACGTTTCCTTTTTACGAATGTCAAATTGGTGTAGGGAAATTCAAATATTAATACAATCACATTTTCGTACAAAATCTTTCAGGAGTAATGTAATGATGACACGAAAACTGCATTATCTGTGTTTATGTTTAATATAAGATTTAACATATAGATACACACAAACAGTGGTGAATTTAAAGCAAGGGTTCACGCTTTATTAGTCCAATAAACGAATGGTCCAAAAGGAGGTGTAGAGTGCGTGAGCAGGAACCTAAGCGATTCTTTCAGGACTTGTTTAGGGTGCTTAGAGTGTGAACATACTAAAAGTCCTGACGTCGAGGTGGCGGGCTAGGGGGGGAGGGGGGGAGGGGAAGGTCCCGATTTTCGGGTTTCCGTTTATATCTCAAAAACGATGCATCGCAGAGGAAAACTTTTTTAGAATAAGTAAAAGCTCATAAAATTATCTACAACTTTTATTCTATACGTAATTTTGGAAATCCCAGCCGTTTTTGAGTTATACGCTCCACAAATGTCAATATTTTCGAAAAAAATCATTTTACCTCACATTTTTCATCAAACATTCCCTCATATCGTCTAAAATATTCATCCAAGAAAGAAATTTATTTGAAAGAAGTTGTAAAGAATTTAATTACCCTTTAGAATATACATATGTAAATAAATCTCCAACCAGTAAATATTTACAGAAATTTTAAGTTTTTTCGTAAAATGTCGTCATTTTCAGAAAAAGCTGTTTTTTCTTACCAAATCATTTAGACGGGTTTTTTCTTCATAGGAAATTCCTTATTAATTTTTGCACGCAAGAAAGCAGGTAAGTTGTTCTCGAACAGATGATTAGTGGAATTCATTTTATAATCATTATTATTGTGATGGGTGATTAGGTTAGTCGTCGGAGATGCTACAATAACGTGCTACGATGCTGTCCGCGTTTTGTCAGCTCGTCGATAAAAATTCACGATGAACAGGTTGCAGTTGACCCAACATTGCTGTTTCAGCGGATGTGTATAAGCAAACGATCAGATGAGGATTTGATAAAATTCTTATGAGTTGGCCCCACGGAGGAAAGAATAGAGTGGAGGTGGCGATAGGAACTTTTTCTTCGATAATTTTGTCGCCAGTTTGCGGTAAGAGGTAAGGGACGCGCGGTAAGTACGGGTGGGATTTAAAATGGATATGCCCATCCCTCTGGCCAGAATGGGGGATAATCCCCAGTTGTAACCACTTCACACTATTATTTCTTATATTATTTAATTTTTGGAAATTTATTATAAGGGTTTTTTTTATCAAGAGTTAGATAATACAAACAATATCAAATATTTCTTTTATTAGATATCTTCTTAGTAAACTACTCAACAACAAAAATAAGCACTACCTTCATGTAAAATTATTACAAAAAAATAATATTCATTTTAAGTAACAATTCATAATGGTATTCAATGCTCCCATTAAAACCCATTTTTTTTATTTATTGATTCTTCACAAGGTAGATATAATTGATAGTAATTATTCAATTGTTAACCTCACTAGTAGTTTAATCGATTTGCCTGGAAAGTTTTCCGGGAGTTTTTAAAATTGCTATTTTTACAGATTTCGATGTGCTCTTTTCGAATTTTCACTTTGCCACCTCGTATCTCATTCATTTTTTAATATTCATTCATTTTTTATATACGAGAATATAGAACATTTTACAAACCTGATTTCCCAAGAGCAAATTTATTTCTACATTTGCACCTACTTCAGAAAACTCGGGCTCAGATTTCAGCGCCTGCATTGGTTCTAAAGACAGAGGTTCCCACAAAAAACGAATTATATGAAATATAACAGTACTATAATATACGTTATCGTATGGATAAGCTATCAAGAATATGGTGAAATACTCCCTCATTATTGTAATAGAATTGTCCAACCTACCTTTATAACGCTTTTAATGATACACGCCTCATTTTCCAAGTACAAATCAGGGATAGTTCCAGGTCGCAGTTTTTCACGTCCGTTTTTGGTGGTATAAAATTCGTTATCTTTAAAGTGATTAGAGCAAATTTTTGAATATTTTGTTGGATTCCAACCATCTTTATCTACAAGCTTCTTCCACTGCTCCTTACCACTGAATCTACCGGAAACCTGTAAGACCAAAATATCAATAATATACCTGCAGCAAAAAATAGCCATAACTGGTAATCATACCCACTTTTTGCAATAAGAACGTCCCATCTCACATCTCGCCGAGCGGTAAAATCATATTGGCTTAGTAAGGTAGTAAACCACGCTCATGCCCCGCCCATTTGGGCCTGTTTGAGATTGTTTGATGCGATGGGCCTGTTTGCCCTAGTGGCATCTCCACTCTATTCTTTCCTCCGTGGTTGGCCCCATTTCCCTTGGCACTGTTCAATGAAAGTGGGATGCGAAAGACAACTAAATCTGTTCTGTATAGCTTATTTGAGCCTATCAAAAAAACTGTTCTACTGTCTCAGATGAACATAGTCGTGGACGGAGGTTTTCTACTATACAGAGTAATTTGACATAAAGATGCCTCCGTTGCCGCAATTTGTGATCGTTATATCACCTATGTCAACCACCACTATCCTGGAATGACTCGCACTGTGGTATTTAATGGGTATGCAAATCCAGTCAATAGTACGATATCACAAGAACAGATGCGACTATACAGACTGAGAAGGTCAGCCGACATCAATTTGACATGGAACAAATCAATACCCGTTAAACAGGAAGATTTTTTATCCAATCCTACCAACAAAAGTAACTTCATCTTCTTACTACAGACAAAGTTTCGGGAGAATGGGATACAGACTCTTCAGGCCACCGATGATGCTGACGTCCTTATCGTGAAGACTGCTGTGGAACTATCCTTTCACAACTCTGTGGCTGTCTTTAATGAGGATGTGAACTTCACTGTCCTTTTGATTGCTTCCACTCCTCCCACCTAAGATATTCTGCTGGTGAAACCCGGACGAGGGAAAACCAAAACAATGGCACTGTCCACCCAAGAGATGTAGCATCGTGGATTTGAACACATCATATTTTTACATTCATTTACCGGATGCGATACAACGTCTGCAACTTTCAGGAGAAGCAAGGTGGGCTTTTCAAAATTGTACTTGGAGTCAGAAATGATCAAGCAAGCGGCAATGATCTTTTACAACCCCTCCTCTACTCACGACGAGATTGAAGAGGCTGGAAATAAATGCTTCCTGAAATGGTATGCGGCGCCAAAAAGACAGACCTCCCTTAACCAGTATCGCTTCCAGTCGTTCACAAGGTCCGTGGCAAATATGAAGCCTGACATCAGCTCCCTCCCTCCAACAGAGAGTGCAGCTAAACAGCATTCCCGGCGGACATACCACCAAGTTCAGCAGTGGCTTGAGATTGAGCTGCCCCTGAAGAATGGGGGTGGAAACACGAAGGAGACACCCTAGTGCCAATTACAACAGAAGACCTCCAGCACCGGAGGTCCTTCTGAAAATGATATTTTGCCGCTGCACCAAGGATTGTGCAATTGGCAAATGTGGATGCCGAAAAACAATGGTGACCTGTTCTGCAGCGTGCCTTCAATGCCAAGGGAGATGCTTCAATAGCGTGTCTGTTGCCGAGGACGACAATGAAGACGACGTAGAGCCCTTTCAGCAAGAACCATCCACCACTGAGAATGACGATGCCATGGATGAACAACGCTTGCCAGGACCCTCACGTGCAAAGAGGATATGAAAACGTGAATCTATATAAAGTTGAGAGTGTAACATGATGTTATTGAGAACAGAGCCAAGGGAAATGGGGCCAACTCATACTCAAAGAATTTCATCAAATCCTCATCTGATCATTTGCTTATACACATCCGCTGAAACAGCAATGTTGGATCAACTGCAACCTTTTCATTGTGAATTTTTATCGACGAGCTGACAGAAGACACTGGGAATGCCCGATCTTTGCGGGACAACTTGATGTCTGAGAATGTCAAGCCCACTATCGCATTCATTGCCTTTTCACCAACTCGGACAGCATCGTAGCACGTTATTGTAGCATCTCCGACGACTAACCTAATCACCCATCACAATAATAATGATTATAAAATGAATTCCACTAATCATCTGTTCGAGAACAACTTACCTGCTTTCTTGCGTGCAAAAATTAATAAGGAATTTCCCATGAAGAAAAAACCCGTCTTAATAATTTGGTAAGAAAAAACAGCTTTTTCTGAAAATGACGACATTTTACGAAAAAACTTAAAATTGCTGTAAATGTTTACTGGTTGGAGATTTATTTACATATGTATATATTTTCTAAAAGGTAATTAAATTATTTACAGAAAAATTAAACAATACAACTTTGTATAAACCACTTATATAATGTGCAAATCCGACCGGTTTCGGAACAAACGTTCCTTCGTCAGGGAAAGCTTATACTAATTTGACAGTTTCGAACAATGTTTTATTATGGTAGGGGTGGAGCCGTTGTTAGTTAAATAATGTAGATTGGGTGGGTAGGTATTAGTGTAGAGTGGGTGGGTAGGGGAACAAATCCATGATTGGGCTATATGACAATATTTTTTGTTTATTGATAATAGATTCATTATTTTTAAGGGATTTTTTTAATTTCCAAAGCTTCTAAGTTATCTAAACGTTTTCCTTTATGATTAATATGAAGAATATTTTTCCCTGTATTTTTTTCAAAATTATGGTTATTTTCAATGATATGGTTAGCGAACTCAGAAAAATTATTATTATTAAGACACCTTAAATGTTCTTTGATTCTGATTTCAAAATTACGTCAATTTATGGTCTTTATCTTATAATTATTTACAACTTTTTTTAAATAAATTTCTTTCTTGAATGAATATTTTAGACGACATGAAGGAATGTTTGATGAAAAATGTGAGGTAAAATGATTTTTTTCGAAAATATTGACATTTGTGGAGCGTGTAACTCAAAAACGGCTGGGATTTCCAAAATTACGTATAGAATAAAAGTTGTAGATAATTTTATGATCTTTTACTTATTCCGAAAAAGTTTTCCTCTGCGACGCACCGTTTTTGAGATATAAACGGAAACCCAAAAATCGGGACCTTCCCCCCCCCCCCTCCCCCCCTAGCTCACCACCTAGACGTCAGGACTTTTAGTATGTTCACACCCTAAGCACCCTAAACAAGTCCTGAAAGAATCGCTTAGGTTCCTGCTCACGCACTCTACAACTCCTTCCTTTACTGGACTATATAGCCCTGGTATGTTAGAATTTAAAAAAAAACTTGATTTCCAGTCGAAGATGTCACAAAATCAAAATATAAGGATGCAGATATTTGGGTTTGATTTGCAAAAAAGTTACAAACCCCAGTGTTGACAAGAACAGTTGCATATTCTAAAAGATAGTATTTGGACCTATATTTTGGATATACATTAGGGTGGGTCACGACTGTAAGGGGAATTTTTTTTTCTTGTTTTGATTAGTCTCAATTAGTGATAAAAGGGTTTTAATAATATTCGGATATCATCTTCTTCCTCCGGAAATAGAGGATATATTTTGATTTATTTATTAAAAAAATATATGAATATAATTCAAATAATCTCAAGGCAGTTGTATTCCAATACCAGAAAAATCCTTCTTACTTTCAAATTTCGGAATTATTTTGCGAGACTTAATCTTGGAACTTTTTGTAAATGATTTCGTAAAAATATACTATATTTGCTACCGGAGATTACAAAAATATGGTTTAAAGGATTCGTAGTAACTTTTATATGCATTAGAAATAAACCATTATAATGAAAATACACGTCATTTGGCAACCTTTTATCGTTCTTACAATTAAAAAATAACATGTTTTTTTAAATGACCCACCTTAATATACATGATGAAGGAACAGACACAGGATACCGGACACAATGCATAATGTACGGGGGAATGTATCACGAGGGGCTCAGGAAGTGACTTCTGACTGCATCACATTAAAACTAGTTTGACCTTGTCGACAAAAGTTATTTGTTTACGGTGTTTACTTTATAGGGTGATAATTGCTGTGCCAGAGATGAATAATAATAAAAAATAATGTTTGGCTTTTTCGGAAACTATAGAACACATTATTATATCGGGATGTTCTGTATTAGCGCCGTCCGAGTATACATTTAGGCACAATCAGGATTTAAAAATAATTCACCAAAGTTTGGTAATTAAACATAACTTTATTGACTGCCGTAATATAGTACCATAATATTATGAGTACGAACCAAATTCATTTTTAGAAAATGAATTTTATAAATTATATTATGGTAAAACTATACTACCAGACAGAACAATTAGTCATAATAGACCTGATATAGTTTTACATGACAAAATTTAAAAAGTAACTTATATCATTGATGTCGCTATTCCAAATTCCCGTAATATTCAGAAAATTGTTTCTGAAAAAATTAGAAAATATACATATTGAGGAAATGATATTAAAATAATTTGGCATTCTCAGACTATACAAATATTACCATTTGTTATTTCGGCTACTGGCATTGTAACTAGCTCTCTCATTCAATATTTAGGCATATTAGATTTGTCAAAGAATTTATATACAGGATGTAAGACGACGTACCCGAGGGATTTTAACCATCGATTCCTGACATTATTTGGAGTAAAAAATGTAAATGAAATTTTGGTCTCCGGTGATATTTTTGATGCTTTTTTTATTTATTTTTTCTACAAAAACATAAAAAAATGATAGGTGTTGGACAGTTGGAGGCGGGGTGAGGGGTTGGTCGGTTACTTGGCTGAGTGACCAATGACAACAAGCGGAAGAAATTTTTTTTGTTTGAATTTGAAGAAAAAAATAAAAAATGTAATCAAAAAAGTCATCGGAGACCAAAATTTCATTTACATTTTTACTCCAAATATGCTCAGGAATCACTGGTTAAAATCCCTCGGGTACGTCCTGTTACACCCTGTATATCAAAATGCAAAAATCAGTCATTTTAAATACGTTTAGGATTATAAATTTTTTTTTAAATATTTATATTGAGGGATCAGTAGGATTTATAGGTCCCGAGCCGAACCCTATGATATGAAAAAAATCTGGATCGGTGAATTATTTTCCCGTATGATCTCTGGTAGGTTGACATGTTGTTCTTGTATTTATTATACTTATATAGTGCAATTGCATAGCGTGAATTGACTAGATGATGTTCATTTGTGGAAAAGTGTGTGAAAGGGTTTAGTCTTTCCTGTGGGGAAAATTTAACCTGGACATAAAATCTGAAGAGGAGAAAGTGAATAACCAAATAAAGGTTTTATAGTTGTAAGTCATTGGAAGCTGATATTGTTAATCGAAAAATTTCTTATAATATTTCTTATAATAATTCTTATAAATTTCTAAAGTTTGAATTAAAAATGCAAGGGATCCAAATGAGAAACCCAACGTAGGTATTAAACTTTAAATATGACTTGCAAGATGACACTCCGTTTCTAGAAGTAGATAGTAGATATTGCTATTTAAAAAAAATCGAGAAAGACTATGTCATAATTTTTCAGACAAATTTAAGCCCAAATTAAAAAATTACCTTAAACTGCTATAGAAGTTCCAAATATGTTTACTTTATATCTTAAAGTCTGCTATTTTATAAATCGTTCATTCCTTCTTTTTCTTTTATTTTTCTTTAATTTCTTAGTTTCTATATCTCTAAGTTTACTATTGTATAAATCTTGCATTCTTTCTTTCATATCCTTTTCTTACTTATTACAATATTTTTTTGTTACTAACTTACATGATTCTTTGATTTATAATGTTTTTTTTTTTAAATTTATATTATGATTTTTTAAACTCTTCATGATTTTTATTTTTAAATTTATACATGATTTTTTTAACCTACTTATTATTTACAATAGCCGTTACTACTAACTTACACGATATTTTAATTTACTAATTGAGCAAGAACTTCCCCACCAAACACAAGAGCATTGTCTCTTTAAGGTTAGGAAAGGCAATTTTTTTATTTTATTTGTTAAAACCTGATGTAACCTTGTAACTTTATATGTATTTTTAATCAGCATTGCTAATTTAAAAAAAAAATAATAATAATAAAAATAAAAAAATTTAAAAAAATTGGTTTGTTTCCAAGTAATCGTATCTAATGGAACCTTGGCGCTAATCCAATTATATATCATTTTTATAAAAATCTTGCCAATATGTACCCACTCGAGCGAACCCGGGTATAAAACAAACTACAAAAAGAAATGAAAGAAATTTTAGTAAAATTTAATTATCTATTTACGCCCGTTAAAGGCTTTTACACATATGCGTAGGTACGACTAACAAACATGTTTAAAATTATTGTATAAGAAAGAAATAATAAAATTTGATAGGTACGTAATATAAAAATATCAATACAATTTGACATTTTCAGCCATCGAACCAGCGCTCATTTCCACATCCAGAGTTATCAGTTTCGTCGAACTAACGCTCATTTGCATATCCAGAGTTATCAGTTTCGTCGAACTAACGCTCATTTGCACATCCAGAGTTATCAGTTTCGTCGAACTAACGCTTTGCTAACATTTGCACATCCAGAGTTATCAGTTGCATCGAACCAAGGCTCATTTGCATATCCAGAGTTATCAGTTTTATCCAACCAACGCTCGTTTGCACATCCAGAGTAGTTCCGCGCGTTTTCATCCCGCGACAAAACATCCCCCGACAAAACATTCTACGGACAAAACATACCCAAACAAAATATCTTCTTAATTAAAGGAAAACAATCACTTTGTTTGTAACCACGATTTATTGATTTAATTTTTATTTACCGACCGGTTTCGCTTAATACAAGCATCTTCAGGGTATAAATTAAAACTAATAAAAATTAAATCAATAAATCGTGGTTACAAACAAAGTGATTGTTTTCCTTTAATTAATATGTCAAACCACAAAGTGACTGCTTTCTACCAAAAAATATCTTCTAATATCTAACCTAACCTAATCTAACAAAAAAAGGACAAAAATAATACAGACATCCTGTAATGACAATTATTGTTCAAAAATAGTAAATGGGACAAAAATAGTACAGACATCCTGTAAAGACAATTATTGTTCAAATATAGTAAACGGGACAAAAATATTACAGACATCCTGTAAAGACAATAATATTGTTCAAAAATAGTTATAAGAAATAATTCAGCGTAGTGGAGATATATTTTGTCCTTGGGATATTACGTCGATGGATATTTTGTCGGAGGATATTTTGTCGGGGATATTTTGTCGGGGGATGAAAACGCGCATTACCATTTACAGTTATCAATTTCATCGAACCAACGTTCATTTGCACTTCCAGGGTTATCAGTTTCATCGATCCAATACTCATTTGTACATCCAGAGTTATCAGTTTCATCGAATCAATGCTCATTTGTACATCCAGAATTATCAGTTTCATCGAACCAATGCTCATTTGTACATCCAGAGTTATCCGTTTCATCGAACCAATGCTCTTTTGCACTTCCAGAGTTATCAGTTTCTTCGAACCAACGCTCATTTGCACTTCCAGAGTTATCAGTTTAATCGAACCAATGCTCATTTGTACATCCAAAGTTATCAGTTTCATCGAACCAACGCTCATTTGTACATCCAGAGTTATCAGTTTCATCGAACCAACGCTCATTTGCATCTTGCACACAGTTATCAGTTTTGGTTTCATTAAACACAGTTCTGCTAGATGAAAAAAAAACGTATTGAACCGTAATCTATACATATGTATGTATGTTTTTTGATTGTGTTGTGTACGTTGAATGTATGTTTGGTTGTCTTCATATATAAAGGTGAACGTTTCTTTGTTTGTTCCTAGTGCGTTCCTAAATCATTCATTCTGGAAACCTTAGTGATTTGTTATGCGCACATCCGTGAAGGTTTATATGTATAATGGAGAGCTCTGGCGTTATAAAATTTTAATAAAAAAATTACAATAGGTGGCGCGCAAGTTATTTGAAAAAGGAGTGTATTTTACATAGTTTAAGGCGGGACGGGGACAGAATTAAAATACAAACATTGCAACGCACGCCGGGAGCTCGCTAGTTATTTAATTTGAAAATATATATATATTTAAATTGTTGTGTAAAAACTCGGGCGAAGCCAGGTAAAATCATTCGTAGAAGTGTGTGGGTGGGAATCAGACTCGTCTATAATTTTATATTTCTTTTTTTCCTACAATAATTTTGTTGAAGAAATAAATTATTCATGTTGTAATCAACTTGTTTACCCACTGAATTTATGGTTTTTTTTAAATATGTACTTGTAGTTGCTGCCCGTGCGGTCCGAGTTACAACTTAAAACCGTTACGTATTTTTTGGTTTTCAAATAAATAGGTTGTATGTATAACAAAATAGAAAATAAATCACTTAAAATAAATAAAAAATTTTTTTTTAATTTATTAACATTATTTTAGTTATCTGTACATTGAAGTTTACAAAAGACTAATTTATTATAACTTACATACTGATACATTCTCTCTCTTGTGAGAAAAGGTGTCTCTTACAATCCATCTTGAATCTACCAATTCGTGCAGACTTTATAGTTTTTAGCAGCGAATTATAATATTTGATCCCTTCATAGAGTAAACTGCTTTTGGTTATTGGCTTTGTCCTTTTTTGGTAGTCTGATTTAATTGCACGTTCTGATGTTATGTTTGTTAATGTCATTGTTGTTCATAATTTTGACGAAATCTACACCCGTGTAATTAATCAATTTTTCAATAGAATTTTCAATGACACATGACAAATTATTGATTTTATCATAATATGTGTACTGATTTCACTAATCACTTCAAATTTGCAGTAAAATTCATCAAATCCCAGAGAGGCCGGAATATAATCGTTTACAATAACAACAAGTACTACTATGACAGGACAATTAACGGAAAGAGTCGATGGACCTGCTCCAAACAGCGCATTAAGGGCTGTCGAGCCATCATGCACACTATTGGGAACGAAATTGTGGCCATTAGACAAACACACGAACACAATGATTAATTATATAACTAAATCAATAGAATATTTTCACTGTGGTTGCATTTTTGTGTTCACAAATAAATCTAATGGTTTTATCGAAGGAAGCAAATACTTTGTGGTGTGACATTATATATTAAATGAAAAAACACACTTCGTAAAACACCACTTTTTATTAGAATTGATATTTCAGCCAACCAGGTTTCGCTCATCTCGAGCTTCATCGGGGCTTATTATAACTAAAGATAATTATCTACAGACATAAATA
Source organism: Limnephilus rhombicus (assembly GCA_929108145.2). NCBI lineage: Eukaryota > Metazoa > Arthropoda > Insecta > Trichoptera > Limnephilidae > Limnephilus > Limnephilus rhombicus. Next base: position 33,496,158 of record OV815284.1, on the reverse strand, counting down.
TATAAAGGAAATTGAGAGAATGAGTGAAAGAGCTAGGAACAGAATAGGCAACACCCTATTGGTGCCAGAAAGCGATACAAATAGAAAGGAGAGAGACAAAAATAATTACAGGATGGGTAAGTAAAGAGGGGAGGGAGAGGAAGGGAATTGTTAAAGAAGAGGTTAACGGAATAAATTAAAAATGGGACTATCAGATAAATTGATTTGGTTATTAATAATGTTTGATTTATTATTGACGGCTTTTTTGATTTCGAGAGCTTCTAGATTGTTTAACCTTATTCCAATTCCATTTTTATGTAATATTTTAGTAGAATATAACACTAAAATATTAGATAAAAATGGAAAAAAAATCTAATCTCTTAAAAACTTTTAAGAGATCAAACAATGAATGTGTCCGTTACTTTAATGAAATACATTGAATTGAGAATGTGAATGGTTGATGTTTTTTGTTTTTATCGGCGGAAGTAGTATACAGCGCTTCATTCTTCTTGCTGTCATAGATCCCATCTACACACACTTTCAGTACCTACATTCGTCATTTTTTATTGAATAACCAAAATATTCGCTGGAAATAATTTGTATGGCAGAACAAAGTTTTCCGGGTCAGCTAGTTTTCTATAAAGATTTGAAATGCGCCGTTTCTGATTTTCGTTTTTGTTCGTTTACATTGGCGTTTGTGACGTCACACCGGTCAACGCTCCAATGCTGAATGCCGAGTGGAGATCACAGAGTAGTATTGTTAGAGCTGATAGGTTTTGTCATGAAATACTTTCTTGAATTTTAACTTCCAACCCCTGTACAATAATTGGCGCCAGGTGCCCGATATTTAATATTATTTGTTGAGTTAGCAACACCGACGTACCTTCATTGGCCCCGATTTCGGTGGGGGAGGGAGGAGGCGGTCAGCCGCGGGCTGTAGGCTTTGACTTTGCTGTGGGTCGGTCCTAGCGCCCGCGCGTGTCAATTATTTCAACTTTTGAATTCAGAAACGCCCCGGGTCTCAAAAGTTGCGTCTTGCAAAGAAAATGAGAACTGCATTTAAATTTTTTTTAATTGGTTATTAGACCGCTAAAATGCATTGAAAATCAGAAAACAAACCTAAAACCATTTTTTTTTTAATTTTAATTTTTTTTTCACTACTATAACCTTTTAACGTTTGTTTATTATTAAAAAATGCGTATAACAAAAATTAAAAAAAGTTCAACTTTATGAATACAAGTAAATCAACAAGAATTCTGATTTTATCCAGAAAAAGTGTTATTTTCCCCTTTTATTTTTTTAACCAACACATCACATATGTTTAAAAATATTTTTTTTTTGGTTCTTTGCACTGCAGTTATGTAATGAAAAATAAGTTTGGTACAAAATATAAAATATGAACCCTTTGTTTTATTTTTTTTCCAAACCACGAAATCTATTTTTTTTTTCAAAACTTCCGGCCATTTTAGCGGGCTAATAGTGAACCATAATTTCATATATTTTTACGTTTTCGAATAGCTACAGATCATACGAAACTTTTGAGACCCCGGGCGTTTAAATATAAGGCCATTTTTTTTCTCTCTATGGAGAGCGACACACGCTACGTGCGCGGGTCGCCTAGCTTTGATATTCCAACACGTGTTTTAAAATATATCTAAATCAACTCAGTGGTATTTCCTGACGAGGTCATCTGCCCAGATGTAACCCGTGACGGAGTAAATGTACGTAAACCTTATATAATTATGCATTATCCAATCATCCATTTCATTATATTTTAGAATCATTAACTTTGAGTTCACAAAGAGATTTAAGCTTTTTCCCAAGAGCGTCGAGTTATAAATAAATTTCCAAGTTATTTAAAAGCGACAAGAGATCCTTTAATTTATTATACCTAACCCTACCTGTATCCAAAAATCAATGACGAGGCGATAATTGTCTCGAATCAAGTCTGCAAACGAACTTAAAACACGATCTCTCAGAAGGGCTAGCTTGGAATGCGTGTGAGTATATAATTTGGTTTTGGTAAGTATTTAAATTGAACATTGTGTTGTTATTTATTATTAATTTTACTAAGTCCGTAATCAGGCGATTCGAAACCGTGATTACGTAACAGTTTATGTACATTGCAAAACAAATGGAAACTAGACCTTTTTTATTTTTATTGTATTATAATAAACTGATGTAAATAAGATACAGTGTTTTCTTGCATTTAATTGTGTTCTCGTACCACCATAGTAGAAACAGTTAATATTCCACAAACATTATTTACAAACGCATCGAAACGAAACGTGTGAAAATTGTTAATCTTAGCAATCCAAATATGGAATGTCCGGAAACTACCGAACCCAGTCCCCTCGCGTTGCTACTTGCATGATAATAGTGCAACACTTTTCGAAGAATTGCTAAATATATCAAAAATATAGTACACTTATCCTATGAAATTAAAGAACGCTTGTTCAAAGTTTCACTTAAATTGTCAAAATAAATCTGTCGTTTACAAAAATTGACGTGTTATTGTAAATTCGACCTACTAAGTTATAATCAAAACATAATAAGTGGGGATCTAGAATTTAAAATCGATGGTTATTTTAATCCTACGACATGATTTTTTTAATGATTTTTTGAAGAAATAATAATAATAATTAGATAATTTCTAGAGCGCCGTTTTTGTGAAAAATCACCTCAAGGGCGCTGTATAATTTATGATGAGTTCTTAGGCTCCATCTAATTTTATTATTACAAATTCAGAAAACACAGGCAGATGACTTCTGACAAACACAATTTTATAAAATTTTATTCCTCGGAGAAGGTTATACAATTTTACACGCAAAAGGACACTACATTGCATGAGTTTAAATTTGCTACTCTCATTACTACACCATTACTGTTAATATTACATTTATGAGAACATTAGTGGTAAAAGTAGAGTTGATATTTGTTTTGAAAGACTGGAGAATTTTTATGATATGACCTTTAAAGCTTACAAGATCTTATTTGCTTACCTTTTTACACCATTATTTATTTGCAATATAGTAGGCTGTGAAGGCGGAGGTTAAAGGTTTTTGACTTCAAGGGTATGACTGCCTGAAAAGGTGAGTTTTAAGGTTAGCCCAAATAATTGTATATTTCAATTGTTTAAATTTCTTGAAATAAATTTTGCGACTTTCCAAGGACTTATGCTTTTGAGCTAACATGCAAATTATCAATCCTACAATTGTAATATCCCGTGAATTTTCACGGGTCTCCTATAATTTTGTAATAATATGTGTACTGATTTCAGTAATCACTTCAAATTTTCAGTTAGATTTATCAAATCCCAGAGAGGCCGGAATATAATCGTCTTCAATAACAACAAGTATTACTATGACAAGACAAACAATGGAAAGAGTCGATGGACCTGCTCCAAACACCGCACCAAAGGCTGTAGAGCTATCATATACACTATTGATAACAAAATTGTGTCCATTAAACAAATCCACAAACACTATGATTCACTATAAACTGTGGTTCGACGATAGTTGATCCGCCGACAATTGGGCCTCCGGCGTACTTATATACAATATGCAGTCGGCTTAGAGAAAGTACGGTATATCTATACAAAATATAACTAAGTGACCCCAAAGGGATTTGCAGAGAGGATGTACCGCCGAATAAAAAAATTATAAAACATATTTCCATTCGAATGCATCAAGGAAAAATCTGCTTCTCTACATATTGTGTACCCCAGAGCATAAGTACGAGTATAAAAAAATCGACACAGTATTTGTTTGATATTCATACCAACTTATTAGAATATATTTGAAGTCGATTTTACGTTTGAAATTGGTAAATAATTCACAAAAAATATAATTTTATGGTAAATATATTTCGGGGGGCCAACTGTCGGCGGATCAACTGTCGGATCAACATAAACTGTATAACTAACTAAACCAACGGAATATTTTCACTATCGATAGTGGTAGCATTTTAATTTAATTTTTATATTTTTTTATTAGCTACTATATAATTAACACGTGAAGATACAAAATATGGTGTAGATAAGCTATTTTATTTGAACAAGGTTCTAACTGTTATTTTTTTTTCAAAAATGATCATTGAATACAAAACCATTTCTTTTGCTCATTTCTAAAAGCAAAATATTTTTCAGAAAGTGTAGATAAGTTATCACCTTATTTGAACAAGGTTCTAACTGCCATTTTTCTCAAAAATTATCATTGAATGCAAAACCATTTCTTTTACTCATTTCCACAAACAAAATATTTTTCAGAAGGTGTAGACAAGTCATCACCTTATTTGCACAAGGTTCTAACTGATATTTTTCTCAAAAATGATCATTGAATGCAAAACCATTTCTTTTGCTCATTTCTCAAAAAATGTTTCTAGTAAAAAAAAAACATAAAAGTGTACTTTCAAGAATTGTATGAAATAATAAAAAAATAAAAATTTCTATAAACAAAATAATTTTCAGAAGGTGTAGATAAAGTTATCACCTTATTTGAATAAGGTTCTAACTGACATAATTTTCAAATGACCTTTGAATGTCAAACCTTTTCTTTTGCACATTTCTAAATTCATATTTCTTTAGATACTTGTATGACGAAGTTCTAAGATCAAGTTTTTAATGCTTCCATTTGTTTTACAAGGTTCTAACTTAATTTTGAACCTATTGCAATTGCCATTTTGTTTGTGTCTGACAGTTGATGGTTTTTACGAGGCGAGAGGGTTATTCGCCACTTAACTTCGCCTTACCAGGTAAAGCGAAGTTAAGTGATGTTAAGTTCCTTATAACAATTTCTGATTTTGAGTTTCAATCTTGTGATATATCAATAGTATTTTAGTTTAAAATATTTTTGACTGAAAATATGTCATTAGAATGTCGCCCTAGCTTGGATTGGCATTCGGGAAATGTAAATAGAACCTTATGCAACGAATTATCGTGCCGTAGCTGGTCGCATATGATTCTACATGCACGTGTAGGTATGTTTTGAAATGGTTATTTAAATATTTTCCTTTAAAATATGTTAATTAAAATAATTCAATCTCAAAATCATAAAACGGTAAATAGCTCAATTTGGGAGGCGGTTATGGGTACCGCCGCTCCGGGAACCATTTATTGGATGCACATCTCTGCTATAGGTCACCTCACGTGGTTTGCTATGTTTGGTAACTTATCCCGGGTTTATATAGGGTTGAGGTTTGCCATGGTCATGGCGGCCGATGAGTCTGCCCAACAACTGCGTGGTAGGTCGGATCGGGAGAGACTGGATGAGGAAGACGTTTTTACCTTTCCAGCAGGACTCTCTTGTAACATTGCCTTGCACCGCAGTGAGAGGGATGGATTCATACGTATTCGTCCGTCACTTCTAAACAAACTGACCCCCGAATTCCTACCCACCCCCGATACCTTCTTCCTTCCATAAATTTCGTCTCCTTCCTTTCCTGAAAACACCCTCCACACTGCATCCGCAAAGATGACTTAGGCCCCGAAAAAAATAATTTCCTTCGGGCCTCCTGTGTGGAGCTAAAGTAAAAACAATAAATTAGAAATCGTCCTAGCTAACTTTGACACCTTTTACCTCAGAACAAGGTAAAGTGAAGTTAGAACCCTGTTCAACCAAAGTGACGAAGTATTGTTAAAACTGCCCTCTGTTGGCGTAATCTTTAAACTATTGGTTTTGAACTTGACTTGACCCATGTTTTAGTTGATGATAAGGTAGAGTTCTACTCAAAGCTCACAAAATAAAATCAATTTGTCTTTATTTGTAAAATATCAAGTCATCTTTTTTAAAAACAGATTTGTTAGAATCCTTCCTCTTCCTTTCCTACTTATCGCCGAGCAAGCCGGTTCCTTCAGAACGATTAAGGAGGATCGCACCCTTTTTTGCGATTTTCCGTTCTAAAATAAAACCGAGTGAAATTCAAAAGGGTGTTTTTATTGAAGAGACCTGAAAACTTAATAAGTATAATAATGTTTTTTGTATTCCTCCTCACTAGTAGTAGTTCGGTCAAGGAAGGAGGTGTGAGCAGGTAACCTAAGCAATTCCTTCAGAAACTTGTTCAGGGTGCTTAGTAAGTAAACATACCAAAAGTCCTGACTTCTAGGTGATGAGCCGGGTGATGGGAGGAGGGGGGGGGGGAACTTTTGGAGTTTCTGTTTATATCTCAAAAACAGTGCGTCGTAAGGAAAAATTTCCTCATAATCAATGAAAGCTTATAAAATTATCTATAACTTTTATTCCATATGTGATTTTTGAATTCCCAACCGTTTATGAGCTACACGCTCCACAAAAGTAGATATTTTCGAAAAAAAAATTACCTGCCATTTTTCATCAAACATTCCTTCATATCGTCTAAAATCAGAGAAAGAAATTCCTTTAAAACAAATCGTATGGAATTTTTTTTCCTTTAGTTATATACGATGTATGAATGTGAATGAGGCAAGGAGTGTGTGCCAAGTCCGTCCTCTCTGCCTACCCCTGCGGGGAAACGGCGGTTTTTTAGTAAGTTTACGTTTGCAAATTAATCTCCAACCAGTCTAACATTTACAGCCATTTTAAGTTTTTTCGTAAAATGTGGTCATTTTCAGAAAAAGCTGTTTTTGACATATTACTGACACACAACTTTGTTTGTTACAGATACAATGAGTACTACTAAGTGTCCTGTGTGTCTTGAGGACGTTGTTAAAGGAAATAACGCCGTCTGTGAGGTCAAAGAAAAGGGAATACTGGGCCTGATTAAAGCAAGCAAGGAACGGAAAGACAACAAGCACCGAAGTTTCCGTGGTTTGACATCCTTTTTGATTCATACCAGTTGTCGTCGAAACTACACCCGAACTGATACAATTAAAAAATATGTCAGGGAAGAGGCAGGGCCGTCTCAGCTCAGGTCTTCATCTTTCAAATTCAATTTCAAAAACAATTGTTTATTCTGTGCACATTGTGCAAAGGAAGAAACCAAAAAACCTTTGGGGAAAAGGAGAATTGTACATTCGGTTGAGACTTTAACCGTTCAAAATCGTATCAGGGAAGTGTGTTCCATGAGGGAAGATTCCTGGGGTTACGAAGTTCTTGGTCGCCTTTCCTTGATTGACGATCTTGCTGCTGAGGAAGCAGTATACCACAAAGACTGCTACCTTAATTTTGTGAAGCCCGTGAGTTTCCCAACTCCGAAAGCTGAGATCCCCAGGGACAGCCATGTTACACAGGCTATGGAGGAAATTTTCACCCACTTGGAGGGAAGCAGCGATTGTCAATTTTCCAAAGATGAGATACTGGGTATCATATCAGAGACCAAACCCCAATGGCGAACCATCAAGGCTGAGTTGGAGAGGAAATATGGAGATAGAATACTGATCACTCCAGGCGCCAACAGGTTTAGTATGCCCGTGGTATGTTTGAGAGACAGTGAGAACAAAATTATAAATGAAGCGTGGTATGGAAATTGTTGCTAAATCTGTGGAAATTTTCGGTAAGACATTCAAAGTCAAGTGTACAGCACAGACACATACCGTCCCATCAACGGCTTTCTGAAGAATCCAGGTACGATGCCTCAATCCCTGACCTTTTTTCTTGAGGGTCTTCTTCTTTATTCTCTTCTATAAGAGAGTAGAAGAAACCGAAGAGAAAATGTGCGGCACTGGGAAATGCCATTGTTGGGATTATCAGACCAAGAACTTTCTTATCAACTAAATTGTGCAGCCTATCCTTGCTCCTGTACAGAAAGTATGCTTCAAGGCACTTGATCTCCTTGCAGATTTGGGCTTCTGTGCATCGTATCACGAAGCACAAAAGTTGGAAATGTCAGCAATTGACAATATGAAACCTGGTTCCGTTGTAAAGACAAAGGCTTTCAATCGATTTGTGTTAGACGATGTTGATTTCATCGTTTGCACTATTAATGGGCTCAACACTCTCCATTCTATGGCTGAAATCAGGTGTATTACTCCCTCAAATTCGCTTTAGAAAGATGGAGATATTCTAAGATTGAACATGCCCTTGTCACATGATACTGGAAAACTTGGCATTGTTCCGTTGGAAACCTTCCAGAAGAGAGCTAGCCTGGAAAGTGAAGTGGTCAGACAGATTGACGTACCCAAAGAAATGGTTCACCCTCAACCGTTCGACATTCTCTGGTTCGTTGCAAAAAAACTAGACATCCCGCTGCCACAATGGAAAGGGTACATGGCGACCATAACATCAGGGGATTTCAGCGAAAAGACAAGAGTGATATCCCTCCCATCCATCAATGCGCCACCGACAAATTATGACACGGTCTATACGACTTTGCACTATGCCAGCGAGTTGATCCAACTTACTTACAAAGACGACGGAAGAAACCATCTACAATATAATCGCTGCAGCACCCCTTGACTCTCAGATAACCAACTGTATAGTGGCACCTCGGTGGGTTTCACTTGCTGATGTCTTTTTTGGGCAGCATAAGCTACTTTATGGCTATAAGTGGTCTCTTTAGTTTCTACCTACGCTCCTCTATCTATTGACTGCTCCAGGGTCACGCATTTGCGAGAGCAGTAAGAGGATATTTGCTTTCAACGACGGCATTGTCGAGGAAATACTTGAACAAATCCAACTAACAGAAGACTAGAAGTACACTGTCACGAAATTTTTTTCTGGTTTTCTCGATGAGCCATCTGCACTGAATTCCATAAATAGAAACCCAAACATCAAACAGTTGGTCGAGAAATTTGGTGAGAAATTGGAACAGCTTAAAGGCAATGGACCCACAGCTATGCATTCAGTAATAGAAAATGGTTTATTACGTCAAAGAATATGTACATACAGAAAGATCCGGTGATTGCGATACGTACCTGAACTGTGTGAAAAAAATGATATCGTACTTCCATGCGTCTGGACACTTCCCCTATGCAAAGTCCTGCCAATACATTCAAGATATGGAGAATTTACCATCAACGATGACTCCTGAAGAATATCACAAGTTTGCGACCATCCGTTACTTTACTATGCGACGCGCTCTGGTCAGGCGTATGGCCAGATATGACCATTGAAACCACATTAATGCGATCATTCAAAAGCCGAGGAGGCAGAGATGTTTCGCACAATGTACTAAGTAAGTGGTTAGTTGGTATGAGCGCAACTCATGAGAGCTGCACATCCCTTGAAAAGTTTTGTGGAGTCCTCTTCACTTCAAGTGAACAGCAGAAGGACCTCGGAGACGTCCGTCAGAGTAGAAATACAGCAGACATTGCCAAACTCAGTCGGTGATTAGATGCACATCCTCCCTTCCCAAAAACCAGCGAAAAAATGTCAATTTCCAGTGGAGTCGTGGGAGATGCTATAATAACCTACGATACGCTCAAGTTGGTAAAAAGGCGATGAATGCGTTAGTGAACTTGACATTCTCAGACATCAAGTTGTCCCGCAAAGATCGGGCATTCCCAATGTCTTCTGTCAGCTCGTCGATAAAAATTCAAGATGAAAAGGTTGCAGTTAACCCAAAATTGCTGATTTAGCTGATTTGTATATGCAAACGATCAGAAGAGGATTTGATTAAATTCTTTAAGTATGAGTTGACCCCATTTCCCTTGGCACTGTTCAATGAAAGTGGGATGCGAAAGACAACTAAATCTGATCTGTACAGCTTGTTCGAGCCTACCAAAAAAACTGTTTTACCGTCTCAGATGAACATAGTAGTGGACGGAGGATTTCTACCACACAGTGTAATTTGATAAAAATATGCCTCCGTTGCTACAATTTGTGATGGTTATATCACCTACGTCAACCACCACTATCCTGGATTGACCAGCACTGTGATATTTGATGGGTACGCAAACCCAGCGAACAGTACGAAATCACAAGAACAGATGCGATTGTGGCTACCAGAATTTGTAGCGCCCACTTTTTCCAAATTCATTGCGCCGCCACTGGCTCTGTAAGAATACACCAGAAATGACCTACCGGCCCACACCGCGCAAGGCACCGCCGGTACATATCTACCTACAGCCGATAATAACTACTAGCCGGTTAATTATTCTACCACTTACTCGAAAGGCCTCGAGTCAACGGCCATTCATCACTACGACAGCAGAACGTTCGAGCACTTTCTTCGCTTTGCTTTGCTTTTGCTTCACAACATTACCTGGATCTCTGGGAAGCTACTCTACCGGTCGGCTATATAAACGCCGCAACTCAGCGCTAGCTCAGTCTAGTCTCAATTCATCGGTCGACTCACGCACATACCGTGCACGGTGATAACAGTTCAGCACAGTCAGTACCGGATTATCCCTAAGGCAGAGTAGACAACTGCCTAGGGGCCCCGCATCGGCTAGGGGCCCCGCGTCCCAAGAAAAATGACTTGCTTCAATTAGTGAGCAACGAAGTTCCGGAAAAAGTCAGCTTTCAAGATGTTTCAAGTTTTTTTGTTAGGAAAATTTACAGGTTAATAACATTAGGTACACGCATTAAAGAAAACAACAAATTATAATAATTAGGTTATAACCCAATAAATAACTATTAATAAATAAAAAGTCTATAATTAAAATAAATAAATGTACATAGTTGTATTTTACTTTTCTTTCCTTCTATTTGTTGCAACATTACTTAGTATCTGAAGGGATTGACCGTGCCGTGTGTGGTTTATATTGGCATTTGTTTTGTTTTATTTTTTGCTTTTATTTCTATTTATATGTTTAAAATATAAATGTTGTAGGTACAAGCGTCAGTATGCACTACCTATCTGCTTGCTAAAATTCTTTGGGAAAGGTTGTCTGAAAGAGATGACTTTAGTGACAAGACGGCTCATTGTAATGTTTTTTTTTCTATGTATGTGTCCTTTTATGTGCAATAAAGGTTATTGTATTTTATTGTATTGTATTTGTTTTTTTATTGAATGGGGGTGATGGCATACCTTTCGTAATGTAGTAAAAGAACAGATTAATTATGAATAAAATGACGTTTTGGTAGAAAAATAAATTTTGTAAGTTAGAAAAGGGTAAAGTGCAGTGGCGGACTAAGCCCGTCAGAAGCCCGGGGAGGCAAAATGAATCCCCCCCTCCTTAGTGAAGTTGATGCAAGTTTACAAGTTTTTTATTCAGTTCACACGGGCCTCTGACTTTGGGGGGCCTCCAAACGCCTCCATGTTCCCTTGATGAAAAATCCCAAACAAAGCTTTAAGGACACTGCAAAAAAAATTGTTAATTTTTTTATTCATTTTCTGAAAGATGCGTTTGAATAATGCTCTCACCATTTGAGGAAATTGGTAAAATTGATGGAGATACAGCGTTTTAAACAGTTTGTACCGCCTGGACCAAGGTCACTTCTCCACCGCCACGGTGTAGAGCAACACGCCCGCCGGCTCCCTAAAGATCTGTGATCTTCACCGCCGCAGCTTCCTGACCATCATCACGCATCAGCAACACCGAGCAACACTCACTGTACACCGTCACTCCGCTCCGCTTCGACCTTCGCTACGTAGCTCAACAATAAAGACTGAACCACTTCGAACTGATGCCTTTTATTTCAAACCGCCTCTACCGACACCTGAGTCCGCTCCCTCACGATGATACAGACTGAGAAGGTCAGCTGACATCAATTTCACATGGAACACATCGATACCTGTTAAACAAGAAGATTTTTTATCCAATCCTACCAACAAAAGTAACTTCATCTTCTTACTACGGACAAAGCTTCGGGAGAATGGGATACAGACTATTCAGGCCACCGATGATGCTGACGTCTTTATTGTGAAGACTGCTGTAGAACAATCCTCTCACAATTATGTGACTGTCGTTGGTGAGATGGGACCTCACTATCCTTTTACATTCATTCATTTACCGGCTATATCACAACATCTGCAACTTTCAGGAGAAGCAAGGTTGACTTCTCAAAATTGTACTGCAATAATCTTTTACAACCCCTCCTCTACACGACGATATTGAATAGGCCGGAAAGATGTGCTTGCTGAAATGGTGTGCGACTCCAAAAATACAGGCCTCCCTTAACCAGTAACGTTTCCAGTTGTTCACGAGGTCGGTGGAAAATATAAAGCTTGACATCAACTCCCTCCCTCCAACAGAAAGCACAGCTAAACATCATTCCCGCCGCATCTAACACCAAGTGCAGCAGTGGCTCGAGATTGAGCTGCCCCTCCAAGAATGGGGTGGAAACATGTAGGAGACACCCTGAGGGCCAATTTATTTATTTATTTTTTCTTTGTTTTACATTTTAGAGAAAAATGTGTCCTTGGGGTACCCCGTTCTAAGGACACATTGTACAAGTTTTCTTGTTTGAAATATAAGTAAATACATATGTTAAAATATTACAGAGGAAAATTATAAATTTAAATCTAAAAGAAAGTACAATACAAGAATTAATCTTTGTTAGGTTGAAAAATTGTATCTATATTCTTCCTTCCCATGTCCATAATCCATATTTTTATGCTTCTTTTGAAGTCGGTTATTTAGTAATTACAACAGAAGATCCACCAGCACCGGAGGTCCTTCTGAAAATGATATTTTGCCGCTGCACTAAGGATTGTGTAGTTGGCAAACGTGAATCCCGAAAAGTAATACTGACCTGTTATGTAGCAAGGGAAATGCCTCTACAGCGTGCCTGTTGCGTACTTACACAATAAATATAATCAAAGACCTCTATAAATATTATTGGCGAATCGATGGTCCAAATTATCAATGAATCTTTGAACAGTGGAGTATTCGCTAAAACTTAGGAGCAGTAATAACTCCTACCCCGAAAATTGATAACCCAAAAAAAATTTACGACTATAGGCCGATCAATTGTTTACCCAAATATGAACAAATACTGGAACACATTGTAAAGGAGCAATTAACTGAATACATTGAGGCCAAGCAAATATTAGTTCCATATCAATCTGATTTTAGAAAAAAATGTTCTTGTGAAACCGCTATTAACTATGTAATAGATGAGTGGAAAAATTTTAGAGATAAAAAAATTAAAAATATTGCAGTATTTCTAGACTTAAAGCGGGCATTTAAAACAATCGACAGAGATAGATTAATCAAAAACTTAAATAATATTGGAATTAATGGTAAATAAAATAAGTGGTTTGTTGATTACCTATCAGAAAGAACACTCCAGGGTTGGCGCGATTATGGCACCACCTTACGTGAGTTAGAGTGAAACTTAATGTTCACTCTATACGAGGATGACCCGACAATTGGTCCGGCGACAATTGGTCCGCCGACATTTGGTCCGGCGACAATTGGTCCAGCGACAATTGGTCCGGCAGAAAGTTTTGATGTTTTCTTCAAGTAAGTATGCAAAGAGGATGTACGGCCGTACAACGAAAGTCGATAAACTTATATCTGAAGGCATCTTGAGTGAAAATCCGCTGTAAAAACATTTTTACCGATAATTTCGACTCTACGAAGTAGCAAAAAATTAGAATTAAAAAATTAGAATCTTGCGAGAGCCTTGAAGGAGTAACCATCAGTTACTTATAGCAGGGCGGGTAAGAGGTGGATTACCTCCACTGTCTACGAAGTAGCATGCGGCAAACACAAAATACGGTGTTCATTCAGAATTGTAACGTTACTTGAAATGGCTTTAGCCATGTTTGATGACTATGTCTGAATGGCCAGGTACATTTTCAACATCTTCCCCTTTCCACTACCTTTAGCATCACACCATACCAAAATTGGGGATGCCATAGTCTCACTGGCTTGAGAACTTTGGGAGCAGTTGGGACTCTTTTGTTATATTCAGATATAAAAGTTACATTATATGCAAGTAGGAATCTTTAGCATTTTTTTGCTAAGCCGACTGCACGCATAAGTATGTCGTATTTTGCACCTAATTTTATCGGATCTGGAAGCATTGATGTATTCGAAAGACGGGACAAAACAGTAAAAGAATTTGTCAAAGTAAATCGTCCTGAAATTATAAAATTGTACAATAAAAACATGGGTGGTAAGGATCTATTGGATCAGATGATTTCAATTTACAGAATTTACATAAAATCAAAGAAATGGACCCTGAGACTAATATTTCATGCTGTAGATTTGGCAGTGGTAAATAGTTGGTTTGAATATAGACGTGATTGCAATAACTTGATGATTCCACAGAAGGATTAAATGGATTTGCTAACTTTTCCAGATCCAGATACGAGGGAACCTACATCCAAAGTAAAAAAAGTTAGTAAAGAAGTTCGGCCCAATGCAGACGTTCGACATGATATGGTTGACCATATGCCTCATCTTGACCAAAATAAAGAGGGAAAGCGATGCAAAAAAAACTCTTGCAATAAAAAAACTCATTTTTTTTGTGTAAAATGTAAAATTCATTTATGCATAAAAAAGGACAGAAATTGCTTTGTAGCATATCATAGGAATACTTTAAATTAATTTTAAATATTTATGTTCTCCACTGAAGAATTTCTATATTTTATTAATAATTGTGGAAAATTTTGTATTAAAAACCTATTAAAAACCTATTAACAACCTTTTCAACAACATTCTCCTTTCAGCCGTCTGCGTACGTTGAGACCTATTGGGCAGAATTATACACATGTTAAATTTCCTAATAAACAGTACAAAAAAGGAGATAAGTTTTTAGATTTTCAAGGCCAAAAGTATTTTCGTTATTTGTTTTTGGGGGGTTATGCCGTGTTGCGCTACCTCCTTCTTTAGCAAACGTTTCGGACAGCGTTGCAGTGTCCATAATTGAGGCAGATCTACCGGATCTGCCGGATCCGCTGTAAAGAAGGAGGTAGCGCAACACAGCATAATACCCCCAAAACAAATAACGAAAATACAAAAAAATATATTGGTTTTATTAAAACCCCAATGAAGCCTAATCCACTCTTAAATATTTTTTTCTCGTTTAACAATAATTCAGGTCTGAACGGGTTAAACAGTGGTAATTAAAATAGAATTTAAAAATATATATACTCGTATATATATTGCAATGCGCTGGGCCCCTTCAAGAGGCTCCAATGCAATTGTCTCGGCGTTGGGACCCGTCACGGGCAAATAGCCGCCAGACGATGACGCCAGACTATGGGTAAATTAGGGTAACAGTGGTCTCTAGGCGAGACGTGAGAGAGCGGACACTACCCGAGACCGGGGCTAGGTTCAGTCCCCTTCACTCTTCTCCTTGCGGCGGTCAGCTCAGTTCCGGCGGAGGTGAAGTCTCTTCTCAGGCCCATGGGTCGGCCACAGCCTCATCTCTCTACGTTATTTGCGGATGGGTATTTCGGGACAATGTTAATAAAAAAGGGTGTATGGACACGTGGTTTATTTCACTAATAGAACATGGTCATCATACAATAGAAACAGCAACTACGAGGTGAAACCTCGTCCTAGTTTCGACTCTAAAAATACTCTCTCTCTGGTCTAAAGTTCAACGCGTCAAGATTATATTGATTTATGGAAGTTATTCAGTACAAAATGGGGAGCTTACTTGGATCCGTGCAGAATCAGGAAGGCAATGGCGGCGGCGGTTGGCAAACACGCCGTCAACTGGTCCGGGGTCGGACCGCAGGGGCTCGCAACAGAGACCCTCTCACGTATTTATGGGCGCACTTAGCCATTACAAGGCCGTAAAAATATACTTAACGAAATTAGCGGACTAAAAGCCGCGGTGCAGATATTGCACCGATAGAACTCGCACCAGGTGCGTCGCAGTGGCGACCCGGGCGAGCTCGGGAAGAGAGAATGACGGCCGTTCGTTTGAGAGAATAACACCTTCAAATGTGTACCGTAACAATATATACGTACATATTAAGATATCATTCGTTTGTTTACGAAGGGTTTGTGACGCCACACCAGGCCAAATTTTATAGGAGCAGATTCGGGTCCCAGTGGTAGCTGTCTTAACAGCCAGCAACATTTTTTTTTATAAAAAGAATTATAGAGCTTTGGTGAGATTTCTGTCCAAGTAATAAAGTCTAGATAATCTAGAGATAATACATCACACACCAATGATAACCAACTTTTTTAGATAGAGAGCCAATTTATAAAATTTCAATTGGTTTGTGGGCCGTAGGGGATAGTGTATGTAGAGTGGAGGTAATCCACCTCTTACCCGCCCTGGTATAAGTAACTGATGGTTACTCCTTCAAGGCTCTCGCAAGATTCTAATTTTTTTGATTAAACGAAGCTACATTTATTTATTTTGAACGAATCTAGACCTCCAGTGTCCATGCATACGTTGTTAGTAAGCAGTATGCAAGTGCTTAACAGGAAAAACAAAATGCAAAAAAATAGGTTAGTAAGACAAAGATAAATTAAACAGGGCAAAAGAAAAACTCATTCATGAGACTCCATGACGCGGAATTGCATCTGTAAAAAACCTGCAAGCACCTGCATAAAATAGAGAACATAAGAAATACAATAAATCTCAAATCAATTGGCAAGTACCAACAAAAAATGTGAATGGCTTTCGGTCTGACCATAAACTAGTGTATGTACAGTTTGACATTGTTATATTTGCATTTAAAAAAAAAACGGTAATTTTCTAATAAAACAATTACAGAAAGTAAAAAACAAAGCGCCACCGCCGGTGTAAATTTTACATGTCCAAGACCAAACCAATAAATACTGTCGAATATTAAATATTAAAGAACATAAAAAATACTCTGTAGCAATGTTTGGCAACTGTAGATATCATTCTGAAAGTGAAACAATATCATTCTGAAAGTGAAACAAAATTATGTCAAGAAAAATTTTGGTATTTTATGAAACGGAAACTTTAAAACTTCATCAAACATAGATCTGAACAGGAAAAGTAATGCGCTGCGAATGTGATTTTTTTCTACACTTAAGATTGTCCACGAAAGTTTATCTCTAAAAGGTTATTATGTTAGAAAAATCTTATTATTTTGAGCGGCTGATTCAAATCTTTGAAGTAAGGCTGACGTTTTCCGGTAAACCCTTTTGCAAAACAACGGAAATTTTTTTGATATTTTATTCAGCAAGTGGGGAGTACGAAAACGCTCGCGGGCCACACGAAATGGGCACACAGGCTGCGTGTTGTTCGTCCATCTGCAAAGGTGTTATTTTGAAACCAAGTTTATTGATTTTAATCATTTCCCTTCACCGAGGTTGGTAACAACTCAAAATTTTAGAAATGTTAAATTCCTAAGAACACCGAACTCTTTATTTTATCAAAATATACCAACGCACCGAACTGACGGTCAAAATAATAACTAGATAGTGACAACTATTTATGTATAACAAAACTACCAGTAATTTTCCATTTTTTACAGATGTGGATAGAAAATCTGACGTCGTTAAAAGGCGAGGTAAACGGGAGAAAAGCAACTACAGACGCTATCAGAGCACGGCTATTTTTGAGGCAGCTAAAATGGTCAAAGAGTTAAACTTATCAGTATATAAGGCCGCGAAAGACTTTAATGTTCCGTGGACCACCCTGAAGAACTACATAATTAGAGGCGATGAGGGAATTCTTCCCAAAATAGGTCGGCCTTATAGAAATAAGTGATTTTCTTTACACACCTCTGTTCATTTGCTCAAGATGTCCAAACCATTTTGTTTTGAAGAGTTAATTTTAAGTTTGCTAGTGAAACCGGTAGCTGAAAAAAAAGAGTAATAAATGTATATGGAAAGTAAAACTCTTCAAAACAAAATATCTAGAAATTGTTACAAAGTTAATGCCCAAGAAATACAAAAAAATGTCCAAACCATCGATACTTGTTCGAAGGTCCAAAGCATTTAATCGGCCGTTTGTCGAGTCGAATCTTGCTCACTGTGCCTTGCACTCTTTTCGGATTTCCACAAGTTCTACACGGTTAAACATGGTTTTACCATACATAGGCCTAAGGGATTACATTACGGAAGCATCCAATCTATTTTCATCCTTCCTCTGCCAGTTTCAAGCCGCACTTTCATGCATAAGGGTTGCTTTCAGCATCTTTGGAGTGGAATGTGTGATTGTCTGGCTGCTTCCTCGCTTTAATTCTCAATGGAGTTTTCTGCATTCAACCTTCTTTCAACGTCCATATCAACCTTTTATCTCTCGTGAACATACTTCCCTAATACACTAACTCATCCACTTTCTCCAAGTATGCACCTGGTTGTAGATCCTCTATTCAATTTCCCGGTTTATCTTTTCCTCGAATCCGGTGCAGTCACTGATGTGTTAGATTTGCATAAATAGGGCCTAAAAGCATCTAAAAGATAATAACAAAATTACAAAACATGATGTCCAGAATGTCTGTTCCACAAGTTCTCCAGGGGCATGTCTATGCTGAACCAAGTAACTCTCGATGCAGTCGACTAGTTGATATACCCATAGACATCCAAATTGATAGAAGAGCCCATCGCGGAAAGGGTAACAAAGCAGGTTGCGCGGAGCGGGGGGGTTAGAGCGTGAGGTTAGGGCGTGACCGTCTCCCTTTCTGCGTTGTCGATAAATGACTCTGGCAGGCAACGGGTCAACCAAATCAATCAACCAACAAGCAATCGGGTAAACCAAAGTTCACTGGCGTCCGGTAAGTCGGTATCCTTGGCTCTCCACGTATCGCAGAACCGCGAGGAGTGGAAGAGTTTTGTCCACCGTTGAAATTGAAGTGGGGGTCCCGATCCTTGGTTAGATCCTCAGTAATGAGGAACCGACTTCAGAAGAAAAATAATAGGTTAGCGTTTTGGTAAAAGTGGTTCTTTCCGCATCATCAAATGATCTACGTTGAATTATATATTATGTAGATGTGTAAGTTCACCTCCAGAGTGGAATATACTTTCAGCATCGGTCTGGTACTGAACACCGTCTCTAGAGAACACACTTCATTTGAACACACTTTATATTTGAAATGGCTTAGGCTTTGTTTAGTTACCAAATCTGATTGGCCAATTACTTTCAACCTTTCCCTTCCCGCACTTCCGTCAACCACACAAAATCCTCCAATCTTTATATATAAAAAAAATGGTTATTAATTTATTGTCATCATTGCTTCATCCGATTGCGATGAAACTTTGGCGAGCTGTTGTGCGCACGCCCCAAGACGAGGGGTATGAGGGAGGGGTAGAGGGAGAAATTGCAAAGGAGACATAATAGCGGTAGGGTATAGCAGGGGATACATTTGTGAAATCCATACTTCTGACATGGACAGCTGTATGTTGCCTGCTTCGCGTCGGAAAACTTTCTGATTTATTTGTGTACGCACCGACGAAAAAACAAAAAAAAAATTGTATATTCCAAGACACTTCGATACACAAAATTAATATTTGAGTGGTGTTGCAACGCTTGCCGAGTACTCTCTAGTATTATATAAAATGTTACCAGATTATAGTATTAATAGAACATGGCTAACCGGTGAGAAGCTGCAACGTTTTTAGGCTTCCCAAGACAAATTTATCGGGAACACAAAACAATATTTATCATGAAGGTTTTAAAAAGTTCATGAACTCTCGGATCTAAAAGTCTTGCAGTTTTTCTCCAAATCTAAAATTTGGAGAAAATTACGTAGGTAATAAAGTATTATTATATTAGTTTTAGAATAGTTATACACCAGACATAAAATGTAATTTTTTTATAGCTAAATAAAATACACGTAAAATATATAATTGGGTTTGCCATTCGCAGTTTCACTGGCTCCGAGCATTGTACTGTTAAACATAAAAAATGGTGACCGGATAAAACAGAACAGTGACAAAACAGAAGATGATAAAATAATGATAGACTAGGTTAGGCATTTTTTCTTCACCTTTCTGAATCGTCATGGAATCTGAAGGAGTGAGGTTTGTCTAGGTCTTGGCGGCGAATGCGTCAGAGAGCCGGAAGAGACTAGTTGAGGGAGACCTAACCTAGACCTCTCCTGCCGGACTCTTTCGACCCATCGCCTTGCACCGCAGTGGGAGGGATGGATTCATACGTCCGTCACTCCTGGATACTTGATCCCCAGATTCTTAACCACCCCTCAAACCCTTCTACTTCCCAGAACTTCCTTTTCTTCCTTTCCCTTAAAAGACCCTCCACACAGCGTCCTCAAAAGATGACACAGGCCTTGAGGGTTTTTTTCCTTAAGGCATCCTGTGTGGAGCTAATGTAAAGAAAAAATGTATTGTTTAGAAATTCCATTCAATGACACCATTCCTCTTGTCATGCTATTCTGTGATCTGTCATAGAAAATCTATTCTGCTATGTGGTATAATGTATAAGTAACTAGCTGACCCGACGAACTTCGTACCGTCTCAGAATCAATAACTGTTGAATTAAATAAAGTTTTTTTTATTAAGTTAAAAATTACACAGTGAAGCAATTATGGATGCGCTACTATCCGTGTTTTGTTTTTGTCAGTATCAGAGATGGCGTTGTGTACGGATTTATATTTTTGTGATTTTCTTACTTTTACAATTACTTACGGGAATTCGGGAGGCGGATACGGGTGCCGCCGCCCCGGGAACCATTTATTGAATAACCAACACCTCTGCCATAGATCACCCCAAGTGGTTCGCTACGTTTGGTGATTTAGCAGGGGTGCCCGGGTTCATGAGGTGACTTATGTCCGGGTCTTGGCAGTTGATGCGCCTGCCCACCTGCTGCGTGGCGGGCCGGATCGAGAGAGACTGGTTGAGGGAGGCCTTTTGACCTTTCCAGCCGGACTCTCTCGACCCATTGCCTTGCACCACAGTTGGAGGGATGGATTCATACGTCCGTCACTCCCGGACACACTAACCCCCAGATTCCTACCCACCCCTCATACCTTTTTCCTTCCCAGAACTTTCTATCCTCCCCATTCCTTAAAAAGATCCTCCACACAGCATCCCCTAAGATGACATAGGTCCTGAGAGAAATTATTTTCCTCAGGGCCTCCTGTGTGGAGCTTATGTAAAAAAATGCGTTTCATTTCAGAGATTTATTATAATTATCGAGAATCGAAGAAAAATGTTTTTATTATGTTTTCGTAATAAAATTTAAATAATGCATAAAAATGTTGTTTCATTAAGCAAAACGAAGCGGCTTGTGCAACATAAGATTACCATTAAAAAAACATAATATAAGCTAAATACAAAAAGAAATAATTGACCTCGTATGTACGTGTATGTATGTGGAGGCATGGATTAATAAGTCAGTCACTTCTGGACACACTGATTTCCAGATTCCTACCCACCCCTCATACCTTTTTCCTTCCCAGAACTTTCTATCCTTCCTTTCCCCAAAAGACCCTCCACCCAGCATCCCCAAAGATGACAAAGGCCCTGAGGAGAATTATTATCCCCAGGGCCTCCTGTGTGGAGCTAATGTAAAAAAAACATTTAAAAAAGTGAGTAATAAAAGATTATTTTTGGTAAGGGGTCGTCCATTAATCACGTGAGGCTCGAAAGGGCCGGGGGTTCGGAAAAAATCACAAAATATCACGAGGGGGGGAGGGGTATAATGAGATATCACGTGTATTTATTTTTCGTGAAAATATTCTGAAAAATTCAATATACTTTGTACTAAAAAAATACACGTGATTTTGGGTAGGGAGGGCGGGCGGGTTAGTCTAAAACCTCACCACATATCACCAGAGGGGGGGGGGGGGTTAAAAAGTTGCTAAAAACATCACGTGATTAATGGACGACCCCTAACACGCCAGACGAGTGATTCTATATCTTTTGTGGGATCGTTATTAGATAACGGTCGTTATCTCCTGTCAGATTTGTGTGATGTTTACATATTTACTGTCACATATTTTAGTTTAGATCGTTTTAAACATGAATTCCTGCAAGTATGCATGATTAGATATTCATTTAATGGACTACTTTGTATATAGAAAATCAAATAACGGCCATAAAAATCACACAAATCTGACAGGAGATCACGTCCAATATCTAATAACGATCCCACGAAAGATATGGATAATAGAGTCGCTCGTCAGAACATTTTTATGTAGTTAGGGTAAGGTGGGGGAATGCCGGTCAGCGGGAAATGCCGGTCACTGTGGAATACCAAGTTCCTGAATTATTTAAAAAATGATACCTATACCGCCATCTAGTCTTCACTGGGGACAACTAATTTACATGGCCTCGGCCATCTTGCATTGCACGTTAGTATGGCAGTGCGTCGTTCATGTTTCGGAGTGTTTTGTTGTTAAAATTGGAATTTTCAATCAAAGGTAAGCTTAAGTATATTATTTACGGCTGGATTTGCTTTTATTACCAATTATAAAAAATTTGTTATCACTTTTGATGTGCCGGTTTGATTTTTGATAGCTTATTTGGATTTTTAGTGAATGTCAAAGAAAACATTTATTTTGTTTTGGGGTTATGCCAGTTACTCGAAGTGGGTAATGGCAGTCACCGACCGGCATTACCTCATATGAAAATATAGGGCTAATTTACCTGATGTTTAGAACGATTTTTTGAGCGTTTTTGTGAAAATAGATGCTAATGAATGGTAATTTTTGTTACGTAGATGCCGCAAATACGAATGCGATTCTTGTGTGCGTAGAAATAAAGTTCTAAAACGCCTTGATTTAGGTATAGCTTTTTAAATAAGAACTTTGGTAAATCTTTGCAATTAAAACATTGTGTTACATTTAAAACATTGTTTTACTGATTTCTAGTCATTATTAGTTTTTTTTAATGCAAAGCTCTACTGATTTTGAGCGACCTCTCATGGTGACTGCCATTTCCCGCAAAGTGCGGGCAATACCAGTCAATGAAAGGTTTAAAAAATGTATAAAAATAATTAACCTACTTAAGCTGGGTTATTTACAACATAGTAAACATAAAGTGTACTATTTTAGCTATATGAAAGTTTAATTACTTTTACACAAAGTTCTTTAATAAAAGAATTATGTCGTTTTTCGCTTAAGTGACCGCCATTCCCCCACCTTACCCTACGTTTTTTACCCTGCCAATAATTTGTGCACCATTGTAAAAACGACTAGTAGTTCGTTAAGCAGATTTTATTTTCGAGGACTGAATACTGACTAGGTATTACAAGCAGTTTGATGGGCCAAAGTCGATACCTATATCGTGCAACCGGCTTACCACCTTTTCAACACAAATTTTGTTAGTAAAAAGGTTTTTTTGTTTGTTTACATTTACTCCACACAGGAGGCCTTGAGGAAAATAATTTCCCTGAGGGCCTATGTCATCTGAGATTCTATGAGGAGGGTCTTTTTGAGGAGAGGAAGGAATGATCATTGGTCTTAAAGGTCTTGAACATTGGTCTTGGTAGGAAGGAGGAAACACAGAGGCCGGCAAATCGTTCCACAGCCGAGCTGTTGAACATAAGAACGAGTCGAAGAAGCGACCCGTTCTCATGTGACAAATATCAACCGTGTAAGTATGTTTCCCGACTATGCACCGGTGCCGAAGGGATCAATGACGGTAGTTCCTAGGAGCATATTCCATTTAAATGCCGGTAGAATAAGGATAGCAAGGACCGCCAGTTTCTGCAGTTTTTTTTTCCAGGTATTTGGGGCTCCAGACCGGAGGTGGCTGCCAAACTCAACCGTGGGGCGCACTTGTGATTTGTACAGGGTTAGCAGTTGTGTACTATTAAAGTATCTGCGGTACAGTACGCCCAATTTACAGGAGCCCCCATATCTGAGCTGGTCACTTAGAGTTACACTTAATGTTCTCTTAATGTTTTTGCCCGATATATCGAGACGGATATCGAGCGAGATTTCTTGTCAGATTTGTGTGATTTTCTAATGCTGTAAATGAATAAATAATCATGCATAATTGCATGAATTTGTGTTTAAGATGAAGTTATACGTGAAATCCTATTTAGATTAATCTTTACGACGAATCGGTTTACGGTATAAACATAAAAAAATATACTACGGATAATTAGAAGCTTTTACTAGCTTTTCTATGTATTGGAATTACAATAAAATTATTATTTACATAACAAAAAATATAAGCGTAAACCACAAAAAAATGTTTTTTCATGACTTAACTATGAAGTAATACAAAAAACTTTTTTTTTAAATACCCCTTTATGGCTAAGACTATTTTTAAGGTTTTCTATCATCTAACTTTTTTTCGTTCTTATAAAATTATGCACAAAATAAATAAAAACAACTTTTTCGCTTACTTGCCTCGTGCAAATAAGACGCTCGATTTTAAATTTTGCAGGCATGAGAATCGAAATATTCCTAGCGTTTATATTCCTCTTAAAACGACCTAAGCTACAATACGTGACATCTCACAGCCGAAATTCTGATATCGGCCCATAGAAAAATCAAATAACAGCCAAAGAAAATCACACAAATCTGACAGGGGGTCGCTCGAGATCCATCTCGATCTCACAAAACATAGAATCGCTCAGCTGGGCTGGCTACGTTCCCGGCGTGGGACTGTACGAGATGCTGCTTCATCCCCGTGGACTGGACGCCCATGGTCGGCTCCGTCCAGGAGATACCCTGGATCTTCTCCGTGGAACAACAGTTTCGGTCACGACGCCGACAACGGTCAGATTAGATAGCCAGGTATTAGCGCACTACACGGTCTGAATTGGGGTGAGTTTGTTACGATTACTACAAATATTTCATTGTCATGTGGATTAAAAATATAGCAACGTTATCATGATTTCTTCTCAAACTTGTTTCATTATACTACCCGTTTAAAACCACCTGACATTGCAATTGGAGAACCTTGCCTCCCTGAAAGGAGTTCTCAAAAACATGCTCGAAGGGAGTTCTGCCTCGGACTTCAAACAAATTTTGTCGTAACAAAATTTGGCGCGTAGTTTATCAAACTGCAAAGTTGGATGATTCGAGCGCAACACCTCCTTCCCATTCAATATATTATTACTTTGTTCCTAAAGAAACCACATAAACCATATTACTTCAATTCAAACCATTCATTATATTATTGCATCATATGACGCCACAACGCGTCATTTCATTATAACATGTTGTTTCTTATATTTATTTTATGTGTGAAAAGCTCGTCTCAAAATTCCACGTGAAATGTCATAGTTGCATAGTTCCAATTTTCATAAGCCAAAGTAGGTGCTACAAAGACTCGTATGACTTATTTTTTGGGGAAGAACGCTTGTTTTATTGGAAAAGTTAATAAAACTCAAGAATATTTTTGTATGTCTTCATTATATTATATTTTTAGAGAAAAAAATATTTGAGAGAAAAAAAAAATACATAGGATAGACATGCATAATTTTCTTATAAATACATTATCTGGTAAGGGGGCATACATTAATTACGTGAGCTCAAAAGGGGGGGGGGGGGTCCAGCAAAATCTCACGTTGCTTAAAAAGAATATACGAAGTGGCCCAATGCCCCCTAATGCGGAACAATTTACAAAAACGTTTGTTTTGCAAAAAACATTAAGTTATTATGAAAATAGAGTCAGTAGTTGGCATTTTACCCCCGACATTCCGAGGATCAACTGTAGGGAATGCAATCTCGATCTCGCGAGATCTCGTTCTTGCGAGATCTCGGCCTTTTTTAGCGACGAAAAAAGGGCGAGATCTCGCGAGTTTAACGAGATTACACTCGAGCATAAAAACGTCGAAGCGCGGACTGACACGGACGGAGTTGCGATCTGTCGGTTTCGTTCGGTGCGCGTGAGGCGGCCGCGGCGGCCTGAAGTAGCCTGAAATCTGTGGTTCCAACTTGCGTTGAATCCGAAAGGGCTGGTTATCTGGCCAACAAAATAAGAAGCCGTTTAGCAGACGATTCTTTGGACATTTTGTGCTTCTTAAGGAGCTATTTTAAAATAATTCGTAATAATGGCTTGTGATTTGAACTGAACAAATCTTTATTTTTTTTTTTAAATTTTATTGTAATATAAAAAATATGAGTTACATTATATACACGTATATTTTACAAAATATTAAATTAAAGGTCGTTTTTTGATTGGTACATTTTGTTAATTATTCTGTAATTTCTAATAGTCTAACTAATTGGTATATTTTGTTAATTAATCTGTTATATCTAATAGATCTACTGAGTAGATATAGTTTTATTTAATTGATAACAATACCTCAGTTTAATAGTCAACTCAACTTAGATAATAAGTTTCATTTTTTTGACTTCTCGTTGTTTGTTTGTTATAAAAGAACTGTTTTATTAGTTTATTTATTGTACTGTTATTCCTGGTGGAATTCTATTGTATTAAAATTGAAATTGAAACACTTTTTAACTTTTTTCCACTTATTTATTTCACCAGTACCGGTTTCATCCTATTATGGACATAAACGAATAAATTAATAGCCAACCTGAAGATGTCCATAATAGGATGAAACCGGTACTGGTGAAATAAATAAGTGGAAAAAGTTAAAAAGTGTTTCAATTTCAATTTTAACTGTTTTATTACTAAAAGATTTTTGTTTGATATTAGAAGAGGAGACTGGTTGTTTCTTCCATTAGTTATTTGAAAGATACATAGGGAACGTACCCATACTACGTGACCAACTTATTGCAATTTTTTAACCCCCCCCCCCCCCCCCCCCGGTGACCAAAAACCTAAGCAACTCGCCGCTCATTTGTATGGAGCGTGACATTTTGAAGACCCCCCCCCCCCAAACGTGTCACGTAGTATGGGTACGTTCCCATACGTCAAAGTTTACTACTTAGAAGTTTATTAAAAAATTATAGACAAATACGTCAAACAATGTTTGATGCATAAAAGTATATTGAAAAATTCGTGAAAATAAATGTTTATCTTATAATACTTAAAATGTTTATTATTATTTTCCTAATTTATTCAAATATTGTGATTATTTGCAAAAAAACACACAAAACTGCCTATCTCGCGAGATCTCGAAATTGGCGAGATCTCGCTGTATTATTATTCATAATCTCGCGGGATCTCGCTTGAGCCCCAATCTCGCGAGATTTGCATTCCCTAGTCAACTGTACATTATGTTCAGCCTACTGTTAATACCTACTTAATTATAAGTCATGTATTTCATGTAACTTTAAAATTTATTTCATGTATGGAATTAAACAAATCGATCAAAAAAAGTTAACTACATAATTTTTTTTTAATTATTTAAAATACATACATGTTACAAATTTAAAAAAAGTAAACACACGGTTCTTAAAACTAATTACAATAAATTAATTTCTTGTTATCGAAACTACCCAACTCTGTAAAGAAAACATTTCTCGTATTTGGGTAGTGCCATCATAAAATAGATACAGAAAATATATATTTTGAAGTAAGAAATAAATAAATCTAATAGCAACAAGTCTACATAATGAAACTTGAATAACATAAAAGTTAATAAAGTTAGATATACAATATGGATAAATTAATTAAGATAAAGTAGAAATAAGAATAATATTATTACATTTACTTAATAGGTAGATACCTAGTAGGTGGTAAGTAGATAGAGTTGGTTTAAACTTTAATTCTTTGGTTCAAACATTGATATTTGGAATGGGAGCGCTGACAATATTCTTAGAGTAGGTCTAGGTACATAATAATAAAGACGCAACAATAAGTACATCCAAACATTTTTGAGTTCGAAAGCTGATATAATATTTTTAGAGGATATGTTCAAGAAAAATACTTTTTTTATTATTAATTACGGATGAAATTAAATAGTTAATTACAAATTAAAATGAAATATTATAATTTACACTTGATCAATTTCTATTAATAGGTACATGCAACCATAAGATATATAAAATTCATTCTGTGAAATTAAAACTTATAATTATATAATAACTAGCTGGGTTACCCGGCTGCGCTCAGGACAACATTCCAGAGTGTTCTGAAAAGTTTCACATTGATGTTCCCGATTCCCTATTCCCGAACATTCCAGAATGTTCCTGGATGTTCTGGAACGTTACAGAATGCTCTCAAATACTTTGACTGGGGTGTCCGGCTTCGCTCAGGGAGTTGATGTGAGATTGAATTGACGTTCGAATCCACGATGGATCTTGCTTTATTTACCCTGTATGAGTAGCCCCATACAAAAAAGACTTCAAATATTCCAGAATAATGTTCCAGAACATTCCACAACATTCAGGAGTGTTCTGGAATGTGGTGGGATGCTCAAGAATACTCTAGAAAGTTTTGAACTGTTCTAGAAATTTTAAGGGGGTGAAACTTCCAGCACTTATATCTTTAAAAGCACGCCCTTCAGGTAAAAACGGGAACTTTCTTGATAGATGGGGGGGGCTACCACACAATATAACTCCCGTTATCGTACCGGGACTCGTCTTTGAGTTTTATCGGCGTACACATTATACACTTTTTTTAATAAAGTATATTGAAGATTAAGATCATCCAAAAATCTAGAACTTTCCAGAGCCTTCCAGACTCACCGAAACTCTCCGCCACTCATTTCTGAAAGCTTCTAGAACCTTCTAGAAGCACCTTCTAGTTCACCGACACACTCCATCGCTCCTTACAGAACTTTCTAGAGCTTAATGAAGCCTTCTAGAACTTTTAGGAACCTTCTAGACTCACCGACATACTCCGCCACTCCTTCCAGAACTTTCTACAGCTTTATCGAACCTTATAGAACTTTCCGGAATCATCTAAAATCACCGACATACTTTCTTTCTAGAGCCTAATCAAGCCGTCTATTACTTTTCGGAACCTTCTAGACACACCGACATACATCCGCCACTCCTTCCAGAATTGTTTACAGCTTTATCGAACCTTATAGAACTTTCCGAACCTTCTTGACTCACCTGCGTACTCCGCCACTCCTTCCAGAATTTTATACTGCTCTATCGAACCTTCTAGACTCACCGACATACTCCGCCATTCCTTCCAGAATTTTCTACAACTTTATCGAACCTTCTAGACCTTTTCGGAACCTTCTAGACTCGCTGACATACTCCTCCACTCCTTCTAGAACTTTCTACAGCTTTATCGAATCTTATAGAACTTTCCGGAATTTTCTAGACCCATCTACGTACTCCGCCATTCCTTTCTGAATTTTCTACAACTTTATCGAACCTTCTAGACCTTTTCGGAATCTTCCAGAACATTCTACAGCTTCCAGAATTTTATACAACTTTATTAAACCTTCTAGAAGTTTTTGGAAACTTCTGGACTCACGTTTGAACTCTGCCACTCCTTCCAGAACTTTCTACAGCTTTATCGACTCTTATAGAACTTTTAGGAACCTTCTAGACTCGCTGACATTCTCTTACATTCCTTCCAGAACTTTCTACAGCTTTATCGAATCTTATAGAACTTTCCGGTACCTTCTAGACTCACCTACGTACTCCGCCACTCCTTCCAGAATTTTATAGTACTTTATCGAACCTTCTAGACCTTTTCGGAACCTTCCAGACTCGCTGACATACTTCTTCACTCCTCCTGAACTTTCTACAGCTTTATCGAACCTTCTAGAACTTTTTGGAACCTTCTAGACTCACCGACTTACTCCGCCACTCCTTTCAGAATTTTCTACAACTTTATCGAACCTTCTAGACCTTTTCGGAACCTTCCAGAACATTCTACTGCTTTTCCGGAACCTTCTAGACTCACCGACATACTCCGCCACTCTTTCCAGAACTTTGTACATACACAACCTTTATTATTTTATCGAACCTTCTAGAACTTCCTACAGCTTAATGAAATCTTCTAGAATTGTCTCGCACCTTCTAGACACACCGACACACTCCTCCACTCCTTTCAGAACTTTCTACAGCTTTATCGAACCTTCTTGAACTTTCCGGAACCTTCTAGACTCGCTGACATACTCCTCCACTTCCTCCAGAAAATTCCAGAGTTTTATTGAATTTTCTAGAAGTTTCCGGAATCTTCTAGACTCTTCTTAAAATTTCTAGAGTCTTCTTAGAACTTTCAGCCCTTATTTCTTCAAAAGCAAGCCCTTTAGGTAAAAACGAATACCCTTATTCCCTAGGGGGGATAGAGATCTACCATACCATATAACTCTCTTGATCGTACCGGCACTCGTTTCTGAGTTTTTGCGTTCCGCACATTTTTTTGGACTTTCTTTTATCTTAATTTAATCCTGTTTTATTTGAATATCCCTTCAATAACACAGCTTTAGAAAGAGTCACGGAAATGAGAGATCTTGGAATTATTTTGGATGAAAAACTAAGTTTCGCAAATCATATCCACCAAATTATGAACAAAGGTATGAAAACACTAGGCTTCGTATTAATAACAACTAAAAACTTTAGTTCAATAGAAGCCATTAAACTATTATATGTATCTCCAATTAGAAGCCAAATTGAATATAACTCGGTAGTTTGGTCTCCATCTTACAAAATTCACGTTAATAATATTGAGCGAATACAAAAAAAATTTCTGCGTTTTATAAATTTTAAATTAAGTATCCCACTAGAAGACTTAAAATCTATTACTAAATATTCTAAAAATACATACACTAGAAGACAGACTTGACATTTTTATTCAAAATACTTAACTCTTAATTCGACTGTTGCGAACTCCTACAACTCATAAACTTACGAATACCGACAGTAACCACGCGACAAAATACACTTTTTTTTTTTTTAAATTTTTTATTTAATAAATGTTTACATGATACATTGTTGGTATTTTTTGACTACCACACTAGGCTATTGCCCGTGTTGTGGTAGTCATACATGACATATTATTTTATGTAAACAGATAAAAAAATATGAGAAGAGGAAAGAAAAAATAACATATTTAGGGATAAATAAAACTAAAAACAGATAAAAATAAAGATATAACAATTAAAAGTAAGCTAAGAAATAAAGAATAAAAAGATAATTTAAAGAAGATTGAAATAAACTCTGGTAAGTATTATTATTCTTGAGATAAAAATAGAAATAAAAATTGGTAAGTATTCTTCTGCACGAGAGTACATGTTTGTAGTCGCTTTTGATATTCTTTCTCTGAAAGAAGTTGGAAAGAGTTTTAGAGAAAGTAAATTTTTTAGTTTGTAATTTTTTTAATGTAATGTTAAGTTAAATTAATTAATTAATTAAATTTGTATTAATTTTTTATATTAATATATTTGTTTTTATTGTAATATTAAACTCTCATATGTTGTTTGAAGAAATCTCTTCCCTTTTCAAATATCCAATGTTTGATACGGGCTTTAAAGAGAGATTTACAATTATTCTGTGATTTTATATCGGCACTCAGAGCATTATACATTTTGGGAGCGATAAACCAGAATTGTCGTTGGGCGAATGAGGTTTTTGTTTTAGGGACCACGCAACCCAGGTTTGATGAAAAGCGTGTGTGTGCTTGATGTTGTGGAGCCACCAATAGATTTTTTTGGCATATGTAACATATGCTTATCTTAGTAAATATCTGTCGAATGTCTAAGACCTTGATTTTAGCAAAGAGTTCATTTGAGGGATGGGTAGGTTGGCATTTAAATATATTTTTTATTTTTTTTTTTTTTTTTTTATTTATTGAAACATTTATTATAATTACAATTTTACAACTAAATATTTTTTTTACAGGTTTTTTTTTTTACTACCCTTCCATTAAAAGCATTTGCTTGTGTATGGAAGGGGAGTGTACATAAATGCTATTAGTTATTAGTTAGGTATAAGTTAGTACTTAAATAATTAATTGTACATAAATATATGTGAGCTGCAGTATTTATTTGATAATGGTGTGTTTTTTTTTTTTTTTAAAGAAAGAGTGTTATGGAGAACTAAGATATTTGTAAGATTAGTTGACAGTAGTTCTTTTCTTAAGAACATCTTTAAAATGTCTCTTGACAGAGAGCAGCATTCGGGCCTTATCATCGATGCTTCTGATTTCCTCTGGTAGACGATTGAAAAAAGTTCCTCCCTGATAAGTATAATGATGCTGTGCAAAAGACGTATTTAGTTTGGGCATAGAAAAACATGTTTAAGTCGAGTTCTGTTTTCATTTAAAAATGGATATTTATCTTTTTCTTTTATTATTTGAATTACTGAATTTTTAATATATAAATCTTTAAATGTGGGTACTTGAAATTCTTCAAACAGGCGTTCTGTTGGGTAGTCTAAGGATTTTTTTAATATAATTTTAATAATTGTTCTTTGTACAATTTCTATTGGAAGAAGGTTACATTTATACGCGGATCCCCAACTAATAATAGCGTATTGTAGAGTGGATTGAACTAAGGCATAGTAGATTAAATATAGATTTTTTATCGACAGAAAATTTCTAATTCTTAAAAATATATATATTAATTTTCTGATTTTGTTTACTACTTGACATATTTGTTCCTTCCATTTCAGATTTTTATCGATAATTACGCCGAGATATTTAATTTTATTTGTTGTTTTTAATATTGTACAGTTTGATTTGCAATAATGTTGGTTGTGAATTTTAGTGTTATCGTGTATGACAATGTTAAAATTTTTGGGAGCGTCGTTTGGATGGATTGCAAATGGAATTACAAATGTCTTTTCACTATTTAGTGATAGTAAATTAGTGTCGAAAAAATTCTTAAGCGTATTGATGTCTTCTGTGGCCTGTAATTCTACATTTTCCCAAGTATTTTCACTTATTATTAAAACTGTATCGTCGGCGTATGATGTAATTTGACCATGTAGATGTTGAAAAAAAATATCGTTTACATATATGGTAAAAAGGATTGGTCCAAGCACTGTACCTTGGGGGATTCCAAAGCTTGAAATCTCTTGATCACTATTAATACGATTGATTTTTACCACTTGAGGGCGGTTTTTTAAGTAGTTGGTGATCCATTTAATCGCGTTGCCTTTTATGCCAATATCATTTAATTTTTTTAATAGTATCTCATGGGATATGCTATCGAAAGCCTTTCTGAGGTCAATAAATATGCCCGCACATTTTTTACCTTTATCTAATGATTCGTAAATGTATGAAGTTACGTTAGCAATTGCATCTTGTGTGCTGAGTGATTTAATAAAACCAAACTGGTTTTTGTGTAGTATTTTATTACTATCTAGGAAATTTACCAATTGTTTTTTTACTATTTTTTCAAAGATCTTTCCTATGTTAGAAATTATACAAATTGGGCGATATGATTCTCAAAATTAGTTTTTGAACTGTAATAATTGGATTGATAATGGATTCAGCACAACCACCCCATCCCACAATACCATATGTTGCTATGGATTGGAAAAGGGCAAAGTATACGGTTCTTAGGGTCTGTAAATCTAAGATGACCTAAGGGAGCAGAATATATGGCAGAGTTTACGGAGTTTTTTTACTGTGTCACTTATGTGAGCTTCCCAACGCAGTTGGTTGTCTATGATTATCCCCAGATATTTGACTTCCTTTGATGATTTAAGAACAGAACAAGTGCAATTAATATTAGGTGTGATTTCTGGAGTGTGTAAGTTGAGTGAACATGAGTGAATGATTGGTTTAGGGCAGTTGTTAGGTATATTATTTTGACGTATGGAAAAAGTCATATATTGTGTTTTATCGATTTTAAGTGTGAGGAGGTTAGTGTCTAGCCAATGCTTTACTTTTATTAGGCCATTATTAGTTTTGTTAATAACGGATTGCCACGTTTCATCTTCGAATATTAAGATAATATCTTACCTCCAATATTCATAGCACATAGTGAGTTAATGTATATAAGAAATGAAATTGGTCCTAGTATACTGCCTTGGGGTACACCATAGGACGCTGATAATTTATTACTTATATGTTTTTTATCAGATTGGATAAGAGTTTGTTGTGTTCGGTTTATCAGGTAGTTTTCAAACCATGTGTGGGCTACTCCTGTTATTCCAATCTGTTGTAATTTTTTTAGTAGTAAGGGATGGGAGACCGTATCAAATGCTTTTGCAAGATCAAGAAAAACAGCAAGTGGTTTGCGACCAATGTCGAGATTACAAGAAACTATCTTTGTGAGGGCGGCTATTGCATCTGAAGTGCTCCTACCTTTGCGAAAGCCATATTGGTTATCCGACAGTATTTTATTATCTTCGAGGAATTTGCAGAGTCTACGTTTCACCGCTTTTTCTATAATTTTAGATATTGTGCTTAGTAAGGATATTGGTCGGTAGTTATTTACAGATAATTTATCACCGGCTTTGAAGATTGGGATTATTGTGGACTGTTTTAGGGAGTTAGGGAAGATGCCAGTTTTGAAGCTTAAATTGATTATGTGTTTAAGAGGAGAGACGATATATTTTTGGATGTTTTTAATAATTTTTGTCGAGATGTGATCTATTCCGGTGGAGTTACTGTTTTTAAGAGATGCTATTAGTTCTATAATTTCTGTTTCAGTGGTGGGAGTGAATTGAAATGGCTGATAACTCAGAGTATCGATAGGTATATTCTTTGCAAGATCTTTCTCTGA
The DNA here is from genome assembly GCA_929108145.2 of Limnephilus rhombicus. Classification (NCBI taxonomy): domain Eukaryota; kingdom Metazoa; phylum Arthropoda; class Insecta; order Trichoptera; family Limnephilidae; genus Limnephilus; species Limnephilus rhombicus. The sequence continues at coordinate 33,462,016 of OV815284.1, read as the reverse complement.
GACACAGTTTCTGTCTAAAATATTTTTTGCTAAGTTGGGTCCGATATTGGAAAAAAAATTATTGAAATGGTCAGATATTTTTTTAGGTTCAGAATTTACATGTATCGTTTTGTCATCGATATTAATCTTAATAATAGGGTGTCGGTTTTATTAATATTAGCTATATCTTTCATGATATTCCAAATTTTTTTTTTATCATCGGTAGCTTCACTGATTTTTTTTTTGTAGTAATCTCTTTTAACCTTTTCAATTATTTTTTTTTGCAGTTGTTTCTATAGTGTTTGTAGATTATGAGAGAAGTATAATCATTGGGGTTTTTCCTACAGAAGTTTTGAATCTTATCACGTTTCCTAATACAATGCAGAATACCAGTAGTGATCCATGGTTTGAGTTTTGTGTCCGTTCGTTTTTTTTACATTTTGTGTATGATGTTGCATTAGCTAAGTGGTTATGTAAAGTATTTATAAAAAAATTGCATGCAGACGTGGCATCAGAACAAGAATAGATAAGTTCCCAGTTCTCCTTCGAAACATGATTTAGAAGAATTTCATGAGAAATGTTTTTATGGGGTTGAGTGTTATGGGGTGGTTTATGTTTATTTTTTGAGATGGAAGTGATGATTGCATAGTGGTCAGTAATAGTTGATTGAAATATAATTGATTTATTGTCTAGTTTACTCTTAACAAAGACATGATCTATACAACTGCAATTGTTTGAGTCTGGTTCTCGTGTTGGAGCGGTGACAGCAGGGAAGTATCCTAATAAAGTTAATACATTTAGGTATTCATTGGCTTGAGGATGCATTTTGTTGATTATATTTATGTTCATGTCACCTATTATATAGGTGTTTTGGCAGTGTTCTATGTTTGATAATATTACTTGTAGTGATTGTAAAAATGGTGTTATGTTGCGTGTGTTTGGAGATCTGTACATGGTAAGAATTGTTATGAGGTTATCAAGTTGAATTTGAAGACAGTTTGCGTTTTGAATTCTGACCTCTTTGACTGAGTGTTCGATGTGATTTTTAATGTATACAATAACGCCATCGTTTTGGGTTTGGTTATAAAGTGTGTTGTAGTGATTGTAGTTCCTTAACGTTTTAGGAATGAAATGTTTTTGAATCCAACATTCGGTCAAGACAATTACATCGAAATCTAAAGCAAGATCAGCAAGAAGAATTAGTAATTCATCAAAATTTTTGTTAATACTTCTTATATTCATTGAGAAAATTTTAGGGGCAGAGTTAACTGGTAATAATTGACGAACTACTTCAGAATCACTAGTTGATGTACATGGGACAGGTGTTGTTTTATCAAGTAAATCTGTTATGTCTTCCATTTATTATTTTTTTTTTATCTTTGCGTTAATTGGTAATTGTAAAGAGGCAGTGATAGTGGTGACTTTGAAAGTAATGCAGGGATTAAGTTGTTGTAGAGACATAGTGTGAAGATATAATTTATACCGGGTTATTTTAAAATTAGGAGTATATAAATAAGTATCGGAAGCGATGGTTAAAAGTATACGTGGAACACAGGGAATTTTAAATAAAGATTTAGCTATAAAGACTGTGTTTATAGTTAAAAACAAGAAATGGTTAAGTTTGAAAGAAAAAAATATTTCCAAAAATATCTATTGCTGGCAGAACTAAAAACAATAAAATTTGCGAAGGTAGTTTCACTCTTGATAGTACTTTTAGTTATATTATTTTGAGTGATTGTTTCAATGTTTTGAATATTGATAAAATAAATTGAACCATAGTTTTCTGTTGTAGGTAATAGTTTGGAAGGATTTTGACAGTTATTCAAAGCGATAACAATAATAGTAATAACAGTGACCTTCATAAGTAACATAAAAAGCAGTAAAAGTGTTCTTTGTAATAAGTACAGTTATAAAATTCTGACATATGGAGTTAATATCAAAAATACAAAATTTATCTTTGTTGGTACTAGAACTATATGAAATGTTTAATAGAAATTTTAAAAAAGGTTTGATGATAACAATAATGTTTGTGGATAAAAATAAATTATAGTTTAGTGATGCATGAAAAAAATATTTCCAAAAGTATCTATTTTTGATAAACCCATAATTATTAGACTTTAAAAAGTAAGTTTCACTCCTGATAATAATTTGAGTAATACATGCATGTTGCACATGATAACAGTTACAGTAATATATAATAGTTGCATGTTGCATACAGATAATAATAACATGTTGAGTATTATTAAGGTAAATTGTGCCATTGGTTTTTGATGTCGGTAGTAGTAAAAAAGGATTTTGACAGTTACTCAGAGCAATGACAATAATACATAGTTCGGTGACCATTATAATAATAGCAGATTTTTTTTTACAATTAGAATCCATTTCAAAAATACGAGATTTAAATATGTTAGTACTGAAACTACATTTATTTTTTAAGTAAATAATAGTATTGTCAGAGAATCTTATTTTTGTAAAGTTTTTTGAAAATAAGATGATTTGAGAAGAATCTATGATTGTGATATTATAAATTATATGGGAGAGAGAAGTAACTGATTTCATAATATTGTTGAAACTCGAGAAAGATAAATTAAAAACAAGTAGATTATAAAAATAGTAGGCAAAGTAGAGTTTATGAAATGTTGGGGGTGGGCGATAAAAGATGTTTATTTTTTTCGTTGATGTGTAGAACAGGCGTCCCAATGTCTTTACGTACATACACCTTCCCGTCTCGGATCCAGGCGAATTTGAAGATGTTGTCCCGTAAAGCCTTCCGTGCAAGAAACCAGAGATGTTTAGCGCGAAATGTTAAGTGTTCGTTGATGTAAATCTGGTAGCGAGTTCCTGACATTCCTATAAGCGTAGTATTAAGTTTATTGTCTCTATTTGTAGATTTTTTGTTGAAGGCTTTGATGTCGTTAAGGAAGTTCTCACGGTCGATGGTAGTTTTAAATCTTAATATTATAGGCCTCTGTTGATCTTTATTGGTTTTTTGGGTGACACGGTATGCTGTATCTACGTTATTGAGTTCCGTGTTGGCATTAGTTGTTTTTTGATGTTAAAAATGATGTTTTTTAGATTTTCTCCATTTATTTCAGGGATTCCCCTGATTTCCACGTTCTTTGCTCTATTTTCTCTCTCAATTTGTTCGAATTGACCTTCTAGTTGTTCTAAGCGATTTTCGAGGTCAGAATTTTTTTTTCTAATTTTATGTTTGCATCTTCTAGTTCGTGTACTCGAAGTAAGATTTCTTCATATTGTTTGCTCATTACTGATATTGTGGTGAGAATTTGTGTATTTTGTTCTAGGATCAGGTTCTGTTTTGTTAGTAGTTCACTGTTGAAAGGTGAATTAGTCACTATACTGGGATTAGCGGGGGACACGACAGCTAAGCATTTTTTACACTTAATTTGAGCCCGCCTCTCTTTGCTATAGCGTCTGTATGAGCTTTCAGCCACTCCGCCACAGTGTAGATGAAAAGTCCCTTTGCATGCGGCGCACGTGAATAAGGACTCAGCAGATAGAGTAGGCTCACAATCCGGAGGTCGCGGGTTCGATGCGCAAATAAATTTTATTTGATTAATTTGTGTTATTTCACAATTAATTCATTTAAAATAATATATAGTATATTTGCGGCATGTTCCAGAGTGGAAGATACTATCAGTATCGCCCTGGTGTAAGACCACCATTCAGAATTGAAACGTTGCTTGAAAATGGCTTTAGCCGTGTTTAGTGACCAGATCTGAATAGCCAGGTACTTTCCAACCTTCCTCTTCCCCACCTCCTTCCCCTCCCCACTACCTTCAGCCTCACAACATAACCCAATTGGGGATGCCATAGTCTCACTGGCTCCAGACGGGAGCAGTTGAGATTCTTGTGCGGTATTCACTGTAAAAAAAAAAAAGGCTCCGCACAAGCATTACAGTTATTCATGTTGTTGTTTGTGGTTTTAGTGAGAACGTATAGTTGAGTTGTAGAGAAGATCTCTGCCCTCAGCTGAACTGAATTCCGTTTTATATTTATTATTATTTATTAATATTCCAATTATGATTTATTTAGGAATAAAGTAGGAATAAATCGTCTTAGCACTCTTAAAAAAAAAAGCTGAAAAGTTTTTGGATGAGGTGAGTTTCGAACTCGGTTTGCTCCGAAAGTCACTGTCCGGTTTAGCGACCGTGCTGACCACTAGGCTACTGATACCGTGTGACGCAGTGTGAAATATTCGTAATATTAGTTGATTGGCAAGATTTTACGTATTGTGATAAATAGTTCGATTAACTTAACGATTTCAATCACCATAAGTTCACTGATGTTTTAACACATAAAAATTACTACAACACGGCCGTTAATATTGAACTAAATTGAGTAGATCACTTCACTAAACTGTAGGTAAACACCAACCGATAGATAGATGGATTATTTTGAATTTTTAACTGTCAATTTAGATGAGTTTTGCGGAGCAATTTTTTGCGTGCGTACTGTTGGAATGTAGGTAGGAGGAATATCGAACACTATTCTACTGCAGCATTCACAAGCGGAACTACATTGCCCACTCTCCTATACAACGATTTCACACTATGGGGAATCAGTACTTAGGTGATGTCGATATATTTAACATCAACTTGGCGAATTTTGTGGATCTTGTAAAAAACATATTCCAAAACTATTCCTAAACATATGTGTATTTTTGTAAACTTATCAAATAGCTGTATTTTTTATTTTTATTTTTGTGTCTTGTGTGCATTTTTTATCTAATTTTATTTTTGTTATTTCATTATCTATTGAAAAATCATCTGTCATCATTGTACTACCAAACATGTAAAAGCCCTCTGGGCGTTGAATAAATAAATAATATTGATAATCAAATAATAATTATATAATATATAGGTACTTTAGTTTAGATGTTAAATAAATTATATGCACATATTACAATTATTGTTACTTTTAATTATTCTTCTATCGTATGGTGGGGGGGTCAAAGGGGGACATCAAGGTATGCAAGTCAGTCTACGGCCTCAGGTGTTGCCCTGTGGACCTCATCAATCCCGTCGGGGAATGAATGGAGCGGGCATTCGTTAACCACATGTTCGGTGGTCTGCACCGCACTGCATTCACACATCGCCGACTCTTGTTATTTTTAATTGTTTAAGTATACGACAAGATCTTATGATGAATAGCGTACCAAGGTTAACTAAATTTAAATTTAATTAAAATATTAATTTACCATAATGTACAGTGTATTTTCGCCATGTTTCACAATGGTAAATACTGTCAGCATCGCCCTGGTGAAAGTCCACCATTCAGAATCGAAACGTTGCTTGAAATGGCTTTAGCCGTGTTTGGTGGCGAGATCTGAATATCCAGGTGTTACCCAACATTTCTCTCACTGATTTCCTTCTCTTCCCTACATCATACCTCAATCGTGGATACCATAGTCCCACTGGATCCAAAAGGTTGGGCATGGGACTCGCGATATTCAAATAAAACAATCAACAATATGAATGCAGATTATCTATTATGAACAATGAATGCAGATTTTTTATATAAATATTTGTAAACAGATTTTATTTCATCTCTTCAGCAATAGAAGCTACCTTTGTATTTTCTAACAAATTGTGTTATTTGAAGGTAAATATATGGCTGCACTGACATCGGGAGGAAGAGGTTTCTATGGTGTGGGGATTCCTGACATCCCATCCAGTGAAAATCGAAATGTCCTAATTAAAAAAGACCCTTTGGAAATAAACGAAATGCAAATTTGCAATCAACCACAGAAGAGAAGCAAAATAAATAGAAAAATACCACCTTTAGCAGGAAAGTCTTCTAATAAAGGTAAATACACTAATTTATTTTAAAACTTCATTGTTTTTTTTCTTATTTTACTCCTACCTATGTACCTTGATTTGATCACCATTAGCTTGTATTCCCACTGGTCCAAAAAATCAGATAATTCTTATGTCTTAATTGAGAGATATTTCAATTATTAAACCTTAATCATGTCTCCTTTTTTTACGTTAACTCCACGCAGGAGGCCCTGAGGAAAATAATTTTCCTCAGGGCCTATGTCATCTGGGATGCTGTGTGGAGGGTCTTTTTGAGGAGAGGAAGGAATGAACATTGGTCTTGAAGAGACCCATGTTGTAGGAAGGAGGAAACACAGAGGCCGGCAAATCATTCCACAGCCGAGCTGTTGAACACAAGAACGAGTCGAAGAAGCGACCCGTTCTCATGTGCCAAATGTCAACCGTGTACAAATGTTGGGCACGCGTTTGGCGTGTTTCCCGACTATGCACCGGTGCCGAAGGGATCAATGATGCTAGTTCCTCGGAGCATCTTCCATTGTAATACCGGTAGAACAAGGATAGCATTCCCACCCGACGCCTGTGCTCTAAAGATTGCAATCCGTCTGTTAGGATGGGAGAATCTATCAAACGGACCGCCCGTTTCTGCACAGAGTCGAGGGTATTTTTCAGGTATTTTGGAGCAGACTGCTTTTTTCAGACCAGACGTGGCAGCCAAATCTCCTGATTGACAAATCCAATCAATAATCCATCAGCCCCACTTTAATGAGGATTAACTGCTCCTTTACTGCTACACAAATAAACTTACATTTTTCGACATTGCAAGGCTGTCCGCAACGTTGCTAAAGGAAGAAGTGCCACACCGCTTAATAATACCTGCCCCAAAACCTGAAAAAAGTATCTTACCGTGCACTGGTAAAATCCTGGAAAAACTTATCCTCATCAGACTCAGCAAACCTGTACACTAATATTGAAACTAATCCCAGAATTTCATCACGGCTTTCAATCTGGTCCTTCTATCACCATCAACTTCTCCAAGACTAAAGGCCTAATTGGTCCGGTACTTTATCCTAATTTACCAAAAAAGGACCCCAAAAGCATCCAACAAAAAATTCATATATATTTTAAATTTCAGATGTACCGAGATTTTGGCCATCGACTGCAGCTTCACCTTCAGACACCGGCAGTGCTGGCTTTATTAATAAGAACAAAGGGGACATCAGAAGAGAATGCAAACACCAAGGTCTAGAATACTGCACAATCAAAACAAACAAAATAGTGCCAGGAAAACGCGTAAAGGCCGTCACATGCGAAAAGTGCTACCACAGATGCCCAACGAAGATATCAGAAGAAGAACGAGTAAATATCTTTCAGAAATACTGGAGTTTGGACTATTACCAAAAGAAATTATTTATTCTCCAATGCTTGGAAGCTCACCCAGTCAAACGACGCCGTACAAATAAACACAGAGACGGGGTCACGAGGAGGAAAGTGACTAAGGCCTATTTCTTGCCAATTGGTAATGAAATGGTACAAGTCTGTCAGAAGTTTCTCATAAAAACTTTAGACGTATCGCAGAAATTTTTAGATTATACTTATTCACATAAGTCGCCCATGAACACTCCTCAAGGAGATCGACGAGGAAAAAGTAAGAAAGGATTTAAAACGGATGAATAGAATACTATGAATAGTAAAGATTTTTTAAATTTTCAATTAATTTGAACTATACATTGGGAACGACAAAGGTTTAATAATAACCCCACTATTGCAGTATTTTGAAGCGGAAAAATAATATAAATGTACATATAAAGTATCTTTATTCCGATGCATTTGTTATGGCTTACAATTTGATAATAGGATTAGATACTTGTATGTTATAATAATGTACAATAAAGGAGTAGTAATAGTAAATCGATGCTTGATACATACAGTCGAATGTGAGGGAATTATTTTTTGGTGTGCAACTTTAGATATTATTTTTTTATAGTAATAACTCACAAGAGTCTCAGCTGCTCACGTCTGAAGCCAGTGAGACTATGGCATTACCAATTGGAGTATGTTGTGAGGCTGAAAGTAGTGGGGAGGAGAAGGAGATAGGGAAGAGAAAGATGGGGAAGTACCTAGCTACTCAGAGCTGGTCACCAAATACGGCTAACGCCATTTCGAGCAACGTTTCAATTCTGAATGGTGGTCTTATTGTCTTATACCAGGGCGATACTGAGAGTATCTTCCATTCTGGAACATGCCGCAAATATACTCCAAAAATTTTATATGAGTTTATTGTTAAATAACACAAATTATTCAAATAAAATTTATTTACCCACGCCGGGATTCGATCCCGCGACCTTCGGTTTGCGAGTCAAAAGCCTTACCGCTAGACCACGCTGGCCGTCATTTAAATAAAACCAAAAGCGAGCGATAATAACTATATGACAATTAAGAATCTAGCAGGAGCCAGTCCTGCAAACGGAGGAAGAGAAGAAGTGTGAGAAATAGGTGAAAGATGTAAAAAGGCGATCCAAGACAAAGAAAGAGATGATAGAGGAGAAATAAGAAGAGAAATTAAAGGAGAAATATGAAATATATGAAAAAGATGAGAAACTATGAGACAGAGGAAAAAGAGGCCACGAACAGTTGTAGAGCGGAATACCTGCTAACAGTACCTCAGAGGGTTTTTGTGTGTTTCATGGGTTTTTTTCAAATCAAACCAAAAAATATAACCTAAATTACTATAATAATAATTATTACCATGTAGTAAGTATAACACAGCACAGATTAGGTTAAATTTCCTAGAAGTGTAGATAATTATTGCTCGTATATAAAAATGTGTTAAATATTTTTTAATTTAAGCTGTAGATATTGTTTAAATTAATATTGTTATACAAATAATATAATTTTTTATGGATTTTTTATTAATAAAGAATACAGTTTTTCAACTTTTATTACGGCTTTTATTATAAAAAACAAAATAATTTTCCTTTCTATGAGCATCATGTTTTCATGTTTCTTCTGCACATTGATCTTCTAATTTTGACCAATTAGAAAAAAGCGTGTTGCTTGAAAAATAATGAAAAAAAATAAATATTCAAGAAGACTAATATTTCCTACAAATAAAATTGTATCTAGCAGAATGTAAAACGACAGAAGCTCATGGACATAATTAAATACTTACCCAATATAATACAAAAGTCAAATACTCTGAAAGTTCTGAACTGCCGGGGAGATGTTTAGTAAAATACTGCAGTAAAGAACCCGCTGAACAAGTTGTCCGAAAAATTGTTGAATTTGTTTAATTAATGCTGATGCTCAGTTTCATGCTGATGCTAGAGAGCAATTTTTACTATAAAAAATTGCTATAATACATCTATTTTCAAATTTTCAAGAAATTGAGCCTTCCTCCCCAGAGACTGACTTTTAAACTGCTGTTCAATTTAAGCAAGTCTTTTGGAACATAAAAAAGGTGGAGTGAGGATTTAACCTTCCTCCCCAGGGGCTTAAATCAATACCTAAGCCAAATCCTAATTGGATAATACCGACATTTATTTCGTATATTAAGTGCTGTAAATATTTAAATATAATATTTTTGAATGTTGCTATTACTTTGTGGTTATCCATTATAGAAAAATGAAACAATACAACTTTGTATAAACCACTTACATAATGTGCAAATCCGACCGGTTTCGGAACAAACGTTCCTTCGTCAGGGAGAGCTTATACTAATTTGACAGTTTATAACAATTTTTTATTATGGTAGGGGTGGAGCCGTTGCTAGTTAATAATGTAGATTGGGTGGGTAGATATTAGTGTAGAGTGGGTGGGTAGGGGAACAAATCCATGATTGGGCTATATGACAATATTTTTTGTTTGTTGATAATAGATTCATTATTTTTAAGGGATTTTTTAATTTCCAAAGCTTCTAAGTTATCTAATCGTTTTCCTTTATGATTAATATGAAGAATATTTATCCCTGTGTTTTTTTCAAAACTATGGTTATTTTCAATGATATGGTGAGCGAACTCAGAAAAATTATTATTATTAAGACACCTTAAATGTTCTTTGATTCTGATTTCAAAATTACGAGTTGTTTTTCCAATATAAAATGAGGGACAATCATTGCATTTGAGTTTATATATTCCGGAATTAGTCAATTCATGGTCTTTATCTTTAGTATTTCTCAAAAAATTACCGATATTATTTCTTGTATAAAACGCTGGTTTAATATTAGAAGGGAGATTTTTGCAACATTGAACTGAAAAATTATTAATATACAAAATTTTACGCCATTCTTTATCATTAATATTATTAGAATTGTATAGATATTTATTTTTTGAAATTTTGCTAAGTTTTTTATTTAGGATGTTATCAATTAATTTTGGTTCATATCCGTTATTTAAAGCAATTTGTTTTATTATATTGGAAAAACAACTCGTAATTTTGAAATCAGAATCAAAGAACATTTAAGGTGTCTTAATAATAATAATTTTTCTGAGTTCGCTAACCATATCATTGAAAATAACCATAGTTTTGAAGAAAACACAGGGATAAATATTCTTCATATTAATCATAAAGGAAAACGTTTAGATAACTTAGAAGCTTTGGAAATTAAGAAATCCCTTAAAAATAATGAATCTATTATCAACAAACAAAAAATATTGTCATATAGCCCAATCATGGATTTGTTCCCCTACCCACCCACTCTACACTAATACCTACCCACCCAATCTACATTATTAACTAGCAACGGCTCCACCCCTACCATAATAAAACATTGTTCTAAACTGTCAAATTAGTATAAGCTCTCCCTGACGAAGGAACGTTTGTTCCGAAACCGGTCGGATTTGCACACTATATAAGTGGTTTATACAAAGTGGTATTGTTTAATTTTTCTATTTAAATATAATGTCATCTAATTTAAAAAATTACACGTGTGCGCGCGTGTGTGTGCGTGAGTGTCACAACCATTGTTGATAGAATGCATTGTCATCTACAACGAGTGTATCTGCCGAGTTTCAGTTCAATCTTCAATCTTCCAACAGACTTCTTAATCTGTGGATCAAAATATATTCGTACAGAAAGAATGTCAGCTATCAGCAAAGGTGTTGTAATGTTTTTATCTAGTTACTGATACATCGCTTGTCATAATATCCCACTCTATACCCACAATTGTGTTTTCAGGATCATCTTCTCAACAAAGTTTTGCGTCCTCTACCTCAAGCAAGGTAAAGAGGACGCGAAATCGAATTGCTGACCCAAATCTGTGGGCACGAGATATTCTCAAGAACTGTCGGGCGACTGGACAGCAGTACACAGACACGCGAGGCAATTTTGTCGCTGAAAAGATGCCACATTTTGCAGACTGCAGTAAATGCCGCTACAAATGCCCCTTAAAAATATCGCAAGAACAGCAAATCAACATTTGCAAGCAATATCGGAATCTTGGTGATTATTCACTCCAAAATGAATGGTTGTGCAATTTTATAAAAGAATTACCAATAGAAAGACGAAGACGAAGCGACGAAAATTCTTGTCGCCAAAGAGGAATAAGCAGAATATTTTCATTGCCAGATAGCCAAGCTCAAAATCAGAGAGTGTGCTTAAATCTGTGCTGTTTTATTCATTAGCTTCCTTAGCTAATCAATCAGGCATTGAAGTAAAATGGCAAAACAAAGAAAAAACTAAGCCAGCGCAAGAAGTTGCAATAAATATTAGGAACCATTTAAGCCCTGGAGAACCGGAAAAGCTAAAGAAAAAGAAAAAAAAAAAAAAGAAGGTAATACCTACTGCACAAGAGGAACCGAACCGTTCTTCTCTCGTCCTTGGTAACCAAGAAAATTGGAAAGTACAAGCCCGCAAGCATCGCCAACGCACGCGAGCAATAACGGGTACGAGGACAGACACATCTTTTACACGCAATAAAGAGAAAATTCTATATTCAGGCTTGGCGTTTTAAACCGAATACAGAAATCCCACAAATACACCGCTTTCTCAAGTCCATAGATCCAAACATTGATTTTGACATTGTCAAACTGAATGCCAAAGGAAATTACAATTGCTTAAAAATTGGCGTTCCCCAAGAAGAGGAAAATACTTTCTTAGACGCAGTAAATTGGCCGGCAGAAATTGCAATAGCAAAATACAAATTCCTAGGAAAAAGCGTGCCTACTTGATGGCGAAATTAGAAATTAAATATCAAAATGTCCGTGGCCTTAACACAAAAATCGACGAATTTTCAAGAAATATTATTTCTCAAAATTCAGAAGTGATTGCGCTGACGGAAACATGGTTACAAACATCTATTTTTGATAAGGAACTGTTCACTGATCAGTATACAATACATCGACGTGGTCGAGACGGGCAGCGAGGGGAAGGGGTTCTTCTCGCTGTTCGTAAGCCGCTTGCTTCAATGCGCCTAAACAGTGGTCCCCAACCTATGGGCCGCGGCCCAGTAATGGGCCGTGGACCAAATGGTGATGGGCCGCGCAAGGGCTTGCATAAAATCAAAATACTTTTGAAAACAAAAAAAAATTAAGCTGTTATTATCGTTGTTCTTATGTAAATGTAAAATTTGGGCGAAGGTTATAAATGAATGTAAGAAAATTCTTTAATTATCTGTTGCTAACTGACCAAGTAACGAAGATATTTTCAACCATAGATAATTTTATATAATAATGATAACTGGGCCGCGGCGACAAAAAGGTTGGGGCCCACTGGCCTAAATGAATTAGAAACAAACAGATAACATCTATGGGTAAAGGTTTTTAAAAATAACTTTACCGTACTTATATGTGTAACTTATTTTTATTGCACAGACGATGGTGAAAATAGACGCAACTTCTATGAGCATTTAGATACGATTTCGAATTTATTATTGAATAAAAATATTATTTTACTGGGTGATTTTAACCTGAATAATAAACCTGAAAGATATTTTAAATGATTTCAAATATTTTTGTTGCTCAAATGGATTAACACAGCATAGTGAGTTATTTAACAGTTATGATAATATGCTGGACCTCGTCCTAAGCAACCTTTCCGTATGTGATGTGACGAGAAGCGAGGAGCCGTTCGTCAAAGAAGATCGTCATCATCCAACACTGGCCATCATGGCGAGTCTCGCGCGAGCCACGCGCACACGACGTAACGGTCACAACAATCCCCACGGCCACGCCTGCACCCGCCTCGCCTCGTCTGCACAACCTATCAACTGCTACTTGCAATATAACTTTAAGCGTGCTGATATAAAATTGTGTCAAAACATTCTGCCACATTTTGACTGGACATTTCTTAAAAGCATACACTCTGTTGATGTTGCGGTAGATTATTTTTATATTGTTTTAGCAAGTGATTTTCATTTATATGTACCAATTAAGAAATCAATAAATGTGAGTGTAACCTACCCGATATGGTTCACAAAATCAATTGTTGATAAAATAAAAAGCAAGAAAGCGCATCGCAGAAGGTAAGCTCAAAAAAGATATTGCCGTAACTAAACAGCAATATTTAAAAAGAATTCAGGACGGGATTTAAGACGATGTCAAATGTTTCTGGGATTTCATAAAATCACAGAAAGCAAACTCCAGGTCGCATAATGGCCTGAGGAGTGGAGAAGAATTTATAACAGATTCAGAATCTATTTGTCAGATGTTCGCAGACTACTTTCGGTCTGTATATGATAGTAAAACCCCGGATCTCAGTACGGAATTTACGAAAACAGAAATTCCGTGGAACTTAGGTGACATATCTCTTGGATTAACTAATTCGAAAGAGGTAGAAGCCTACATTCGTAAGCTGAAGACAGACAAAGCTACAGGACCGGATGGAATTCCTTCCAGTATTATCATTAGCATAGCGCCAATGATAAGTGAAGCCCTTTGTTATATATTTAACTCTAGTATTTTGACTTCTACGTTCCCCCAAATATGGAAACTGACCCAAGTCAGTCCTATTTTCAAGGCTGGAGATAAGACAGACGTCAAAAACTACAGACCGGTAGCCGTATTATCAGTGATGCCCAAACTTTTTGAAAAATTGATTTGTGACAAATTAAGTCACCAGATTGCGCCATTCATTGGTGAAAATCAACACGGTTTCCTTCCAAAGAAATCAACAATCACAAATCTTCTTAATTTTTCGCAGTTGGTAGCCACCAGTTTAGACTCGAGGCACCAAACAGATGTAGTTTACACCGACTTTGCCAAAGCATTTGACCGTGTTAACCATGATATACTTTCTAGGAAAATGTTTAAAATAGGCTTCGATCTACTAACACTGAACTTTTTCTCATCGTTTTTAAAATCAAGAAGCCAATTTGTTTCGATAAATGGACATGATTCAAAAAATTCCAAGCACAATCTGGAATTCCTCAAGGGTCTAACCTCGGACCTATGTTGTTTCTAATACTTATAGATGACATCCAAATTGTATTAGGAACGGCAAATGTCTACTATTTGCTGATGACCTTAAAATTATGATGGAAATAAGCTGCCAACAAGATTGCTTTAAAATGCAAACTGATCTAGATGCACTATCTGAATGGTCGTTGGCAAACAAATTAGATTTTAACACCAATAAATGTGTCACAATGTCCTTCACTCGTTGTAAAAACATTATAGTTTAAGATTATAAAATAAAAGGCGAAACGTGAAGTATCTCGGTGTCGTATTTGATTCCAAACTGACATTCTCTTGCCATATATCGCAGCTCACTCAGTCTTGCTACAAACTTCTTGGGTTCATCATCAGAACTTGTAAGCAGTTTGATGATAACCAAGAAGCTACGCTAGCGTTATTCGATGGCATACTGAGAAGCAAGCTGGAGTACGCGAGCGATATTATTAAGGAGATGACATACACTAAAAACAATAAAAGTAGTGATATTACCGAACTTGATACACCAAATCAAAAATTAAATATGAAAGAAAATCCAAAGGAAATAGTTCAATTTGTGAATGAATATTTCTCCAAGGTGGGTTCTAATTTAGCTAAACAAATAATTAAACCTCCTTATACTGATAATGAAATTAACAACACACTTACAAATAATATCACCTTTAAATTAAATACAGTTACAGCAGATGACATTAAAAGCATTATAGATTCAATGAAACCAACACTAACTTCAGGATCAGATGGCATCTCAATGAGAATAATTAAATCAACTAGAGATGAAATAATTCAACCACTCCACCTTGTGAACAGATGTATCATGGAGGGTATCTTTCCCGAAACGCTTAAAATGGGTTCTGTTATACCAATCTTTAAAACTGGCAATAAAGCGGATATAAATAACTATAGACCGATAACAATATTGAATAATCTTTCAAAAATAGTAGAGAAAGACATAAAGAAGCAGCTCACTCAATATCTTGAAACAAACTTCATACTATCTGAAAATCAATACGGATTTAGAAAAAATATAGGAACCTCCGATGCCATCGCCTCTATTGTAAAAAGTATAAAACATAGTCTCGATAACGGAAATAAGTGTATCGGAATATTTTTAGATCTAAGTAAAGCCTTCGATACAATTGATCACACATATCTTCTAGAAAAACTCAAAAAGATTGGAATCTCAGGACGTGAACTAAACCTCATTAAAAGCTACATGTCAGAAAGGTTACAGTTAGTCAGGATTCAAAATGAATCAAGTCAACCAATACAAATCCAATATGGAGTCCCGCAAGGCAGTGTCTTAGGCCCGATTTTATTCCTGATATATATAAATGATTTATGTGAACTAAACTGTCACGGCTCAGTCATTAGTTTTGCAGATGACACAGTCCTTCTATTCCATGGAAAGTCATGGGAGACTGTATTTGAAAAAGCTGAAAAAGGGATGAATCGGGTAAAAAAATGGCTTGATTCAAATTCACTAACACTAAATGATACAAAAACTAATTATATTAAATTCAAAATCCACAACAAACAGACGGATAACCTCAATACAAACCTAAACATAAAAATTCATAAAGACTGTATAAACGTGAACCGAGAAACTCCTTGCAACTGTCCAAAATTGAATGAAATACAAACAATAAAATATCTTGGAATAATAATTGATCAAAACTTTAATTGGAACTCCCAAGTGGAAAATGTGAGCAACAAATTAAAAAAACTAACCTATTTTTTTCAAAACAATAAGAAACATTTTAGATAAAGAACAGCTAATTAAAATCTATTATGCCTTAGCCCAATCTCAACTACAATATGGTCTTATCGGATGGGGAAGCTCATGCGATTCCACTATAAAACCAGTCCTCATAGCACAAAGGGCAATTCTGAAAATTATACTTAGAGTACCCATCAGAACCCCTACAGACTATGTTTTTAAAGCGCTGAATTTAATGTCACTGAAACAATTATATACAAAAGATATTCTAATGTACGCATTCAAAAATCAGGATAACTTTACACAGACAAACTCGGGCCGATTCACAAGATCTACATTACAACATACATTCTACCAACCTACAACTAAAACGACTTTTGGACAAAGAAATATGGAATACTTCTCTGTAAATTTTTTTAATTTACTCCCTCTTGCAATGAAAACCACAAAAAAATAACCGCCTTCAAAAGAAGCATAAAAATATGGATTATGGACATGGGAAGGAAGAAAATAGATTCAATTTTGCAACCCAACAAAGAATAATGCTTTGTTTTGTACTTTCTTTTAGATATAACTTAATAATTTCCCTTGGCAATATTCTCACATAGATTAGGTATTTACTTATAATTAAAATAATAAAACTTGTACAATGTGTCCTTAGAACGGGGTACCCCAGTTAGGACACATTTTCTCTAAAAAACTGTAAAAAATATATATATATATAAATATAAATAAATAAATAAATAAATAAATATTTGGGCACCGTACCACCAGAAGTACATTGATATGTTAGAGCAAATCCAGAAGAAATTCCTCAGGTATTTTTATATGCGGAAGCATGGAACCTATCCAAGGTTCATGCACCATATTGACTTACTTGAGGAAACTGATTCTGTGAGTCTAGAAACTAGACGGAAAGCAAGTCTTGCTATTCTGTATTTCAAAATTTGGAACAATTTCATCGATAGCCCATTTCTCTTGGGATGCTATGATTTATATGTACCAGACCGCTATAGCCGAAGTCGACATCATAAATTACATATTTAAAGTACCGAACGGTAGAACAGACGTCTTGGCAAAGCATAGCATGACGAGGGGAATGGTGCTGTTAAATGAAATTGCAAACCATTTGGATGTTAGTGACTGTTCTTTATATGCCTTAAAAATATTATTGAAGAGTCACTTGCCTAAATGCTCATAGAGTAACTAAATTGTACTGTAATTGGAATTATTCTGTTGTACAATAATAATAAAAATAATAAAAAAATATTTTGGAGCAGACAGATTTACCAGACCCAAATATATTGATCGTCGAGAAGATTAATCATCTAAATTTGATGATGCTTATTTATTAGAAAGGTAAAACAAACTTATATACGGTTTGTTTTTCTTAATAAGAGCACCTATTTTAGTAGGAACAGATATTAAAGTAGTTTTTGAACATGTAGGCGAATGAAAATAATAATAATAGTTTATTCCAGAACAAATAACGAAATTGATTGAACATCACTATGTTTAACAAAAAATGATCAACGTGTTTCAAAACCAAAGGTTTATAGACAATTAGCGTAGACAAATGAGTATATATAGACAAAAACAACAATAAGCGGTCAGAACACAATCAAAACAAACAGAATTGTTTCGCTCGCCTGAAAATGATCGTCCATTGTATTCCGCTTCATTTAATTTAAAATGGCTACAAAATAATTTTGCGATTATTGAAGAAGATAGGTAGATCGTTGCTTGTTATAATAATTACTATCTACTATTATACATACATTGTACAAAGTTGTTTCGAACCAATATTGTATTGGCCTAGTTCATATTGTAAATAGTAATAGTCTAACATGTATTGTAAATTTGTAATATCAAATGCTATAAATAAATAAAGTTAACATATTTATATTGGTGGAATAATAACACAGAAATTCTTTATAAGGAAACATCTTCATATTTATAATTGTAAAGGGATAGAAAAGCGTTTAAAAGTGTAGTACAAGGTTCCCACTGTAGCCCATTATTATTTTTTAGTTTTAAAAGAGGGCACGTTTAAATTTATAATAAACAAGGTTAACTATTTTGCCCACCAAATTGCCCACCAAGATAACATAATATATACGTTATGTAGATAATTAAAGAAATAAACAGGGTGTCCGGGGGTAAAGTGCATTAACTTCTGTAGGTGATTCTACATGATAGTACAAGTAAAAAAGATAAATAACTTTTTTCGAAATTCCAACTTTTAGGGGTAGTTTTGAGGTAAAAAGATAAAATTAGTCCGGCGTTTGCGGCCAGATTTATTATTTTCGGCTGTTTCGATACGGGCCAATCGCAATCGAGTCGGGCGCCCGGCAGGCTCTCGGCAAGTAAGATCGTACCTCACACTAAGGATTTTTAATAGGTACGTCTTTTTGTATGGGAAAACAAATGTTGGAATTTCGGAAAAAGTTGTTAATCTTTTTTACTCCTACCATCATGTAGTTACCTCCCGAAGTTAATGCACTTTACCCCCGGACACCCTGTATACTCATCAGATATTGTTATTCCACGTTTCAACACACAAAGCATTATAGCCCCTCCAGACTCACGGCGAGAAGCCCCGAGAACACCCGAGAAGCGTGAATGTGATGTGTTTCTCGCATTCTCTTTCTCGTGCTCGGCTGTTCTCGGATGGCTATCGGTAAATTTGGCCGCTTCAAAGGATTTCTCGGGCGAGAAGCGAGAAGGGTCTACACTCACGTTTTGTCTCAGTGTTGTTTAGTGAGCGGTTGAGAGTAGACGTGCGATATATTTTTGTTTTTGTATCGAAAATTTTGTTTACTTTAAAATGTGGAACAATCAACAAGAGTTGGAATTTATAGAGTATTTCCAAAATGAACCGGTGTTATGGGACGCAAAACATCGGAATTATAAAGACAAAAGCTTGAACCACGATGCGTGGAACAGACTAGTAAACTTTTTAAATTCTCCGCTTGGCTCAGCAACTAGTTCATCCAACTGCTTTAGCATACTGAAACTAAAGAATACAGTTTATATATAAGAATACATGATTATAATAATAACGAAAGAATATTAAATAAAAAAAATTACCAACCCTGTTCTGTTTCGATGAATTTGCGTTACCCACCATCGTCTGTTTTTTTTTTTTTTTTTTAACTTTATTTTTAGTTACAACAAAATAATAATATGCCATGGCGCACAGAGCCAAACTTGCTGCATTTTTAATATCGTCTGTAATGTCGTCCGTACCGGATGGGAAACAGATCACGAGTGAGAAAAATGAGAGTGTGGATAAGTGCTTGTTCTCGCGAGAAGTCTCGGCGAGAATGAGAGTGTGGATAAGTGCTTGTTCTCGCGAGAATTTCTCGCCGAGACTTCTCGCCGTGAGTCTGGAATCGCCTTTAAGGTTTCCTTCAAGCTGTATGCCGAAATGGAGAGGGTCTTTTTAAAGAGAGAAAGTAGCAAGCCTAAAATCATCATTTTGTGTTAATGGCCTAAAAGTGAGACTAACAAAATTATGATGATTTTAAATTAATTAAAAAAAATCAGGGGGCCAAAATTGAAAAGCTTTTTTATTAAGGCAACATCGTACATAATAATATTTTAAAGAAATAAGCGACATGGCTAGTACATAAATTTCTAAGAATACCGTAAACCTAGAATAAATCAACAAATACTCTATGGATCCGAAAATATCATATCTTAATTTACTAATTGTTTTTGTGTTTAATTCGTAGAACTCCATTTAATTTTTTAAAACTTTATTGAAATTAGATTTAATAATGTTATTATTTATTATCAACATCTTTTCTAAGTGAACTGCTTTAAAATGGCCTTGTAAGCCGAAACAGCTGTAACAAAAATAAAAACTAAAATACTCGCAGAACTTGATAAACTAAATTAAATTTTCAAATAATTTAAATAATTTTTTTTTAAATCTTAATTTATCTTCTCCAGCGCTAAACGTTTGACAACCAAAATTCGTGCCCGTTCTTGAGGGACTACGTTTTATTAAAGTGGCTCACTTTTGGTGGTGGTGATTTCAAGTTGACTGTAACTTATGAATAGGACACGAGTTTATGAGGCCTGTAGGTATCGACAGTTTTTTCCTACACCACCAACAGTGAGATTAGTCACTTGCTTAGACACTCGAAAAGTTGAGGAGTTTATAGACCAAACTTACTGTGACTTACGAATGGAACTCAGATTTTGGTGAGGCTTGTATCAAAAAGTGATTTTGGACGAGGAGAATACTTATCACTTTTCAATACAGGCCTCACAAACCCACGCCCGTTCGTAAGTTACACTTAGTTTAGTAAACTAACTTTTAAACTTCGAGTGTCACATGTTCAACGTGAACCGATTTCAAAGGATCTCACTGAAGGTGGAGTAAATAAAAGGAAAAACTTGTAACAGATTATTAATGTGTATGAGTTAATTATACCTAAAATATATGATTGATGTACTTATAAATATTATTTGATATGTGTCTAGCTTGTGTATTCTGGAGAAGGGTGGAGCATGAATTGTATGACATGCAATATTCAATGAAAGACATGTGTTATCGTAATATAAAATAGTTTTATTGAATTTACTCTTCAAATTACAAAGACAAAATTTATTGAACGATAATACTCTTAAAGATATTTAACGAAATCTCAGGTGTGGATGTAACATTGAAGAGAGATTACAACAGTCAAGCTAAGTTGTAAGAATAATGAAAATGATGTTATGATACAAAGAAATTAGTTGAGCGCCAGAGTTTTTGAACCGAATTAAAACCCAAGTAGAACAATCTAGTAATAGGCCACTTGCATCACATTTTTTAAATTTTTTTCCGGTTTATACAAATATTCTAAGATATTCTTTTTTTTTTTGTATTTTTGAAACCCTGGGGATTTTTTGAAATTTTCAATCCGAAAAATCAGACAATTTTTTATTGACCAGAAAGACGGGAAATAATTTTATAGGTGCGGAAAAACGATAATGACATAGCCGAAAATCATTTTAAAATAAAATAACGTTTTCCAAACTAATGGCACAGGAAAATAACGAAGCATACCAAAAATATTACATCTCATAAATATTTTTTTCCTTGATCCATATTATTGATCATAAATCATTATAATGTATAACGTATATATTACTAAATACAATGTAATGTACTTGTACTTGTAAATTATAATAATAAGAAGAATATTATAAATATTGATTTTGTTAAAATCAGCACCATAACCATTATACCTCTAAAACACGTACCGACTTCTAAAATGTACGGAGTTCTCTTCAGAACATCTGTCAAAAAGTCAAACCAAATGATAAGTTCGCAGAGAACAAACAATAAATCTAGTGAACGAATTAAAAAAATTCGCCTGAAATCAAAGTGATGCCATATAAAAAAAATAAATCAGTGTGGAATTTTACAAAATTAATAGGAACATTTTCGGAGACTGGACATTTTCATTAGGTGACGTCACGAGCCCAAATAATGGATTTATTTATTTAAAAATAAAAATAAACTGTACATTTCTAAAAAATTTACTAACATTTTCGCAATCTTAATAAAAAGATCTATTCTATACGATTTTTTCCAAGTCGTTATGAATTCAATGCAAGTGGCCTATTAAATGGTAACCTTTGAAATTGAGTGGCCTATTAAATGGTAACCTTTGAAAAAATTATTAAATAGAAAGTTAATATTACGAATCCGGAACGCCATGATGTGATGAATTCTGACAGCCGCCGATGCGTGCTCCTTCCTCCAGGCTTGATTGTTCGAGGGATTGGACGAGGGAAGGGGAAGGCGGACAGGGGGAAGGGGAATGCGTGAGGTGAAGGGGACTCGGGAGACGTATGGGAAAGGATTTGCAGTGAGAATTAATTTATTTCTTTGAATGGCATTGCAACGCATGCCGGATACCAGCTAGTTTATTATAAAAGAAAGTGTACAATGTGCGTGCCGCTAAAACTAAGAAACGAGTCCCGGTACGATCAAGGGTGGTGCCCTAGTGGTACCCCATGGTGCCCTCTATCCCCCAACCATGAAGAAGGTTCCCGTTTTTACCTGAAGGGCGAGCTTTTGACTATATAAGGGCTGGAAGGTTTGCCCTCTAGAAATTTCTAGAACAGTCCAGAACATTCGAGAGTATTATACCAGATCATCCCGGAACATTCTGGAAGGTTTGGGAATAGTCTGGAACATCCCAGATCATTGTGAAATATTCCAGAACACCCTCGAATGTTGTGGAATGTTCTGAAACATTGTGAACCATTCGAAGCCTTTTTGGTATGGGTGGGGCTACCCATTGGTAGGGGTAAATAAAGCACGATCCGCCGTCGTGGGTTCAAACGTCAGTTCAATCTCATATCAACTCCTTGAGCGAAGCCGGGTACCCCAGCTATTACTAATAAACCGACTTTGACTGGATTAGTGGGATTATTTGTAAGGTATACGAGTAATCTCACCTCCATCGTTTCCAGAAAGATTGAGTCAATTTATCTAGCAAATTATGATACGACAGAAGGTTAAATTATCCTCCTCGATTTCACCTTTCAACGCAGTTATTTTGGTTTACCAACTAATTAACACTCAGAGTTCCTGGGCAAGTGTCCAAGATTTTAAAGTATTTTTTTATGGGAGTATTTAAAATGAGAGTACCTACTCACCACTTTTCAATACAGACCTCAACACAACCCATTTCCTGTTTACAGGTTTCAGTATTTATGATTTCTCTGCCGTACCATAATATGTTCATTTTCGGCAGTTTTTAAGAACACGGGTTTCTCGTGGCTATGGACATGATTACTTACGGATAACAGTCTATCATTGATAGTATAAGCACAGCAGTAACATTCTTTGAAGCTATTCGATCCATTTCGTGATGAACAGTGCCAGCGCACCTTTCCCTTGAGTGCGGTTCTGTGTTTGTTGTAGGAATACCCGTTCACGATCAGCAATCTCGTTCCATTCAATGTCGTTAGAAATTTTGTGGAAACTGAAAAATTAAGGTATGTTATAGTACCGGTATTTACTGGAAGGGCTCCGAAGAAATCATCAGGGCACCAGTGATCCCTTCGGCACCGGTGTTATCGGGAGACAGGTTAAACAAATGGTAATTTTACACGGTTGACATTTTCTGCGTGAGAAATGGTCTTTTTTAGGATGCATTACCACTATTATTTTTATTGTGTTCAAAGTTCATGTGTGGAATGATTTATCGGTTTGGTAAATATGCAGTTAGTCCACCTCACGGATAATACGGAACGTTCGTGTTGTCGAAGTTTTATGCACGGATAATAGGAATGTTCTTTTTTTAACTAATAGACAATCAAATATGACATTTGTCGGAAGTACCAATCTTATAAAATAAATTCTCTAAAATAAACTCGCATTTCATCATAATTTTAAAAAACATCCCAATGGTTTGTTTGGCAAAGCAGGGTTTGTGTAGCGGGTTTGTGTAATTTTCTAATACATTTCTTTCCATTTTCTACCGTTATAAATACTGGTACAAACTTGTCAATAATGCATTCACTTTGTTTTACGCAAAAATATTTTTTCTATGATTGGCAGCATTGTCTATGAAATTAAAACAAAAACGATGGATAAACAATGGCGTTACCGCGAGAGTGAATTAATTTTTACAAAATTAAAATGTTAAATGCATATTTTTTGCATATTTTTTTATCTCGCCCGACACAAATACTCAATTTTCGTAATAATAAAGCTATATCTAACTGTTTGAATAAAAAATATTCCGTATTAACGAGTAAGTTTAATGCATAAATAATACCGATTTTTGTAATTTCACTTGAATGAGTCCTAGGATTCGGATGGTATTGTATACATTTGCAACATCAGTATCCTTACAAATCGGTTATAGATCATATTTCTATCAGTTTATCTCTTCAGTGCCGTAAGTCGTTTGAGATTTTTGCATGATATGTTATTTAGACATTCATTTGTTATTTATATATAAAAAACCCTCTTCAAACATCGCAAATATACCTTGCGGCGTCATTATTAATAAAATGAAAACAAATAACTCAGTTTAAACCATTATATTATTACCATTATCGACATGTTTCAAAAACAATGTTTTCTTCGTCAGGATAAGAGATTAATATAAAAATAACAAATGACAAACAAGTCTAGACAAATAAGAACATAGACAAACTTAAAAAAATGAGAGGTAAGTAGGTGGTGATTAGGCTAATAACTTAAAAATATCATAAAATTATTTAAAAAAATATGTAAAATTAAATATCAAAATTATTTTAAGATGTGTAAAAATTACATTTACATAATAAAATACTTTTAAAACGAACAATAAAAACAGGAAGTCTAAATAATAAAATAAATAATTATAATAGTAAAAATTTCTTGACTAATTTATTATATTTATTAAGGAAATATATGCCTAGAAGGTTCTAACATATGATTTTACTATAGCGAACACTTTTTATTATTATATAACACTATTAGATAAATTTCACAATGTGTTGTGTAATAACAGTGATGGCACTTATATTAATATATTATTAATACTATAAAATAAGAAACATATTCTACGCCGAAAAATAGAACTGGCTCTTCTACTTGGTGAAGTAGTTTATGTATGTCCATGTAATAAAAGGGCCTTTAACCAGCCATCGGCCGAAAATCCACATTCCGTCGAAAGATGTTCTTACGATCGTACAGGGCGGTTCCAATGAGAAAGATTAATTATTCTCCGTACCAGCTTTTTTAAATTATAACTCAATATCGATTTTATTTCATCTAAATTTGCTTTAATTTATACGTACATCCAAAAATGCTGAAAGGCGTGATGAAAGAACTATTAAAATTTTGTACTTTTTGTAATTATTTTTTGATCATAAGTATTTATCATTTTTCAATAATGTCAAAGTAAAATAAAAATGTTTAAAAAATCTTAAATATATTAATGTGTAAGACCGTAAATAGATAGACAGAATCGGGAAATTTTCGTCATAAATAAGTGTTCGGATATATTTTTTAATGATTTTATTTGAACTAAAATTAAAATTTTGAAACATTCGTTTACTAGATAACGTATTGATTTACAAATGTATGATTACTTTGCATGAAATATGTCTTGTAAAATAAGATTTTTCGTTTGAAAATTTAACAAATCTGCCAACGACCTATGGTATAACCTTATTATACTAAAAATAAATATTTTTTCTCAAAATTTAAAACATGCGTTTACTAGATAAAAGAACAATCTTTCGAAATCAATTTATAATTTTTTGTGGAAAAGAGTCAATACGTCTAAAATTTGATTTCAAAATGACATATTTCCGATTTTCTCTTTCTTTCCATCTTAATTAATTACTGTGTTTACGTGAAATAACGGGATCTAATAAGATTTAATCGAACTTAGTCCTATAAACTATCTAGTATTTTTATCGAACTTCCTAGTCCTTTTATCAAACTCCCTAGTCCTTTTATAGAACTTCCTAGTCCGTTGATCAAACTTCCTAGTCGTTTTTTATCAAACTCTTTAATTATTTTATCGAACTTCCTGGTCCTTTTATTGAACTTTC
This sequence comes from Limnephilus rhombicus, assembly GCA_929108145.2. NCBI lineage: Eukaryota > Metazoa > Arthropoda > Insecta > Trichoptera > Limnephilidae > Limnephilus > Limnephilus rhombicus. The sequence continues at coordinate 33,436,565 of OV815284.1, read as the reverse complement.
TATTCCTTCTATGGAACTTCCTAGAAGTTTGGTTTGGCAGGGTTTATACATGCGTGTGGGTGCGACGAAACGGAGTAGATTTGGTCGTCAATGGTGAGGACTTTGGACTTACACCACCATCTCTTCGCACACCGCCAATTTATCTTCATCCCCCTTTGAACGTTCACTCTGTATCTAAATCCGTTCAGCACTAATATTTGTTTATTCTTCTTCGATAGCTCAATGACAGCAGTACCTAAAAACATTCACCAAATATTGTTTAGTAATACAGTAAAACCTCGATGTGACAGACTAATGCGGATGAGGAGCGTGAAAGTCGTAAGTTCGTTTTATAAAAGTAGGTTTTCTGAATGCGTTTTTTTTTTATTGGTGAGCAAATTGTTTATATATTTTACAGGGTGTTAAGGGACGTACTTGACTTACTTTAACCAGTAATTCCTGACATTATGTGTGGTAAAAATGTGAATTAAATTTTAATCTCCGGTGACTTTTTTTTCAAAATCATAAAAAAATGGTAGGTGTTGGACAGTTGGAGGCGGGGCAAGGGGTTAATCGATCGGTTACTCGGCTGAGTGACCAGTGACGACATGCGGAAGAAATGCTTTTTTTTTGAAGAAAACAATTTTGAAAAAAAAAGTCACCGGAGACCAAAATTTCATTCACTTACACTTTTTATAAAGTCAGAAATCACTGGTTAAAGTAAGTCAAGTACGTCCCTTAACACCCTGTATAAAAATACGAGTGTGCAATTCACACGTGTGAAACCTTCAGAAAACTAAAGTAGAGTGGGGAGACTATGAAGCACTTTTTTAGTAGAAGATGACTAAAGATACTACCCGCCTTTGCCGGTTATAATATGCTACATATATGTAACAATTATTATAAGCAATAATTATCAGCCTGAAACACTCATCCACATTGAAAAAATCTTCCGAGAAAAAATACATGACGCCAATGGCGTCATGTATTTTTTCTCGGAAGATTTTTTTCAATGTGGATGAGTGTTTCAGGCTGATAATTATTGCTTATAATAATTGTTACCCTTTGTGCTATGCATAAAAATCTTGCCTTAAACGTTAGTTTAAAAATTAAAAATAATAACTAACATATATGTGATGAGAATACCCACATATTAGTTGAAATATTGTCGCGATCGTGAACACATCAGTTATTGAAGCTCTCGCAAAATCGCTCTAATATTCGTGTTATATGATACTTACGATGTTAACCGCCGGGTGTAACTTTGCCTTAAGTGACTAGAGGATGACGGAAAAGAATTATCAAAAATTTGAAGGTAAGGCTTTCTCCCGTCTCTCTTTTTTATCCAGTCATAAAAAAAACGCAATCGAATGTTCTTTGTTTTGTGAAGTGTTTTACCGTCCACTTAAGTTGCCAATCGGGTATTTAGACAATTATGAATTTGTTACTTGATAGATATTCCGATGTATGTATTTAGTCAATTTGAGGGATGTCTAAAAGACAATTTTAATAATCATTTTTATTTTTATTTTCATCACAGATAATGTCTTTCAGTGCTATTCTTTACACAAATCTTTGTTTTACAGAAAACATGGAAGAACGGGCCAACAAACCAAAGGTACGCGCATCCCCGCATATGAAACAAGCTACGGCTGTTTTCAATGTTCTTGTAAGTATTCAAAGTATACATTCATATCTCACAACTACCAAATTCTAAATCATTCGGTTATATTTTATCGTTTAGTTTATTTCCAGATGCCCAAAGAATCATCAACACCAATGGATGCTCAAGATCAACCGAGCTATTCTCACGTAGCCGCACACCGTCCGTCATGTGCATCGTGCAAAAGTGAAGGTAAAAAGCAACGCAAAACTCGATTCCGTTGCGTTTGGTGCCAAAAACCAGTATGCGTTGGGCACTCAATAACTGAATACCATTGTCGAAAATGTCCTTAGATTATTACCTGCCTTGATTTTTACTTCAATAAATAAAATTATTTCAACATAATAGAACAAACTTTTATTTTCATTTTAACTTATTATTTATCATTTTTTGTTATTTTAAAATATGGAATGTATTGCATTGCACATCCCCTGCATACATTACTAATAAACTTATATTATTATTATTATTATAAAACATATATCACTCACACATCTTGGTAAATATACGAACTTAAACTCGCACCTTTGGCACACCTGGCCAGTTGCCACATCTAGTCCTACCTGACGCGAAATTGCATATAAGATCTGCACATACCTTATACACAGGCGGTTGCCTCTCCGTTGTCGCTCATCGGAGGGTTAAGTCAAGTGTTGTGGTACTACAGCGCCCTTGAGCTGATTTTTCACAAAAACGGCGCGATATATAAGTCATCCAAGTATTATTATTATTTTATTATTACTATTCTAGAATACCATATTTGAAGTGAAACTTCTTTAGCTCCGTTGTGATTTGGAATTCGGATGAAACGGAAATGACGCATTACACCACCTGCGGAGCATCAAACTGCGCTCATTGGTCTTTGATTATGACCTCCCTTTTCATGGCTCCTATTGGTTGAGATTGTTTTGGTAAAGTTTCGCTTCTACCGCATGTGAACTGCACTCGATATATACTCCGAACTATACTAAAACTTGTTAATTATTTTAATTCAAGTTGTGGTGTATCTAATAAATTAATATTTTTTTCTTATTGTAGAAAGTTATCACTTTGTGGTTTGACATATTTAATAAAATAAAATACTTTTTTTGTTTAAAACCACGAGATTTATTAATTTATGAACCGACCGGTTTCGCTTTACTCAAGCATCTTCAGGGTACAAATTAATACTAATGTAGTTACTTTTAGTTTTCTTCTTTATTCTATGGGCTGGGCAGGCTTAAGATGGTCGCAAACACTGGGGTTCATATCATCGGTTAATTTAAATTGCGTTTTTTGTGTCGACCTCGTTGATCAGGCGTTAAAATGCCAGTTTTAGTATCAAACTTGTCCAAAGCTGTGAAAACGAATCGGTCACTAATAGAGAACGTAGCCAGAAACATTTTTTTGCAAACTTTAACCAGCTCCATATTTTCATTTTGATATTTTGGCAGTTGATATTTAATGGTAAAAAATCGCCTTGACTGAATATCAGTAAAAACTCTGCGTTTCTTTTCCTTTATCGCCAACTTTGCGACATATTCCCACTGTTTATTCTGATCGCCCAAACCCCAAAACTTTTCAAAAACGTGTAGTCTTTCATCCTCTGTAATTTTTTCAGAACATTTCATTCGACACGTGCTAAGACACGACTCATTTATCTTTTTAGCAGCTCTTACTGTCCCTTTGCGACTTTTATATTCTTTACCCAAATTTTTCATGGATTTCCTTTTCGTATCATTCGATTCACTAATATGCCTGCGTCTAAAATTACATTTACCCTTTCTTGAAGTGTAACGCCGTAAGCGTGATTTGGAAGTATGATTGGGGATAGAAATAATGTACGACAGAGTACTATTGGATGATGAAGTGGATGACTGCAAACGCGGTGGAAATATTGTTTTTGTTTTTTCAACTAGACAAGGACACACGTGGTTTTCGCAGTTGATGTCCAGGTGATCTAGCCCGCAATCAGTAGATGGATGAGGAGTATCTTTGCGCTTTTTCTTCTTAGTATCTGAAATAAATAATAATAATAATGTATTTTGTACTCAAAGAACAACTTTTAAAGAAATTGTGATCTGATCCAAGGTTGGTAGAAAAGGCTCATCAAGGGAGTAGAACGGTTATTCGCTATAAATTCGTGACGTAGCTTGAAGTCCATGTTCCGCTGAAGTTTTGAATTAACTGCAACATTAGTGGTTGTGTTTGACTTCAAGTTACGACACCCGTTCGAAATTTCTTAAAAGGTCCGACGAGTTTTTTTTTTCGAAAAAGGCCCGTATAAGTTAACTTTGTCAAACGCATTTTCTACGAATCTTGGATCTGAGCATTTAAAAAAAACTTTGTTTTTCACAAGGGGTAAAATTTTTTTGAAGCCGTGTCTAGTCTTCGACGCATTTTCGTTTACACGAAATTAAGTCAAGTACGCCCTTTGACACCTTATATACATACATCGTCCAGTTGATTAGTCAGACATCTCCAAATACTAAGTTAAGTTGAATCGATTTGTATATTATAAAGAGAATAGCACAGTGCACATTAAAGAAAGAGAACTGTGTTGAGAAAGGTTACATCGAGGTTCATTACGTAGAGGTTGTACTCTATTACAAAGAGAATAAGCGTAGTAGAGAAGGAGAACTGTGTTGTGAAAGGTTGTGTCGAGGTTGATTATATCCATATATCGAGGTTGTCCTCTTTTACAAAGAGAATAGCACAATAAAGAAGGAGAAATGTGTTGTGAAAGGTTATATCGAGGTTCATTACATACAGGTGGTACTCTATTACAAAGAGAATAAGCGCAGTAGAGAAGGTGAACTGTGTTGTGAAAGGTTGAGTCGAGGTTGATTATATCCATATATCGAGGTTGTCCTCTTTTACAGAGAGAATAGCACAATAAAGAAGGAGAAATGTGTTGTGAAAGGTTATATCGAGGTTCGTAGTATCGAGGTTATACTCTATTACAAAGAGAATAGCTCAGTAAAGAAGGAGAACTGTGTTGTGAAAGGTTGTGTCAAGATTCGTTATATCGAGGTTGTACTCTATTACAAAGAGAATAGCGCAGTAAAGAAGGAGAACTGTGTTGTGAAAGTTGGATCGAGGTTGGTTATATCGAGGTTGTACTCTATTACAAAGAGAATAGCGCAGTAAAGAAGGAGAACTGTGTTGTGAAAGTTGGATCGAGGTTGGTTATATCGAGGTTGTACTCTATTACAAAGAGAATAATAGCACAGTAAAGAAGGAGAAATGTGTTGTGAAAGCCCAAAGAAAACTCTCAGCATCACACTGGTGAAAGACCACCATTCAGATTCGAAAGATTCCATGAAATGGTTTCAGCCGTGTTTGGCTTGGTCAGGTTTTTCCTCCCCCCCCCCCCATCTCCTTCCCAATCTCCCTTCCAATCCTCTCATTTTCACATCGCTCCCAAATTTGAGATACCATAGTCTCATTGACTTTGAGAACAGTTGTGCGGTATTTTTTTTTAAACTAACCAAAAAAACTCATAATATTTATTAATGTTTTTATTTAAATTCACAATATAGTAATTAGCATTTTCAATTTTTTTTAAATTTATCAATAATAATTTAATATCACCTCTTCCCTTTTCCGCAAATTTTACGAGACTAGCAACATGTAATTAACTATCCCTATTCTTAATATTTATTGTTACCAAGTTTAATTTGTAGAAACACAATTTAATTTTAATATTTTTTATATATTCAATAATATTATTATTTAATTTACAAAAACAGTTTATTTATAAACAACTATAGCAGAACTTCTTTATAAATATATGTACATAGCAGAACTTCTTTATAAATATACTGTTTTTATAAATTAAATACCTGTTCTTATTACTTATTTTATTGAGATCAAACATTTTTTGTTAAACTTAAAAAAGCAACCCCTGACAAAATTGTGCATAAATTTTGTTTCTTTAAATAGAAATTTTAAGATCGTATTTTGCTTACTTTTCGAAAATAAAATAATTTCGATTTGAGGTAAGAAGCTTACCTTTCAAAGTCGAATCAAATTTAGATGCCAGTTTGATCTTATTGCGACCCTTAACATTACCCTAGTCAAAGAATAAATTAATAATATCCCCATTTAAGAGCAAGAATTAATGAGAGAAGGGAAAATTCTCACTAGTTTTAGTCAATATCTTTTGTTTGTTTGCAAGAATCAATGAGAAGAGAGAAGAATGAGAACAGAAAACTCTGAATAGTTTTAAACAAAACGTTTTCTTTATTTGCAAGAATCAATGAGAGAAGAGAAAACTTTCAATAGTTTTAGTCAATATCTTTGTTTATTTGCAAGAATCAACGAGAAGATAAAACTCTCATTAGTTTTAGTCAATATCTTTTCTTTATTTTCAAGAATCAATGAGAGAAGAGAAATATCTCATTAGTTTTAGTCAATATCTTTTGTTTATTTTCAAGAATTAATAAGAGAAGAGAAATTTCTCGTTAGTTTTAGTCAAAATCTTTTGTTTATATGCAAGAATCAATTTAGAGAACAGAAGAGTCTTTCGACGAAATGTGGATTTTCGGCCGCTGCAGCGGCCGAAAATCCACATTTCGTCGAAAGTTGTTCTTACGATCGTGCAGGGTGGTTACAATGAGAAAGATTAATTATTCTCCGTACCAGCTTTTTATAATTATAATTAAGTAAGGACACATTTTCTCTAAAAAACTGAAAAAAAAAATAATAATAATAAAATAAAATAAAATAACTCAATATCGATTTTATTTCTTTCCAAATTTGCTTTAATTTATACCTACATCCAAAAATGCTGAAAGGTGTGATGATAAAACTATTAAAATAATGTACTTTTTGTAATTATTTGTTGATCATGAGTATTTATCATTTTTCAATGATGTCTAAGTAAAATAAAAATGTTAAAAAAGTCTTAAATATATTAATTTGTAAGACCGTAAATAGATGACAAAATCGGGAAATTTTCGTCATAAATAAGTGTTCAAATATTTTTTTTATGATTTTATTTGAACTAAAATTAAAATTTTGAAACAAGCGTTTACTAGATTTATTAAGTTTTTATCATTTTTTAATAATATCTAAGTTAAATACGAATGTTAAAAAAATCTGAAATATATTAGTGTGTAAGTGCGCAAATAAATACACAAACGGACCAATTTTCGTCAAGAAACACGTGTACCTACGTATATATTTTTTAATGATTTTCTTTAAACTAAAATTAAAATTCTAAAACATGCGATACCCAGATAATGTATTGATTTATTTTACTGCTGGTTATATGATTTGAAATAGGTGTGGTTTAATACAAAATCTTTTTTGAAAATTTGTCAACGACCTATGGTATAACCTTATTATTTTAAAAATTATCATTTTTTCTCAAAATTTAAAACATGCGAATGCTAGATAAAAGAACAATCTTTCGAAATCCATTTATATTTTTTGTGGAAAAGAGTCAATATGTCTAAAATCTGATTTAAAAAATGACATATTTCTGGTTTTCTCTGGTAATACCCTAGAATGGTAATTATGTAACTAAAGAAGTTTTAGTCAATATCTTTTGTTTATATGCAAGAATCAATTTAGAGGATAGAAGAGTCTTAATAATATCCATACTCTTAGGTTTTAGTCGATATCTTTAGTTAAAGAATGATAATTATGTAAACCTCGTGTCAAAATGTTAACGTTTTCAATAGGTGTGATGAAAAATAGTTTTATTATTTTTTTATTATTTCAGACCGTAATTGAAGTCGTTTTAGCACACAGTGAATCATTTTTAACACTTTGCATTTTATTTAAATAAAATTATATCATTACTTTTGGAAACTGGTGGTTTAGAAATCAGTTGAACGTAAAATTTTGAGTAATGACCAAATGATTTAAATTAGACATTATCATATTTGATGAAGTGGTGTAAATAGAACAAGAAATGATTTAAATGGGACATATTACAATATTTGATGAAATGGTGTAAATAGAACAAATCATATTATTTGACGAAATGGTTTACATAGGACAACTTATAATATTAACCGAAATGCTATAAATAGGACAACTTATATTATTTGACGAAACGGGGTACACAATGAGCAAAATTAAGAAAGGGACCCTCAGATGGTTTGGGCACGTAGAGCGAATGAGCGAAGAAAGTAGTGTAAAAAGAATATATGATGCAAATGTGAATGGTAGAAGAAGTCGGGGACGCCCGAGGAAGACATGGCACGATCAAGTGAATCAGATACTTGAGACGGGCCATGTCAAAAGTCAGAATAATAGAAGATTATGTATGAGACGATGTATGAATGTGAGTGGGGAAAAGAGTGTATGCCAAGACCGAGTTGTTTGGCGGTCCGTCCTCTCTGCCTACCCCTGCGGGGAAACGGCGTGATGGTTAGTTAATTAGTTAGTTAGTGTACACGGGACAACTTATAATTTTTGTCGGAATGGTATAAAAAAAGACAACTTGTAATATTTGATGAAATAGTATAAATATGACAACTTGATTAACGAGATGTTGGGTTTTCTGCGGTTATTGATGAAAATTTAGCTGATTGGTGGAAAAATGCATCTGAGTCTAGAGCAAATTTGCATAACAGTCAAAGTGTTCGGGCCCAATTGTTTAAAGCCCAGTGTATTTTAACACTGTCATCAAATCTGCTATTAAAGTTATGATTCTGTAAATAGTATTTGGATTCTTTGATCAGTCGTAGAGCTTAATGGTCATCGAAATTAGATCAAACATTGACGGGCCGACTATCGGAAGCTAACGGTATTTTAAAATTAACTAATTAACTAACTATCACACCGTTTCTCCTCAGGGGTAGGCAGAGAGGACGGACCGCCAAACATCCTGGTCTTGGCACACATTCCTTGCCTCGTTTACATTCATACAACGTCTCATACATTCTCTTCTATTATTCTGACTCTTGACATGGTCCGACTCAAGTATCTGATTCACTTGGTCGTGCCATGTCTTTCTTGGGCATCCTCGACTTCTTCCACCATTCACATTTGCGTCATATATTCTCCTTACACTCCTTTCCTCGTTCATTCGCTCTACATGCCCAAACCATCGGAGCGTTTCTTTTTTGATCTTACTCATTACGCTTACATCATCAGCCTTGCATTCTTTGCGGATTTCCACATTTCTCACATTTCTACAGCGTTCAGTCTACTTTCATCCTTCCTCTGCCAGTTCCATGCCTCACTGCCATACATCAGGGTAGGTACCAGTACCCCATTATGGACGGCTAGTTTCGCGTCTTTGGGCAGTTTTTTGTTGGTGCCAACGGCGTTCAGTCCTCCATTAATAGAGTTACCTGCTTTCACCCTTCTTTCAATATCTCTATCAGCCTTCCCAAAAAATTAAAGTGCAAAAATACGGTAAACATTTTTTTTACAATTGTGGGTCAATCATTTACACTTATTCACACACGGCGGTCGACCGGTTTCTGAACCGCGCGGTTTCGTGTGAATATTGCATAACATGGATCTCCATAAATCTCAACAACAGAGTGGTTTAACCGCGGTCAACCGCGTAGTTCGACTGTCCTGTCTGAATTTCTTTTCACATGGTTTATTTTAGATTTCACTAAGCTGTGCTACACGATGTTCTATCGAGATACCTGTTTATTGTTTTCATTATTTTTCATCAATTTTTTGTGATTTTATTTTTTTCCAGCTTCATATTCCAAGGAACACTATTGATTCAACTAACATACTCGACTTTGTTTTTTTTTTTAATTTTGTTTTGGTTTCTTTGTTCTCTTTTTGTTTTTAGTCTCACAATGCTACTTCGCTTCGTTCAGAAGGCTGAACTGAACTGCATCTATTTATTTTGTTATGTTTCTTTTTCCCCTTCTGGGGGTGCGTTAGACCTCGTCCTTGCATCAACAGGAGTCGGTCGACGATGGCACGGTGTCCTCTAAAATTAATTGCGCCACCCCCAGCAACATGTGCAGGCTTTAGGTTTGGGGGGGGCGACCTCGGCTCTTTTTTTTTTTTTTTTACATTAACTCCACACAGGAGGCCCTGAGGAAAATAATTTCCCTCAGGGCCTATGTCATCTGGGATGCTGTGTGGAGGGTCTTTTTGAGGAGAGGAAGGAATGAACATTGGTCTTGAAGAGACCCATGTTGTAGGAAGGAGGAAACACAGAGGCCGGCAAATCATTCCACAGCCGAGCTGTTGAACACAAGAACGAGTCGAAGAAACGACCCGTTCTCATGTGACAAATGTCAACTGTGTACAAATGTTGGGCACGCGTTTGGCGTGTTTCCCGACTATGCACCGGTGCCGAAGGGATCAATGATGCTAGTTCCTCGGAGCATCTTCCATTGTAATACCGGTAGAACAAGGATAGCATTCCCACCCGACGCCTGTGCTCTAAAGATTGCAATCCGTCTGTTAAGATGGGAGAATCTATCAAACGGACCGCCCGTTTCTGCACAGAGTCGAGGGTATTTTTCAGGTATTTTGGAGCTCCAGACCAGAGGTGGCTGCCAAATTCAACCGTGGGGCGCACTTGCGATTTGTACAGGGTTAGCAGTTGTGTACTTTTAAAGTATCTGCGGGCCCTGTACAGTACGCCCAGTTTTTGGGAGGCTAACTTTACTCTGGCTTCGATGGAGCCCCCATACCTGAGCTGGTCACTTAGGGTTACACCAAGCATATCAATGGAGGGCCTGTTCGGAAGATTGCTTCCGTTGAAAGAGACTAGATTTTCATTGCGATCCCTTTTAGACGTAATCAGACAAGATTGGGTCTTTGAAACATTAAATTCAACGAGATTATTTTTACCCCAAGAGAAAACACTCTCGAGGTAACCGTCCATTCTTTGCTTCAAAGCCTTACGAGCTGTTGGAGTTTGTGAGCCCTTTGGGGGCTTGTCAAACAAAAAGCTATCATGAACTGTACTGTCATCCGCGTAACAGTGAATTGGTGCACATGACAAAAGGTCGTTGATGTGCAACAAAAACAGAGTTGGAGACAGAACCGATCCCTGCGGGACGGCCTCGAGTGAGAGGAAGAGGTGAAACCATCGACTACCGTCTGAATCGACCTCTCCCTCAAGAAGTCGGCAATCCACGTACACAAGGATGCGGGAAGTCCGTAAGAATGCAGTTTGTTGACAAGTCCTCGGTGCCAAACCCGGTCAAAGGCCTTGGATATGTCCAGTGCAACCGTTTGGGTCTCACCGAAACGTTCCAGGCATCGCCCCCAAACATGCGTCACATACGCGAGAAGATCACCGCACGAGCGGTTCCGCCGGAATCCGTATTGACGGTCGTTAATAATTTTGTTCTTCTCGAGGTATGTGAGCAGTTTGTCGTTGATCACACGTTCCATCACCTTAGACAGAACTGATGTGATCGCTATGGGGCGGTAGTTGGCCGGGTTGGAGCGGTCACCCTTCTTTGGAATAGGATGGATAACCGCTTTTTTCCAACCAGAGGGCACAGAGCCAGTCTTCAGGGACAATTTAAAAAGCTTCGTCAAAATTGGAGCTATTTCTGCAGCGCACCTTTGCAGTACCAGGGCAGGTATTCCGTCAGGCCCACTAGCTTTATTAACATCAAGCCCTCGTAAAACATGGAGTACTTCCCGATGCCGGATCCTCAGCTTTTTCATACGAAAACCGCAGTGAGGAACCGACGTCGGGACAGCACCTTGGTCATCGAGGGTTGAGTTATCCGCAAACATTTTACCTAGTAAGTTAGCCTTTTCGGTGGCGGTGTGCTAGTGAGCCGTCAGGTCTGGTAAGAGGTGGCAGACTGGATTTGCAGAAATTGCGACCTATTGAGCCCGCAAGCGACCAGAATTGCCTGCTGCCATGCGGGCATGCAGTCAGCTTTCTGCTGATCTGCTGGTCGTGCTCGAATTTTGACCTATTTATGATTCTCTTGGTTTCCTTTGCCATTTTGTTGTAAGCTGTTCTGTCTTCGGATGTTCTAGATGTGTTGTAGGCTCGGTAAGCCGCGTTTTTTCGTCGCACTGCTTCAGCGCATTGTCGACTGAACCACGGCTTTGAGCCTACACCAGTTTCCTTAACAGTAGATTGGATGAAGCCATCCATCGCGGATGTGATGACCTCACCAATTTCCTGGGCACATCTTGATGGATCCGAAGTCCGAAAACAGACAGCTGACCACGGGAAAGCATTAAAATGTGCTCGCAGACCGAACCAATCTGCTGACCTATAGTGCCATACTTTTCTCTTCAGCCTCTCGTTTGGTGGTCTGAAGTTTACAGGGATTGATGTCGTCACCAGGCAGTGGTCGGACGATCCTAAAGGCGCTGTGACTTCAATACTGTAACCGTGTGGCACAGTAGTTAAAAATAGGTCTAACAGATTGGAACGGTGAGTCTGGACATCAGGAACCCTTGTAGGCTCCTGAACCATTTGCTCCAATCCGTAGCAAAGGGCAAAGGATTCCGCTTGGCGTCCAGCCGAGTCTGTTGATCCTGAGAACTGCAACCAAGGTTCGTTATGAACATTGAAGTCCCCCAGGACCACAAACTCTGCCATAGGGTAGCGGGGCAAGAGGTCATCAATAGTGTCGCTTAAATGTTTGAAGAGCTCGGACGTGTCTGATTCGCTAAGGTTCGGTGAGCGGTATAAACACGCGTAGAATCTTACCGTACTGGCAAGATTGACGCGTACCCACATTACGTCGAATCTGGAGTTTTCCAGATTCAACAGTCGCACACAGTTGACGTCAGCTCGACTATAGAGACAGACACCTCCTTTAGGTCTGAACTTGCTTGCGAGGGTGAAGCCCGGGCAGTCCAGATAGGAGGCGTCTACAGGCTCGGCTATCTGCGTTTCAGACAGGAATAGTAGGTTGGGGCGTTGAGAAAAAAGGTGGTGGTGGACGGAGTTTAAATTGGTATGCAGGCCGCGAATGTTGGTGTAATTCACCAACATTTTTGGCCTGCGCCGGGGTCGCCTACTACTCGCCGCTGTAATGATGTTAATTTTTGTTGTTTGTGTTGTCATGATTTTAATTAAATATTTTTATGATGGGGTGTGGGGGGAGGGAGGTCTGGGAAGGAAAAGGTATGAGGGGTGGGTAGGAAGCTGGGGATCAGAGTGTCCAAGAGTGACGAACGAATGAATCCAATCCACCCACTGCGGTGCAAGGCGATGGATAGGGAGAGTCCGGCTGGAGAGGTCACCCGATGCGCCCCAAACGCTACTGCTGGGTCCCCTCCGGTCACGAACCGGCACAACAGCAGCGGCGGGGTTTTTACACTCGTTGATGGGGCAGCCCACCCTCAGTCGTGAGCCTGGGGGTCGGGCCCCTGTACTACCGAGCGGCCCGGACAGCGGTAACCGGTTGTAAAGGGTCTCCCTCAACCAGCATCTCCCAATCCGGCCCGCCACGCAGAAGGTGGGCCGACGCACCCGCCATCAAGACTTGAACAAACATTACCCCAAGAACCCAGGCACCCCTGCTAAGTCACCAAACGTAGCGAACCACTTGGGGTGACCTGTGGCAGAGGTGTTGGTCATCCAATAAATGGTTCCCAGGGCGGCGGTACCCATACCCGCCTACCAAATTATCTCTCTAATCGGCTCTCCTTCGCCTTGCCTCCGGCTACTCGACGCTGAATTCCTTAGGGTCGTCGGGTATTTCCCCCCAATCTCCCATTTACTTTTCTTTGAGGCATCACCGAGGAACCGGCTAAGGGGCGCGGAAGCTGAGTGTGGTTCACGACTAGACCGAATGTCATGCGCATTCTTGCTGGGACTGCCAATCGATTGAAGAGGACTCCCAACCGTTTGCCTTTCCCTTATTACTTATCTACTGTGTCTTCTTTCCAAACAGGTGCTTGTAGGATACGCTGGATACAATCACCCAGCGCTTGCCACCTCGTGAACTTTCACCAACCTGTCACATTGTCTTGCCTATATTTTATCATACTAACACCTATTGTATCTGTATTTCCCGCTAAGCACTTGCATACTGCTTACTAACAACGTATGCAGGGACATTGGAGGTCTAGTTTCGTTATCAAATGTAGAGTCGTTTTCACCAAAAAAAATAGAGTCCTTGCAAGAGCCTTGAAGGGGTAACCATCTGTTACCTATACCAGGGCGGGTAAGTGGTGGGTCCTCCAATGTCCTGTCTGAAACAACACCACTCCTGGTTCTCAGCCCGAAACAGTAAGCCTTGTTTAATTAAAAATTGGTCAACAGCTGAATTTCAGTTTAACCGTGGACCGTTCAAATGCTAATAAATTACAAAGGCGAGCGATGTGACGAGCACCCTAAATTTGAGCTCTTAATTTTTTCACATAATTTTATATTATTTATTTTACTCACATTCTTTAAAAATATTTCGAAGCATCAAAAAAGGATGCAAAAATAATACTGGAATTTATATTTAATCACATTTTCTGGAATATATTTGACATCAACCCAACGATGCGAAATGGAGCAAAGAATTGTCAAGTAACTTTTCTATTAGTCCGAGTTCTTTACCCTTGAATTATTTTTGGATTTGGGGATAATTACACACGTGTGTTTTATTTTATTATTCCCTACTATAAGATCATGATTGGTGTGGATTCTCGCTTTGCATGTTTTCCGTTGCAGGCAGCGCCAATAGCTCTTGTACCCGTTCCTTTTGTCCAAACAGTACTTGTGTTTCTTATAGTGAAGCATATTGTTACCCTGTCGACTCTTGCTAAAGTAGAACAAGTCATCTGGAATGTGAACAGTGCGAAAATTATTAGTTTTGGTCGACATCTTTGTTTAAGTGCAAGAATCATTGAGGAAATAGAAAAGTCTTTTATTAGTTTTGATCGATATCTTTTATTTATTTGCAAGAATCAATGAGGAAAAGTTAGGAAGTTTTTTTATTAGTTTTGGTCGATATCTCTTATTTATTTGCAAGAATCAATGAGGAAATAGAAAAGTTTTAATAGTTTTGGTCGATATCTTTTGTTTATTTGCAAGAATCAATTGGGAAATGGAAGTCTTTTATTAGTTTTGGTCGATATCTTTTGTTTATTTGCAAGAATAAATGAGGAAATATAAGTATTTTATTTGTTTTGGTCGGTATCTTTTGTTTATTTGCAATAATCAATGAGGAAATAGAAAAGTTTTACCGGTTTTTGTTGATATCTTTTGTTTATTTGCAAGAATCAATGAGGACATAGAAGTATTTTATTATATCTTTTGGTTTTTTTTTTTTTTTTATTGAAATAATAGATAATACATAATATAATCAACAAACAAGTCCTGCTAAGCCAATTGAATCGGCTTGTCAACAGGTGCTTATATTTTAGTTACATATTTATACATTTTTAAAATTTAAAATTTACATCTTATATCTACAGATTCAACATTTTTTCATACATATCAAAATCAATATAAATCTTTTTTTTCCGATAGCCAATTTTTCACCATATATTTAACCTTATTCATAGAATTACATTGCTTTATAGTGTCGGGTAATAAAATAAATATCTTCGGTATGATATATTCAAACGTTCTCTGTCCGTACTTATTGTTAAATTTTGGAACTATTAACCGTCGTTACGCGTGAATCTAGTGCTGTATTTATGTTCTAATTTCTCTTTATGCTGCGGGGTAAATATATGGTGAATTATAATTTTGTGCCAAAATATTGCCTAAACAGGTAAAATTTTGGCACTCTGAAACAGCAACGGTTTATTTTGTCTCTGTTTGAAAATATTAGGGACGACCAATAATTTTACAATTGCGTTTTGTACAACTTGCACTTGTTTCAGATTGGTTTTAGTAGTATTTCCCCATATTGTTAATCTATATCTTATAATAGATTCTGCTAGTGACATATAAATTATTTTAAGTGTTTCAATTGATAGGAAAAAAATTAATGTGTACATTCTGCCACAATCGATCTGAGTCTTATCTTAGTTGATATCTTTTGTCTATTTGTAAGAATCAATGAGGGAATAGAAAAGTTTTTTTATCAGTTTTGATCGATATCTTTTATTTATTTGCGAGAATTGGTAATAATAATAATAATACTTAGCTAATTTACATAGCGCCGTTTTTGTGAGAAATCACCTGAAGGGCGCTATACAAGTAAAAAATTAAATTAATTAATTAAATTATAATAAAATTGATATAGAGGAAATAGAAAAGTCTTATTAGTTTTAGCCAACATCTTTTGTTTATTTGGAAAGTAAAGTCTGTTAATTTTATATGATATCGTTTTGCAGTTTTATCGATATATTAGTTTTATAAGCAAATGAAAAGAAATTTAAAATTAAATTTCGATTTGAACTAAATATATTTTTTTTAAATAATACTCGTATAACGATTGTATTAGGATAACACAAATAAAATAAATGTATTTTATTAAATTGCTAGAATTATCCAGGAAAAAGAAAATTCTTATTAGTTTTGGTCTTCGTTGGTCAAAGATTTTAGCCGATATCGTTTATTTTGTAAAAATCAATGAGTGAATAGAAAAATTATTATTTTATTTATTTATTTGAAAAAAACCAACAATTTTTTAATATTAAGAGGGCATTACCAGAGAACACCAGAAATATGTCATTTTCAAATCAGATTTTAGACGTATTGACTCTTTTCCACAAAAAATTATAAATGGATTTCGAAAGATTGTTCTTTTATCTAGCATTCGCATGTAATAAATTTTGAGAATTTTTATTTTTATTTATTTTATTTTTTTTATTTATTTATTAATTTTCAACGCCCTGATGGGCTTTTACATGACAAGTTTATGATACAGAGACAGTTTTTTTTTTTTAATAAAAAAGATAAACTATAAAAACATAACAAGTAAACATCATGTGAAAGGTAGGTATACAGATAAATTTAAGGAAAGATAGTGCATTACAATAAAAGAGAAAGTATCTTAGTTGTGAATGGCATAGAATTTTTTAAATTTAAGGAAAGATAGTGCATTACAATAAAAGAGAAAGTATCTTAGTTGTGAATGGCATAGCATTTTTAGTATAATAAGGTTATTCCATAGGTCGTTGGCAGATTTCTTAAATTTTCAAAAAAGATTTTGTATTATACCTCACCCATTTCAAATAATATAATCATGCAGTAAAATAAATCAATACATTATCTAGCAAACGCATGTTTTAGAATTTTAATTTTAGTTTCAATAAAATCATAAAAAAATATGTACGTACATGTGTTTCTTGACGAAAATTGGTCCATTTGTGTATTTATTTGCGCACTTACAAACTAATATATTTCAGATTTTTTTAACATTCTTATTAAATTTAGACATTATTATATAATATAATCAAAAAAATTATTACAAAAAGTACATTATTTTGATAGTTTTATCATCACGCCTTTCAGCATTTTTGGATGTAGCAAATTAAAGCAAATTTGGAATGAAATAAAATCGATATTGAGTTATAATTTTAAAAAGCTGGTACGGAGAATAATTAATCTTTCTCATTGTAACCGCCCTGCACGATCGTAAGATCAACCTTCGACGAAATGTGGATTTTCGTCCGCTGGCTAGTTAAACGCTCTTAAATTATTCTATTTATGTATTTGAAAAAAACCAACAGTTTTCAATATTAATGAAATGCGGTAATTATACCTATACAGGGTATCCGGGGGTATAGTGCATTAACTTCGGGAGGTGATTCTACATGATAGTACAAGTAAAAAAGATAAATAACCTTTTTTCGAAATTCCAACTTTTAGGGGTAGTTTTGAGGTAAAAAGATAAAATTAGTCCGGCGTGTGCGGCCAGATTTATTATTTTCCGCTGTTACGATACGGGCCAATCACAATCAAGTCGGGCGCCCGGCAGGCTTTCAGCAAGTAATATCGTACCTCACATTAAGGATTTTTAGTAGGTACGTCTTTTTGTATGGGAAAAAAAAGTTGAAATTTCGTAAAAAGTTATTTATCTTTTTTACTCCTACCATCATGTAGAATCACCTCCCGAAGTTAATGCACTTTACCCCCGGACACCCTGTATATACTGAACCAATACTGAGTTTTATTCGATATTTTAAATTTATTTGCTAGAATCATTAAGGAAATAGAAAAGTCTTGTTAGTATAGTTTGTATTTAGTTTGCGTTTCATCTTTTATGGATTTGCAAGAATCAATGAGAAAGTAGAGATGAATTAGTAGTATTTGTAGCCAGCTGCAGTCAACATTACAGATAAAGAAATAATAGAGTCTATAGAGTTCGCAAATAATCTTTCTGTACAGATGATGCATAATATGTCCACATTTCTTCCAGTGCATGGTTCCAAATATGATGAAAACATTTATTATCATCAAGGTAATGGCGCGTTTACAATAGGTCGGTGACCGAATGCGTCGACGGCATTCGGTTTAACCATAGGTCGGTGACCGAATACGTCGACGGCATTCGGTTTAACCATAGGTCGGTGACCGAATACGTCGACTGCATTCGGTTTAACCGAATTGGCCTGTTAACATTAGGTCGGTGACCGAATGCGTCGACTGCATTCGGTTTAACTGAATTGGCCTGTTATCATTAGGTGACTGAACGCGTCGACCAATGGTTGCAGTCGAATACGGCTTAATAAAATAATGTAAACGCCGCATAAGTTGTCAATAACGATTAATAGTTGTTAATAATAATGGTTATTGATTCAACACAAATATGCTAAGAATGTACATTACCTACACATCAATGTATTATTATGTATTTAAATAAAGAAAAAAACTTCATTAATTGCTTTTATTGAAAAATAAAACATAAATAAAAATCAACAAATAAAATATGTTTTTTACTTACCAGGTGTAAACCATTATTAAAACAGTTTAATAATGTTTAATATAAATAATCATATTATTGGAAAATGGAAGAAGACACAGAAAATATGAAGATTTAGACCCAGTTGTTTCGCAGAAACTCAAATGTAACATTGTCATCAAAAGGTCTTTCAGCGCCATTTCTTTTATTTGACATTTGAAAGTTCCCCTTTTCAAATTGTAATAAGCTGACAAACCTAACAACATGATAGTTGTCCGCTTATGAATTTTTTCAAAAGTTAAAACATAGTTAGAATCCGGAAATAATAGAATAGTTAGTATTAATATTCTTTTTTTTTAAAGTTCCCGGGTTACGAATAACCCAACAATGTTTGAAAATCTTCTACTACCACAACAGAAAGCCGAAAATATTTCTTGCGTTGTGATAGACAGCCGAGGAATCGAACACGCGACGCCCGGGTGGGACCCAAGCGCGATGCCCACTCAACACTGACCGGTCAACTATTAACTGTCAAAAAACAAAATGGCACTGAATGACCATTTGACGATAATGTTACATTTGAATTTCTACGAAACAACTTTTTTTTTTTTACAGTGAATACCGCACAAGAATCTCAACTGCTCCCGTCTGGATCCAGTGAGACTATGGCATCCACAACTGGGCCTAAGTTGCAACCGATACTCCAACTCGGGTGATAGAACAATATACAATTATCAATGTTTTATAAGAACAACTCTCTTTTTATAACTTTTGAATATGATAATATTGTTGTTTCTAAAAATTTTAAATATGAGATTGATAAATATGACGGTTTGATGGAAGGTGGCAATGACCGAATTGGTAGAGGCGCCCGTCCCGGTTAGACGAGAGGTTCTGGGTCCTGGGTCCCAGTTGCGACCATTATCTTTTTATTTTTCTGTGTCTTGTTCTCTTTCATATTTTCGTTTAGATTTTTCTTGTTATCTTCTTCTTCAAATATACATACAATGTATACGTGTATTTATGTCATTGGTACGATATTTTTTGGAAGTATTTTTCTAAGGCACTTTTCACAATTTTTAAAACTTAGATTTTTTTTGTCTCTGCATGCGAGGGCTCTATACGAATATGAATCATATGACGTCATAATAGTGTCAATCCCTCTACGTGGCTCCGCAGTGATGCCGCGAATGGGATAGAATGACGTAAGGGCGTTTGAATTAATTGTTTTTATTTCAATAATTTATCCATTACTGTAATTATAACCTTATTTTTCAGTGGAGTTCCTTATTGCAATCTAGTTTAATTGTTCTTATTAATCTACATAAACATCCTCGGTGGGTGGGTATGGCAAGTATTAGTTATGTTAGGAATAATGATATCATCTACAGTCAGTATTTGTGCTTTGCATTTCATGCTCTTGTACATGGAACACCGCCATGTCTTTTTGTTTCCC
The DNA here is from genome assembly GCA_929108145.2 of Limnephilus rhombicus. Taxonomy (NCBI): domain Eukaryota; kingdom Metazoa; phylum Arthropoda; class Insecta; order Trichoptera; family Limnephilidae; genus Limnephilus; species Limnephilus rhombicus. The sequence continues at coordinate 33,416,764 of OV815284.1, read as the reverse complement.
GCGCATGTTCGCAGGAGAGAAAACGTGTAGTTATCCACCATCAGAAGATTGGATCCGTTCTGTACTACGTATTGATAATCTGTAATAAAAATAATATTTTGTAATAAACCTGTGCTTGTAAATAGCCTGTGGTTACAGGTAGGTTCTGTAAGTACTTACTTTGGGGTACTTCGGTACCTAAAATGTAGTTATGTTTTGTTGGTGACCAGAAAGTTGATCCCCTGACAGTTGCGTCCCCGAAATGATATTTATTATATATTTTTTTTGCATTATTTACCAATTTCAAACCTTCCTCAAAATACCAAGTTGGTATTGGATATCAAACGAATTTATTAACAGTGTCGATTTTTTGTACTTACATAGCATAAGTATGAATACATTTTTGTACTTATACTGGTGTATAGTATACAGCGTATAGACAAGAGGTTCTTCCTCGATTTGAATGAATATATGTTTTGTGCTGTTGCTATTCGGCGGTACATCCTCTCTGCACACCCCTTCGGGGACAATTAGTTATATTTTATGTAAGTAGCTGTATCACATTTTCGCTAAACTGATTGCATTTTATATATATACGTACGCCGGGGGAGCAACTGTCAGGGGATCAACTGTCATGGAATCGTTATCTTAACACGACTAAAGTCATTTCAAACTGACGATTTATAACTTTGTTTTTAATAATTTGTTTAATTTAATTTAGGTATAAATAAATTTCTCAATTTTTATATTTTATGTTATATTTTAGTTTTGTAATTTATTTTATATTTTACACGTGCATTTAGTTGCTATTTATGTTATTTAATTTCAATCCTAATATAAGATACGATACGATTGTACCCCCCAGCCAGGAGCACTCCTGTCCCGTTGAGACCGGTACACCGAGGGGCACTGAATTATTAGGACTTGGAACACTTGCTCTGGGGATGGGAAGGAGGTTGGAGTTTAATCGACTGGTATAAATGGCAACCTAATAAGCCAATATTGGAATTTAGGATGGGCAGGAATAAAGGAATGGATTGAGCGTTCTTTCCCTCTTCTTACGCCTTCCCTCTTCTCGGCTTTTCTTGTCTCTTCTTGCTTCTCCTTGTCTCTTCTGGGCTCTTCTCGGCTCTTCTTGGACCTTCTCGTCTCTTCTCCGCTCTACGTGGTTGTTCATGACTTTTCTTGTATCTTCATATTTCTTCTTGTGTCTTTTGGGATCTTATCGTCTCTTCTTGGCTCTTCTTGCCTCTTCCCAGATCCTCTTGCCCCTCCTTGGCTCATCCCGTCTTTTCCTGCCTCCTCCTGAATCTTCTTGTCTCTCGTCTCTTCTCGTCTCTTCTTGCCTCTTTAATAATAATATAATGAATCCATTGTTTCTTCTTAAAAAAATGTCTGTTATATTATTCTATAACTTTTTATTACGAGTAGGCATAACTTTACTTTTTTTTGTGTAACAGGTTTGTACAGGGTGGGCCATAAAGATTTACGAATTTCAAAACATTATTGTGGTTAAATGGCTCTGCGGACGGGGACACGGGTGGTGGGGATCAGATTGGAGCACTTCACGGGAGAATAGCGTGCGTTTTATGTAAAACATTTTTGCAAAACGAGTGATTCTTGCATTATTATTTGATGTTTATTTCGCTCTGAGTATGGATTACCTACATAATCGAAGTCAGTGTCCCAGCGAAAGTTTAATTAGATTTTGGGTTAGAAATTTCGAGGCAACCGGAGCAACCGTAAATCAGATGCCATCAGGGGCGCTCGAAGTCAACAAGAACGATGAAAACAGTCAGTGTTTTTAGCAGTTCTGTACAAAAAGATTCTGAACTATCAACTCGAAAGACATCAGCTCAGCTTGCCGTACCACGTACATCTTTATGTCGCATTTTGAAAAAGGATCGTAGATTGCACTGGTACTCAATTGGTTCAAGAATTAAAAAGAATAATCAAAATTTACGCCTTAACAATGTCAATGTCTTAACAATGTTGGAACGCTTTCACAAAGTCTAAACAACATAGGTATTGTTTTCGGACAAAGCCCATTTTCACCTAAAAGGGCATGTAAAATTGTCGTTACTGGGCAGCAGAAAATTCAAAATCAAAAGCCCCTACATTTGCCAAAAGTCACAGTGAACGTCAACATTAGATCGGTTTTCTTCGAAATGCGTCAGCAGATTAATCTGCTATCATCCAAATCATTCGGGACATGAAACCGGTTTTAACTTAAGAGTGAATCTGCAGCTTTCCCCAGCTTTCCTCCGATTTTTGCACTTACAATACTGGATAGTTTCCTTCGAAATGGGTCAGCAGATGAATGCGCTACTGGAATTTGCATTACGAACACAAGAAAGGATTTTCATAGGAGTCCACCAGTCTCCACCAGCTTAAATTATGTTGTACTAAGAACACGTAAATGGTTTCACGTAATTTATTACTTAATAGCTATTTAATGTTTATAATTTCAGATTTTTATAATAATAATTTATACGGAATGATTTTATATTTGTTACTATTTTATGGCAGAAGTGTAGTAATACATAAAGAAAGCAAAATTATTTTTTTTCACCTTATTTAATTAAAATTAAATACAACGCCACCTACGAGCAAGAAATCAAAGCTTACGATGTTTAATACCCGTAGCAACGCTGAAAGGGCAAAGAAGAGTACTGCTGAGAACATCAAAGGAATAAATAATATGGCTAAAGAAAATGCAGCTGATTTAACCATAGACAAACCTCCGACAAAAATAGAAATGCTTATTCTTGCAGAATTAGCTGAAATTAAAATAAACTATAAAAAAAATTAGCACTATAGAAGAAACTATGATGAATTTGTCAAAGGAAATAATAGAATTTAAAACTTCAATCAAAGCTCGTTTCGAAGAATACAAAACCTCACTTAATTTTGTTTACGACAAAATAGACGACATCGAAAAAAAAGTGTTACAAACGGACAAAAAAGTTAAGGAGCTTAGTATGATGGATATAAAACACAAGATGCTAGAACAAAAAGTACATGAGCTACAAGAACAATTAGATGAAAAAGAGCGTCAAAACTCGCAGACGTGTGCGGAAATTCGAGTAATTCCTGAAATTCAAGACGAGAAACTCAATGACATTATTTTCAATATAAATAATCCTGCAAAATTAAACAAAAATGACACTGAGGACGCATACAGGGCGCCAGGAAAAAGAAACCACACGGCAACGAGATCAATAATTATTAAATTTAAAAATCCAAATGGTCGTGAGGAGTTTCTAAATGAAGCAAAAAAATATAACAAAAATGCAGAAAATAGTGCCGACAGACTCAACACCAGTAAAATAGGCATCTCGGGACCGAAAATGCCAATATTTATTAACGAGTTCCTAACCTCCCACGCAAAAAGAATGCTATTTCTCTCAAAGCAATTAGCAAAAAAGTACAATTTTGCCTACGTATGGGTTAAGGCAGGGCGAGTCTACATTCGACAACAGACAGACTCGCGAGCGACCTTTAATCTCACAGAAAATACCATCCTCGAAATAGAAAATTTACTAGCAAAAACTAACCATGGAAGTGACACAAGTGCAACCTCGAATGACACAGCCCACGTAGTAGATGCATGACTGCAGCCTTATTCTCCATACTCATTGGCATTGAATTTATATTAATCACTTTCTGCATTTTATTTTATGTACATATGTATTATATGGATACTGCATTTAATATTGCGACAGAGACAATTGAACTTAATATACTTCCTCTAAAATGGCTTCAACATTAAATATTGATTTTGAAATTTCATCTAATGAAGAACACACTTTCACAAATTCAACAGATTTTAAAGTAACCGTCGCCGAAAATAACTCTCTGAACATAATTTCTCAAAATATTAGAAGCATTCAAAAAAACTTTGACAATTTTGCAGTACTTTTACAAGATCTTAATACTCATTTTGATATTATCCTATTAAGCGAATGTTGGATAGACGAAATTTTCACTGACATTAACATATTGGGATATACGACTTTCCACACTACTACTAAACTTAACCAAAATGATGGAATAGTCATCTTTATCAAGGAGTCACTGCACTCTTCTATCTCGGAAATAAAATTAACAGAAGCAAATTGTGTCAAAATATCACTAGGATCAGATTTATCTATTTTTGCTATTTATAGGCCTCCATACTACAAAAATTTAACACCTTTCCTAAATTCCTTACAACATCTCATGGAAAACAATAAAAATACTAAACAACTCATTTTAGCAGGAGACATAAACGTAAACATTCTTAACTCTAAACCCAAAACTAACGAATATCTAAGTCTTCTAACTCACTATGGCCTTCAGTCAACTATAAATTCTTCGACAAGAACCTCACTAGAGTCAAAATCCTGTATTGATCATATTTTGTTAAATTAAAAATAAATCTATTTCATCCACTATTCATTCCACGGTTACCGACCATTTCACCACCACACTTGGCATGCGATTGAAAACTGAAAAAAAATCAAAAATATATACAAATACGTCACGGCATATCATAGATTTCAAAGCACTTAGCTCAGATATAAGTCATGAATCTAGGACTACAACTCTAAAAGAAATGGATCCAAACAAAGCGCTAAATGAATTTCTATTAACTCTAAATACGTTTATCACTAAATACACTATAATAAAAACCCGTAAAAACACTACACACAAAACACTTTAAATTAGATGGATTACAACAGGACTAGTAAAAAGTATACACAAACGGAATATGATGCATGCAAGAGTAAACAATAACCCAATTGACAGTAAACTGAAACACAATTACTTATTATACAGAAACCTATGTAATAAACTAATAAAGCAGGCGAAACATGAGTTCTATAGGAAAGAAATAGATAGTGCCGGAGGAGATACAAAAAAGATATGGAGAGTTATCAAAGAAATCATATCAAAATTATCATATTAAGAATAATCATATCAAAATTATCATATCAAATTATCATATAAGATTATCAAAGAAATTATCTATTTCAAACAGCAAAAGACTAAGTATTCTTGGCTCTATAACTATACCGCGTTGTAATACCACTACAGCCCAACATTTTTATAAATATATTGGAGTCAAGTGGTTTAACCAGTTACCCCTTAACTTAAGATTGGAAATTAATTATAAAAAATTCAAAAGTTCTATAAAAACACTAAATCATTAGCATATAACAATAATTCAATTTAATAATACAATAGAATGTCTCTCGACAATTGACTTTGGAAATCCATTTACTTTTATATTCTTTTCTCTTTTCTCTCTTCCTCTTTCTCTTCTTCTTCTTTTTTATACTGTTTTCTTTTTTTCTATTCTATTTCATATATCTTGTTTTGAATATGTATATGTATTATATATATGTATATATATATAATACATATATGTATATATATATATATATATAAAATATATATTATAATTCTAAAAAAATATGTTAAATAGTTTTTCACACACGCTGCTCCACCTTTTTTACACGAGCATGCTCTAAAAAAAGGTGAATCACGTTATATAAAAAATGTATCTGAAAAATGTAATGTCATTATTATATGTACTAAAATAAATAAATTTAAAAAAAAAATAAAATAAAATAAATAAATAAATTTAAAAAAAAATGCCGCCTATTCAAAACCTAAGAACAGTACTTCTATTAATAAATTGTTAGTTGATGGGGAAATCTGTAACAAAAAACGAACCCAAAAAAATTGCAAATCACATTAATGATCATTTTACCAACTTTGGCTTTGATTTAGCAAAAAAATACTTACAAAGAACCACACGACAGAAAAGCTGCTAGTCAAAGAAAGCTCTTCCTTGCGACCAAATCATTCCTTAAACATTTATAAAATAAATAAAACAGAAATTAATGAACTCATTATTTCACTCAAAACTCATTGCGCACCTGGCCCGGACAACATATCTAACCAAATCCTGATAAATCTACGAGAATATATCGGTATACCTCTGCTACATATATTTAATCAAAGTTTCTGCCAATGTATTGTACCTGAAAAACTTTAAATTGCCAGTATTATCCCGATCTATAAATCTGGAGATAAAACTTTAATCTCTAACTACAGACCCATTTCACTACTTAACTCTCTATCAAAACTCCTAGAAAAAGCAATGAAAAATAGACTGATATCCTACTTCGACAAACACAACTTACTATCAAGTCATCAATTCGGTTTTCGGGCAAAAATAGGCACAGAACAGGCAATTTCTGAACTAACCAACTTCATTGTAAAACACGTAGATAAGGGATCTAAAGTAAGTGGAGTTTTTCTAGATCTGGCTAAAGCCTTCGACACCATCTCTCATGATCTGCTATACGAAAAACTTTAAAATATTGGCATTAATGGAAAACCGCTAAATGGTTCACCAGTTATACAAAAAATAGGAAACAAATAGTTGAACTAAACAAATGCCTGAGTGACACAGCAGAAATAAAGTACGGAGTGCCTCAGGGTAGTGTCTTAGGCCCTATTCTTTTTCTTATATATATATTAATGGTCTCACTAATATTAAAATTCCAACACTCTGCTATAATGTGATCAGCTACGCAGATGATACTGTACTTCTTTTTAAAGAGCAATCTTGAGAAAAGGTCTTTAAAAGAGCAGAATTTGGTATGAAGGAGATAAAAAAATGGCTCGACAAAAATCTTCTTACCCTAAACAACTCGAAAACCAAATTTTTAACATTCAGTAAAACCAAAACTGGGCAACCTAAATTCGTCCCGCTTTTACATCTGTATCCATGTACAACATTACAAACCACAAACTGCGACTGCGAAAAATTTGAGCATTCGGATAGTATTGACTATCTTGGTTTAACAGTGGATTGACAGTAAATTCACTTGTAATGAGAATCCGGAAACAAATATACATTTTTAAAACGATTAGAAACTTTATGTCACCTAAACTATTAAAAGATGTATACTTTTCCCTTTTCCAAAGCATTTTAATTTATGGTATATCGGCATGGGGTGGAGCCGCAGACACATACATTAAGCTGCTTAATACAGCTCATAAATCATTTATTAGAACTATGTACAAAAAACCATATCTTCATCCCACTGAAAATCTTTTAATTCAAAATAAAATACTTGATATCAGGAAGCTATTCATAAAAAAAATTATACTTATAAATTGCATAAAATCATCACCTTCCCACATATCTCACTCCCAGAACACTAGAGCTAAATCTAACAAACATTTACAATAAGTCACCAGTTTTAGGTTAGAATCTATGTCTTAGTCATAAGTCACTGGCTATAAGTCTTAGATGTAAGTCACTAGTTATAATTGTAAATCTTAGTAGTAAGCCAGTAATATAAGTAGCTATAAGTCTTAGATGTAAGTCACTAGTTGTAATTGTAAATCTTAGTTTTAAGCCAGTAATATTAATTCTTTTATATATTATTTGTACAGCGCCCTTGAGGTGATTATTATAATTAGCCAATTATTATTATTATTATTAAGTGCCAAAAATTAAATCCACTCTTGCTAAAAAACACGAATCTTACCTCGCACCTTCCATATTCAACTTTTCTTAAAAGAAACAAAACACATAACTCAAACCAATAGAAAACATACATATAAAAACTTTAATACGTGGTTATTGAACAAAAAAAGGAATTGCATTAACAAGTTACTTGTAAACTGAACGTTTAATTTTTTTATACGTTGTTTATTGTTATTTAAACATATATTAAAAGTTAAAAAAAAAGAACTTTCATACTGAAAATGTTCAATTACTTTATATATGTTTGTAAAAAAAATTATATTTAGATATATGCCGGATATATTTAATTTTATATGCCGGTTATCTATTTTATTTATGTATTTTTATTTATGTTTTTCTTTTGTACTTTGTATTTTTATTTATTATCTTTTGTATTTTTTTGCTTTAATCTTTATTGATGTATGTAATTATAGATACTGCTACCCGGCTCAGAACAGATATTGTCTAGTGAGTCGGGTAGCGCACATATATGTAAATAACTATTGATATTAATAAACGCCCGGGTTACCGGCACCTTCTTAAAATCGCATAAAAACAATAAATTAAAATAAAACTGAAGTTGGATCACGTACGAGTATGTTTTTGTATCTAAACTGATTTCTAGTAACATATCAGCATGCATAAACACTTGCCTGTTAGCCTTGTTGTAACTTTCTCAGGGTTTAGTAATAATAACTTCAAAATATACACCGTGAAAGAAAACCGTCCTCGCTTCCTGAGTGTAATTTTTAATAGTGCTTTCAGCAGGCCTCACCAAAAGTGCTCGCGGGCCGCACCAAAAAGCTTCACGGGCCGCAGATTCCACATCCCTAATCTAGACAATCTGATCTTCTGAGATGAATGAAATATCTTGTTCATCAACTTTAAATAATTTTCCAATTTTGTCCCCTATTTTAGAGAAAATTACCTGTATCTTGCCTACGCTTTCTTGCTTTCTTTCTCCATATCTTTCGTGCCTTCCGTTGCTCTTTAGGAGTCATTTGATCGACAGTTTTTATAAACCCTTTCTCCTTCTTTTTTAAATATTTTTCCTTTTCTTTTTTCTTTTGCAATTCATACTTTCTTGGATCATTTTTAATCTTTTGATATCTTAGTCTCTCTGCTTTACGTTTCTTCTGTAATCTTTCTTCGTTAACTCTTTCCGTGGTGCCATAATCTGTAACAATATTAGACAATAATTTAAAACAATATGAACTGAGAACCTCCTTTATTGTTTTATCATAAGAATTTTCATTTACCACAATTATTTAAGTCATTTAAAACTGACGTTGATAGAAGTTAGCTGTATCTGAGTTAGTTTGCACAAACATCTTATGATGCATATTATCTCCCCCGGTCAGTGACGAGTGAGTCTCTCCCCTGGCAGTTATCTTGCCAGGGGAGAGATGTTTTCATGACAAATTCAATTAATTGACATAAGAAAATTTCAGGTTAGTTATATATCACATTTTAACTATTACAGCTTTATTAAAATTGTGCAGTAAATGCAAATAAATGAAATGAGTATTATAACTTGCCAGTGGAGAGACACACACCTTGGGAAACCACTACACCGCACTGTCGCGTCTGGTCAACTAACAAATGGCGGCTCGTGTATTTAGTATTGCTAACTTCACGTCGATATATTATATGGACTTATTAAGTCCTTGAGCGCTAAGCGGAATATGGCAGTCTTATGTTTACGTTTGTAGTAACGGAACAAAATTTGGAAGATAAGATACACAATTGCTGGCGTCCCGCAGGGATCGGTTCTGTCTCCAACTCTGTTTTTGTTGCACATCAACGACCTTTTGTCATGTGCACCAATTCACTGTTACGCGGATGACAGTACAGTTCATGATAGCTTTTTGTTTGACAAGCCCCCAAAGGGCTCACAAACTCCAACAGCTCGTAAGGCTTTGAAGCAAAGAATGGACGGTTACCTCGAGAGTGTTTTCTCTTGGGGTAAAAATAATCTCGTTGAATTTAATGTTTCAAAGACCCAATCTTGTCTGATTACGTCTAAAAGGGATCGCAATGAAAATCTAGTCTCTTTCAACGGAAGCAATCTTCCGAACAGGCCCTCCATTGATATGCTTGGTGTAACCCTAAGTGACCAGCTCAGGTATGGGGGCTCCATCGAAGCCAGAGTAAAGTTAGCCTCCCAAAAACTGGGCGTACTGTACAGGGCCCGCAGATACTTTAATAGTACACAACTGCTAACCCTGTACAAATCGCAAGTGCGCCCCACGGTTGAATTTGGCAGCCACCTCTGGTCTGGAGCTCCAAAATACCTGAAAAATACCCTCGACTCTGTGCAGAAACGGGCGGTCCGTTTGATAGATTCTCCCATCTTAACAGACGGATTGCAATCTTTAGAGCACAGGCGTCGGGTGGGAATGCTATCCTTGTTCTACCGGTATTACAATGGAAGATGCTCCGAGGAACTAGCATCATTGATCCCTTCGGCACCGGTGCATAGTCGGGAAACACGCCAAACGCGTGCCCAACATTTGTACACAGTTGACATTTGTCACATGAGAACGGGTCGTTTCTTTGACTCGTTCTTGTGTTCAACAGCTCGGCTGTGGAATGATTTGCCGGCCTCTGTGTTTCCTCCTTCCTACAACATGGGTCTCTTCAAGACCAATGTTCATTCCTTCCTCTCCTCAAAAAGACCCTCCACACAGCATCCCAGATGACATAGGCCCTGAGGGAAATTATTTTCCTCAGGGCCTCCTGTGTGGAGTTAATGTAAAAAAAAACAAAAAAACTGGACGAAAGTTAAGTTTAAAAATTATTGAAAATAAACAAATATTTTTGTAACAAATATTGTTTTCTGCAAGTTAAACTGAAACCGACAAGGGGACAGGTCAAGGAAGAAACTTTTTGACTTTTTTAAGAAATTTCAGAAAAAAATGTGCTTTAATTGGGCATTCAATTGTGATGTTATTTATAAAGTACATTAAGATGATGTGATACATTGCAAAATATAACAAAATATACAATAAAAATCTGCTTTAAACTGATTGCCGCACAAGTTACCTCTTATCGTAGAATTACCCATATAAGCAAGCATATTTTGATTTTTATATATATATAGAAGATTTTGAATTGGTGTAGTTTTATGGTTTCCGGCAGCCCATTATAATATTAAGCATGCCAACTCAGAATGAAACCAACTCAGAAACACCTCAGAAAGGTCATTAAAAGCTATGAAAAAAGTATTTTAATATAGCCGGTAACCCTAACCTAACTTCACCTATTTAACCAAGTTTTTTTTTATTTTTTTTTTATCATCACTGTTAATGACCTTTCTGAGTTGGTTTCATTCTGAGTTGTCTGGTCACCGTCTAATTTCATGGCATCTCCTTCTGTTATGTCTGTAAATGTCATTGTTTATTTTATGAATGTACAAATATCATTGCGTTCTAGGCCAACATCTGATTCACTGTTAACCAATTTAGCTCTATATTTTAGTTACATTTGAAAATCTATTTTGGAGAATTTTCAACTTATTTTATTTTTCTTTTTTTACACAAGAAAAGAATCGTTAAGTAGATAAAATATGAAAACTAGGGCAACATTAATAAGTATCTTTATCTTTCACTCAGGTGCAAATATACTGTCATTGTATTAGTTTTTTATTTGAAAACTAGAGCGACAATGAAAGTATCTTTCACTCGGGTGCAAATATACTGTCATCGTAGTAGTTTCTTTATTTGAAAACTAAAGCGACACTGAAAGTGTCTTTCACTCAGATGCAAATACACTGTCATTGCATTAGTTCCTTTATTTGAAAACCAGGGCGACACTGAAAGTATTTTTCACTCATAAAACTGTCATTGTATTAGTTTCATTATTTGAAAACTAAGGCAACACTGAAATTATATTTTACTCAGCAAATATACTGTCATTGTATCAGTTTCTTTATTTGAAAACTAGGGCGACGCTGAAAGTATCTTTCACTCAGGTGCAAATATACTGTCATTGTAGTAGTTTCTTTATTTGAAAACAAGGGTGACACTGGAAGTATTTTTCACTTATAATTATTTTTCACTGGAAGTATGTAATTGTATTAGTTTCTTTATTTTAAAACTAGGGCAACTCTAAAATTATCTTTCACTCAGCAAATATACTCGTACTGTCATTGTATCAGTTTCTTTATTTGAAAACTAGGGCGACACTGAAAGTATCTTTCATTCAGATGCAAATATACCGTCATTGTATTAGCTTATTACTTTGACAGTGAAAGTATAGTATTATATTGTATAGAATTGACAGTCATAGTATTAGATTCTTTATTTGAATACTTTTAAAAATTTATTTAATGGGGAAAATAATGTTAAAAAAAAAAACTTTCAAAATCTCTTTGAAAAGGTTGGAAGTTGGAAGACTGTGACTGTAGTAAGGGAGACTATGATCAATTGTACCAATTTTTAATAAGGTTTTAGACATCTTCTAGGAGGTTATAATCACCAAACAAAAATATTTATCCGTTCGGGCAAGTTTTACAAAGCACCGATTTTTTAAATTATCTTTTTCTTTGCTTAGATTAGTTTATATTTAAGAAAAATTGGAGCAACTCCTGTGTTATGATATGATTAACCACACCAGCATGGTCAACCGTACCATTGTACGGGGATAATTGTAACACCATTTTTAAACCTGTTAAATGATAATAAAACACACCATTACTTACAAAAATATTTATTTCAAAATTTAAGAATTACCAAATAAACGTAAAAAGAGTGGAAAAAATGACAAACAATTAAAGTAAGTATATAAAACTATAGTTTGAGTTGATGCCTACAATTTAAAGTTTTTTTTTTATTTATTTATTTTTTTTTTCTCTTTATTCATTGCTTTGAATGGTTACACCATTTGTGGATTTTTTGACCACCATGCTAGGCTCATGCCCGTGTTATGGAATATAAACGAGAAAATCATAAATCGATTCAAAATCAAAAATGAACGCAGAGAATACAAGTTATATTTTACATTAAACGCTCAGGAAAAAAAAAAATTTTTTCTATGATAATCAAGTTTTTTTTTTAAAATTGTTTGTTAAAAATTCTTATAATAAACGACCACATGTCGAATGGTACAATTAACCGCATACTCTCACAATCACAATTTATTTAAATTTAAAGATGATTTACAATAACGTATTATACCTGTACCCTAAGTCTAAGTCTAAAGGATAAACCACCTAAGTCCATAGCTAATTCTATTAACTATGTGTGGTTTATCCCTAAGCAAGGTACAGATATAAAAAAAAACTTAAGATGAAAGCTTCTTGTTTTTTAATTGAACGGAATGGTGTCTCAGATAACCGAAGTAAGTAAGTATTGGTTTCTGTTCCTTGGGTTTTGTCCCAAATAACCGGTAGCCCCAATAAATCGGTGTACCGATTAAGCGGAATGGACTCTAATGGTGGGTTTCTTCATTTACCGAGAATGCTAAATGCAATGCTAATTGTAAAAGTAAACGATCAAATGCATAGAAAATTTTAAATTTCAATCGTTTACTTTTATAATTAGCATTGCATTTAGCATTATCGGTAAATGAAGAAACCCACCCTTAGGGTAGAGGTTTTCATATTTCAGATTACCGGCGCCCAGCGCCCGAGTCCGCCGGCGGCAGTTTTTGCCGAGATGTGGACATCTGAATCTGGTTTCACTGTGTGCGGTTTCGTACGTTTACAAACAAACATTCTTGTCGGCCCGCCTGCGCCAATCGCCCAAGCGCCGACTCTGAAACCCGCGTTCTCTGTTTTTCTACCCCATTGTCTTCACTTTCATATATCTGTTGCTAGGAGTTTTCCTTTTTTTAAATATCTTTATTTAATTAACATGATAAAATTAATAGATACAATATACAATAATATATTTTTTTTAAATAATATATCGTGTTTGAATAATAATATAACCTTTTTTGAGAGCAACATTCGTGTGAAAAGGGCAGATTATTATTTAGTTAGTATTAAATTTAGTTAAGTTTGTATTAAAAACAAAGTTTTTGTATTAAATTTTTCAAAAATATTAAATGACAAATAAAATTGCCTTATGTGTTTCTAATTTTATTGAAAAACATTACCTTATATCATAAAACACATTGAGAAATATTATTGAAAATTTGTTTTAATAGTAATTCTAAATTTTGAATAATTTGTTTCTAGTCTAGTATTAATTAGGCAATGGGAACCATTTAACTCCAATGTATTTATAAATTGTTGAGCTGTGGTATTATAACCTTAGGGTAACAATATTGTTACTTTAAGATTATAACATGAATTGAGCCAAGGATATTTGTCTGTTGTTGTTCATTATTGAAATAATCCTTGTGAATTTGTAAAAGAGTTGTTTTTATGTATAATTTGCATATTTTATAAATATTTTGTGAATGATTTCTAATGGCAAGAAATAAGTTTTAAATCCACAACCCCAGCCAACAATTCGATATTGCAATACAGATTGAATCAGGGAAAAATAAAAGGTTCTTAATAGTGTCTGTTTCTTATTCTAATAAAAATATACAATAATTTTGTTAATCTTACTACTGTTGCATTGATTTGTAATTTCTAGTTTATGTTACTATCTAAATAAAATTATATAAATGTATTATACATTTATTAGTTTAACGGTAGCATAGATGTGAATTTTCATTACATATGTTCAAATTATCAGAAATAGCATGTCAGAGTGAAAGGTAATGTTTTGGTAGTATTTAGCAATAGTAAATTTTGATTGAATCTATGCAAGAAATGTATGCTTCTGAGTTTCTTTCCAGGTTAAACCGTCAGTTAATATTGTGTCATCAGCGTACGAGATTAGTTTTGATTGAATAGAGATTTAAAAATATCATTGACGTAAATAATAAATAAAATAAGTCCCAGTACAGTTCCCTTTGGGATGCCAAAATCTGTGGTCTGTGAATCAATCAGAAAGCCATTTTAACAAACTGATGACTATTAAATAGACAATATTTGATCCATGTGCCCTATTAGTTATACCAATTGTAGCCAGTTTTGAGATAAGATTAAAATTTGATATACTGTTAAATGCTTTTCTTAAGTCGATAAATATTCCAATGCATTTTTTTATTATCTAAAGATTTGTATATTTCATTTGTTAAATCTATGGTAGCATCATAAGTACTCAAATTTTCTCTGAATCCATATTGAAGTGAGTTTAATGTATTATTTTGTTTTATAAATTACAATATTTATTGCTTTTTAACAATGTTTTCAAATATTTTGGCGATTTTTGAGGTCAGAAAAATTGGTTTATAATTAGTGCTAGGATTTGGGTCACCAGATTTAAATACGGGAGTAATAAAAGTTTTTTGTAATTTGGGAAGTTGCTGTTTTCGAAGCTTGTGGTTTGCTAAATTAAATGAGTTCCAAGTATTTCCACCGATATGTTGTCATATTCAGGGGAATAATCGCATTTTTAGTCACTTAAGGATTGTTCGCTTTGGGAGAGTAGTTTAGTCGAATAGCGAGTAACTTGCTACTTGACTCGCCGAAAAGCGTTCGCATTACATTCAAGTAGAGTAGGTACATTAGTAAGACGCGCGTTGCAAGATGACAGGCTACCACACAACAATAGCTGATTAATCTGATTGTAATGCTTATTTTAGAAGAGGTGAATAAATTAGTGAGATGAAAATAAATAAACACGAAAAGAGTAGCAGCTATAAATAAAGAATTTTAGAGTAGCATCTTCGCTCCAACGGTATGACATTTTTACATGTCTGCTAATGAACTCTGCTAAAACGACGGGTTCACGTGGTGGGGGTCGCTACTCACCCGAAAAAATAGAACGAAATGAATTGATTCTACTAAAGAGCTGACCAAACTACTCTTCTAAAATATTGGTGTTCGGACGTGTTTAGTTACTGATTTATTCACTACTCGACTAAAATACTTGCTGTCTGCGGACGGCTCTTAAGGCTGGAAAGTTTGGAGACCGCTGCTCTATCATCATCATTACATAGTATAAAATGAAGTCGCTCAAAATGTATGTGCGCGTTAATCTTTTAAAGTACGCAATAGATAGAGTGATTGAAGAGGAATGTTTATATGTATAAAACATGTAAATTATATTAGAGAAAAGCCGAGAAATTCAAAGAAAACATATTTTTGTGCCATTTAAAACGGCTGGCGGGCTGTACTATAGTCACTTTTGAAATTCGTTCTACGGAAGAAATTGGAAAATAGATGTCCTAAAGTAAGTAGGTTTTTGATTTTCCCTTTTCAAATATCCAGTGTTGCATTGCAAGCATTGTATAATTAGTGGCGATCGCTCGAATTGCATTTACATAGTATAAAATGAAGTCGTCCAAAATGTATGTGCGCATAGATCTTTTAAACTACGAAACAGATTTTCATGCGGTTTTCAGCAATAGATAGAGTGATTCAAGGGGAACGTTTATATGTATAATACATGCTTATTATAGTAGAGAAAAGTCGAGAAATTCAAATATTCAATTCAGGCAGCGGGCCCACAGCAACGTGTGGCTGGGTCTGCTAGTATTCTACATGATGTAGTCACCGGTTTCCCGCCTGTACTGCTAGTGTCCAGACACTAGGTATTTTTTGTTTTGATTGTGAATATTATAATATTTTATAAAAAAAATTAAAAAGAAAATTAATTATTATATAATACTATTCAGCCTGGTTTTCTAATTCCCAGAAACGTCTAGGTGGCTGATGCAAATGGCTATTTTTAATGGATAAAATGACGTCATTGAAGGTGTGAACCGCAGCCTTACAGCGGAATTTTTTTACCGAGGAGCATCGCCACCGGATGACATTATCTCCACTTGTACTGTGAATGGAGTAAGTGTAGGAATCCAAGATCAGAAGTTTCTTCCCGTTTGATAAAGGTATATATTTAGCTGAAAAAGAAATTACGTTTATATTAATTATTTTTAATTTAATTATCTTTAAAACAAAATTATCTTATACTTTTTCCTTCCAACTCCAACTTCCTTGAAATATCAGGAAAAGGCTAAAGGTAATTTTATATTTATTTTTGAAATATTTAAAGAAAATGAAATAGAAAAATAGATAATAGGTTGCAACCGAGACCTGATAGTAGAAGAGAGAGAAAAAGAGAGAGAGAGAGAGAGAGAGAGAGTGAGGTCCGAGTTTATCTTTGTCTATTTCTTATATATTTTTGGTAAACTTTCAGGATGACTGGACACGCTTAATACAAATATTTTTTAGAAAAAAACCTTTTGGTTCACCTTTGTTACTATAAAAGACATCTAAATGCATTCGGGGTGATGGAATACACTGCATTCAACAATACAAAATGTCATAAAATACGGACATAAATTATTGTAGATGGCTATCAGCTTTCATCCCATAGTTGTATTTTATAGTAATTAAAATGAATCTAAAGGCTCTTTATAAAAAAGTTCATTCAATTTAAAACAAAATTATCTTATAATTTTTTTTAAATATTACCACATACGAATAGAGCCCAACTGCCCGGAGCTAGTGGGACTATGGTGTATAAGATTTCAGAGTGGTAGATATTCTCAGTATCGCCCTGGTGAAGAAACACCACCAGAATCGAAAGGTTGCCTGACATGGATTCTGCTGTGTTTGGTAACAAGATCTGAATAGCTAGGTACTTCCCAATCTCCTTACCTTCCCCACTGCATTCATATACTTTCAACAAACTCCAATTGGGGATGCCACAGTCCCACTGGCTCCAGGACCTTTGGGAATCGGAATTCTTTTGTGGTATTTACATACAAAATAAATGTTGCGAGGATGTGAGGAGAGAAAGGAGATGTCAATTGGTTCAAAAAACTTACAGCTTCTTTTCTTATTTTTTTTTTAATAATATTAATGTATATATTATAATAATATTAATGTAATATTAATGTATATATATTTAGATGCTTATCATACTATTTATAAAAACTTACGCTTTTACAAATACACAAAGATTGTTTCAATAATGTGAGCTTAACTCTTAAGCTTAAAATATTAACGCTTAAATATCCTTGGTTCTTTGACTATACCACGCCGTTACACCACCACAGCCCAATAATTCTACAAATATGTCAAATGAGTTAAATGGTTTAACGAATTACCCTTGAAATTAAGATTGGAAACAAATAACAAAAAATACTAAAATTCAATAAAAACTCTTTTTATATAACTTATCAACATAACAACTCAATTATAATATTAGATATCCTTTTTCTCTCATTATTTTTTTTTCTTTGCTTTTATCTCCTCTTCAGTCAGTTGTATTTCTTATCTATTATTAGTTTTATATATATATATGTACTAGCTTTTTCCCGCGGCTTCGCTCGCATGGTGTAAGAGGGGTTCCCACTCCGCCTCCTCCACCTCCCCTCCTCTCTCACCGCCCTCCCTCCCCCCTCCCCCCCCCACCCACCTCCTTCATCCTCCCCCACTCCCCCATCTCTCCCTCCCTCCCGCTTTCCATACATTCAGTTTTCAAACCTCGCGTGCCACCAACAGCAATTTTTTTATACAAAATTCATAATGCCAGAGCTCACCAGAAGTTTTACAAAAACTTTATCCTGGCAATAACGAACACACAAAAAAAAGAATTATCCAATTTGGTGCAGTCGTTCGAAAGTTATGCGCTTAGCAACACATTCAGCGATTCATTTTTATATATAAGATATGTATATAAGAAAATACATATATTTATATATTTTTTCTTATTTACTGTTAATTATCTATTTTTTGTTTTATATATAAAAAAAATATTATTTTTCCTTAGCTAAACTGTGGTTAACATGCGTTTATCCGCCTTTTTTAACTCGAGCTTTGCTCTTAAAAAGGGTGTAAAACGTATTAATTAATGTATTTTAATAGAATAACTTTATTTCATGTATATAAACATGTAATTGATACCATTATAAAATAAAATAAAAAGTTTGCCTTCCACTGCTCAAGCGAGAATTGAGCGAAGCAAGGTTAACGGAAAATGAAAAATAGTTTTGCCCTTCCATTAAAAACAAGTCAGTATCGCTTCGTCTCGAAGTAAACAGAGTGATTTTTGTGATGTCAAGTAGATACTGATTCTATTGAAGATGATTTTGATTGCACGTACGCAATAAATAAATATTTGCTGATCTACGTTTATAAAAAGAAGTGTGCAAAACCAAGATTTTGAATAAGAGACAAATTTTAAAATTGTAGTTTAAAAAATTAAGTTTTAATTTTTTTTTAAATTTATTAACTTATATAACTTATTTCCGGCAATTTCATCTCAATGATGATTTCCCAAGCCGCATGCTTTTTGTCGACATTGTGATATTCTTTGCTATTCGTATCCCATAAACACAAAAGTGGCGAACGGTTTCAATAAACACCTCCATCTCGAAAAAAACTCTGTCAAGGTAACGGAAGTGACCACAGTTCTTGAGCGGAGTCCCTAGAAACTAGTCGGCGATGAAGTGCGCGAGCAGACTACGTCGAACATATTTAAATTCATTCGGTGTGCACCGCTCACCTCGTTTTAGATGGAAACACTTGAATGCAATTAGCATTTGCGAGTCGAGCAGAGTTCGTACGGAGCAGACTCGTTCTAACCTATTTAAACTCGTTCGGTCTGCTCCGCTCACCTCGTTCTTGTTGGAAACAATTGTATACAGTTAATGTTTGATAGTCGAGTGGAGTCCTTAAGTGGAAACGACGCCTTCTACTGCGAGCAAAAAAGAGTTGAGCGGAGCGGGGTAGGAGATGAGCGAAATAGCTTTGACCTTCCACCAAAAAAGAGTCGCTTAGAAGATAGGTGTTTGCTTTCCACTGCCCATGCGAGAAATGAGCGAGGTCAACGAAAAATGAGAAATAGTTTTGCCCTTCCATTGAAAACTATTAATTGACGCTCAGTCTCGAAGTGAACAGAGTGATTTCTAAGACGTCAAGTACTGATTCTAGTGAAGATGATTTTTTTGCGCATATGCAATGAAGAAATGTTTGCTAATGAACGTTTATAAAAAGAAGCATGCAAAACCAAGCTTTTTGTATAAGTGTGATGTAGAGTAATTAAGTATTTCATATGGAAAGAATACGATAGATGGCGGTAAGCATGTAGCTTGCACCATAGCTCACCAGATGGCATTGGCGTACAAGAAGCAGTCTCAGCAATAGACTTGACGAGCTCCACCGGCAAGGCCGCAGAGATTGACCTACCCCCGAATAGTAAACAGTCGTAGCCATCCAGCTAGGTTATTCCAGTAAATAAACACTTTTATATTCAAAGAACCTATTGTATTTAATAATTACTATCTGCCGAGGAAAGGGCAGACATAACAATTGGCGCAGCCGTATAAGTATAATTGTGTGGAAGTTACGCGTGCGAATAATAATTGGTGCTGGACACGGAGGACTAAGTCACTGCTGGAGTGACTTGCAGTTTTGGCAAGGAATCGGAAGAGATTCTGCTCGAGATTAAGGAGCATTTGGTTCCGTGGCTACGGGCTGGATAAGAAGATTTTTGTTTTAGGAACAGAAGTGATATACCGCAAGGAGGCGATCTGGTTCTGGATCAGTGGATTAATCAAAAGTTTCAAGGTCAAAACGGATCATTGGGTTAATAGTTTCAAGGACGAATCATTGGATTAATCAGAAGACAAGGATAAAACCCAGAGGGAGACCAGAAGAGTTCCTGAGATAAGTATTTTTGCTTCTTTGAGAGGGATTATTTGTTATTGTTTCTTGTTAATTGTTTTTGCCGATTTATTTGTTGGGAGTTATGGAATCGGGTAGAATACCACCGTTTTGCCATCTCTCCGGAGACTGGGGATTGTTTCGACTTCGGATAGAGCAATTTTTCGTGATCCATGATGACAAAGCGTCTGTGGAGAAAAAACGGGCTTTTTTATTGAATCTCCTTGAATCAGAAACTTTGACCTTACTAATTAATCTGTGTTTTCCAAGTAAAGTAACGGACTTATCTTTTGATAAACTTTTAGCGCTTCTCGACAAACATTGTAACAAAAATCGTTTAGTTTTTAAAGAACGGGAGAATTTTTTTTTAGCAAGACAACAACAAGGCGAGACGATAAAAGATTTCGCGGTTAGACTTCGTTCTTTAGCAACGTATTGTCAATTCGAAACGAGGCTTGAAAAAAACCTGATAGACATGTTTGCAATCGGGTTGTTACCGGGGCGCGCGAAGGAGAAAATTTTCGTAGAAGGGCAAACGTTGTCGTTTAATGAAATAGAAGGACTTGCAGTTATGTCAACTTTGGATAGTAATAATACAGTTAAATCAGAAGTAAACCTAGTAAAAAAACGAGTTACTAGCGATGGGTTCAAGCGAGATCAGCGTAGGGAACGATCGACGAGCCCCAAGGGTAGTTTTAACACGAAACCAGCTTATAGGTTAGGATCAAATACAGGTACGAATTTTAGATCACCCGTGGGTAGTGTTAAAAAACAGTGTTTTATTTGCAAAAGGAATGATCATCTTTCGTTTGATTGTAAATTTCGTAATGCGAAATGTTTTAAATGTAAGGGCGTTGGGCATTTACAGAAATTTTGCAAGAATAATCCGATAAATCCCATTTTTGAAAATCACAGGGATAGTAAAGTTTTAGTTGCGTCAATTAGTCCGATTACTGCTGAAATTGAAATTAATAACAAAAAGTTTACGGCAATGATTGATTCCGGTTCATCTTTATGTGTGATGCCGGAGGGTATTTTTAAACGACATTTTAGTTCAATCATTTTGTCACAAGACAAGCGGATTATTTCAGGTTATGGAAATAATCGTTTAAAAGTCGTAGGAAAGGCGATTTTTGATGTGAAATTTAAGGGTAGGAACAAAAATATTAGTTTTATTGTAGTAATTAAAGGAACAGAATTAATTGTGGGTAGAGATTTTATGGAATGTTTCGATCTTGGGATAACTTCTCAGGAGACAATTAATTTAGTGACGCCGCAAATGAGGAATGGAGAAAAGTTTATTCAAGATTACCCGGAAGTGTTTTCGCAAAAGTTGGGAAGATTTAACAAATATAAAGTCCATTTTAAAGTAAACCAGGAATCGGATCCAATTTTTTTCAATGCAAGGCCGGTTCCTTTTTCTATTAAAGGGAAGATCGAATCCGAATTAAGATCGATGGTAGAAAAAGGTATAATCTCCCCGGTTACAAGTAGCGAATTCGCTTCACCGATTGTTCCGGTGGTCAAGAAAAATGGAGATATAAGAATTTGTGTAGATTATAAAAGGAGTCTTAATTTGATTTCCAATTTAGAGAAATATCCGATGCCAAAGATTGAGGAGGTCATACATCAGGTTAGTTCGGGCAAAGTTTTTGCAAAATTAGACCTTAAAGAAGCATATTCACAGTTAGAATTAGCGGATCATTGTAAAAAGTTTACAACTATTAACACACACTTAGGTCTGTTCCAATATAACAGGTTGGTTTTTGGGTTTAAATCGGCTCCGACCATCTTCGCAAGAACAATATCAAGTTGTTTACAAGGTTTAAAAGGCGTAGCCTTTTACCTAGACGATATTATTATTTCAGGGGTCGATGAACTTGATCTGTATAATAATATTTGCGCGGTCTGCGAGCAATTGAAAGAATGTGGTCTATGTGTCAATACTGGGAAGTGTCAGTTTTTTGTTAAATCTATAGAATTTTTGGGATACGTTATTTCGGGAAGGGGCATTGAACCGCAAAAAGATAAATTGGAAGCAATTAAGAATGCGCCGTACCCATCCGACGTGCATCAATTGAGGAGTCTTTTGGGATTTTTTAATTTTTATCGGAACTTCATACCGAACATGTCATCAATTTTAGAACCTTTGCATAATCTTTTAAAGAAGAATGCAAAGTTTGAATTTGGGAAGTCATGCATTGACGCAGTAGATAAAGTAAAGGATCTAATGGGTTCTGATAGAATTCTCACTCATTATTTTCCCAACCTTCCTCTTAAGTTATATACAGACGCGAGCAGCGCAGGCCTCGGGGCCGTGTTATTGCACACATTTGCGGATGGTTCAATGAGACCGATCGAATTTGCATCAAGAAGTTTGTCTAGTGCAGAGAAGAAGTACAGTATTCTAGATTTAGAAGCGTTGGCTATTGTGTTTGGTTTGAACAAATTCTTTCAATACCTATTCGGTCGGGAGTTTACTTTATGCGTAGATAATATGCCTTTGATGAGGATTTTAGGGGAGCACAAAAATATTCCAGTTTTGGCGGCTAACAGATTGCAGCGTTATGGCATTATATTAGCCGGATTTGCGTATAAGGTAGAATTTGTTAAGTCATGTCATAATCATGCGGATTTTCTATCTCGGCTTCCGGTAGAAAATTCTCAAGAAGAATTTGAAGATGATTATGGATCAGATTTTGTGTGTTATGTAGATAAATGCGAGCACATAGATATCAAGCTCATTTCCACAGCTATAGAGACAGACACGGTTATTCAGGAAGTTTTAACGTGTTTGCGTAAGGGCTGGCCAAAACGAGTTGGTCGAGATGATGTACTGTGGAGATTCTGGGTTAAGAGAAACGAAATGTCCATAGTCAAGGATTGCCTTTTCTGGCAACATAGAATTGTCATTCCGAGTTCCTTACAAGAACATGTGCTAGAGTTATTACACAGATCTCATTTAGGAATAGTTAAAATGAAGGGCCTAGCAAAAGCTTATTTTTGGTGGCCATCACTGAACAATGACATTGAAAAAATGGTTCTAAAATGTGATGATTGCGCGGCTATGAGGCCGGCACCTTCTAAGAGTCATTTGTCAGTGTGGCCGAACCCTGGGGCAACTTGGAGTAGGGTACATGTAGACTACTGCGGGCCGGTAGCAGGAAAAATGTTTCTTGTAATTTGTGACGCTTTTTCCAAGTGGATCGATTGCTTAGAGGTTCCAAGGGCGGATTCGTTTAACACGATTAAGGAATTGAGAAGAATTTTCTCTAATTTTGGTAACCCTGATTGCATAGTTTCGGATAATGGAACAGCATTTTCTAGTGTAGAGTTTAAAGAATTTCTTAAAGAGAATAACATAGAATTTTTAAATTCACCGGTCAAATTCCCTCAGTGTAATGGACAAGCTGAAAATTCAGTTAGAACGGTAAAAAATTTTTTAAAAAAAATTATGGTTAGGAATAATTTTCCAGTAAATTATGGAAGTAGATTATGTGATTTTCTATCGGATTATCGAAATTCGCCACATTGCACAACGGGATTAGAACCGGCAGTCTTGATGTTTGGTAGGAGACTGAAATCAACTTTCAGTAGTTTAATTCCTAAAACCACTCAGGAAGATGTGTCAGAACAGAGAAAAATAGCTAACGATAATATAAAAAGGAGTCAAGATAATCAAATAAGGAATTATGGGGGCGTAAAAATTAGGAATTTACATGTTGGACAAAAATGTCTGGTCAAGGACTTCCGTCAGGTGAATAAAGTTGGTTGGGTTAGAGGTATTGTAGAAAGGAAAGTGGGTAAAAAAGTTTATATCGTTAGGATCTGTGGTACTCCGTTGACTTGGAAGAGGCATATTGATCAGTTGAAGAGTTTATCTGTGAAATGGGAAGAGGAGAGTGAAGATAATAACCCACCTACCGCGTCTGAGGTCACGAAATGCGCTTCAGACGAGTTGGGAACCTCAGCTTTGTTGAAGGGGCTAACGTGGAGTTCTCTTGATTTCAGATTACCAGCGGATGATCGAGAGCAAACTACTCAACTAAGACCTTGGGAAGGAAGGCTCCGTTCAAAGCGTTCATAAAGGTCCCTCCCAGAGAAACAGAAATATTTAAGTTGAAATATTTAAAATCATGACTATGTTTGGTTGAATTTAGTGTTTAAAATCGTGTATAAATGAAATATTTAAAATCCTTTTTTTTTGTTGTCAATTGTATAACTTCTTTGAAAAGAACATGTCTTGTATTTATTGTAGCCAGGGCTTGAGGTTAGGTGGGGGAGGGTGTGATGTAGAGTAATTAAGTATTTCATATGGAAAGAATACGATAGATGGCGGTAAGCATGTAGCTTGCACCATAGCTCGCCAGATGGCATTGGCGTACAAGAAGCAGTCTCAGAAATAGACTTGACGAGCTCCACCGGCAAGGCCGCAGAGATTGACCTACCCCCGAATAGTAAACAGTCGTAGCCATCCAGCTAGGTTATTCCAGTAAATAAACACTTTTATATTCAAAGAACCTATTGTATTTAATAATTACTATCTGCCGAGGAAAGGGCAGACATAACAATAAGTAACAAAACTTTAAAACTTTTTATCATTGAAGAAAAGATAAAAATAAAAATCTAAACCAAAATATGAAAAAGAACAAGACACAGAAAAATAAGAAAGATAATGGAATCTTTTTATTTCCGTTATCTTTTTATTTTTCTGTGTCATGTTTTTTTCATATTTTTGTTGAGATTGTTAGTGTTATCTTCTTCTTCAATGATGTATTAAATTGATAGGAAAGATCTTCAAAAGTTATAAAAAGGTGAGTTGTTCTAATCTAAAACATTAGTTAAAAAAAAAAAAAAATTGGTAACATGAATTGGCTACAGTTCTTGAGTGGAGTTCACTAGAAACTAGTCGGCGATGGTGTGCGTGAGCGGACTCGGTCGAACAAATTTTAATTCGTTCGGTCCGTACCTCTTTTTTGGTGGAAGCACTTGAATGCAGTTAACGTTTGCGAGTCGAGCGGAGTTCGTACGGAGTCCGCTTCGCATGCATTAGCGGAGCAGACTCGTTCTTGATGGAAACACTTGTAAACAGTTAATGTTTGCTAGTTGAGTGGAGTCTGTACGGGGTGTGCTCCGCTCGAAGTGGAAGGCGGGCTTAAATATTGGGCCCTCGCTAGCTTTAGTATATTTATAAATCTCCTGTTTATGTCACGAAGAAAATAAATTACAAATACAAAATTACAAATAAAATACGCAGGAGATCAACTTCATACTATTCTAGCCGCCCTGTACTCAAGCCTCCTAAGACACACACACATGCCGATGGATATGAGCAAAACTATTATCGTACCAATCCTGAAATCCAATCAGCTGGATGCATCGGTATTAGGAAATTACCGACCGATTTCCTTGGCGACAATGCTTTCGAGACTATTTGAAAAAATCTTATTCGCACTAGTTAAAGAGAAACTATTTACCCTTGATAACCAATTCGGCTTCAAGAGCGCCTCATCAACCGATATGGCCATTTATGGAGTAAAACAAACAATAGCCTATTACAAAAAAAGAAAAACCACAGTCTATGGGTGTTTTCTTGACCTAAGCAAGGCGTTTGATCGTGTCTCCCATCAATTATTATGGGAAAAACTCATAAAGCGAGATGTTCCAGCAGCAGTGGTCAATATGCTGGCTATTTGGTACGGACAACAGGAAAATCACATTCAATGGGCAGGAGCTTCTTCAAGACCTTTATTCCTTAAGACCGGTGTCAGGCAAGGGGGAAATATGTCTCCAACTCTATTTAATGTGTACATTAACGACCTCTTACAAGAGTTGAACGATACACGAATCGGTTGTCATATCTGCGGACAAGGAAGTAACAACATTAATTACGCCGATGACATGGTGCTGCTTGCACCTTCGATTAAAGCGATGAGACGACTTGTGCAAATATGCGAAGAGTACGCAAACTCTCATAACCTGTTGGACAATTCTAAAAAGTCAGTCATCGTCGCTTTCAAACACAATAAGGAGCCATCACATATTCCTCCAATATATTTAGAAGGAATTGAACTGCTTGTGGCCTCACAGGTTAAGTATCTGGGACATATCCTAACCGAAGACATGAAGGATATAGAAGATATGGAACGACAAAGAAGATCAATTAATATACGGGCCGGAATGCTCTCAAGGCGGTTCTACCACTGTAGCGAAGATGTCAGAAAATTACTATTCAAGACATACTGTACTGCCCTGTACACGTCAGAACTTTGGACACAATACCCAGCAGCGCAATGGGACAAACTGAGGGTGTGCTACAATAATGCATACAGGCAACTTATGCAACTACCGAGGTTCTGCAGTGCCTCCACGATGTTCACCGAGGGGAGGGTGCACTCATTCCCAGCCCTACTTCGCCACCGACTAGCCAGCTTCTGGAGCAGGATACGGACTTCAACCAATATCATTGTCGTGGCTGCATCCGAGTGGCTCAGTTCCCCATTAAATGAGCGATGGATGCAGATGATGAGGCGACCTCCATGATGGACGATCCCAAAATATCTTTTTATTTTTAATTCTGTCTACTTATTATTTATTTTAATTTTATGCTTATTTTTTGTTATTTGTGTGATGAATTTTGTTTTCATTTTATGCTTTAATTAGGTACCTACCTAATATTTAAACTATTTTTTTTTTCTTTTCTTTTATATGTAGTTGTTTATGTAATATGGCAGACTGGGATTGCACTACCCTCCCAGTCTTGCTGGAATAAAAACTTAAATAAATAAAAAAAAAAATAAAATAAAATAGGTACAAAAGCAAGTTTGTATCACACTTTGATATATTTGCCATTGTGTAAAACATATTTGGGTGGTTCGTGTGAATGAATCCTTTTGACTTGTAGCATCATATCGCCTTTTGTATATGCTACGGCGTTACACCCCTTCAGCTTTGAGGAACAGCGCCATCTCTGCCTATTTCTGGACAAACTTCGCTTCTCCAAGTTGAAAGTGAAACCGTCAAACAAAAGCAACTTTCTGTTTCCACTTATTGGTATGTATTGAGCTGGAATTCATAATTTAATATTATTTTCTTATATACGATGACTATTGGATGTATATCGAATGGGAAAGGACACTCAGGGAGAAACAATTTCTTTAATAAATGGCTTAGCAACGCATGCCGGGACCAGCTAGTTCTAAATAAATGTACTTTGAAAAAATCTTTAAAAATTAGTAATCCAAGAGACCACGGCAGTTTCTCAATCCCACGAACAAGGGTCAAAATTGGAATACATAAATGCTTCCAAACTTATTATTAGTTCTATCGAAGACTCTCTACATCGTAGTAAAAAATCACTTTGGACTTAAGCAAAAAAGGATTTGACTAACACAATTCCTAAAATAATGCTCTTAAATGATACTGTAGTAAACAGTGGTCATGGAACGTGTGAACTTTTCTCAGTTATCATAATTTATTTTTGAGGTTTTATGCCATGTTGGGCTACCTCCTTCTTTAGCCGACGTTTCGGACAGCATTACAGTGTCCATCATCAGGGCAGATGTGTAATCCATTACATACCTTCTTCCCGGATTAAATTCTCATAATTATTACTTTTATAAAAAAAATGAAACAATGCAACTTTGTATAAACCACTTAAGTGGTTTATACAAAGTTGCATTGTTTCATTTTATTATAATGGATAACCACAAAGTAATAGCTACATTAAAAAATATATTACTTTTATGTTCAGCATCAATAATTATCAGCTCGCAGGTTCGACTAGCGTGTGTATATGTCGCAGGTCAATCATAAAATCAGGCAGATCACGATGAGCCTCAGGCACTTCACGATCTGCCGCCAGGCAATTCACGATGTGGCTAGGCACATCACGATCTGCCTGATTTTATGATCGGCCTACGACAATAGAATTACTTCGGATTTTGATGTTATTATAATGTATGTTTACAATGAAGCAGAGTTTAAACGGCAAGCTTTGTTGCTGATAAATTATGTGTGCCTAAGACTTATTATATGTGACATTGTATAAAACCTGCTTTTACATATTTATTTGTTTTCCTTATGTTGTTACACTGACCAATATTATCTTTAAAAGGAATTCATAAGCAAAAAATGTGTGTATTCTTAGTGTGTCTTATATAAGCCGAATAACACTTCAATCATATTCGAAAAATTCCCAGTACTAAAAATTCAAAAATTATATTCAAAACAAATACTAACTTTCCTTTACAAGAACTTAACCACATTTACCACTTCACAAAATTCTCACAATACTAGAACAAGTCATGCTCACCAACTACAAATACCAAAAACAAACACATCCTTTGGACAAAAACACTACAAATACCAGACTATAAAACTATATAATTCTCTTCCTACACAATATAAAACAACTAATATTATTGAATACAAAAAAAAACATAAGGAACTGGCTACAATCCGATATGATTTTAGATTTTCACGGCCAAAAGTATTTTCGTTATTTGTTTTTGGGGTGTTATGGCGTGTTGCGCCATCTCCTCCTTTAGCCAAAGTGTCCATCATCAGGGCAGATGTGTAAATGTTAGTGGTGAAATGTGTGCTTAAGTACTTCGAAGCAATACTGTGTTGCCAGCTCCACTCCACTGCGAGCTGGCATTACAGTATACTTGAAGATGGTTTTTTGGATTTAGCTTTGGTGTAGCCGTCAATTACCGGATACCAAGAGCTATTGAGCTTAGCTCCGTCGTCTCTATTAATGTTAATAGGATTTTTATGAATTTCAATTTCCTCTGTAATTAGGCGTGCTCTATAAGTTTTGGGTCTTCCCAGGACTTCAGGAACAAATCCAAAGTAATGGCCGGTTTCAATTAAATGCTCGGCGATTGCCGATTTGTCAGGGTGGCCAAGTTTACATGCTCGAAAGTGTTCCGATATCCTTTTGGAGATTGTCCGCTCTGTCTGGCCCACATAGACCTTATCACATCCGGAACAGCTGAGTTTATATACTCCATCTGTTTCCAGAGGAAACTTGGTCTTTGCAGACCTCAGTAGGTCTTGTATTTTGGTCGTCGTTCCGAAGACAGTCTTGTTGCTTTCATTCCTCAACAGTCTGGCAATTCTGTCTGTCACATTGTGAACATAAGGTAGAAAAGCACAGCCTTTACAATTTAAGCCTCAAGCCTTTATCGGCTACAATCCTTACTTTTAATTTATAATTTTGTTGAATTGAAAAAGATTTTATATTTTGATTTTTATTGTTTCTCTTTTTTATATGCTATGAACACACTTTTGTTTTACTATTCACAATTTATAATTTATAATTTACAACTGAAAAATTTCCTCTACAACACAGGTGAACTCCTAGTGTGGAGGACAATATATTATACCTTTGTAATGTAAATGTACTAAGAATAAATAAATAAATAAAATTCGCTTGGCAAACGGAGTCTGGAAACGGTCGATTTTAGAGCAAAATGTATATGTTTTTTCGTGACTAATTTTATAAAAAAGGAAAAAGTCAGTCACGGGAAACTGTCGCATATAATTTTAGCAATAAAATTGTATTTTTTAAAAGTTGTTTTTTACTTACTTACATTCAAAGTTTTATAATATTTGTTTGTTTTTTTTTTGTTATTTAAGCTTATATTTTGAATACAGTAATTAGCAATTTTATTTTAACTAGTCGTCGCCCAATGGTCGAAATTCGACCATAATTAATTTAAATTATATAGTGTGTGTAGTGTTTTTTTATTGATTTTTATGCATAATTTAAAAAAATATTAGCATTCTGCTCTCCTTCTCCATATAAACTATAAGTGTGCGAAATTTCATACTCCTCCATCCGCGTAATTGTCATAAAAAGGGGTACAAAGTTTTTGCTTCACGTATTAATTTAATATACCGATTCTACTCAACGAAACGATATGAAATTCTTCAATATTCATAATGTAAACAGACTCGTAGTAAATATTAATCGAAAATGGTGATTTAACCACTCGGACCCATAGGCTTGTTTACATGACAATGTAACATTACTAGACGTACGTATGATGTATAAGGCGTACCTGAGTTATTAAAAGCGAATTGAAATTGTATTTAACCCTAGAACCGTACCCTTACTGGCAAGTACACAAACAGTATCAAGGGCACGATGTACCCTGTGAAATAAAACTGATTGTTTACACTTTACACAATGAAGCCTTTATTACAAATTCCATTTTGACTGTCTTGTAGCCATTTTGTATGTTGGTTTCCCTCAATGAACGTTAAGTTGAGGCCATCAAAAAAAATACGAACAAACTTGCGATCTTAATAAAAAATATTAATACATATATCGTTTTTGCAATACAACTAAAACGTATTCGTAAAATTCATTAAAAAAATTAAAACGGGCAGCAAAACATGATATTTTTAAACAGTTATAAGAACCATCAAACAAAAAAAATTACGTTAACCGTATCCCGGGGTGCAGGTGTACCCCGCATACTTGGTGTGACGTCCTCAAGCTAGCAAGACTCACGAGCGACCGACACCGATGTAGGGAAGCGCCCCACGTAAGGTTAAAAGCCCAACATAAAGAGTCAGAGCCTGTTTCCACTTCCATTTTAAAATCGAACGACCAAAAGCCGGATGTCGGACGCTCTGTTCGCATCTGCATTTTAAAAACGGAACGATTAAAAAATCAGATGATCACTCGGACACTGCGTGCATGCTTCCTTGCGACTTGAGAGCGGGCGGGTTAAGTGGTCGGAGTGTAGAAGGGCTCACGCCGGAACGACAAGGCGGCAAGTGTGAACAGCTTCATACAAGCTTGAGGTGAAAAGAGCGAGCGAGTTCCGGCACGATTTTTAATGGCTATCTATGCGACAAACGCACCGGATCCGACTTTTAATCGTGTCGGACAAGTGTGAACAGCTCCATACCGATCGTCCAGTTGATTAGTCTGACATCTCCGAAAAATCAAAATTTGAGTTGAGTATGCAGTTATATGTAAAAGTGTACCTATCTGGTGCAATACTCAATAATAATAATAATAATAATTGGATAATTTGTAGAGCGCCGTTTTTGTGAAAAATTACCTCATATGCTGGACTAATCAACTGGACGATCGATATATCATCTGCAGTACTGTGTGAAATAATGTGAACACGTGATAATTAGCACAATTACACTTATTCTTGCAGTTGTATGTAGCATATTGCAATAGCGACCATTTTGTGTTCGTGTTCTATCATTCAGTGAGTTACGAGACACACCGAGCTATGGATGGGTTAAATTTTGTATTTTTTTAGAATTACAGTTTTTTTGCAGAGGTAAACTTAACTAAAGCTTTTTGTTTCTTATTTTTAAAGATGGATATTTCTCTTTAAAAACACACAAAAATTGTTAATAAAAAATTAATAAAATTACATAGTATACGTTGAATAGCCAGGTAACTTTGCGGATCATAATCCAATTGAAAATTGGTGGGCTATAGTTAAAGCAAGACAAGCACAACAAAAACAAAGCTGATTGAGGCAGTAATTTAGAGACGCGTGAATATCAGAAAATTGTAAAAAAATTGTTGATTCTATGCCACACTGTGTATAAGAAGTTATAAAAGTTAAGGCAGGACACACTTCGTATTAAAAAAAATAATTGTAATTGCTTCTCTATTTTTTTCTTCAGTAAAGAATATTTATTATTTTTTATAATTCAACACTTGTGTTCACATTAATTTGCACAGTACTGTACAGCCACTTAAACATAAACTACACTGGGAAATACGATTTTTAAACGAAAGGACGTCCTATTTTTAAACGGAAGTGAGAACGGGTCCTTAGGGTCATCCATAATATACGTCACACGAATTTCACAACTTTTTGACCCTTCCCCCGTCCCTGTCACAGATCGTCACATTTGTAAGACCCCCTCCTCCTTAGTGTGACGTCACATATTTTGCAATTTTACATCTAAAAATAATCAAAACAGTAGTTCAAACTTTTTTACATGGACGTCACAGAGCTGATGACCACTCACAACCCTTGTCACACAATGTCATATCTCTACTCCCACCCCCTCCCCTTAATGTGTGACGTAATTTATGAATGCTCCCTAGGGCGATTAAACTACTTATTTATATCCAAATTAAATATGTACAGGCGCAAACAATTATTTTACCTTCATACTTTAAAGCGTAACATGCAAAAAGTATTAAAAACCTAAAATAATTTGATTGGCGCCATCTGTCAATGCGTAGATTTTTTAAAATATTTATTTGTTTATTTAGCAAAATATTATACATTTATATACATTATTTATTAAAATTTGACTGCCCAATTAGGAGTATTATCCCGTTTTAGGACAGTCAAATAATTATGGGTATAAACATGTGGAAAATGATTTGTACAAAAAAGAAAGAAAATTGATGAAATAAAAAGAGGAAATAAAAAGAAGAGAAAGAATATAAAATAAAATAATAAAAGAAGTTTAAAATATAGTACCTAACTGTTATTTGTTTAGCATAGCAAAAGAAAAAAAAAAGAGAAGTGAAAGAATTATAACGTACGTGACGTTTAACCGAATATAAATCTTCCTTTCTCATAACTTCAATTAAAAATTATCATTTAGCCTTATAAATCACTTTTAAAATACAACTGTGTTACTGCTGTGTACCTTTGTTTCAAAATATTTGACATAACCATGTATACGTGTAAAAATATCTTAGCAAAGAATTTAACATTGATTAGAATATATGTATATTATCTTGCATCTGATATACCTGTAATGGAATTTATAAACCAATAGGCCACTTGCATCACATTTTTAAATTTTTTTTTCCGGTTTAGGCAAATATTCTGTTTTTTTTTTTATCGTATTTTTGAAACCCTGGCGATTTTTTGAAAATTTCAATCCGATACCTTCTGTATTTTTTTTTTTAATCGTATTTTTGAAACCCTGGCGATTTTTTGAAAATTTTAATCCGTAAAATAGACCATTTTTTATAAACCGGAAAGACAGGACATAATTTCATGGGTGCGAAAAAACGATAATTACATAGCTGAAAATCTTTTTTTTTTAAAAGAACGTTTTCCACACGAATGGCACAGGAGAATAAATTTCATAAAATATTAAATTATATTAAAAATATTTATGAAATTTAATAATAATATTAAATTTCATAAATATTTTTTTTCTTTTCTTCAAATTTTGCAAGTTCACTTTGTGGCACCATTTTATTAATGAAATAATTAAAAACACTTTGTTTTACCAAGATAATCTTTATTTAAAAGTCAACATGTTTCAAGAACGATGTTCTCTTCATCAGGACATTATATGTACTAAAACTAAATTATCAAACATAGAAAGACAGGCGTGGGTAGAAATGGAAGTAATGGGGGAGGAGAGAGGTGGAAAGGGGAGGTGCTTAGAAGATCAACAAGGGGGAGGGGGGGAGAGGTGGAAAGGGGGGTGCTTAGAAGAACAAAGACAAAAAATTACAATGGAAATATGTTTAAGATAGGGTTATTCACAAAATTAATTTGATTGTTAATAATATTTAAATTTCTATTGACATTTTTCCTAATTTCTAATATTTCTAAAAGATCTAAGTGAAAACCACTAACATTAGTGTGTAAAATTTTAAAACCAGTATTTATATCAAATGAATGGTTAAATTCAATTAGATGGTTAGCAAATTCCGAATAATTATTGCTATTTAGACGTCTCAAATGTTCCTTATTCCTCGTTTCAAAATTTCTGACCTATGTAAAAAATGGTTACAGTCATTACAATTCAATTGGTAAACTCCGGATTTTTTCATTTTTTGGTCTTTGTCCTTATTATTTAAAATATAATTTTTCAATTTAATATTCGTATAAAAAGCAGGCTGTATTGTATTAGGAATTTTTTTCATGATTAAATTGGAGGTTTGATGATTTACAAACAATATTTTTCTTCGTTGTTTTTGAATATTATCACTAAAGACCGGATTATATGCAACTGCATATTTGCATATGCATTTGCATATTTAGATCTTTCTCAGCGGTAGTTGCATATTTTAGCAAAAAAATTGAGATCTTGCATATTTACGCTCGATCTCGTTCATCGTTCAGATGCCTCACATAGTGACAATATAAACGTCAGATAGCTAAGTGCGCGGCAAGCTGCGATGTTTTACCATGAACATTTTGAGGCCATCAAGGGTATATCAATAACTTCGATAGTGGAGAGGTTGCCAGTTTTCCAGTGCAAAGAAGTGTTTGACGATGCTAGTATTAAAAAAACCTAGCTTTGATTAGCACTTATTTCGCCTACATACAATAAAATAATAAAATATAAATATAAAAGCGCTTGAAAATCATGGATTGGCGTTGAATGAATCTGTTCAGGTTATGAAGAAAATTCGCCTTATGAATTCCTCGTTGCCAAAGCCATTCCCGAGTAAACTCAAAGAAAAGATTGAAAATATACTGAACAATAACCCAGGGTTTGAACCCTTGCGCCAAATTGATAGCTTCATCAACGGGGCAGGTAAAATTTTACCCGGCACGATAAGTTCAAAAATCGCAACAAAATTTAAATCCTGTCCAGTCACATCAGTAGACGTAGAACGCTCCTTTTCCGCTTACAAAAATATATTAAGCGATCGTAGACACAATTTGTCTACAGAACATTTAGAACAATACTTAGTCATATATGTTTTTAAAGGTAAATTTCATTATTAAATACATTTTGTAATTGATATTTTCGAAAATACGATTGTTATCCTTGAGAACTAATAGCTTACTAAAATAAAAAATAAAATTTAATAATACAACTTCCTGTATTATTTCATGTTGCATATTTTTGCCCTTTTTATGGATTTTTGTGCATATTTTAGCTATTTTTATTGCATATTTGTATGCATATTTTGGGCTGTTTTTGTTGCATATAATCCGGTCTTTAATTATCACTAAGCAATGGGTAAATGCAGGACAAATTAAATTTTTTCTTATATTTTTTGTTTAATATGTCGTCTATTAATTTGAAGTTATAACCATTATTAGATGCAATTATTTTAATGGTGTTAAGTTGAGTTTTGAATTTATTTGGGGATAACAGGATATTAATTAAATAATAATAAATAAATAATAAATTACAAATACAAAATAGGTACAAAAACAAGTTTGAATCACACTTTGATATATTTGCCATTGTGTAAAACATATTTGGGTGGTTCGTGTGAATGAATCTTGTTGACTTGTACCATCATATCGCCTTTTATATATGCTACGGCTTTACACCCCTTCCGTTTTGAGGAACAGCGCCATCTCTGCCTATTTCCGGACAAACTTCGCTTCTCCAAGTTGAAAGTGAAACCGTCAAACAAAAGCAACTTTCTGTTTCCACTTATTGGTATGTATTGAGCTGGAAATTCATAATTTAATATTATTTTCTTATATACGATGACCTACGTTGACCTTTACCGGGTTTGGTGATGGAATTATTTGTAACCATGGACACAAAATAACCTTTTCCATAAACCTTCAATGTTTTAAGGTTAAACGAAACGTACTCTGTAATCTACACATTCACAGATGGCACCAATTTATTTATTGTGGTTAAAATACATTTTGCAAGTTATGTTTTAAAATATTAAGGTGCATTAATTATTTGCACCTGTACATATTCAATATGAATAGAATAAATAGTTTTGTCCATAAACAATATCAAATCTTTCAACAAATTCAATTTTGTATCGTTGACTCAATCCAATATTGTATTTGGTAGCCTTTCTTGAATGATTTGAGTTTATGGACAAAATTATTTATTAATATCCATATTGAATATGTACGGGCGCAAACAATTAATTCACATAAATATTTTAAAGCGTAACTTGCAAAAAGTATTTTTGTAAAATAATTAACTTGGCGCCATCTGTGAAAGCGTAGATTATAATGTATATCCGTTTAACCGTAAAATAGTATGATTTGTATTCATGGAAATGCAAAAACAACCCTCAGCATTCATAGAAACACCCATATTGTGAAGTTTTGAATGAATAGGTTATTAGGAGTCCATTGTAACCTTTCCCTGTTTCTCACGTCAAATCAAGCATGTAACAGAAAGAGAGGTTACAGTGGAGCTGATACAAGATTTAACCCTTTCAGACATGAATTATGAAAGTTGAAAATTGTCTTTTTTGCAATTATAACTATTAAGACCTTTTTTTATTATTATTATTAAGGAGAAAATACAGATACAGACGTCAATTGACAAGAATATACAAAACAATTAATAGAGAATTCACCTGCATCCAAACTATTTCTTACGAATTAACATTAACAGCAGATAAAAACATATACAAATATTTTTACCTTTAAGTATGGAAAAGACGTATGTATATACATAAGTAAATATTATTTTACAAATAGACAGATGAAAAAAATTGCACAATATCCTTATAAAAGTTTAAAAATTGATTTGGAAAAATTTTGATGGTAAGACCAAAAATATGTATAGATAAAAAATAATGTCATACAGAAATTTAAAAAAAGAAAGGTAGTTAAAATTATAAACCAAGCAATATCTAAGTTATTGTACTTTGTAGGAAAACAGCCTTCAATTTTCTACTAAAAGTACTGCATGTATCAAAAATTAAGTCGGAATCACGCGCTCATTTTCATGCGCTTTACTTTTATTATTAGGGCTTTTCTACTTTTTACTGCAGGTTTTTGGCAATAGTAGCCAACAGGTTTCAAAAAATTATTGGTAAAGATAAATGAAGTTATTTCATTGTATGTATGCGTAATTATACCTAAACAATTGCATATATAATATATATATATACTGCCAGCAACGAATTTTGTACATATATTTTTCTGTAAATAAAGGTTTTGTCAAGCAGGGTAGAAAAATCATACCACTTTGTTACCAATCAAAATATTTTTTATTGAATAGCTTTAGTCACTCATTACAAAAAAAAATTAACAAAATGAATTTTAAGAACGAAAATCTTTCTTTCTCGTAAGTAATTAAGGCCGGTTATTAAGGCCGGTTACAGTGCTCGACCGACGGTCGGTGCGTACGTCGGTCGCACTTGTCATTCGTATGAAAATTCATAAATCGTTCAGTGCAGGACCGACCGTACGCATGCGTATATCGCTACGCAGTGCGTACGAGAATCGTCGGTCGAGCGCGTGCGCATGCGGACCGTCGGTCGACTGACGAGTGAATTCCCCTTGAAATGCTCTTTGGGCGACGATCGGATGTACGTGATATCTATATCTTCTGTTCCTAATACGTCTACGAAGATAATAAGCAGCAATTAAACTATTTGTAAACGTGTCAATTTCGCGTACGACATCTGGTCAGCTTGTTAGTCAAGCGTGAACTGACGGTACGCACCGACGGTCGGTCGGTGGTATGCGATCGTCAGGACCGACCGTATGCATGCGTACCGTCAGGACCGACCGTACGCACCGACCGTCGGTCATGCACTGTAACCGGCCTTAGTCTTATAAATCACATTTAAAAGACAACTGTGTTACTGTTGTGTACTTTTGTTTCAAAATATTTGACATAACATGTATGTCTTAGCAAAGTATTAAACATTGATAAAAATATATATTATCTTACATCTGATATACCTGTAATGTAATTTATGAACCAATTGTACAACTGAAATCGAAAAACCTCTACGTTGGAATAGGAACATAATGGTAACACAGTTGTTCAACAGTAACAAAGTTGTTTCAATAGATCATTCTCTTTTTAACAAAAAAATACTTATCAGTCACAACAAAGGTTGAAGATTGCTTGTCGATTACTTGACTAATTGTCGAAATTGCTTCAACTAGTCTCAGGCAAAATTCTTTCTTATTGAGAACTTGTAATCATTATAACAAAAAAATATATCGATGCTGATATCTTGTCGTGTGCTTTAAGCTCTTTCAAACATATAGTTATTGGAACCTTATAATAACCAATTCATTACTAAATACTCTTAGATTAATTCATTGTAACTTAACTAAAAAATTGATACGGTACTTTTTATGTATTTTTTGGATTTGAAATTTAAAAAGAATGTAATATGTATGTATATGTAATATGTATATATGCTTATATGTGTGAATATGGATATATTATTTTTCCACTTAACGGCTGGTGTTTTTTCAACTTTTTTTTTTTATAAATATTTTTTTTTTAAATAGCCATAAAACTGGCACAACATATTATACTTTTTTGGTGACATTACTTTTATTTTATTTTTACTGGTTTTTTTTAAATGTAGGTATATATTATTTCTCGACCCCATGTCTGGTGTGTTTCAGTTTTCATCATTATTATTATATGTGTATACATATATTTATTTTCTCTACTTTTCATGTTTTTTTATCTTATCTTATCTGTATCTTTTATATATCACACAGTATTAGACAGTATATCTAGATTATGTTTAGACAGTTTATACAGTTCCTATCTCTATAATATTAGGTAAAAAAAAGTTAATAATTATTGACTTTTTATTTATTATTTGCGCATGATGTTAACATTTGTTATTGGGTTATAACCTATCATAATTTATTGTTTTCTTTAATGCATGTAATGTTATTAACCTGTTCCTAATAAAATAAAATAAAAATAATAATTTTATTATTATTAATATAATCTTTTTGCTAAATCACAGCACTTACACAGGCTAGGTTACTTAAAAATAATTAATAATTGCAATTATTGTTAGAACACTTCCAAAGGATTAGGAAATTATATGTGCGTTTTGTCCTGGTGTGTTCACATGAGGTTCATCTGGTTCAGGAGTCAATTCAGGAGTATTTCTTGTAATAGATTGCAGAGCATGAATGCGGTCCCTTCGTTTGCTGTTAGCGACCCGCCATTTTCTTTTGGTTTGGCGATGTTCACGTTCCGTTAAGTCTTTGACAAGGCGTTTTGTTTTGTGGTACCTTTCCAAAGCCTTTTTTTGCTTGCTCTTCTCTATCAGGGTCTAATTTTCGTTTGTCTCGGTACCGACGTTGTTTTCGGCTGGAGTTAGCGGCATTATGTTCTGTAAAAGATAAAAACATTGCATAATTAAACTCATTTTACCTTCAGTAATTATAGTAAGCCAGTAAATAAATATGAAATTGATAAACTATAAAAAAACATAGGTCAATGCGAACAAATCAAGTTACATAAGATTGGAATAAATCAGCGACAGGGTATACGTACAACTGTGTTACCATCTTTACAACTGCGTTACCACAGCAGAGTAAAGAAGTTGTCCGGAAACAAAGTTCTAAAATAACATGATGTTACCTGATATTTACGAAATTACCTTGTGATTTGCAAATCTTACAATAGAATACAATTGTGTGACATAAATGCCATGACTCAATATTTAAAACGTAAAGTAAAAGTTCAAAAACTTTTTGCCGAGTAATAAAGTGCACACCAAATAAACACACGCGATTCGATTCACAACATGGCGGCGACTGAGTGGCGTCGTGCGGTTTGCAGCGATTCCCCCCCCGCCCCGCAGTTGTCATTCACAACCAAACGAATCGAGCAAGCGACCAGCAGTACGGCGACATCTAACAGTTTAATGAAAAAATACCAGTAACTTAGTGTTATCGTATTGATATCTTGTTCATTAGGGACAAAATTATTATATACTTATATTTTTTTAAACTAAACAGTTAAAAAATATACAATAAAAACATAAAAAACGCACTTATTTAATAAACATATTAGATTTTTTTAGATAGCGCTGCATTGAAAGAAAAATACTTTTTTGGTTAAGTTTGTTTGCGTATTAGGTCGGGGACATGATGCGTTACTATGAAAAACAACTATGTTACCATGAAGCTCCACTTCGTGACCCTACATATCTTAAAATATAAAAAAGATTCAAATTTCAATATTAATAGAAGTTGAAGAAATAATGCGGCAGTTTCACATATTGCGTACGTTTTTATTTTATTTTATATTCAGATTTTCTTTACCGAGGGACACAAAAACCTGCACTAAAGAGTAGAATAACCTTTTAATATATCATAGGTTACCCGAGTATCCAGGTCGGAACTGTCATGGACATTTTGACTCAAAAATACTTAAATGAAACAATTCAAAGAAAATGCAAGAATGGTTTATTCTTTTCTTTTACACCTTATCAATACTAAATATCACTTAAATATTACTGTAGTAATAAAAAGAGAGAATTAAAACAAATATATTTTTCAGGTAGAGTAGGATTACTTGATGTGACAATGTCTCACAGCAATTGTTATTTCATTTTATACACAAATCGTCGCCTTAGTTCTTAATTCTCCAAACGACCATTTAAGTTTTGGTCCAATCTCCACTTTAAAATGAAAAAATATGATATTTAACCACTTAACTAAGAATTAGTTAAACTAATGAGACCTTTACCTTTACGGAAATATGACACGCAGAAATATAAGTGACCGCTACAGCTTTATATTAAATACCTTTCATAATGTTTCATTGAAATAATGAAAGAAAACCTTCTCCTCCTGTAAAATTTTCTAATGGTCCTTTGGACAATCAAGAACTAAGGCGACGAAATGAATGTTGCACATCCTGTATTTTACATACGTCTTTGTCTTGCAGTCAACTTTTGTACATCTACCTGCCTCCTTTACCAAAAGAAGATAAATGGTCAAAGTTGTCAAAACCGTGCGGGTTCAAAAGGTTCAAATTCCTTTTGACGCTTAGGCATTCGCGGTGACATCTCTGTTAAGGGGGTGTTCAAGTATTACGCAATTTTTGAACATTATTGACCCCCCTCCCCCCCCATATAACGCTCCGTAACGTTTTTTTGTATTCCCCCCTAAACGTTACGTAACGCCCAAGTGACAATTTTTACCTGAAAGTCACAAGTAAGTTGCGCAAAGTACTTGAAAGTCAGTAATAAATAAAACAAGAGATTTCGAGAACAATTTTTTATTTAAATAAAGAAAAACATGTTACGTAACGCATTGTTCGAACCCCCCTCCTCCCCTAAGCGCGTTACATAATACTTGAATGGCCCCTAGGCTCGTACTTGGATGTCTTTATTTTTAGGCATTAGTTTTTCCAGGTAAGATTACTGCTGGCATCCTGTACACCCAAAGTGCGCACAGCTTAACCATTTTATCTCCAAGACACCCTGTCCTCTCTTCGACACCAATTACAAAAGATTAGTCTACAGTAAGCCACAAGTTTTCACGTGTGCTGACATCTGATCTGCTGACAAAAAAAACAAGTATATACCTAATAATAATCGATAAAGTAAGGAAAAAAAAACTCTGTTTTTAGAATTGATGTTTCAGGGACCTTTCTAAGATAAAAAAAAATAACAAAATTATGGCGATTAGCCATTTTATGACAATGTTAGTTTTGAATTGCTGTGAAATTGATTACTATCTTTAAAGTTTATGTACTGCTGAATTTCTGAACAATTTTCTTACTTTGGCTTCTATTCTTTGTTTTGTGAAATTCTATAAAACAGTTCTTGTCTTTATGCAAGCAGAGAGCAACTCGACACTTGGAACAGATCCATCGAGACTTCCCTTTGCAGCCGGTATTCTTGCACATGGTTGAGAAAACCTTCGCGGAATGCTGTGGCATGTGATCCATCAGTTCTGGACTCAGTCGATACCTTTGATTCATTGCCTTGTGACCTACAAAAAGGAGAATTGATTCTATAGATAAATGCAAATTGTGCCACTCTTCTCTCCAAGCACA
Organism: Limnephilus rhombicus; assembly: GCA_929108145.2. Lineage (NCBI taxonomy): Eukaryota > Metazoa > Arthropoda > Insecta > Trichoptera > Limnephilidae > Limnephilus > Limnephilus rhombicus. The sequence goes on along the minus strand of OV815284.1, from coordinate 33,374,870 downwards.
TCTGGCAAGTTTAGATAAATGAAAGTGGAACATAAAAATTAAAAATTAATTATCACTTAATAAAATAATACTAATAAATCTAAACAAAATATGAAAAAGAACAAAACACGCAAAAATAAAAAGCTAACGGTCACAACTGAGACACGAACCCAGGATATCTCATCTTACCGGGACAGTGCCTTAACCAATTTGGCCACATTCTTAAGTCGTTTTTGTCAATCTCATATTTCAAATTCAGAATTAAAAATATTATCTTCGACTAATTTTTTACCATATTTTTGGCAACTACCTTTTTAAATGATAACATGTTTGAAGAACTGGTTTGTAACCTAGATAGTGTCTCGGATAAAAATATCCAATTTTATTTATATGGGACACCTATTGACCTTTTTCTAAAAGTCTAAATGAATATTCAATTTTTTTATTAGAATAACTCTCTTTAAAATAACTTTTGAAAGTCATTCCCATCAAATGTCCTAGTTGCGAACGTTAGATTTTTTATTTTTCAGTGTCTTGTTCTTTTTCATACTTTCGTTCAAATTTATTAGTATTATCTTCTTCAACAACAATTTATATCATTGATGGGATTAATCTTAAAAAATGTTTATAAAAGAGAATTATTCTAATATATATATTTTTTTTAATAAAATAGGTTACCACCAGTGTCCATTCTTATTTTTTATTATCTTTTGAGTTTATTTCGGAATTTCTGCACAATTATTTTGTTTCATGTATACGTTTTTGATTGGTGAAAGTCTTTAAAGCAGTTCTTGTTTCTCTGCAAACAGAGAGCAACCAGACACTTGGGGCAAATCCATCGGGACTTCCCTTTGCAGCCGGTATTTCTGCAGTTGGTTGGGAGAACCTTCCCGGAATGCTGTGGCATGTGATCCACACTACCCAGCGGCATTTCGGGACACGGTCGATACCTATTCTTCTTTGTGCGCCGGAGATTTGTCACCTTGGCATCTACAAAAAAAAGAATTGAGTGTATATCTATTTATATAAAAATCAAAATATGTTTGCTCAGGGAAATGAGTTGTCTGTGCATTGCTAAACCATTCATCCGATTGCGACGAAACTTTGGGGATTTGATGTGTGCATGCCGGCTGCCGGCGATAGTTTCTATAATAGTGAGTTCTGGCATTACGAAACTTGTATAAAAAATTGTAATAGATGGTAAGCGAGCTGTTTGAAAACTGAATGTACCGGGATTGAATGTATGGAATGCGGGAGGGGGAGGAGAACTCGGGAAAGGGGGTCGCGGGATAGGTGTAGAAAAATGTTATTCCTTTTTTTACTCATACTTCCATGTAGAATTAAAAGTATTTTTCAATACAATAAAATGTAAAAAAATATTAAAAAATTTATTAATCTGAAATGATTGTCGTTCTGCCAAAACGGGAATATTAAAATTAATAGAAAATTGTATCTGCTCACGTACCTGCAAAACCGAACCTGCACTGCACTGTAAAATGGCAATGAATACCATTATTTATGAAAAAATAACCTGCCGCCGATAAACCGGCGCAGCTTGGTGGCAAGGCCACGTGCAACAGTGGAGATAAATAATTGGTACCACACGGGCAGGTTCTTCAAGTTCACAACTTTTAAAATTTGTCGAGAGCCATAAAATACTTTCAATTAATCAATATGGTTTTCAAAAAAACAAAAGTACATCAGATGCCATTGCTAGTGTGACTGACTTCATTGTAAAAAGCCTTGATAAAGGAAATAAATGTATCTCAATCTTTTTAGACCTTTCTAAAGCTTTTGATACAATATCACACATTAAACTAATTAAAAAACTAGAGAACATCGGCATTTCGGACAAAGAGCTAAACTTCTTCAAAAGCTACTTAAATGGACGCCAACAACAGGTTAAAATACAGAATACTCTCAGTAATCAGCGCTCAACTGACTATGGAATTCCACAAGGAAGCGTTTTGGGACCGACTCTGTTCTTACTGTATATTAACAACTTTTGCAACCTTGAAATTCAAGGACACATTGTTAGCTTTGCAGACGATACTGTCTTATTATTCGAAGACAATAATTGGTCAGCTGTATTTAAAAAAGCTGAAGAAAATATTAACTTCATTAAAAAATGGTTAGATATAAACACATTTACCCTTAACACGAAGAAAACTAAATATGTTACTGCAAGCATCAATACTACAGGCCAACCTAATGATGATTACTCCATAAAAATTCATAGCTGTACGAATTTCAATGAATGTAGTGAGTGCCCCAGTATAGAGGGCACTTCACAGATGAAGTACCTCGGCCTCACCATTGACCCATACCTCAAATGGAACCTACATACCCAGATCATTGCAAATAAAATTAGAAAAACAATACACTTCTTCAGATCCATAAGGAACTTTCTTAACTTACAACTCCTAAAAACGATTTATTTTGCAATCACCCAATCTATCATTGAGTATGGTATCATTGCATGGGGAGGGGGCACTTCATCAGCTCTAGATCCTGTCGAAAAGGCGCAGAAAACAATTATGAAAATTATTCTCAAACTTCCTCTAACTGCAAACAGTGACCTTATATTCAAAATAATGAGAGTATTTGATGTTCGACAGATCTATGTAAAAACTATCCTCATGCATCTCTTTAAAAACAAACATGTGCTTTACGAAAAAAAAATAAACTTAAGATTTACACGTAACTCCAACAAAGACATATTGCAAGTTCCAGCACTCTCTTCCACCTTTGGTCAACGTAGCTTTAGATACTTTGCCACAAAAATATTCAACATTCTCCCAGAAAACATCAAACTGAGTCAAACACAGAGAGAGTTTAAAAAATATGTTAAAATATGGATACATTCTAATGATCGAGCCTATACTGGTGCCCTCACCCAAACGCCCAGTCATTGACAGTTGTTATTGTAGTAATAACCTTGCAGTTTATGAATTGTGTAGGTATATGCAAACAATAATGTTAACTAAAATAAAGTTTTTGCTGTATGGAAACCTACTTTACACATTTATAAAAAAACCATAGATAAAATTGCGAGAAACAATTAACAAAAATTCTGCCTCAATACAGGTTCACCTAGTGAGGCAGGATATGCACAACTAAAAATACTATATAACTATACTACTCCTGTGTAACCTTTCTTACGTTACTTTCTGTTTGTTAATTTTTCTGTACTGATTGATGTAATCTATTTGTAAACTACATTGAGCATGTAATTTTTTTTAGTTATATTGTTGTTATTTCATTGAATAAAGATTATTATTATAATAACGAGCCAAAGAAATGACCCGTCCTCATTAAGACAACATCAACTGTGAACGGGTGTTCTGCTCGTGTCCGTCGAGTTTAGATCAATTCTGCTAGCTCCTTTGAGTAGGCTTCATTGAAATACTTGTAGAATAGACTCAGCATGCCTACATTGCGTCTGTGCATTAGAGAAGGCAATCGGTCTGTTAAGAGTAATATAAACGCTAGAAATATTTCGAATCTCATGCCTGCAAAAATTTTAAATCGAGAGTCTTATTTGCATGAGGCAACTAAGCGAAAAAGTGGTTTTGTTTTATTTTGTGCATAATTTTATAAGAACGAAAAAAAGTTAGATCATGGAAAACCTCAAAAATAGCCATAGCCATAAAGGGGTATTTTTTAAAAATTGTTTCTTGTATTACTTCATAGTTAAGTCATGAAAAAACAATTTTTTTGGTGGTTTACGCTTATATTTTTGGTTACGTAAATAACAATTTTATTGTAATTCCAATACATAGAAAAGCTAGTAAAAGCTTCAATTTATCGGTAGCATATTTTTTGATGTCATACTCTAAGCCGATTCGTCGTAAAGATTAATCAAAATAGGATTTCACGTATATCTTCATCTTAACCACGGATTGTCAGTCAGATGGAGCTCCCTCTTTTGTACAGAATCAAGTAGATTTATCAAATATTTTGGGGTTCCGGCCCAGAGGTGGCTCACAAATTCAATTTTTGGACATATTTGAGATTTGTACCTACAGAATTAGCAGCTGGTCACTATTGGAGAATCAGTTGGTTCTATTAAACAAGACGCCTAGTGAAAGAAAAATATTTTCCTTAAAGTTTATTTCTGAATTTCTGCACAATTACTTTGGCTTATTAGTTTTTGATTGGTGATAGTCCTTAAAGCAGTTTCTGTATCTCTGCATACAGAAAGGAACCAGACACTTGGTACACATCCATCGGGACGTCCCTTTGCAGCCGATATTCTTGCAGTAATTTGCGACCCCGGAATGGCGCGGCATGTGAAAAATATTGCCGTGTGGATGATTAATTTTGTGATTTATTGTCTTGCCACCTACAAAAAGGATAATTGAGTTTGTATATGCATAAATGAGTTTAGTATACATCTGCGAGCCGAACGGTTCATGAGTTCCAGTCAAAATTGAATAACAATTACAAATTACTTCTTCAATAATTGCAAATTAAATACTTTTTTTAGTATATTTTTTTATTCATTTATCATCGCCATACTTTGGGAATGCAGACTTATAAACAGGTTGTGATAAAATCGCTGATGCTTGATCTGTCTTGGTTGATGATCCAATACTTTGTGTTTAATTTATATTTAAAATAATTTGAGTTCGGTCTAATGGCCAGTAGAGAGGGGTAAGTTCTGCATTTTTCCGGAGGCTTCCGAGACTTGCTTCCTTTTAAAAATACTTGAGTTCTTTGGAGCAGGTCCCGGGAGCCACTCCCGACTCCCGACTCGCGAATAGCCCGAGCGTGCAAAAGAATTTGAATGCGCAACCTGCTTCCGACTCGCAAACGGCTCGAACCGAGACGCTCGGGTTCCACCCTAGCCGGACCTCGGAGCCGGAGCTCGCAAAAGAACCCGAACGCGCGACCTACTCCCGAATGACTCGAGTTGAGACGCTCGGGTTCCACCCAGCTGGATCTTGGAGCCGGAGCCCGCACGCAAAAGAACTCGAATGCGCCACCTACTCACGACTCGCACATGTGGCTTGGATCGTGACGCACGGGTTTGACAAGTGCGAACACCATCGCGCCGCGCTGCGCCGCCACCCGCCTGTGGCTCGGCCCGCCGAGTTCTGGCTACAAGTACTGTACCGGGTTCTTTGGGAGTAGTCGATTTGAAAGGGGAGTAGGAAGTAGGAGCCGCTTCGCGCGAAGAACCCGATTTTAAGAGCCCACTCCAGCTGAACCTACACATCGCTAATGGCCAGTGTAAGTGCATTGAACAGCTTTGTTGCAAGTATCTAAAATTTCTTTGGTCAAAAGTTGTTTTAGCGAAAGGGACGAATAAGACAATGTGCCCTGTGAATTAACTGTAAACAATAAGTTAAGTGAAAACTAAAAAAAAAAATTAAATGAATTAACTACACAAACAAAAAAATTAAACAATCAGTCAGAAGAATGACACATTTCTTCAAATTGATTATCTTCCCGATGGGTATCTCCATTATGGTGACCAGACAACTCAACAACATACAACTTCAACACCTCCTTTGGTGTCATTAAAAGTAATGAAAAAAATAGTTAAATAGGTTAAGTTAGGTTAAATTATGGGCTATTTTTCAATTTTTTTTTTCATAACTTTTAATGACTTCACAGGGGTGTTGAAATGCCACTTTATAAGTAACCAGCTGAAGTCCCCGGCTTTGCCTAGTCGTTAAGCATAGTTTAAGTGTAGTTTTCCTCTTATTTTGATTATTATTGTTAACCCTTTCTAATCTGAATTAATTTTGTAAGATTTAAAAAATATTTAACATTTATTATGTGTACTGGCATTATTTGAAATTTTTTTATTTTTACTAATAGTTTAGGAAATGTTTCTCGTTGTTTTAAAACAACTGTGGTTGCGAGAGGTAAATAATTTGGCAGTATGAAGAAAATGAAACATTTTTGTTATCTTATAAAAAAATTTATTTTCATGCTACATATAAAACAACAGAAATAAACAACAAAACAGAAATAAATGACACTAATTAGATACAAAATTAAATATTTTCACAAATATGCCAATCCTTGAAACAATTTCGGCTGGAGGCGAAACAAAGGCGCACATTGCATCTTTCACATTGCACCTTTGTGTGTCCTTTGCACACTTTACACCTCAGTTGTTTTTCTCCAAATATTGGGAAATGCCCCCAGCCACTGAACCTTATATCTTCCACGGGGTGCGGGTGATACTGCCGGACCCTTCCTGTGGAAGTACTGGAACCCGCCTCTGTAGAGGGACGACTTCTATGACGTGAAGATGTGTTACATCCAGCCATCAATGCATGAGTAATAGTGTGGGCCACAACTGTATGGCAAAAAAAAATTGTCTTATTTCCTGAGCGCTAATGACAAAAAGTTGTCTCAAGTCTTTAATGTTAATAAAAAAATAATATTATCATTTTTAGGTTCCCCGAAGCGATCGAAAAATGATTAAAAAATATATTTTGTGAATTATTCCCAAGTAGTGAGGGATTGAAAGAGTTACAATTACAAAATTGAGTCAAATTTTAACACGGGTACAACAGATGGTGTGATTCGAACGATGAAGAAACACTTGAATGGACCGGTACAGTGGCTGATCTGTCTTTTTCATTGCACGAGCTGCTTTTACGCTTAATGAAGTCGAATGGAATTCGATTATGAAGTCGGATGGTACAACTACTGGACCTCGTGGTTTTTCTGGCCTCATAGGTTCGACTCTTCATAATTGCCGTATTTTACCGGTACAATCTTTTTTCAAATTGATGTTGAGTATTCAACATCAAGATTTAAGCACCAATCAAAAATACTTGCTTAATATTTTGAAAGCAGTTTCCAGCGGACGTTGTCATCCTGATATTACCATAAGAACCCAAGAGTGATGACTACAGCGAGTCAAATCCCATGACTATATATTGAAAGCGCAACGCCATCAAAAATTTTTGTTATGTTAGACACTTTTATCATGAGAGCAAATGTTTCTATGTCTTTTGATATAAAACTACATGGGTCATGCAAAAAGGTGCGAGGCATATTTTTAGCATGATTAATGGTGGGTTTCTTCATTTACCGAGAATGCTAAATGCAATGCTAATTGTAAAAGTAAACGGTCAAATGCATAGAAAATTTTAAATTTCGATCGTTTACTTTTACAATTAGCACTGCATTTAGCATTCTCGGTAAATGAAGAAACCCACCCTAAATATTCGCACTATCTTCTGGACGAATTAAAAGCAATAAATCATCCTGAGATAAAGCGAAGCGCTTACCTGAAAATGGACTCCTGTTAATGATAACCGATGAATCACCTACCATCAAAAAAACTTGAAATAAGGCATTTATTGAAAGCCAGAGAGCCTTAGTTTAAAGTACCCACATTGAATTTTGATGCACAATCCTACTTTGATATGATATCTTAGCAAGATACGCCAATCACATATCCTCCCGTTTTGGAAGATGTAACGGAAGAAGAATTAAGGGGGGGGGGGGCACAAGGGGCGGACGGGCATAAAAATCAACAATTCCTGTTAGGATTTTTTTCTGGGGGGGGCACAAGGGGCGGACAGGCAAAAACATCAACAATTACTGTTGGAAATAAACTTGAAGTATCATACTTCAAGTTTATTTTTACAAGTTCAAGTATGTATAGGAAGGTTTATGAAAGTGTCAAAACAATAGAAAAATTAAATGTTTAATAAAGACAGTTTTCTGTACTGTGATGGAATCTCCACAGTACACAAAAATACCGTCTGGGGGGGGCACGTGCCCCCGTGCCCCTTTTCTTTTCACAAAACAGCACGACATAATAACTGTTATCAGAGGAATCCTTATTGCGGAGATGAGTGCAAAATAATTTTCAAGAACACAATGAACCGTTACAACATGCTTTTTACGCAAATGGTATTTTGCGTGTGTTTTGAAACAAACACAATTAATACATTTTTGCGAGCATCTGTGTAAAATTACGATTTTAGAAACATCAATAATTCGATTAAAACTTTAACTATTAAAACACTTGCGCATAATTTTTGTCAAATTTGTGACAATTTGATAAAAATATGCATTGCGAACTCAATTGCTACACTTTGAATGTTTGTATTAATTTATTATTATGTATTCCAGTGATTGGCAACGGTATTCTTCACCAGGAGTGCAGAACTGCAGAAGAGAGACCGTTTGGCTACATTTTGGCTACATATTTAGGTATGACGAGGCGGCTCGGTGACAGATAGCCGGTATGTACCATGGGAAACAGTTCGACAGGCCGGGATAGCGACTATCGAGACACAGATACGGTCAGAGAGGACCGGCAAGCCGCAAGTCAGTCTGGCGCACTTGGCAAGCCGCCGGTGAGGGACTGAGAACGGAGACTGACTGAGGATTGAGGAAGGAGGTTTGGTTGAGGCTGGCTCAGGTTGGAGGGGGCTTATCGCGGGGCCCTGCGCCCCCGACCCTCGGCGTTCCTTTACCGCGGATTCATAACAGCAAAAGCGCGATTCTGCTCGACACGCGACAGGGTGTTCGGAGCTTTACATTTTACGGGGCTTTTAATTTGTCAGGTAACAGAGGTAGGTATGTAAGCGAAATAATGAGAAAAGAAGTTAACCCAGCGGCCGTTACCGTTATATTTATTATAGTTATACAAGGATTAAAGAAACATTTAATTTTTTAACATAAGAAATTATTTTATCCAAATTATTTTATCCAATCCAATCCAGCCTCTTAACGGCTCCTCCAATGCCATCCGCCATACTTTTGCCACATCTGGACTCACAAAATGACCACGTAGAATGTGTCAGTTTCAATTTAGGGGTGAATAAACTCAAAAGATTTAAAGTTTTTTTTTGTCGGTACTGGCTTCTTAGCCCATCTGAAAAAAGTGTATAACCTTGATTTCAGGGTTCCTTTCCTCAGAATGTTTTGTAACAGGTATCAAATGAGCCCAGATGGCATTTGGCTCTTGGCAATTGGAATCAGAAACTGATATGAATGATTGCAATATTTGTTTGCAGAATATTACACCACAATGTAAAGTGACCGTGTTCTTGGAGGCACCGAAGTACATTGATTGGGCCTCTTCGCTATATTTACAATAAAAATTTTCTGAAAACCACACAAAATGACTATTTCATCATCTTTCATGTTTTGGATACAACCCCTGTATTGGCGTTGCTGTTCAATCCATGAAAAAATGAGTTTTAAACGCAGGTAAGTCATTTTTAAGTTCTGTGATGCAGTCAAACACAGTTCCATTTATCGGTAGCTTGCTAGTTTTTTTAGCTGTCAATGTTTTGCCAGATTTTTCATTTTGATGGGTTACCTTAGACCATTTATTATTTATATATTAGGTTATAGCAGAATCGAGTTTTCTTGGTCGTATAAAATACTTTGAGTACAATTTATGCATTTTATACAATTTTCGCATAAAATACTTTGAGTACAGTTATAGCACGAAGTATCACATGAGACAGTGTTTAAGAGCTCCTTTATATTACTATAAGAGGTGATACTTTTTAAATTCAGTGCATTACATTTGTATTCAAAGTTACTATGTTTTATGCATAAACAGGTTTGTCTTTTATTAATATTTGGAGAAAATACAAAATAAGGCTTGTATCTGTAAAAAGTTTTAAAGCTGGATAATCCACCTTCTTTTTTATAAATGTCGTATACATTTTTCAAAGTGTCAACTAAATACCTTATTTGTGATTTTTGTTTATCTTTGGTCCTGGTTTCTTTCTTACCAGCTGTGCTTTTGCTAATATCATCTCTCAAATAAAAATTTACTATTTTTTCCTGAATTTTCGAATTAATTATTGGTCTTTGTTTCTTTCTGATTCTTCCTTTAGGACCTAAAATCTTATTTTCAGGTATTTTCTTCAATATTTGCGCTTGTTTCCTTATTACATTTTTAAGTAACTATTTGTCTTTATTATGCTTGCATCCATTGTAGATTCACTTGCTTTCAATTTATCGTTTTCTGTCTTTAACAAATTAATTTCGGTTTCATGTCTCTTTTTCATTCTATATAATTTCTTTCTTAATGTCTGTATTATTTTTTTTTTTACATGAGCTCTACATAGGAGGCCCTGAGGAAAATAATTTCCCTCAAGCCTATGTCATCTTTGGGGATGCTGTGTGGAGGGTTTTTTTTTAGGAAAGGAAGGAGAGGAATTGTTGAATGAAACACTAGTATATATTGAATTATTTGGCGGGTATTTGATAAGCCCCCATAGCTCAGTGGTCAGAGCATTCGACCGGCAATCGGAAGGACACGGGTTCAAGTCCCGTTGGCGGCAAGTATCTTTTCTCGGAAGATTTTTCAATGTAAATGAGTGTTTCAGGCTGACAATTATTGCTTGTAATAATTGTTAAGGAGAGGAGAGTTCTGAGAAGGAAAAGGGTTTAAGGGGTGGGTAGGAACTGGGGTTCAGTATGTCCTGGTCATCCGTCTCCAAGACCTAGACAAACCTTACCCCATGAACCCGGGCACACCTGCTAAATCACCAAACGTAGCGAACCACTCGGGGTGACCTGTGGCAGAGGTGTTGGTTATCCAATAAAGGAGGTGTTGGTTATCCAATATTGTTTTATATTTAGAAACTGTATTTAAAATCTTATTATAATTGTTAAAATGTTTTCTGTATCTAATATTTAACGAATGAGAAGTATTGAATACTTTATTACGTGATTGTCACGGTTGAGAATCCACTTGTTCTTTTTTCTTTTCTTTTTGTTTTCGTTTCTGTTCTCTCCAACGTCTTCTTTTTGCTATTTTATCTTTTTCAGTTAGCTCTTTGATTTTCTTTTGGTGTTTTTTTTGTCTTTGTAACTCTTTTTTCCGAAAGGCTTTAAATTTTTCAGGATCGTTTTTAATTTTATCTCTGTACCTTTTTGATTTTTGTGCAGCTGTCAACGGCTTATTTGAACCTAAAATTAAAATACATTTTTTTAGCAAAACGCATAAATAATTAGATATTTAATAATGGGCTACACATGCATACCATAGCCTGAAGCCTGAAATAGGGCACTAAGCTGAAAGGGTCTTAAAGTACTCGTTAATTATACACAAATTTAATTACAGGATCAACTAAAAACACACAGGAACAAAAATCAACTGTTCCGTACTACATTTTATCCACTGAAGCATTATGGTCGAAAAAACACTTTTATTTTTCTGCGATTGGACCACAAATAAAATTGGACCACATTTTCCTACCATTTGTTGTAATTATTTAAAACATTTCCACGGCCAGCGATTTATTTTAAAACGAAGCTATTGAAATGCTTTATCTATTATGACCATAGAAGTTGCAAATCCGAACTTCTTGGACTATTTTAGAACAATGTTAAAAATAAAAATTTTAAATATTTTTTTCACATTGAATTTTTGATCAGCTGTTTACGGTAAAATTAAATCTTTTTTCCATAGATATGCACCTTTCATTATCAAGTATACCACAGACAACATATAGAAATCGAAAATATTCTATGTTGACTCGAATAAGTACCTCTCACGGAGTTTCAAAGTAACAAACAAGCAGAATTCGCGCGGTTATAAACTTTACTTTTTTTATATAACTCATACAAATATGAGATAAACGGTAAAACACAAGTAAATTTATTGGCTATATAGCACCATAATAAGTTTATATGTTTCCATGTTAAAATTTGAGGGTATAATTTTTTTAATGTTGACGAAAAATTTAAAAAATGATCTTCTTGGAAATCGCGAGCAATCGAGACAAATTTATTTATTTCGCATGTTCGCTCCAGTGGTTATACTTACTCGATCAAAATTGCATGAACCGGCTGATTTTATACTCGATTTCAGAGTTGCCTCTAGAATAATAGTTGTTCATATTGCCATCAAAATTAGTACTTCAACATAGTCCTGGGTCGATCGTGAAAGACCTGATTGTCAAAACCCGCTCACGAGCCACCAAAGAGCGAGCGGGTTATTTATTCGTCAGCACCCGGGTCTCACGATCCGCGACTCGCGAACAACAAGACAAGAACAACGCGCGCACTCCCGCGACCCGTGAACCGCGACACACTCCCGCGACACGCGATCTACGACACATTCCTGCACCCCGTGACTCACGGACCGATCGCCGGGTGCCGGGTGCGGGTGGGGCGAGACATGTCAGCTCCCGGAACCCGCAAACTGCGACACATTCGATATGCATTCGATCGCCGATTGCCGATCAACGCACACACGTGCGTGACAGTATCCTGCTTCCTGCCCGTGTGTCACGTCATCGCGGGATTGTTAAGTAGATTCGATTTTTGAATATTCGACTAGACACAGCGTCGTTTTTAATTAGAGCGCATCTTGGTATCAACGGGTGAAGTGCATTTCTTTTCACTTTTTGTTAGTGTTGTTTTCATAAAAACTTTTCATTTTTCGTGTGAATGTGAATGTAATTGTGCATTGTAATATAAACTAGTAAAAGTGTAAAATGTCTGACTTTAATAAAAAGAAATTATAAGAAAGCATTAGCTTACAGCTAATTTACTTATTTAAATTCTCAATAACAGCTTCAGAACAACACGTTTTTTACAAGGTTTTTATATCCTCCAAAACATGATAAAACATTATTTTTTTACCCCTGAAGCATGTCTTTTTTTAAAATTAATTTCTGGGACATGATATTACTAGTTACAGGTGTGAGCAGTGAGAGAACGTTCACACAATTATAACCTGGGTTTTGTGTCACGTATGACTTGACCGGTCTGGGCGGCGACCGTCTACCGCGCGGCGCACCCGTAGAAAGTAACTGGGTGATCAGTAATCGAGTTTCTTATTTTGTGTCGCGAGCGGGTCTTCGCGACCCGCTCGTGACGCCAGTGGGTCGTGAGCGACCCGGGTCGTGTAAAACGATCGATCGACCCAGGACTACTTCAACACCATTTCGACTCTTTCAGAATTAACCTTGTAGAATTAATAAAAAAAAAATCTTATATGTACATGTAATTAATATAAGATTTTTTTCGTTTTTATTTAGTTTGTGCTTATTGTTCAATGCTATATCACTCAACCCACATACCTACAGGTAATGCGTTACATTATGTAGATACGTATAAAATATGATACGATACGATTGTACCACCCCAGCTAGGAGCACTCCTGTCCCGGTGAGACCGGTACACCAGGGGGCACTGATTTGTTAGGACTTGGAATACATGCTCTGAGGATAGGAGGGAGGTTGGAGTTTAATCGACCGGTATACTGTCAACCTAATAAGCCAATATTGGAAATTAGGATGGTCAGGAATAAAGGAATGGATTGAGCGTTATAATTTTGTTTTTGTTTTTGTCTTCCTCCTTTTTGCCTCTTCTCAGCTCTTCTTGGATCTTCTTGGCTCTTCTTGCTTCTTCTTGGATCTTCTCGCCACTCCTTGACTCTTCTTGAAATTTAATTAGAAAATTGTAACGCACTCAAATACACTAAAAGACAGGCAGAGAGCCAGGTGAACCGACCTTTAAATTCCATCACGTTACTTTTAAGTTCCATTCATGAGACATTAGCGTAATAGAAGTAACGTAATCTCGTCAATATTTTTTCAAAATGTATTTATCAATAAATTATGAAACTTCTGTTTATTCTAACTAAACATTTTATAAAACATAAATGAATAAATTTAATACAAAACAGAGTCTAATGCATGTTGTTAACTTACCGGGAGAAATATGGAATCGTTGGTGGAATACTTTTTCAGCACAGCCAAGAGCGACTACTTCTGTTACGATTTCTTGGCAAAATTGCTGTCAAAAATCAAACATGTCCACCCTCATACACTAAATAAGGTAGTTTTTTTTTTAAATATGCATCGATTTGGTAATTTTTTTTTTGGAAGAAGTCAATAATGTGGTCACGTAGGCGGAAATTCCATCATACGTTATTTCGCAGGACAACTCAAAATCTGGTATTTAAATTGTTTTGCACCATAATTAATCTATATTAGAGTTTCAAATCGAAAATACAATCATATATTATTGATACAATTAGAAATAAATATTGGGATAACATAAAATAACATTAATTTTTGAACTCTAACTGGTAGTGGTAGGAGTGGGACGGTGACCGGCCAACTTGGAATGAAACCAACTCAGAACCACCTCAGAAAGGTCATTAAAGTGATGATAAAAAATTGGTTAAATAGGTTAAGTTAGGTTAGGGTTACCGGCTATTTTAAAATTATTTTTTTAAAGCTTTGACCTTTCTGAGGTGATTCTGAGTTGCCATGGAACTGTGTAGGACATACCAGAAACAGTGACCTGTAGTCTTACTTATTTTGAAATAATTTAGAATTTTAATGGATTTGTTCATTATTTTTAGTCCATAAAGGTATTTATTTGTTATTATATTGGTAAAGTATATGGGTGGCCCATAAACATATGAATATTAGTAGACCTGCCCTAAGTGATTAAAGCGTATTGTTTCCCCCTCCCCATACCGGTTTCTTGGAACCGGCTGGGATTGAGTATGGCTTCGTGTGAATCTAAAAAATGTGACGTCATCATTCTTCTGCGAGCCAGCGTCGAGCGCTCATCGGTACATTTTACGAATAACACCGCAAAAAACATGGTTTGTGTTTTGAAAACGTATAAATATATACTATCACTCGAAATAAATGGCATGTGCTCGTCGATGTTTACGGGGTAAGCAAATTATGAAACATTTGTAAAAGTGTCCTAACTAAATACGGCAACAAAATATTGGATTATGAAAATAAACGAACTTTACTTTGCCGTATATAGACTTCGCAAATTTCTTCAATACGCGGCGAGCAATTCGCGCTCCCATGTAAAAAAGTCTATTCATTCAAAAGCAGAGTTTACTTTTAAGAACTAAATGGTGATATTATAATGCGAGATGCCTATATACTGTCATATTGAGTTATCGACGAATCACATATCTCCAAATTCATCTTCCCGCTCTGTGCCCTGCTGTAGTTGTTGTCTACCTCCTCACCTTTAATGTTCTGGTCTACTAATATTCATATGTCCATGGGGTGGTCATAAAAACGGTCACTGGACAACTCAGAATGAAACCAACTCAGAAGCACCTCAGAAAGGTCATTAAGAGTGATGATAAAAAAAATTGGTTAAATAGGAAGTCAGATTAGGGTTACCGGCTATTTTAAAATTATTTTTTCATAGCTTTTAATGACCTTTCCGAGGTGTTTCTGAGTTGGCATGGAACCCATAAAAACTGACACAATATAAGTTAACTGATTCTGAAAGTGATCGAACACTGACTAATCTATGTACAATTTTTTTGAAAAACGCCCAAGAGTGACTGACTGTCTGCTGTTGCGATTTAGAATATGGAATGATAGGCATTACGCTTGTCAGATAACAGTATATGTGCGATATGCTGAAAAAGGTCAAGCCCAAAGCCCAAAAATGCTTGCCATTTTATAGCGGAGTCCGACAGTACCATTAAAGAAGATCCAGGACTATCAACTAAGTTGTGTGCTTTAAATAACATTACCGAATCATATAAATTTTTATTATTGGTAGTGGGGTAAAAGTATTTACATATTGATAATAAATAATCAAAATATAGCCGAATATCAAGAGATCTCCCCACTATGAAAAGATTAACTTTGTATCACTGAATACCTCATAATAGTCCCATCTGTTCCCATCTGGAGCCAATGAGACTATGGCATCCCCATGGGGTATGTTGTGAGGCTGAAGGTAAGTGGGGAGGGGAAGGAGATGGATAGAAGTAAGATGGGGATGTACCTGCCTATTCAGATCTAGTCTAAACACGGCTAAAGCTAAATCAAGCGACGTTTCAATTCGGAATGGTGGTCTTACACCAGAGCGATACTGATAGTATCTTCTACTCTGGAACGTGTCACAAAGATACTACATATTATTTTTTATTTTATTTTTAATGTGAAATAACACAAATTAATCAAATGAAATTTATTTGCCCTTGCCGGGATTCGATCCCGCAACCTTTGGATTATGAATCGAGAGCTTACCCCTCGACCACAGAGGCCGTAATTATTCCACCACTAAAATCATTTTCTTTTCAAAATTCCTCACCTTCTTGAAACCCAAATTAGGATGTTGAAAATATGTAATACGGAATGTATAACTAATTTTTAAGTACATAATATAAATATACATATTGATAATATGTGGGTAATTAATCATCCTCCATAAGATTTTGATTTAACGCGTTTGAAAGATAAAAACAGATGTAATGAGAAAATTCTACCTATTTTAGCATTTTTCGATGAGAAATCTGAATTTATAAGTACATAATTTCACATTTAAATTTACGTGTATATTATATAAATATATTTTTTGTTTTACACGGGGAAACAGCTTGTAATTATAGATAAAAATGTAGTCTCCAAGAAAAATTGCAATCATTGTTTTAAATTTTTATTTACAATGTTTCGACACGCTTGTAAGGTTTATTATAAGTACGTGAATATACACTTTTATATTATAATTATTGACTATAATGTTATTATAAGGTAACTACACATTACAATATTAAAATGATATCATAAAAGTAAAAGTTAAAAATATAATGTTAACAATTCAGCCAAAATGATTGCATTAAATATATTGAATATGTATGGTAACTAATATAACATGAAATAAAAAATTATCTTAGGAATATAAATATGTATTCTGCAACTGTTCTTCATACTGCATTAATAAGTGGTACATGGGAATTATTGAGGAAAGAAAGCTCATTGTAACAACCAATAGTGTTTACAATATAAATAATTGGCACAACTAATAAAAAATTACATCATCTTTGAGAAAATTAAAACAACAAATTGGGTGACTAATGTATCTATAATGAACACACTGGAACAAATTTTGTAAACAACTGCAAGAGGCCCTGAGGAAAATTATTTCCCTCGAGGATTATGACATATTT
Organism: Limnephilus rhombicus; assembly: GCA_929108145.2. Lineage (NCBI taxonomy): Eukaryota > Metazoa > Arthropoda > Insecta > Trichoptera > Limnephilidae > Limnephilus > Limnephilus rhombicus. Next base: position 33,357,979 of record OV815284.1, on the reverse strand, counting down.
GGGGACGCTTTTTGAAGGGTCTGAGTAAGGTAAAAGTATTATGACATGCGTTAAATCTCGCAAAAGTGTAGAACATACTAGAATAGAGGTAGGAAACTTTGTAGTAGCAAGATCTACTTCTAACTTCTTCACTTATTTATTACTGCTTTTTCCAGACCAGTGGTTCCCAAAGTGGTCCTAACGGACTCCCAGGGGTCCTCAGGTTCCAGTGCATACAACAAATTTTCCTAGTCTTAGACAAAAAGATGTAAAGTTGCATGAATAATAATATAAATTAAAGTGTAATATTTGCATTTGTTGCAAAACTTTTGCTGTACAAACAAACCTTGGGAAGAGGAGAATGTTCTCAGTTTCCAAATCTTTCAAAGTTGCAAAAGGTAAAACTGGTCCGGACAAAAATAAATAAGTAAAAAAACAGAATAAAAAATTATCATATGAAAGAAGAAATATACATTATATTGTAGGAAACAATATAGGTACCGTAAGATGGAGTTAAATTACTCCACTCTTGAACTTTTTGTTTTCGAGGAAAAATTAGAGGGTTTTTTGTTGTTGTCATTTGTAATGTTTTATATAAACAAAATAATAATAATACAGGGGTGAATGTGTATCATTAAAATAATTTTTACCTTACGTCACCTACTTCGTCAGGAATTTTAAGTAGTTTTATATGACCTGCATAAAGTTTAAATCAACAGAAAAATATTACACCATTACACTCGAGAAATAAAATATTGAATAAATAATTTTAAAAAAAAACAGTTTTATATGACCTGCATAAAGTTTAAATCAACAGAAAAATATTACACCATTACACTCGAGAAATAAAATATTGAATAAATAATTTAAAAAAAAAACAGTTTTATATGACCTGCATAAAGTTTAAATCAACAGAAAAATATTACACCATTACACTCGAGAAATAAAATATTGAATAAATAATTTAAAAAAAAAACAGTTTTATATGACCTGCATAAAGTTTAAATCAACAGAAAAATATTACACCATTACACTCGAGAAATAAAATATTGAATAAATAATTTAAAAAAAAAACAGTTTTATATGACCTGCATAAAGTTTAAATCAATAGAAAAATATTACACCATTACACTCAAGAAATAAAATATTGAATAAATAATTTAAAAAAAAAAACAGAATCATGGTGTGCTAAAATTGCAAAATGCAAAATGTCACAAGTGGTCAGATCCAATAGGATTATATCGTACAACTTTTAAATCAAAACTTGACAATTCACTTCGAAACAAGCTGCTTTTGTCAAATCATACACAAACCAATTAAAGCTTATGGAAAAAATGCTCTGTGGTCAATTCGCTAAAAGAGAAATAATGTTGGTAAGAAATAAGGTTGGAAATAATGTTAAAGAATTATTCGAAAATGGTGCAAAGTAAGCAGCGGGGGCGTAAAGCAACCCCATCCTATGGTAAACTTAACTATTTATGACTACCACAACACGGGCATTAGCCTAGTATGGTAGTCGAAAAAACACAATACATAATCTGTAAAAAATAAAATATTATGAAATAAAAATTACTTCCTGGAAAAAATTATCAACGATAATAATCATGACAAGTCACAGCAAGGAATAAGCATAGAGATATAATTATACAAAAAGGTGACTTTCTCATTACTCTTTTCTTGGTCAATTTCATGTCATACTTTCACAAGAACAGCATTCAAAACATCTTACATCTATCTATGTGCCGACAGAATACAAGGTGATAAAAAAAAAAACAAAATTCTTTCGTATGAAATCTAGTACATATTAAAATAATTCATAATAGCTACTTATGTGTTAAAAATAATCTTGTATACAAACAATATTTTTTTAAATCCTTAATTTTTAGAAGCAAACATCCCATTCTTGAAAGTAGGTATTTAACAAACAAATCACACTAGGAGTAACAGTTTGTCAAATAAGAGTAGGAAACATAGGATTATATTATTATCATATTATTTAATTCTAGCTACCTAGCGTTGCCCGGGCTTTAGATCATGTCTCTAATTTTAGATCTGAATATATTTAACTCATTCAGATCTAAAAGTAGTGTAACTAAACTCACCATTAGTGATTCTTTCTACTGTTAAATTCAAATTTATGAATTGAATGAAAGCAAATCACTTCGTAAAACACCATTTAATCAAATTTATGTCATAAAGTAGGTACCTTAACAACAGTGCTTCTTTGATTTAAGTTTTTTTCATTAATAACAAAAAATGTGATTTACAGCGTTCTATATATTCAGTGTCATTGCGCTTTAAAATAATATTTGACAGTTAAATTGGTGTTGCCAGTCTACAAATTTAGTAGTTCCATCTTTTATATTTTCTACTCTTAATTGACAGACTGTACTAATTGTTTAATTCTATACACAAATAGAAGAGAAAACATGTTTGTAAAAAGGCAATACAATGAGGCAAGTCATAAATTAAACTTAGTTTCAATCCAATTCATAATCTGCTCCTAATAGATTATTTAATTATTTGGGGAAAAAACCCTTTTTGGAAGTTATGCTTGAAAATATTAAGATGAATTGTTTGTTTGCGCCCGTAAATACTCAATTTAAATATGAATAGTTTTTTTCGTTATTTGTTTTTGGGGTGTTATGCCGTGTTGCGCTACCTCCTTCTTTAGCCAATGTTTCGGACATCGTTGCAGTGTCCATCATCAGGGCAGATCCGGCAGATCCGGTAGATGTATGCATCTACGGTAGCGTAACACGGCATAACACCCCAAAAACAAATAACGAAAATGCTTTTGGCCATGAAAATCTTAAAACGTAGGAATAGTTTTGTCTGTGTAAAAACTTAATTTTTTTAAAGAAAGGCATAAAGATACAATATTGTACTGATGATTCAATTTAATACTGTTTTTTGCTTGGCTTTCTTGAAAGAATTCTAACTAACTAACCATCACGCCGTTTCTCTGCAGGGGTAGGCAGAGAGGACGGACCGCCAAACAACTCGGTCTTGGCACACACCCCTTGCCTCGTTTACATTCATACATCATCTCATACATGCTCTTCTATTATTCTGACTCTTGACATGGCCCGACTCAAGTATCTGATTCACTTGGTTGTGCCATGTCTTTCTTGGGCGTCCTCGACTTCTTCTACCATTCATATTTGCGTCATATATCTCCTTACACCCCTTTCCTTTGAAAGAATTCAGTTTTTATATTTTACAGCATAACTTGCAGGATGGGTTTCTTTCTAAAATAATTAAATTACCGCCATCTATGAACGAGCAGATAATGAATAATTTAAGTTTACTCTTAGACAGATACTTTGTCTTCCAATAAATTAATGTTGTTTATAGTTCATTTCTCTTTCTTAAGAAATATGGCATGCATTAAAAATGTTTCCTAATCTAAAAAAATCCCCATCGATTCAACCGGAAAACGGTCTAGTCCGCTACCCGCCGGGGTAAGTGGGCATTTTAAAGACTCCCTCAAGCCACTTGGAGCTGCTCCTTAGGAAGTTATTCATGTTGCTTCCGTCAGCGATCCACTTAGCCGCAAACGAGCTGCAGATCTGATCCGTCTTTATCTTTAGATACTTCCGGGACTTCTCCTCCGTGAAGTTGTCCATGCCGTAGTGACTCAGGAGGAACAGAAACACGGCCATCTTTTGTCCCCTTTGGTCCGCCTCGCCGCGCCACACGTTGAAAACGGCGCGGCGAGAAATAGAGTAACCTGAAACAAAAGAGAAATTTATGTAGTTTGTTTGACAGTTTCGATAACATTAATACGGTACAGTGGTAGAGATAATTTCAGTATTGTCCTGGTGAAAGACCACCAATCACAATCTACACGTACACATTGCTTGAAATGGCTTTAACCGTATTTGATGACGAGATTTGAATACTTCCCAACCTCGCTCCTCCTCATCTCCTTCCCTTCAGGCTCACAACATACCCAAATTAAGAATGCATTAGTCCCATTGGCTCAAGGCATTATGAGCAGTTGGGACTCTCGTGCAGTATTCACATTGAAAAAATGACACCGGGAACGGTGACATGCCAGCTAAACAGCATTCATTAAAAAGAGTCTATAATTAATTTTTTATTATATTTTACAAAAACAGTTAACAAATAGGAACGGCTAAGCGGCCTTTCAGAAAAAAAAACCATTTTGGATTTTAGGCCAAAATAATAAATTTCAACCCAACATTGTATTTGTATTTTATTGAAAAAATTGAGTTTTTATATAGACTAAACTATTTATTCATATTCATAATCCATATTTATGTACACCTGCCGACAAACAAATTCATCTTATATAACTAACTAAACTAACTAACCATCATGCCGTTTCTCCGCAGGGGTAGGCAGAGAGGACGGACCGCCAAACAACTCGATCTTGGCATACACTCCTTGCCTCGTTCACATTCATACATCGTCTCATACACGCTCTTCTATTATTCCGACTCTTCACATGGCCCGACTCAAGTATCTGATTCACTTGGTCGTGCCATGTCTTCCTCGGGCGTCCCCGACTTCTTCTACCATTCACATTTGGGTCATATATTCTCCTTACACTCCTTTCCTTGTTCATTCGCTCTACATACCCAAACCATTTGAGCATCCCTTTCTTAATCTTACTCATTACGCTTACATCAGCCTTGCATTCTTCGCGGATCTCCACTTTTCTCACATGATCGTAGATGGTTTTACAACACGTACGCCTCAGGGATCTCATTTCTACAGCATTCAGTCTACTTTCACCCTTCCTCTGCCAGTTCCATGCCTCACTGCCATACATCAGGGTAGGTACCAGCACTCCATTATGGACGGCTAACTTCGCTTCTTTGGCCAGTTTTTTTGTTGGCGCCAACGGCGTTCAGTCCTTCATTAATAGAGTTGCCTGCATTTACCCTTCTTTCAATATCTCTGTCAGCCCTCCCATCTCTCATAAACATACTTCCCAAGTACACAAACTCATCCACCTGCTCCAAATACTCATCATTCCCAACTATGTTGCACATTGTTGTTTGTTGTTTTCATACTCTCTCTTTCAAATATCATGACTTTATACTTACTTACATTCATTAACTCATTCTTCATACATACTTCGTTCATCCTAGACACGAGAGACTATAGATCTTCCGTACTGTTAGAAATCAGCACCGCATCATCAGCCTACAACAGGCATCAGCATTCATCTTATATTATAAAGCATAATGTGCAAAAAGTGTTTTTTTCTAAAATATTTTAATTAGCGCCATCTATGAATGTGAAGATTATAACTTGTGTTTCGTTTACACTAAACTTACAAATAATAATTGTCAATGTTGCCTCTAAAATCATGAAATTGGAATTCTCTAATGGCCTATAATTCATAATTTAAAACACAAATACATAAAATAGCTCATATCTGTAATAGAAATTTGCTAAAACCTTTTGACTGATGAAAATTATTCGCTTTGGTTCGGTAGTTTGGCCTCAAATCCAAAATTAATTTTATATGAAAAAGGCTCGCAGCCGTTCCTTTCAACATTTTTCATATTGTAGATGCGATAATAACAAAAGCCAGAAATAATACAGATTACATTGAAGGAGGAGATAATACTAAAAATCTAAAAGAAATATGGAAAAGAACAAGACACAAAAAATAAAAAGATATGGTCGCAACTGGGACTTGAACCCAGGATCTCTCGTCTTACTGGGACGAACCCTTACCAATTCGGCTAATGAGACCTCTTATTTTAAAGTCATTTTGGTCAATCTTATTTTTAAAATTAATCAATATTATCTTTGATTAATTTTTTCCTATATTATTGTCAACTACCTTTTTTAAAATGAAAACAATTGTTCGAAGAACTGGTTTGTAACCTAGATAGTGTCTCGGACAACCGGATTGACCTTTTTCTAAAAGTCCTAAATGAATTTTCAATTTTTTATTGGAAAAACTCTCTTTTTATAATAACTTTTGAAGGTTATTCCCATAAATGTAATATATCATTGAAGAATTATTCTTGATATATTACATTGGAAAACGCAAAAATTTGACATAGGTTTCTTTTTATAACTTCTTCTGGTGCCCTAACTTATTGGAGGCTGGTATCATCAGGGCAATTTATTAAACTGCAGACTGCAACCCGGAACAACTCGTACCGGATTTGTACCTCATATCTCATTGATTTCAAAGCCATGCGAATCTATCTTGTTTTTTTAATTATGTTAAAAAGATCGTAACAGACAAAAACAGATTTTTTCTTCTCATTTTTTAAGTAATGTACTTAAAGTACGGTAACCAACTTAATAGTTCGTCTTACATTATCGAAATAGTTAAATTTTCAGTGTTTTGGGGATAGTGGCAGTTACGTTGTTTTGCCTTCCTATTACGCAATGCATTTGTTAATCTTTGTCGCTTATAATGTAGTTACGATGTTTTGCATAACATACAAAATGGACCTACTTTTAAATAATTAATTTTTTTTTTTATTATCAATTGGTAGGTTCATGTTTTGTTTACAATAAAACACCGGAAAGAATTAAACGCACATCTTTATTATTATTGGATCTACAACACAAACATAAAAATAGTCATAAACATAATCTTTTATTGAAAAACTTTGCCTTTTAATTATTCTAAAAGAAAATTTTATTATTATCATTACAATGGTGATTTTATTTTTCAAAGCCTCATTTATAAAATAAAGTAAAACAAATGAACATTGATATACAAACGACATAAAAGTTTACGGCACAATTAAAAATGCTTAAAAAATAAAGTAAAAATTCAGCTACGCAATGTTAAACTTGTTGCATGGTTCTCGTCTGATTCTGCTAATACATTGGCTATTTTAGAATTCAAAAGGAGTGACAATAATTCCCGGCGAAATCTTAACTCGTCAGGCTAATTTGTTCACTTTTCGGAACAACTCACGTAGAAATCATTGTGACTCCCTTACTATTATAGTTATAAATATGAACTAAACGGTGTTAGAAAGACAATACACCAAGATTTGTATTCGAATCTAAAAGTTAACCACAAAATAATTCAAATGTACACCTTTATGAATCCAAAGTTTCCGCCGCAATTCGAAAAAAAATTATGAAACTTTGAGAATATTTTATTAATTATTTTTACATGAAACGACAAAAAAGTGGGTTGTTGTGTATAAAACAATTTTCTATTAAAATATGAACAATGTATTTATATATAAAAAAATATATATAAACAGGGTGTTAAGGGATGTACTTGACTTACTTTAACCAGTGATTCCTGACTTTTTCAATGGCTTTTTTTTTTCAAAATTTTTTCTTCAAAATCGAACAAAAAAAAAATATTTCCGCATGTCGTCACTGGTCACTCACCCGATTAACCGCCTAACCTCTTACCCCATCCCCAACTGCCCAACAACTACGATTTTTTTATGTTTTGTAGAAAAAAAAATGTCATCGAAGACCAAAATTTAATTTACATTTTTAATGAAAATAATCTCAGGAATCACTAGTTAAACTAAATCAAGTACGTCCCTTAACACTCTGTATATATTAAAAATGTATTTGTATTTTATTTCATTATCAGTAAACACATAAGGTAAGCCATTTTTAAAACTTTTTTATGTTTGCATGCAAAAATTTTATATTTCAAAAATTATGTGTATTTCGAATTATAAAATTTTAAAGCTTATTCCACCTTTCAAAAACAGTTTTTAATTTTCAGATGTGTTTAAAAATATTCCATATATTTATTATTTATTGTAAAATGGAAATATTTTGACCCTCTGACAAAGTATGGCCGAGACCTGAAGGGTTAAGGTAATTTTGCCATTTTCACATAATTTTTTCAGGTCATGGAAGATACTTTTTGTGCTTTTATTACGGCAGTAGTGTGATGGGATAGTTGGTAGTTTTTGTATGTAAATCTTAAGGGAAATATAAACATTATTTTTTCAACGCTTCCATTTTCTCCAGGCCAGTTTTATTAGCTGGATCCCTGTTTCCTCTCTTATCTGGACGGGCAGTATTAATATTTGTAGAAAGCTTTTTTGTGTACCGCAAAAGCGATTGAGAAATATCAAGAGTTTTCAAAAGGAATTGCTGGCAAACGTTTTGCGTTTCATTGCCCCATGTAATCGAATAGCTATTTGAGATACTTCGCCTACCATTAGTAACTCTTCTTCTTTTGATTGATATTTGCTTCATGCATGAAAGTAGCCAATCTCTTCGGCGTTGGGTACTCGTCATTCCCCAATAAAATTCATGAATAGCTCTACGATCTTCTTCAGAAAATTTAGTAGAACATTTGTTTCCACACTTTTTGCCAGCACATGGATTGGGTTTTACAGACTTTCCTGTAACTGTACACTTCTCCATTCGGAGTAGCGATTTAGATTTTCGCTTTCCCTCTGTGCCTACACAAACATATTGACCAGTAATAGATTCATCGCTGGAACTATCAATTACACCACTGTCAGGTTTCCACGAATCGTCCGACAATTCGTTATTCATTAAACGCAAAGGTGCTGGTACCGCACTCAGCAAATCAGGTGAAATATGCAGTGTTGATTTTGGAATATCTGGGGCGTTCATAGTTACATTTTCAGTATACGAATCACTACAGTAAACGATCCTCACAGGAAACATACCTAAGTTGGAAAAAAAGATAACTTTTAGGAAGCTATTTGATTCAATGTGTATATTAAACTATGTTGCTTTATCAAATAATAATAATAATAATAATAAACGTTTATTCATCATTAGATTTTTTACAATATTACACTTTTTATTCAATCATCATTGATTCTATTGACAAAAAGGACACTGCTCAGCTATATTTACAGATTTCTTTTGAAAGAAGCTGGTTTTCAGCAGTGCCTCTAATATAATACGCAAAATAAATTAAAATAAAATAAATACAATTTAATAAATAAATTTATGAAAAAAAAAAATTGTTTATTTTTAATGAAACTAGGATTCTTTTCTTTTTTTTAATGAAACCAAAATCCAAAACATAAAAATTGAAAGCTTTATTACAGGCCACTAGATAAAAAAAAAGTTTTACAGTAATTAACCTAGCATATTGGGTGAATATTTTTATCTCTCCTTTTATCTCTTTAACCCTACAGTGGTCGCGCTCTTAAAAGTAATGCCAGTGGTCACGTGAATAACATAGGTAGGCCATTTTTAAACTAAAAAAAATAAGTGAAATCATTTAGAATTATTGTGTATTTATTTTTTAATCTTATAATCTAAGCATTGTTTATTAGAAATAAGTAACATATATTAAATATAACCTCTATATTTTTCACAATTAACCAAAACATAAATGACCTCTTTTTTTAACCCCCCGATGTAAGTTATAAGTTTGACTTTCTGTGTGTCTGTCTGTGGCATCGTAGCTCCTAAACGAATGGACCGATTTTGATGCGGTTTTTTTTTGTTTGAAAGCTGTCGTGATCGAGATGGTTCTTAGCTACAATTCATGAAAATTTGTTAGGCTTTCAAGGTCATCAGCTCTTTTTTGTGTCGGGAGTTGCTTAAAATTTTGAAAATTTTACTTACATATTATTAAACTAAAAATTACATCTTTCACTTTTTTATTGTCTTCAGAATTTATGTCCGGGTTAAATCTTCTCCACAGGAAAAACTAAACCCTTTCACACACTTTTCCACAAATGATCATCTAGTCCAGGGGTCTCCAAACTACGGCCCGCGGGCCGTGTCCGGCCCGCCAGTGTCATCCATCCGGCCCGCGACATCTTATGACCATTTTCATCAATCAGGCCCGCGACAACTAATGGCTAAGACCTTACTCAGAAGGGGCGAATTCACCGCGAATTTTTTCGTGCGAATATATATGCTCATTGGCGAGGTACTGGGCACCAATACATTGCGTCCACAATTATCGCGCGAAAAATACGGGCGCAAATCGTGTGTAGTTCGCCAGACTTACGTCCAGTTTACGCGGGAACTGCGGAACGAGTACACGTATCAAGGGAAATGGAGCGGCAAAATTGTGACAAGGAATGGTTCCAAATGCTCGCGCGTTACACGCTCCTTCTGGATGCAATATACGCGCGAAACGATACGTGGCAAAATCGCCCCCTGGTCTTATTGTTTTAATTGTGATTGTGATAAGGTGGATAAAAAACTCAGAATGATAGTATCTCGGTTTTATTTACATGCTATAACATACGAGTATAAACACATAAACATGTAAAAACATTATAACATACGAGTATAAACACATAAACATATAAAATACTAATGGGATTTATGTAATTGTGATTTTCCACTGACGATAATTTGTAGTTGTGGATCAATTTTAGTGGTAGCAATTATTAAAAGAGCTTTAAGATGCTCATCGGTTAACTTAGATCTGTAAACATTCTTTGTGTACTTCATTTTGGAGAATGTTTTCTCACACAAGTAAGTAGTACCAAAAACAGAAAATAGCCCACGAGCAAATTTATGCAAATTATCAAATTGTGCCAGCGGAAGACTCTTGTAAAATTCCAACAAAGATGAGTTTTGATATTTGTTCTTAATTATATCACTGCATTGTAAATCAATAATTTCCATTTGAAGTTCCGGGGTCAAGGTTTCGATGTCGATATCAAGAGGATTTTGAAAAATCTTGATTTGATTCGCAATGATATCAAGGTCTGAGAAACGAGTATCAAAATTTATCTTCAAAGCACTCAAAGCTCCAATTGCAAAATCGACGGGAAACTCAGTCTCAGTAGTGTGGCTAAATATTTCACATGTTTTAAATTGTGTGAAACATTTTTTATTTAATTGTGATTGAAACAGCATTATTTTCTGCCGGAACGATTTGACATTAGTATATAAATCAGGGAGAAGCTGATTTTCTCCTTGCAATCTCAAATTCAGTTCGTTCATATGTTTTGTCAAATCGACATAGAATGCTAACTTCCACAGCCATTCGCTATTTTGCAATTCGGTAAGAGGGCGATGCTTTTCATTCAAAAAAATTTCGATCACTGATCGAAGTTCAAAGAAGCGCTGAAGGACTTGTCCGCAACTTAGCCAGCGTACGGCAGTATGATATGGCAAATCATTTTCTCCGATCTCTTTAATAAATTCGCGGAATTCTCGGTGATTCAGCCCAGTGGATCTGATGAAATTAACAATTGATATGACTGGTTTTAGAACTTCGGACATATCCAAACATTTTCCGCATAGAGACTGTTGATGAATGACACAATGTAAGACTAATGGTTTTGAACCACCATAATTTTCTACAGCCTTTGACACAAGAGCCACTACTCCTTTATTTTTACCACACATGTTTTTTCCTCCGTCAGTTGTGATAGATTTCAAGTTTTTCCATTGAAGATTCTTTTTAATAATGGCATTTTCAACACCCTTAAAAATATCTTCACCAGTAGTTGTGCCGTGAATACTATCAATATCAAGAAGTTCTTCATATACTTCATAGCTTTTATCCACTCCTCGAATAAAAATCAACACCTGAGCAGTATCTGACACATCCGTTGATTCATCCAAGGCCAGAGAATACCACTCAAGATGATTTGTCAGACAGTTGAGATGATATATTTTCTGCGATGTCTTCTACCCTCCGCGCTACAGTATTTGCTGACAAACTGAGAGTTTTATATAAATTTACCTTTTCAGGGCACATTTCTTCGGCTACTGCAATTACACATTCTTTGATCATTTCTCCATCGGTGAAAAGTTTTCCACGTTTTGCGATTTCAAGAGCCACACGAAAACTGGCACGAGTTACAGCCTCTTGTTCATTATTGAGTTTCGTAAACGAAGATTGCTGCGATTTTAATCCACGCTTCAAAGCTTCAAATTTTTCTGTCCGCAAACTTCCCGTATATTGTGAGTATTTTTGAAAATGTTTCGTTTCATAATGACATTTAACATTATACTCTTTGAGAACGCCTATGGCTTCATTGCAAATCAAACTAGCGTTTTCTTATTGGACTCAATTACGAAATATTGAAAGTTCCATTGATCTTTGAATGCTCTGCACTCGCGGTCTACTTTTCGCTTCTTTGCCATACTTTCCATAGTAAATCACACCAAAAAAACAGTCTAATCAAAAAACTGTTACACAGATGTCTTTTAAAAACACACAAACACGTTTAAAGGAGTTACGCACTACCTTATTTCATAACAGACAGGTCCGCTTCATTCGGTTTCCCCAGGTGGACTGACTCGCGGTCGCCGGTCGCCGGTCTCGCCGCTAGCGATGGATATAGGGTACTACCACTACTTATTTCCGCGTGTAACCACGAGATGTCGCAAGCGTCGCAGTTGTGACAATACAATACAACACAATTTAGTAATTGAACACTAGCGTAAGCGCAGTGTTGCCAACTTAACGGATTTCACGTCATATCTGGGGGATTGGAGTGAAATGATTTATGAAGAAATATGATCCCTGGAAATTTTATTCTCCACTTTTTACTTTTAATCCACCCCCCGTGGACGAAAATATGGGTGTCTAGAAATTAAAACAGTTTTGGCCCTCCGAACTCACTGGAGTAGTCAATGTGGCCCTCCGGCTGAAAAGTTTGGAGACCCCTGATCTAGTCAATTCATGCTATGCAATTGCACTATATAAGTATAATAAATACAAAACAATACAAGAACAACATGTCAACCTCAAAGACGTTACATACTTTAGAGGCGGGGTAGAAATCTCAAAATGGGAAGCCAACAACAAGACAATTGTAGAGTTCTCGATTTTTAGTACTTTAGTATTAAACTGCCACGCGTCGAGTAAGGTCGTGTCCTACTAGTAAGTAAATTGCATTAAAAAGCGCCAAAATTCCCTCCTGTGTGATGAGAAAATGTTTCCATTACACGGTAAACAGTCGTAAAAGCAAAGGATAACATTTCATTTGTAAATACATGCAAATTACTTATTATTATCGATTATAAAAATAATACAATTGCTTTCCGCCCAAAGATTTTATGCGTCATTAGAGAACTCAAGGCCTACTAAAGTACAGGTCTGGATGCGCAACAGCCAAATTACAAAGTCGATGCCATGCCGTCGCTCAGTAAAATTTACTTTTTATAATAATAATCTAATGATTCTTTATTTACTTGCCTGCGGTAAAACAACATACAAATCAGCAGAAACAACAAATACAATAACAATCAACGCCATTTGCAAACTATCGTTGTTCATTATAGCTATTTGACACCTCGAAATTCGACTGGTCCCCAGGCCTCCTACTTTAGTCGGCCTTGAGACAGTATGCGACGGAACTTTTGAATTTTGAATACGAAAATGCCGCCCGCGTTCTATCTTTTGTTTCGTTCATATGCACATATTCTTTTAAGCGTCTATCTTTATCATACATGAATAACTTTTGAATTAAGAAATTATTGAAAATCGCTGAAAACAAAAGAGTTTTGATTAATTGCCACATTATATCTTGAGTTTGTGAGACTATGGCAAGTCTATTTATATAACGTCATTGGTCAACCTACCAGAGACCAAATGGGAAAATAATTCACCGACTCCAGATATTTTCATATCAGAGGGTTCGGCTCGGTAGAACTCCTAATTGGACCTATAAATCCTACTTATCCCTTAATATAAATATTTAAAAAACTTTTGTAATCCTACATGTATTTAAAATTACTCATTTTTGCATTTTTATATATAAATTCTTTGACAAATCCAATATGCCTAAATTTTGAATGAGAGCGCTAGGTATAATGCCAGTAGCCGAAATAACAAATGGTAATATTTTTATAGTCTGAGAATGCCAAATTCTTTTAATCTCATTTACTAAATCTGTTTATTTTCTTATTTTTTCAGAAACAGATTTTTAAATATTACAGGAATTTGGAATAGCGACATCAATGATATAAGTTATTTTTAAATTTTGTCATTTGAAAATATATCAGGTATATTATGACAATTTTTTCTGTCTGTTAATATAGTTTTATCATAATATATTTTATAAAATTCGTTTTCTAAAAATGAATTTGGTTTGTATTCATAATATGGTACTATATTGTGGCAGTCAATCAAGTTATGTTTAATTACCAAACTTTGGTGAATTATTTTTAAATCCTGATTGTGCCTAAATGTATACTCGGACGGCGCTAATACAGAACATCCCGATATAATATGTTCTATAGTTTCCGGAAAAGCCAAACATTTTCTACATAAATCATCAATTTGATTTCTAACTTTGATTATATGCTTACTGTAATTTTAAGTATTAATGACAATTAATACTAAAATTTATTGTCAGTGTTGATATTTCTTTCTATCAAATCAGCTGACAAGCATAACAACATGACAGTTGTACTTTTCTGCAGAACCTAATGTTGCATTTGAATTTCTGTGATTTTTTTTTTTTACATGAGCTCCACACAAGAGGCTCTGAGGAAAATGATTTCCCTCAGGGCCTATATCATCTTTGGGGATGCTGTGTGGTGGGTTTTTTTTAGGAAAGGAAGGAGAGGAGAGTTCTGGGAAGGAAAAGGGTTTAAGGGGTGGGTAGGAATCTGGGGTTCAGTATGTCCTGGTCATCCCCCTCCAAGACCTAGACAAACCTCACCCCGTGAATTCTGGGTATACAATTGCATAGACATTCACAACAGCCTTACTAAAAAACCTCGTGAACATTTTATTCAATTGATGCACGGCCGCGGATGTGAAAACATTACTAAAAAAAAATTACATGGAAAGATATATTACATGGCTTACACAGTCAGGGGGGTTGATCCATTTTATACGACTGCTTTATTAATCATTTCTGAACGAATTTTGGAATTTTTCCAATGTATTAAAAGTCTTGTATATTTCTTATTTTTGAAGATGTCATAAGAACAAATACCTTTATAGAAACTACAAAAAAAGTATTTCAAATAATGCTTAAGCCATTTAAAAATTGCAGTATTTTAAGCTTCAAACACGAAAAAAGTTGAAAAAAACAGCACACCCTAAACATATTCTATTAAATGGTCGAAAAATTTCGGAAAATTCAAAATTTAATAAACACAGTCCTCTTTTTTCTGTTTCATACAATAAAAAATTTTAAAAAAAATGAAGCTTAGTTTTAAATCAAAAAAATAGAAAAACTGAAATTCTAATGCATTGCTTGCACATCTTAAGATGTTAATTTCTTTGATACATTTACCAACACATGTATTAGATATTTGAGTTATATAAAAAAAACATCGCTCTGAAGAAATGCTCATAATATAAAGACCCTAAATTGTAAATTAGATTTTTTAAGTAACCTATAAAACAATTCTCTGACAGTTGAACTTTCAAAATACGATTATTGTGCAATAACTTGACTAAAACTCGTGTAAAACGACATAAATAACAGTAAATATATTAATTAAATGAATATAAGAGTGAATTGGTCATTATAATAGAAATTACAATCCCATATAAGTAAAATTACAACACACATCCGCAGAGCCAAATTTTTTTTGCAGCTCTAATTTTTGTCCAGCGCGAATGACAAATGCTCAGGCGCACTAACCAACGCCACCTTGCGGAAATGAATGAAAACAAATAATTTAAATAAGTACACTATTAACAGCGTTGCCAGCTCTAAAATACATGCAATGCGTTTTTACTGCATGGCCGAGGAAGTTAGCTTATTAGTAACAGATCGAGTTCGAGTGTACATGGGCTCTATTTATGTTGTTACAACAACACAGTTTAACGACCGTGAATGGTTTTGTTTTAGTAAGGCTGTCAGAGTTTGATTTTGACGTGTATCCCGTTTACCAAAAGATACTTTGGTGGGACATGATTATGATTATACAGTGATTTACAGCTTATTAATACATCATCATAGGTAACAGCAGAGGCCAGACACCCTTTAGCAATTGAAGAGCATCTCCATCTTTGCCTCTTTCCTTTGGGCATATGGTGCTTACAGAATGTATAGGAATCAATCATAAGTAGTCGACTCCCACCAGCCAGAGTTATATAGGAAACTGAAAATAAACGATAATTCAATAAGGTTACGGCCACACAGTTAGGTGCTCACTTGGTGCTATTACTTATAACCCATCTAACAAAAATACAAAAATATACCAGTGGTAAAATCAATAATAAGTCAAATGTTTCCTGCTTCATCCTGCAATTCCAAAATTCTTTGTAGGTGAGTGGTTCCCAAACTCTTTTGGTTCACGGACCCCTATTGTGGGTGGGCGTTTCAGGGGGGTGGTAGGGGAGACCCAGAGGAAGTTGTAGAAAAAAACCCATCCCATTACGCCCCCTTGTTGTGGAGTGGGCATTGGGCAAAAAAGGTTGAGAATCTAGCTCGGACCCCCTGACGTTGTTCAGGGACCCCCAACCCAATTTTAATTTTCCACGGACCCCTGAATGATCCTAATCGTCATAAGATTCTAACTTCACTTTACCTTGTTCTGAGATATGAGATGTCAAAGTTTGCAAAGACGATTTCTCATTATCTATTTACCAATTTCTGATTTTGAGGTTGAATCTTGTGTAAAGTATTTTAATTGAACATATTTTAACGAAAAATATTTAAATGGGACGTTAACTTACCATTTTAGAACATACCTAAACAAGCAAATAGAACCATATGCAACCAGCTAGGGCATAATTCATTGCAAAAGGTTCTAATTACATTTCCGTAATGCAATTCCAAACTAGGGCCATGTCATATCTAAATATTTTCTTTTAACACATGATAAACTAAAATACTTTACACAAGATGAAACCTCAAAATCAAAAATTGTTAAATAGGTTACGATAATTTGTCTTCGCAAACTTTGAAACCTCAGAACGTGGTAAGACGAAGTTAGAACCCTATCCACCAAAAGTGAGGAACTATAATGCGCCTCGTAACAACAATCAACTGTCAGGTACAAACAAAATAGAGAGTGTAAGTGATGTTAGAACCTTGTAACATAAATGGAGCTTGATTTTAGAATTTCTTCATACAAGTATCTACGGAAATACAATGCATTTGGTTCTGAAAATTGTTTTGGTTATAGAGATGAGCAAAATAAATGGTTTTTCATTCAAAGGTCATTTTTGAAAAAAATGTCAGTTAGAGCCTTGTCCAACCGAAGTGACGTAATTTGAACAGATTTGGTACGTCTTGTGGTCTTTGACCAGGGCTGTACTAAGAATATCCACCACTCTATTTAAAAATATATATATTTTAAAACAAACTCCACACAGGTAACATGGATGAACATGGACATGAACATATTCAGCAGTCAGATATAAATAAAATAAGACATTACTCAAGTTTATTTTATTATAAGTTAGGCACAGTGTGAAACAAAATACAACAAAAAAGTAGCAACAAAATTTGCATTTTCAAACAACTCGAGCAGAGAAGTGATTAAAATTTTAATGCTGCCAGGATCAATGAAAACAATTGATCAACCATAGATAAATATCAATGTTAACTAACTAACTAAACAATTTGCTGTTTCTCGGCAGAGAAGATAGAAGAGGATAGACCGCCACACAACTATTGTCTTGACATACTCTCCTTGCTTCAATCACATTGTCTCATATTCTAACTCTTGTTATAGTTCGACACAAATGTTTGATTCACTTGACGGCATTCGTGGTCGAGGGGCAAGACTCCCAACTCATAACCCGAAGATTGCGGTTTAGAATCCAGCGTGCACAAATAAATTATATTTGATTAATTTGCGGTATTTTGCAATTAATTAATTAGAAATAATAATATATTTGTGGCAAGTTCCATAGCGGAGGATACTCTCAGTATCGCCCTGGTATAAGACCACCATTCAGAATTGAAAAATTGGTTGAAATGGCTTTAGCCATGTTTGGTGACCAGATCTGAATAGTAAGGTACTTCCCCACCTTCCTCTTCCCCATCTCCTTCACCTCCTCACTAGCTTCAGCCTCACAACATACCCCAATAGGAGATGTCGTAGTCTCACTGGCTTCAGACGGGAGGAGTTGGGACTAGTCCTGGGTCGATCGTGAAAGACCTGATCGTCGAAACCCGCTCACGAGCCACCAAAGAGCGAGCGGGTTATTTATTCGTCAGCACCCGGGTCTCACGATCCGCGACTCGCGAACAACAAGACAAGAACAACGCGCGCACTCCCGCGACCCGTGAACCGCGACACACTCCGGCGACCCGCGATCTACGACACATTCCTGCACCCCGTGACTCACGGACCGATCGCCGGGTGCCGGGTGCGGGTGGGGCGAGACGTGTCACCTCCCGGAACCCGCAAACTGCGACACATTCGATATGCATTCGATCGCCGATTGCCGATCAACACACACACGTGTGTGACAGTATCCTGCTTCCTGCCCGTGTGTTACGTCATCGCGGGATTGTTAGGTAGATTCGGTTTTTGAATATTCGACTAGACACAGCGTCGTTTTAAATTAGAGCGTATCTTGGTATTGTTAATCAACGGGTGAAGTGCATTTCTTTTCACATTTTGTTAGTGTTGTTTTCATAAAAACTTTTCATTTTTCGTGTGAGTGTGAATGTAATTGTGCATTGTAATAGAAACTATAAACTGGTAAAAGTGTAAACTGTCTGACTTTAATAAAAAAGAAATTATAATAAAGCATTAGCTTACAGCTAATTTACTTATTTAAATTCTCAATAAAAGCTTCAGAACAACATTTTTTACAAGGTTTTTATATCCTCCAAAACATGATAAAATATTTTTTTTTACCCCTGAAGCATGTCTTTTTAAAAATTAATTTCTGGGACATGACATTACTAGTTACATGTGTGAGCAGTGAGAGAACGTTCACACAATTATAACCTGTGTTTTGTGTCGCGTATGACTTGACCGGTCTGGGCGGCGACCGTCTACCGCGCGGCGCACCCGTAGAAAGTAACTGGGTGATGAGTAATCGAGTTTCGTATTTTGTGTCGCGAAAAGAGCGGGTCTTCGCGACCCGCTCGTGATGCCAGTGGGTCGTGAGCGACCCGGGTCGTGTAAAACGATTGATCGACCCAGGACTAGTTGGGACTCTTGTGTGGAATTCATATAAAAAAAACTTGATCATGCCACATCTTTCTTGGGTATCCCCGACTTCCACAATTCGCTTTCACATCATAATTATTTTTCTTACACTCCTTTCTTAGTGCATCTGTTCTACATGTCCAAAGCATCTAAGTGTTACTTTTTTAAACTTATCCATTACGCTGGGGTTACACTCGTAATTAAAATTTACGGATTACATAAAATTTTGACAGGTCACTCACAGGAGCGTTTACATATGCATCCGACTTGTGGTAATTAATGATCACGGAAGTTGTTCGTAAGTTCGACCTGTGTAAATGCTCATGCAACCGTTTACATCTGTAAATTTATTTGCGGTAAGATGGCTTCCTGTCAACAACGACCTGCTACTGTCAAATTTATGCGATTTTGTCAATAAAGATTAAAAGGCCAAATAAAGTGTTGAAATAGATTTTAGCTTTAATTAAACAATTCTCCACGCGCTTTTGGCCGTCAAAGGCGGTAAATAATTTCGTTTTATCCGAATGACAGCTACCTGACAGCAACCAACTTCACTGACAGCAACCAACTTCGAATTCAAAATTTCAAATACGTAAATGTTAAAAACAGAAACATTAAAATTGGAAAGGATTGGACCGATAATTGAATAGAAGGATGCTCATTTTCCAGGAAACTTAAATAAGTGGAAATAAATACTAGTTTTGTAGGAAAAAAATCCTATGAAAACCATTGTCTTTTAATTTTTGACATTTCGCAACGGCGGCAACGGTGCATTTCGGAACTATTTCTTGCGGTAAGTCTCTTAGCTTATCAAACTGGTAAGGCTGGAAATACGCGCGGCGCGATTAGACCTGTCTAAAACTTCCAAAAGAGTCTGTAACTTGCTATAAATTACGTTAAGTGACTTTTGGTGTCATTTACGTTGGTAATTTGGCCATAAATCGCTTACAAGAGCGATTTACAGGAAAAAACTTATGAGTCTAAACCTAGCCTTACGCTTACATCAACCTTGTATTCTTTGCGGATGTCCACATTTTTACCACATCGGAGATTTAATTTTTACAGTACTATGGGGCTATTTAACAACCTCTCAAAACTAAAACTCTATTTAATTATGTGCAAACTTATTAAATAGCGATACTCTTAAAATAATGTATATTTGATTAAATGTTATTTTACGAGTAGCTCTAATGAACATCTTATCAAGAGGTTGTGAAATTGCCCCACAGTCTAATTTCATCCTTCCTCTGCCAGTTCCACACTTCACTGCCGTAATAAATACATAACAATAATTGCATAACTTTTGTGTACTCATATCAAGGGCGCTGCGTTTATTGCTTTCTAAACTCTATCTAATTATGTACAAACAGATTGTAGAACAGATCTGATTTTATGCCTTATACATATCAGAGATTGTAGGCACTGTATTGTTGACTGCAAGCTTTGCTTCTCTATGAATGTTACATTTTAATAAATCTTCCCTTTACCCAAATATACCGTGGCGGGTCGTGCGTATGAAAATTTTTACAGCTCGATAATGCATCATTAAGTGTAAAAGCGGAGGCCAAACAACCTTTGCCACTCGAAGAACATCTCCACCTTTGTTTACTTTGTTTGTCACTGCGCTTGTCCTTGAAAAATGTGTACGAGTCAATCATAAGCAGTTTTCTCCCACCAGCTATCGGTATATAGGAAACTGCAAGAAATATCAACATTTTAGAGCCAGAAACACATCTTACGTTTTTTTAGAAAAGTGATGGAGAAAAACAATTCTTTAAAATAAAATTCTGGGAAAACCATGCTATAAACACACAATTTTAATAAAAACATTACCTATAAGATATTAACACATTGTTAAAGGGACACACAACGCATATTTTTATACTGTTGGTGATTCGTGACAATGTACGGGGGTCAGAATAACCTTGCGGCCACTCTTTGCTATTTAAAAACGCTTATGAATTTCGATACGAGTTATGCCCGACCACCAAACAAGATAGGTAATTCACAATTAAGTGGTACTAACTGCTATTGTGTCTTCTGGCTTGGTTTCCATTTGGGGATGTAGACACTTGTTACAATCACAGATATATCCATAAGCGCGCGATAATTAGGGTTATTTTATAATCCACGATAGAAATCTGAGTCACGAGTCGATTCACATAAGAAGTTCACACAAAGCATACAATACAATACGATAGGGTTTACACTTTATGTTACGATAAGATAATAACACTTCAACGTAGAGCGAAATGACACGATACGATGATGGTTAGCAACGGACTGACGATAATGCGGTACTTGACTCCTGTCTACCATGCAGGTAGGTATCCTTAATGTGCGGAATTCCAAAATCTGAATTCCTCCGATATGCTAGGCCGATGTATAAACAAATACAAATGAAACCCATCAGCTTTATGAAACAGTTGGTAAAGAGCGGGAGACGCTTAAAAGCCAATACTTTTCCTCACTTTTTATTATATCAGGTAAATCGTTAAATAGCTTAGGGCCTACATATTCATAATGGTGTTGTGCAGCTGTCGTGTTGCATCTAGATACATATATGTTCCCAGATGATTTAGGTCTTCACTCAGTATTGAAGACACTTCAGATTCTTTAAAAACTTTTACAATGGCATTTTTTTCAAATAGTTTTGAAAACAGTAGGGCCTTCAATTTATCAAAAAGTTCACTGGTTGGAAAAACTCTTGGTTTTTAAGAATAACTTTAATGATCATTTTTTGGGTTATTACTATCAGATACAAATTTGTCTTATAGATGTTTCTCCATGCGATTATGCCATACTGCAACACTGACTGTACAAAAGTAAAGTAAACCATTTTAATATTTGAAAGTTTTAGGATATTTCTTAATCATATAAATATGTATGTTAGTTTTCTAATTCTTTTAACACAGTTATCAATATGTTTCTTAAATTTCATGTTACTTTCTGTAGCGATCCCTAGATATTTGACATCTGGGATTTTCTTCAGGATTTTACAAATATTGTTTTCTCCTACTGTACACGAACAACTGTGCACTATCACTCCATTATTGGAGGCAGGTACAGGATCATTAAGGTAAAAAGGCATATAAATATCATGTTTTTCTACATTAAGACTAATTAAGTTTTCATCAAACCATTAATGTAAAAAAAAATTAATATCTTCAAAACGTTAATGTCAGCATTCGCAGCTATAATCACATCTGCCCAGGTTATCCCTTTGATAATGATGACTGTCATCCGCATCTGAGATAACATTTTCATTAAGAGAAGACTGAACATGTCGTCGACATATACGTATAAGGAAAAGTATAGGCCCGATTACTGTGCCTTGTGGAATTCCATATTCAGAAGACAAGGATTCAATATGGTCTAAAAAAGACAAAAAAAAACCACACTAATCATATACTAATAATCTTATGCGTATTATTATTATTAAGAATTGACACTATATCATGAATTCAAGGAAGGAGGTAGCAACCTGGTACTGGATATGGACAGAAACTCACTAAGGGAACTGGTAGGACTACTAACGGGACACTGTCATCTCAGGAGACACATGCAATTGTTGAAACAACACAATCACATATCCAAAGAATAGGAACAACGAACATCGCATTGGTCTTCTTTTGGGTGGTGAATACCAATATACATTCTGTCAAAAACCTTTTCAAATAACCCACTGCTCACATTGGGTTTCGAGTGTCTTTCACAATAAATAGCGAATAGTCTATGAAGGTTAGCATTAGACTAATGGTTTCAAGGAGGTTGGAGGAACTCCGACAACTGTGTGAAGGAACTTTTGTTAAGAGTTCCATAAATTATTTAATAATAATTTATTTCAGATATATGCAATGGTAGTGAAATGCAATATATTCCGTATTTCGAAATAAAACAACAACAAAAAATTAGATAAAAAAGAAGAAAAATAAATTAGACAAAATAACAATGTATGCATAGAATAAAAGCAGAAAAGAAGTGAACAATATTAAATACAAGAATTAACGAGAGCCTTTTTAGATTCAGTTGGGGGATTCGCAACATCAAGCATTGGAGGTAGGGGTACACAATGGATCCTTTTCCGGTGTCGACCATAACCGCAAACTCCATTCATTTAAACCCAAAGTATTAGCAAACATCTTCTGACAAACCCTCTTTTTAACATTATTTAGTTTTAAAAAATATTCTTTTGAAATAGATCTTCTAGACGATTCTTTTCCTGTTTTTTTTCCTTTGATGTTAATCATACTTGAAACAATTCTTTTTTTTTTTTCCAACACATTTCTTTCGAAAATTCATTGAAAATTTTTTTACGTATTTCATTACCAAATTCTTCGCAGTGCAGAAATTGGCTTTTTTTGCAATATTCGGAAGAGCATGGTGGTCCCAATTTTCTTTCACTTTTTTCGCCTCTTTCTGACTTCTTTTTATTGGCCTCTCTCCAATCCTGCGGTTTTGGTACCTTGCACCTTTTTCTGTCTTCGTACATGTCACCATGGCAATCAGTCACAGGTGGACCTGCAAAATCAATCAAATAATCTTGATTCAAAATTGAAGTTGAAGCCACACTATCATCTGAATTACATTCAAAATTGAAAATTGAAGTAGGCCCAGGGAGTTTCATTTAGATTACGTCGGAGGGAGTATTATTTTGGATACGGATTTGTAAGTGGTTTACATTTTGAATGCCAATCGCATGGGAAATTTAATTTATTTCTTCAAGCAGGGGAGGTGAGCTGTGGACGAGAACGGGGCCAAGTTTCTTGAAAACATGTGCACAAGTCTTGTTTGAAGGCCGCAATAAGTTCTTCATCAGAATCACCTTCAGAATTATCACTTTCTATTTTTGCCACTGCAACAAATCAATCCAATGAGTATGGTATTAATCTTTCAGGCCAAAGTCAACCATTTTAGTTCATATTCAACATTTCAGTAAACTGGCCTCTTGTCGCCACATGTTTTTTGTAGGTACAGTTTTCTGATCCAATAATAGCTATTATTCTATTTATTAACATAAATATCAAAACAAATTAAACAGCAATACTGTGTAACTGATACTGCCGAGCGATTCTCTATGCGTTATGAGATCGAGATAGATCTCGGGCGAGATCTCCTGTCAGATTTGTGTGATTTTCTATGAGTGTTATTTGCTTTTTCTATGGGCCGATGTCAGAATTTTAACTGTGAGCTGTCACGTATTTTAGTTTGGGCCATTTTAAACATGAATTCATGCAAGTATGCATGATTATTTATTCATTTAACTCTCCGTCAGGCGCAACTAATCTGTGAGATGAAGTGGTCTGTTATTTGTGTGCTAAAGGGTAAATATCGCAGATCTAGGGGCGTGGCCTCCCGACTTTACCTCCTTCCCCACCACTCACAGAGGGCCAATTTAAGGGAAAAATCTATTTTGATCTTATATAATCTCACAGATGAATCGCGCCCGATCGTGTTAGGATTTGCATTGAAATATATTATAATAAAACGAATATAAAACTTTATTCCACTTAATTTTATTTGACCGTAACCGGTTTCAGCTCGTTAGAGCCATATTCAGACTGGTACAAATATTTCTTAGTCTACGGTTTATATACACAACACATTGGGGAGGGGGAGAGGGGTGGTCTACAAGAATTTTAATCAATTATAATAATTATATTTGTTGCTAAGTCGTTTTAGACTATCGAATTTCTAAATATTTTGGTAATTCCAGTAAGCTAATTACATTGGGTTTGCAGCTCACTTCAATGATGATTAGGGAAAAACCTTACAAGTAATATGAGTTACTAATGACCTAATTTTATTGTCAAATCATTATTATATTTATGAAGTATGGTATTTTTTATTGCTTTTTGAAGGGATACATGTTTACATTGGAGTTGGAATGGTCTAAACTAATTACATATTTTAATATCCAAATTATTATGAAAATTATACGGATACAAAAGCGGGGACTTAGCAAATGAATCTAATTGCTTTATCTTTTAGATTCATTTCCTAAGTCCCCCGCTTTCTAGATATGAATGTATACAGGGTGTAACAGGACGTACCCGAGGTATTTTAACCAGCGATTCCTGAGCATATTTGGAGTAAAAAATGTAAATGAAATTTTGGTCTCCGATGACTTTTTTGAAGACATTTTTTTTTTTTCTTCAAATTCAAACAAAAAAAATTCTTCCGCTTGTTGTCATTGGTCACTCAGCCAAGTAACCATTTGCTAAGTCCCCGCTTTTGTTACGGTCGAATAAAATTAAGTGGAATAAAGTTTTATATTCGTTTCATTATAATATATCATAATGGAATTCCACCATGAATTATCACTCTCCAAAGGAAAATCACACAAATCTGACAGGAGATCTCGCCCGAGATCTATCTCAATCTCACAAAACATAGAGAATCGCTTGGCTGATGGTTAACAAATCTGGTGGCAATATCGCGTAAGGTCATGTACAAAAGTAAAGTGGTCTAAAGTCTAAATAACTATAAACGTATACCAAACAACATAGAATTGCAAGCACAGTGTTGTCTTATAACTATAACTAGGTGAAATTTACCAATTTCTGTTCGGTTGATCAAGCAATTCCACAAAAAAAACTTTTCAATTATGTAGCGATAACAGTCAGTCTAAGGCACAATGAATAAATACGCAGTTATGCAGCACATCGATCACTTCAGATATGCAATTACGCAGCGACACTAAATGACGGGTTTTGATTGGCTAGTGACTCCTTCAATCAATTTGAACTAAAGCTTCTTGGACTCTAGAACGCAGTTCTGAAATAAAACATTTTTCATCAAAAAATGAAGTTACTCGGTATTGAAATATCATCGATGATATGTGTCATTTGGGTAATCAAGTATTTTCGAATGAAGATATAATTAATATTAGCTAAATTGCAATTATGATTTTTTTTATCTCTCAGGCCTCGGGCCTACTTTGTCGGAAGGTTAAAATATTTCCATTTTACAATAAAATCCAAATAAATGTAATATTTCTGAATGCATCCAAAAACTAAAAACTGTTTTTGAAAGGTGATGAATAAACAAAAAAATTATGAGATATCCAATTTTTTAATGCAAACATAAAAAAGTTTAAAAATGGTTCACTTTATGTTTTTGCCATGTTAAATTATTCATAATGAAAAAAATAAAACACATTCATATTTTATTAGGCTAATGTGATATAAATGTTACCATCAACTAACCTTTTAGTTGTTTCATGTAAAGATAATCATTGAAAAATTCCCAAAGTTTCAAAAATTATTTTCAAATTGAGGTCGGAAACTTTGGCTTCGTAAAAAAAAAATTTAAATGTTTCTATCATTTTGTGGTTAATTTTTAGACTTAAATATAAAATAAAATGTGTTTTCTCTTTACAACACCATTTAGATCATACTTCTCACATGGAAGTAAGGGAGACACAACAATTTGTTCTGAAAAGTGAACAAATTAGCCTGAGGGTTTCAATACTTCATTCTACTACAAAGGTACTGCAGATTACACGATACGATACGATTGTACCACCCCAGCCAGGAGTACTCCTGTCCCGGTGAGACCGGTACACCAGGGGGCACTGATTTGTTAGGAATAGGAACACGTGCTCTGAGGATGGGAAGGAGGTTAGAGTTCAATCGACCAGTATACATGGCAACCTAATAAGCCAATATTGGAATTTAGGCTGGGCGGGAATAAAGGAATGGATTGAGCGTTATAATTTTTTTTTTCTATTCCATGTGCGTTCTTCTTGAGTCTTCTCGGCTTTTCTTGTCTCTTCTTGGCTCTCTTGGATCTTCACGGATCTTCTTGGATCTTCTCGCCTCTGCTTGGTTCGTCTTGTTTCTTCTTGCCGCTTCTCGAATCTTCTCGTCTCTTTTCGGCTCGTGCTGCTTGTTTTTTCTCTTCTTGTTTCTTCTTGGACCTCCTCGTCTCTTCTCGGCTCTTGTTGGCTCTTCGTGGGTTTTCTTATCTCTTCTTGCTTTTCCCTGTCTCCCTGTCTCCCTGTCTCTCCTGTTCTTCTTGGATCTTCACGCCTCTTCTTGGCTTGGCTTGTATCTTCTTGCCTCTTCGAGAATTTTCTCGCATCTTCTTGAATCCTTTTGTCTCTTCTCAACTTTTCTTGGCTGTTCTTGCTTCTTTTCGTCGCTTATTGACTCTTCTTGGCTCTTCTTGTCTCTTCTTGGATCTTATGGGACCTTATCGTATCTTCTTGACTCTTCTTGCTTCTTCTTGCATCTTCTAGTCCCTTCTTGGCTCGTCTTGAATCTTCTAACCGACTCTTCTTGTCTATTCTTGTCTCTTTCAATCTCTTCTTGTCTCTTCTTGGCCTGTCTTGTATCATCTTGTGACTTCTCGTATCTTGTCTCTCCTTGGCTCGATATGACTCTTCTTGAATTTTATTCATCCTTCTTGTATCACCATGTCTGGCTTTTCTTGCATCTTCTTGGGGAATTTAATCGACCAGTGCGTAGGTGCAGGAACAAAGGAGATGATTGAACGTTGGTTTCTCGTTTCCCACTTCTTTATGCTCCCCACTTCTTCTGCTTCCAGCTACTCCCTTCTTTAATTTTGCGCCTCTACCAGTCTCTTCTTGTTTATTATTTTATTGTTGTGGCTCTTATTGGTTCTTTCTTGACTTATTAATTATTTTCGTTCCACTTCTTGCATTATCTTGCTTCCACCAGTCATTTTTTCTGCTTCTTGGTTCTTCTGACTTCATATGGCTTCTTCTAGCTTCTTCTTGACTGTCCTAGTCTCAGTTTGCATCTTCTTGCAAACTTCTTGGATCTTCTACCGTCTACTTGCTTCTTGCATCTTCATGGCTCTTCTGGGATCTCGTAGTCTCTGCTTTCATCTTCTTGCTTTGTTATTATTTTTTTTTTTATTAATTCTTCTGGTTTTATCTTGCTTCCTCAATTTCCTTTTTGCTTCGCTTGACTTTTCTTGGCTCTCCTAGTCTCTGCTGACATTTTCTTGCTTCATCTCGACTTTTTTTCTTATCGTGGCGTTTCTCGCCTCTTCTTCCAGCTTACAGATTTTTCTTAGTTCTTCATACTTTGCCCTGCCTATTCGTGGCTCGTGCTTCGTGGCTCTCTTGGTTTTTCCTGTCTCTACTTATTTCTTCTAGCCTCTTCTTTCTTACTCTTGGATATTCGAATCAGATCAGACAAGCTTTCGGATTGCACTTAATGCTGTAGGTCGGGATTTATTTCAGTGCATGAACTCTGAGACCAGCCATATGTATTCCTCTTTTTTCCTGGTTCTGAAGACCGTCCAATATCTAAATAAAATAAAATAAGAACCTAACCATGAAAATTAAAAAAATATATAACTTCTCTGTTAATTCCGAGTATAATACAAGGGACACCCTCTGAAATGTAATGACAAAAGACCCACTGGAAATTATCAAAATAATCTCTGAAGGACTAAAAAGACCTCATACGGGGACGAAATGCGTCAACAAGCATTTGATGAACACAAACAATTAAAATAAATATTTTAAAATCAGGCCGACTGGAAAAAACCGAACAATTAAGAAAAAAAATTCAAGAACGCCTCTCTAAGTGGTTTGTTTATGTTGGTATCCTAGTTCATCTACTACAAAGGATCTGCAGATTGGTGATTTATTTTTAGGTTATTATGCCATGTTGCGCTACCTCCTTCTTTAGTCAACGTTTCGGACAGTGTTTCAGTGTCCATCATCATGATGGACACTTGGCTAAAGAAGGAGGTAGCGCAACACTACATAATACCCCAAAAACAATCACAATAATACTTTTGGCTGTGAAAATCTCCACCCTTTGCACTCAAAAGTTTTTTGAAAATAAATTGTTTGAATTGAAATGTAATTAAATTTATAAAAATAAAAAACGATTCTTTTTTATTTTCTAAGAGATAAAATAGACATAATATTTGATTATTTGAAGATTTTCATTGTATGATATTTTACATAACAATCCCAATAGAAGTCCAGGTTTACTTAAGCAGGACTCGCAGTGCAATCGTGTTTCTTTTCTTCCACCCGGAATTTTTCTATTGGAAAACACTGCACAGTCCTTCTTAGTTTCAGTACGTAGAATATGCAATTTATTTATTAGTCGATCTTCTGTAGGCTGAGTAGTGGAGCGTCATCAAAATCGAGTACCTACTCGATAAATATTGAAAATTAAAAAAATCAATATATTGAAAATGTTGAAAAATAAGACTTTATTTTCCTATCGCCATAGTAGCGGGACTCGAGTAATACGGCAAACCGTGAAATATTGAGAAATAAGAATTTATTTTAAACGATACTCCTGATTTAAAAATCACATTTTGGTGGATTAAAGCCAAGACAATGTATCTCCACTTTTTGCGAAAATGAGTTATGAACTTGACTACTATAAGGAAAACCGAAATTTGTAAGCACAAAAATAACATCTCTAACTCCTCCATTCTATAGATATCTTCATGTTTCAATGTGTTAAAATAATATTTTTTAAGGGATTCAAATGTTTAACTATGTTTACCTCGAAATAAAGGTTTGTGGGGATACAATAGCAAACGATATGATCGCTAAAATAAAATACATTTAATATAAATTTATTTATTTTTCATGTACAAACACTTAAGTAACTAAATTTAAAAAATACATAATTAAGTTGGCTAAAAGATTTTTTTTCCTTTCATTTGTAAATCATCACAGGACCGACGGGGCTCGTGGTACAATTTAAAGCACTCTGGCACATGTAACGGGACAGCACACTTTTCACACTCCCATTCTGACTTGCTCTTCGTTTTGTTTATTGAGCATAATTTGCAATTTCGCAATGGGTTTTTGTTGATGCGGTTAGGTGGAATTTGTCTGGGGTAATGTGCCCATCGCATGTCTTGCGATAGCAGTGGACAAACTCCACCAAAGGGTCTTTCACGACACATATGGTCTGAAAGAGTAATCGACTCAAAATTTAGATTCTGTATTTAATAAAATTATTAACTGTCAAAACATTAATCCTAAAAAGATAATCACGATTTAGACATAAAACAAAACATTATTTTTCATTTAAAAAAAATGATTAGTTTATAGTTGATTTGTAAAAGGTTAACAGCATTTTGTTATATTTTTTTAATTACAATATATATTTTTTATAATTATTTTGGTTTTATTTGAAG
Source organism: Limnephilus rhombicus (assembly GCA_929108145.2). Classification (NCBI taxonomy): domain Eukaryota; kingdom Metazoa; phylum Arthropoda; class Insecta; order Trichoptera; family Limnephilidae; genus Limnephilus; species Limnephilus rhombicus. The sequence continues at coordinate 33,327,862 of OV815284.1, read as the reverse complement.
TACAAAACCCTAAACTAATTATTCAATTACCTTTAAATTGTTTAAGCATGATAATATGTCAAATATACACTTTTAAACTTCAGTACCTCTCTTAGGCTAAGTCCGCACAGACAGGCGGCTTGCTTAGCGCCTAGAGCTTAGTGTCTTGCATTCTGGCTACTTGCTAGGATACACGGTGGCCGAACTGAAGGTGGTTTGCGTGGTGGGTCACTAGGTGCCTTGGTCATTTGCTTGTCGGCACGTTGACGAGATGTCACTTTCAAAAATAGCTCTAAAACTTCTACTTACAGAAAATTCATATTTAAAATATACCATTTCATGGTCTTATCCATCATGTTGGGTTCATGACATAAATAAGTCACGTTCAAGTCATGGGGAGTTTAATGTTCTATATAAACGATATAGATTTTTAAACAGTGCATTATAAACCAGAGAAATTTTGTTGAATTATTTCAACGGAATTGGATTGATTACCTGGCAGAACAACTCATTGCCTGAAAACATAATCCAACGCCATAACCATAATACAGGGTTATGGCGTTACATATGGATGGACACTGTAACGCTGTCCGAAACGTTGGCTAAAGAAAGAGGCAGTGTAACACGGCACAACACTCCAAAAACAAAAATACTTTTGGCGGTGAAAATCTAAAAACGTAGGTACATGGTTATGAATGTATACAGGGTGTAACAGGACGTACCCGAGGGATTTTAACCATCGATTCCTGACATTATTTGGAGTAAAAAATGTAAATGAAATTTTGGTGTCAGGTGATATATTTTTTTAATTTTTTTTTCTACAAAAACATTAAAAAATGGTAGATGTTGGACAGTTGGAGGCGGGGTGAGGGGTTGGTTGGTTACTTGGCTGAGTGACCAATGACAACCAGCGAAAGAATTTTTTTTTGTTTGAATTTGAAGAAAAAAATTTAAAAAAAAAAAAAAATGTCTTCAAAAAAGTCATCGGAGACCAAAATTTCATTTACATTTTTTACTCCAAATATGCTCAGGAATCGCTGGTTAAAATACCTCGGGTACGTCCTGTTACACCCTGTATACATTCATAACCATGTACCTACGTTTTTAGATTTCACCGCCAAAAGTATTTTCGTTTTTGTTTTTGGGGTGTTGTGCCGTGTTACACTGCCTCCTTCTTTAGCCAACGTTTCGGACAGCGTTACAGTGTCCATCATCAGGGCAGATGCAACACGGCATAACACCCCAAAAAACAAATCACGAAAATTCATAACCACAATTAACTTCTGAATGTAAAAAAAAAATCTCATCATAAATAAATCACTTTTTAGTACTAACCATCTTTCTCTACTTCGATTGCTACCTCTTCCCATAGTTTCTTTCTGCATTTTTATGGAGTTCATTAGCCGGATTCCACAGAGGTTCTCTTTTAAAAACTGATGAAATTAATATTTCATCCATTTTTTTCTTCTAAAATGCCTCGCGCCTAGTGGCAAAAAACCAACACGTTGGTTTACATCGATACACGCTAAGCGACTATCTAAACGCCAAGCACGAAGTGCGGCCGGTCGCGAAAATTCTAAAATGTTGGTTTTACTAAGCTACTCGCTAGGTGACTCGCTAGGCTCTAGGCGCTAAGCAAGCCTCCTGTCTGTGCGGACGTAGCCTAAGACATCATTATACATAATATACAATATCATTATCTTTAACATAGGTCAAAATAAGATTATCTTTCTAGGGTTAAGTCAAATTGACAAAATTGATAAAAAAAACTTCAATTTATATGGTACAATTAAATTATTTTATATTGAAATTCTATTGTAAAGTTCTACAGGCAAATCGCCGGCTAACGTCCTTAGAATCTTAGTACCACCGGCCGGCGATTTGCCAGCTTCAGGGCGCAATGGGTTAACGAGGCTGGTCACCGTCACGCACAGCGCATGGGAATGCAACCGTTCTAATGGAATATGCTTGCCACGAAGTGTGCAGGATTCATCAGAAGAGGATTAAAACAAAAAAATATATTTTTTGAAAAGTCACAAAACCACACAAAAAGTTTTGGTAAACTTTTGAAATCACTGGACATGCTTAATACTAATATATTTTAGACTAAACTAATTTGAATAACCTTAACTACTGTAAAAGACAACTTTTTGCATTCGGGCCGATGGAAAATACTGCATTCAAAATTTCAAATGAAAATTTGCTTTCACCATATGAGATGGCGGCCGCTAAAATACATTTGTATTAAGCTTGTCCGGTGATTTCGAAAGTTTCATTATAAGACTTCTGAAAAATTTTATACAAAAAATACACATAATGGTAAATATTCAACAAGTTTTATTAGGCACAAATTTTGGAAATTACACCACGTTTGGATAGATGATAAAAGATGCATCAAAATTCAATTTTTATTCAATCAAAGTTTAAAATTTTCCATTTAAAACGTTTCCTTTTGGGGTCATATTTAATTTTTGTATGGATTTGACAATTGTGAAGTATTGTTTCAATCTTAATATGCATGAATTACTTAGTTTACCCAAACTAATAACCCAATAACCTATTTTGTGCACTTAAATAGTTGTTTCTTGTAGTAATTGTTGAAATGAAGTGCAGTTCTGAATTTGTCAATAGGCCGTATAGACCGCAGCCTAGGGGTGGCAGCCTACAAGTAATTGATTATGATAGGTGGCAACTTCTAAGGAGGAAGCGTCGGCGCAAATGAAGTGGCCTATACTGCAAAATCTCACTAATCAGGCACTTCAATAGACCGATACGTCCAATAATCCGGCACCCTCCGCCCGCGCCTCACTCGCCCCTATACGCTCCATCGCCGCGTCGTCGTCTAGCAGTCTAACGTCAAAACTTATCTCATGTATGTTTATTTACCTGTTGTTTTGAAGTGTGAATAGTGTGTATATTCTCTTTATGAAATGCTTTGTATTATGATTTTTTCTCTATAATCCAGTAATCCGAACATTCCAATAATCTTTATTATTATTATTTATTTATGCTTATGAAAAGTATAAATCCGTCACTGATGAAGTGTAATTTCCATAATCTTTAATAACATTTAATCACACAACCACATAGAATAATAATAATATAACAGGTGGACAATTCAATAATTACTGATCAACGCAGAAGAAATGTACTCTGCATTTTTATACAAGAGTCCCAACTGTCCAGAGCCAGTAGGACTCTTGTACTACCAAACGGGCTACGTGGTTAGGTTAAGGTTGGTAGGGAAGGGAAGAAGATGAGGAAGAGGAATGTGGGAAAGAAATTCTATATGTATATGTGTGCTCATGGTTTTTATCTGCTTATAGATTGATAACATAGCAATGGTGTTTTATATTTATTATGTATAAAAATTATCATAATTAAATCAAATGTTAATCTCAACGTAAATACCTTCATTCAAACACTGTTGTGATAATTTATTACTGGATCAACAATTCTTCTTTTGACAATGGCAGATGAAATACACTCAAGAGTTTCTTGCGAAGAATACAGGCACTTGACACCAACTTCTATAAGTGCATTTACCAAATATCACTAATTTCCTTACATTGGATGTGGTGCATTTGGCTAAAATAAACAACATTAAATTTAATTAGTACAAATTCAAACAATTTATTTTTGGCACGTGTTTGTGGAATTCATTTAATATTTTGTTATTAGATTCGGATGATTTAAAAAGTAATTTAAATTGCATAAAAGTTGTTAAACGCGAAAAAATAAAATACTCAAATTTGACAGTCGTTCAACGAAAAACCAAAACACGAAATTTCATCAAAAAAACATAGACAACAAAACACAGAACTGTACGCTGCATAATCGAAAAAAGTACCAACCCATTTCCGAAACAAAAATCGATTATTATTCAAATAACTTAATCGGATACAGATTATCCAAGGTACGGACGACATAATTTATTATGATAACAAAAAAAAACGAGTGTGCTCTAGACCACAGGACTGAAGTAAAACTTCACTAACTTATGTCTCCCTCTTATCCTTACCCTCATTATCCTTATCCTCATCCTTATCGTCATCCTCATCCTCATCCTCATCCTTATCCTTATCACTCCCCAAGTCAAGCGTGCGTAAAGGCCCGACCGTTCGCCTCTCCCGATCACCGTTTGCATCATCTTTGTACTATTAAATAAAATCATTAATAATTGCATTGACAACCCTGAAATTTTCGCCAAAATAAAATTTTACGTACCGACGAAATACGAGGCAAAGTGCTACCTTCTTCTGTGACAATTTTAAAACAAACTATGAGGCTCATACACCTATAAATAGATTACATCATTTTGGCAATAAATTTGGGAATATTGTAGACATGTTTGCAGATTCTGTATTAGTTATAAAAAGAAGTCTTTATAATTACTTTAATGAAATGTTTATTTTAATTTTAATTTATTTTATTTTTTACTATTAATTTAATCATTATAATTGTGTACAACGTACCTGCCTAACTATTATTGTCTATCTTTGTAAAAGCCCACTAGGGCGTAAATAAATAAATAAATTATATACAGCGGGTACCCGGCATAAGTTAGTGAAATTTTACTTCAGTCGTGTGGTCTTAAGTATAAAGCATACTTTTTTTTAAATTTTAGATCGAATCCCGGCGTGGACAAATACATTTTATTTGGTTAATTAGCGTTATTTCACAACTAATTCATTAAAAAAATATTCAGTATATTTGCGGTACTTTCAGAATTGAAACGTTGCTTGAAATGGCTTTAGCCGTGTTTGGTCACAAGATCTGAATAGCCAGGTACTTCCCCACCTTCTTCTTTCCCATCTCCTTCCCCTCCCCACTACCTTAAGCCTCACTACGTTTCGCAATAGGGTATTTTCACAGTTTTTTTTATTATTGAAAAAAATTAAGTAAAAAATTACGATAATAAAGGAATTTTTGTTTTATTTTTACTACGACGAATAAATTTTCTATAATGTTTTAAAATACGCCTTTTTAAAATGCCGCCAAAACGATGTTTTCGCGCTCTGTGGTTGCCCAATGGCTCCGTGACGTCACCGCCGCCGAACATCTTGTGGTCAGTTCGTAAGTTGCAGTTGGTGTTATTTATTTACTTCCAGTTTGCTCGAATTAAATCGTTATGTTTATCCTATATCTTCCCACTTGCGAAACATATATAGTTTGGTACATATGTATACAAAAACTATAAGAAAAACCCAAAATGAGATGTTTAAACGACCCTTTCTAAAGCGATAAAAATGTCGACCGTATGCAAATGTTGCGAGTGCGTTTAATGTGTTTGACACCAGTGCCGAAAGGATCAATGACGCTAGTTCCTCGGAACATTATCTATTAAAATACCGGTAGAACAAGGACACCATTCACACCTGAAGGCTTTGCGCTAAACATTGCAATCCGTTTTTTTTACATGAATACCACACAAGAGTCTCAACTGCTCCCGTCTGGAGCCAGTGGGACTATGGCATCCCCAATTGGGGTACATTGTGAGGATGAAGGCAGTGGGGAGGGGAAGGAGATAGGGAAGAGGAAGGTGGGGAAGTACCTGGCTATTCAGATCTGGTCACCAAACACGGCAGGAGCCATTTCAAGCAACGTTTCAATTCTGAATGGTGGTCTTACACCAGGGCGATACTGAGAGTATCTTTCTCTGGAACGTGCCGCAAATATATTATATATTATTTTAAATGAATAAATTGTGAAATACACAAATTAATCGAGTAAAATTTATTTGCCACACCGGGATTCGATCCCGCGACCTTCGGAATGGGAGTCAAGCGCCTTACCGCTGCACTACGCCGGCCGTCAAGCCGTTTGTTAGAGAGCGAAATTTATCGAACGGACCGTACGTTTCTGCATTGTGAATCAAGGGTTTTTCTAGTATTTTGGGGCTCTAGACCAAAGGTGGCTGCCAAATTCAACAGGCAGACTTGTGGTTTGTACAGGGTCAGTAGTAGTGAACTATCTGCTGTATCGGTGGGCCCTATAGTACAATACCCCCAGCTTCTGAGAAACTAACTTGACTCTGGCTTCGACGGAGCCGGCTTACTTTTTTGCAGATTTGAATTTTAACATAACAAAAAAAAAAAAATTGTTATTGAGCATTTACATTCGTAATTTAAACGTGGAAATACCCATGCTCACAGTCATTAGATGGATATCTACACAATATGACGGCCTCCGTGGTCGAGGGGTAAGGCTCTCGACTAGCAATCCCGGCGTGAACAAGTATATTTGTATGTAAATAGTAATATATATTTAATATAGGAATATACATTTAAAAAAAAAGAAAGACAAACATTCTCGGGTTACGAATAACTCAACAATATTTGAAAATCTCCTACTACCACCACAGAAAGCCGAAAATGTTGCTTGTGTTATGATGGAGGACCTAGCCAGCCTAGGAATCGAACACGCGACGCTTGGTGGGACCCAAACGCTTGGTCTTTGATAAGTTGTATTGCATTTAACAATTTATTCATTTACGGCACGTTCCAGAGTGAAAGATACTCTCAGTATCGCGCTGGTGTAATACCACCATTCCGAATTGAAATGTTCGTGAAATGGCTTTATCCGTTATTAGTGACCAGATCTGAAAAGCCAGGTACTTTCCCACCTCCCTCCTCTGTATCTCCTTTCCCTACCCTTCAACCTTACAGCATACCCCAATTGGGGAAGCCATAGTCTAACTGGCTCCAGATGGTTGGGAGCAGTTGGGACGTTTATTTCAATATTCACTTAAAATAAGGGAAATTTACTTGTAAAATGGTCAAAATTTTAATCATCTTATGGCAGGGAAGTTAGGTTACGAAATGTCACTTGCAGTTTTGTTCAATATAATAAGGACCAGAATTAATTTTATGTTGTTAAAAATATAATACAACGGATATAATATGAGAGTTTGTGCATACAAAATGTTTTTATTACAGTATCGTCTTAAAACCCCGAAATTCAGGCTTAGAAAATTACTGTTCTCATTCTAATCGTAGCGTCTATTTTAGGCAAGTTGTCGGGTTACGCCCTTAAAAAACCGTTTTCAGCCATTACAGCTGAACAACATTGTATAAAACTCTAGGAACATAACACGGGCATCTTAAAAATGAAAAAAAAACGGCAATAACCGCCAACAAGTCGAGAATGAGAACTTTTGATAGTAACGCGGTGATAAACTTCTGAACGTTGACGGGCGTGACGTCATGATTCGCTCAACCAATCATGGGCCGTTTACCGTTATAGGCCGTCAGGCCTATTTTGAAATCAATAATTATGAATGAAAATATTAAAAATAAACTTTTTTAATGTGATAATCGTAATCAGAAAAATAATATTTAAATAATCCACATATTTTTAGCGGTATCCCTAGTTTGTGAAAATACCCTATTGGGGATGCCATAGTCTCACTGGCTTCAGTCGGGAGCAATTGGGACTCTTGTGAGGTATTCACATAAAAAAATCGAGTGCAATTCACACGCGGTAGAAGCGAAACTTTATCAAAACAATCGAACAAAGACATGATATACCAAAATCGTTACTATACAACTCTGTAAATTTATTATCTGTTCGTGCTATATTGTGGCTTAAAATTGCGAGTCAGCATACATGTAAATCTGAATATAATAAACTAGTGGTTCATGTTCATAATACAAGACTAACTGCAAACGATGGACTTATAATTCCCAGATACCTAAATAAATACGGTCAAAGAACTCTAGAATACCTTGTTCCAAGAATTTACAACATGTTACCCAACGCAATAAAAAGCTGTGAATTGAGTTTCAGAAGGAAATGTACGCTAAAAAATGGTTAAGTGAAAGAACTTTCTTGTACTAATCTTTGTTTTTCCACTTTTCGTTTAATGCTTTTTTCCATTATTATTTTCTTTTTATTTCTTTCATTTTTTCTATTCTGTATTTCTTATATAAAAATTTATTAACATTTTTTTTTCCAAAATATATGTTTTTTTTTGTATATACATATAAAATGTAAGGGAACGTACCCATACTAAGTGACCAACTTTTTGCAATTTTTAACCCGCCCCCCCCCCCCCGGTGACCAAAAACCTAAGCCCACCGCCTCTCATTTGTACCAAGTGTGACATTTTGAAGACCCCCCCCCCCTAAACGTGTCACGTAGTATGGGTACGTTCCCTAATAATATGTATATTTTATGTACCTATCTGAATTAAAAAAAAATAAATGTCAAAAGAACCCGTTGACAAACTGATATCAATATCAATCAGTTTAACGGGACTTAATTTAAAAATGTAAAAAAACTGTCAATAAATAATAAAGGAATTTTATTAATAAAAAAATAAAAAAACCAATTGCAAAGTGAGGTCAGAATCAAAGCGGCCAATGAGCGCAGAACTAGCGTCATTTCCGTTTCATATCTCAACCAATAGGAGCCTTGAAAAGTGACATCATAATCAAAGTGGCCAATGAGCGCAGTTAAGTTTGATGCTTCGCAAGTGCTGTAATGCGTCATTTCCGTTTCATCCAAATTCCAAATCACAACGGGCTAAAGAAGTTTCACTTAAAAAAAATTTATAATTATGACGAGGTCTTTACAAATAATAAATTTTTATTAGGTAAGTCGGGATTCGATATTCGGGCCGTGGTCAATACATTTTCATTATCATTCGATTATGCATATCAATATCCAACACCGTATTATTTTTTGTAACCTGCCTTGTTTATGGTTGTATTGCTTTCAGTGGTTATCTCTGACAACTACTGTCAAAGATGATTGGTTTATTTATGTGTCAAAGTCAAAAGTTCTAAACTTCAGAAAGTTGTGGTGGTTTTTATGTTTTGTGCAGTTTTTGTTTTGTAAACGAGAACCAAATTAACAACGACTGTTTTCACGATAATATAAGTTTTGGTAATTATCGGTTCGGACTGGCCACGCTTATTACGAATAATTTTTAGAAAAAAACTTTAGATTCGCCTTAATTACTATAAAAGGAAACTTTTTGGCTTTGGGGCGGCGGAAAATAATGCATTTTAATTTTCAATTGCATAAAACCAAAATTCACTTCGCGAACCGACGCAGCGAAAATCCGCGGCCGTAGCTGTCACTTGCTGTCACTGTTATGGACTGTAGCTGACTTCGTGGGATACCTACATGAAATACCGCGAATCACAAACCATGTTACACAAACCTAGCGTAGCCGCTAAGCCACTTGAAAACTGGGATGTTTTTCTTGCCTTGACGCGAGTAGGCGTTATAAAGGGGCACTTTCTTTTGTATCACAAACCATGTTACACAAACAAGCCCGCTAGACAAATTTCGTAATTACGCGCCTTATCCCATGAAGTCGGCTACAGTCGTATTAGCTCTTGTTAATTTATCAAGGATACCAACATCACAGTGACATGTACGGCCGCGGATTTTCGCTGTGTCAGTCGCGAATCGAATTTTGATTTTATGCAATTGAAAATTAAAATGCATTATTTTCCGCCGCCCCAAAGCCAAAAAGTTTCCTTTTATAGTAATTAAGGCGAATCTAAAGTTTTTTTCTAAAAATTATTCGTAATAAGCGTGGCCAGTCCGAACCGATATTTACCTAAGTTTTTTCTGCAAACGATTGTGTTTAAAACGTGTTATAAAATGACGGTACAATAATCATTCCATTGCAACAACCTTGCAATGCTTATTGTTATTATTTCCCTTATTCAGTTTTTTACAGATGCACGATCCTTACTGTTGTTTTGTTCTTCCCTGAATAACAAGTGTTAGGTCCGTGTGACGCTAGTAATAAGATTTTTGTTTAATGTCACAAAGGCATAACAGGCGATATGCCCTTGTGCTTCTAATTTTATGTCTAAATTTCTAGATTTGCTCATCATTATCTCTAAAACGGCTGTATGTTAGAGATAGAACTTTGTGTCACTAATAGATATGATTATGACATTACCGAAACCAAGCTTAACTCAAAACACCAATTTTTGTAGTTAGGCCCCTGTGATCCTAAACCCCCGCTATGCCCTGGTAAAAACAATTGTCTAAAATTCCGGATTTTACTATATTACTGTTGGCACGAATATCTTGAAATCTAAACCGGTTTTACAGTTTTACGAAGTCTCACTTATAAAAAGTGTTTCCTAATTATAGTGTCTTTAATTCTTTTTAACACTCCAATACACGCGCCCCCTAGTGAGACATAAATACACGCGTGTCATCTGTCAGATGACTGTTCACTTATTTGTCAAAAGTGAATAAAAAAAAATAAAAAAATTGTCAAAAGTGAGCTAGGCAAGCTTGGGGAATACTAGGGCGGGGGACCAGGCTCCCCTCCCTTCATCAAACTTATGACGAAAAAACAGAACTGGTCATCTGTGAGATGACACGCGTGTATTGGAGTGTTAAATAAATTAAAGTGTTTTGAATAACCAAAACCGGCAGAACTGAGTACATAAAAGCTATAAATGTATTAATTTAAAATTTATCTATTGGATGCATTACAAATAAGTGTATCTTTGATTGTGTCACTAATTTACTAAGGGTGGGTTTCTTCATTTACCGAGAATGCTAAATGAAGAAACCCACCATAAATGTATATTGTTTAGCCAACAACAAGAGCTGTGAATGTTTACTATGAATTCCTACCCTGTTTTCATTTAGACATGATATCAATTGGCAATGTCTTTTATTTTGTTAATATATTATTCATGTCTTACTCTGCTTCTCAGTTAATACGGAGTATTTCTTATTCAAACAATTAGATTTAGCTTTATTATCATGAAAAGTGAGTACGTTGGGGGAGATGAAAAAATGTGCATGTTACATTTTAATTTTGTTAAAATTAATTCACTTACGCAGAACACCAACTGCACTACGCTATATTTATTTGGTAAATATGCAGTTAGTCCACCTCACCGATAATACGGAACGTTCGTGTTGTTGAAGTTTGATGCACGGATAATACGGAATGTTCCTTTTTTAACTAATAGACAATCAAATATGACATTTGTCGGAAGTACCAATCTTATAAATTAAATTCTCTAAAATAAACTCGCATTTCATCATATTTTTAAAAAACATCCCAGGTTTTGAATGGTTTGTTGGCAAAGCAGGGTTTGTCTAGCGGGTTTGTGTAATTATTTTAATACATTTCTTTCCATGTTCTACTGTTATAAATACAGGTACAAACTTGTCAATGATGCATTCACTTTGCTTTACGCAAAAATATTTTTTCTGTGATTGGCAGCATTGGTGAAGTGTCTATGAAATGTTAAAATAAAAAACATGGCGTTACCGCGTGAGTGAATTAATTTTAACAGAATTAAAATGTAAAATGCATATTTTTTGCATGTTTTTTGGGCTCCCCCGACATAAATACTCACTTTTCATAATAATAAAGCTAAATCTAACTGTTTGAATAAAAAATATTCCGTATTAACGAGTAAGCGGTTTAAAGCACAAATAATATCTATTTTTATATTACATTTCATAGACATTCAATGCTGCCAATCATAGAAAAAATATTATTGTCATATAAAACAATAATTAATTTATTCATTTAATGAAGTGAATGTATTATTGACCACTTTGAACCTGTACAAACCATTCAAAACCTGGGATGTATATCTCATTGATGGATGACACGCAGCTTGAACCTCAACTCAGTAGTACTGGGAATAATTTGAATTAGGTACTATTGTTTTTATTTTGACTTATTGAGAAATTATTTTATAAGGTTGGTACTTCTGACAAATGTCATATTTGATTTTGAATGGAATATTTGAGATTTGATTTGAACGGAATATTCTGTATTATCCATTAGACGTGGGTCGTTACGCCGTTTTCAAGAAACGTAACGAAACTAGTTTCTTCGTCGGCGTAACCTGTTTCAAAACAGGTTATTTTTGTAACTAGTTATTTTCATTCAGCTTCAGTTACACACGAAACTGTATACCCCCACCAACTATAAAGTTACACACGAAGCGAAACTAAATTATAGCACTCTCTAGTATCTAAGTGTTTGTAGCTATACAGTGAAATCAACGTATATGAAATTAACTTCCCTTCATACTTTATTCAGACTTAGGACTGACTGCATTAAATGTATTTATGATTAATTTTGATAAAATTTGATGAAATTTCACTTTACGCAATTGAAATTTAAAATGCATTATTTTCCGCCACCCCAAATGCAAAAAGTTTCCTTTTATAGTAATTAAAGTGAATCTAAAGGTTTTTTTCTAAAAATTGTTCATAATGAGCGTTGACAGTGCGATCGAAAATTTACCGAAAGTGCTCAATATCATACACAAGTACAACGACGAACTAAAACATACTGAATTATTTTACTTTAAATTCAAAAAATGGTCACTCGCTTTCTAAAAACGGAACCCACTCCCGCTTACTCGAAAATGTTCAATTCAAAATCTTGCATGCTCGGCCGGCCGGTAAACGCAACTATGCGAAACGCAAAACGCGGCGAAACTACTCTGCAATCAGTTACTCACATCACACCCACCACAGAAATAACGCATTTACAAAAATAACTACTTGCAATTTTATCGAAACTAGTTATTGTATCTAGTTACGTTAAATAACGCCTACGCCTATTATCCATGTATCGAACTTCAACAAGGAACATTCCGTATTACCCGTGAAACGGGCTTATACATTTTTACCATTAATATTATTATGTTTCTTGACAAACTTACAGTTGTATCAAAACCATTTGACCTGTTTTATAATAAAAAAGATGTGTTCAAAGTCAAAGTGTTTTATTTAATAAATCTGAATATATTCCTTATTTAATGATATAATCGGTGATGCACATTTTATCAGGAATTTTTTTAAAAAATTTATTGGGTGATCAATGCTAAAAATGATATTGATTGTTCTTTGTGCTATGTTAAAGCCATGTTGTACTTCCTCCTCTTTCTTTAGCAAAACTTTCAGGCAGCCTTTTAGTGTCCATCATCAGGGCATACGTTTAAAGTGTAGATAAAGGTGTGTTTATCGGCGGTGGTTGTTGACTTTTTGTATAAGGGATGCTGTAGTATATTTATACCTAATATCAAATATAAAAGTCTTTGGACTAGCCCACGAACAAGATGCAATTATCGACAAAAATAGTCAAATAAAATTATTAAAATTAGCTCTATACAACCTTTATGCTTCACATTAAATACTACAGTTCCCTAATAAAATGAATTAAATAGGTATTCCGAAAGATATTCAATATATCAATAGGACTCAGCTATTTAAGACAACAAATAACTGCCTAAAGGTGGTCAGGCAAACAAATCTCCAATGGTACTAAGTCCGCTCGCTTCGGATAAGCTATTCTGTGCACTATGCCTATAAGCATTAAAGTCATTTTTTGTGCGTTAGATGCTCCAATGGAATTCGTATTCGGCCTTACTTCATCCATAGCAGGCTTGACTAAACGCGCATGCGTGAATATCAAAAATATCACACTCGTTCATGCATCGTGGACGCGGAATGAACGGAGCATCCACTGTTTTGCTGGTGTTGGTGAGTTTACGTGACGTTCGAGCATTGAGAATGTATAGGTACATATAACATATGTATTTCGACCTGCTCCGTGTGTCATGTTGTGTTGATCTCTGAGATTGGAACGGTGGCAGTGTCGTTATTGCAGTATCTAGTGCGGTTTACGGCTAGAAAAAAAATAAATCTAAGGGTTTTTAACTCGGAATAAATACATAATAATTATTATTATACTTATTTTAAACCGAGAAAAGAAGTATGTATGGACGGACTGCGACTGGTGTTTATTTGTGTAGAAGTACTATTTTGATAGGTACCGTGTTGCCTCTGTCTAATCATTAGTAAGAGTGCTATAGCATTATTATATCGTTAAATAACATCGCTAAATGTATTTGAAAATGTATTTTGAAGCCATAAGTATTTGAAATACAAATTACAAAATACCTCAGCATCGTGAAATTGAAATACCTATTACAAAATACATTTTTAGGAAGTAATTGAAATACAAATACAAAATACGTATTTGTATTTCAAATACATATTTCAATTACAAGTAATTCAAATACTGCCCAGCCCTGATTATATCAATACATTTCACTTTTACAGTAACACCATGCTTAAAAATGCAGCGGCTTATGGATTATTTAATAAAATGTTTAGTATAAAAACACGTTTGAGCTGTTAACCTAAAATATGCATTTGTCTTTTTAGATTTGCTTCCAGTGTCCTTTGACCACTTTTACACGACAATGTAACTTTACTAGACATACGTACGACGTATGAGGCGTACCTGATTTATTAAACTGTATTTTGTTTCATGTTTTAGATAATTTACGTGTATTTTAAAAATAATTACAACTATCATAGTGCTCAGAAAACTGACTCTTATATAAATGCTTTAGGGAAAAAATGTCATTTTTATTCTCAAACTCTAAAAAGTTAAATATTTGTAGATTGCATACAATATTAATATGTATATGTTCATAAACAAATCCTTATTTTAAAAAATGCTCATGACAACGGCGCATAAATCAATAGGATTGATTGATTAAACTCAAACAGACGTAAGTTCCACACGGTACCGCCGGCCGGTGTTGATATTCAGTAATGTTTTATCTGCTCGGTAATATTTAATTTTGTTTATATGTATAAGCATCGCCCCAAAACAATTATTTTAAGTTATTTATGATTAGTTTAGACATGAATGCGTTATTTGAGCAAAGTTTACACAAAGAATGATCATGTGAAATAAATTTAACTACGGTTTTAAAAAGTATTATTGGTTGGCAAGATGAAATTGAAAAATGTGCCACTTGGTGTGTCACCCATTCATTCAAACGCAGCCTAAAGGTTAACAGCAGTCCAATACTGGATAACACAAAGTGTTGTTTTTAATTCCATTGTCCCTATTAATTGGGGTTTTTGCGGTTTTCTATCGCCTCAATAATTAGATGACATTGGTTGGTTTAATATGGATGACTAAGAACATAATACTTTTAATTATGTGAATTATAAGTGCGAAAATTGTCCATTCTTGTGTTTATTTAACACTTTTCATTTGATTTCAGCCGTATACATTGTGGGAAAGCAAGGAAAAACATTGATCAAGTTGGAGAACTATACTTTCTATCATTATTGCTTCATGAGGAGAGATAAGTTAAAGTCTCGCTGGGCTTGCTCCACACATAAGACCAGGGGCTGTAATGCGGTGCTTCACACATTGCAGGAGGAGATTGTCTATGTTAAAAATGTGCACAACCATCCTCCTTCGCTAACCCCTCGTTAACCCTATTTTAACTAACAGGGTTTTAACAGATTCCTGAGATTATTGTTTATTCTTATTTACAGAATATTTTTATTTATTACTTTTAGTTACTACAGAGGGACAAGCACGGCTATATTGATAACTACGCAATATCATACACAAACATAATAACTTTTGTTATTTACAGCTTTAGTTTAATTTTGGTTTAGTTCTGATAATATTTTTTTTACTCTTGACATTTTCAATGTCATCTTTAAAAGTTCATATTACGTTTAATCATTGAAGGCAATATTAGCACTCTCAAACGAAAATTTGAAACAGAGAAATCATGAAAAGCTTTGGTCGCATTTTATTTTTAATTTTTAATTTTTTTATTTAATTTTTTTTTATTTAATATAGATATATAGTACAATGGTTTTATATAAATTACATATAGGTACACAAATTATTTAAAATTGCAATCTCACCAAAGAAGAAACTAGTTCTTGTGCTTGATGAGCGAGTTACACTAATTATAACAGAAATAGAATAACATTATGCAATAGGTAAGTATACAATGGGAACAATTGAAACTTCTGGATTATCTATAAGTGTAGGTGTACATACATGGGATACGGTTACATACTAAAATATTATGCACTTAAGTGAAATTCGAAAAATCTAAATAAAATAGAGATTAATATAGATTGATAATACATAGAAAGAAAGAGAAAAACAGGTAATTATTAAGTTAATTATTCCCGATGAAGTGTAGCTTCATCATTATTTTATATTTTTTTATCAACACTCTTAATGACCTTTTTGAGATGGTTCTGAGTTGGTTTCATTCGAGTTGGCCGGTCACCGATTTATGTACTTACATGGTTTTCTTTTACACGCCTCGGAACAGCCTTTTTTTGTTGAGACAATTAACACATTATATTAATTTAAAAAAATGTGTGTACAATATGAATTATTATGTGGTTACATTAAATACTAGCTGGTACCCGGCATGCGTTGCAATGCCATTGAAAGAAATAAATTGATTCTCCCTGCATGCTCTTTCCCGTGCGTCCCCGTTCACCTCCCTAATCCCCTTCCTCTCCCGCGTTCCCCTTCCACCTTCCCCGCCTTCCTTCGTCACCCCTCCAGCGAACCCCATCTCTCCCGTTCACCTCCTCTTCCTGCCTTTCCTCCCTGCCGCTAAAATACACACATTTTCATTTATACAAATTTCATGACCCCAGAGCTTACCATTATATAAAGCCTATAACCTTCACGGGCCTGCGTACAACATATCACCAAAGTTTAATCGCAATCGGATGAACGGTAGGGCAGCGCATGAAATACGAACAAACAAAAAAAAATTGTTTTTTATGCAAGTTTTGTATATAAGATTAATAAGCATATATTTTGTTTTTATTAATTACTATAATTCCGCAAAAAGATTGCATACTATACCTACGTTATGTAAAATACACATAAATATAAAAAGTTATAAATACAGTAGGTACATGATAATTAATATTGCAGACAAGCAGGACCCTATATATTTTATTAACTAACTAACTAACCATCACGCCGTTTCTCCGCAGGGGTAGGCAGAGAGGACGGACCGCCAAACAACTCGGTCTTGGCACACACTCTTTGCCTCACTCACATTCATACATCGTCTCATACATACTCTTCTATTATTCTGACTTATTACTCTTCTATTATTTTATTATTATTGTAATATTATATAATTTTGTGAGATATTGTATGAATTGTGAATGTTTATAAGTCTATAACATTGTGTTCTCGTAGTATTAGCTATTTAGATTTTATTCTAAGTTCTGTTTCAAATTTTCGTTTGAGAGTCATTTTTTTTTTTTTTTTTACATTAACTCCACACAGGAGGCCCTGAGGAAAATAATTTCCCTCAGGGCCTATGTCATCTGGGATGCTGTGTGGAGGATCTAAATTGGTCTAATATTGCCTTCAATGATTAAATATTACAATTAATGGTGTTACTCAAAGTTATTCCAAAAGTGAATTAAAAATACATATTATGAAATATTTTTTTGCAATATATGTGTTATGATTCTGTAAAAATGTCTTTTTTCTAAGTAATGTAGCCAGGCACCATCGCAGTAGTGATCAGATTGTAAACATCCCTATTTGACATCGGAATGTGGCAACACCGAGTCAACGTGCATTCTGCCAGCCCATACCTCCGGGCATTTCTCTCATAATGGTACTGACAGACTTGCTCACTAACAAGCCGGCTTATGAGCATGCTCATTAATGACAGTTGATGACAACTGTCCACGTTTGCTCATAAATGAGCAAGCTTGGTTTTTGAGCTTTCTCATGAAAGAGCATGTTCAAAGCCAACATTTGAACACACATGCTCATGCTCATGTCAAATGGAGTCAGTTCCATTCGCCCAGAACTAAACAAAATAATATTATTGCTTGCAACGCAATTATTTAAGAATCCTGACATAAAAAAATAAGACGGTTGATTTGGTTCCAAGCAGTATTGGTTCCAAGATGTTAACAAACCCGAAAATGACTAAATAATAAAAAAAATGCTAATATCAATAGAGTGTGGTTTCATTGTGGAGGTAAAGGAACTTTTGGGAATTTGGAAATCTATTGTGGGTATTTTCGTGACCTTGTGTTCCAAATATATTCGTGATTCACATAATAAATCACGAAAAACAAGGTTTTTTCTTCTCCCCAGCGGGCTATTTTGACATTTTTGCAAAGAATGCGCAGGCGCAAACTGAAATCGGATTGAAATGAGCATGCTCAAAAGGGAACGTACCCATACTACGTGACCAACTTTTTGCAATTTTTAACCCCCCCCCCCCCCCCGGTGACCAAAAACCTAAGCAACCCGCCGCTCATTTGTACCGAGCGTGACATTTTGAAGACCCCCCCACGGGTCACGTAGTATGGGTACGTTCCCTAAGCCAGCCTGTTCACACATGCTTAGAGCAGGCGCGGCCGGCGCCTTAGTGCACTCGTGCAACGAACCACCAACAAAGTTGAAAAACAATTTACAGCTCATCGTAATCTTACTTAATGTTTTTAATTATAAAATTAAACAAAGTATTAAAAAAAATCTTTAAAATTGCAATTAATAACATACTAAATGTAAGAATATTGTAGATAAATACGGCAAAAACACTCCACCCGCGCGGTTAACACTGGCTAGGAACGAGAAACCGAGGTACATATCAATCTGCGCGTTAGACCTAAGCGCCCCGTTTGGCTAAATATTATTTTATATGCAGCCCATACGAAACATCTCCGGACCGTGGTTTTGACAAAACGTATCAAGAAAAATACCCCGACAGTGCGCCGCACGGACAGCGGAGATATCCGAGCGAAGAATCCAAGAATTCCGAACGTACGGCTCGAGCCAAGTAGGGTTTGAAGAAGTATTTAAGTAAAAGCATAATATTTCTCTTGTAAAATGCAACCTCGGGTCAACGGGTCACTGGTCAGCTTGTGATAGAGTGCTACGGATTTACATACTTGGCCTTGACTTTATTATTTGCTTTTTTTGCAGAAAGTAACCTTTTATTTGTGTGCGTTTTTTTTTACTTATTGCAAATTGCAAACTTCATATCGACGCTCATTGGGTCAGTAAACACCCGCCATCGTTTGCATCCTACGCTGCAAATTAAAATTGCTTGTGCTTGTGTTAATTATTGTGATATTAATTAATATCCGAAGGTCTTTCAAAATAAATACCTTCTCTTCTTTGCCACTAATCCTCTAAAACTAATAGATATAATATATAAAGAAATGAACCATAGTGTAAAATAGCAAATAATTTATGATTTCTGAAATTTTTTAATGCAGTATCCCCGCTTGCAAAGTTGTATCTTCCAAGCATAAACTAATATAAATGTGTTTATCGGATAACGAATTTGTCAGGTGAGTATATCTGTCTCTGTTTGCAAATAAAATTGGGTGATTGAAGTCTTCGCTCGGCAAAAGGATCGAAGAATTGATCTTCTCTATAAATAAGTAAGATAGTGCATTTATATAAATTACATACATTACGTTTTTGATGAAATCGGTGAACCACCAAAAATTTAAGGCACCGGCCGCGCCTGGCTTAGAGGCTTCCCCTTCCACCATATAATCCATTGAGCATGCTCACGAATCAAACGGCTGTTGATTTGTGAGCATGCCCATTTGACTTCAAATGAGCATGCTCATTACTAGCAACGTCATTGACACACATGCTACTAGGTAGCATGCTCTTTGGCTTCTAATGAGCAAGTGTGTCCGTAGCTTTAGTGCGTTCTTGCTTCAATAATTTAATAAGCGGTAATTTTGTAATTTATTTTTCCTAAATAAACCCTCCGTAAATTCAAAGCAAACATTGTTTCATTAACATGCAAAATTCTATATCAGATAGCTGGATTGTAGATTATTACAGTAATATTTAAAAAAAATCATTGTGAATAATTTTATTAGAAAATTAAATTTATTAGTTGATATTAAATGAAGAAAAACTTAATTGGGGAACCCCCACAAGCATGTTATGTGTGATAACTGATAACTCTTCAGGCTAATTTGTTTGGTTTTCGGAACAACTCATATAGGTCTCATAGAAATCGTTTTGTCTCTCTTACTACAATGGTTGGAAATATGATCTAAATGGTGTTAGAAAGAAAAAAACACCACGCTCTTATTAAAATCTAACCCTAGCTCCACACTACTTTCGAAGTTGAACGAGGTTAGCCGAATACGATAGTGCGGAGAGGCACTTCGTCTTACTTCGTCCAACCTTGGCTCGCCTCGGGCGACTTCCATTTTTTGTCGGTTTTTGCGCCCGAGTCAAAGGACTCGAAGTTGCACGAAGTGCCTCTCTACACTACTCGGTTAACTTCAGTTCACTTCAATACGTCGTCGTGAGTACACGTGCGTGCTAGTAATTAGTTTTTATCTGTAAAAAAATACAACAAATTAAAAATGAAAATTCTTGTGTATCAATTTATTCCCTGTAGTTCTCTTGTCATAGTTTAATTGCCTAAACTAACTTAATTCTGTTCCGGTGCATTGCAATCATCCACCATCATCTTCTTTTCCTAATTTTTTTTTATAAATATGCACGTAGTTATTGATTTATTTATTTGTTTTAAGAATATTGTACATTGTTTAGTTTTTCGTGTTATTTCATCCGCCATGCTAAGGATATCCCTGTGTTATGGCGGGTGAAGTTTACAGATTGAAAATTATACATTTGTAATGATTGATAAATTAAATTATCAGTTGTACAAATGAAATTGAATTGCAAAATTTTATAATAATGATAGCATATTGTAAATAATAAGTTGATAATAATAGTTATCACATGTAAGTAATAGTAATTAAATTATTTGTTAAATTAAGGAATTAAGGAAGATCGTTTCTAATCATCATTTCTAGTTGTAAGGATCCATTGTGATAAATGTTTTTTAAAAGTGAGGTTGGGTTTCGGTTTTTAAGTTCTCAGGTAGAAGGTTAAATATTTTAGGAGCTAGGTATATGAAATGTCTTCGAGCTGACGTGGTATGTGGTGTAGGTACATTGTAATACGCGAGCGTGCACATTGCAACAGCAGCAGCTACTTGAACATCATGACATGCGAGTCGTGACGGTACCACCGTGCGAATGAGTTTCTCGCGAAGTTGAATGGGTGTGTAGCGACGTACTTCGGACTTCGGTCAACTTTCCCGAATACTTCGTCGAGGAACTTCGCGAGTAGTGTGGAGCTAGGGTAAAAGTTACACAAAAAAATCAATAATGAATCCCAAGATTCCCGCCACAATTTGAAAAAAAATTATGAAATTTTCGAATATTTTCAAATGTTATAATCTAATAATTAATTATTATTTTATTGAAAAAGTTTATTTTTTTAAGTATGTATTTATTTTAGTTGATCGTGCCATGTGTTCCTCTGGCGTCCCTGACTTTTTCTATATTCGCTACCGTATACCACATTGTTACTGAACAAACTACATTATATCGACTTTAATTTTACTCTGTATATTATTCCAGAGGTAATGGGTTAAGTCTTTCTCGGGCGTCCCCGAATTTTTCTACCATTCAATACTGTGTACCATATCGTTACTGTTAAAAAACTACATTATATCGAATTTAATTAACAAACTTAAGTGTGAGTAAATTTACTCTGAATTACCAAAAAATACTATTACATATATGTATAGTGAAAAGTGAAAGAACGACTTTAACTCGACTTCTAGTTACATCATTAAGGAATCCATCCAACGGGAAGCATCTAAAGTCATTTCATCGGGCTTGCCTCTCACGTGGGAGCCGTCATTTTTAGATTTGAGTGCTCGCTATTGTGTGCAAGCAAGATACATAGCCGAAATTCATTTGTAAAAATTACCTATTCTCTAGCGATACCTCTCGAAATTTGTTCATTGCATTTATTTCATTATATTCGGTAAGGATTTAAAGCGACCGAGGAAGGTTTTCCCCTTCAGTTTAATTTAAATCTGCTTGGTAGATACAAACAAGCTTATTCGACGCGCAGGCATAATGGACGATAAGTGCGATATCAGTAGAACCACGGTTTCGTGACAGTTTTTTAAGCAACTGTAAAATTAGGAATTTCAATAGACAATGTCATTTCGCAGTAATAAGCAATGTAATAAGCATAAATATTTTTATTAAAATGTTGTTAAATAATCCACAAGTCGCCGCATGCCACTACAATTTTAATAGACATGGATTTTGAAAAGTAAACCACATTACCAAAAGAAACATCGGTTTCAGTCGGGATAGATGGAAAAATATGCATTAAAATTCGATTTTCATTTAATCAAAGTAAAATTTTCCAATGCCACCATTTTTTTTGTATGGATTTGACATTTGCGAAGTTTTGTTTTGTAAAGGCACGTTTAAAGTACGCACATGAAGTTTTTGCATAATATTACGTATTTTGCTGTTTACGAGGACAATAATTTATTGAACAAACATGGAGTTCATAATACAAAGATATTTATTTATTTCGAAATACACGGCACCACAACCTAACCTAACCTAACTGACATAGAAATGGTAATGGTAACAGACTAAATAATTTAGAAGTACTTGAAATAAAGAAAGCTGTTAAAACAAAAACCCAAATCCATAATCAGCTAAATGTGTCCAATAGTCCGATATTAGGGATTTTTACATACACACATACATAAATTAAGTTTTTTAAACTGCATTCGCAATATTACGTTATTCCAATATGCTATACATAATTGCAAATCCAACCTCTGCCAGTGCTGTAGATATTCGTCCACACTTTGGTTCTCATAGATACTAGTCAGCAGTTTGAGCTGTAGATATTTGTCCTCACTTTGGTTCTCATAGATATTAGTCCGATTTGTTCAGTTTTTGGAATTCCTGATAGATATTAGTAGACGCCTCCTGACGTATGAGTTGTACCTGAGTTTTTAAACTGTATTTTGTTTTGTGTTTTAGATAATTTATGTGTATATTAAAAATAATTTCAACTTACATAGTGCCCAGAAAACTGACTTTTAAATTGATTAATATATTTTTGTGTAGGTATATTTTATATATTAGAGAAAAAATTTCATTTTCAGTAATGTTTTATCTGCTCGATAATATTTAATTTTGTTTATATAAGCATTGACTCAAAACATTTTTTTTTTTTTTTTTACATGAGCTCCACACAGGAGGCCCTGAGGAAAATAATTTCTCTCAGGGCCTATGTCATCTTTGAGGATGCTGTGTGGAGGGTTTTTTTTAAGGAAAGGAAGGAGAGGAGAGTTCTGGTAAGGAAAAGGGTTTAATTATTTTAAGTTATTTATGATTAGTTTAGAAATGAATGCGTTATTTAAGCAAAGTTTGCACAGAGAATGATCATGTGAAATACGTTTAATTACGGTTTTAAAAAGTATTATTGGTCAGCGAGACGAGATTGAAAAATGTGCCGCTTGGTGGTGACGTCACCCATTCATTCAAACGCAGCCTAAAGGTTAACAACCGTCCAATACTGGATAACACAAAGTGTTGTTTTTAATTCCGTTGTCCCTGTTAATATTATTGGGGTTTTTGCGGATTTCTATCGCCTAAATGATTAGATGATATTGGTTGGTTGAATATGGATGACTGAGAACGTAATACTTTTAATCATGTGAATTTTAAGTGTGAAAATTGTCCATCCTTGTATTTATTTAACACTTTTCATTTGATTTCAGCCGTATACATTGTGGGAAAGAAAGGAAACACACTGATCAAGTTGGAGAACTATACTTTCTACCATTATTGCATCATGAAGAGGGATAAGTTAAAGTCTCGCTGGGCTTGCTCCACACATAACCACAAGGGCTGCAATGCAGCGCTTCACACGTTGCAGGAGAAGATTGTCTATGTTAAAAATGTGCACAATCATCCTCCCTCGCTAACCTGATTGTAACTAACAGTGTTTTAACAGATTCCTGAGATTATTATATATTCTTATATACAGAATATTTTTATTTATTACATTTAGTTACTACAGAGGGCCAAGCACGGTTATATTGATAACTATGCAATATCATATGTAAAAATAATAACTTTTGTTATTTACAGCTTTAGTTTAAATTATGGTTTAGTTCTGCTAATGTTTTTTTTTACTCTTGAAGTAACATTTTCAATGTCATCTTTAAAAGTTCATATTACGTTTAATCAATGAAGGCAATATTAGCGACTCTCAAATGAAAATTTGAACCAAAGAAATCAGGAAAAGCTTTGGTCGCATCTAGGAATTGAACCCAGGACCTCAGCCTTGCCGGGGCTCTGCTTTGCGAGAGTAGGGCCCCGGCAAGGCTAAGGTCCTGGGATCAATTTCTAGATGCAACCAAATCTTTTTCACGAGTTTCAGTGCCGGTATTTATTTTATTATGATTTATGTACATGGTTTTCTTTTACACGCCTCGGAGCAGACTGTGTTTCTTAAGACAATTAACACATTATATTTATTTAAAAAAATTATTATATAGTTATATAATAATAATAATAGCCTTTATTCAGTCAGTAAATTACATTACATTCTTTATAATATTTATAACATTTATCATGCATCGACTCCCTGTCAGTATGTCACTAGTTGACAAAGGCCTCCTCCAACTGTCGCCATTTCTCTCTATCATTAGCTACTCTTGTCCATGTACCACCTGCTATGGCGTTGATGTCATAATATAGTTATATATGAATTATTATATGGTTATATTAAATATTAAAAGTATACATTTTGTTTTTATTAATTACAATACATAATTCCATAAAAAGATTGCATACTATACCTACGTTATATAAAATACTCATAGAAATAAAAAATTATAAATACAGTAGGTACATGATAAATTAATATTGCAATATATAATTTTGTGAGATATTATATGAAGTGTCAATGTATATAACAAATGTTCTCATAGTATTAGTTATTTAGATTTTATTCTGAGTTCTGTTTCAAATTTTCGTTTGAGAATCATTACTATTGCCTTCAATGATTAAATATTATGATTAAAGGTGTTACTTATATTAAGTTATTCCAAAAATAAATTAAAAATACATATTATGAAATACTTTTGTTGCAATACATGTGTTATGTTTTTATATTATTGTGGTGAAAGGGATTTTTAGAATTATTAATCGTTAATGTGATTTCAAATGTGTATTTTCTTAATAAGTTTTGCAATAAAACATTGCTCATACTATGTGTATTTTCTTTGAAAACATTTCTAAATAATTTTATAATTCATTAATTAATTATTATTTGATTCTATGAAAATGTCTTTTTTCTAAGTAATGTAGCCAGGCACCATCGCAGTAGTGATCAGATTGTAAACATCCCTACTTGACATCGAGATGTGGCAACACCGAGTCAACGTGCATTCTGTCAGCCCATACCTCTGGGCATTTCTCTCATAAGTGCATTCTTGCTTCAATAATTTAATAAGTGGTAATTTTGTAATTTATTTTTCCTAAATAAACCCTCTGTGAATTTAAAGCAAACATTGTTTCATTAACACGCAAAATTCTATATCAGGTAGCTGGATTGCAGATTATCACAGTAACATTGAAAAAAATCATTGTGAGTAATGTTATTAGAAAATGAAATATAATTATTGGTTGATAATGAAAAAATCCCAATTAGAAAATGAAATATAATTATTGGTTGATATTAAATGAAAAAATCTCAATTGGGGAACCTCCACAAGCATGTTACGTGTGTTAACTCTTCAGGCTAATTTGTTCGGTTTTCGGAACAACTCATATAGGTCTCATAGAAATCGTTTTATCTCCCTTACTATTATGGTTTGAAATAGGATCTAAATGGTGTTAGAAAGAGAAAACACCACGCTTTTATTCAAATTACACAAAATAATTAAAATGTACACCTTTATGAATCCCAAGATTCCCGCTGCAATTTGAAAAAAAATTATCAAATTTTAGAAATACTTTCAATAATTCAATCATTAATTATTATTTAATTGAAAAAGTTTATTTTCGCCATGTCTTCCTCTGGTGTCTCTGACTTTTTCTACATACGCTACCGTGTACCACGTTGTTACTGTTAAACAAATTGCATTATATCTACTTTAATTTGCCTCTGTATATTATTTGTGCAGAGATAATGGGTTAAGTCTTTCTCAGGTGTCTCCAACTTTTTCTAATATTCACTACTGTGTACTAGCGATGTGTAAGTTCAGCTGGAGTGGGCTCTTAAACTCGAGTTCTTCGCGCGAAGTGACTCCTACTCCTACTCCCTTTTCAAATCGACTTCTCCCAAAGAACCCGGTGCATTACTTGTAGCCGGAACTCGGCGGGCCGAGCCACAGTCGGGTGGCGGCGCGGCGCACTCGTCAAACCCGTGCATCACGGTCCGAGCCACATGTGGGAGTCGAGAGTAGGTGGCGCTTTCGAGTTCTTTTGCGTGCGGGCTCCGGCTCCGAGGTCCCGCTAGGGTGGAACCCGAGCGTCTCGATTCGAGCCATTTGGGAGCAGACGGAGTAGGTCGGGCAATCGAGTTTTTTGCGAGGTCCGGCTTTAGTGGAACCATTGTGTCTTGGTTCGAGCCATTTGCAAGTCGGAAGAGGTTGCGCGTTTGAATTCTTTTGCGCGCTCGGGCCATTCGCTGGTCGGGAGTGGCTCCCGGGACCTGCTCCAAGAACTCAAGTACTTTCAAAATGAAGCGCGTCTCGGAGGCCTTCGGAAAAATACAGAACTTACCATCTCTACTGTGTACCACATCATTACTGTTAAAAATACTACATTATGTCGAATTTAATTAACAAACAGGAGTGAGTGAAACAAGTGTGAGGAAATTTACTTAAAATTACCAAAAAATACTATTATATAGTGAAAAGTGAAAGAACGAATTTAACTGGACTTCGAGTTACATCACGAGCTTGCAAGCGGCCCCATATGTTTTTTCCGAAAAGTGCCTGTATGAGCGAACCTTTTTAAATACATTTTCTATGAACCTTGAGCCCGAACCTCCAGGTATTTCTCTCATGCGAATGTTCCTGGCTGCGGCTCCCGCCTTTGCGTATTAGCTTCACTAATTTAATAAGTAGTATTTTGTAATTTAGTTTTCCTAAATAAACGTTCTGTGAATTGAAAGTGAACTTTGTTTTATTGACACGTACCATATCAGGTAACTGGATTGCAGAATATCACAGTAACATTGAAAAAAGCATTGTGAATAAAGTTATTAGAAAATTAAATATAATTAGTTAATAATATAGAAATTATACCATTTATATTTAATTTTCTTTATTTTTTTTTATTTTTTTTAATTCGTTTATTCCAGATCTCGGGGAGGGTGGTGCAGTCCCACGAGTTCCATATTATACATATATAATACATTAAATTAAAATATTTCAAGATGAAAGATATTTTTTTTTTTACATAATGAAAGGAAATAAATAAAAGAAAATAATAACAATACAAAAATTAAAATAAAATTTGAAAAAAAAAAAAAAAAAGTTAACTTTTTGTTATCTATTTCATCAGGAAGTGGCTCCATCGCTTATAAATGGGACCCTGCCAGAAGTGGAATGCTGCCATCACAAGAGTGTTTTCGCTCGAGGCCAATCGCGTTCTGTAGCTGGTGATCCGTTTTTTTATTAGTGTTCGGAATCCGGGAACGCGCCCTTCTTCAAACATCTCGGTGGCACTGCAGTACCAGGACAACCCAAAGAGCGTTCGATATGAATTGTTGTACTGTATTTCCATTCTTTTTAGTGACGCTTTGTTGAAGTTGGTCCACATCTCCGAGGTATATAGGCTCGTGCAGTACGTGTTAAAAAGTTGCCTTTTTGCAGCTGGGCTGCACTTGTTAAATCTTCGAGAAATCATATTTGCCCTAATGCACAGTGATCTTCTCTGTCTCTCAATATCCGAGTCATCACTGAGGTCCGCTGCTACGATGTGTCTCAAGTATTTGACCTCGATTTTTTCTATTATTTTTGTGTCGTTTAGACTGACGGGTAATACTCTCATGGTGCCTGCACCTGACTTGAATACGAGCAACACAGACTTAGTGGGGTTATAGACCATATTATGTTCAGCAGCGTATTCTTCACAAATCTTTAACAGCTTTCTCAGTCCTTTTATACTTGGTGACAAAATGACCATATCATCTGCATACGCAATGTTATTTACACAGTTATTTCCCAGGTGACAGCCTACGTTTGCCGAGGTGAGTTTATCGCTTAAATCGTTCATGTAGACGTTAAATAAAATCGGTGATAAGCTTCCCCCTTGTCTGACGCCGCATTCCATATTCACAGGTGTTGACATTTTATTTTTCCAAATAACTTGGTTCTCTTGTTCATGATGCCAGACTGCCAGAATGTTAATTATTGAACCTGGCACCTTCCTTTCTTTTAGTTTTTTCCAAAGTAGTGCGTGAGAAACCCGATCGAAGGCTTTACTTAAATCAAGAAAACAAGCATACACTGTTGTTTTTCTTGCCTTATAATATTCGATACATTGTTTTAAGCTGAATATTGCCATATCTGTAGACAATTTAGATTTAAAACCAAATTGATTGTCTGATGTGAATAGTTTGCCTTCTATTTGAATTTGTATAACTCTTTCAAATATTCTGGATATTATTGTGGCAAGAGATATCGGCCTATAGTTGGAAGTATTGGATAAGTCTTCTTGTCTGGATTTAACTAGTGGTACTATAATTGTACGTGAGAAGTTTCTTGGCATGTGCGTGTGTTGAAGAATCTGTGTAAATAATGTTGCTAGAAGCGTGTATATTTTTTCACCAGCATTTCTTACATGTTCTATGCTCAGGCTATCATAAATATTGTAAATTAAATATAAATAGAAAATAAAAAAAATAACATAAATGAAAAAATCCTAAATGGGGAACTCTTAGATGCATGTTATGTGTGTTAAATACAGTTCCCAAAAGTTTTATTTTTTGGTCCGTTGAAACTGAAAAAAGAGTGCCTAATTTTATGCTGGTCTCTCGAATCTTTTAAGAAAGTATCACTAAATGAAGGTTCCAAACACAGTTAAACCGGAAGATTCTTAGAAGAAGTGCACCCACATAATTTTTTTTTTTAATATTCCAGAAATTGAAAATGCTTTTTTTTTTAATTTCAGTTTCCTTAAATAAAGACAATGGATGCATGGATCACAAGAGCCCGTTATTAGATCCCCCACTCCGTTTATCAGGCAGACATTTTATTGGACTATTACCTCCTACTGAAAAAAAATCCAAGCCTCGAAGACAATGCGTAGTGTGCGCCTCAAAATTTGACAATAACGGTAAAAAAATTCGTAAGGATACAAGATTTTATTGTCCTGACTGTAATGTCGCATTGTGTACTATGTGCTTTAAAATTTATCATACCCAAAATCTTTATGTTTAATGTTATACAATGTTTATATACTAGGGATGTAACTATACTTGTTTTGTCGATACAACATCGTTACCAAATATTGTAGTCAAATTCTGATACGACCAGTACACTACGATTAAATCAATTGTTCTTTATTACTCATAAAACAATGAAACACATAATACTAAAAAATAAGTTGGAAGATGAACATAAATGCTGTTTTGGTTTAATTTCGACATGAATTTCTAAAATTGGAGGAAAATATTAAGAGCAGAGCCCCGGCAAGGCTAAGGTCCTGGGTTCAATTCCTAGATGCGACTAGATATCGTCTTCAATGCTTAAGTATTATAATTTGAGGTTTAACTCATTAAGTTAGTCATAAAATAATATAAAAATTCATGATAGTTATGTTTCAAACAGCAAAAGACGAACTACATATTTGCAGAAACTCAAGGAAGAACAAACAAAAGAATGACTGGTCGGTGGTTAAGTGGGCATAGCGCTTGGGTCCCACCCGGGCGTCGCGTGTTCGATTCCTCGGCTGGCTAAGTCCTCCATCACAACACAAGCAACATTTTCGGCTTTCTGTGGTGGCAGTAGGAGATTTTCAAACATTGTTGGGTTATTCGTAACCCGGGAATGTTTGTCTATCTTTTAAAAAAAAAAAAATTTTAAATACATTTTTCTGTTATTTTGTGGACATTTATGTCTAATAATACACCAATTAAATTGTAAGTAGATAATTTACATATGCTTTGTTGTCATATTATGGTGGTGAAAGTGATTTTTAGAATTGCGAATCGTTTATGTGATTTCAAATGTGACTTCAACTGGACTTCGAGTCACATAACTAGCTTGCGAGCGGCCCATTACATCTTTTTTTCGGAAAAGTACCTGTATGAGCGAACCTTGTTAAATACATTTTCTAGGAACCTTGATCCCACACCTCCCAGCATATCTCTCACATGTGCGTTCCTGGCTGCAGGGCTCCCGCCTTCATATATTAGGTTCGATAATTAATAAGTTTGTAGTTTGTAATTTAGTTTTCCTGAATAAACCTTCCGTGAATTCAAAGTGAACTTTGTTTTATTAAAACATACCGTTCTACATCAGATAACTAGATTGCAGATTACCACAGTAACGTAAAAAAAGCATGTGAATGTGAAAGCACGTTGTTAGATAATCGAATTTCATTAGTAGCCATTAAATGAAAAAATCCTTAATTAATTTTATGCCCGTCTCTCAAATCTTGTAAGAAAGTAACCCTAAATGTGGGTTCCAAACATAGTTAAACCCTCTTTTATGGTTCCTAGAAGAAGTGCACCCACATAATAAAAAAAAAAATGATTCCAAAAATTGAACAATAATGCATTTTTTATTTCAGTTTCCTTAAATAAAGATAATGGAAGCACGAATCACAAGCGCCCATTGTTAGATCCCTCAATCCGTTTATCAGGCAGACATTTTGTAGGATCAATACCTGCTAAGGGAAAAAAATCAAAGCCTCAAAGAAAATGCGTAGTGTGTGCCTCAAAATTCGACAATAATGGTAAAAAAATTCGTAAGGACACAAGGTACTATTGTCCTGACTGTGATGTCGGATTGTGTATTCCGTGCTTTAAAATTTACCATACCCAAAATCTTTATGTTTAATGTTATACAATGTTTATACTAGGGATGTAACGATACTTGTTTTGCCAATACAACACCGTTTACAAATATTGTAGTCAAATACTGATAAGACAATAAATTACAAATTTGCGTTACTCACGAAACAATGAAGTCCTTAGAAAAGAAGTTAGAAAAAGAATATAAATGCTATTTTTATTTAATTTCGAAATTGGAGGATAATATTAAAATAGTTCTTCAGTCTAAAACAAACAACGATAAAATTGTAATTTTTATTTAGCAAGGTTTAATATAAAAATAAACATGAAATAAATGCATATAAACATTTTGTATGTATGTATGTGAATTTTGTGTTTTATATTGGGAAAATCGAAAATAAAAAGTTTTTTGCTGTGGGAAAGAGTGTTTTATTTTGGAAAAAAAGAAAAAGTAAAACAAAAAAATTTCTCCACTATCAACACAGAACATGCAAACATCTCACAATATGACTTCAAAAAAATATTTTGTGTTCTTTGGACAGCAGTCTTACTTTAGTTAAACTCTTCTTATGAAGTTCCCACTTTTCATGGTTAAGAAGTTTGGTTTATTCGGTCCCTTGAAGACTGAATTCGGAAAATGACCCAATTTATCCTATGTAATATAAGGTTTCCTGCTTAATTTTATACACACACATTCATTTTTCAGAAGGAAAAACCATAATATCAGACGCTGATATTTTCCAATTGTCCTCAGGTCAATTTACTAAATTTGTATTAGAAAAAAATTAAAACAAGTTGTTAATTACTAACGCCTACTCCTGCTGTGAAAGGCATCATTATCATTTTGGTTGAATATCTGCGTCAGGGGAAGACCATTAATGCACATTTTTTAGGGTATCACAATAAAGATATTGTGATACCCTAAAAACACTCAACTACTGTGACCCTAAAAACACTCAAAAGAAGCATTCAAAACAAAAGGAGGGGAATGCTGATGAGAGGTGTGTGCTTACTTCACGAAAACGTCCGTCCTCACACAGCCTTAGCCACCAATACGCTCTTGGACTCATTTGGTTAGGATGTTTTGAACCACCCCCCGTATTCCCCTGATTTGGCGTCTTCAGATTATCATCTTTTCACCTTCCTGAAGGCACATATGGATGGAATTAAATTTCCAACTGTCGAGCAGATGCAGAAAGAGGTTCTGAAGTGAACGAAGGAGCTGGCGAGAGATTTCTTCGAGGAGGGCCTAAAGAAGCTTGTGCCATGGTTCACCATAAGCATTGAACGGGATCGCGATTTTGTGGGAATAAAGTCAACATGTGTATCAACAATATTCTGTAATATTTTTGTCAAATACACCTTTTCTAAAAAAATATAAAAATCTAGTACACTTACTTTGTCAACATCCCTGGTACTTTAAAACATGCTTTTTATTTCTTTTTTTTTTAAAGATTTTCTTTTTCTATCAATTCCCCTTTATGTTTTCTTCATCTATGTTTTTCTGTACATTTATAAATTTTATGAAGAAACTTTGCTGGTTCATGTGACATGTAATTGTGACCTGGCATCATGTGACATGTAATTGTTTTAGTAAAATATATATAACTGTTTGTTTCCCTAATAAACTCTAATACAATAAATACTTAAAAGAATTCTTAATCTGCTCTTTCATAAATGGCACTAATTTAACTATTTTAGAAAAAAAACGCTTTTTGCAAGTTATACTTTAAAATATTAAGATGAATTATTTGTTTGCACCCGTGTAGATGCAATATGTATATGAATAAATAGTTTTGAAAGAATTTAATTTGAAAACGGATTGAAAGAATTGTTTGTTTACGGACAAAACTATTCATATCGTACAAATATGTAGGTACATTTCGGTAACGGTAGCGTTACCACAGAATTTTTTTTTTGTCAATTTAGTGAATTTATGTTTCTTCTGCCCCACTGAAAGATTAGATTTGTACATAATTTGTTCATCCTCTGAGCTATGTGTCCTGTCTAAAGCCATTTTTTTATTTGCATGTTTAAATAGCAACTTTTTAACCCTTTTTGCTTCCCTACCAATTTATACCGATTTTCTATCCCTCCGGATGATGTCTAGCAAGCATCTCGATTCGTTTGATTATTCCACCAAACTAATGGTAAATTCTTTTAGGATGTAATGGTCATGATCCAAAACCACTCAATCCCAGCTCTGTACAAAATTTCAACAAACATTTATTTAAGAACATTTTGGGTTCAAGATAAGGCTGACGTGCTCCTGCATTCTCATTGAAAATTTAATTTAATTTTTTGTGAATGCTGTAAAAGTCTCACTGTTAGTGTTTTGGCACTTCCAATTAGTGAGTATTGTGAGGCAGACGGGAATGGGGTTTGCAAAAGAAAAATAATGGGATGGTTAGGTTAACTGAAATCATTTACTATGGAATTAATGCTCTTAACTAAGGATGTTACAACTCTCTCACAATGTTAACCTTCAACTGTTGATGTGTGGTATGGTCAGGCAGCTCGATAGTCATCGATTCGTGAAATCACTCCCTTCCCCGTGTTCGGGAATGCTAGAACTCTCAGAAGCTTCGAGTTTAGTAATGCATATGACATAAACAGATGTGTTGGTACCGGCAGGAACAAATTTGGTAAGTACAATTGATTTTAAATTTCAGAGCGGCCTCTCAGACCGCATGTCGATACTTACATTACTTTTTTGCAGACCTGACATGCCTGATCAACCCCAAAATGTAACTGATTAAAAAAAACAAGTCATTCTTGTCCTAAATAAGCTTGCCCAGGTTTTGCCTGACTTTTGTTTTATTTTTGGCTTCAAAATTTTTTCCTACTGACCTTACGTTTATTATGTTTATTTTTTGTATTTGATAAGTGAATAAGATACTAAGCAAAAACTGTATTTGATTTGAATTATTGTTTTAACAAACCAGGAACCCCTCCTACGTCATACATATGTCTGGCAATGTTAAATTATCTTGATTTATCTACATAAATGACACCTAAAGTTGTGATTAGGTAAAAATATTTAGAAGTAACTGACAATTTGTGGTATTAAAAGTATTTTCTTCTTTTATAAACCTCACATCGTTCTTTTGTACACAAAAATATAACAAAAATCTTCATCGGTACATAGTACCTCTCTTTGCGCGTAAACGAGCGGCATGTGAGATCGCACGTCAATAGTTACGTTACAGAATGATCTGCTGTTGAATTTGCCCAACCAAACACTCTAAAATGATGGGGGAATCTTAACGACGTAAGTGAAGAAAGTGTGTACACAAATATTATGCTCGCGGCCCGATGTATTGGATGGACCTACAGTTGAATTCACCATGGAAGGCCTAGAAGTTTGGTATTTCCGCCGGGTTTGTTTTAATTAATTCTGACGAATGTGCTACTAATATTTCAGATGCTTCTAAACGAATCCCTCCGAAAGTTATTAATTTATCATCTAGAAAAATAAAATCTGGTGCTTACCGCTAAATTTATAGTTGAAAAATAGGTTATAAAATTTTCAAACCGTTTTACGTACAACATATTAATGGTAAGGTACAGTTTTCATTGATCTTTCATATAAATAACTTACATCCTCGGGTATCGGTTTGAAAACAAAAGTTATTATATTTACGAATTTGTCGCAATTAATTAAAATGTGAGCCTAGAGCAAACCCCATCATTTGAGTATTGTGCTGCCTAAAGTCTAAAATTATGATCGAATCTGTAACAATATAATAGTGTAAGATACGATTGATAGAGTAAAACCAAAAACTGTTTTGTAGCTTAGAAAAAAAAAATTTGCTGCTGAGAAGTTAGGCTTTCGATCGACGACTAAATTTCTCAATAGAGTCAATTGTTTTCTGAATTCAATGTCATCTGAAACTGAGAAAAAAAGTATTATTAAAATTGAAGAAATAACCCGATAGAATTGTTTTGTGGGCGTGTCTGTGTTCCCAAAGTAAGTTCAATTTTATCTTATTTCGAGTTGCAATGATCAAATAGTTTCAACTATTGGTTAGTAGCTGAGTGAACAAATGCGTCAGGTGCCCACCCAGGCAGTCTCGGTTAAATTCCTCATTACATTGACAAACTAATCTTTCTAGCATTTTCGATACGATTTCATCGCATGAACAAGAAATACTCATTGTGATTGGTTATTGCTTTGTTTAAAATTCGGAAACCGTCAAATGCACACAGTACGCGTGCAAAACGTTTCGAGAGTGAAAGGCGGGTGTTAGCGCATAGTAATTATCCCATATTATGGGTAATTTTTAAATGAATCAGGAAATATTTTAAGTAAATTTTTAAATGATTTTCTCACGGCGCCCCTTTGGAGTTGGCGCCAAGTATTTTGGACATTTTTGAACATATGGCAGATCCGGCGCTGTGCACAAGCAACATTTTCCACTTGTTTTTTTTTGGTAAATGTAAGGCTAGTCAAAAATTTTCATCGCATTCGCAACGCATAAGTGGAACTTTGTTGGGGTCATAGATTTGAGTATTTGAGAATTTACCTGAATTTGTTTGAATTGTCTGGCAAAATATTATCTTTCTTATTCTGTGTAGAAGAATCTGTACATTTTCACAGACATATATTGGCATAATAAAGAAGCTGAAGCTATGGATGCAAGATATAGTTACAGGGCTCATTGTTTCAAATTGCTAAAATAAATGTTTAAAAATTAATTTACACTTTAGGAATTTTCCATAACTTAATAATCATTATAGAAATTTAATTAACTCACCCTCACGGACAGTAAAATCATCAGAGCTTGATGTTGTAATATGACAGTGAAGCAGCATAATGTTTGGAAGATGAACTAAAGTAAACACATTGTTTATATATTATTAAATCAATTATAGCAGTGTATGGACATGCCCGAGGAAATTTTAGAAAAATCCGTAAGTGTCTTAAATTAATCTAGAATGCTCTAACATAATTTACAAATGAAGGTTGAATTTTTAAGTACAAAGTTTAGGAAACTCTGTACTAGAGAGATAAACCTAATTTTTAAAATGGTTTGATTGAAAAATTTATTTTTTATTAATTAATATGCATATTTATTAAGGATCGACCGAGACAGGTTTTTCGTTCTCGGACGAGACTGAGACCGAGAATAAATTAAAATCTTGGCCGAGACCGAGAATAGATAAATTGAGAAAAAAAAATTGAGCTATTCTTTCATAGTACAGCAACAATAAAACATTATACCTACTTAGTAAACACATTAAATCGAAATAACACACCCTAACAAACCCTAGCCGACCAATCACAATCGACAGCTCTCTCACGCACTGACACCAAGTGACGAATGTTGACGTGCGCGGTAGATTTGAATCCCATTATACTATACCGTACCTACGTACAACGGTCTCGGTTATGGCCGAGAATCTCGGTGATTTTTTGCCGAGAACTGAGACAGAGTTCTCGGTAGAATTTGTAGCCGAGAATGCCGAGACCGAGATCTCGGTCGACCCTTAATATTTATTATATTACCGGAACACCAAATTCAGAGACGGTCATGTCAATGTTTTCCATAAGTTTTGTGTAAACTATCATAAAATCTTCAACAGTCCGTCCTTTATTAACAGTTTTTTCGTTGAGTTCTTCTAGTTGAATTATCAGTACTCGTAAACGCTCAGTTATTAAACACATTTTTGTGAAAAATCGAAGAGTTATTACATCGTTAATGAAGCTTGTTACAAAACTTACTAGTAAAAACTCCAGATAATACGAAAGGCAGGAATAGTATATTACAAAGTTAAGATTAATTTCAATAATGTACCACATAATTGTTAAAATATGAATTGTATGTATGATTGAACTTCTTTTTTGTTTTTTGCATTTCAAATATCCGTCGATGATCTGAAAATTTTTCAGCATTTCAAATGAAATGTTTTTCTCTGCTTTTACTCTAATAACCCAAGAAGTTATAACACTAGATGCGATAGAAATAGATTTTACAAAACTCATGAATTTCACAATGTTTTCTGATGGTTGGTTGATTTCGTGTGACAATCTATATAATAAATTGACCTGGAGAATAACTGACAAGAAACATAATGTTAAAGGATACAACTTGTAAACTTTTGAGACTTTAACAATGTTGTTATTTTTAAATGTAACATATCCTAATCCAATTACAATATAAATATAAAATAAATATTTATATGGCAACACTGCAGATGCGCTACTTTCGACCGGGTCACAATTTTTACCCATTTTTAAATAAGTAATAAATTTATGCTATTTTTTTAAGATTTTTTCCTTATGGTTTTCCCTAATAACATTAAAGTGGGTATTATCTCTTTTAAAAGACTTCACTGCATCAAAAATGTTTGCAAGTGTACTGCGTAATTCCGTAATACTTGCACATAATATGCACCACTTTTATAATCAATTAACATGCAATTACTAATTTATAGTCAGCCGTAATAGAAATATTGGTCATTAACTAATGACATATTAACTAAGTAAAGACATTAGCAAAATGAATATAGTAACAATGGGTTGTTTCACAGAATTTAAAAATTCATAAAATTTCAAAGTAAATATTTTTTTTAACATTATGTCCTCACTGGAGGCCCTGAGGAAAAAAAATCCCTCAGGGCCTTTGTCATCTTTGGGGCTGCTGTGTGGAGAGTCTTTTTTTGGAAAGGAAGGAGAATAAGTTCTGGGAAGGAAAAAAGTATGAAGGGTGGGGGTGGTAGGTATCTTGGGATCAATGTTTCTGAAGTGACGAAGAAGCCCTCCCACTGCGGTGCAAGGGGATGGGTCGAGAGAGTCGGGCTGAAGAGGTTAAAAGGTATCCCTAAACCAGTCTCTCCTGCTCGCCACGCAGTAAGTGGGCAAAGCATCCCCCTGCTAAAAACCAAAACTTTGGGGATTTGATGTTTGCATGCCTGCATGGTAAGGACGCGCAGGGAGAAACAATTTCTTTATTAAGTGGCGTAACAACTAACAATGCATGCCGGGAATTCGCTAGTAAATACATAAAAAATGTTCAGCAATTTTCTCATTTCCCAAATATAAGTATTACAGTTCCAAACACATCAATCTAATATTTAATAATACTTATCAGTATAAATGTACCACAACCGATTTATCAGATAATCTTAAAATTCAATTTCCCAACAAAGCTAATTTCAGAGTTTCCTAGTTGTAGTCATTACCCCACCATATAATACCCCACCATATAAATGAATTAACTGATTTATTATATTGTGAGCTAGTTTATTCAGGACGTGGAGTATGAATGGTAAATTTTCGGGATTAGTGTCCGTGGTTATTACGAATAATTTTTAGAAAAAAACTTTAGATTCGCCTTAATCTCTATAAAAGGAAACTTTTTGCATCATGGCTGGCGGAAAATAATGCATTTTAATTTTCAATGTCGTTAAATAAAATTTCACTTGGCGAACCGACACTACGACAGCCCGCCCGCCATTTTGTCACTGTTATGTTGGTATCCCTGACCTCATACAAACAAAAGCTTGATACGATTGTAGCCAACTTCGTTGGATACATGATGGGCGCTGCGTTTTTGAATGGTTTGTTTGGCTACGCAGGGTTTGTGTAGCGGCCTTGTGTATGTTATCTTTAGTTTACTAAACAGCCTACGTTTTTGAATGGTTTGTTTGGCTATGCAGGGTTCGTGTAGCAGGCTTGTGTATGTTATCTTTACTTTAAAAAACAGTCTACGTTTTTGAATGGTTTGTTTGGCTACGCAGGGTTTATGTAACGGGCTTGTGTATATTATCTTTATTTTAATAAACATCCCAGGATTTGAATGGTTTGTCTCCATTCCAGTGCCTGATTAGAGATTTGTTTACATTATATTATTAATTCTGTTTTTCATAATTACGCGCCCATCATGTATCCCACGAAGTCGGCTACAATTGTATCTAGTTCTTGTTTGTATCAGATCAGGGATACCAACATAACAGTGACAAAATGGCGGGTGGCAGCGGGCGGCCTGTCGTAGTGTCGGTTCGCGAAGAGAAATTTTATTTAACGACATTGAAAATTAAAATGCATTATTTTCCGCCAGCCGTGATGCAAAAAGTTTCCTTTTATAGTGATTAAGGCGAATCTAAAGTTTTTTCCTAAAAATTATTCGTAATAGCCATGGATACTAATCCCGAAAAATTACCGTATGAATTAACAAAAGATCTTTACAAAATTTTCCCAACCAGATATTTTTTTTTTTTTTTACATTAACTCCACGCAGGAGGCCCAGAGGAAAATAATTTCTATGTCATCTGGGATGCTGTGTGGAGGGTCTTTTTGAGGAGAGGAAGGAATGAACATTGGTCTTGAAGAGACCCATGTTGTAGGAAGGAAGAAACACAGAGGCCGGCAAATCATTCCATAGCCGAGCTGTTGAACACAAGAACGAGTCGAAGAAACTACCTGATCTCATGTGACAAATGTCAACTGTGTACAAACGTTGGGCATGCATTTGGCGTGTTTCCCGACTATGCACCGGTGCCGAAGGGATCAATGATGCTAGTTCCTCGGAGCATCTTCCATTGTAATACCGGTAGAACAAGGATAGCATTCCCACCCGACGCCTGTGCTATAAAGATTGCAATCCGTTTGTTAAGATAGGAGAATCTATCAAACGGACCGCCCGTTTCTGAACAGTCGAGGGTATTTTTCAGGTATTTTGGAGCTCCAGACCAGAGGTGGCTGCCAAATTCAATCGTGGGGCGCACTTGTGATTTGTACAGGGTTAGCAGTTGTGTACTATTAAAGTATCTGCGGGCCCTGTACAGTACGCCCATATTTAAATGGGTAAATATCGGTTCGGACTGGCCACGCTTATTACGAATAATTTTTAGAAAAAAACTTTAGATTCACCTTAATTACTATAAAAGGAAACTTTTTGGCTTTGGGGCGGCGGAAAATAATGCATTTTAATTTTCAATTGCATAAAACCAAAATTCATTTCCCGAACCGACACAGCGAAAATCCGCGGCCGTACCTGTCACTGTTATGTTGGTATCCTTGATAAATTAACAAGAGCTAATACGACTGTAGCCGACTTCGTGGGATAAGGCGCGTAATTATGAAATTTGTCTAGCGGGCTTGTTTGTGTAACATGGTTTGTGATACAAAAGAAAGTGCCCCTTTATAACGCCTACTCGCGTCAAGGCAAGAAAAACATCCCAGTTTTCAAGTAGTTTAGCGGCTACGCTAGGTTTGTGTAACATGGTTTGTGATTCTGGCGTACAATCTCACAAGACAAAAGCTAATTTTAATTTTATGTAATCGAAATTTAGAATGAAATATTTTCCACTTCCCCCAATGCAAATAGTTGCCTTTTAATGTAATTAAGGTGAATCAAAAGGTTTTTTCAAAAAAGTGCATATTAACCGTTGCCAGCGATCTACAAAAAATACCAAAAATTTTTCAATGTAAAAAAACTTGCCTAAAGGCCTTTTATTCATTTAATATTCTAAATTTCGTAATAACAAATTTATACGAATAGAGGTGTAACGGACGTGTTCGCACCCTCAAAACATCTTTCATCAAAGTTCATCGCTGGTGGCATCCTTTACATTTTGAGGTCATTTCTTGGAAATTTTGCTGAAATTTCTGGCCTCGAAATGCTAATGTACCGTGCCGCCAGCGACTAAATTTGGTGAAAAGATATTTTGTTTCTTTAGGTATAAAATTTCCTAATACTTATTTTATAAAATTATGTAAAATAATGTTTTCCTAACAATGTGCATGTTCCCGGTGCGACAAATAAACGCTACCTGTCGCAGGTTGCCACCGGGGACATTTTATAAATTTCATGTAAGAATTTATATTTACTATTTTTTAACCTTTGCTATTTTATTTATCCTGCTCCAGGGAAAGGGAGTCTGCTTCGCCGCCAGGGAAAAGCAAACTGCCTTTCCAAGGAAGAGCAAACTGCCTTTCCAGGGAAGGGCAAACTTGACACGCGTGCCCAACATTTGTACACGGTTGACATTGGTCACATGAGAACGGGTCGTTTCTTCGACTCGTTCTGTGTTCAACAGCTCGGCTGTGGAATGATTTGCCGGCCTCTGTTTTTCCCCCTTCCTACAACATGGGTCTCTTCAAGACCAATGTTCATTCCTTCCTCTCCTCAAAAAGACTTCACACAGCATCCCGGATGACATAGGCCCCGAGGGAAATTATTTTCCTCAGGGCCTCCTGTGTGGAGTAAATGTAAAAAAATACTATCTCATTATCTCGCAGGCTAAAACATACAGATGGATGTGTTTGTCAAATCACAACGGTGCTAAAGAAGTTTCCACTTCAATAAATAAATAAAAGATTGACGGACCGCACATTTAAAACTTGGCTGGCCACAGGGAGCAGTAGGGCTGCATTCAAGAGAATACACGATCAAGGGAATCAAATACTTGAGTCGGGCCGTATTAAGGGTACCTTTACATGAAACGACGTATGAATGTGAATGAAGCAAAAGTTTCAATTTAGGAGGCGAGTGTGGGTACTGCCTCCATGGGAATTATTTATTGGATAAACAACACCTCTGCTATAAGTCATCCCAAGTGGATCGCTAAGTTTGGTGACTTAGCAGGGATGCCTTAGTTCGTGGGATGTGATTTTTCAAAGTAGCGGCGGAAGCATTTGCCCACGTACTGCGTGGCGAGCTGGAAAGGACTAATTGAAGGAGACCATTTAACCTCTCCAGCAGGAATCCCTCGACCCATTTCCTCGCATCGCAGTGGGAGGGAAAGTTTCATCCGTCCAACTCTCCTGGACACACTAACCCAGAGAGTCCTAACCACCTATCATACCTTTTTCCTTCCACTATTTCTTTTCTCTAAAATGACCCTTCACATAGCATCTCCAAAGACATTTTTTTTTTAAATAAAATAATAATAGGTATATTTTGTAATAGTTACCCAAAAATGACAGTGGATAAGTTTATGTATTCCGCAAGTATATTTACGAGAGATGGGGAGTCTGATAGAGATATTGAAAGAAGGGTAAATTCAGGTAACTCTGCATTTATGGAGGACTGAACGCCGTTGGCGCTAACAAAAAACTGTCGAAAGAAGCGAAGCTAGCAGTCCACAATGGAGTGTTTTTTTTTTTTACATTAACTCCACACAGGAGGCCCTGAGGAAAATGATTTCCCTCAGGGCCTATGTCATCTGGGATGCTGTGTGGGGGGGTCTTTTTGAGGAGAGGAAGGAATGAACATTGGTCTTGAAGAGACCCATGTTGTAGGAAGGAGGAAACACAGAGGCTGGCTAATCATTCCACAGCCGAGCTGTTGAACACAAGA
This sequence comes from Limnephilus rhombicus, assembly GCA_929108145.2. Classification (NCBI taxonomy): domain Eukaryota; kingdom Metazoa; phylum Arthropoda; class Insecta; order Trichoptera; family Limnephilidae; genus Limnephilus; species Limnephilus rhombicus. Next base: position 33,285,862 of record OV815284.1, on the reverse strand, counting down.
ACGAGTTGAAGAAACGACCCATTCTCATGTGACAAATGTCAACCGTGTACAAATGTTGGGCACGCGTTTGGCGTGTTTCCTGACTACGCACCGGGGTACCAACCCTGATATATGGCAGTGAAGCATGAAACTGGCAGAGGAAGGACTAAATGCCATAGAAAGCCATGTATGATAGTGTGAAAAAAATATGAAAATAATGCAAGGCTGATACAAGCGTAATAAGTAAGATTAAGAAAGGGAAGCTTAGATGGTTTAGACATGTAGAGCGAATGATTGGAGAAAGATTTTCTTGTATTTAGGGTGGCCAAGGGGGGGGCGCGGGGGGCGCGGTATTGACCGCCGAAGAGCGCTGATTGAAATAACCATACCCTACCCAGAAAAGCAAAGTGCAAGCACATGCATTACACTTGAATAATGTCAGCATAACGCAGCAATATTTAACATTACTTACTTACCCATGCAAATCCGAAATTAGTATGTACAATAATTATTGCTATCTAATTAATTTTAAAATGCATCTGTCTTAATATAAACAAAACTAGCTGTTGTAGATTTCTACAAACATGCGACATAATGCGGGCACGACGCATGGGCAGGGCAGGCGCGTGCTCCCCGCGCCGTCCCCTGTGTCCGCCACTGCTGTCAGTAGTTCTAGTCAATCTTTTCTTTACAGACCGCAGTAGATGCATGAGTTTCCCTGTTGGCCGCCAGAGGCGCAAGCAGTACCTCTGGCGGCGGATGAGTGAACCAAATGTGTGAGGCGACAATAATTAATATCTATTAGATTTGTTATTTTACGGTGTCAGTGTAAGGTGTAAGCATCTTTCGTAAGCCGTTGATACCATACGTCAGTGTTTAGTGTTTGTATGGTGTTTGTTCGCTCAACACAGAACACAGGGGAAATGCAAGGTACAAATTTGAGGTTATATTCTTATCACGAACGAATTTTTAACCAAAATAAAAATTTAGAGGGGGGGGGGGTGCCATCGGTACCTACTGCACAGGGCGCCAGATTTCGTAGATCCGGCCCTGGGTCCTGCAAGCTGTTTATGTCATGATAACCAATATTAAACTTGAAATTTAAATGATGGACATATTTTCTTTAGATGGCCTCAATGCGTTTAATATAAATATTATATTGAGGATTCCATATTTGAGAAGCGAATTCAAGATGACTGCGAACATATGAAAAATACAATATTTTAAGTGTCTGAATGTTCTTGAATTCTTTTCCAATACGGAATAAGAATCCTAACATTCTACGGGCTTTCTTCACAATCATATAAATATGTGCCTCGAATGAAAGTTTACTATCAAGTAGAACACCTAAATCACGAATTTGAGTAACCCTTTTGAGTGATTGGCTGGCTATATGGAAGTTATGGTCAAATTTAATTTTATTTCTAGTGAAGGTAATCACATAACATTTGGAAGTGTTCATGTTGGGATGATTAATTATACAGTAGTCATTAAGCCTATAAAGATCTTCTTGTAATTTAATGCAGTCGATGATAGAGTTAATCGGAAGATATATTTTCATATCATCAGCGAAGAGTAGAACAATTGCATAATTAAAGCATTTTATAATGTCGTTGATGATAATTGTGAATATTAACGGTCCCAGGTGAGATCCTTGGGGTACACCGGAAGGTATATTTACGAACTCAGAGATGAAGCCGTTAATTGTTACTCCTTGGGTGCGCCCATTAAGATAAGAGACTAACCATCGATACAAATCTCCGTGAATTCCCAAAGCTGGTAATTTGGATAAAAGAAAACTGTGATTAATTTTGTCAAACGCTTTCGAGAAGTCTGTATAGATTACGTCAACTTGGATTTGATCATCCATTGATTTCGTAATATTTTCAATGAATATGGCAAGATTAGAGACAACCGATCTTTTTTTCATAAAGCCATGTTGGTTCACGAGTACTACAAACTGGATGCAGTTATAAAGTTGTTCGTGAACAATTTTTTCAAAAATTTTACTGAAGATTGGTAACTTAGATGTCGGACGATAGTTTTGGACATCATTTTTAGCCCCAGACTTAAATACTGGTGTGATAAGAGCACACTTCCAACGATCCGGAAAGATACCTTCTTTCAATGAGGATTGAAAGAGCATTAATAAGGGCTTCGAGATTACCTTGCTACACATTTTGATAAAGAATGCTGGAATTTTATCACTACCCGCACCCAATGAGTTAGAAATAGTATCAATTATTTTTTCTATTTTTTCTTTTGAAACTGATACTGAAGAGATGTTAATTAAAGGTGAAGACGAAGAGCTGTGAGAACAGGTTGCATATTGCAAAAGGATTAACAGCAGTAACGTCGCCAAGTTTCATTAGGTACATGAGGTAAACAAGAATTATTTCTTTTTCCTTTATCATAAGACCAGAATTTTTTGGGGTCACGGGATATATTAAGTTCAGCGTTTGTTATAAATTGTTTGAGACATTCCCTAGACATTTTCTTCGGCCTTGATCGAAGGATACTGTTATAGGTATGTCGGATTATAGAGGGTGCTGGATTAGACAGAGGCTGGATTACCGCGGGTCAACTGTATATCCAAACTGAAGTGAAGAGTTCAGACATTGGGACTCCGAAGATGGGAGTATTGTACATCGTACAGAACTAACTTACTAACTTTTACAACTGCTAACCCTGGAAACAATACTACCATGCCCTGTTGTTGATTTGGCAGCCGTCTCTGGAATGCAGCTCTAGGCTTATAAAACTGTGAAAATCGGACATTGAAACATGAATATCTGTATTTGTTATGTTGGTATTTCAATGGAAGGTGTCCAATGCCCATCTGTACATTTGCCCATGAATTTATCAAATGATGATGTGCCATTTTTAAGACTCGTTCTTGTGTTTAATACCTCAGGCGTGTAATATTCAGAGTGGAAGATTCTCTAAGTATCGTCCTGGTCAAAGACCACCATTCAGAATCGAAACGTTTCTTGTAATGGCTTTAACCATGTTTGAACATACTTTCAAATACTTTCCCACCTTCCTCTTACCCGTCTCCTTGCCCTCCTCCCACCCTTCAGCCTTACAACATACTCCGATTAGGCATGCCGTAGATGGCTTCGGGCATTTGGGACTTTCGCTCCTACAACATGGATCTCTACAAGATCCAGGATCGTTGTAAAGGACACTCCTCACAGCATCCCTCAAGATCCTGTGCGAGCTGAAACATTTTAGTCTGACATTTGTATGAAACAGTTTCATACCTGAATTCATGTTAATTGTCTGATGAAACATTGTCCTTCTCATTGTATTCAGGAGTCGCTGTATATTTTCAGAGGCACATATTGGCAGAACAAAGTAAACGAAACAGTGAATGCACCACATTGCAACCGAAAGCATTAGCGGTATATCCTTGAAATGTAATTATAATAATTAGTAATTATTATAGTAGATCTCGGTCGACTCTTAATTAATACACTTAATTAAGAATCGACCGAGATCTAGGTCTCGGTCTCGGTCTCGGCATTCTCGGCTACAAATTCTACCTAGAACTCTGGGCCATAACCGAGACCGTTGTAAGTAGGTACGGTATAGGATAATGGGATTCAAATCTACCGCGCGCGTCCACATTCGTCACTTTGTGTCGGTGCGTGAGAGAGCTGCCGATTGTGATTGGTCGGCTGGCAGCAAGGCGGGTTTTACTTTACTGCTAAAAACAGCAATGAACATACAAATCAACTAATCAATGTGTTTTGATGAATGTGGCAATTGATTCACGGATAGGGTTTGTTAGGGTGTGTTATTTCGGTTTAACGTGTTTACTAAGTAGGTATAATGTTTTATTGTTGCTATACTAGTGTCCGACCGAACTTTCGGTTTCGGTTTCGGCCTAGTTTCGGCCAAAAAACGAGTTTTGGCTTAGTTTCGGTTTCGGCCGCCATTCAGCCGAAACGATGGCCGAAACCGAAACTGAATTTGGGAGGTTTCGTTCTGCCATTGGACATGTTCGGTGAACTGAACTGCGAGCCACGAAGTATCATTTTGCTGCGTCCGCGCTCGTAGTCTTGTCAGGTCTTGATTCACTTGTTTGTGTTTTCGCTTCGCAAACTTTGCGGTAGTTTGGTTTATTTGTTGTGAAATTGGAGGTGTTTATACTTAACATTATTTCGAAATAGGTAAGTTTTATTTTGCTATTGAAATGATTTAGTTCATGATAGGCCCTGAGGAAAATAAATTCCCTTGTCATCTGCGGGATGCTGTGTGGAGGGTTTTTTAGGGAAAGGAAGGAGAGGAGAGTTCTGAGAAGGAAAAGGGGTGGGTAGGAATCTGGGGTTCAGTGTATCCTGGTCATCCACCTTCAAGACCTAGACAAACCTCATCCCATGAACCCGGGCACCCCTGCTAAATCACCAAACGTAGCGAGCCACTTGGGGTGACCTATGGCAGAGATTTTGGTTATTCAATAAAGTTTCCCGGGGCGGCGGTACCCATTCCCGCCTAATAAATTATTTTGTTCTTTAGATCAGGGTTTCCCAAACTGTGTTTCGCGGAACACCAGGGTTCCGCTGAACCTGAATAGGGGTTCCGCGACAGTTTGTCGAAAGAATTTAATTTAATATAATATACACATCATATTCCTAATTCAACACTACTGATATTATTCACAAGAAATTATTATTTATATAAATATTTCACAATAGTTCTTAACTTTGGTACTAGACCCTTCCAGGTACAGAGACTAAGCTTTATGGAAGTTGAAAGAGCCGTTTAAGCTGTTATTGCAGTAAATCGTCATTTTACATCCAAAAAATCTCTGAAGTGTATTACTGTGCTTTATAATACTCTGATTAGAGTCAATAATATGAATATCTGTGCGATGTAGAAATAATAACATCGGGTAACGGATCTGCACGACGTGTTTCACGAAATTTCTGTTCCCAAGGAACCCAACCATATTTTTTTCGAAATCAACTTTACCTGAAACTAAAATAATGTAAAAATTAATCAGTTTTCTTGCATCCTTGTTAGCAATTAGTCGAACTATAAAGGCGCATGGTGCCGTATACATTGGTGAAAAAAAAATTTTGGATTCCACCAGTTCAATCTAATCACTGACTTACATGAAAGTTTGGATGAATTAAATTTCAAATTAGATGAAGAGGTTTCCAAAGAATTTTAAGAACACCCACATAACTTGAAAATAACTCTTTTGCAATATTTTCCGAAAACTATTTAGGACGATTCCTGGGTTCGGAATCCATTTTCCATGACAACTAAATCTGTAGGTTTAAGCGCAAGTGAGTTTGAGAATCTAATTGATTTAAAAGTTACTCTTAACTTGAAAAAAATACAAAGATCAGTCTTTAAATGATTTCTGGGCAAATTTTTCAGAAGAGTTCCCCAATTTATCAAAACAAGCTATTATCGTTTTACTTCCGTTTTCTACAATCTATTTATGCGATGTGGGATTTTTTTATTATGCTGCAACGAAGTCAGAGTAAGGAACACGCTCGACGTCACACTAGACATTAGAATCCAACTTACCAATATTGTGCCTGATCTCAAAAAGATATCCATTTTACGGGCTCAAAAACGTCAAAGTCACTAGGTGCTTTACTTGTATTTTTTTGTTTATTGAAATTATCTGAATAATCATTAACTAAAAAATAAACCAAGTGTTCCGTTAAAATTTACTGGTTCGCAAAGTATTCCATTGTAGAAAAAGTTTGGGAAACCCTGCTTTAGATGAAAAAGTATTTTTTGTTTAGTGTACCTAAACCAATTAAGTTTTTAAAAAGTAGTTTTGTTTTCTACCTTTTATTTTATGTTATTTGTTAATAATGTTCAAAAAGGTAATGAGGCACCTACTATTTCTTTTTTTTTTTAAATATTATTTACGAAGCGATTTACTATTACGATTTCAAAAAGCATAAATAATTTATTTGAAATAAGGAGTGATAATTATGTAATGTCTATTTTTAGTTCAAATATCAGAGACTGTATGATTAATATATGATTTAAAAATAAAGGCTGATTGATTAAGATTGACTATTTTTTTTCCACGAAACCTTATATGGAAGTTTCGGTTTCGGCCGAACCTGAGACCGAAGCCGAAACTCAGTTTCGGTTTCGGTTTCGGTTTTGGCCGTAAAAACTAGTTTCGGTCGGACACTATGCTATACTATGCAAAATAGCGCATTTTAATTTTTTTTCTCAATTTATAAATTCTCAGCTTTCAGTCTCGGCCTAGATTTTAATTTATTCTCAGTCTCGGTCTCGGTCTCGGCCAAGAACCGAGACCGAGACTGAGAATAAATTGAGAGGCGGTGAGGATGCTGGTTGCTCGTTGCTGCTCGTTGCAGGATGCTGGTTGCTGCTCGTTGCAGGATGCTGGCGCGTTGCCGGTTGTTGTTGCTGCTCGTTGCAGGATACTGGTTGCTGCGCGTGTAAATGGCGAGGGTAAAGTGGGTGTAAAATGCTATTATTGTGAAACCACGAACTTCAATGTAAGAAGGCATAAACTGAAACCGCACCGCAACATGAAAATGACCGGTGAGCGAGCCCTGAAAGACTGTCACACAACTGTGAGAAATCTCACCGTATGTTTGCGCCAGGGGATTTTAACGGTGCATTCGTTGGCCGCATCGTAATGTGACCTCACCAACTTGCTCCCATAGTTGCCCTCACAACACTGCCCAATTGCAAATATGCAGGGAGTCTACAAAGATTTTCACGTTGGCGAAACGCGTCTTGAACAAGGGTATTTCTCTGGCTTGCTATCTTACCATATGTTTGGTTGATATTGTGAGAATATTAAGTGTAAGGGTCGACCGAGAGAGGTTTTTCGTTCTCGGCCGAGACCGAGACCGAGACTGAGAATAAATTAAAATCTAGGCCGAGACTGAAAGCTGAGAATTTATAAATTGAGAAAAAAAATTAAAATGCGCTATTTTGCATAGTATAGCATAGTGTCCGACCGAAACTAGTTTTTACGGCCAAAACCGAAACCGAAACCGAAACTGAGTTTCGGCTTCGGTCTCAGGTTCGGCCGAAACCGAAACTTCCATATAAGGTTTCGTGGAAAAAAAATAGTCAATCTTAATCAATCAGCCTTTATTTTTAAATCATATATTAATCATACAGTCTCTGATATTTGAACTAAAAATAGACATTACATAATTATCACTCCTTATTTCAAATAAATTATTTATGCTTTTTGAAATCGTAATAGTAAATCGCTTCGTAAATAATATTTAAAAAAAAAGAAATAGTAGGTACCTCATTACCTTTTTGAACATTATTAACAAATAACATAAAATAAAAGGTAGAAAACAAAATTACTTTTTAAAAACTTAATTGGTTTAGGTACACTAAACAAAAAATACTCTTTCATCTAAAGCAGGGTTTCCCGAACTTTTTCTACAATGGAATACTTTGCGAACCAGTAAATTTTAACGGAACACTTGGTTTATTTTTTTGTTAATGATTATTCAGATAATTTCAATAAACAAAAAAATACAAGTAAAGCACCTAGTGACTTTGACGTTTTTGAGCCCGTAAAATGGATATCTTTTTGAGATCAGGCACAATATTGGTAAGTTGGATTCTAATGTCTAGTGTGACGTCGAGCGTGTTCCTTACTCTGACTTCGTTGCAGCATAATAAGAAAATCCCACATCGCATAAATAGATTGTAGAAAACAGAAGTAAAACGATAATAGCTTGTTTTGATAAATTGGGGAACTCTTCTGAAAAATTTGCCCAGAAATCATTTAAAGACTGATCTTTGTATTTTTTTCAAGTTAAGAGTAACTTTTAAATCAATTAGATTCTCAAACTCACTTGCGCTTAAACCTACAGATTTAGTTGTCATGGAAAATGGATTCCGAACCCAGGAATCGTCCTAAATAGTTTTCGGAAAATATTGCAAAAGAGTTATTTTCAAGTTATGTGGGTGTTCTTAAAATTCTTTGGAAACCTCTTCATCTAATTTGAAATTTAATTCATCCAAACTTTCATGTAAGTCAGTGATTAGATTGAACTGGTGGAATCCAAAATTTTTTTTTTCACCAATGTATACGGCACCATGCGCCTTTATAGTTCGACTAATTGCTAACAAGGATGCAAGAAAACTGATTAATTTTTACATTATTTTAGTTTCAGGTAAAGTTGATTTCGAAAAAAATATGGTTGGGCTCCTTGGGAACAGAAATTTCGTGAAACACGTCGTGCAGATCCGTTATCCCGTTGTTATTATTTCTACATCGCACAGATGTTCATATTATTGACTCTAATCAGAGTATTATAAAGCACAGTAATACACTTCAGAGATTTTTTGGATGTAAAATGACGATTTACTGCAATAACAGCTTAAACGGCTCTTTCAACTTCCATAAAGCTTAGTCTCTGTACCTGGAAGGGTCTAGTACCAAAGTTAAGAACTATTGTGAAATATTTATATAAATAATAATTTCTTGTGAATAATATCAGTAGTGTTGAATTAGGAATATGATGTGTATATTATATTAAATGAAATTCTTTCGACAAACTGTCGCGGAACCCCTATTCAGGTTCAGCGGAACCCTGGTGTTCCGCGAAACACAGTTTGGGAAACCCTGATCTAAAGAACAAAATAATTTAGGAGGCGGGAATGGGTACCGCCGCCCCGGGAAACTTTGTTGAATAACCAAAATCTCTGCCATAGGTCACCCCAAGTGAATCGCTACGTTTGGTGATTTAGCAGGGGTGCCCGGGTTCATGGGATGAGGTTTGTCTAGGTCTTGAAGGTGGATGACCAGGATACACTGAACCCCAGATTCCTACCCACCCCTTTTCCTTCTCAGAACTCTCCTCTCCTTCCCTTCCCTAAAAAACCCTCCACACAGCATCCCCGCAGATGACAAGGGAATTTATTTTCCTCAGGGCCTATCATGAACTAAATCATTTCAATAGCAAAATAAAACTTACCTATTTCGAAATAATGTTAAGTATAAACACCTCCAATTTCACAACAAATAAACCAAACTACCGCAAAGTTTGCGAAGCGAAAACACAAACAAGTGAATCAAGACCTGACAAGTCTACGAGCGCGGACGCAGCAAAATGATACTTCGTGGCTCGCAGTTCAGTTCACCGAACATGTCCGATGGCAGAACGAAACCTCCCAAATTCAGTTTCGGTTTCGGCCATTTCGGCTGCCAAATCAACAACAGGGCATGGTAGTATTGTTTCCAGGGTTAGCAGTTGTAAAAGTTAGTAAGTTAGTTCTGTACGATGTACAATACTCCCATCTTCGGAGTCCCAATGTCTGAACTCTTCACTTCAGTTTGGATATACAGTTGACCCGCGGTAATCCAGCCTCTGTCTAATCCAGCACCCTCTATAATCCGACATACCTATAACAGTATCCTTCGATCAAGGCCGAAGAAAATGTCTAGGGAATGTCTCAAACAATTTATAACAAACGCTGAACTTAATATATCCCGTGACCCCAAAAAATTCTGGTCTTATGATAAAGGAAAAAGAAATAATTCTTGTTTACCTCATGTACCTAATGAAACTGGGCGACGTTACTGCTGTTAATCCTTTTGCAATATGCAACCTGTTCTCACAGCTCTTCGTCTTCACCTTTAATTAACATCTCTTCGGTATCAGTTTCAAAAGAAAAAATAGAAAAAATAATTGATACTATTTGTAACTCATTGGGTGCGGGTAGTGATAAAATTCCAGCATTCTTTATCAAAATGTGTAGCAAGGTAATCTCGAAGCCCTTATTAATGCTCTTTCAATCCTCATTGAAAGAAGGTATCTTTCCGGATCGTTGGAAGTGTGCTCTTATCACACCAGTATTTAAGTCTGGGGCTAAAAATGATGTCCAAAACTATCGTCCGACATCTAAGTTACCAATCTTCAGTAAAATTTTTGAAAAAATTGTTCACGAACAACTTTATAACTGCATCCAGTTTGTAGTACTCGTGAACCAACATGACTTTATGAAAAAAAGATCGGTTGTCTCTAATCTTGCCATATTCATTGAAAATATTACGAAATCAATGGATAATCAAATCCAAGTTGACGTAATCTATACAGACTTCTCGAAAGCGTTTGACAAAATTAATCACAGTTTTCTTTTATCCAAATTACCAGCTTTGGGAATTCACGGAGATTTGTATCGATGGTTAGTCTCTTATCTATAAAAAAAATATAGTGAATATTAAATATAATTATCAATTAGAAATTTGTAAACTTAAATGTACAAATTACTAAAATAAAAATTATTATTATTATTATTATCTTAATGGGCGCACCCAAGGAGTAACAATTAACGGCTTCATCTCTGAGTTCGTAAATATACCTTCCGGTGTACCCCAAGGATCTCACCTGGGACCGTTACTATTCACAATTATCATCAACGACATTATAAAATGCTTTAATTATGCAATTGTTCTACTCTTCGCTGATGATATGAAAATATATCTTCCGATTAACTCTATCATCGACTGCATTAAATTACAAGAAGATCTTTATAGGCTTAATGACTACTGTATAATTAATCATCCCAACATGAACACTTCCAAATGTTATGTGATTACCTTCACTAGAAATAAAATTAAATTTGACCATAACTTTCATATAGCCAGCCAATCACTCAAAAGGGTTACTCAAATTCGTGATTTAGGTGTTCTACTTGATAGTAAACTTTCATTCGAGGCACATATTTATATGATTGTGAAGAAAGCCCGTAGAATGTTAGGATTCTTATTCCGTATTGGAAAAGAATTCAAGAACATTCAAACACTTAAAATATTGTATTTTTCATATGTTCGCAGTCATCTTGAATTCGCTTCTCAAATATGGAATCCTCAATATAATATTTATATTAAACGCATTGAGGCCATCTAAAGAAAATTTGTCCATCATTTAAATTTCAAGTTTAATATTGGTTATCATGACATAAACAGCTTGCAGGACCCAGGGCCGGATCTACGAAATCTGGCGCCCTGTGCAGTAGGTACCGATGGCACCCCCCCCAAACAAAATATTCAAAAACGTAGACTGTTTTTTAAAGTAAAGATAACATACACAAGCCCGCTACACAAACCCTGCATAGCCAAACAAACCATTCAAAAACGTAGGCTTTTTTTAAAAGTAAAAATAACATACACAAGGCCGCTACACAAACCCTGCGTAGCCAAACAAACCATTAAAAAACGTAGCTCCCATCATGTATCCCACGAAGTTGGCTACAATCGTATCTAGCTTTTGTTTGTATGAGGTCAGGGATACCAACATAACAGTGACAAAATGGCGGGCGGGCTGTCGTAGTGTCGGTTCGCGAAGAGAAATTTTATTTAACGATAGATATTATTAGAAATCAAACTATTTTCAGATAGTTTGCCATAAAGCTGCATTAGAGCACCCACCCCTCGTACCTTTTTTCCTTCCCAGAACTTCTTATCCTTCCCTTCATTAAAAAGATCCTCCAAACAGCACCCCCTAAGATGACATAGGCCCTGAGGGAAATTATTTTCCACAAAGCCTCCTGTGTGGGGCTAATGTAAAAAAAATTCGGTGTCCCGGTTTGGGGTAAAAATAAATGGTCACGTTAGGTATGTCTGATAAAACTATCAATGATAGTGTGAGAAATGTGGAGATTCACAAAGAATACAGACGAAAAGTGACGTCTGGATGGTTTGGGCTAGTAGAGCGAATAATCGAAGAAAGTTGTGTGAAGCGAATATATGACGCGAATGTGAAAGGTAGAAAAAGTCACGGTCGCCCGAGGAATACATGGCGCGATCAAGAGAACTAAATACTTGAGTCGGGCAATGTTAAGAGTCAGAATAACAGATGAGTACCTACGTATGAGACGTTGTATGAAGGGGAATGAGGCAAGGAGTGTCCGCCAAGACCGAGTTGTCTGGCGGTCCGTTCTTACTGCCTAATCCTGAGGGTAAATGCCGTCATGATTAGTCAGTCAGTTAGGATTTTGACATCCGCGAAATGAAAATATATTTGCGTATATATTGAATAAATTTCCAATGCACTTTGCCAGTTTTAAACCCGTGACCTTAAAGCTATTATCCATATTTTGTACCAAGGCCATTTTATCAATTTATGTTAAAGTTTGCTATTGACAAGGGTGACAAAATTGTCATATTAATTAATTAAAGTGTTTTAAATTAGGTAATCATTTAATCATTCAGGAAATACTTCATTACACTGGTAGACAGGCATTGGTATTACCTATCTAGAATTTGCCAATTGTTAAGAAATAACAGAACATGAAACTGGGGCAACTTTATTCCAAAAACATGAAAACACGTCGTGAAATTGTTAGAAAAAATACGCCTTATAAATATCTTTACTTTTTTTATTTTTTCATGGGCATAGGATATATTATAACATTTCACAATAATAAAATTGTTAAAGTCGCCAAAATATACAAGTTGTATACTTTTGCGCTTTGTGTTTGCCTCATTCTATATCAGACAGGTCTAGTTCTTAGATTAACCGATGGGAATAAGTTCGCAGATAAAATTTTGAATTATTTTGTCTTTCTACGCGGCCTTTCTGTTTCGCTGAGTGTTTTTGTTTCTTGGATTATGCGAATTTTTAACACGAGAAACATATCATTTGATCTGATTGAAAACTTTTACACAATTGACACCTACTTGAAATTTGACTTTAAAAAATACGATAGTAAAACAAAAATATTGATGCTGCATATAATAACAGTTTTAATTTATGTAATGCATGTAACGCTTGATCTTGTGACTTTTTATCATTCTACTTACTTAATGATGACTTTTATAATATGTTTCATGAGTGATATAATCATTCTTAGATTTTTCATGAAACTGAGTTTGATTATAAGTCGTTTTGCTGCGCTTATCGTTAAATTAGAAGATTTGTTTGACAAAAATAATGTTGAAAAGTATGATGACTCATACAAAAGAAAGGCCATAAAGACATTAACTACAGTTTATATAAAACTAAATGAAAATATTGATTTGGCGGTATCTGAATTTGGATTTCCGGTAACAATTTTTATACCAATTAAGTTATTTTTCTTACATCAAAAGTTGTGGCTTTCTGGTTTTTGGAGTCATTATTCACTCTTTTCGTTTCAGTTTCTCTTTGCAACCCTAAGCTGTTTCATTGTTATATTACAAAATATGGCTGTGATAATATTATATGGTATTGAAGTTTGGGTTAGTTTACATGATTCAAATATTAAATTTATTACATACTAGCAGACCCGGCCACACGTTGCTGTGGCTAAGGAAACACAACGCCATTACCCAACCTTTATAAAATCCACACCATCCGCTTGCCAGCTGCCCGCTGCCCGCTGCCTGAATTGAATGAATGCCTGAAGCATGTGTTATACATATAAACCTTCCTCTTGAATCACTCTATCTATTGGTGAAAAGCGCATGAAAATCCATTGCGTAGTTTAAAAGATCTATGCGCACATACATTTTGAGCGACTTCATTTTATACTATGTGATGATAATGGAAATTCGAATGTTGTACTGTAATAATAAAGTTTTTACTTTTAGGATTTGGAACAACTACTTACTATAAGTTTATGGTGTATTCATTATTTCGGTTACTTTATTCTACCAATTAGTGCCTGCGAAACTATCCAAAAACTGCATGGTGAAATAAAAAAGCTTATTTTTTATCAAACAATTCATATGGATTCAGGTATGTTCATGGTTGACAGGCGCTGCTGTATCATATTTGTGATTTTAATGTATGTCAAATACAAGGCTGTTACAAACACGATAGGTACATTAAAAAAAAATATGGTTATCTTCTGAAGTTTTAAAGTAGGTATGTTTTTTCCAGATGACTCACAATTTCGACTGCAGCTTGGTTCTTTCAGAAAAACAGTTGTTCTTCAGGAACCTAACTTCACTGCGGCCAGTTTCTTTCGTATGAACTACAGAACCGTTTTTGCCATTTTGCAATCCCTTATTGCTTACACAATTATATTGCTACAAATTCAATAACTGCATGACGTTTGCGGAAATATTACAATTAAGAAATAATTTTAAAATAATTGCATTTTATGGGATTATTTTACTGTAAACTGGTATATAGTACCTAAAGCGTCGATGACACAGGGCGAGTTTACAACCTACTATCTACTAAGTTTAAAAGCGGGTAAATCGGCGAGTGAGATTGTCATGATGACACACAAAACTGTCCACTCGCTCAGAAGCGTAGGAAACTGAGGTCGCTGCTAGCGCCAGTAACAAGAATAACGACGCCTGCGTGAACTAATTCTTCAGATGTTTGACAGTCGAAATCAGCTGTTTGTCGGAAGCCATGTTGGAAACATAAATAAACCAATCACGAGCAAGCGGATCAAGCGTGTAGGCGAGTAAAGTTGACGACCTTTCAACTTTTTTTCGTAGATAGTCAACAATCTGCCAGTTAGCAAGTAACACGAGGACACTGGGCGAGTTTACTAACAGATAGTGAATTTCCCAGATAGTAGCTTATAAACTCGCCCTGTGTCATCGAAGCTTAACCAAATCGTCTATTGTCCTCGAAATGAATTTAGACTTTAAAAACAAACCAATAGAACGTGTTTCTCTAATATAAATTAGTAATTAATATTAGTGTCGTTCCAGTGTGAATGTAACACCAATAATTAAAAAAGTCTTTCTGATACCATTTTGAATTCTAATAACTCTAAATAATATACTTTTAATTAATTTGTTACAAAAAATGGATAGCGCTTCGATAGTGACCTTAAAAAAGTATTGACATGTTTACATTTAATTGTTGTCAAAACTACTGAATATTCAATAAATTTTTCTTACTTAATTTACTTTCTTCTTAAGAAGAGATATTGCTCAACATTTATCATGTTTTGCTTGTGTACCGTGAAACATATTAATTGTAATTAATTGTTTCTAAAATCGCCAATGTGTTTTGTTCTCTCACAGCGTAATGTATTATCTCCAATCAATGGCAATCAATTTTTGCAAAAAGAACCGAAGTGTTCAAAACATTTAAACTGCTTTACATTTAACTCACTGTTTTTTTTTTTTTTTTTTAAATTATTTCTGGCTTTCACCCTTCAAGGGTGTTCTAGGCCATCATTTATAATTACAGAGAAAGGAAAGGTGAATTTATATATTAATTTTATTTAAATGTGCAAATTTCAGAATTTTATGGAAGATTGGAGTAGAGTTCAGACTTAGAAGAGATGAAATGTTGAATGGAGGAGAGGCAATTTTTGATAACGCTTGATAGAAGAGAGGATATTTATTTAGAGAGGGACAATCAAAAAATATGTGATCTAAAGTTCCCACATCTAGACCACAGAACGTACAATCTGGGGAGTCAAGCACATGAATTTTATAAAGGTGAGAAGGAACGGAACAATGTCCGATTCTCATACGAATAAGTAAGGAAATTTCTTTTTTGGAAAAATGGGGGAATTTTTGAAACCACGGTTTTGATGGGAAATTCCTTTGTATTGAGGCATAACGGGCACCCTTGGACTGACTAGCAATGTTCCAATACTCTGTCCAAACATTGCGGGATCTATCTTTGATGATGGAAAAAATATCAGACAGGGGAATATGGTTTACGAGTTTTATGGTTTAATGGTTTTAGTTTATGGTTTTTAACTCACTGTTATGAGCTCAAATGTTTTTTAGTGGGGAAAAATATGTCAGTGAGAAAAATTCGCTATATTTATATGTTTTGATTTGCGGTTTTATATTAAGTATTTGGTGATTCGCATTCCAATGATATTCTGTTTTCTAATAAATTCGACAACATCGGTTCAAAAATATATATTCGATTCCCTGCAAAATATTGGGAGAAGCTTGTGCATGATGGTAACTTGGATAATGTTGTCTTTTGTATCTGGCAAAAACATCGTTACAATGATTTTACTCGTAAATTATTACAAGTCGATGGCCATTTAAAAATTTAGTCGACTTGAACCGTTGTCATTGAATCTTAAGAATTTATTCTTTTATTTTTTTTCTATTTCAGTTTTTATCGTCTCTTTATATCTTTTCGTAAATGAGTTTTTTTTTAGAAAAATGAAACAACACAACTTTGTATAAACCACTTATATAATGCGTAAATCCGACCGGTTTCGGAACAAACGTTCCTTCTTCAGGGAAAGCTTATACTAATTTGACAGTTTCGAACAATGTTTTATTATGGTAGGGGTGGAGCCGTTGCTAGTTATTAATGTAGATTGGGTGGGTAGGTATTAATGTAGAGTGGGTGGGTATTAATGTGAGTTTTTTTATCGGGTACAGCACATCGGCCGCCAAGACCTTGACAAATCTCACCTCACACCTCACTATTATTTGTAATGTGATTTATGTGTTGTACGAATTCTAGTTTTTCATCAAATATAACTCCTAGGTCTTTCATTTTATTTTATTTATGGTTTTTATTTCAGTTATTAGACTTATGGACCTATGACCCTTTTTACTAATTTGTAACAAGTTTATAAAATGAAACACTCCAAAAACAAGCCGTCTAAGACATGGTTATATAGTTGTTTGCTGAACAAATACAAAAATCTACTTCTTTAATTATGTTTTGCTTGCCTACGGTTTAGTGCTGGGCAACCAATTAGTGATAAAAGGGCTGATGTGCTGTTTATTTTTTTTCTTATGCGCTGAACACAGTACTTATTATGTTTTGCTATTTCATAGTGTGATGTCTCCTTTCCACGCAATGGATCAATCAATTTTTGCAAAGAGCTCCAACTTGTTTAATAAATATAAACCGCTTCATGTTCTATACGCTGTGTTTGGAATATCTTCAATCACGTGGGATGGCGAAAAAATTATCCCTGTTGGTAAACTTCGAAAGGTTTTATGCATTCTGGCTTGTGGATTAATCATGTTCGGGGATTCAGATTCCAACAATCTTCTGTTTACTAATAAATATGACAACGATCGCCTCCAAAACACTTTGGATTCACTGCATAATATAGGGACACGAATATGTGTGATGGTGACTTGGATAATGTCATCGTTTGTGACTGGCAAAAACTCCATCAAATTGATTTTAAATTTTTGCGAGATCGACAGCCATTTAAAAATAATTGATAACTGGAAACAATTCGAACCGCTGTATCTAAATTTAGTATTTTTTCACGTTTGCACAATTCTGCTCATATTTATATATTCAATACTTGGAATGATAATTCCTAACACGATTTATAAACTTTGGCAAGTTTTATTGATTTTTGTAGGTAATTTGATGATACAGAAGTTTTCTATGGAAATATACATGATAATAGTGTACATATACAAAATTACAAAAGAAATCAAAGATTATTCCAAAAGATGTACTGAGAAATCAAAAGAAGAACTGGATGTTCTCCTGCCGAATAAAATAGCAAATGAAACTAATGCTCTAATGCAGCTTTATGGCAAACTATCTGAAAATAGTTTGATTTCTAATAATATCTATCGTTTACCGGTAATCTTCCGTAACCAAATATTTTTGTGTCTTTTATTGAAGAATTAACTAGAAGTACTAAGCATTTGTTCATTAATTTTCAGATCATGTTATACTTATCTATCACATTCCTCTTATTTACAATGTACATGAGTTTACATATGAATCCAGTTTCATGGAAGTATAACTACTTTGAAGTAAGTTGTCTAAACTAAGGTTGTCGAATTTGAATGGGAAATGTGTTAATCCATAAAACTACTCTATTACTTTACCAATTTTCTGGCCCTAATGGAACTAAACAAACACAAAACCTTCTAGGTTATTTTCGTTACTATCGGCATGACACATAACATTTCATATGCAATAATCCCATTGGTTGTTGGTGAGTTACTAAAGGGAGCAGTAGACCAGTTGAAAATCGCTCTAAGTAAAGCGTGCATTTACACTGAGTCGGGTAAATATTGCATTATGTACATATTATACTATATTTATGTATTTGGGAGGCGGGTTTGGGTACTGCCGCACCGAGAATCATTTATTGTTTTTTTTTTGTTTTGTTATTGTTTTTACATGAGCTCCACACAGGAGGCCCTGAGAAAAATAATTTCTCTGAGGGCCTATGTCATATTTGGGGATGCTGTGTGGAGGGTTTTTTTAAGGAAAGGAAGGAGAGGAGAGTTCTGGGAAGGAAAAGGGTTTAAGGGGTGGGTAGGAATCTGGGGTTCAGTGTGTCCTGGTCATCCGCTTCCAAGACCTATACAAACCTCACCCCATGAACCTGGGCACCCCCGCTAAATCACCAAACGTGGCGAACCACTTGGGGTCACCTATGGCAGACCTATGTTGATTATCCAATAAAGGTTCCCGGGGCGGCGGTACCTTCCCATTCCCGCCTTCCAAATTGTAAACCAATACTCCTGCCATGGGTCACCACAAGTGGTTCGCTACGTTTGGTGACGTAGAAGGGTAGCCCGGGTTCAAGGGGTGAGGTTTGTCTAGGTATTTGCGGCGAATGCGTTTGCCCACCTACTGCGTGGTGGGTCAGATCGGGAGAGGCTGGTTGAGGGAGACCTTACCTAGACCTCTCCAGTCGGACTCTCTCCACCCTTCACCTTACACCGCAATGGAGGGGGGATCAATTCACACGTCCTCACTCCTGGACACATTGACCCTCAGATTCCTACCCACCCCTCATACCCTTGTCCTTCCCAGAATTTCCTCTCCTTTCTTTTCCAAACAAAACCCTCCACACTACATCTCTAAAGATGACATTGACCCTGAGGGAATTTGTTTTCCTCAGGGCCTCCTTTGTTAAGCTATTATTAAAAAATATATATTGTGTGATTGAATAATACATTCACAATTATAGACATTTTCGCCAAAGTTTGTGCATTGCTTTTTTTATCGTGTTTCCCGATTTTGGTTAGTTTTTTCATAGTTACGTATTATGGAGTATTTTATATTTTTAAAATGAAAATTTGTTAATTTGCTCTATTTCGTTAGTTAAATACAACCGTCGAACATGTACATATTTTAAACTGATTATTTAGATAAAAGGGTAACGTGTTTTAACCACGACTCTTGCAGCATTTACTGAAACAATGTCTGATTTTGTCATTAATTTTGGGCGTGTAAGATTAAATTGGTGGTTTCTTAAATATCTTACCTTATATATTTTTGGAAAATATACAGTGTTAAAGTTAATTTCTACCAACTTTGAAAAAAATCACGCTTTTCTTGTACAGAATCCATTAGTTCTATTCCAAGATCATATTATTTTTAACGGTTCTGTGCCAAGTCAAATCAAATCAAAACACCTCTTTAAAAAGTCATAATAAACCTTACAAAAATAATTTTAAAATATCCTAACCTAACTTAACGTAACCTATTAAACCATTTTTTTCATCACTTTTAATAACTTTTCAAGGGAGGTTCTGAGTTGGTTTTGGCTCACCATTGTTAACGCTTTTAATTTTTAAAAGTTTATAAAATTATAAATAATTATATTGCCATTGTCCATTTTTAAAAATTGTTTTTTGTACATTACCTAACCGAACTGCAATGAAAAGTACTTATTCGTGGTAGTTAGTGCCGGAGTTTTGGCACTGATAAAACATTTAATCGGATATTGATGGAAACTTAAAAATAAAACGCAAAAGTAACGGAATGAAAGTATAAAAAGCAATTTTTTTACCAAAACAAAAAACGACTTCAAAAAATGCACTAAAAAGTAAAAAAATAATTTCGTATTCTTCTAAAGCTTAATAATCAACTTACTTTTTCAACTCATCAATATGTAGGTACGATTGTTATTTTTGGAGTCGGTGCCAGCCAAGTTAGGTTTGTAACCACATACATAGTTATAGGTGAGATGTGCTTGTGTCGCACTCGCGTCTTGACAAGGGGAGCTGTCAAGTGAACACGCCGGACCGGGTACCTCGGCTCCTCCTTTTTGAAGTCGTTTAAAAATGATAAAAAGACATACAAACTTTGGCAAAAATGCCCTTGAATACCTCTATATATAATACTAGCTGGGTTACCCGGCTTCGCTCAGGACAACATTCGAGAGTGTTCTGGAATGTTCCACAATAATGTTCCCGATTTCCTATTCCCGAACATTCCATGACATACTCCGCCACTCCTTCCAGAACTATCTAGAGCTCAATGGAACCTTCTAGAACTTTCCGGAAGACTGTTCTAGAAATGTCAAGAGGGCGAAACTTCCAGCCCTTAATCTTCAAAGCACGCCCTTCAGGTAAAAACGGGAACCGTTATCCTGGAGGGGGATAGATATCTACCACCCCATATAGTTTTTGCGACCCGCACGTTTTTTTGGACTTTCTTTTGTAATATATATTGATTATATGTGTTCTCTTCAAGGTACTCCAGAATATAAGCAGTTCTCAAAATTCAGGCAGCTAACCCAAGACAAGCCAATGAGATTGTCAGCGTACAATTTATTTGACTTGGATCACTCCTTTATATGTTCATTCGTTGGATATATTACATCTTATACAGTCATATTGGTTCAGATGAGAACGTCTTCAATTAATAATTTATAGTCACACTATTAGTTTTGTGAACAGTACCTAGACCTCGCGTAATATTGATTATTCCGATTTGACAGCTCGTAAAGCTCACGAGAATCTGGCGGCGTAAATAGGTTCTATCCAACACGGCCACCAACTTGTATCGGAATCGGAATACACAAACAAATTTACAGATGGACGAAATGCAAAACGATCGAGTTAATAATAAGTATATGTTTGAATTTGATGAATATAATGTCTGGATGGGAAAAATATTTTATTGCAGATCACATCTTTGTGGAACACCACAAGGTCCATAAAGATTTATTTAAAAGAAAAATGTATCTCTAATTAATAATAAACGACATGCTGCTTCAACTACACTCTTGTTTGACACATAATAATAATAATAACTATTCATTTATTTCTTCAAATTTGACAATGAAATAATTAATAACACTTTGTTTTTACCACGATAATCTTTATTTAAAAAATCAACATGTTTCGAGAACGATGTTCTCTTCATCAGGACATTAAATGTACTAAAAACTAAATTATCAAGAATAGAAAGACAGGCGTGGGTAGAAAAAGAAGTAGTGGAGGGGGGGGGGGGGAGAGGTGGAAAGGGCAGGTGCTTTATACGCCTGAAAAGGCTTTTGTATAAAAGTGATACCCGCATGATACGAGTATCATTGATTAACAATACTACTTTAGCAAATAACTCACCAATTACTCGCGCGATCACGATATTCACATTTACTTCACTTCATTTCCCATTAAACTTTTTTTATTAGTCAATTATAATTCGTGAGCACTTAATTCTTGGTTTCATTTTTTCTTTATCTCTCCGCACACTTTATTCCCTCTATTTTTTTAAGTTAAACTTCTTTACGCATGCTTGACTTGAGGAGTAACCTGGTGAATGCGTGACGAGAGCGTTACGAAAAGTGTGATCGGGCGATGCAAACGGTCGGGCCTTTACGCACGCTTGACTTGGGGAGTAAGCTGGTGAATGCGTGACGAGAGCGTTGTGAAAAGTGTGATCGGGCGAGGCGAACGGAAGTTGAGAGGGAGATATAAGTTAGTGAAGTTTTACTTCAGTCGTGTGGTCTAAAGCACACTCGTTTTTTAAATTATTATTACTCATACTACATTCATTAGTTAAGGCCCGGTATTCAAAGTGTTCAAAAAGAAGAAGAAGGAGAGATATGTAAATACGAATGTTAGAGGGACCGAGCTAATAATTAAGTGAAAATTGTGAAAATGTTTTATAAACCAAGACTCGTTTAAAATAGAGCAAAAATCTTGTGTGAAATGTCTTAAGCAGCATTTAAAGAAACATTGTGAATTTTTGCATACATATACTTAACTTGGTAAGTAACTGAAAAAAAGTATTTATAATAATTTTCGGTGCATACTTTGCGATTTTTTCTACCGAAGGAATTTCATATAATTACCATTTCGGCGAGGCAAAAGTGTATTGATATTATCTTCAAGAATAACATGTATATTTTTAAGAGCTTAAAAATTTTAAGTGTTCAATGAAATTATGTTATAAATTTGTAGAAATTCGGATTGCCGGGTCTTAAGATTAAGAGGGCATTACCAGAGAAAGCCTGAAATACGTCATTTTCAAAAAAGTTTTTAGACGTATTGACTCTTTTCCACAAAAAATTATAAATGGATTTCGAAAGATTGTTCTTTTATCTAGCATTCGTATGTAATAAATTTTTAGAATTTTTTTTAATTTTTAGTATAATAAGGTTATTCCATAGGTCGTTGGCAGATTTGTTAAATTTTCAATAAAGTTTTTGTATTATACCACACCCATTTCAAATAATGTAATCATGCAGTAAAATAAATCAATACATTATCTAGCAAAGCTATGTATTAGAATTTTAATTTTAGTTTCAATAAAATCATTAAAAAATATGTACGTACATGTGTTTCTTGACGAAAATTGGTCCATTTGTGTATTTATTTGCGCACTTACAAACTAATATATTTCAGATTTTTTAACATTCTTATTAAATTTAGACATTATTGAAAAATAATAAATACTTATAATAAAAAAATAACTACAAAAAGTACACTATTTTAATAGTTTTATCATCACGCCTTTCAGCATTTTTGGATGAAGGTATAAATTAAAGCTAATTTGGATTGAAATAAATTCGATATTGAGTTATAATTTAAAAAAGCTGGTACGGAGAATAATTAATCTTTCTCATTGTAACCGTCCTGCACGATCGGAAGAACAACTTTCGACGAAATGTGGATTTTCGTCCGCTGGCTGGTTAAACGCTCTTAAGGACCATTCTCATCCCAGCCGAAACGACTAAGATATGGACACACCTTATGCGATAGAATAAAGAATTTCCCTGTGGCGTGTTTTGTGATCCAAATATTTGTCCAATTCGGGCTTATATTTCCATACAAAATTGTGTTTTCGAAATTCAAATGGGATGGAGATCTTCAGTGTCAGGCGAGTGTAAATAAGACGGAAAGCTAGGCGGTTGGGCTAAACGGAACATTTATTTCTATTCCGATTTGTATGAAGGCACTACTAGTGTTATATTCTGTAGCATTGTTTATTTATTTTTATTATTTTTAACGGCAGAGCTGGGTCTCTCAACAGGATAGTGGAAAAGTAACAGGTTCCCTATTTGTGAGCATTGAATATGAAATAAAAGATTAGATTTCAAAATAACAGATGTTAGTATATTTAACTAAAGGAACATTGTGGCATTGAACATTGTAGGAACATTGTTATAATGACACGGTTTTGAGAACCAAAGTATAGTTAAGATTGGAGAAATTACTAAAGAACATGTAATAAATACCCGTGGACCGTGCGATATTCTAAATTATAGCTATCAACCCGCAAACACTTTGATGATGAGTACATAATATGCACCGCATGCTGGGAATATTCTGAGAATACTCCAGGACAGCCGCCACCCTCTCATTGTAGGATTATCAACCAATTAATCACCAATTAATCACCTTCTAGCTGCAGGATTATTATTATATATTATATTATATTAATTGTTTTTGTGTTTAATTCGTAGAACTCCATTTTAATTTTTAGAAATTTAATTAAAATTAAATTTGATAATGTTATTATCGAGTGACACAGTGATAATAACATTATCAAATTTAATTAATTAATTAACAATTAATTGAATTGAATTTAATTAATTAACGAGTGACACAGTTTGAAAATGACCTTATTAAAATAATTAAAATTAATTAATTATAAATTGTATATTATAAATTATAAAAATGAATTAGAATTAAAATTAATTTAATTAAATTTAATTAATTAACGAGTGACACAGTTTGAAAATGACCGTACAAGTCGAAACAGCTGTAACTAAAACACTAACCAAAAAACTTGCAGAACTCGATAATAACATTATCAAATTTAATTTTAATAAAATTTCTAAAAATTATTATATTATATATTATTATATTCTGAGAATACTCCAGGGCAGTCGCCACCCTCTCGTTGTAGGATTATCAACCAATGAATCACCCTCTAGCTGTCTGCAGATATTATTATCAACCAGAACCGCCTCCAGGTTCCAGGCCGTGCGTACGAGGAATCGTCAGGATTTCGCCGTGGCGACCTTGCCAGGATTTCGCTGACACTCGGTGTGATCCCTCACCAAGCGAAAAACCGCAGGGATTCCGTCGATCTTAAATACGGATGTGTTGGGCCGGCCAAGACCATTTAAATGCCCGATCGCGAAAGTCCGTTGCAATACAAGGCACGACCATATGGATTTATCAAAGAGCGCAAGGACACGCCATGTCAAGATAGCGTTCTCGCTATCAATAATGCCCGAATATCTACAAGGGCTCGTGTTTAAAGATCTCAAACTTAAAGATCCGACACGCGGTGTCAATTCCCATAATTAAAAGTTGGAATTATACCATATTAAAACACACAAATTATAATATTAGGTGACAAATCGAATTCCCGTCGCTTCCCGTGTCGGCGGTAATTCAAAAAGTACCTTGCCGGAAATCGTGTTGATAGAGTTGCCAGTCTTAGAAACGAAAACAAAAGCGAATCAACAATTAAATATGCAGCCTGGCGGAGGTTTATCAAGTCAGGATAATAATTATTACTGGTGCAATAATCATTATCGTGACAATTCTTTATTTTATGCCTAATAGCCTAATAGGTGCTTTAACTCAAGATCAAGTCTTAATTATAATATTATGTACTTTATTTCAAAATTAATCATTTAACTCCATCATTAATTAATAAAAAATAAATTATAAATTAATGTACTCTTATTGATTTCACATATCCTCTTAAATTTTTCATCACCTTTTGAACTGAAATGATTATTGTCGTAAAATAACATTATGTACCTACTCCTGCAATATTATCAGCTGATCCAATTGTTAGAATCAACTACATGTACTTACCATCTTAACACCTACCTATTTAAGAGAAATGCAATAATATTATTTTTATTTTATCTAATTTAGTAACTGCTACGTTAGTATATTTCTTTATCAATATTTGTTATCATTCATAAGTTTATTTGTTTCATTATTATTACTTTAAAATATCTATACTACATTATATCTAATTTAGTAACTGCTACGTTAGTATATTTCTTTATTTAATATTATTTGTTATCATTGATAAGTTTTATTTGTTTCTAAATTTAAAAAAAAATTAAGTATATCTTATTTTTTTATCTTTTTCTGTAATGACACGACTCCCCATTTAAACACGAGAAATTTTTTATCTTTTAAATTGGGTAGATTCATTAACAAGAAATCACTTTATTTGTAATTATTTTTAAGAACCATGTATTTTCCTTATGTAAATCTGTTATATGTATGTATATTTCAAATAAAAAAAATAAAAAAAAAAACTATGTAAAATTTAATATACTTACTGTTGGGGTTTCACACTGTACCCGCAAAGCGGAAGGAAGGAACATTGAGGATGCCGACATACCCGCAGATTTCTCCCTTTCAGATCCGCTGGTTCTTTTTTATATTCACTTATTTGGTTGTGTTCAGAAATATATAACATTGAATCAGTAACTCCAGAGATTCCGGAAAATGCCTTCTCCAGAAAGTCGACATCAGATAGCTCCCGGGGTACGTTAAAGAATATAATTCTTGGGTGCCTCTTTACTGGAAGCCGGGCACTTAGCAAGTCGGAGCTGGTTACAATAGGAGCATTTAAGAGCCGCTCTTGTTCCTGGCTGTTGGCAGTGTGGATAATGACTCCTTTATTTTTTTTATATTTTTTACTCCCGTTATTCGAACTCCCAATTGCGAAGGCTTCACGATGTCGCGTATGATCTTTTTGTGCCATCGCTATCATCAAGGGGGTTGATGATAGTGGGGGGTAGTTTGGGAAAAAACATATCGATGGCCTTGGTTTTCCTATCTGAATGGCGGTGCGATTGAGGCAAAGGAAGTTTTTTCTTGGTAACTTCGAGAGAGGCTGGCTTTGGTCGCATCGGCTACTCGACGCATCACTGGTCCCAAGTCTAACTCAAGTTGCTGAATTTTGTCCAGCAACTGTTTTGTGGTTTTCTCGGCCTTCAAGACCTTGATGTCAGCAAGGGCCGAGGTGAGTTTGCCTCTGATTTCTTCTTTCTCTAGGAGAAGTTGGGCAGCAGATCCGAGAATACTAGTCACATTTACGGACACTTTGAGCTGTTGCTCTTTTGACACTTTTGATGGATTTTCGGCCAACGCATACTGCAAAGCTTTTAAAGCATCTTGTGTCTCGAAGAGAATCGTACATCCTGATATACTACTAATGGGTCCAGGTTCAATTTCAGCCTCAATCTCCTCGGCGTCGGAATCCGATTCATCGTGGGAGGTATACGGGGAGGCTACATTAGGGCGACGTTTCTTATTTTTGCCCATGATTATCGATTAAAAATCACAAAATACGTAGTTTCTTAAAAAATAATAGTTTCTATATGTAAACAGAGATATCACAAGTTCACAACACAATATCAGCCAAAAGGAGCCTAGAGGAGTGAACTCATAATTAAAACGGCCAATGAGCGCGCTAGCTCGTTGTACACAACGCTTTGGTTAACTATTGTACTCTCAGAGCGAACTGAATAGTTTTTTAACAATCAAATAACAATGTCAAAATGCTAAAAAAATCACTGGATAACACTATCACTTGTATAACTTTCGATGCTTATCACGACGATTATCTTTTGTCTTCAGGCGAATTCGTTAAAACGTTGTTTATCCGTATAAAAGACACCTTGACAGAGCGTAACAGGCAGGGTAGGCAACAGAAAAAGTGTAAGTTGGTTACATTAGTCTAGGGATATTTATATTTTAATTTGTTTTATATTACCCACAATAATGTTTTATAAATATCCTGTTTGTGTCTTAAATAAATAAATATTTCTCCCGAATCGCTTCACGAAGGGAATAAATGTTGTGGTTTAAACAATTAACAAATAACAGTACCTACAAGGTAAAACGTGGGAAGATACAACCAGTAAAGCCAACAAATGCATTGCAATTGTCAAAGATTGGCTAGGTAGAAATCTTCTCAGTCTAAATCATGATAAAACCATTTATATTCCCTTCTATAATTCCCAAAATTCATCCCCTAAAAATAATCTCAACTTGAAGTTCCATAACGTTAACTGTAACTTTGCAACATGCTCATACTGCGAAGATGTGAATATAGGAAAATATATCAAATACTTAGGTGTGACTGTAGAAAGCCAACTCAAATGGACTTACCGCATAGAAAAAAAAACTGTTAATAAACTGAGATACCTAAATTACATATTCAAACGCATGAGCAATATTGTCAATATAAGGACCATGAAACTTGTTTATAACGCATTGGTGCTTTCATCCATTTCCTATGGAATAATAGTATGGGGAAGAACACCCAATAATCATGTAAAACTATTAGAAATTGCACAGAAATCCATCATTAAGGTAATGTACCAGAAGGGCAAGACGTATCCCACCAATCAGTTATTTCAGGAAACTGAAATAATGGAACTAAGGCGGATCTACTGTATCCAATGTCTTAAATTTATATTTCCTCGTCCTAACAATTTCACCAAAAACACAAATCGCTCTAGCCAGAGACATACCACGTGCGTGTACACAGTGCCTCACTGCAAAACCAGGCTGGCCCAAAGGCACATTAACTGTATTGCCCCAAAATTGTTAAATTCCCTACCCAATTCCATCAAAACGTGTCAAAATCTGAACTTATATAAAAAAACGTTAAAAGCTACGTAAAAAATAATTTGGAAGTAAGTAATTTTTTTTCTATACTTTGTACTATCTGTTACTAAATCCCTAAAATATTCCTTGTCTTTTTGTATATTTCGATTTAAAAAAGGAAATATGTATGTACATATATATATGAACTTGTGTATGTACGTATGTATGGGTATATATATACGTTTCAATATATTTTTAATTCTAATAAAATTTTCGTTAACTCCTGTAAAATCAATCATATTGATCTGAATCGTGCACAGGGCACGGGGGTTTAGAATAACCTGTGGTTATTCCTTGCTAAATAAAACGCTTATGGATTTCGATAAGAATTATGCCCAATCACCAAACAAGATCCGGTATACACAATTAAGCAATACTCACTGTTGTGTCTCGTAGCTTGATCTTCATTCAGCGACGGTCATAGGTATATCCAAGGCGTACGATAAGATTGTTCGGTTATTAGAACCACGATGGAGTTTGAGTCACGATACGATTAAGCGGTTCATACAAAGCATTCGATAAAGACGGCGAGATAATACTTCACATTACACGCTTCCGATTGATAGAAAATAACATTTCAACGTCGAGCGAAATGTCACGTTACTATTTGTTACGATGGTTGTTGATAGACTGACGATATTGTGGTACTTGACTTAGTCCACCGTATAGGTAAGTACACTTAACGTGCGGAAGTCCAAAATCTGGGTTCCTCCGATCTGCATGGTAAATTGGAACATAAATACGTATGAAATTCATCAGCGTTATGAAACATTCCGCCCACCAAAATACAGCAAATTGTATTTTAAAGAAAAGTTGAACGTTAAGCGAAACGCAGAATGCCATGAAACGTGACGTAGATGAAAAGAAGACGAAGCAAAATTTTAAACTATATTTAAACGATAACTAAATCTAGATAACTTGACGATACGAAACTAAATGATACGATTAACACAGACGTAAAAAAGAATAAAACAAACCGCGAAACGATGATGATTAGTCGCATTGCCTAGGCAATGGACACGATTTGGTGAATGGTCTTGTAAGAGAAGATCCATTCAAAGTACGAAACGTAACAATAAGCACAAGATTTTTAATTACGATTCTAATCACCTCATCCGTAGAGAGTGATGTCCAATGTTTAGTTAAAGATAGAATACGAATTTCGAAATGATTAAATAGAAAATCCGAACGACGAGAGGCTTTGTTATGAAATTTGTGTACGAATAGATAACAGGAACCGATAAGGCGTTGGAGTTTCCGAAAACGATATAATTTTTTTTAATAAAAGTCTAGCAGAATATCATCAGGTTGGACTAATGACGATTGAACTCGTTCCTCAGAGTGAGTTCAGTTTTGTTAACATAGCCATCTAAGATGGGCCAAGAGTCGTTTGGCTGGACAAACCCGGAGGGCTCCGCCCACCATAACATGTTACGGATAAGAAAGGCCTGAGAATGGCCACGTGAAGTGATATCCGATGGATTATCAACCGATGAGGCTTGATGCCGATGATTAGATGCGATAACTGTCAAAAGCGGTAATTGGTCGGTGTACCGATTCTTGTGACAAATGTCATCGGGTGGAGTGTCTGGTGGCCTCCACTTCCATCCCAATACCCTGAGAGTAAAAGAATGATCAACATTCTTGAAGATTATATTAGTTAGATAGTAGTCCGGCGGTAGAAAGGCGAGAAGTTTCGGTTTGCTACAATCCAACTTCTGCAGTTCAAGTTGACCTCGTTTGTTATGTTCGATGACTTCGGATTGCGTTAGTTGAACTTGTTCCAGACTGGAACAGCCGATGACGATAGAATCGATATTTGAGTCTGAAGTGATCGCGTGGCGTGTGAGTGATAATCCGTAACCTTTCTTTTCTGTCAACGATCTGACAATACGATAGGACAGAATAAAGGCAGAGATATCAGAAGTCACAGGGTGTAATGGGTAATCCGGGGTAGATTCCGATAGTTGATGACGCCAAAATATTCTTTGGAACGCGCGATTTGGCTCTTGAAGAAATATTTGGCGATACATTTGCCGTACCTCAGCAATGAACACCACAGATGGTGAACGAAAGTTTTGCAGAAGTTCAGCAATATTCGTTTGGAGCTTGGGAACGATAAGGAAGGCATCATTTGACGATGATTCATTCACCTCCGTCACCGAGGCATCGAAGACCAATCGCAACATAGTAATAACGGTGCCCGGACGAAGAATGCAATGACGAAGTATGTGATGCATTTCCTTGAGTAAATCTTTTCCAGGAACACGTGTCATGTGACCACTGTGCAAGTAGTCAGTCATGAAAGCGAAGTACGGTTCACGTAAACTGATCTTTAATGTCTGTTTACGTTCGAGTGAAAGGATGATGCGAGAAGAAGCTTCGCGCGAACCTGGGGAAGCGATATCCTTATCCCTTTCTCTAAAAGGTAAGGCTACGATGAATTGTCCCGAAGGGTCACGTGAGTGATTAGTGTGATGGACTTGCTCATCACGTTGTTCTTCAGGGGTGAGATGTGAAGACTGAGGGAATGTGTCCAACTCCCTCAGTTTCTTGACCTTTTCAGGAAGACGGTACTGGTTGGTTTCGATAAATTGACTAGGAAAGTCACGTGACCGATAAATGCGATACACTTGTTCACGACGTTGTTTGGTGGGCAGTGAAGACTGAGGAAATATGTCCAACTCCCTCAGTTTCTTGACTTCTTCTGGAAGACGATACTGGTTGGTTTCGATGAAGGAGTTTGTTTGACGATCGGTAGCAAAACCAACCGAATCCAGAGGAAGCCAACCGAATAGTGAATTGATAGCTGAAGGCTGGTGAAGATCACCCGTTAATTGGAGTCTCGGTAGAGATGGCAAGATCTCAACATCTCGAAGTAGGTCAGTCGCTCCTGTGTAAGTTGTCAGTTTGTGACAGTCAGAGTCGGCATGAAGTATGTCTTGGAACAGATGACAAGATAACTGGTCGAATTGAATCGTTGGCGATGGAAGTAACTTCGTGTTGAAGGTAGTTTGTCCCTTAATATCGACATCGAAATTAGTGACGCCTGACACGGTTGTAAAAGATTGACCTAAGCCACGGATTTTATGAGAGCTGACTGGACGCTCGGCAGCGCGATTGGATACGAAGTGTGCTTGACTATCTGAATCGGTCAACCCACGAAACGTTTGAAAACTCCCGGAGGGATCACGATTGCTAATATGAGCAGTAGGCAAACGTACGATGGAGCTGACACCGAAGTTAGCGAGGAAAAGAACTGGAGGATCAGAAATAGAAGCTCCTTGAATGGCAAACGTGGTGGGTCGTTGGTACTCCTCTTCAGCAGAAATTTTGTCTTCCCTATGAAGAAGAGTGTGGTGATTACGATGACATTTCTGACACTCAAACACAGATTTGCAATTCATGAGAGAATGAGAAGGCGTGAGACAATTCAGACACCACGGTGTGCCTTTGCGAATTGAGCACGTTCCTGAACCGATTTGAGTGCAAATGATTTGCACTTAGCGATATGGTGAGTACCCTTGCAAAACGCGCACTTTGAAGTGAACGCAGTCAAGGACCCTTTGATTTCAGGTTTTGCCTTATTCATGTCACAAGTAAGCGATGACGTTTGTTTTATGACAGCTTGATTATGAAATGTTGAAAAGTTTTGTACGATAATGTTCGCGGGCTCCGATTCGAAAGATTGATTCGTTAATTCCTTGTGAATTACGACGATTTTGAAATAAACATTATCAAAAGCTTCGCGAACTTGATTTTCAATGTCCTTGTTTACCTTATCTAAAGCTAAGATGTCAGCGTGAACGGTTTCAAAATCATAAGCAATGTTTTGCAACTTCGTATAATACGCTAAAAATAATGGATAATTGGTTGCATCTTGCAAAACGCTTTGACCGACTTCAAACATTTTGTTTATTCTAGTAAACGCTACGTTCCGTATACGACGCAAGCCTTCTAAAGTCCTAGCCATTTTAAAAAAATAAAAAAAACATACAAACGGAAAACGTTATGAATTAAAAAATAGAAATCGTTATAATTTAAATACACGGTAGGTCGTTAATAATTAAGAACTAAGTAACCTAGTTCTACGATTCACTGTTTGAATTCGTTCTTTGAAATGACATTTCAATTTACGTAATATTTCATAGCATTCTTTCGTTTTGTCAAAGAAAGAAATTTTTTATCTAAAGGTTTGCTGGTTTCCGGCACCAATGAATCGTGCACAGGGCACGGGGGTTTAGAATAACCTGTGGTTATTCCTTGCTAAATAAAACGCTTATGGATTTCGATAAGAATTATGCCCAATCACCAAACAAGATCCGGTATACACAATTAAGCAATACTCACTGTTGTGTCTCGTAGCTTGATCTTCATTCAGCGACGGTCATAGGTATATCCAAGGCGTACGATAAGATTGTTCGGTTATTAGAACCACGATGGAGTTTGAGTCACGATACGATTAAGCGGTTCATACAAAGCATTCGATAAAGACGGCGAGATAATACTTCACATTACACGCTTCCGATTGATAGAAAATAACATTTCAACGTCGAGCGAAATGTCACGTTACTATTTGTTACGATGGTTGTTGATAGACTGACGATATTGTGGTACTTGACTTAGTCCACCGTATAGGTAAGTACACTTAACGTGCGGAAGTCCAAAATCTGGGTTCCTCCGATCTGCATGGTAAATTGGAACATAAATACGTATGAAATTCATCAGCGTTATGAAACATGATCTCTATAGATACTAAAGATGTATATATTTTTTAAATTCTATTTTAACCACCACTGTTTAAATATGTAATAACCACCACTGTTTAATATCCACATAATATAATACCCACGCTCAGGCTTCACCTTTGTGGGATCTTTTTTTGTTACTCTCTTATATTTTATGTTAGGTATTCTGTATGTACTTATATCCGTGTATCAAAAAACAAAATCACAGTTTATTATCTGGTGTAAATTAAATTTAATTGTTTAGGTATATATTTGCATTATTATATTATTATTTATTTACAAAGTTCTGAACTGGACAAATATTATTGTATAAGATACGAGAGATCCAACAAAGGACCATACAAATGTATTGTCCAGGACAAACATATTGCCCGCTGACATTCTCATTGGCTTGTCTAGAGTCAGCTGTCTGAATTTTAAGAACTGCTTGCATTCTGGAGTATCTAAAAGAAGAAAGAATGATATGTAAAAATATTACAAAATGACCTTATTATATTTTGTACTTATTTTAATTTTGTCTTGGACAAACATTTAAAAATAATAATAATTTATTCTCATCTCTATATGCTGTTCAAAACTTCAACGGCTCTTTTTGAAAATAACAGAGGGCGCCACTTCCGTTTACAACAATCCTAAAAGTACAGTCCTTCAGATAATAATACAATCAAATTTTATTTCAGAACGTGGTGAGGTTAGTGTGATCTCATAAAGAATATGTATTTACATATGAGAGAAATTCAAAGCAAAGCTTAAAAAAAAGTTATTTATGTATGTACAGGGTGATTCCTGACTTATGTTTGGAGTAAAACACTAGATGTCATGTCGCTGTCCAATGATATTTTTTTGCAATTATTATTAAAAAAATGTTTCCATCAAAAGTTGCCACTGATCACACTGCATTGCGCGGGATCACATATGATATGTGTTACCGCGCTGCTGTAACGAGAAGCAGTGCGTATCACTATACCCGTGTCAGCTGAACCCAACTACTGGGGGTGGAAAAACGTTTTGGAAAAACAATTGCGACGTGGGGGTGGAAAAACGTTTTTTGGTTTGTTTATAATTGAATTAAAAAAAATTCGGACAGCAAAATGACATTTACATTTTTTACTCCAAATATACTCAGGAATCGCTGGTTAAAATCCTTTGGGTATATGCTGTTGCACCTGTATACGGAATACGTCGATGTAGCATTATTCGAGACTGATGGGGTCAATAACTTTCTCTAGTGTTCTTCGATGCTGGAATCTGGACTCTATATTGAGTTCATTTCCGAAGTCTTGTATCAAAACCCGAAACTCGTCCCTCCGTTAGTATATTGGAAGCACTGCAGTATCTGGGGAGGTCGAACATCTTGTAGTAGGCGTCCTGACTGCCCGCGAAACCTTTCAGAAGCTCACCGGTCATGAAAACTCTCTCTCTCTGGTTTCAATCCTGGGATTGGTTTGCAGCAATGTCATCTATTCGTTTTTTCCACTCTTCCCTGTCTTGTGCGGCTCTTTTGAAGTCTGCATATGATGAGCAGCGCACGTCCACCAGCAGGTCCTCCAGGTACTCTCGGCGTGGGCGTCCCCTAGCGTTTGTCCCCTCGGTCATGCCCTCCATTATGGCATGCAAGAGGCCTTCTTGTCTTATTACATGGCCAATCCATCTTGAGCGCCTTTCGGACAAGGTCCTGAGCAGGTGCCTTCCTCCTTCGATTCTTTGGAGAACCTCTTCATTTGTAATGTGGTCTCTCCAGGAAATTCCTAATAGTCTTCTATAGGACCACATCTCAAAAGCCTCTAGTCTCCGTTTATCTCTTTCGGATAGGCACCATGTTTCGCAGCCGTGCATCAAGATACTCCACACATAGGTCTTGATGCGGAGTATTCTCAGTTTCAGGTCTATATTATTCGATTCTATTATGAAAACTATGACTTGCTTTTCGGACCCTATCCGTATCTACTGACCAACAGTGATGTTTTTTGGGTGACACTGCATATTTGTTTCGAGTGCAAATTTTTTACATATTTTAAGGAGGATTCGTGTTTATTATCTAAGGATCCACTTATCGATGGCCGTGGTGTCTGACCATGTTATATGCGTAACTCATATTGTCCATAGCATACTGTCCTCCACTATAATAGCCTACCTCAGCATTGCTTAATCTGTGAGTGAATTCATCCAGGTATACGTTAAATAGTATTAGAGACATAAATCCTCATTTTCTTACACTTTTTTTTAACTGTAAAATGGTTCAGACAGTCCGTCTTTCCACTTCACGAGGTTTTCTTGCTTCCGGTGACAGGCCAAGTGTCGAAAATCTGTACGACCCTCAACGGAATTAAAAACATATAACTACACTAGCTGACCCGACAAACGTTGTTCTGCCATATAAATAATTTCTATTGAATATTTCGCTGGTTAAACAAAAAATAACGATTGTATTGTGAGTGTGTGGGGATGGGATCTATGACAGAAAGAGGAATGGAGCGCTGTAGACGATGAAAGCCGATAAAAACAAAAAAAAACCAACTAAAGTAGAAAAATGAAATAAAGAAAATCAATATGAATTTTGAAAAGCAATTGAGTGTACGATATTTTTGTCAGTCCGTCTTTAAGCACCACAAATAAGCCCGATGGCTTGCCCACGCGAGAACATGATGCCGAATAAAATATCAAAATGACGCGACGCTTCTCGTGAATGTCTTGCGCATGTGTGGATGAAAGTTCGACGAGGCGGACGTAGCGCCATCTGTCATTCAACAACACAAATAATTTTGTTCTATTTGAAATACGAAAGACGGTTAAATTTGTTCATACAAAAAATGGGAGGGTGGGGGGGGGGGGTAGAAGGGTTTAAATTTGGGGTTATAGGTATTTTTTGATGCAAAATAAAAAATAAAAATTGTCAAAAAAATAGAGTTTTTTTTCTGGATAGGAACACCCTAATCACCTAGCGGTATAAAATATACTTTAAAACCTATTCTCATACCTACCAAATATACATAAAAAATTTCATAAAAATCGGTCCAGCCGTTTCGGAGGAGTGCGACCACAAACACCGTGACACGAGATTTTTATATATAAGATAATGTTTGAATGCGAAACCGTTCCTTCTGCAGACGGCTGGGCTTTCCCATCTTTTCGTAGATGAGAAGGTTGTGTGAAATGCTACAAAAATATTGTTCACCTGGGTTTGCGTAGAGACAACCTTTACTTAAAGCGGTTTTCAGCCTTTCTGTAGCTCTCTGCAGCATTTCGCCGGCAACAGATGGAATAATTGCATCCAAGAAGTTATGTGCCATGCTTATAGTTATGGAAATAGCCTAAAAGAATGATTATTTTTTTCAGTTAAATTGAATCACATCAGATAGGATGATTGGGAAATAATAAAGATTATATAATAATGAGCGCTGTCCGATTGCTTTACGCTCCTTGCTCCAGAGGTCCTGGAAATATGGTAAAATACATAAGTACACATAATTTAAAATTGCCATCAAATGGCCATTTGGTGCATTTAGTTTTTTTTTTACATTTGAAAGTTTTCGTTAAATGCCGATTCTAAGTCCGTATCAGCTTTTAATCATATTGTAATCAGCAGAAGAGGACTACCATGGAACTGTGATTGAACACTCACGGAGGACAATAGATCGTGTTGTTAAGCTTATTACAATTTGGTAGAAACTGAAACGCACCTAGAATTGACATTTAACGAGGACCTTTAAAATAACAAAAAAAGAAAACGATGCTGAACAGTCAATTGATAACAATGTTAGGTACGTTTGAATTTCAGTGAAACAACACTTGTTCACAGAAAACAACAACGACGAATCATTCCATCAAATTTCAATGTTAATTTTCAAGTTCTGTGAATGTTTTATGCAAGTCCTGTTTTCATTTCAGTTCTGTACAACAACTAACCCAAAATGCCATAATAACCAATTAACTTTGAAATTTGATTCATAGTTCAAATTCTGTGAAACAACCCGTCCATGAAGCGCAATACAATGAGGCAACAATTAAGCGAGATATACCTATGAGTAGCATGCGGTTATGACGATTGTAACCAAGTTCCTGTAAAAATCACTCTGAGCTTCTTGACGACCAATATAAATATAATTATATATTTTTGAATGAAGCTATTACTTTGTGGTTATCCATTATAGAAAAATGAAACAATACAACTTTGTATAAACCACTTATATAATGTGCAAATCCGACCGGTTTCGGAACAAACGTTCCTTCGTCAGGGAAAGCTTATACCTATTATATAAGTAGTTTATACAAAGTTGTATTGTCGTTATTTGTTTTTCGGTGTTATGCCGTGTTGCGCTACCTCCTTCTTTAGCCAACGTTGGCTAAAGAAGGAGGTAGCGCAACACGGCATAACACCCCAAAAACAAATAACGAAAATGCTTTTGGCCGTGAAAATCTTAAAACTTATCAAAGTTGTATTGTTTCATTTTTCTAAATATAATTTTCTTATCCACCATCGGTTTTTCACCACTAGCGTTCTTCTTTTTTTTCTACGATATTACCAAATATGCAGCCGCCTTATATGACTATTTGCAACGACATGTTGCACAAACATGATACTGCCTCCGGGGAATCATTTAGAAGCATGCTACACTAAACATTTATTGTGCTTCTTGCCTAGGTCGAATTAAAAGTACAAGTTTATTTTGAAAATTAATTATTAATTTTTAATGTCAAAATACTTACTTCAGTGATGGTAAATTCCGACGAAACAGGTTTTATGTAAAAACTCATGTACAATGCAAACATCACAAATATGGCCGACATAAACAATATCATCTAAAATATACGATTTACTTTTATTCTCTTACACAAGGCGTCTGGTAAGTAGTGGGTAACCTTTAAACTATGAATGGGTCCCCGAGACAGTTCCCTATATTGTATATCATATTCAAATTTCCACTACACACGGAGCTCAGTTTACAGATCTTGAAAGGGGTGTAAGCTGCAAATCCTAACCAGGATTAAATACATAAAATCATCTTTCTGAAGCTGATCTATACATATAAAAAGTAATCCCTGTTTCCCTTGGTCACGACATAACTTCAGAATGACTTTACCTATTTCATTCCTCTTTTTTAAAGTTTTCTAATACTTTGTAGAAGGTTCTTACGGAAAGAAAAATTAAGAAAATTGGATATTTTCAGAAAACATTATAACTATATTGTTGAATGTGAGTTTAGCAGGGAGCTGTTTTTTTGTGACAAAAGAATTTTCTATGGATTTTTCAAATTATAGATATTTTAAATAGGTACCTATGTTAGAGGTACCAATTAGATTGATTGTTCTTATAATCTATGAAAATGAATATTTGTAATATATGAAAAATTAAAATTTGAATAAAAAAATTGTAATAGGTGGCACGCGAGCTGTTTAGTAGTGAGTAGTGAGGGTAGGCAGGGAAGGCGGAAGGGGAACGCGGGAGGGGAAGGGGATGCGGGAGGGAAACGGGGATGCATGGGAAATATACATGCAGGGGAGAAACAATTTATTTCTTTGAATATGGCATTGCAACGCATGCCGGGAACCAGCTAGTTTTGTATAAAAATTAATTCTGTGGCACAATAGCTACTTATCCAAAATAATAATATTTGTTTATAAAAAATAAATATCACGTGTGGTACCATTTTGAAATCTCTATAAATCGGGCATTTTTTTAACATTGGCTACCCAGCCAGGTCCCCTTTATAAAATTTACTCCTTGAAAACTCAAACTTGAGAAATTGTATATATTTCTGATGGCACTACTATTAAAAAATAAGTTTAAAAAAAGATTGATAGCTTTTCATTGGTGATCATGGCACCGACATGAGAAAGGGAGTTAATTTTTTTTTAATTTGAAAAATGTCCAATTAAATAGATAACCATGGAGTTTTTACTAAATATTGAAAACTTCCAATATAGCCTCGGGGCCCCAATAAAGAGTTGAAAGGCTATCCACCACGTACCGGACACCCTGTATTCATAATACACAAAAAATTATAACGATAAAGTTTTACCGGAAAATGGATAACATTATTAGAAATGCGACTATTTTCAGATAATTTGTTATAGAGCTGCATCAGTGTATTGGTTTCTTTTGATATTTCATTTGATTGGGGCATAACTTTTTCATTTGGCTTCTCAGTACATCTTTTTGCGAATTCTTCGATTTTAATTGTGATTTCGTCTACATACAAAATTATAACATATATCTCCGTAGCAAACTTCTTTATCACAATAGTATTTAACAATAAAATAAACAATTGCAAAAGCTGAAAAATGTATTGGTTCAACGCCGTAAAGTAGACCGCTATATAAGAAAACATTAACAGAAACGCAAAATTGTTAAATATTAATATTTTAAAAGACACTGCTCCTGAAGATTTGCAGAATCGGAAAACTTTTAAATGGTTCTCGACTTCGTAAAAATTTATAATCATTTTTACTGTATTTTCGCCTGATAAAAACGACGCCATTATCAAGGCTATACAAGCACTTAACAGTATTGATATATTGCATAGATTATCCAAAGTATACTTTAATCGATCTCTACTGGATTTATTTGACAACAGTTTCTCATGTGGATCCGCCATTAACATATCAATAGTATCTATGAGATACGCGACAATCATACAAACACAAAACATAACGCATAAAACTTTGCGAAGTTTACCAACAGGAGTAATTTTTTTACTATCGAAAGTGAATGAGTTAATTCCAAGTATGGAATATAAAATGTAAAGCGGTTTAAATATAATGAACACGTTGGGGTTCATTGCAATAAGCGATTCAAGAGAATCCATCAAACTTATTTTTTTTTTTAAATTTAGTAAACAAATAAGTAAAATTTGTGCTTCTCCTCTAAAAGCATCAGAATAACTGTTGTATTATTGAAATGCTTTCAGCAGAAAAACATTAATTAATCAAATTGTAGAGGTAACATTATTTTTAATTCCCATTAAAATATTATTTTATGACAAATGTAAACTCAAAATAATTGCATATTTTTCAACAAAAAACCTTAATATTAATCAAACAAATACTTTCTTATTGTTAGCTCGTATTGTCATTGTTTTTTATGTGAATCCTGCGCAAGAGTTCCAAATGTTCCCAACTGGAGCCAGTGAGACCATGGCAACCCCGATTGGGATATGTTGTATGGCTGAAAGTAGTGGAGAGGGGAAGGAGATGAGAAAAATGAAGGTGGGGAAGTGCTCGACATTTTTTAAACATTAACTCAATACAGGAGACCCTGAGGAAAATAATTTCCCTCAGGGTCTATGTCATCTGAGATGCTGTGTGGAGAGTCGTTTTGAGGAGAGGAAGGAATGAACATTGATCTTGAAGAGACTTGACATTACGTTTTCAAATTTAGCAAACAATTTTGGCTATTACTATAGAACATATAACAGTATAGATTTCTTAAAATGTTCCATAAGCCGTCGTACATTTAAGTACAGATTATGGAAATAACAATTCATGTCAACAATTACTACAAGAAACAACTATTTATGTACACAAAATAGGTTATTAGGTTCTTAGTTCAGGTAAACTAAAATTCAGGTAAAGAAATTTTTTAACTTTTATAAAATAAAAATTGAATTTTAATACATCTTTTACCATCTATCTAAACGTTAGTAGTTATTTCTTGATGTAATTATATTGAAACATGGTGTAATTTCTAAAATATGTGCCTAATATAAACAAAAAATTTAACAAAACAAAAAACGACTTCAAAAAATTCACTAAAAAGTAAAAAAAATAATTTCGTATTCTTCTACAACTTAATAATCAACTTACTTTTCTACTCATCAATATGTAGGTACGATTGTTATTTTTGGAGTCGGTGTCAGCCAAGGTAGGTTTGTAACTATATACATGTGAATGCGGTGCGGTGCAGACCACCGAACATGTGGTCAACGAATGCCCGCTCCATTCACTCCCCGGCGGGATTGATGAGGTCCACAGAGCAACGCCTGAGGCCCTAGACTGGCTCGCAGATCTAGATGTCCCCCTCTGACCCCCCACCATACGAAAGAAGAAGAAGAAGAACTATATACATAGTTATAGGTGAGATGTGCTTGTGTCGCACGCTGCGACTTGACGAGGCGAGAGCGGGGCCGCGGCGGGAGGGGAGCTGTCAAGTGAAAACGCCGGGCCGGGTACCTTGGCTGACACAATCGTTAAATTTTTTATTTATTTTTTGATTTTTAGTGAATCTGAAGTACACTAACTAATTTGTCTGAATATGGGTAGACCTACTAAACGTGCTACTCATATGAGACAGACATTACTTGACCATAACGACGTTACGGTAGGTGACTCAAAGATCCGGATAGCCTATATCTACCGGATCTGCCGAGACTGCCCTGATTATGGACACTGCAACGCTGTCCGAAACGTTGGCTAAAGAAGGAGGTAGTGCAACATGGCATAACACCCCAAAAACAAATAACGAAAATACTTTTGGCCGTGAAAATCTAAAAACGTATCAGCCTATAAAAGATTCGGCCGAGTATCGTTAATTTGCTCCTAAGAATTGAATAGTTCCCTTACTTTGTCATGGATCCCATAATCAGAACCTAACCAAACTCTCATCGAACTACCCTTGAACAATAAAAAAAAGAATCATCGAAATTGGTTGGCGTGATATTGAGTTATTCGTCCATTTGTCGCGCACATACTTAACGCAAATTTAAGACTTATAAGGTTTTCTCATAGATGCCATTGTCAGAACCGGACTAAATTGAAATGGGACAACACGGGAAGCATCAGCTTTCAAATAAAAAAGAATCATCAATATCGGTTCACCCAGTCACAGTTCTGAGGTAACAAACATAAAAATAAAAAAAATACAGTCGAATTGAGAACCTCCTCCCCTTTGAAGTCGTTTAAAAAGTGTGGCGGCTTGTGGAACATTTACCGATTTCTTTATTGATTACTCAGGAAGTTTTCACTTACTAGCATTGCATTATTTCTGATTCAATAGGTACTACACTAACGCTGGGAACATACTAGGCCCACGCCACGCCACGCGACGTAGGTAGACGTCATCATTTCCATATCTGGACTACTTACCATCCATACATTTTCTATGGAAACGGGTGCTTTAGAATCACACTAGCCCCACGCAACGCAAACCGACGCCCCCTACGCGACGCGGATCTGCCGCAGCCAGATCGGCGTGGGCCATGTGGAAGGTGAAGGGGGTGTGGTCACGCCTACTACGAGATGATTTTACATCTTTCTGGTGTTATCTAAGCATCTAACGTTATGTTTCGCAATATCTGTGGTTGTTTTTTGACAGATATTATTCAAAAATGGATGACGAACGGTTTATTGAAACTGGACGGCACGAAGTTATTTATAAAATCAAATTACAGGATTATAGAGATTCTGCATACGCAGTGTAGCTTGGGAGGAAATTTCAGCCATTCATGGC
The DNA here is from genome assembly GCA_929108145.2 of Limnephilus rhombicus. Taxonomy (NCBI): domain Eukaryota; kingdom Metazoa; phylum Arthropoda; class Insecta; order Trichoptera; family Limnephilidae; genus Limnephilus; species Limnephilus rhombicus. Next base: position 33,243,933 of record OV815284.1, on the reverse strand, counting down.
ATGACTTTCAATATTATACCCCTATGATGAATGACAAACAAACATGACATAGACACACTGCCAGTCTTTCTCTGATCCGAATGGACTTTCGTGTTTTCTTTTTTTATGTCATATTCAATTATGCTGTGAAGCTCTTCAAATACCACTTTACTCGTACGGAAGTACATGAAGAATCGTCCGTCATCAGTTTCTAGTTAATTAGATTAGTTAACTAGATTCTACTAAAGTATGGAACTCTCCAAACATTTGTCTTTGTTTGTTAATGTTGTGGACCCAAATACTTCTTACTTTTTCTTTTTACGAGAATATTGATTTAATAATAATAATCGTAGCAAATCATCTTCAAATTCACTTTCAAGACATGGCAAAGCTGTCATCTGCTGAGAAGAGAATCACATAAACATAACCTAAAAAATAAATGTCAAATGTGTCAAATCAAACGCGCCTGCGCACAACCAGAGACCCCTTGTCACGTGGTCACAGCGACGCGTACGTACGTCGGCCAGTGTGAACGGGACAGGAATGTTGCGTCGCGTTGCGTCTGCTCAGTATGATCCTTGCTTAAAGTGTTTATTAAGGAGATTTTTTTCCCTTTAATAAAAAATAATTTTGCTTTCTACTTTGTTCTGTCATGCGGATAAAGCACTTGTTTTCGGGACGTAGATAGGTTCGATTATCAGTTCCGTGAAAATTTTATTTATATTACTGGGTGCCTGGTATATGCTGCTTCAATTTTAAATTAAATTTGGAAATATTATTAAACGTTTTTTTTTATAATTGGGGACGAATTTTTTTAAATTCGAAATGGCGATCACAAATATTAATGGTGCCGCAAAGAAGGAGTTAGCATTAATACTAACAGAAGGTAATATTTCTTCAGAACAAACACTGCTTTGCGAGAACAGGCGCGTGGCGTGTTTAAACAGTCGAGTGGCGCTTCTACAGAACTAGAAGGCGGTTCTGGTCAGTCTATCAATATTGTGAAAAACTATTATTCAAGGGCACACAAGCAGTACTTGTATTAAATTTGCACAAAATTTGCAAACTGCAATAATAAAAATAAATGTCGCACCAAATATATACAAACAAATAAAACATTTAAAATTACTATACGGTGAAGAGAGCCTAGGTACTAGGTACTAAGAATAAAAGGTCTCCTTTGGTACATTACTATTATGGTCATTATGGACAATGCGGGAGAAAGCTTTTTCCAAAAGCCACTGGTACACGGGCACACCACAAGATTTACAGAAATAAAGGGGCTAAAAACTCCACGAATTTTAAATAAGTATGGAGGCCGTACTCTTGAATACTTGGTACCAGTAATTTTTAACACACTTAATAAAAACTGGAAATTTGAGAATAATAAGAGACCCTGCCCCAAAATTATAAAGCTGTGGTTAATAAATGATCAATCCATGATGATAACTTGATGTATATACCTAAATTCTTTGTTTTTAGGTAAGTACATAAGATTTATTACGTACATATATGTTACAAATATCTTAAATTAAATTAAATGTATCCTAAAACTCTAAACGTACTTCGAAATAAATATTACTAATGTACATAAAATAACTATAGACATGTTGATTCGGTGGATCCTGCAGACAAGCTGGCTTACGACAGCTTTGTTGGTCTACCTATCTGATAATAAAAATTCTTATAATAAATAACTTTTCATGAATAATTAATTTAAAAAAAAAAACCATAAACAAGCCCTTTAATTCTAAAATGGGGTGTTAAATTTTGCGGGTCATCTGTTATTCGGGACTTTATACAACGTATAGAGGAATTATCCAGAAGCAGTCAAATAAAACTGACAAAGGTGGTTATGGAACGTGCCCATACTATGTGACCCACTTTTTGCAATTTTTAACCCCCCCTCCCCCCTCGGTGACCACGTGTAGTATATTCCAAGACCCCCCCTCCCCCTTACAGTTTCACCTAGTAAATAATAAATATGGTTTTGAATAATTTCTTGCTAACAAAAAGTTTAAAAATATATATTTGGCTTATATTTGTCTTTATTAATACGGCGCTTGCTGCGTGACGGCAAGAGTGCGTGCATACTTATAAGTACAAGTGGAAAAAATATTAAAAATTTAGTGGAAAAAATATAAAAAGATTTCTAGATTGTCTACCTGTTAAAAACCAAAGCCCCCCCCCGCCCCCCATTGTGACCAAGCGTGGTATTTTGAAGATCCCCCTAAAAGGGTCACGCAGTATGGGTAGTAAGTTCCCTTACCTCATTAGCGGATCTTTCAGAGGGCAAAGTTCTTTCCTAGTAACGTATGTTTGAAATTAAGGAATTTACTTATCCAACGGTTTAATCATAACGCTAATCAAGCGGAGGCATTAAAAGCCTTGTTTGCAATGATGTTAGTCAGTCAAAGTGTTGTTGATTATGTCGAAGACGTTCAGTTAGCAAATTTAGGACTAAATATGCAGCTACCAGAGGATCACAACAGTTTATCGGTCGGTTTGGTGCAATAGCCAACTGTCTAAATATGGGCTAGTTATATCCTCTTTTAAAGAGAAAAAATAAGCTTCATTATTTAAAGTGTGCAAGAGATACGAAAAAATGTCCACTTTAACAGATTCAAAAGAATATAATGCTGATAATTTTAAAAATAAACCATCTGCCAAATTGGTACAACCAAAGCTCCATCTGCTTCAACTTATTCTTCTTCTTCTACTCCGTTTAATAGAAGAAATGTTGAAATCCTAACAAACAACGTTCTAATGCTAGCAGATTTAATAAAAAAAACTAGAACGTTGTCCCTTACATTCTACATGCAAGAATGGCAGAAGACCACCGATAGTTTCTAGCACAAGAAATCCCTTTCATCAAACATGACAAGAAAAGAACAACCACAGTTAAGAATTTTGATTTAGTTTTTTAAGTGAAAATAACTGGACAAGTCTCTTTTTTGCCGGTAGAGATTTCGGAAATTATGATTAGATCGACTATTTTCGGCTGTCATACTGAATAAATATCAATTCCAGTTCAAAGAAGAACTTTGCACTCCATTTGATTGAGAACTCCGAAAACTTTTTATTAAAAAAACTACGGCCAAAGTATTTTAAAAGGTCCACTTTATCTATCAATCGAATCCATTTACGAGTATGTAGGGTGTTTAGATTTAAACCCAGGACTCAAACCAATTATGAAGTTGAGTTACCATCAAAGGTTGGATTGCGATCCAACAGTTGTCTGATTTGTTCGCTAGATGTCGATAGAATCATTTCATTTTTTGTTCCTTTCTCACACAACAGACAAGGTAGATATGGATGTACGAAACCGTTATAAAAAGGCTTGCATCAGTAAAATTGACTTACTTCTTTACAAAAACTTGCACTAAGAATTTAAAATACTACTGAACCCTTGTCCGTTGGGCGGGGAAAGTTATTGTCGTCAGTTTGTAAATATTCAAATCATAACAATAAAAAATCAAGAACTTAAAGTGAAAACCAAAAAGTGCTTCATTTATAAAAAACCAGTCTACCCAAAGAAATTCTCCTGAGTGAAGACCTCCATTTTTTACATTTGATCCTTCGAGCCGTATGATCCCACGAGCGGATACGATTTTTTCGGCTGAATGCGATCCTGGGAACCAGATCAAAAAATCAATGAAAGCCAGACATGAACCAGCAATAAACCAGGAGAATTCTGATGAAGCGGATCCACAACACGGGCAAGTGACCATCCTAATTATCCATTTGATCCCATAGAAAAAACAAATTCGGTTAGACCACTTCGGTATTTTATTGTTGTTGATATAAAAAATCGCAGCGGGCTAATTGTTACAATTGATATTGGCGAGATTTTTTGTGGCTGGCTATGATTATAGTGTCGCAAAAAACATAAAGATCGGAGTTTTTGTGTTTTCATTGATTTGTTTTTGATGTTGATGTTTCGATACTGTCGGTAGAGCAGGCGACGAGTACAAAGTACTGTCGTCATTTATTTGCAACTGAAACTAACAAGGTTTTTTTGTGGCTAGTCATATGATTATGCTACCGCAAAAAACAGAAGGATAATTATTATAATGCATGAAATGTATTAATTGATTATTCAAACAATCTGAACGCGATCGTTGGGCGTTAGTTTGGCTTCCGAAGTGTTTTTTCCAGTCGGTAAAGCAGCTTCTTTAAAGTCAGATCGCGTCGCGAACGTTCATAACAAAATAATAACAATAAATTTTTTCTTTGTTGTTGAATACATAGCAATCTAGTGTTTTATTAAAACAAAAGGAACTATCTCGAGTAAAAGACAGTGCAAGTTTTTAGTGTTTAACCGTGGTTAGGATTGGGCCACTCCAGAACGATCAGTGAGTATTGTTAAATTGATTGTTATTTACGAAAATCATGGATTTAAAAGTGTTAATTGCCCAGCGCGGCATATGTAAAGCCAAATTAACCAGATTCAAGGATTACTTAGAGAACAGGGAGTTATTACTTTCTGAAGTCGAAATACGCATTCAAAAATTCGAACCATTACTAGACATCTTTGAAGAGTTGCAAGAAAAAATTGAAACATTATCGCAGGATGAATTAGAAAAAGGGAACGAACGAGAAATGTTTGAAAACTCATATTATAGTGTATTGGCAAAAGCCAAGGATAGATTAAACGAAACCGGTAAAATCGTCCGTTCCAAAAGCGTCAAGCTCCCAATTTTAGAACTACCAAAGTTCGGCGGAAATTACGAAGATTGGTTACATTTCAGGGATGCATTCATTTCATTAATTGACAGCAACGACGAATTAGATGTTATTCAGAAATTCTATTATTTGAAATCTTGTTTGTATGATGATGCGGCAAGACTGATTGCGTCCTTACCTACAACTCGAGATAATTATTTCATTGCGTGGGAAATGATCACGGATAGGTTTCAGAATGACAGGGTAATAATAAATAAACATGTTAATGCATTGTTTAAATTGCAAGAAATAAAATCAGAAAATCATGTGGCATTACGAAAATTATTAGATGAAGCCCAATTGCACTTAAAGGCATTAAATAATTTAAATCTACCCACTGAAAGTTGGGATATATTATTAATTCATATTTTGTCAAATAAATTGGATAGCGAAACCAGAATGCGCTGGGAACAATATCCAATAAAAAATAAAATTCCCACTTATGAAGAGTTTATGAGATGTCTATACGAACGAGTACAAGTTTTAGAATTCTCAGCACCAAACGACAAGCGACAGAATCATGCCAAGGGATTTCCTTCTAATTTTAAAAAAGAAACTTATGTTTCGTTATCATCGTAACATTTAAAATGTATTAATTGTAATCAAAATCATAGAATTTATAATTGTCAAAAGTTTTCAAATCTAGGAATAAAGGATAGAATGACAACAATACGTCGTTTGAAGGCTTGTCTGAAATGTTTGGCGGTAGGACATAAATTTCAAGATTGTAAAAGTAAATATAATTGTCGCAAGTGTGGTGTGAACTCACACAACACTTTGTTACATTTACAAAATGAAGATAAAATGCAAAGTCATCAGGGAAGCGATACTTCTTCAAAAGAACCTCTTGTTAACAATCATGCATCGAAAACATCCAACAATTTCATTTTATTATCAACGGCAGTGATTAACGTGAGAAATAATAAAGGAAATCCAATTAAAGCTAGAATTTTGTTGGACTCCGGAGCACAGTCTAATTTCATTAGCCAGGAATTCGCTTCTAAATTGCAATTAAAAATTAGAAAAACTGATATCCCTATTACCGGAATTCATAATAAAATACAGCATATTAAAAATATTGTGGATTTGGAAATATCTTCCAATTATTCACCATATTCAAAGAGGATTGAATGCCTAGTATTGTCGGAGGTGACCAGTAATCTGCCGCAAATCTCATTTCAGAAAAAAGGCACCGGCATCCCCCAAGGATTGCAATTGGCAGATCCAAACTTTAATGAAACCGGCCCGATAGACATGTTGATCGGGGCTGACACCTTCTGGGAGACTCTGCACTCTGACCGGATGAAGATTCAAGATTCTGGACCAATATTGCAACGAACCGAATTTGGATGGCTGGTTTCGGGACACATCTTCACTTCAGAAAAGAGGCCAGTAAAAATTTGTAATCTTTCACTCAACTTAATACATAAGCAAATTGAAAAGTTTTGGAAATTAGAGGAGCTAAGTCCTATTAAACATAGGAATCACGAGGAGCGAGCATGTGAAGAAAGCTTCACAGCTACTCATGAAAGAGATGGCAGAGGCCGTTTCATAGTAAGTTTACCACAACGCCCTTGTGCGAAACAGCTAGGCGAAACTCTCCCTATGGCGGAGAAGAGATTGTATAATTTGGAGAAAAAATTAGCCTCAAACCCAGAATTAATGAAAGATTACAAGAATTTTATGCAGGAGTACAAGGACTTAGGTCATATGACGCAATGTGAACCACCGTCACCAAATCAAATACACTACTATCTGCCTCACCATGCGGTGATCAAAGAATCTAGTACAACTACTAAGACCAGAGTCGTATTCGATGGATCGGCTAAATCCTCAACTGGAATTACCCTAAATGATGCCCTCATGATTGGGCCGATATTGCAAAAGGATTTATGTGCACATCTATTGAATTTCAGAAAACATCTGTACGCGTTAACGGCCGACATAGAAAAAAATGTACCGGCAGATATTAGTGCAGCCGGAGGATAGAGACTTACAACGTATCCTTTGGAGAGACTCACCCAGCGAGGAGATTCAACATTATCAGCTGAATACAGTCACCTACGGTTTGGGACCATCATCATTCTTAGCCACCAGATGTTTGGAGCAGCTAGGAAATGAAAATCAAAACACAAATCCCAAGGTCAGTCAAATTCTTAAAGAAAATTTTTACATGGATGACTTAATAGCTGGCGACATTGGTGAAGAAGATTGCTTATTAATCAAGAAGCAACTATCTGCTATTCTAGCATCCGCTGGCATGAACCTAAGAAAGTGGCGGTCAAATTTGTCGTCGCTATGCTCAAATCAGGAGGAGGTTAGCGATATGATTATAAAGGATAACTCAAAGGAAGGAAAGATATTAGGTCTTTCTTGGAATAATCAGCAGGATTATTGGAAATATACTGTAGAGCCCATAACAAAACCAATTAGAAGCAAGCGTCAGATGTTATCCTGCATAGCATCTATTTTTGATCCCCTGGGTCTGATAGGACCTGTAACGGTAGTAGCGAAGCTATTAATGCAACGTTTGTGGCAGAGCAAAACTCAGTGGGATGATGATATACCCCCTGAAATTTTGAAAGTTTGGAGAACTTATATAGAAGAATTGCCGCAGATAAATAATTTAAAGGTACCTAGGAAAATCATTTGTCAAAATCATGTGAATTTGCATTTGCATGGATTTTGTGACGCATCACAGAAAGCCTACGGGGCCTGCGTGTATATGGTCTCCACCGATGACTCGGGTGGAATCCACTCCAATCTAATAATTTCTAAATCAAGGGTGGCACCCTTAAAAAGCACATCTCTACCTAAACTAGAATTGTGTGGAGCTATATTGTTAGTAAGATTGATTAATTATGTGAAGGGAGCTATTGGTATGCCAGATGTATCTACTACTTACTGGTGTGATTCTCAGATAGTCTTGTGTTGGATAAGGGACCAACCAGCTAGGTGGAACACCTTTGTTGCTAACAGAGTGAGCGAAATTCAAGAATCAAGTCGACCAGCACAATGGAAGCATGTGAAATCAGAGGACAATGCAGCAGATGTACTATCCAGAGGTAGTAGGACTTCTCAATTATTGACATCCACCATATGGTGGCACGGACCCGATTGGCTAACCCTTACAGAATCCGGTTGGCCATGCGGAGAATCTACGTACATAGATCCACCTGAGGTGAAAACAAAAACTGTAGTGTTGGCATCAGTAACGCAAGATTGGGACATTTTTAGGAAATACTCATCTCTAACCAAATTGCAAAGAGTAACAGGTTATTTACTTAGGTTTTTATTTAATTGTAGGAACCCATCGCTCAGGCGTTATGGTCAATTAAAAGTAAGTGAATTAAATGACTCTTTGAATGTTTTAATATCCAGAGCGCAAGCTTATTCCTTCAGGGAGGAGATACGTGCCTTGCAGTCGGGCAAGGATGTCCTAAAAAGTAGTAATTTGCACTCACTAAATCCTTATTTGCATAATGATTTACTTCGCGTAGGCGGCAGGCTTTCCAAAGGAAAATTGCTGTCAATAAATCAACAACATCCAATTTTGCTGCCACCACATCATAGTTTAACCGAATTAATTGTAAAAAACTACCATCATTTACATTTGCATGCAGGTACTCAAGCCTTATTGGCAATAATCAGATTGAAGTTCTGGCCAATAATGGGAAAAAATTTAGTGAAAAAGATTATAAGGAAATGTAAAATATGTTATAGATCAAATCCAAAGACGATGCAGCAAATAATGGCAGACCTTCCAGCCGAAAGGATAACGGAATCTAAACCTTTTACGATAAGCGGGATCGATTATTGTGGACCTTTTTTGATTAAGTCGGGTACCCACAGAAAAACTAGTAACGTAAAAGCTTATATATGTTTATTTGTATGTATGGTGTCAAAAGCCATACACTTAGAACTTGTACTGTCTTTGAATACAGAAAGTTTTTTAAATGCTTTGAAACGCTTTATCGCACGCCGTGGAAGGCCGAGTAAATTATTTTCGGATAATGCTACTAATTTTAAAGGCGCGAACAATCAGCTACGGGATATTTATGATTTTTTGTCAAGCTCTAGCGATGAAATCGAGAGATCATTATCAAAGCTATCAATTCAATGGGGGTACATTCCGCCAAGGGCGCCGCACTTTGGAGGCCTTTGGGAAGCCGGGATAAAATCTGTGAAATATCATTTGAAACGAGTAGCAAGTAACTCCTTATTAACATATGAGGAATTTAATACCGTTTTGTGTCAGATTGAATCTTGTTTAAATTCTAGACCTCTTACCCCATTGTCAAATGATCCAAATGACCTAAACTCCCTCAGTCCCGGTCACTTTCTTGTTGGTGAAAGCTTGGCGGCGATTCCAGAACAAGATCTACAAAATATTTCAGTCAACAGGCTGAATAACTATCAAAAGTTATCCTTACTAATACAATGTTTTTGGTCGAGGTGGCGATTGGAATACCTGGCTCAGCTCCAAGGCAGAACGAAGTGGACCAGCGGACCTAATGCGCAGCTAAAACCAGGCGATATGGTGGTCTTGAAGGAAGACAACCTACCACCATGTGTGTGGAAACTCGGACGTGTAATTGCAGTCCATCCAGGAGCTGACGGGAGAGTGCGTGTGGCAACTCTCAAAACATCGCATGGAACTACTCAGAGGGCGATTTCAAAGCTGTGTCTATTGCCAATAGACGATAACGAGGAGCTGAAGATGTCAACATCCCCAATGAGTGCATAAAACAATGAGTGCATAAAAAAGGACAAAAATAAGAAATAATAATAAATTAAAAGTAAAAACCAGTGTTAAAAGGTGGATAGCAATAAAAACTTGAGTGTGGTAGGGAGTGATATAAAAAATAATAAAAACAAAAAAGGATTGTAGATCCATATATTTAAAAAAAAGGGTGAAAACACTTAAAAATGAACGCTTATAAATCAGGATAGCCTGCTGGCTATAATTGCAAACTGCATAGATATATCTGGAGAGACATTGTAATAATTCAAATGTGACAATGAACTATGGAAGGAAGGATGATTTATCTTTATTTAATTTTTTCCCGAGGAAGGAAGGATGACCAGGAAACCTGCCGCGACATGTTTGTGCTGTCTATATTATATGTTTATATGTAATTATTGTTATGGTTTCTGTTTGTTTTTGAAAAAATGTAGTTTGTTTTTCGGAATTGTCTTAGTGTGTTATGTTATTGAATAACTTTAAAAAATAATTTAATGAATTTGAATTTGATTTTGAGCAAAGTCAATATTTAATTTAGGCTCATAATTGGTTTGCATAATGTTATTTGTTTAGTTTGCAGAAAAATGGATTCGATATTTCAAAATAAATATCTGCCCATTTTGGGGCGGAATATGTTTAGATTTAAACCCAGGACTCAAACCAATTATGAAGTTGAGTTACCATCAAAGGTTGGATTGCGATCCAACAGTTGTCTGATTTGTTCGCTAGATGTCGATAGAATCATTTCATTTTTTGTTCCTTTCTCACACAACAGACAAGGTAGATATGGATGTACGAAACCGTTATAAAAAGGCTTGCATCAGTAAAATTGACTTACTTCTTTACAAAAACTTGCAATAAGAATTTAAAATACTACTGAACCCTTGTCCGTTGGGCGGGGAAAGTTATTGTCGTCAGTTTGTAAATATTCAAATCATAACAATAAAAAATCAAGAACTTAAAGTGAAAACCAAAAAGTGCTTCATTTATAAAAAACCAGTCTACCCAAAGAAATTCTCCTGAGTGAAGACCTCCATTTTTTACATAGGGTGTTAAAAGAACTGAAAAGTCAGTTTTGGAATATCCCAATATTCTATGCTGGGGTACGACTGCGTAATTCAAGATGGCGTAGTCGCCTATCGATATATTGATGTCTTATTAAAAACCTAAATTGATAAAATCAAGCCACAGACAATCAAGGTCCACACACAATCGAATACCTTTTCCTTTTTTAATATTAATTAATAACATCGTATACTAGTCCCAGCGGGAGATCATACGTGACGTCATCGTTCTGGTATCTTTTGTCTTTTTCGTTTTAAAACAAGACGGGTGGGTAGGAACAGGACGAACGTCGATGATGTCAGCACGAGCTCTGGCTAGGACTTGTTTAATGGCTTGGACCTAAGAGTATGAATTTTATTGATTATGTGTTATGCGCTAAAATATCAAAACCAAAACAAATTACTCAAATAAATAAATTGAATGGTTTTTATTGATTTCCAAACAATTTGATCCGAGTGGCATGCCCCCTTTTAAAAATAAACGTTAATTTGTTAACTGTTGATTTCCATAAAATAATATAAATAAATTAGGTACTTATTAAAACTAAAACTAAATATTTCTTTTGCCCAACACCATTATACACACCAAGGAAAATACTTCTTTATAATAATGAATATTAATGACAAAGTACGATTGTTAAACTCTATCAATAAGTATTTTAGAGAAATCATCATCCGGAAAACTGCAGCTTCCCCTATCTCCACATGAATGTCACACTAAAAATTATACTTGTTTTACTTTCTAAGATTTCTTACAATCAAACTGATTGATCAGTCTTTTAAGATAAAATTTTTTAAAATTAAAAACTGAATAAACATACTTAAAAAAAAAAAAAACTATTTACTGAATACATGGATGTTTGTGTCTTTTTTGTTTTTTTTTATTCCATTAAAAAAGAAAATTCAATTTTCACTCATTTAACTACAAATAATTAAACACACTAAACTAAACTGAATACAGCAATGCAGCGCTATTCTATGTCATTACTTTTTTTATCAGGAATAAACATTAATAATTTTTTTAAAATTTACCCAGCTTTTTTGGTTTTTACTGTCGTTTGGGATGCAATTATACACGGTGTCCGGAAACTCGTGGTACAAGCGGGAAACTGGGAAATCTACATCACATTTGTAGTCGATTTTGTGGTATAACTTTTTTTTTTATTTGAGCTTTCGTTTTCGAGTAAATCGAGTCAGAAGTTGATTTTTCTTTTGGTCAAATTTTTGTAAATTATTAGTGACAGTCAAAGTTTCAACTCATAAAAACTATTTAAAAGAAAAACAAACAAACAAATCCGGATTTGAAACCTTTTTTTGAAATTACCTATCATTTAATTCGGTGTAAAAATAAAATATTCCGTCGCAGCACGGTTAAAAACAGCTGTTAGTAAAATATTCACAGTTAATATCGTTGGCAGTCTTGCAAAATTATAGCTCTCTCTCTCACCTTGCTGGTTCAATAAACACGCGAAAGAGAGACGAACGAAGAAATATCTCTCTGTCTTTTGAATTTCGCATACTCAAGATGGCCGTGATATTATGCTACAGTAGTTTTCGAAACAATGTGAAGAAGGTTATTATTATTTTTTTAATAATGTAATAAAATTTACCAATTTGGGAGGCGGGTATGGGTACCGCCGCCACGGGAACCATTTATTGGATAACCAACACCACTGCCATAGGTCACCCCAAGTGGATGTTTGGTGACTTAGCAGGGGTGCCCGGGTTCATGAGGTGAGGTTTGTCCGAGTTTTGGTGGCGGATGTGTCTGCCTACCAGCTGCATGGCAGGCTGGATCGGGACAGAGTAGTTGAGGGAGTCCCTTTGACTTCTCCAGCCGTACTCTCTATGAAAATTGACTTTCACCGCCGTGGGAGTGAATTCATACGTCCGTCACTCCTGGATACACTGACCCTCAGATTCCTACCCACCCCTCATACCCTTTTCATTCCCAGAACTTCCTCTCCTTCCTTTTCTTAAAAGACACTGCACACAGCAGTAGATTGGGGTGACACGTGTCAGGAAATAAACATCTATTGGAAGATAGATTAGCCGTTGCAGTACTCGTAAGTAGGTTAGGAAGAAGTCGTAAGAGGGCGTACATTAATTACGTGAGCATTTTTTCTTGCAATCTAGACCCCCCCCCTTGGTGAGATAAATTTGGGTCACTTCGTATATTCTTTTCAAGTAACGTGAGATTTTGTTGTAACCCCCCCCCCATTTTTGAGCTCACGTAATTAATGTATGCCCCCTAAGTAGGTTATGATGTAGTCGTAAGTAGTAATATGGCAATTTTGCAACACGGTAACGCACCTAAGGTGGCATACATTAATTACGTGAGCAGAGATTTTGTTGGACCCCCCCCCCTTGGTAGGATTATGTGAGATTTGGTGGGACGCCCCCCCCCCCCCCCTCCCCTCACGTGAGAACAGTGGTGTATCTGGGGTGCCGCCCCATATGCTCTCCCATTACGCCCCTCTCCCGTTGTGGTAAATATGATCGCGACAATACGTTGAAAAACTGTTCAAGATTTGGTGAGATTTTATTGGACCCCCTCCCATTTTGAGCTCACGTAATTAATATATGCCCCCTAAGTTAAACTCCTGAACAACTTACATGTTCATTATTTACCATGAGTTGGACTTGTTTGCAGAGACGGTCCTAGGGGTCCAGAAGTGGAAGGTCATTTAAAAAAATTGATATTTTGACACAATATCAGTTTAAATACGATAATGCTCATTTCACGAGTTTGAGAGTCAAATTACATTATTTAATATAGTAAATTATTTCATGCGACATAAAAGTAGGTTGATTTTGCGTACAATACGCAAAATCAACCTACTTTTATCCAACCATCTCAGACGCATAATTTCATCAAGCTGTCTCCCTCACGGCAATGACCCAAACTCTCCTCAGAATCCGAAACCATTTTTATTAGACGATATAGTGCCATCTCGTTTATTGTATGGCGCGTAAAGAGACATAAACATGATATCTCGCGGTGGATTTTATTTTTATTTTATTTTTTTTTATTAGTTTTTGTATACATATACATGTAATAAAATCATGAGTAATTACATTTTCAGGTTACAATCGGATTAAACTCAAATCATTAAATACTAACATGCAACATTGATTAGAAACAGTATAAACATATATATGTTTATAATATATAACCTTTACGAGAGTGTAACTATTCATGTGTAAAGGGAAGAGAAATTTTTTTTAAATTAAAATTAAAAATTATAACACATACATTATAAATATGTACTTACATAAATCAAATGTAATAAAAAAAAATTTAAATAAATAAAATAATATAAAATAAATTATTGAATAAGTATTGTTAGTTAAAGGTTAATGCGGTTCTATGTGGCTAAATTATTTAAGATATTATTGTTTAATTTATTTTTGAATTTATTGTAGTCAGATTCTAATCTCAGCTCTATTGCTAGTTGATTAAACCACACCACTCCATTGTACATGTAGTAGTGTTGTGAAAAACTGGTATGCATTAATGGCGTACATAAGCGACCCACTGTGTTTTGCCTATTGCTCTCAACGTGTACCATGGCGTGGTGCGACTTCTTAGAATAGTCTTTGTGTATTTGAAGCAGCGTATTTTTTATATATGTATTTTTTAGAGGTGCGCAAATGCTTTCAATATTTTTTTTTCTAATGTCGGAAAAAATCTCGCAAGCAAAATAACTAATATCGTAGATAATACCACATCTACCGCAGAAAATTATGTAACATCATAAAAAAAAACCATAGAAAAATTCGAAACGGTAACTGAAATTGTTGATATAATACAAAACCTAAAAACTGATCAGCTCCAGGTTTCGATGGGATCACTGTTGAAAATCTAAAGACACACCTTAACTTTTTGAAAAAGCCTATTAAATGTATTATAAACAATAGTCTTAAAAAGGGAATCTTTCCATCAATATACAAAAAAAACTATTATTACACCGATTTATAAATCAGGTGACACTAAAGAAATTAATTATAATAAATTATATCAGTATTATCAAATATCTCAAAATTTTTTGAAAAGGTAGCTAAAAAGCTAATACAAAATTTTATTGGAATTAATAATATATTGAGTGACCAACAATTTGGTTTTCGCGCAAAAATAACCACACAGGACGCAATCATAGATTTAAAAACAGAAATACATCAAGCACTAGACAAAGGCAAAAAATCTCTTGCAATTTTCATAGGCCTAAGGAAAGCCTTTGACAGCATAAGTCACAAAAAATTATTATACAAGCTAAACGAAATCGGAATTATAGATAACGCTAACACATGGATAGAAAGTTTCCTGAATTCTAGAAATCAATATGAAAAAAAACAAAAAAACATTCTTAGTGAACCGAGTACAAGCGACTTTGGAATACCACAAGGCACGATTTTGGGCCCTCTTCTATTCATCTTGTATGTTAATAATATCTTTGAATTACCAATAACAGGAAAACTTGTTTCATATGCAGTTGATACTGCAATGATATTCCAAGCAAATTCATGGAATGAACTTTAAACAACTGCTAATAATGATATCAATATCTTAAAAGAATGGTTTGACGAAAATTTATTAACATTAAACATTGAAAAAACCTATTATATACCTTTTAGTATAATAACAAAAAAATACCTCCTATCGCATTAAATATTAAAATGCATTCAAAAAAATGCACCACTAAAATATTAACATGCCAAAATAATGACTGTCTATGCATAGCAAAAAAAAAGAAATAAAATATTTGGGTGTAATAATAGATAGTAACCTTAAGTGGAATACTCAAATTACCAATACTATAAATAGATTAAGAAAACTTATATACATATTTATTAATTTAAGAAATATACTTAATTAAAAATTCTTAAAAATATATACTATGCTCTAGCCCAGGGGTGGGGAACCTGCGGCCCGCGAATTTATCAGTAATAAGATGGCCCAATTGTGCTTGGAAACTTCCAATCGTGATAATTTTGAACAAGTTTTGTGATGTTGTATTTTTGGATTGAAAAGGAACATCTACATAATGTAAGTAGGCACCTACCTGTATTAATAATTTCTCTCTGTCGGCGCGCATTCAAAACAATGAATGCTGCAAAATCTTTAACCCTAAAGTATCCGATTTTTTTTTTTTTTTAAATATAATAATGTTCAAATCGAAAAACCTTATGTTTATTTGAGTTCACTACGTGATGTAGATTCACCAGATTTCCGCTTGTACCACGAGTTTTCGAATACCTTGTATAAGTTGGCTCCCTCGTAACCAATGGATTGTTTACCATAGTTAGTGTGGATGATCTTTAAATGTATGTTATCGTGTTGTCGTGTAAAGTGTTTGTGTACTTGGGACGTTTTAATGAATTCTGTGCTCGTATGCATGAGTTTATTGTTTATTTTGTAAATAAGGAGACATGTATTGTATTCATATAGTTTTCTTAATATTTTTGTTAATAGTTAATAGTTTTGTTTCCATATATGATGTTTTTGTGGTTGTTCTGGGCTTGCAGTGAAATAGTTTTTTGATTACCTTGTTTTGTATTATCTGTAATTCTTTTATGTATGTTTCACACGCAATTTAAATTAGTACAGTATTAAAATATAACTAGCCGTTGGAAACAATAGTTATATTATTTCAACGTCCAACGCTGTTGAAAATAATTAGCGCCAACAGTTGAAATATAATACCTACATGCGAATATTATTCAACGCAGTCAACGATTCAACTGCCTAATAAATAAAAAGGGTTAAGAGTTTGTACTTCGTGAACAACATTACTCGATATTTTAAATGGTCTTTTGGTTATGTGCGTACCTACTGCACGTTTTTTTTTTTATTTTCCCATCCAATACGGCCGATACCCAGCGCCATGGAACAATCAAATTTATCAACGACAAGCAAAAAAATAACCTATTGATGTTTTGTACCTATTGTTTTCAACGGCGTTGGAATGATTAAGTCAAAAGGGTCAAGAGATCACACTTCGTGAACGATATTATACCCAATTACACAAGGTCTTTTGGTAATGTACATACCTACTGCACGTTTTATTTTATTTTCCCATCCAATACGGCCGATACTCAGCGCCATGGAACAATCAAATTTATCAACGACAAGCAAAAAAATAACCTATTGATAATTGTCAATGTTTTGTACCTATTGTTTTCAACGGTGTTGGAATGATTAAGTCAAAAGTGTCAAGAGATCACACTTCGTGAACGATATTATACCAAATTACACAAGGTCTTTTGGTAATGTACATACCTACTGCACGTATTTTTTTTATTTTCCCGTCCAATACGGCCGATACATAGCGCCAAGCAACAAGCGAATTTATCAGTGACAAGCAAAATATATCTTCAACAGGATAATATTTTCAACACCGAAACCAACGTCTTCCAACAGTTTCAACTTTCAACGTTATTATAGGATTATTATTACGTGTGTGTCGTGTGGGGCATAGAGATAATAATAATTAATAATACATCAATGATTCGTGGAGCCACCCGTTAAAAGGGATTCCTTAATACGATTTTGATATATTTTTTGTTAGTATCGTGTCGATCTCCTATTATAGTTGCGTCAACGTCGACGTTATTTTCAACAGCTATTTTCAACAGTTGAAAATTGCCAACGATAACGACGTTGGCGTTGGATAGAATTATCGTCAACGCCCAGTACTAATTTAAATGTGAGTGTATGAGACTATAATATTAACCTTTTTAAAATTTATTTGGCAACAGATATGATGATTTTTTCTTTAATACCTTGTATAATAATAATCTTTATTCAATGAAATAACAATATAACTAAAAAAATTACATGCTCAATGTAGTTTACAAATAGATTACATCAATCAGTACAGAAAAATTAACAAATAGAATTTTTTAAAGTATTTTTAGTTGTGCATAGCCTGCCTCACGAGGTGAACCTGTATTGAGGCAGAGTTTTTGTTAATTGTTTCTCGCAATTTTATCTATGGTTTTTTTATAAATGTGTAAAGTAGGTTTCCATAAACCAAAAACTTTATTTTAGTTAACATTATTGTTTGCATATACCTTCACAATTCATAAACTGCAAGGTTATTACTACAATAACAACTGTCAATGACTGGGCGTTTGGGTGAGGGCACCAGTGTAGGCTCGATCATTAGAATGTATCCATATTTTAACATATTTTTTAAACTCTCTCTGTGTTTGACTCAGTTTGGGGAGAATGTTGAATATTTTTGTGGCAAAGTATCTAAAGCTACGTTGACCAAAGGTGGAAGAGAGTGCTGGAACTTGCAATATGTCTTTATTGGAGTTACGTGTAAATTTTAAGTTTATTTTTTTTTTCGTAAAGCACATGTTTGTTTTTAAAGAGATGCATGAGGATAGTTTTTACATAGATCTGTCGAACATCAAATACTCTCATTATTTTGAATATAAGGTCACTGTTTGCAGTTCGAGGAAGTTTGAGAATAATTTTCATAATTGTTTTCTGCGCCTTTTCGACAGGATCTAGAGCTGATGAAGTGCCCCCTCCCCGTGCAATGATACCATACTCAATGATAGATTGGGTGATTGCAAAATAAATCGTTTTTAGGAGTTGTAAGATATTGTTAACGTTAAAGGGTCTTAATTGCGACGTGATTTAACTGTATATTAACTGTATATTAGCTGTGTATTAACTGTAGCTATTATGTGAATCTCCTGGCTATATCAATTGCGCATATATGAAACGTAAACTCTTCTTCCATCCACAAGTAAATGCTTTTAATGGAGAATAAGTAGGTAATATTATATGTTCCATTTTTAAGACACTTAAATAAAAAATAAAAATTATTTATGAAGTTCTGATCTGAACTAATATTATTGTATAAGTCGCGAGAGATCCAGTAAATGAACATAAAAACGTGTAGTCCAGGTCAAATACATTGCCCACCGACATTCTCATTGGCTTGTCTTGGACTAGTTGTCTGAATTTTAAGAACTGCTTATATTCTGGAGTGCCTAAAAATGGAAAAGAAGAATGTATGCAACGTTCATTTAAAAATTCTTCATAAAATATTAATTAGAGAAAAGTAATTATAATTCGCAAGTCTTATAAAACCTTTTTTCACGATTCATAAAAATGGTACAAACTTCGTGGATATTAAAAACGTTATTGTTAAAGACATTTTGTTCACCTGGGGTTGTTTGAAGACATCCTTTGCTTAAAGTAGTTTTCAGCTTTTCTGTAGCCCTCAGTAGCTGTTCACCCACAATGGATGGAATAATTGCGTAAAATAAGTTATGTGTCATGCCCATGGTCACGAAAAAAACCTGGAATCATAGATTATTTATAAAACTGTTCATGAGAGGTAATTGAGTTGACAAATGGGTCGGCTTCCTAGGTTCTCACCCAGCCATCGTGAATTTAATTCCTTTGCTTACCAAGTCCTACTTTCACAAGCAACATCTTCCACTTTTAATAATGGTAGTAGGAGTGTTTCAAATATTGGCAGGTTATTCGTAATCCGGGAGTGTTAGTCTTTTTTGTTTGTGACACCGTCAAACACAGATCGTTGCTAGAGATAGATCATGTCGACCCTTTAAATTATTTTCATTGCCGGTACAACCTTCAATATTTAATGATTTTTGCGCGTTTTCGAAGTCGCCTACATCCATAACCGTACAAAAAAAAAGTTAAACCAAAAGTATAATAGATACATTCACGTTCTATCACACAAAATATAATTAAATATTAACAAAAAATATTTTTCATACTTTATAACTGTTTGAAAAATAGCTGTTTTCATTAAATCTCAATCGACCTGCAAATATTTTTCTTATGTTTATTTATTTACTTCAAAAACATACGGCACAACATGTGCCATTGACATAATTATATTTATATATATTATAATACAATAACATAAGAAAGTGACATATAAATGTAAAGTTAAATATAAAAACAAAAGGTAAAAGAAAGGAGTTAAGGTAATGAGTAGTAAATAGAATTATGATGTATAAAATGAAAGTATAAAGTAAAAGTGTAAACTATAAAATATAAAGTATAATGTAAAAGTAAAAAGTTAAGATAAAAAGTTGAAAGGCAGGAAATAATATAAACTATAAGTTACCTTTGTAAATAATATAAATTACAAAAGTTATACATATAAAAAAGTATGACAAGTAAATACTAAGAACTGCTCTTAGGAGCCAAATATTGAAGATAACCAAAATTAAAAAAATATATATATAATAAATAAAAGGACGGTATTACTATTATTATTAGGAAGGAAGGTATGTTGTCGTATGCAGAGAGGAAAAAAAACTATTTTGGCCTAAGAAGCAATTACTTTGTGGTTAGACATAAAATTATAAAAATAAAAATATTCGTGGAAAAATAAAATACTTTATATTTAACCACGAATTTATTATTTTGTATATCTACCGGTTTCGCTTCGGCCAAGCTTCCTCAGGATATAATAATAACTAAATATTAAGACAGCAGTTATGGGCTCTCCACACGACACTGCATGTAGTGACTGCGGCAGTGACTGCAGAGAGCGTGGAGTTGAGCAAACTAGCGCTGTCTCGTTTGTTAAAGGGCCGCTAGAACGAGACAGCGCTAGTTTGCTCAACTCCACGCTCTTTGCAGTCACTGCCGCAGTCACTACATGCAGTGTCGTGTGGAGAGCCCATTTTATATAAGTTGAGCGACAGAGGGAGAAAGAATATGACAAAGAACATAGTTAGACAGAGACACAGTATTTGAAAGCAGTACAATAGATAATCAATTAGAGGGAGGGATGTCTCCAATACACATCTCCAACAGTTAACGGGATTAAATTAAATAATAAAAGTTAGATGTATTCTACATTTATAATATAAAGAACAATTAGTTATTGATTCTGTAATTTTAAAACAAATTCAAAATCAAAAGCGTAATTTACATACTTGTTATATAGATTATCAAAAAGCTTTTGATAGTGTCCCGCACTCGTGGCTAATCAAAATATTAAAAATATATAAAGTTAACCCAATTATAATTAGCTTTTTGAAAAATATTATGTCCTTTTGGAATACAGATTTACTAGTAAATTTAAAACGTAAGAAAATAGTAGTACCGGGCATTTCAATAAAAAGAGGGATTTTTAAGGGAGACTCATTGAGTCCTCTTTGGTTTTGCTTAGCATTGAATCCTATGTCTAAAATGTTAATTAAAAGCAAGTTTGGAATACAAATTAAGGGTAATACAAGAGAGAGTAGTATAGTTTCACATCTATTATATATTGATGATTATTTTCAAATTCTGAATCAAATTTAGAGAAAATGATTAAGGTAGTTAAAATTTTTTCAGATGATATTAAAATGACTTTTGGTTTAGATAAATGTAAAACGATCCATATAGAGAAAGGCAAAATTGTAGATGGAGACGAGGGTATATTTAGAAATTTCAAAATTAAAAGTATGAAAGGGGATGAGGTTTATAAATATTTAGGATACCCGCAATCGAATAGATTAGATCACACTAGTATTAAAAATGATATTAGGATTAAATTTCAAACTAGGATCAGAAATTTTTTAAAATGCAATCTATCTGCTAAAAATTTAGTAAAAGCAATAAATACTTGGGCAATACCTTTATTAACGTACTCATTTGGCATAATTAAATGGTCCAATACAGATTTAGATAGTTTAGAACGATTAATTAGAACTACGTTAACAAAGTTTAATTGCCATCATCCAAATTCAGCTATAGAACGAATTAATTTACCTAGAAATTTAGGAGGTAGAGGTGTAGTCAAAATAACATCTTTGAAACACAATCAGGTAGAAATGCTTAGAAATTTTTTCCATAGGAAAGCTAATAGCTCAGAAATGCACAAAATAATTTGCAAGGCAGATAGAAACATTACACCTTTAAATTTATATGACGAGAATGCCAACATTCTTATAAATACTAACCAGGAATTATTATATTCCTGGTCAAATAAAATTATTCATGCAAAACACTTCAATTATCTCAACCAAACGTATGTTGACAAACTTTCGTCAAACAAATGGTTGAGTATTGGAGAGTTGAGCGCAGAAATAGAAGGATTTATGCTTGCCATTCAAGATAGAGTCATTAATACTCAAAATTATAGGAAGCATATAATCAAAGATATAAATCAAATTGATGATTTATGTAGAAAATGTTTGGCTTTTCCGGAAACTATAGAACATATTATATCGGGATGTTCTATATTAGCGCCGTCCGAGTATACATTTAGGCACAATCAGATTTAAAAATAATCCACCAAAGTTTGGTAATTAAACATAACTTGATTGACTGCCGTAATATAGTACCATATTATGAATATGAACCAAATTCATTTTTAGAAAATGAATTTTATAAAATATATTATGATAAAACTATACTAACAGACAGAACAATTAGTCATAATAGACCTGATATAGTTTTACATGACAAAATTAAAAAAAATTACTTATATCATTGATGTAGCTATTCCAAATTCCTGTAATATTCAAAAAACTGTTTCTGAAAAAATTAGAAAATACACAGATTTAGGAAATGAGATTAAAAGAATTTGGCATTCTCGGACTATAAAAATATTACCATTTGTTATTACGGCTACTGGCATTATACCTAGGTCTCTGATTCAAAATTAAGGCGTATTAGATTTGTCAAAGAATTTATATATAAAAATGCAAAAATCGGTAATTTTAAATACATGTAGGATTACAAAAGATTTTTTAAATATTTATATTGAGGGATCAGTAGGATTTATAGGTTCAATTAGGAATTCCACAGGGCCGAACCCTCTGATATGAAAATATCTGGAGTCGGTGAATTATTTTCCCATCTGGTCTCTGGTAGGTTGACATGTTGTTCTTGTATTGTTTTGTAATTATAATACATATAGTGCAATTGCATAACGTGGATTGACCAGATGATCATTTGGGAAGTGTGTGAAAGGGTTTAGTTTTTCCTGTGGGGAAAATTAAACCCGGACATTTAAATCTGGTGCGTATAAAAAGGACAATATTTAGAGCAATGCTAATTTAATAATAATGAAGGACCTCAGAATAACAATATAACACATATATACACATCATGGGCTGGGATGGATTGTAGGAAACAAGTTAAAGATGGGGCTATAGGGTGTATTTTTTTGATTGGATAAATTTAACTGATTATTAAGTAGGAATAATATATTAATATATTAGTATTAATATATTAGTATTTAATGGTTTTTCTAATTTGTAAGGCTTCTAAGTTATCTAATTTAATACCAATACTGTTTATATATAACATACGCGTTCCTGAAATTTTATTAAAACTGTGGTCTGCTGAGATTAAGTGATTTGCAAGCTCAGAGAAACCCTTTCCATTCAAACAGCGTAAATGTTCCTTTACCCTAGTATTGACTTTTCGTGCTGTTTTTCCAAAATAGAAAGCAGGACAATCATTGCAGGTAAGTTTGTAGATACCCGAATGAGATAAACTATCTTTTTCGTCTTTAGTATTGATTAAAAATTTTCCGAGGCTATTATTTGTATAAAAGGTCGGTTTGATGTCTACAGGAAGGTTCCTAACGCTTAAGTTAGAAAAATATTTATATATAAAATCCTTCGCCAATTGTATTTTTGATCATCGTTATTGATGGTCGGGGAGCTTTTATAAAAGAATTTATATATATTTAGTAATTAAGTCCGGGTCGTAGCCATTATTAGCCGCTATTTGCTTAATAAAAGATAATTCTTGTGAAAAATTAATGTTAGACAGTGGCACAGAAACTAATCTGTGTACCATTGAATGAAAGGCTAAGTGTTTATGACTGTTGGATGATTAGATGTATTGTGGATGGTTATGTCTGTATAGGTTGGTTTGCGGTAAATATTGAAATCAAGTCTATTATTTGACAAAGAGAGTGTAAGGTCCAGAAAATTTAAAGAAGCATTAATACCTATTTCCAAGGTGAACTTTATTTGGGTGTGAAATAGTCCAGGGTCGATCGTCAAAGACCTGATCGTTGAAACCCGCTCACGAGCCACCAAAGAGCGAGCGGGTTATTATTTATTCGTCAGCACCAGGGTCTCACGATCCGCGACTCGCAAACAACACGACAAGAACCGTGAACCGCGACCCGCGAACTACGACACATTCCTGCACCCCGTGACTCACAGACCGATCGCCGGGTGCCCATGTGGCGAGTGGCGAGACGTGTCAGCTCCCGGAACTCGCAAAACTGCGACGCATTCGGTCGCCGATTGCCGATCAACGCACACACTTGCGTGACGTAACAGTATCCTGCTTTCTGCCCGTGTGTCACGTCATCGCGGGATTGTTTAGTGGATTCGATTTATGAATATTCGACTAGACACGGCGTCGTTTTTAATTAGAGCGTATCTTGGTATTGTTAATCAACGGGTGAAGTGCATTTCTTTTCACATTTTGTTGGTGTTGTTTTCATAAATACATTTCATTTTTCGTGTGTGTGTGTGAATGTAATTGTGCATTGTAATAGAAACTATACACTTGTAAAAGTGTAAAATGTCTGACCTCAATAAAAAGAAATTATAATAAAGCATTACAGCTTACAGCTAATTTACTTATTTAAATTCTCAATAAAAGCATCAGAACAACACGCTTTTTACAAGGTTTTTATATCCTCCAAAACATGATAAAACATTGTTTTTTTTACCCCTGAAGCATGTCTTTTTAAAATTTTCTGGGACATGACATTACTAGTTGAGCTGTGAGAGAACGTTCACACAATTATAACCTGGGTTTTGTGTCGCGTATGACTTGACCGGTCTGGGCGGCGACCGTCTACCGCGCAGCGCACCCGCAGAAGGTAACTGGGTGATGAGTAATCGTAGTGTCCGAGGTACAGTATACCCGCGGGGGGACCGGGTGCCGGAGCTGGCCGAACGCAGCCGAAGGTTCCCGATCCCGCCCAGACAGAGGTAGTGGAGGGGCAGGCGAGAGGCGCTGGCAGCACGGCCGCCGCCGAGCATTCCGCGGATTACCTTACTAGAGTGAACATTGTACATCTTTCTAATTGACTTATAATAAATAATCATTCGTATAAATGAGACCTTTTTAATAAGATATATATTGTAAGTGTCACAGACATCACAATTTGGCGCAGCCGGTTGATTATACGAAAGAAGAGTTTATTTAAGGCGCAGTCGAGTTTTTACACACAAATGGTTTGGGTGTAAGGGTGACTCGGCAGTTGTTTTTCTCAAACGATTATTGTCGTGGGGCAGAAGGGCCAGCTAGAGAGAAGCGGCAATTGGAGGAAAGATTACAAGTAAAGGCCAGTACAAGGCGGAATCCCTTTAATTTCTTTGAAGAAGGAGGAAGACGGTCACTCCAGACCTAAAATTTTAAAAAGTTAAGAAGGAAGGAAGACGGTCACTCCAGACCTAAAATTTTAAGAAGGAAGGAAGACGGCCACTCCGACCAAAAAATTAAGAAGGAAGGAAGACGGTCACTCCGACCAAGAGGAAAGCCATTAACCAGCCAAGCAGCCAACGCTGTGGACCCTTTGTTGAGTTAAGTAGTTTGTCCTTTTGGAGGTTATTGTCGTCGGGCTGTGTTTTTTGTGGTATTTCGCTGAGTCACTGTTGGTTCGGGTGCCGGTCTGGTATCGGGTTAGCAATGGAGACCAGTGGTATACCGAGGTTTTGC
Source organism: Limnephilus rhombicus (assembly GCA_929108145.2). Classification (NCBI taxonomy): domain Eukaryota; kingdom Metazoa; phylum Arthropoda; class Insecta; order Trichoptera; family Limnephilidae; genus Limnephilus; species Limnephilus rhombicus. The sequence continues at coordinate 33,218,729 of OV815284.1, read as the reverse complement.
CATATTCGCGATGATTGGGAAATTTTCCGACTCAGGCTATAACAATTCTTACTGATCCGTGATGAAGCGAAAACCGTCAAGTTAGATGCTACCCAGAAGAGGGTATATTTGTTGAATTCCCTCGAAGCTGAAACACTCTCTGTTTTGATTAATTTATGTTTTCCTACCAAGGTCACAGATACGTTGTTCGACACTTTAATGAGTTTATTAGAGAAATATTGTTCGAAACCTAAGTCAGTTTTTAGAGAACGGGAATTGTTTTTTTCAGCAAAAAAATCGCAGGGGGAATCAGTAAAAGATTTCACCGTGCGTTTACGCGGCTTAAGTACCTTTTGTGAGTTTGGCACGCGATTAGATGCTAATTTAGCAGATGTGTTTGCTCTAGAGTTGATCCCTGGGAGAGCAAAAGAGAAAATTTATCTTGAGGGACCCAGTCTTTCTTTCATTAAGATGGAGGAACTAGCGACTAGTATTGTTGGGTTGGACCATCTGGGCTTGAAAGTGAAAGATGAGTCTTCTGAAGGTAGATTTGTCAGTGCAATCGGGAAAAAAACAGAAACGTCGGGGGGTCAGCGATCGGGTTCTAGGGGGAAACCAGGGTTTTCAAGAACGGATTCGCGGTCAGGCAGCCCCGGTCGGAAGGATTTCTCGGGTGTTAAGAAATGTTCTTGTTGTGGTGCCATCCACGCATTTAGAGAATGTAAATTTAAAAGCGCAAAATGTTTCATCTGTAAACAGGTGGGCCACATTAAGAACGTTTGCAAGAACAATAAGGTATCTCCGATTTTTGTAAAGAAAGGAACGCACAGGGAGCGCTTGGCATTTGTTAGTCCATATAAGGTTGACATTAAAATTAACGGAATTCCATGTTCAGCGATGGTGGACAGCGGCTCGAGCATATCCGTTTTACCGGAGGTTTTTTTTAAAATCATTTAAAAATTTGGAATTGTCGCCTGACAAGCGAGTGATTGCCGGTTACGATGGGTATGCATTAAAAATTGTAGGTAAATCAATTTTTTCGGTGACTTACAACAACACTAAAAAATATATTTATTTTATAGTTGTCACAAATGGGTCTGAATTAATTGTGGGTCGTGATTTTATGGAATTTTTCGGTTTGGGAATCGTTCCAATTAATCGTGATTCGGTTTCAACGGTAAATGAAAAGAAAAAAGAAATTTTTAAGGAATTTCCTCAAGTTTTTTCGGACGAGTTAGGTAAACTTAACAAGTATAAAGTAAGTTTTAAAGTTAACCGAGACGCCAACCCAGTTTTTCATAACCCAAGACCGGTTCCATTCGCGTTAAAGGATAAAATCGGGAAAGAACTGGAATCCATGGTGTCGGAGGGCATCATATCTCCAGTTTCGAGTAGTGAATATGCTTCGCCAATCGGTCCAGTTATCAAAAAACGGTAACATTCATATTTGTGTGGATTATAAAAGATCTCTGAATATCATGACGGATTTAGAAAGATATCCTCTGCCCTCGGTTAATGAGGTCATTCATAAGGTTAGCTCGGGCAAATTGTTCGCTAAGCTGGATTTAAAGCAGGCTTATGCACAATTGGAGTTAGCGGAGGGTTGTAAAAAGTTTACAACTATAAACACAAATTTAGGTCTTTTTCAGTATAACAGGCTCGTTTTTGGTTTCAAATCAGCGCCGGCAATTTTTGCTACGACAATAGCGGGTTGTCTTCAGGGTCTGAAAGGTGTTGCTTTCTACTTTGACGATATAATTATCCCGGGAATTGACGAAGTGGACCTGATGGCAAATATTTGCGCGGTGTGCAAGCGCTTACAAGAGTGCGGGTTGCGGGTGAACACGGAGAAGTGTGAATTCTTCGTGAAATCAATTGAGTTTTTGGGCTGTAATATCAGGAGAAGGTATCCAACCTCAACCAAATAAGTTGGAGGCGATAAAAACGCACCTTATCCGAAGGATGTGCATCAGTTAAAAAGCCTGTTAGGTTTTTAAAATTTTTACAGGAACTTCATTCCTAGAATGTCTTCGATTTTAGAGCCTTTGCATAACTTATTGAAAAAAAATGCTAAATGGGAATTCTCCGATGTGTGTAAAAAGGCGGTTGATTCAGTAAAAAAAATAATGTGTGACAATGCCGTGCTCACGAATTATTTTCACGAATTACCGTTAAAGCTTTTTACAGACGCGAGCTCTTCCGGTTTGGGGGCGTGTCTCAAGCACGTGTTTCAAGACGGGACGATGAGGCCAATTGAATTTGCCTCACGAAGTCTTACGAGCGCGGAAAGAAAATATTGTATTTTTGACCTTGAAGCTTTGGCGATTATGTTCGGTCTGAATAGATTTTTTCAGTACCTGTTCGGTAGAGAATTTAATTTATGTGTTGATAACATGCCTTTGTTGAGGATTCTTGGGGAGCATAAAAATATACCAGTTTTAGCAGCGAATCGCTTACAGAGATATGGCATCGTTTTAGCGGGGTTTGCGTATAAAACGGAGTTCGTTAAGTCGTGCAATAATCATGCGGATTTTCTCTCTCGCTCACCGGTAGAAAGTTCTGTCGAGGAGTGTAATGATGATTTTGGTTCGGAGTTCGTGAGTTTTATTGTGGAAGGAACTCAGTTGAACTTAAGTTCCGTGTAAGCTGCAACTAGTGCGGACTCTGTATTACAGTCAGTTAGTAAACTTTTAAGGCAAGGTTGGCCTAAGACTATGAAACGTGACAGTAGTTTATGGAATTTTCGGATTAAGAGGAATGAACTTTCAATTGTCGATGATTGTTTATTCTGGAATCATAGAATAATTATTCCAGTTTCGTTACAAAATCATGTGTTATTTTTGTTGCATAGATCACATTTAGTCAAGATGAAAGGCGTTGCTAGAGAGTATTTTTGGTGGTCATCATTGAACAAGGATCTGGAAAAGATGTTTCAATCGTGTACGGATTGCGCTATGAATAGACAATCACCACCAAAAAGTCAGTTATCCGTATGGCCGAATTCGGGCAGAGTTTGGAGTCGTGTGCATATCGATTATTGTGGGCCACTAGGGGGTAAGATGTTTTTAGTAATTTGCGATTCTTTTTCCAAGTGGATAGACTGCATCGAAGTTTCTAAAGCAGATTCGGCGCACACCACTCTTGAATTAAGGAAAAATTTTGCGATTTTTGGTAACCCGGAATTAATTGTGGCAGATAACGGTACAGCTTTCACGAGTGATGAATTTAGGGGTTTTTTTATTAGAAAACAATATTAAATTCATGACAGGACCTGTGAATCATCCTCAAAGCAACGGGGTACCTGAGAATGCGGTTAAGACCGCAAACGGGTTTCTTAAAAAAATAATGATCGGTTCTAGCTTGCGCAAAGATTATAATGTAAAATTACTGAATTTTTTGTTAGATTATAGAAATTCACCGCACTGTTCGACGGGCATCGAACCCGCTGTTTTATTAGTCGGCAGGAGGCTTCGTTCCTCGTTTGACGGGCTAGTTCCACCCAAAGTGGGCGAACAAGCTTCAGAGTTGGTAAAACGGGCAAACGTTAGCATTGCAAAAAGTCAGGACAGACAGATTAGGAATTTCGGTGGGGCAAAGTCTCGTGTATTTAAGGTAGGTCAAAAATTTTAGTTTAAGCAAACATTAAACAGACGAGAGAGATCATTAGAAAAAACTTTTGGCAATTTAGAATTATTTAATAAATTACTAATAAGAGATTTAATTTCATTTATTGGGGTGTTTGGGAACAAGTTGACAACATCAAATGATATTAATTTGCTATTACTAGGAATTACCAGGTCTTTCAACTCATTGATTAGGTCTAATGAGTTTCTAATAGTGTGTTTGGGGGAAAACACTTTTGAATTATTAAAAGAAATAAGTGACAAAGGATGCTAATTTAAAATTTGGTGACCCACAATATGCAACGACTGGTCTAATGGGGGTATCAAGTTTATGGATTTTTATAAATCCATATAGTTTGGGGATTTTAGGATTCTTTGTCAAAATTTTTACTTTATTATATGAGTCATCGATAAAAATTAGGGATTTACATGAATTTAGGGCATTTTTCACACTATCTAAATATTTATTTGTCGGGTCTTGAGACAAGATCTTAAAATTATCATTGTTAACGAAATCATTCATTTTTGAATTGTAATCGGATTTATGCATTATAATGACAGTATTGCCTTTATCGGCTTTAGTTAGAATTAATTGGTCAGTCTCTAATTTTTTACGGATTTTTAACATGGAGCGCGTTTCTGGATTAGATACAGGTTTACATTTTGGTATTAAATTTTTTAATAGTTCAGCACTTTTATAGAAGAAAGGATTTGGGCGGCTATGTAGGGCGGTCTCTATGTCGACAGCAACATTTTCAACTGCATCTTTGATACTGGTTTTGTTATAATTAAGATTATATTTTAAGCCTTTTGATAAAAGGCCAATTCTTCTGGAAGAAACTGGGTTGATGAAAGATTCTGCACTCGATCGAAGAACTGGTAGTTTAGCTTATCGGAAATGTTTTTGTTAAGATCGGCCACAAGACACAGGTTTTTTAGTTTCTTAATTATAATTTCGCGTTTTTTAAAAACTTTTAATGAAGCAAAGTAATAGATGACTTTATCATCAAACACATCCCATTCCATTGGGTGAGCAAAGCTAATACTTCGACCTCATTCCAAGAATTTCCTTCAATAGTTATCACTGTATCATCTGCGTAAGATAAAATGTTTCCAATGATTGGGAGTTCAAAAGGTTAATTTACATACAATATGAATTGTAAAGGTCCCAATACAGTTCCTTGTGGAATTCCAAAATCTATATTTTCTATTTCACTTAGTTCGTTGTTTACTTTTAACTGTTGAGTTCTTTGATGGAGATAACTTATTAACCATATTGTAGCTTTACCTGTTATTCCTATATTATTAAGTTTATTAATTAATTTTGTATGTGAGACACTATTAAAAGCTTTACGGAGGTCAATGAAAATACTTAAGCATTTTTTACCCCTTTCTAATGTTTTGTAAATAAACTTAGTTAATTCTGCAATTGCGTCTTGTGTGCTAAGTTTATCTCTGAAACCGTATTGACTAGGGTTAATACATTTTTGCTTATCTATATAATCAAAAACTTGATTTTTTATGACTTCTTCGTAAATTTTTGCAATGTTGGATAATAAGGATATTGGGCGGTAATTGTTTACTTCTTTTGAATCTCCGGATTTATATACTGGGATTATAAAGGCTTTTTTTATAGTTTTATGGGAATATTCCACATTTAGTGCTTACATTAAATATATGGGTAATCAGTTTGGTTAGGGAATTGCAGTATTTTTTCAATATTTCTGTAGTTATACCGTCGTATCCTGGCGCAGCACCATTTTTGGTGATTGTATTATCATTTCAATATTTTTTTCTGCAGTCGGTTTAAAAATTGAAAGATTGTTATTTGTTATTTTATCTTCACGTATGTCATCTGGTTTGTAATTTTGGTCAATTTTATATGCATGTTTTTGACCGACGGTTACGAAAAAATTGTTGAAAATATTTGGGCACATTTTTGGTACATTTCACGCATTTCACGGATAGCATTTAATTTAGTTCCATTATTGTTTACGACATTTATTATTGACTTATTTTTATTCATAATTTCGTTTATTGAGTTCCATATTTTTTAGGGTTTTCCTTTGTGAGGATTATTTTTTCCCTGTAATATTTTTCTTTTGTGTCTTTGATAATTTTGGTGATTTTGTTAAGGAATATTTTGTATTCGCTTTTGATATGATTATTAGTAGGTTTTTTTTTCGTTTGTATGTTAACCATTTTGCGAATTTTTGTACTATCTATATAAATAATCATATTGCCGGACGAGAATAGCTCACCAATGCACCTCCCAATGATTTTGGTTGTGTAAAGAAAGTCTAAAAAATGATTTATAATTTCGAGTACTCACTTCAAATGCGGTGAATTGCCATGCAACCGGATTTATATGAAAACTCATGTACAGTGTGAATATCAAAAATGTGGCTGTTAAAAACATTAGCATCTGAAAAAGTTTACCTCTATTATTAAATATACATAGTAGCACTCTGAAAAATATTGAGAAATCGTTAGAACTTAGGGTATTACCGGCAAATGAATTACATCATTTGAAATGCGACTATTTTCAGATAAATTGTTGTAAAGTCGCATCAGTGTATTCGTTTCATTGGATATTTGATTTGTTTGGAGCGTATTAACTGCTTTCACTGATTTCTCAGTACATCTTTTTGAGAAAACTTTAATTTCATTTGTAATTTTATTTACGTATAATATTATAACATGTATTTCTGTAGCAAACTTCTGTATTACCATATTATTTATCAGAAAAATTAAAAATGGCCAAAGATCAACAAGTGAACACTTTAGTATAACTTTACAAAGCAAAGCTTGGAAAAACAAGTTTAGAATCGTAAAAATGTGAAACAATAATATTTTTAGATATATTGGTCCTAAATATTTGAATTTTTTAAATACTTTTAAATGGCTTTCGACGTCGCAAAAATTTATAACCATTTTTATTGTGTTTTCGCCAGTCACAAAAGACGCCATTATCCATGATATAAACGTACACGAACGTATTGCTACATCACAGAGGAAATCTAATGTATCCTTTAGCAAATCTGCATCACTCGAAAACAGTGCCTTGTTGGAATACGGATTCACAAAAAATAGACAAACGCACGCCAGAACACATAAAACCTTGCGAAGTTTACCAACAGGAATAATTTTTCCCCCATAAATAGTAAATGAACTTATTCCCAATGTTCTGTATAAAATGTAAAGTGGTTTAAATATAACAAACACTTCGTAGTTCATTGTAAGAATTTCATAATTTGATTGGAGAGACTCCACCACACTTTAATATAACAGAACACAGTAATTTAGAACTAAATATTACCCCACTAAAAGTGTTAAAATAACTACTTGTATCATTCATTGATCGGTGTTGACGTTAATTAAACAGTCAACCACGCTGACGTTGACAACGGATAACCATTGAATATAACCAAATATTTTTTTTTTACGTGAGCTCTACACAGGAGGCCTTAGAAAAATAATTTCCCTCAGGGCCTATGTCATCTTTGGGGATGCTGTGTGGAGGGTGTTTTTAAGGAAAGGAAGGAGAGGAGAATTCTGGGAATGAAAAGGGTTTGAAAACTGTAATATATATATAAAAATATGTATTGTTATTGTCCTTCTATAATTTTTTTTTCTAAATTGTGTACCTATCTAAAATAATGTTGATATTTTATTTCATAAATTCTTTGATAATTGTTTACACATTCATTGGAACATTATTATTATTTTTTGCATGTAAATACCTCTCCCATAAGTTGAGCTCCTGGAGCTCAACTTATGGAGTAGTAGAATAAAATGTGAATTATTTTATAACCTTGCATACGTAACCATTTAAACAAAATTCTTGAAATAAATAAATAAAAAAGTGGGTGGGTAGGAATCTGGCGTTCAGTGTGTCCTGGTCATCCGCCTCCAAGACCTAGACAAACCTCACCCCATGAACCCGGGCACTCCTGCTAAATCACCAAACGTAGCTAATCACTTGGGGTGACCTGTGGCAGAGGTGTTGGTTATCCAATAAAGATTCCCGGGGCAGCGGTACCCATTCACACCTCCCAAATTGTATAACCGTTTATAATAAAATAAAGTGGACACAATGCCCCCTGGGGGTAATTCAGATTTATAGACTACCCAATATTATCATTTCTGAAGGACTGTTTTAAATATATATGATAGATATCACTTCAAAGCACGACTTGTTTATTATCTGACAAATTACGCTCACGCGCAAATTTCGATAACCTTTTCCACTTTCTTCCTCACTTTACCATTTTCTTCAAACTATTCAAAAATATCTTTACAATATTTTGGAACGTTTGCCCAAAGTTGAGTTATCTTTCGCGCGGCCAATACTGGTTAGTTTCACCTGAATCAGGAGAATGAATCGGAGTTCACTTGTCTTAATTTCTCTATTTTGAATAAGATTTTTCAATAGGCCACTTTCATGAATTTCATAACAACTTGGACAAAATCGTGTGGATAGATTTTTTTACTAAGATTACGAAAATGTTATTAATTTTTTTTAGAAATGTACAGCTTTTTTTATTTTTAATAAATAAATCCATTATTTGGGCCCGTGACGTCACTAGATACATGAAAATGTCCCGTTTCCGAAAATGTTCCTATTAATTTTGTAAAATTCCACACTGATTTATTTTTTTTATACGGCAACACTTTGATTTCGGGCGAATTTTTGAATTTGACATTTAACGGTCACTAGATTTATTGTTTGTTCTCTGCGAACTTATCATTTGGTTTGACTTTTTGACAGATGTTGTGAAGAGAACCCCGTACATTTTACGCTGTCTGTACCAACTTGTTTTAGAGGTAGTGGTGCTGATTTTAACGAAATCAAATTTTATAATATTCTTATTATTATTATAATTTACAAGTATATTACATTGGATTTAGTAATATAGACGTTGAACATTATAATGATTTATGATCAATAAGATGGATCAAGGAAATTTTTTTTTATGAGATGTAATATTTTTGGTGTGCCTCGTTATTCTCCTGTGTGGAAAACGTTATTAAAAAAAAAAAAGATTTTCGGCTTTGTAATTATCGCCTTTTCGTACCCATAAAATTATGTCCCGTCTTTCCGGTTTATAAAAAATGGTCTGATTTTTGAAAAATTAAAAAAAACACGGAATACTTATAATATTTGCCTAAACTGGAAAAAATGTGATGCAAGTGGCCTATTATGTCAATCAGGTATGTGCGTTAATCTGCAATTATTGTTAAAATATCAGTTGTACGTAATATGTACAGATATATATAGATATATATGTTTTATGTATGTTATATGTACAGATATATGTATGTTTTATGAAATACTATTTTTGTTAAAAATATAAACTGAATTGTTTGCTTTAGCTAAAGTTATAAAAAAAGTTCCCCTGAGTTCCACTATTCTTTTTTTATAGTTCGAAAAAATATGTCATAATATAAAAACCACCAATATATATTTGTCCACCTTTTACCCCCTTTGTTAAATCCACGCATTAAACTAGCGCATTATTTTCAAGTAATCTTTCGACGGGCGACCATGCTCTGAAGGAAATCGTCATTTTACAGTTTAATCATAATTATACGGCCGGCGTGGTCTAGCGGTAAGGCTCTTGACTCGCAATCCGAAGGACGCGAGATCGAATCCCGGCGTGGCAAATAAATTGTATTTGAGTTATTTGTGTTATTTCACAATTAATTCATTAAAAATAATATAAGTATTTTTGCGGCATGTTGCAGAGTAGAAGATACTCTCAGTATCGGATTAGTGTAAGACCACCATTCAGAATTAAAACGTTGCTTTAAATGGCTTTTTTCCGTGTTTGGTGACCAGACCTGAATAGCCAGGTACTTCCCCATCTTCCTCTTCCCCATCTCCCATACCCCAATCGGGGAAGCCATAGTCTCGCTGGCTCCAGACACTGAAAAATTTTCATAAGCATTTCTGATCGGAATCTCAAAAAAAAATATTTTTGCAAAGTAAATTGAAAATTTGGTCTTGTTTGCGCCGGAGAGGCTCGGCGAGCCGATCCGCCGACCAAATTCGTGTGCGAATTACGCGCCTTAAAAGTTATTTTTGACGTGTGTCCAAGCATATTATCATGTGCTAAAGAAATTCGACATGAGCGCACTCTGAACGGAGCTACTATTAAAATGATAAATACATATGTCGCAGTAAAAAAACTCCGTAAACTCTGCCATTATATTCTGCTCCCTTAGGTCTATCTTAGATTTACAGACTCTAAGAAGCGTATAGGTACTTTTCCCTTTTCCTAGCAACAAACGGTATAGTGGGATGGGTTGGTTGTGCTGAATCCATTTTAGACCAATTATTATAGTTCAAAAACTAATTCTGAGAATTATATTTAAATATCAACCTACCCATCCCTCAAATGAACTCTTTGCCAAAATCAGAGTCTTAGATATTCGACAGCTAACTAAAACAAGCATTTGTTATATACGAAAAAATAACCTACTAATCACTCCACAACATCAAGCACACACCCGCTTTTCATCAAACCTGGGTTGCGTGGTCCTAAAAACTAATACCTCATTCGCTCAACCCCAATTCTGGTTCATCGCTCCTAAAATATATAATGCTCTGAGCACTGATATAAAGTCAAGTAATTCTAAGTCTCTTTTTATAGCACGTTTACAACATTGGATTTTCGAAAGGGGACGAGCGTACTTCAAAGAATACATGAGTTCTTAACACTACGTTTTAATTATTAATTTTTGCATTTCAAAATTTTTATTTCCATTTTTATTTCTATTTTTCTTTAAAACGTTATTATTATTTTTGTTTTCTCTTAGTTTTTCACTTAATTTTTTTAATGTTTTAATTTTAATTTATATACCTATATGTTTTAATTTATATATTTGTATAGAACACTTGAGTTCTGTTATTAGTTTATGTATTTCAAAGTTTGAATTTTAATTTTTACTTCTATTTTTCTTTAAAATACGATTTTTTTCTCTTTATTTTTCACTTACTTTTAATTATTTCTTAATTTTTATTTAGTTTGTTTAATCATCTGTTTAAATAAAATAGTATTGACTAAATCCTATTTAAAATATTAAATGTACGACTAACACAACACGGGCATTAGCCTAGTGTGGTAGCCAAAAAAAAACAAATATTTGTACCTAATAAAATATTTATGAAATAATAAAAAAAATATATATATATATATATATATCATTAGTTATTTATTATTTGTATGTTGTTCGTAGAACTCCATTTATTTTTTTAAAATTAAATTAAAATTAAATTTAATAATAATAAGTTATTAACAAGTTCTTCAAGTATTTTAGTAGGCATTAAAAAAAACATATCATTAGGTTCCTTAGGCCTTGTTAGTTAGTTTAGGAACAAGTGCCTAAACTAACTAACAATTCATATCTATAAGTAGTTATTCCACTTGCTAATAATTTAACTTTTAGCCTCATCTTCGTTATCTGCGTTGAGCGTTGACAGCCTAATGTTGTGTTTTTTTCAACAGTAATTTTTTTTATCGTAGATACAGCCTGTTATTGAAAAATAAACGTTTTTCCTACCAATTAATTAAAATGTTCATTAAACAAATAGGATGATTATTTAACCCGATAATTGGCGATAATACTCGTATAAAACGTTTTCAATTTGGGAGGCGGGAATGGGTACCGCCGCCCCGGGAACCTTTATTGGATAACCAACACCTCTGCCATAGGTCACCCCAAGTGGTTCGCTACGTTCGGTGATTTAGCAGAGCTGCCCGGGTTCATGGGATGAGGTGTGTTTAGGTCTGATGACCAGGACACACTGAACCCCAGATTCCTACCCACCCCTTAAACCCTTTTTCTTCCCAGAACCCTCCTCTCCTTCCTTTCCCTAAAAGACCCTCCACACAGCATCCCTAAAGATGACATAGGCCCTCAGGGAAATTATTTGCCTCAGGGCCTCCTGTGTGGAGCTTATGTAAAAAAAAAAAAAAAAAATGGGAAAACAAATAATTAACGGAATGAGTTTAAAGTCCATATAATTAAACACTAATTTCAGTTGATGGTTCTTGGGTAAGTAAAATGAAATATGTTTGCGTGATGCAAAACATTATTCAAGTAAATTGAATTTTACAAAATTTGAACAAATCATCAAATTTAAAAATCAAAATTCAAGTTCTTTTATTATTATTATTGTTTTTATTTCTTGCTAGAGCAATCCCGATGAGTTAAAGAACTGATTTTAGGACAGGAGGAACATACAAATCATGGGTGGGAGGAAATAGTTAAAATTTTACATATGAATTTAGATATTAATAATATAAGTTTCACCTACAATATACTCGTAGACGAAAAAATAAAAGACAGGTTGGGTAGAACAAACAACAATAGAAAACAATTAAAGAAAAAAGGAACAAGGTTGTACAGATATGGATGATTACAACTAAATGGAAAAGAAAAGAAGAGAAAAGAAACAACATGAGAAGAAAATTACAAAGTTTCATCCTTAGATATACTTAAATATTCTTTTAAAGCATTACTCCGATTTTTATTTTATTTTGCTGGATTCTCCTATACATATCTGGGAGCGAATTTTATAGTGCATAGGCAACAAAGTTCAGAGATTTTATCCCATATTTTGTAGTGTGTGTTTGAGGTATGCGGATGTTATTGCTATTTCGAGTATTGTGAGTGTGGATGTCTTGATTGTAAAGTGGTGTGATGTTAGCGTGAGTTGATTGTTGGGTAATTTGAAGGATAGTACTTGTGATTTCATGTTTAGGAAGGACTGTGATTGGAAGAATACCGGAAACTGAATAGATGTCTCTGACATGGGTGTCCCATGGAAGTCCAAAAACATTTCTGAGAGCTCGGTTTTGAACCACCTGCAGATCAGCTATCAATTTCTTTGAGGCAAATCCCCAGATACAGCAGAGATAAGATAGGTGTGAATGTACCATGGCGTAGTATACTGATGTTAGTAAAGGAACCGGTAGTAATCCTTGGAGTCTATAAAGTACACCAGTTATGGATGTGATTTTCTCTTTTACGTGATTTATGTGGAGATCCCACGAAAGTTGGGAATCTACGATCAGGCCCAAATATTTTGTGCTCATTTTCTGTTCGAGGCAGTTATCATTATTATTTTACCATGGGCCGGTTGTTTCACAGTAGTTGGATAGTAACAGAACTTGAATCGGATTTTCACTAAACTTGAATATGAACTTTGGAATGAATTGTTCTAATGCTGTGAAACAACCCGTTCCTATGATTTAATTGCGAAACATCAGTGATGATATGGCAACATATATTTTGCGTGCATAAGTAAGTAAATTATAGAGGGTGCTTCAGTAAGTACCCGAAGGATTTTAACCAGTGATTCCCGAACATATTTGGAGTAAAAATGTGGATGTCGTTTTGCTATCTGATGATATATTTTTTTCAATTAAAAATATAAATTTTTAAATCTCACGTCGCCACTGACCATAACTTTCTGATAAATTTTTAAAAATATATTTTTTTATTGAAGAAGAAGATAATAATAATAAGCTAAATGAAAATGTGAAAGAGAACAAGACACAGAAAAACAGAAAATATGAATATTACAAAATTTGTATATTACAAAACAAGTTTTTTTATAAGCAGTAAATATATAAATAGTAAATAAAAGAAAAAACAAAAAAAATCTATCTAATGTTAGTAAACCTGAAATATTACATCTATCCAATGACATTATAGAAGTAATTAAAGACACGTTGTTCATAAAATAACGTTTTTCATACTAATGGAACAAAAATCAGCGACAGTGACAGCAACAGTTTGGTAAAATACTTATTATTAAAATTTATCGGCGACCGTGTATCCTCTTAACTAATCCAAGCATTCAAATGAAACTTATGAACAATAAATACGCTTTTCGAACAAATATTTATTACATTTTTTTATAAGAAAAACTCTCTTTTTATAACTTTTGAAGATTATTCCCATTAATGTAATACATCATTAAATAAGAAGATAACAATAATAATCTAAACGAAAATATGAAAGAGAATAAGACACAGAAAAATAGAAAAAGATAATGATCGCAACAGCGACTCAAATGTTCGAGTCCCAGTCTCCCATCTTCTTCTTCAATAAAGAATTATTTATTCTTAAAATAATTTTGGTACCTACTTCATCGCTTATCTGATATAGGTACAACAAGCAGTTCGACTTTTGAAAATTAAAAGTAATTGAAAAAAGGTCATAACATAATGAATTGAATATATGATGCATGAACGCTTGCAAGAAAATTATTGATTTTCCATCGTCCCGAGTTTACTAAAGTAGATAAATATTTACACTTTGACTTTTGCTTCTGGACAAATACGAGTATCTTGTGTTTTAGACGTAAAACAGAATTCTTTAATACTTACAATTGCATTGTAATGCATCTTAAAGAATCAAATATCATTGCAAACAGCTCCAAAATGTTTAAAATAGAAGGCAAACCGGTAAGAAGTCAGTTCAAAACTACCAGCCAAGAAGAAACAAATCTCCAAGAAACCAAAGTCTCCATGTTCTAACCTACTTTAAAGTGTTTTAATAAGTAATTAAATTCTGTTTTACCTTTCTCCCAGTATCCCAGTCTCCTGAACCCCAACAGTCTCCAAAAGTCTCCAAAGTGCAAATCGTATTTTTAATTGAGTCTTCTTCTTTCGTATGGTGGGGGGTCAGAGGGGGACATCTAGGTCTGCGAGCCAGTCTAGGGCCTCAGGCGTTGCCCTGTGGACCTCATCAATCCCGCCGGGGAATGAATGGAGCGGGCATTCGTTGACCACATGTTCGGTGGTCTGCACCGCACCGCATTCACACGTAGCCGACTCTTTAAGGCCCCATCTATGCATCATATGAGCACAACGGCTATGGGAGCACCTTATCCTATTGATGGCAGTCCAGAGTTTGCGAGGCAATGAGAACCCAGGCTGTCTCTCAGTGGGGTCTTGCACGAGATGGGCGTTTTTGACGTTGGCTGATTGCCACTCAAGCTTCCACCTATCTTCTGGGGTGAGAGGTGTTCGAAGGAGTCTTTCTCCTTCCGTCCAGAAGGGTTTTCGAGACTTTAAGCGGCATGCCGGGTGAGAAACGACATCATCGTGCAAGGGTATTTCGCTTTTTTGCAGCGCCTTCTTGTATTCCCTCAGTGTTGCAATCTCTCGCCTGATATTTGGCGGGGTTATATTTGCAAGTACGGGGAGCCAGGGAAGAGGAGTCGATTTTAAGGTTCCGCTGATGGTTCGCATTGTGGCATTAAGCTGAACGTCGACCATGGAAGTGTGGGCGCTTCTGGCCCATACTGGAGCACAGTATTCAGCTGCTGAGAAAACCAGGGCAATGGATGCCGTTCTGAGCGTGTTGGCGTCGCATCCCCAGCTAGTACCAGCCAGCTTATTGACTAAGTTTAGTCTTGTCCTGGTTTTTTTGCCCACTGTTTCCATGTGTTTCCGGTAATTCAGGCTCCTGTCCAAAGTTACTCCAAGATAGCGGGGATGGGGGTCATGGTAAATATTTTTTCCATCAAACTGAACACAGAGTTTTGCGTTTGCCTGTGAATTACTGAGATGGAAAGCTGTCACAACTGTTTTCGACCCATTCGGCTTTAGTCGCCAATTGAGGAAAAATTCTTCCATAGCCTTGAGGTCAGAATTAAGGATCTCTTCTGCTGCATTGAGGGTTTTGGCTTGGACTGTGATGGCGAAGTCATCTGCGTAAGCAAATTTTCTGCCTTCAGTGTGAGGAAGATCTCGTGTATAGATGTTGAAGAGCGATGGGGCCAGCACTGAGCCTTGGGCAAGGCCATTATTCAGGTGCATTTTTTTGCTTTTTAGCCCTCCTAGAAAAACCCTGAAAGTACGGCCAGTTAGTAGTTGCTCAATAAGTCGTACTGTGTTGCCATCCTCTATGGTGTCGTAGAGCTTGACAAGGAGGCCTTTGTGCCACAACGTGTCGTAAGCCGCAGAGAGATCAATGAACGCTGCCGCAGTCTTAAGCCGTTTCTGGAATCCAGATTCGATGTGTGTTGTCAGAGCTAGCACCTGGTCACAGCAGTTACGGCCTGGTCTGAAGCCAGCTTGCTCTTCTGGAACCACTTTCTCCAGAATTGGGGTGAGTCTGCGGAGCACCACTCGCTCTAGGAGTTTGTACATGGTACTTAAAAGCGAGATGGGCCGATAGCTGTTCGGATCTTCTGTTGGCTTGTTGGGTTTGAGGATCGCAATAACTTTAGTTTTTTTCCAGATATTTGGAATTACTCCAGTTTTAAAAATTTCAGTAAATAGTTTTGCGATCCATAACTTTGTCCGTGGCCCAGCATGTTTCAGAAAGTCTGGAAGAACTCCGTCGCATCCAGCTGCTTTCCCAGCTTTTGTTGAAGTGAGGGCGATGTCTACATCATCAGCTGTAACGGCGACCACATCGTTAGGGTTCACCGGCCATTTTAGCCGCGCCGCTTTCAGGGATTTTTTGATCTGGTGGCTTATATTAGACCTTGTTGTCGTTTTTGAACTGCGGAGTAGTTGGTGAGCAACAGCATTTGGGGACACTTTGGGGGTTGTCTTAATTGGCTGATTTGCAGCTCCGAGTCGCCTGAGTGTTTGCCACGCTTTTCTGCTCTGATTAAGTTTTGGTCATTTTAACTAGAATCATTTTTCAAGTAATAAATTCGTTACCATATTTCCAGTCTCCTGCTAATCCCAGAAGTCCCAAAAAGTCTGCAAGTCTTTTTATGTGGTTTTAAATCAGTAATAGATTTAGTTTTGCCAATTTAACTTAGAATCATTGATCCAGAAGTAAAGTCATTTAAAAGGATATTGGCGTGCCAAATTGTGTCCAGCTTCCTATTTTAACACAGAATCTGTACAAACGTCCCACTCGTCTCGTATACATATTAATACATTAAATTAACGAGAGTCGGTGGGTCACCCCCACTTTCCCCCCTCTCCCCCTTCCCCCATCGGTTCCCTGCAGCTGGCGCCAATTATCCATTCCAGGATGGGCCATCAGGTGTCACCAGTGGTGTCTGGATCAGTGTTGCCAACTTTGATCCATTAGAGCTACATTTAGTTCTAAACTGAGGTTGTCAGCTCCAAAAATGTGGTTTAATTTCTAAGATGGTTTTTTTTAGATAATTTAGCTCTTTTTAAATACAAAAGTCATAAACAAAAATGATATTTTAAGAGTTATTTCTTTGGGAGTCGGTTATTTCTGTATTGAAATCTTTGTTTTTTTTTTTCTCATAAATTCTACATAGCCGCCGGCCTCCTGAAACTCTTGTCGGTCATAACTTAGGCTACACAGGATTATAGCTCTTATAGGATTATGGATTGGTTTATCTGCATAAAATTTGTGAGGGTTTCGAGTCATTCTGTGGGTTTGAATCAGGAACGTCGGAGTAGAGATGAGGCCTACACGAATTAAGAGGGAAGAAAAAGATATCCAAACTCTCATTGATTGGTTTGCTTGCCATGAACCATTTTCTAAAATAAACGTGATTTATGTCTATAAGCAGTGGCACAATCGGGGATAGCAAAGTAACTGGTCACATGGCTAAAAAGATGGAGAAATTTGTCTAAAATTATCAACCAGAACTTTGGAAACCTACATTTAAAACGTAAGGAAGCGATAGTTTCTGTAACGGCGGTGACCAGCAGCATAAAAAATCAGGTTGTGACTGTGACAATAGATCTATTAATGCCATTCCATCATAATGTGTATTGCCAAAGAGTGTGAAATTGAACTTAAAGAATATTTCCAATATGAACTTCTCCTGTCCCACTATCTCTTTTCTCAGAGGAAGGCATGCGCAAAGGAACCAGTACTAAGCGTTCAACCCTCTGCCAAATAACACAAAACTGGAAAGCAGTAAAATACACGTGGTTGATGGAGGATATTTACCGCACAATGTTGTAGCGGGTCGGGCTCAACCTTTTTCAATCATTTTTCAGCAATATGTCAGGTATGTACGAAATCATTACGGAGCCAATGCAGTAGTGATATCCGATGGATACCCAGATTCGGTTGAAAAAAAAAGCACGAAGAAAAGGTTTCTGGGAAATGAGAAGAACAAGTCTCGTTTTATTTCCCTACTCAGAGCCTCATTTGAACGATCGCAAATAACGACAGTACAAACTGAAGAGTATGCTCATAATAACCTTATATACTATAACATATTTTCATAATAACCACAGCAAACTCGTTGTCATCTCAATACGATGCAGTCATAATCATTGGTCAGGATATCGAACTGTTTGTACTCCTCACAGAAATTATTACCAAAAAGTTGGTAAAGGTAAATTTCTATCCTATACGAGTTTCCAACACATGGAAATAGTTGAAAACATTTTATTGATTCACGTCATAAGTGGCATAAAGCACTCAGTGAATAAAACTTGTTCGTCTATTTCAAGATCCAAAAGCAAAGCGAGAAATAATCACTTTGGCTGTCGAACAATTGTTTGTACTTTTGTATGGCGGCAATGAGAAATCAAATTTGGAAAATTTCAGGTACATTATGTTTGTCAAAGGAGTGAAAAATAACAAATTCTATTTATCCAGGCTATCACCCACCGACCCACCAAATATGCAGTCCAGCAACATGTTTTAAGAACATATCTACTTGCAAGTGCAGACTGGGCTTGGTCACTATAAAGATCCAACTGAATGGGGGTGGAAGAAGGACGCTGTTGGGTTACTAATTCCAGTACCAATGACGAAGGAGGCTACACCTTAGGGGTTGCTGAACTTTATATAATGCCAATGCAAAAAATGTTGCGCTGGAAAGCGCACATGTAGAAAGTCTGGTTTGAAATGCTCCCTACTCTGTATTCACTCTAATGGCAATGGCGAGAACGCTGTGGAAGCCTTCGTTCATGATGATGACTAGGAATTTGGCGACCCAGTCACATGATGACACATATGAAGACTGCATTGAAACTGTTTGGGGCCCGTAAGTGGCTGTAAGAAACTAAAGTCAATAGGTATGATTTTAGATTTTCACGGCCAAAAGTATTTTTGTTGTTTGTTTTTGGGGTGTTACGCCGTGTTACGCTACCTCCTCATTTAGCCAACGTTTCGGACAGGCTTACAGTGTCCATCATCAGGGCAGATGTGTAAATGTTAGTGGTAAAATGTGTGCTTAAGTACATCGAAGCAATACCGTGTTGCCAGCTTCACTCCACTGCGAGCTGGAATTACAGTATTCTTGAGGGCAATTGAAATTCATAAAAATCCTATTAACATTAATAGAGACGACGGAGCTAAGCTCAATAGTTCTTGGTATCCGGTAATTGACGGCTACACCAAAGCTAAATGCAGAAAAGTCAATAGTTTTAAAAGAAAATATTATCTTTGTTTTTTATTAGCACATCTATGTACCTTCTTAATTAATAATTTTATTTATTTTTTGTGATTACATCGATGGTTAATGTTGCTATTGTGTGTGTTACAAGTTATGTCAACGATAATTGCTTAAAAAAAGAAAAAATCAAGGTGTGCCAAGATTTCTGATTCAATTTTTGACCTAATTTTTGTAAAATTTTTGTATTAGAACCTGGATACCTAAACAGCGATAAAAACATTAAACATATACCTACGTCTTTTATGAAATCTTATTTTCTACAAAATTGTACTGGAAAAGAGATACGAACAAAAAACCAAACCAAGTCGAGCAATTTACCTGTTTTTATAAACTTGCATACATTTTTATGACTGCATATCTCGATATTTATTAGAGATAGAAGAATTTTTTTTTATAAAAATTGTAGGTAATTTTATGTTCTACTAAACTTGTAAAGCCACTTTAGCCGAGTTTTTTTATTGGAAGCGAGATATTTGAGAAAAACTAGATTTTGGCGCGTTTTCGGTTAGTTCTTTCAAAATGGTGGCGAAAGCTCAAGTGACCCATGCTCGAAACTCATTGATTTTACATCAGGAGATGAGTGTTTAAAACATATAAAAAAAATTGGGACTACCGGAATAATTCCGATCGCAGATCGCTAATTGCACTGGTCTAATATAGGTACTTCATATTAATAATATATTATAATAAAACTAATATAAAACTTATTCCACTTAATTTTATTTGACCGTAACCGGTTTCAACTCGTTAGAGCCATCTTCAGACTGGTACGAATAATGCATTCTCAGTCTCAAAAATGGAAGTACTTCGTATTGTTATAAAGTTTAATAATAATAATTAAAATATATGTATCTTTATTGAAAGAAATTTTCAGCTATAAGTAAAATAAATGTTAAGTGCGTGTAGTGTATATCTTATCTTAACATATAAAACAAAATCGGGTTAGTTACACTATTTATAACTCGAGATCGGCTGGACCGATTTTGATGATCTTTGATTTGTCGGATTTGTCTCCGCCCCGGATAACAGAATAACTATTAAAACATCGCAAAAATTAACGAAAAAGAAAGTTATGAAGAAAATTATTTTTTTTTCATACATTTTGTATGGAACGAATTCTCATATTTTGAAAGAACTGCAGCAATATTGTGATGGTACCTATAATATTTAACTGTGCGTGAATTCCAAAAATTCAAAAACGTCAAATGTCAATGTGATGATTGTTTTGCTTTTGTTCTTAATCATATAATGCTGCCCCTCTTTCTTACACACTAAATGTCAATAGTTGAAAATGAGACAAACTGTGAACGTATGTCTCTGCACCCCTCCAAAGGAAAAATACAATAATAATAAATCTCTGAAATGAAAAGCATTTTTTTTTACGTAAGCTCCACTCAGGACTTATTTCAACTGAGGGGATGCTGTGTGAAGGGTCTTTTTAAGGAAGGGTAGGATAGGAAGTTCTGAGAAGGAAAAAGGCATGAGGGGTGGGTAGGAATCTGGAGGTCAGTGAATCCGGGAGTGAATCCATCCCAAAAACTAGTTGAGTGAGGTCAAAAGACCTCCCTCAACCAGTCTCTCTCGATCCGGCCCGTCACGCAGCAGGTGGGCAGACGCATCCACCGCTAAGACCCGCACAAATTTCACCCCATGAACCCGGGCACCCCTGCTAAATCACCAAACGTAGCGAACCACTTGGGGTGACCTATGGCAGAAGTGTTGGTTCTCCAATAAATGGTTCCCGGGGCGGCGGCACCCGTACCCGCTTCCTTTCAAAAATTCCCGTAAGTAAGTGGAAAAGTAAGAAAATCACAAAAAATATAAATCCGTACACAACGCCATCTCTGATACTGACAAAAACAAAACACGGACAGTTGGGCATCGATAATTGCTTCGTTGTGTAATTTTTAACTTATTAAAAAACTTAATTTAATTCAACAGTTATTGATTCTGAGGCGGTACGAAGTTCGTCGGGTCAGCTAGTTGGTTTATAAATTAGAAAAGTAGGTACATAAAATTAACAACAGAAATTAATATACATTTTGTTAAGGGACGTACATGACTTACTGTAACCAGTGACCAGTCCCAAAAACTGGGCGTACTGTACAGGGTCCGCATTTACTTTAATAGTAGGTACACAATTGCTAACCCTGTACAAATCACAAGTGCGCCCCACGGTTGAATTTGGCAGCCACCTCTGGTCTGGAGTTCCACAATACCTGAAAAAATACCCTCGACTCTGTGCAGAAACGGGCGGTCCGATTGGTAGATTCTCCCATCTTAACAGACGGATTGCAATCTTTAGAGCACAGGCGTCGGATGGGAATGCTATCCCTGTTCTACCGGTATTACAATTGAAGATGCTCCGAGGAACTAGCATCATTGATCCCTTCGGCACCGGTGCATACTCAGGAAACACGCCAAACGCGTGCCCAACATTTGTACGCGATTGACATTTGTCACATGAGAACGGGTCGTTTCTTCGACTCGTTCTTATGTTCCATAGCTCGGCTGTGGAATGATTTGCCGACCTCTGTGTTTTCTCCTTCCTGCAATATGGTTCTCTTCAAGACCAATGTTCATTCCTTCCTCTCCTCAAAAAGACCCTCCACACAGCATCCAAGATGACATAAGCCCTGAGGGAAATTATTTTCCTCGGGGCCTCCTGTGTGGAGTTAATGTAAAAAAAATGATTCCTTAATTATTACACCGGTACAGGCCTTAATCCTTATTTTGAAATATTTACGTTTCTTCGAAATTTTTTTATGAATCACATTTTTCATGCTATCTGGAAGAATGTTGTAAAGTACGTAAAGTTTCGTTGACCAAAAGTAGTATCATTTCGAGTACCGCGACATTCATTTTTTGAGGAGGCCCTGAAAAAAAATTTACTTAAGACATATGTCATCTTTGAGAAAAGTCTTTTTAGGGAAAGAAAGGGAGGAAGTTCTGGGAAGGTATGAGGAGTGAGTAGGAATCTGGGGGTCAGTGTGTCCAGGAGTGACGGGCGTATGAATCCAATCCTCCATTGCGGTGCAAGGCGATGGGTCGATAGAGTCCGACTGGAGAGGTCAAAAGGTCTCCCAGTCCATCTCAACCAGTCTCTCCCGATCCGGCCCGCCACACAAAAGGTGGGCAAGCCAAGACCTAGAAAAACCTTACTCCATGAACCCGGACACCCCTGCTAAGTCACCAAACCTAGTAACCACTTCTGGTGACCTTTGGCAGAGGTGTTGGTAAATCAATAAATGGTACCGGTAATGGGTAATGGTAATGGGTAGGGTTGCCAGATGATAATTTGATAAAGGAGGGCTGATGGGTCTAAAAAGGAGGATTAATAATAGCGCAACACGGTATTATACCCCAAAAACAAATACTTTTGGCCGTGAAAATCTAAAGACGTACATGTCAATGCATTGTTTAAATCGCAAGAAATATAATCAGAAAATCATGTGGCGTTGCGAAAATTATTAGATGAAGCCCAATTACATTTAAAGGCATGAAATAAATTAAATCTACCCACTGAAAGTTGGTATATATTATTAATTTATAGTTTGTCAAATAAATTGGATAGCGAAACCAGAATGCGCTGGGAACAATAACCAATAAAAATAAAATTCCCACTTATGAAGAGTTCATGAAATGTCAATACAACCGAGTACAAGTTTTAGAATTTAGGAATAAAAGATAGATTGAAATGTTTGTCGGTAAGTCATTAATTTTAAGATGCAAAAGTAAATTTAATTGTCGCGAATGTGGTATGAATTCACACAATACTTTGTTAGATTTACAAAATGAGGATAAAATGCCAAATCATTAAGGAAGCGATACTATTTCAAATTCCTTTAAGGAATCTCTTGTTAACAATTACGCATCGAAAGCATCCTTTTATTTTATTATCAACGGCAATCATCAACGTGAGAAATAATAAAGAAAATCTAATTAAGGCTAGAATTTTGCAGGATTTAGGGGCACAATCCAATTTATTGGCAAAGAATTCTCTTCTAAATTGTAATTAAAAATTAAAAAGACCGATATACCTATTACCGGGATTCATAATAAAGTGCAGAATATTAAAAATATTACGGAGTTGGAAATATCTTCCAATTATTCATCATATTCAAAGAGGAGTATTGTCGGAGGTGACCAGTAATCTGCCGCAAATCTCATTTCAGAAAAAAGACACCGGTATTCCCCAAGGTTTGCAAATGGCAAATCCTACCTTTAATGAAACTAGCCCGATAAACATGTTTATCGGAGCTGATACCTTCTCCGAGATCCTACACTCTGACCGAATGAAGACTCAAGATTCCGGACCAATATTACAACGAACTGAATTTGGATGGCTAGTATTCGGACCCATCTTCACTTCAAAAAAAGGCCAGTAAAAAATTGTAATCTTTCACTCAACTTAAAACATAAGCAAATTGAAAATTTTTGGAGCTAAGTCTTGTTAAACATAGGAATCACGAAGAGCGAGCATGTGAAGAAAACTTCACAGCTACTCATAAAAGAGATGGCAGAGGCCGTTTCTAGTAAGATTACCACTACGCCCCTGTGCGAAACAGTTAGGCGAAACTCTCCCTACGTCGGAGAAGAGATTCTATAATTTAGAGATAAAATTATCCTCACACCCAGAATTAACGAAAAGTTACAAGAATTTTATGCAGGAGTACAAAGACTTAGGTCATATGACGCAGTGTGAACCACCGTCACAAAATCAAATACATTATTATCTGCCGCACCGCACGGTGATCAAGGAATCTAGTACATCTACCAAGACCAGAGTGGTATTCGATGGTTCGGCTAAATCATCAACTGGAATTACCCTAAATGATGCCCTCATGATTGGGCCGATATTGCAAAAGGATTTATGTGTACATCTATTGAACTTCAGAAAACATCAATATGCGTTAACGGCCGACATAGAAAAAATGTAACGGCAGATATTAGTGCAGCCAGAGGATAGAGACTTACAACGTATCCTCTGGAGAGACTCATCCAGCGACGAGATTCAACATTATCAGCTGAATACAGTCACTTACGGTCTGGGACTATCACCATTCTTAGCCACCAGATGTTTGGAGCAGCTAGGAAATGAAAATCAAAACACAAATTACAAGGTCAGTCAAATTCTTAAAGAATTTTTTTACATGGATGACTTAATTGCTTGCGACATTAGCGAAGAAGATTGCTTATTAACCAAGAAGTAACTATCTGCTATTCTAGCATCCGCTGGCATGAATTTAAGAAAGTGGCGATCAAATTTGTCTTCGCTATGCTCAAATCAAGAGGAGGTTAGCGATATGATTATAAAGGATAACTCAAAGGAAGGAAAGCTATTAGGTCTTTCTTGGAATAATCAGCAAGATTATTAGAAATATACTGTGGAGCCCTTAGCAAAACCAATTAGAAGCAAGCGTCAGATTTTATACTGCATGGCATCCATTTTTGATCCCCTGGGTCGTAACAGTAGTAGCGAAGCTATTAACCCTAGATAGCTAACCTTCTGGTATACTCTATTTAAGCTAACCATCCGTTGAAACGACGGGTATTTGATTATTATATTTTTTTGGATGATATAATTATAAAAATCGTCTCCTTTTTATAGTTTTATTCTAAGATATAATTGTAAATAAAAATATGTTTTGGAATTTAACCTGATTTATTTATTAATTAAATTATTTTAATCTTTCTTAGACCTCTAATGGAATAGGAACATTTTTTATTAACCACTTTAGCATGCGACATCAATTAGTAAATGAAAATAAAACTATCAGTTTTTGGCTTCATATGGCACGTAAAAACATAAAAAGTAATTAAAACGTCAAATAAATCATTTTTATTTGGCGCAAGTGACATAAAATCAACTTTATGTTTATGACTAAAAGTATGTGCGCCAACTGAAACGTTGCGGTTTGGCGGTAAACATAAAGATGATTTTATGTCTACCGCATATCGCAACGTTTCAGTTGGCGCACATACTTTTAGTCATTCGCTTTTTCTTATAGTGGCACATTCCACATGTTTTCCTTTTGCGGTTTTCTCGACCTGGAGATGTTTCCATGTCAAGAAAACCGAAAAAAATAGCTTTACTCGGAATTTAATGGTTCATAATTTTCATCACTCTGCACATCATCCTCCGACACCAAATCTTCGGTCTCACTAGCAGAACTATCATCCATGGCATCGCTATTTAGTTCTTGATGTAGTAGATTAATTCATCTTCTTTATCTAAAATATTCTAAATCTAAAAATAATTACAAATTTATAGTAAAGTATTCAAGCGCACTCGAATTAAAATACTGACGTTAAAGCTAACCATCCGTCGAAACGACGGGCAAAGGTCAAGTATCTCAAAATCTGAGATGCTTACCTGTTCACTGGCTCACCGGTGACTTAGTTGGCTAGCCGAGACAACACATTCGGACGCGGCGTTAAAAAGAGACAGAGATATTTCTTAGCGCTGCCCGTCGAATCGACGGAGGTTAGCTATCCAGGGTTAATACCGCCTATACCAAACCCTGTCTCCAGCGGACGACTGTCAATTTGGCTTCGTCCCGGGTAAATCCACGGAGCACGCCATCAAGTTTGCGCTTGAATGGGTGAGGGTTTGTCCAAAGAGGTACGTGATTGGAGTCTTCTTAGACATCACTGGTGCCTTCGATCATGCGTGGTGGCCGATGATACTGTCGAAATTAAAAAACCGTAACTGCCCTCGTAAGTTGTTTAAGATAGTCTCTGACTATCTCAACAACAGAAGTATCTCCTTAACATATGGTGATATCACCATCAACCGGGAAGTGAATATGGGTTGCCCACAAGGCTCAGTCCTTGGCCCAGAATTTTGGAATATACTCTTCGACGATTCCTCCAGGCTGCCCTTGCCTGAAGGATGTATCTCGGTCGACTACGCTGATGACAAATTATTACTGGTCTCGGGGAACAGCAGGAGAGAAGTTGAAAGCAAAGCTGAAGAAGGTCTGAGAGTAATCCTTGAGTGGGGTAAGAGAAACAGGCTGAATTTCGCTCCCCAAAAGACCATGGGTCTCCTTATGAAGGGCTTCCTCGATAGAGGAAGAAATCCTACTATAAAAATGGGAGACTCCAACATCCGATTTGTGGAAAATGCAAGATACCTAGGCGTTATCTTGGATCACTCTTCATCTTTCCTGGCGCATGTCAAGAGTGTATCCAGCAGGGCCCAGGCCCTGTTCATGAAACTGAGAAGAATCTCAACTGCGGAGTGGGGATTACGCTCTCCGGCACTTCGCCTACTGTATAGGGGAGCGTACGTGGCACAAGTCACGTACGCAGCCTCTGTATGGGAGCATCGCCTAGACAACGTACTAATCCACTCGGCACTTAAGCGGGGCCAGCGAACTCCCCTGCTGGCGCTCTCGGGCGCATACAGGACTGTAGCTTCGGACGCATTGCCGGTTCTGGCCGGTATTTTGCCCATTGATCTAGAAATAAGGGAAGTGTTAACTAATAATTAGAGGAAGGTCAGCCGTCCATCTTGGGGTTGAACTAACACCAGGTGGGGCAGTACCTCTCCCTCGACTGCTGAAAGAGATGCGTGAACTCACTCTTAATGAATGGCAAAAACGTTGGGATAGATCGAATACGGGCAGATGGACTTTCTCCTTCTTCCCGTCAGTTAAAGCCAGAATGGAAGGGGCGTTCATCAAATTGGATCATCACTTAACACAAATACTTTCAGGTCATGGAGAATTCAGGGGAAGACTGCACAGCCTGACCCTGTCTCCCCATCCGAACTGTGCGTGTGGTGACACAAACCAAACAGCCGAGCACATTCTGTGGCACTGTGAGATTTTGACGGACGCAAGAGATGAAATGTTGGAAGGTCTGAAAGTAACTACGAGACCAGCATGGAATGCAGATCTCGTGTCGAACAAGGAGAATCTCGAATGCCTGAGGAAATTTACAAGGATCTGGGTTGAGAGATGGCCTGAACTTAGAGTCGATGATTAAATTTAACTTCATGGTGTGTTTAGGATCCAGGTGTAATTGCTCCTGGAATCCATGGTCACCCTTTTATACCCTACTACTACTATTGCCCGGATTTTTATTATTTCGCACTGAAACTGTTTATTCATGTATTTATGTATCATGCTTTCTTAGGCACCACCTTCAACAGCCTCTTTAAAATCTAAAATTTGTCTCTATTTCTTGCTTTTTAATCATTGTTTTCTCTCTCTTAACTTGATATTATTAATAACCTTACCAGTATATACTACTCTTGCTACTTTCATTTTATTCTTTTTTTTTCTAAATCTAAGATATATTTCAATCAAGTTTTGCGTGTCTGGACTTGCATAAGTAAGGAGCCGGATCGTAAGGAGCCGGAACGGAACTACCATTTAATCATTTTGTATTGTCTTACACCCCATCAAGGGGGTGGACTAGACCTATGACCGTGCATCAACTGAGGAGATGACTCCCAAGGCAGCGGTTGCATAACCCGCCCGCGCCTCCCCCGTCGCCATGAGCGGGCCTGAAGACCAACCGTTGCGGACCGGTGCCCTTCCGCCCTGCCTCCGGTGACCCGATGCTCACTTTTATCCCTAGGGTCTTCAGGTCTTTCCCTCTTTAATTCCAACACTTTTTTCGAGGGCGTACTGGGAAGCCGGCTTAGGGGCGCGGACACCGAGTCCCGCTTGCGACTGGACTGATGGCTCCGCTTATCCTCGGCGGGACTGCCGGACGACTGCAACTCAGTTGCTTTGGTTAGGTCGTACAATCTCATCATAATAATGTTTTTTTTTTTTCTAGTAACTTTCCCTCTTTTCTATTAATAAACTTTGTTTTCAGCTATATCCAGTGGCGGAGATGAGACATGATACTGTGAAATAAATAACTAACACCATGTACGCACTCGCATACTGCCTGCTAACAATGTATGCCCGGAAATTGGAGGTCTAGAGTCATTTTAATAAAAAAAATAGCTTCTTTATAAATAAAAAATTAGAGTCCTGACGTGTACGGTGAAGGAGGAAACCATCTGTTTCCTTAGAACGCCGTGGGAAAGTGGTGGGCAACCTCCAGTGTATCCAGGGTTAATGCAACGTCTGTGGCAGAGCAAAACTCAGTGGGATGAGGATATTCCCCCTGACATTTTGAAAGTTTGGAGAGCTTATCCCCAGATTTATACCTACCCCTCATATCTTTTTCTTTCCCATAACTTCCTCTCCTTCCTTTTGTAAAAAAAGACCCTCCACACAGCATTTCCAAAGATAGGACCTGCGGGATTCTTTTCCTCGGGCCTCCAGTGTGGAGCAAATTTTAAAAAAAATCGTACTTTATTCGATTATTTAACCTGATGAAGAAAAATGTCTGCCCTGATGATGGACACTGTAACGCTGTTTAAAGAAGGAGGTAGCGCAACAAGGCGTAATACCCCAAAGTTTCATTTCTGATAAAGAAAGGGTTGACGAAGGGAATAACTGTTGTGGTTTAAATCACGGTTGATTATCTGGTGGGAATTAAATTTCCTTGTTTAGGTATATATTTGCATTATTATATTTATTATTTATTTATAAAGTTCTGAACTGGACTAATATTATTGTATAAGATACGAGAGATCCAACAAAGGACCATAAAAACGTATTGTCCAGGACAAACATATTGCCCGCTGACATTCTCATTGGCTTGTCTAGAGTCAGCTGTCTGAATTTTAAGAACTGCTTGCATTCTGGAGTACCTAAAAGAAGAAAGAATAATATGTAAAAATATTACAAAATAACCTTATTATATTTTCGACTTATTTTAATTTTATCTTGGAGAAACATTTAATAATAATTTATTCTCATCTGGGATGCTGTTTGAAACTTTAACGGTTCTTTTTGAAAATAACAGAGGGCGCCACTTCCGTTTGCAACAATCCTAAATGTACAGTCCTTCCAAAGATATTCAAATACAAAAGAGATATGCTATGATGTCCGCGCAACTGTCGGCGGACTACGACCTAATTAGGGTAGTTTGCATACGAAAAGAATTTGTTCATTTCGTTGATTTTTTGAAGGTTGCAACTCATTAGTATTGGTTAAAAATATAGCCGGATTAGTATTGGTTAAAAATATAGAGGAAGGTCAGCCGTCCATCTTGGGGTTGAACTAACACCAGGTGGGGCAGTACCTCTCCCTCGACTGCTGAAAGAGATGCGTGAACTCACTCTTAATGAATGGAAAAAACGTTGGGATAGATCGAATACGGGCAGATGGACTTTCTCCTTCTTCCCGTCAGTTAAAGCCAGAATGGAAGGGGCGTTCATCAAATTGGATCATCACTTAACACAAATACTTTCAGGTCATGGAGAATTCAGGGGAAGACTGCACAGCCTGACCCTGTCTCCCCATCCAAACTGTGCGTGTGGTGACACAAACCAAACAGCCGAGCACATTCTGTGGCACTGTGAGATTTTGACGGACGCAAGAGATGAATTGTTGGAAGGTCTGAAAGTAACTACGAGACCAGCATGGAATGCAGATCTCGTGTCGAACAAGGAGAATCTCGAATGCCTGAGGAAATTTACAAGGATCTGGGTTGAGAGATGGCCTGAACTTAGAGTCGATGATTAAATTTAACTTCATTGTGTGTTTAGGATCCAGGTGTAATTGCTCCTGGAATCCATTGTCCTTAACTTGATATTATTAATAACCTTACCAGTATATACTACTCTTGCTACTTTCATTTTATTCTTTTTTTTTCTAAATCTAAGATATATTTCAATCAAGTTTTGCGTGTCTGGACTTGCATAAGTAAGGAGCCGGATCGTAAGGAGCCGGAACGGAACTACCATTTAATCATTTTGTATTGTCTTACACCCCATCAAGGGGGTGGACTAGACCTATGACCGTGCATCAACTGAGGAGATGACTCCCAAGGCAGCGGTTGCATAACCCGCCCGCGCCTCCCCCGTCGCCATGAGCGGGCCTGAAGACCAACCGTTGCGGACCGGTGCCCTTCCGCCCTGCCTCCGGTGACCCGATGCTCACTTTTATCCCTAGGGTCTTCAGGTCTTTCCCTCTTTAATTCCAACACTTTTTTCGAGGGCGTACTGGGAAGCCGGCTTAGGGGCGCGGACACCGAGTCCCGCTTGCGACTGGACTGATGGCTCCGCTTATCCTCGGCGGGACTGCCGGACGACTGCAACTCAGTTGCTTTGGTTAGGTCGTACAATCTCATCATAATAATGTTTTTTTTTTTCTAGTAACTTTCCCTCTTTTCTATTAATAAACTTTGTTTTCAGCTATATCCAGTGGCGGAGATGAGACATGATACTGTGAAATAAATAACTAACACCATGTACGCACTCGCATACTGCCTGCTAACAATGTATGCCCGGAAATTGGAGGTCTAGAGTCATTTTAATAAAAAAAATAGCTTCTTTATAAATAAAAAATTAGAGTCCTGACGTGTACGGTGAAGGAGGAAACCATCTGTTTCCTTAGAACGCCGTGGGAAAGTGGTGGGCAACCTCCAGTGTATCCAGGGTTAATGCAACGTCTGTGGCAGAGCAAAACTCAGTGGGATGAGGATATTCCCCCTGACATTTTGAAAGTTTGGAGAGCTTATCCCCAGATTTATACCTACCCCTCATATCTTTTTCTTTCCCATAACTTCCTCTCCTTCCTTTTGTAAAAAAAGACCCTCCACACAGCATTTCCAAAGATAGGACCTGCGGGATTCTTTTCCTCGGGCCTCCAGTGTGGAGCAAATTTTAAAAAAAATCGTACTTTATTCGATTATTTAACCTGATGAAGAAAAATGTCTGCCCTGATGATGGACACTGTAACGCTGTTTAAAGAAGGAGGTAGCGCAACAAGGCGTAATACCCCAAAGTTTCATTTCTGATAAAGAAAGGGTTGACGAAGGGAATAACTGTTGTGGTTTAAATCACGGTTGATTATCTGGTGGGAATTAAATTTCCTTGTTTAGGTATATATTTGCATTATTATATTTATTATTTATTTATAAAGTTCTGAACTGGACTAATATTATTGTATAAGATACGAGAGATCCAACAAAGGACCATAAAAACGTATTGTCCAGGACAAACATATTGCCCGCTGACATTCTCATTGGCTTGTCTAGAGTCAGCTGTCTGAATTTTAAGAACTGCTTGCATTCTGGAGTACCTAAAAGAAGAAAGAATAATATGTAAAAATATTACAAAATAACCTTATTATATTTTCGACTTATTTTAATTTTATCTTGGAGAAACATTTAATAATAATTTATTCTCATCTGGGATGCTGTTTGAAACTTTAACGGTTCTTTTTGAAAATAACAGAGGGCGCCACTTCCGTTTG
Source organism: Limnephilus rhombicus (assembly GCA_929108145.2). NCBI lineage: Eukaryota > Metazoa > Arthropoda > Insecta > Trichoptera > Limnephilidae > Limnephilus > Limnephilus rhombicus. The sequence continues at coordinate 33,187,410 of OV815284.1, read as the reverse complement.
CAACAATCCTAAATGTACAGTCCTTCCAAAGATATTCAAATACAAAAGAGATATGCTATGATGTCCGCGCAACTGTCGGCGGACTACGACCTAATTAGGGTAGTTTGCATACGAAAAGAATTTGTTCATTTCGTTGATTTTTTGAAGGTTGCAACTCATTAGTATTGGTTAAAAATATAGCCGGATTAGTATTGGTTAAAAATATAGAGGAAGGTCAGCCGTCCATCTTGGGGTTGAACTAACACCAGGTGGGGCAGTACCTCTCCCTCGACTGCTGAAAGAGATGCGTGAACTCACTCTTAATGAATGGAAAAAACGTTGGGATAGATCGAATACGGGCAGATGGACTTTCTCCTTCTTCCCGTCAGTTAAAGCCAGAATGGAAGGGGCGTTCATCAAATTGGATCATCACTTAACACAAATACTTTCAGGTCATGGAGAATTCAGGGGAAGACTGCACAGCCTGACCCTGTCTCCCCATCCAAACTGTGCGTGTGGTGACACAAACCAAACAGCCGAGCACATTCTGTGGCACTGTGAGATTTTGACGGACGCAAGAGATGAATTGTTGGAAGGTCTGAAAGTAACTACGAGACCAGCATGGAATGCAGATCTCGTGTCGAACAAGGAGAATCTCGAATGCCTGAGGAAATTTACAAGGATCTGGGTTGAGAGATGGCCTGAACTTAGAGTCGATGATTAAATTTAACTTCATTGTGTGTTTAGGATCCAGGTGTAATTGCTCCTGGAATCCATTGTCCTTAACTTGATATTATTAATAACCTTACCAGTATATACTACTCTTGCTACTTTCATTTTATTCTTTTTTTTTCTAAATCTAAGATATATTTCAATCAAGTTTTGCGTGTCTGGACTTGCATAAGTAAGGAGCCGGATCGTAAGGAGCCGGAACGGAACTACCATTTAATCATTTTGTATTGTCTTACACCCCATCAAGGGGGTGGACTAGACCTATGACCGTGCATCAACTGAGGAGATGACTCCCAAGGCAGCGGTTGCATAACCCGCCCGCGCCTCCCCCGTCGCCATGAGCGGGCCTGAAGACCAACCGTTGCGGACCGGTGCCCTTCCGCCCTGCCTCCGGTGACCCGATGCTCACTTTTATCCCTAGGGTCTTCAGGTCTTTCCCTCTTTAATTCCAACACTTTTTTCGAGGGCGTACTGGGAAGCCGGCTTAGGGGCGCGGACACCGAGTCCCGCTTGCGACTGGACTGATGGCTCCGCTTATCCTCGGCGGGACTGCCGGACGACTGCAACTCAGTTGCTTTGGTTAGGTCGTACAATCTCATCATAATAATGTTTTTTTTTTCTAGTAACTTTCCCTCTTTTCTATTAATAAACTTTGTTTTCAGCTATATCCAGTGGCGGAGATGAGACATGATACTGTGAAATAAATAACTAACACCATGTACGCACTCGCATACTGCCTGCTAACAATGTATGCCCGGAAATTGGAGGTCTAGAGTCATTTTAATAAAAAAAATAGCTTCTTTATAAATAAAAAATTAGAGTCCTGACGTGTACGGTGAAGGAGGAAACCATCTGTTTCCTTAGAACGCCGTGGGAAAGTGGTGGGCAACCTCCAGTGTATCCAGGGTTAATGCAACGTCTGTGGCAGAGCAAAACTCAGTGGGATGAGGATATTCCCCCTGACATTTTGAAAGTTTGGAGAGCTTATCCCCAGATTTATACCTACCCCTCATATCTTTTTCTTTCCCATAACTTCCTCTCCTTCCTTTTGTAAAAAAAGACCCTCCACACAGCATTTCCAAAGATAGGACCTGCGGGATTCTTTTCCTCGGGCCTCCAGTGTGGAGCAAATTTTAAAAAAAATCGTACTTTATTCGATTATTTAACCTGATGAAGAAAAATGTCTGCCCTGATGATGGACACTGTAACGCTGTTTAAAGAAGGAGGTAGCGCAACAAGGCGTAATACCCCAAAGTTTCATTTCTGATAAAGAAAGGGTTGACGAAGGGAATAACTGTTGTGGTTTAAATCACGGTTGATTATCTGGTGGGAATTAAATTTCCTTGTTTAGGTATATATTTGCATTATTATATTTATTATTTATTTATAAAGTTCTGAACTGGACTAATATTATTGTATAAGATACGAGAGATCCAACAAAGGACCATAAAAACGTATTGTCCAGGACAAACATATTGCCCGCTGACATTCTCATTGGCTTGTCTAGAGTCAGCTGTCTGAATTTTAAGAACTGCTTGCATTCTGGAGTACCTAAAAGAAGAAAGAATAATATGTAAAAATATTACAAAATAACCTTATTATATTTTCGACTTATTTTAATTTTATCTTGGAGAAACATTTAATAATAATTTATTCTCATCTGGGATGCTGTTTGAAACTTTAACGGTTCTTTTTGAAAATAACAGAGGGCGCCACTTCCGTTTGCAACAATCCTAAATGTACAGTCCTTCCAAAGATATTCAAATACAAAAGAGATATGCTATGATGTCCGCGCAACTGTCGGCGGACTACGACCTAATTAGGGTAGTTTGCATACGAAAAGAATTTGTTCATTTCGTTGATTTTTTGAAGGTTGCAACTCATTAGTATTGGTTAAAAATATAGCCGGATTAGTATTGGTTAAAAATATAGAGGAAGGTCAGCCGTCCATCTTGGGGTTGAACTAACACCAGGTGGGGCAGTACCTCTCCCTCGACTGCTGAAAGAGATGCGTGAACTCACTCTTAATGAATGGAAAAAACGTTGGGATAGATCGAATACGGGCAGATGGACTTTCTCCTTCTTCCCGTCAGTTAAAGCCAGAATGGAAGGGGCGTTCATCAAATTGGATCATCACTTAACACAAATACTTTCAGGTCATGGAGAATTCAGGGGAAGACTGCACAGCCTGACCCTGTCTCCCCATCCAAACTGTGCGTGTGGTGACACAAACCAAACAGCCGAGCACATTCTGTGGCACTGTGAGATTTTGACGGACGCAAGAGATGAATTGTTGGAAGGTCTGAAAGTAACTACGAGACCAGCATGGAATGCAGATCTCGTGTCGAACAAGGAGAATCTCGAATGCCTGAGGAAATTTACAAGGATCTGGGTTGAGAGATGGCCTGAACTTAGAGTCGATGATTAAATTTAACTTCATTGTGTGTTTAGGATCCAGGTGTAATTGCTCCTGGAATCCATTGTCCTTAACTTGATATTATTAATAACCTTACCAGTATATACTACTCTTGCTACTTTCATTTTATTCTTTTTTTTTCTAAATCTAAGATATATTTCAATCAAGTTTTGCGTGTCTGGACTTGCATAAGTAAGGAGCCGGATCGTAAGGAGCCGGAACGGAACTACCATTTAATCATTTTGTATTGTCTTACACCCCATCAAGGGGGTGGACTAGACCTATGACCGTGCATCAACTGAGGAGATGACTCCCAAGGCAGCGGTTGCATAACCCGCCCGCGCCTCCCCCGTCGCCATGAGCGGGCCTGAAGACCAACCGTTGCGGACCGGTGCCCTTCCGCCCTGCCTCCGGTGACCCGATGCTCACTTTTATCCCTAGGGTCTTCAGGTCTTTCCCTCTTTAATTCCAACACTTTTTTCGAGGGCGTACTGGGAAGCCGGCTTAGGGGCGCGGACACCGAGTCCCGCTTGCGACTGGACTGATGGCTCCGCTTATCCTCGGCGGGACTGCCGGACGACTGCAACTCAGTTGCTTTGGTTAGGTCGTACAATCTCATCATAATAATGTTTTTTTTTTTCTAGTAACTTTCCCTCTTTTCTATTAATAAACTTTGTTTTCAGCTATATCCAGTGGCGGAGATGAGACATGATACTGTGAAATAAATAACTAACACCATGTACGCACTCGCATACTGCCTGCTAACAATGTATGCCCGGAAATTGGAGGTCTAGAGTCATTTTAATAAAAAAAATAGCTTCTTTATAAATAAAAAATTAGAGTCCTGACGTGTACGGTGAAGGAGGAAACCATCTGTTTCCTTAGAACGCCGTGGGAAAGTGGTGGGCAACCTCCAGTGTATCCAGGGTTAATGCAACGTCTGTGGCAGAGCAAAACTCAGTGGGATGAGGATATTCCCCCTGACATTTTGAAAGTTTGGAGAGCTTATCCCCAGATTTATACCTACCCCTCATATCTTTTTCTTTCCCATAACTTCCTCTCCTTCCTTTTGTAAAAAAAGACCCTCCACACAGCATTTCCAAAGATAGGACCTGCGGGATTCTTTTCCTCGGGCCTCCAGTGTGGAGCAAATTTTAAAAAAAATCGTACTTTATTCGATTATTTAACCTGATGAAGAAAAATGTCTGCCCTGATGATGGACACTGTAACGCTGTTTAAAGAAGGAGGTAGCGCAACAAGGCGTAATACCCCAAAGTTTCATTTCTGATAAAGAAAGGGTTGACGAAGGGAATAACTGTTGTGGTTTAAATCACGGTTGATTATCTGGTGGGAATTAAATTTCCTTGTTTAGGTATATATTTGCATTATTATATTTATTATTTATTTATAAAGTTCTGAACTGGACTAATATTATTGTATAAGATACGAGAGATCCAACAAAGGACCATAAAAACGTATTGTCCAGGACAAACATATTGCCCGCTGACATTCTCATTGGCTTGTCTAGAGTCAGCTGTCTGAATTTTAAGAACTGCTTGCATTCTGGAGTACCTAAAAGAAGAAAGAATAATATGTAAAAATATTACAAAATAACCTTATTATATTTTCGACTTATTTTAATTTTATCTTGGAGAAACATTTAATAATAATTTATTCTCATCTGGGATGCTGTTTGAAACTTTAACGGTTCTTTTTGAAAATAACAGAGGGCGCCACTTCCGTTTGCAACAATCCTAAATGTACAGTCCTTCCAAAGATATTCAAATACAAAAGAGATATGCTATGATGTCCGCGCAACTGTCGGCGGACTACGACCTAATTAGGGTAGTTTGCATACGAAAAGAATTTGTTCATTTCGTTGATTTTTTGAAGGTTGCAACTCATTAGTATTGGTTAAAAATATAGCCGGATTAGTATTGGTTAAAAATATAGAGGAAGGTCAGCCGTCCATCTTGGGGTTGAACTAACACCAGGTGGGGCAGTACCTCTCCCTCGACTGCTGAAAGAGATGCGTGAACTCACTCTTAATGAATGGAAAAAACGTTGGGATAGATCGAATACGGGCAGATGGACTTTCTCCTTCTTCCCGTCAGTTAAAGCCAGAATGGAAGGGGCGTTCATCAAATTGGATCATCACTTAACACAAATACTTTCAGGTCATGGAGAATTCAGGGGAAGACTGCACAGCCTGACCCTGTCTCCCCATCCAAACTGTGCGTGTGGTGACACAAACCAAACAGCCGAGCACATTCTGTGGCACTGTGAGATTTTGACGGACGCAAGAGATGAAATGTTGGAAGGTCTGAAAGTAACTACGAGACCAGCATGGAATGCAGATCTCGTGTCGAACAAGGAGAATCTCGAATGCCTGAGGAAATTTACAAGGATCTGGGTTGAGAGATGGCCTGAACTTAGAGTCGATGATTAAATTTAACTTCATTGTGTGTTTAGGATCCAGGTGTAATTGCTCCTGGAATCCATTGTCACCCTTTTATTATACTTCTACTACTACTATTGCCCGGATTTTTATTATTTCGCACTGAAACTGTTTATTCATTTATTTATGTATCATGCTTTCTTAGGTACCACCTTCAACAGCCTCTTTAACATCTAAAATTTGTCTCTATTTCTTGCTTTTTAATCATTGTTTTCTCTCTCTTAACTTGATATTATTAATAACCTTACCAGTATATACTACACTTGCTACTTTCATTTTATTCTTTTTTTTCTAAATCTAAGATATATTTCAATCAAGTTTTGCGTGTCTGGACTTGCATAAGTAAGGAGCCGGAACGGAACTACCATTTAATCATTTTGTATTGTCTTACACCCCATCAAGGGGGTGGACTAGACCTATGACCGTGCATCAACTGAGGAGATGACTCCCAAGGCAGCGGTTGCATAACCCGCCCGCGCCTCCCCCGTCGCCATGAGCGGGCCTGAAGACCAACCGTTGCGGACCGGTGCCCTTCCGCCCTGCCTCCGGTGACCCGATGCTCACTTTTATCCCTAGGGTCTTCAGGTCTTTCCCTCTTTAATTCCAGCACTTTCTTCGAGGGCGTACCGGGAAGCCGGCTTAGGGGCGCGGACACCGAGTCCCGCTTGCGACTGGACTGATGGCTCCGCTTATCCTCGGCGGGACTGCCGGACGACTGTAACTCAGTTGCTTTGGTTAGGTCGTACAATCTCATCATAATAATGTTTTTTTTTTCTAGTAACTTTCCCTTTTTTCTATTAATAAACTTTATTTTCAGCTATATCCAGTGGCGGAGATGAGACGTGATACTGTGAAATAAATAACAAACACCATGTACGCACTCGCATACTGCCTGCTAACAATGTATGCCCGGACATTGGAGGTCTAGAGTCATTTTAATAAAAAAATAGCTTCTTTATACATGAGTCCTGACGTGTATGGTGAAGGAGGAAACCATCTGTTTCCTTAGAACGCCGTGGGAAAGTGGTGGGCAACCTCCAGTGGTTAAAAATATAGTTTGAATACGGAAAGAATTCGTTCATTTAGTTTAACGTTCGTTTGGTTTATTCGTTAATTATTCGTTCATTTAGTTTATTTGTTAATTGGTAAACAACATCGGCGACACCCGGAAGCGCAGTCCCACCTAGCAAAAACTGCAGGTAGCACATCTATTGTATTACAATATCTTTGAGTCCTTCAGATAATAATACTATGAAATTTTATTTCAGAATGTGGTGAGGTTAGTGCTATCTCATAAAGTATATGCATATAGGTGAGAAAGATAAAGCAAAACTTTATAAACATAATGTTGATTATGTACATACAGGGTGTAACCACTCGTACCAGAAGGATTTTAACTAGCGATTCCGGACTTATTTTTGGAGTAAAAAAGTAGTAAATTTTTTTGTCCGATGATATTTTTTTCCATCAAACACAAAAAAAAACTTATTGTTTTACTTATATCTTTGAGGCATTACAAGAGAAAATAGAAACGTTATCACCGGATGAGATAGAAAAGGGAACCGAACGAAAAATGTTTGAAAATGCATATTATAATGTTTAGGCTTTAGCATAGTAGTTTCGGATATTGAAGCACCCACCACTGTCCCGCCCCGGTATAGGCGACTTATGGTCGTCCCTTCGGAGCTCTCGCAAGAATCAAATTTTTTTGAATGAACGACTCTACATTTAATAAAACGAATCTAGACCTTCAATGTCCCCACATACTTTGTTAGGTGGCGGAAATGTAGGATCGCCTACAGACTGTACTGTAATGGTCAATGTACTAATACTACAGGTGTTAGTGGTACATAAAGAAATAGAACAAGGAAAGCAAAAAAAAAAAAATTCAGCAACCATCATGAGTTATGTTACATGCGGTTGCTGATAAACGGAGGGAGACCACACACTCCAGAGCTGCAGGCATCTGGGTAAGGAGAAAAAAAACAATAAAATAAATGTAGACATACATATTTGAGATAGAAATGGTGAAAGTAACCATCGGGCGCCCGGCAGTCCCCGAGAGAATGAATAAGGTTGTGTGTCCAACGTTACGACACCCAAAGGAGTCGTCCTTTAGCCAGCTAGCCGGTGCTGCCTAGAAGAAGTGATTGGACGACTATACAGAAGACCCTAGGGAGGAAAGCGTCGGGTAGCCGGAGGCGGGACGGACAGCCTCCGGATGCCGCTCAGTCTTTCCCCCAACCTTTTCATGTCAGGGGGGGTGGCGCAGGCGCCGGGTGGAGCCCACCAAGTCCAACAGGCCGGCCCAGACAAGTAAGATAGGGACAAGGCCCAAGGTCCAACCCCTTTAATGGAGGAGAGGACAAAACAAAATAACCAACGGAGTTCAGTTCCAACCTCCAAATAATCTGTATAACATCAGAAAGAAAAACAAATGACGAAAAAACAAAATAATAATACATCCACATCATACATCTACTCATTATGGGCATAATGAGTAGATGCTGGAGACCCCCAAAGTGCTCATGTATAATAGAAAAGAGTAATATAAGTACAACTTAAAATAGTGACAATAAATAGAAGCTGTAAAAAAGACGAAGTACACTTAACATGTAAAATGTAAAAATGAAATTAAAATTAAACCGCAGAACTGCAAAACAAAAAAAAAGTGTAAATGTATAACCGCAATCTGATAGAATGCAAAAGTTTTGATGAACTTGCATAATAATATAAAGAAAAGAGAAAACGTAAAAAAATGTAATGTACGTGTAAAGTGTTAACTGAATATGTTAACAAAACTGCAAAAGTGTAGATCAGACTGCAAACTGTAAGGCTGCAAATGTTTAAATACAAATAACAAAGAAAAATAATATAAAAATATAGTAGTATATACATCCAAGGCAAGTGAGTGAGAGAAAATTTCAAGTCGTAATCCGTGGTATATCAGGAACAAGTACAACTGGTGACCTATATTAAGAGCAGGCCATCTTTCAACCCAAATCCTTGCAAACTTACGCAAGCAGTCGAAATTCACCTTGTTCGAGACTAGATCAGTGTTCCACACCGGTCTAATCGGTACGTCCAAACCGTCAAGCATTTCCTCTCTAGCATCCATCATTATCTCACAGTGCCACAGAATGTGCTCGGCCGACTGGTTGGTACAAACGCACGCGCAGTTGGGATGAAGGGACAGGGAGAGGGTATGAAGTCTCCCCCTGAACTCCCCATGACCAGACAAGAGTTGGGTCACGTGGTGGTCCAGTTTTAGGAAGGCCCCTTCCATTCTGACTTTAACTGATGGGAAGAAGGAGAAGGTCCATCATCCCAAATTCGACCTATACCAATGGATCTGCCACTCCTGGAGCGACAGTTCCCTCATTGCACGAAGCAGACCAGGGAGAGTCCCCGGACCACCCGGAGTTAAAACAACACCAAGATGAATTACCGGGGTTCCTCTCGTCAGCTTCTGCTTTGTAATCACCCCTCTGATTTCAAAATCGATTGGTAATAAACCAGCCAAAACAGGCAAAGCGTCCGAAGCAACGGTTCTATACGCACCGGATAGTGCCAACAGACGAGTACGTTGGCCTCTCTTGAGAGCCAAGAGTATGAGCGAATTATCCAGGTGGTGCTCCCAAACAGATGCAGCATATGAAACTTGCGCCACATATACACATCTGTACAGAATTCGCAACGTCAGATTACGCAAACCCCACTCAGCTGTGGAGAGTCTCCTTAGCTCTAAGAAGAGAGCCTGAGCTTTGCTGGATACATCTTTGACGTGAGCCAGAAAAGAGGACGATCGATCAAGTGTGACGCCTAAGTATTTTACATTATCGAAAAAATGGATGTTTGACTCTCCCATTTTGATGGTTGGGTTTCTGTTGCTGCTGAGATAGCCCTTCATCAGGAGGCCCTTGGTCTTGTCAAGGTCATTTTGTTTCTTTTCCCCCAATCAAGGAACATCTGCAAACCTTCACTTTCTTTCTTTTCCACTTCTTTTCTACTGTCCCCAGCGACCAGATTTATTTATTTATTTTATTTATTTATTTATTGTTTGTTTATAAATATTACATAATACAATATAATGAACTTAAAATGTCCAACTAGGCAAATGCCCGTTTTAGGACATTCCACTTTGTCATTTAGATACACTTTACATTCCACTTTATCATTTAGATACACTTTATCATCAGCGTAGTCGACAGAGATACATCCTTCAGGCAAGGGTAACCTAGAGGAGTCATCGAAGGTGATATTCCACAGGTCAGGTCCAAGGATGGAGCCCTGCGGGCATCCCATGTCTGCTTCCAGCTGGATGCAGTAGTCACCAAATGAAATTGTGATGGTTCGGTCTGCTAAATAGTCATCGATGACTTTAAACAGAAGTTTGGAGCACTGCCTGTTTTTCACCTTCGTGTGTATCATTGCCCACCACGCATGATCGAAGGCACCAGTTATATCGAGGAAAATTGCCACAACGTACCTCTTGGGACAAACCTTCACCCAGTCAAGCACATACGACAGGGCATGCACCGTGGATTTCCCGGAGACGAAACCAAACTGCAATTCACTGGCCGGGGAGAGAGTTTTACGTAAACTTTCCCTAATAAGCTTTTCCAGGATTTTCCCTAACACAGGAAGTAATGTAATCGGTCTGTAAGCTTTGATGTCCGAAAGTGGTTTGTCGTTCCCCTTGGGTATAATCCGGAGCACGCCGCGCTTCCATTCTGAAGGGAAAACCCCTCTTCTGATGCACGTGTCCATCACCTGGAAGAGCTCCTCCTTGACGTGGACCCAGACTTGCTTTGCAATCACGGCGTTGAGCCTATCATGCCCAGGTGCCTTCTTAGAACCTTAACCCTTAATTATTACTTCAATTTCGGCCTTAGTGATTCTAATCGAATTATCCTCTTGGGCGAGGTCCCTAGGTGGCAGCCGCGACAGATTTATAATTTGTTTATGGTGTAGTAGTTTCGGACAGCGCTTATACGGCCGTGGTGTCATTAAAACTATATTATCTGCGTAACTCATATTGTCCATAGCATACTGTCCTCCAATATGGTAGCCTATCCGAGAATTGCTTAATCTGTGAGTGAGTTTATCCAGGTATACGTTAAATAGTATTATAGACATAAATCCTTCAGATTCAGACAGTCCGTTTTTCCATTTCACAAGGTTTTCTTGCTGCCGGTGCCAAGCGTCGAGAATCTGTATGAGCCTCACCCCGATAAAAAAAAATAATTACATAATATTTGGATGCGAAACCGTTCCTTCTGCAGTCGGCTGGGATTTCCCATCTTTTCCTAGATGAGAAGGTTGTGTTAAATATTACAAAAATATATTGTTCACCTGGGTTTGCGTAAAGACAACCTTTACTTAAAGCGGTTTTCAGCCTTTCCGTAGCTCTCTGCAGCATTTCGCCGGCAACAGATGGAATAATTGCATCCAAGAAGTTATGCGCCATAGTCATAGTTATGGAAATAACCTAAAATAATGATTATTTTTTCAGTTAAATTGAATCACATGAAATAGGATTACTGAGAAATAATAAAAATTAAAGAATAATGAGCGCATTCCGATTTATTTACGCTACTTGCTCCAGAGGTTCTGGAAATATGGTGAAATACGTAAATACACAGAATTTCAAGTTGTCATCAAACGGCCATTCAATGCCATTTAGTTGTTTTTGACATTTGAAAAGTTTCCGTTAAATGTGGATTAGAATCCACATTTAACTTATATGACTTAGAAGTCTGTATCCGCATTTGAACATATTGCAATCGGCAGAAGGGGATAACCGTGGAACTGTGATTGAATTCTCGTAGAGGGCAATACGACCATGTTGTTAAGCTTGTCAGCTTACTACGATTTGATAGGAAATTGAATCGCACCTTGGATTGGCATTAACGGTGACGTTTCAAATGACAACAAAAAAATGGTGCTGGATAGCCAATTGGTATGTAAGTATATTTGAATTTCAGTGAAATAACAGTTGTTCACAGAAAACAACAACGACCGGGTGTTAATTCATCAAAATTCATCAAATTTTAAAGTTAATTTTTATGTTCTATGAAAGTTCTATTCAAGTCCTATTTTCATTTCAGTTCTGTGCAACATCTATCCCAAAATGCCATAATAACGGAAAATGAATAGAACTTTCACACTTAACAATTGTGTTCAAAATTCTGTGAAACAACCCGTCCTTAAAAAGCGCATTTCTACTGAGGCAACACTTAGGCAAGATGTACGAGAAGCATGCGACTATGACTATTGTAACAATTTCAAGTGAAAGTCTCTCTGAGCTTCTTGACGATCAATATTTTGGTGTTAAATTCGATGAAATTAAAACCGAAATTTTAATCAAAAAAGAAATGGGATCCGCAGACAAAAAAAAAATCGATCCAATTTATCAGCGAACAATACGATAAAATAATCAAATCAGAAGAAAAAATTCCACAATAGAAAAACAAATATCGGAAATAAAAAATTAGATAGAACAAAAAAATATTGAATTTAATAGCATAATAGTAAAAAAATCAGAGATGGAACAAGCAGCACTGGAAAATTATCTCGAAATTTCAGGCATAAAAGATCATAATCCCAACATGTCAAAAAATAATACAACAAATAACTGCTGCATGCGGAGTTCATACCGAAGATACAGAAATATCGAATGTAAGTTAAATCCGAGATCGTCGACCAAACCACCCACCAAAAATAATATTTAAAATAAACGATAAAACCAAAATCGAATCGATAGCATCTTCAAGGAGAGGTCTAACCACGGATTTTATTAACCAGCCCATACAACGAAAAAATTATATTGGAGAAGTAATGACGCCGTACTACAAGGAGCTCATGTAGAAACTAAAAAACCTTGAAAAATAATGGACTACAAATTTGTATGGTTCCGTAGAGGCCAACTACTAACCAGGAAGACCCCGGAAGGCAAAATTTTCAATATTAGACATTCTGATGACATTAATAAACTGAAATAAGTACTACTGTACACCTAACATAACCTCACATTATATACTTCCACAAATACACATCAACATGGTTGATTACATGGAATATATAGACTTGGACAACCAACACTACTGTGTAAGTAGGTACAAACGATTTTATTTTTTTTTTTTTTTTTATTTTTTATTTTTTTTTTTTTTTTTTTTTTTTATGTGTATTACAGACTGTGTCCATTTACAATACACATGTAACATTAACTACATATATATGATACAAATAATACAAGTTATAGATTAATAGCATTAACATGCCTCTTGAATTCTTCAAGACTACTATTAAAAATATCGATAGTCTTGGAGGCGTTGTTTAACAGCGCCATACCTCGTGTCATGCTATGCCGAGCCAGTACGTCCGTTCTGCCACGTGGGATACAAAGCAGATCATGGTGACGTCCCTGGCTGTAGTTATTCGGTACGAACAACTTATAGCATTCCAGAAGGTATGGGCTATCTATTAAATTATTAATAATTTTGTACGCCGTTACTGCAAGAGCCCCACTCCTCCTCAATTTGTGGACCAACATCACAAAAGAAAAAAATAGAATCAAAATATTACGCCAAACCATTATTAGATCGATCAGTAATATTTTTGATGAATTTGTGATAAAAATAACACAATCATTCAAGAAATAAACATCACAGACTCCAACTGCAAACGAATTACGAGTACATATGAAAAAGAAACATATATCCTAGCTATTTACAGATCTCCATCCGAAAACAACATTACAAATTACCTAACTGAACTTAACAATACATTAAATGATCATAACAAATACAAAAATATCATCATCATAGGAGTCCTTAACAGAAACACTGACACCCACAAAACATAGAATATCTAATAATCAAGCGCGGCCCGTCCTAACGTACACTCGTGCGCCGAACCGCCAAAAAAATTGAACAACATTTTAAGCTCATCGTATTCCCACATAATATTTTTAATTATAAAATGGCGCAATTCTCTTTCTTTTTATATTGACTAACTATCTATATGTATATGAACACTGTACAGGTTGGTATACAAACTGGAGCTGGCGCAGGCAACAGCAACAACCGGAGAACTAGCGGTAGGACTCTTCCTGGACATAGAGGGATAGCATATAGCATCATATAGCATTCAATTGCACCACTATGAAATCCATCGATGTAGCGGCAGAAAGACATGGACTCGACAAAACCGCCCGAAGGTGGCTGAAGAACATGCTGTCAGGTCGGATTCTTACGATGAAAAGGGGTGAGGTGATCCTCCGAGTATTGGTGACGCGAGGGTGTCCACAGGGAGGGGTCTTGTCACCCTTGCTGTGGAGCCTGGTGGTGGACAACCTCATCAGGAAACTCAACAACAGGGCCTGTTACTCAAGGGTACGCGAATGACATCGCAACCATAATAAGGTGTTGGGATGCAGACACGACCAGAGGCCTCATACAATCAACACTGGCAACAGTGGAAGAATGGTGTGAAGAAATAGGGCTGTCGGTCAACCCAGACAAGCCAGAACTAGTAATCTTTACACGCAAAAGGAAACTAGAGAGGTGGAGCAATCTAAACTTCTACGGAAAGGAGGTAGAATCCTCTGACACGGTTAAGTACCTCGGAGTCATCATCGAGGCCAAACTGAGCTGGAAAAACCAGGTGGAAACTGTGGGCAGAAAAGCCTGTGCTCTCATGTGGGAAACTCGGTGAATCTGCGGCAGAACGTGGGGACTCAAACCTGAAATGATGCAATGGCTTTACACAGCCGTTGTAAATCCAAGAATCATGCATGCAGCCTTGGTCTGGTGGAGGAGAACAACATTGAAAACAGTGATGGCCATACTCAACCACATACAGGGACTTGCATGCAGAGGAATCACGGGAGCTATGCGAACCACTCCAATACTAGCCATGGGAGTGCTGCTGGACCTACCCCCACTAAAATTAGAAATAGAGGGGGCGGCGATGGTGGCAGCCTACAGGTTACAATGAAAAGGTCATTTTAGAGGTGAGTTGCCCAAAAACAGTCTTACGGAGATCGGAACAAGACTGAAGGCAATTAGCACGACAGCTGGAATGAAGCAGGACGGCAAACACACCGAATACTTCATCAGACAGCAGTTTGATGTGATGTACCCCACTCGGGAGGAGTGGGACATGGTCCCAGGTCCAACCTCCATACAGGAACTAATCTGGTTCACAGATGGGTCCAAGATGGAGGACGGAACGGGGGCTGGGGTATGTCTACAGGGATCCAAGAGGGAACTCAGTATACCTCAAGGAACACTCTGCACTGTGTTTTAGGCTGAGATGAAAGCCATCTTGGCCTGCGCACAGGAGAATATACGTATCGGTTACAGGAATAAGAACATAACTATTTGTTCTCATAGCCAGGCAGCCCTAATGGCACTGAAAAGTAACCGATGCGACTCCAGACTGGTGATGGAATGCAGGACTGTTCTTACAGAACTCGCTACCATCTAAAATAACCCTGTTATGGATACCAGGACATAAGGGTATTGAGGGCAACGAGCGGTTTGACGAACTGGCAAGGAAAGGGGCGAAAGCACCACTTGCGGGATCCGAACAGGCCGTAAGTATAGCAGCTTGCCATACGAAATTACATATTGAGAGGTGGGTCAAATCCCAGCAATACAAGGAATGGGAGAGGGCACCCGGAATAAGACAATCCAAAGTACTCGTAAACGGACCGGACCCCAGATGGACCAGGAAACTACTCGATATGGACAGAAACTCGCTGAGGGAACTGGTAGGACTACTAACGGGACACTGCCATCTCAGGAGACACATGCAGCTATTGGGAGTGGAAAGCACTAATGGATATAGAAAATGTGAAGAGGATGAAGAGACTTCAATTCACTTATAGTGCCAATGTCCTGCCCTGGTGGGAACAAGGCTCAGATACCGGGGGAGACACATTTTAGAACCAGAACCTAGCCACATATCCAATGACAACTCTGGTAAACTTTATTAAAGGGACTGGGTTATTGTAAAGAGGGTATAACCTGAGAAAACCGGAAATATGTCATTTATAAAACAAATTTTAGACGTATTGACTCTTTTCCACAAAAAAATATAAATTGATTTCGAAAGATTGTTCTTTTATCCAGTAAACACATGTTTTAAATTTTGAGAAAAATGTTTATTTTTGGTACAATAAGGTTATACCAAGGCTATGCCGTAGGTTGTTGGCAGATTTGTTAAATTTTCAAACGAAAAATCTTATTTTACAGGAAATATTTCATATCATGTAATCATACATTATTGTAAATCAATACGTTATCTAGTAAACGCATGTTTCAAAATTTTAATTTTATTTCAAATAAAATCATTAAAAAAAGAACACTTATTTATGACGAAAATTTCTCTATTTTGTCTATCAACTCGGTCTTACAAATTAATATATTTCAGATTTTTTTGCAAATTTATTTTGCTTAGATATTATTGAAAAATTATAAAATACTTATTACAAAAATTTTATTACAAAAAGTACATAATTTTATTAGTTTTATCATCACGCTTTTCAGCATTTTTGGATGTAGGTACAAATTACAGCAAAATTGGAATGAAATAAAATCGATATTGAGTTATAATTTTAAAAAGCTGGTACGGAGAATAATTAATCTTTTTCATTGGAATCCCCCTGTACGATCGTAAGAACATGTTTCGACGAAATGTGGATTTTCGACCGCTGGCTGGTTAAAGGCTCTTAAAGGATTGAGATAAAATGGGAGATAGTAAAATGGGCCTATGGCCTAAGTACTCAGGGGAACTAATTGTAAACCGTCTCCGCAAAGTATAAAAAAAGAAGTTACATACTCGTACATACAAAAATACAAACAGAAAAATACTATCGATCATCTTAATATTAACTAAAAAAAAAAATAGATTCCGCAACAAATATAGAAATTATGGCCAACCATGTTATGATGTATTGCATTAATCAACAGTGAAAATAAGAAAATATCTAGCTTCCCACTTTAATTAAAAAAATATATCAATTACTTATAAAACGGACACACTTACGATATCTATCGGATCAGAGTAAATTGAGTTCCTATTGACAGTAGAGATCTATAATAATCCAAATTGAGATGAGTGTTGATAAAAAAAACCACAGATGGTATTAAAAAATCGTCACGACGCAGGGAGATACCCTTTTGAGGCGCGATTACAAATATTGAAATTTTGACAACCAATTAGATTGGAGCAAAAACTATAAGGAATTAAACAAACCAATCACTAAACGAGAGAGCGTACACCAACGGGGAACAAAAGATTGACCTTTACATCCGGCAATTAAAGAGATAATTAATGACTTTCCCATTTCCACCGAACCAAGAGGTGAATAAACTCGATGATAAACAAAATACGTTTCAGGGACTTTAGTAAAGTTTATTTATGAATTCAGTAGGATGTAGGTAATCATAATAAGCGACAAAGGAAAGTTAGCTCATTTAGAGAAATTATTTAAAGTTAGATTTGCAAGAGAGAGAGACCAATACAATTTGTAGCTCAACGCCCTGTTTAGAATCAAAAGGTTACCACAAAAATTAAAGTAATTAAAGTCCTATATCATAAATCAAAAAAATTACACAACGTTTGATGGAGTTTAATTACAACATAAATACTAAAATATTTACGTTCAATGTCGTAAATAACGTATTAACTAGACGTGGGCAAAATTGAATGACTGAATTAAATGAATAAATTCAATCTTGTAACACACTCGATCTGATTCTCATTTTCAAAAGGAATTAAATCTTTATTCCTTACCCTTGGCCTTGCATCTTACGATTTTTTAACAGCACCATATTTATTTTTATTTCGATTAATTTATTTTACAGTTAAATATTTCATGTTATATTGAGGTAAGAAAATAATAATGTACTCTATAAATATTGTAGTGTTTCGTAGGAATTAAATAAAATATTATTCTGGATATTTGTTGCGCGGATAGGTAGGTACACCTACTACAGGCGATGTGCGCCGCAAAATTGCCTATCACGTGTGATGAGTAGTATCCCGCGCAGTAAATCTTATACCTACAAAAAACCCCGTAGGCCAGAGTCCCCGTCCCCAATCCAAATGACAAAACCGCCAACAGACAAGCGAGTCAGCCAAGATCCAAATAATTCTGAGCTCCGAGAGTCGCGTCTGTTTCACAGTTGTCCCGCCAGTCCCGCCAGTCATAGTCACGGAGGAATCGTTCCTCCGTAGTCATAGTCCTACAAGCTGTTCGGTCTGTGCGAACTCAATCCGCAACCCCAATCTCTGTTTCACTTATTCAAGGAATCAAAACATTTATTTCTTATTCATTTGTGACGTCGTAGTCCCACGGGTCCCGGGTCCCACGTGTCGAGTCGATCCGGGCGGTCCGCGGAATGCAAGTTATTCAAGTCACAGCAAGACAAAAGACACTTATTAGTCAGAAGTTCCTAATTCATATCTTGATGCCCGCCGAGAATCGGTTCGTCGTTAGTCCCCGCACGGCCAAGCCGTCATCTTAGGGTGAAACTTCCCACTTCGGACCCTGAACGTTAATAAAAATCTAAAAGCGAAAGTTAATCCTATGTTTTTTCTCCCTCACACGTGCGTAAATTGTGATACAATGCTTGTAGAAACAAAACGATGTTTATCTATATTATTATTATTTTTTATGGTATCTGTCTCTGTCTACTCTAGCCGTAAACAATACACCAGTCGCTATCGAACCGTGATACTGATAAATGATAATCGAGCGGTTTGTTCCTTTATATTTTGGTAACAAATTATATGACGCGTGTCGCCAGGGCTTTTAATTAGATTTTATTCGGCGCGTGGTATTAACTTCACCATTGAGGTAGGTGCATTTAAAATATATATATATATATATTTGAGTGAAGCTTATTCCAGGTGACCGGTCCGGAAATACCTATGAAAACGCGATAATAGTATGGCTTTTATGTGAATTCCGCCCAAGTCCCGTCTGGAGCTAATGAAACTATGGAATCCCCAATTGGGATATTTTGCGAGGCTAAAGGTAGTGGGAAGTTTAGATCACGTGAAGTGAAACAATTTTAAGATTAATAAATAAATAAAAATTAGTAAAACTTTAGGGGTTAACCACAAAAACTGTTTAATTTTAAGATTTAATTGATAGCCTAATATAAACACATTTTTCTTGTCAAAAATTTGTCTTTTGGGCAAAATAATATCTAAGTACACATTGAAATATTTCATTAACCTCGTCGCGCGTCGTTTTTAGTACCTACGATTTTTCAGAACAACACAATTTACCCTAAGAAGAGTGCTTTGCGTGAAAACTTCTTTATCACCGTTGTGATTTGAAACTCGATGAAACGAAAAATAACGACACTAAAAAGAGCAAACACATGCATCTAAAGGAGAACTAAGAAATAAAGTAGTCTGCGAGAGAATGAGATAGCATTATTGGTCTCCTCTTTGGCTTCGTAGCCTCATAAAATATAAGCCAGGGTTTTTTTTATTTTTATTTTTATTTTTTATTATTTTTATTTTTTTATTTTTTTTTTTGGAATTAAAGGAATGAATAAAATGAATCAATTCAAAAGGCCGAGGGAATCACAATGAATCGATTCACTCCTGGGAATGAGTCTGCCCATGTCTAGTATTAACTAGTTTAGTACATACATCTCTAAAGATATGTCGTACAAGGGAGCTTTAAGTAGCTTTCTGTAGTTATCAAAGGAAATAAGGGTCCAATTTTCATGAAGGCTTGTGTGACGTAGGGGAGAAATTTTCCATCCCTACCACACATATGCAAAGCGTTAAAAATTTATATATCGATCAGAGCAAAGAGAAAAGAAAAAAAAAATTATATATATGTAATAAGAATACAAGGTAGGAGAGAGCAAAAATATCACACTGTCTTGCCGAAGACCAGGATAGTTATATGAGCTAAGTGCTTTGAAATCTATGATATGCCGTGACATTTTTGTATACATTTTTGATTTTTTTTCAGTTTTCAATCTCATGCCAAGTGTGGTGGTGAAATGGTCGGTAACCGTGGAATGAATAGTGGATGAAATGGTTTTATTTTTTTGTTTTAACAAAAATATTATCAGTACAGGATTTTGACTCTAGTGAGGTTCTTGTCGAAGAATTTATAGTTGACTGAATATATAAACTGATTTGACTGTTACGAAATATGGATGGGAACAATGTATTATTATGGTAGGGGTGGAGCCGTTGCTAGGTATTAATGAAGAGCGGGTGGGAAGGGGAACATATCCAAGATTGGGCTATAAGACAATATTTTTGGATTGTTGATAATAGATTCATTATTTTTAAGGGATTTTTATTTATTTCCAATGCTTCTAAGTTATCTAAGCGTTTTCCTTTATGATTAATATGAAGAATATTTATCCCCGTATTTTTTTCAAAACTGTGGTAATTTTCAATGATATGGTTAGCGAACTCAGAAAAATTATTATTATTAAGACACCTTAAATGTTCTTTGATTCTGATTTCAAAATTACGAGTTGTTTTTCCAATACAAAATGAGGGAAAATCATTACATTTGAGTTTATGTATTCCGGAATTAGTCAATTTATGGTCTTCATCTTTAGTACTTGTCAAAAAATTACAGATATTATTTCTTGAATAAAAAGCTGTTTTAATGTTAGAAGGGAGATTTTTGCAACATTGAACTGAAAAATTATTAATATACAAAATTCTTTATCATTCTTCATTCTATATCATTAATATTATTAGAATTGTATAGATATTTGAAGATGTTATTAATTAAACTTGGTTCATTTCCGTTATTTACAGCAATTTGTTTTATTATAGAAAGTTCAGAAAGGAAATTATTATTAGACATTGGGCCATTTACTAAGCGGTGTATCATGGAATGGAAGGGGGAGTGTTTTTGTGAGACAGGGTGGTTGGAGGTCTTATGAATAAAGTTAAATTGTTTCATTTATTTATAATGGATAACCACAAAGTTATAGCTACAATCAAAAGTAGAAAACAATATATTTTGCAATTTGTAAATCAATTATAGAATATGAAATAATTGCTTGGGGAGGAGCAACAAACGCAGCTATCAATCAAATAGAAATCGAACAGAAAACGATCTTAAAGGTAATAATTAAAAACATAGACTGACCGATACAGACCAAATATTCAAAAGTTGTGACGTACTGGATATTCGCAAATTATATATTAAGGCACTACTAAAATACATTTTTGACCAAAAAAACAAACTCCAACAAACACAAAATATCACTAGGAGACCGATTAGACAAGCGTACAAAGAAAACATAAAAACTCCGACGGTAAGCACTTTGGACGGTAAACCTTTGGACCAAGACACCATAAATACCATGATATAAAAGCATTCAATAGTCTTTCACTTGAAACAAAAATTGAGGGAAAGAAAAATAAATTCAAACACAAAATAAAAAGTGGATTAAAGAACAAAAAACCCAATATTACCAAAATTTTATAAAATAAAATAATAAAACAAATACACGCAACACACAAAACCAATATAAAACACGCAACCCTCACAAACACACAAATCATAATATATGCCGATTTTAATTTAATTTAATTTTAATTTTTAATCTTTATTTTTAGCTTAAATTTATCTTAATTTTAAGTGTTTTTTCGTCACCAACATTATTTTTTTTTTTCAAAATGTATTATGTATAAATTAATATATTATAAAATGGGGGCCCTAGCACGGGTATGCCACACATTTTAGATTGTAATGTGAAATGTAAAATATTATATCAATAAATAAATAATATATAATTCTCTTTTCCACCACCGTGACTTTCTTCTTTTTCTACGATATTACCAAATATGCAGCCGCCGCGCCGTATGCGACTATTTTTTTTTATTAGCAAATTTTTTATTTGGGTAACCGGTAGTTTTAGATTTTTTGCAGACTTTCATTTTTTGCATTTTTTCAAATTTTGGCGATTATAACCCTAAAGGACTAGTTTTTGAAAAAACTTTTTAAGTCGTTTTTAAAGTAGACTAAATTTGCTACAATATGATACTAAAATTGTCTCTGTAATTGTCCAATAGTTTCCGATATTAAGCCTTTCAAAGTTTGCGAATAGGAAGCGATGCGGAGAGTCAAAATTAGTCATCAAATAAATTTTGGTCACATAGTCGCACACCCAGAAATGGGCAACACTAAGAAACATCTAACGCGCCTCTTGCTTCAGTGGAATTGCGTCTTAAAAGTACAAGTTTATTATGAAAATGCATAAAGTTATTAATTTTTAATGTCAGAATACTTACTCCAATGGTGGTAAATTCCGATGAAACAGGATTTATGTGAAAACTCATGTACAATGTAAACATCACAAATATGGCTGATATAAACAATATCATCTAAAATATACAAGTTACTTTTATTCTCTTACACATGGCGTCCGGTAAGTAGTGGGTAACCTTTAAACTGTGAATGGGGTCCCCGAGACAGTTCCCTATATTGTACAAGGTGGCGCAAAATTAATCACCCTGAGGGCGTGGACTGCGGATCGGCAGAGACGGGTTGCGAAATAAAAGGCGTCAGTCGAAGTAATGAGTCAGTCGTTTATTGGGCTACGTAGCGAGAGCCGGTGAAGCGGTAACATGACGTATGCAGAAGTGCCGTAGATGAGATGCTGCAGGTGCACGGAGGTGGTGAAGATAGTGTGGTGAAGGTCAGCGCGTTGCTCGATACCGTGGCGGTGAAGATGACCTATCTTCCAGGCCGTTGCTCGACGCTTTGAGTTGCGGAGGTGAACGGTAGGTGGCTCTGTGAGCTGAGCCACCAGCAGGTAGTCCTGGCGAGACGGAGCGTGTTTCCATGGCAGCGAAGCACGGTGGGCTTCGGAGTGCCATGAAACGGTGAGTTGATCCCTGGGCTGAAGGTGACGCAAACCTTGTAAGTCGCGGGATATAGCTGTTCTGCGTGAGCTGAAGACACGGTAGGCCTTAGAGCTGAGACGTGGTGATGGACCTCGAGGAAGCTGCCCTGGAGAGAGCGGAGATGCACCGGGCTCTCGTGTGCGTGCTGTTACATGATGAGCTGTTGACCAACTGTTAGATTGAGACTGACTGGTCCGGGCGAGCAAAACTGCGGCTTATATAGCCGAAGCCGAGCGGTAGAGTAATTACCCTCACGGCAGGTAATTCGTGCCACTCGGCAGTTGTCGAGAAGGTTCGGCGCTGTGCAGTTATTGTATGGTGCTAGACTCGAGACCTTTCTAGGCGGTGACGATATTATTATTTATCGAGACGGCGCGGCAGGCGGCTGAAGTACATCGTGGCCGGCGTAGGTAGGTAGGTACATAGGTAAGTAGCTTGCCGGCAACGAGCAAATATTAGATGGTTCTCGTGTATTCTTTTTGATGGCGAAAAGATAATGATGTGTCGCCACAACCCTATCGGAAGATGTTATAATTTTTGTAAATGGCGTCGTACGTCAATAATAGTTGACATTTGTGAACTAGACAGCTGCAGAATATAAACAGATAAGCAAAGGAGCGCTATACTCCGCAAGAGCGTGGAATAATTGTGTCGATTTAAGCTTTAACGCTTTTAGCGATTTTGTGTCGAAAGTCATCATGAGCGACGAGGCTCATTTCCACTTAAACGGTTACGCCAATAAGCAAAATATTCATTTCTGGGGCACTGAAAATCCGTGTGCGATGCAAGAAAAGTCATTACGTCCACTCAAAGCCACTGTGTGATACAGCGTTAACGCGGGAGGAGTGATTGGGCCGTATTTTTTGAGGACGCCATTGGCATTACGGTCACTGTTACTGGCGAACGCTACAGGACCATGATAAACGACTTCTTACTTCCGGAATTGGATGAGCGGGGCTTGGTGAACGTGTGGTTTCAACAAGACGGTGCACACACCTACACAGCACGAGCCACAATGGATATTGTGAAGGAAGCATTTCCTGGTGGCGTAATCTCTCGCTTAGGCGATTTGGTATGGCCAGCAAGATCGCCCGATTTAAACATCCCAGACTTCTTTCTTTGGGGCTATTTGAAGTCGCGGGTTTATGCCAACAAGTCTCAGACAATCGCAGCCCTTAAGGAGAATATTCGACAGGAATGCGAACAGTTATCACCGGAAATCTTGCGGGAAAGTCATGGAAAATGCGATAAAACGGGCACAAATGTGTATCAACACTGGCGGCAGCCACTTGACGGATATCATCTTTTTCACCTAATAGAAAAAAATTTAAAAGTCCAAATAAAGATTTCTATTACTCAAAATCATTTTTATTTATTTATTAAAAAAGTTATTCAAAAACAAAATTGGATGATTAATTTTGCGCCACCCTGTATATCATATTAGATAAAAGTTCCACGTTTTTTGAAATAATATTTACTTTTTTAAATTTTCTCAACTTTTCCCTGCTCACCGGAGTCTGTGCGACTACCGTATCCATTTGGGATATTATGTTGTAAGGCTTAGGGTATGACAAGGAGGGAAGGGGGATAATATCAGGCTATACAGATCTGGTCACCAAACGAAGTTAAAGTAATTTCAAGCAGAGTTTTGATTTTGAATGGTGATCTTTTATCAAGGCGATACTGAGAGTATCTACCACTCTGGTTTGAACGCCTGCGATATGGAAGGGATGTGGTGGATATTTTTTAATAATTTCATGTCCACAATTCATTTGAAATTCCTATTTCTTAAATTTTAGCTGATTTTAAATAAAAAATAATTCTATGGCACAATAGCTCCTTTTAAAAATAATAATCTTTGTTTATAAAAAAATAAATAGCATGTGTGGTACCATTTTGGAATCTCTATAAATCGGGCAATTTTTTAACATTGGCTACCCAGGTCGCGGGTAGCAAATTCTACGCGAGATCCGGGAAAATTGGCGTGTAGCCTGGTTTTCCTACACCAAATCCCCACAAAGCTGAACTCTCTGCAACACTTAGTCTCGGCATGGCAGCCGTTCGCGATGAAGCTTCCGCTCGCCGCACCCGCCAGATATGAATTACGCTCTATAGGTAAATAGATTTTTGTGCGAATAGCAAAACCCCGGTAGAAATTCACTCTCAGCTATTTGAAGTGTACGGAAAACAGTGTATGAGTGCGAAAACGTGCGCAAATGGTGCAGAGAATTTAAAAGCGTGCCGGACTGCCATCGGTTTCAGATAAAAAAAATTGCCAGATTGGAAAAAACAATGATTGAAAATCGACGGATGACCGTTCGGGAGCTCTGTGGCATGGATCCCTGATATCAGTTAGACCAGTATTGACAAGATTTTTGACAAAAAAATTTGGGAGACCACAAAGTCTACCCAAAGTGTGTCCCAAAATACTCACCGAAGATCACAAACAACAACGGGTTGAAGCAGCTCTCAGATTCCTTGAGTGCTACGACAACGATGGCGAAGAATTCTTTCACCCAATTTATTTATTTATTTATTTATTTATTAATTACATGTTACATAATTAGTATATTTGCTTGGGAAGATACATTAGGTCACCATACTAGGCAGCTGCCTGTATCATGGTGACCAATGGAGGATAGTTATTTCGAAGTGAAGTCTAGTTAAGTGTTAACATATTTAAGTAAAATTATTTTTAAAAAAATTTAAAAAAAATATAAATTAATATCATTCATTTCTTATGACAAAAATCTTTTTTGAAAAAAAAAAAACAATATTTCTTTAAGTACGAACTAAATGTAACCTAAGTAAATATAAAGAGAGTATGTGAGTTTGAAGTGTGATAGATAGGCGAGAACTAGGTAAGTACTGGAGCAAACTGAATGCAATAAATATTTTAAAACAAGAACAATCATTACAATATTATGATAAAAACCGACTTGAGAATTTGCAGTACTTATATTTTTTCCAAGTTTTATTATTATTGTGATATATATTACTGTAAATGTTGTTGCTAGTAGACAGTATATGCGTGTGTGGTATAATTGATTCGTGTTTACAATCTGAGAAAATTGGCAATACTATAAGCATTAACACATTTTAACACATTTTATCGTAAAATATCTGTAAAATATCATGGTGGTGGTGTGACTAATGAGACAAAACAAAAAACAATCGATCTAAATAATAATAATAAGAAGGAGGATAGTACATTATTTTGAGTATGTGTTATCTTGTCGAAAATCGTGGTATGAATCATGAAAAAACCAGGGAAAAAGTTATGATTATAGAATTAACAATATTAAAGTATATTAAAACAATATAATGCATAATAGCAAGGTAAGTATATCTGTTGGGAATAGTTTGGTGAGATAAATAAGTTAACATAAGGATGCAACTAGATTAATAAGCGAAACATACCATAATGCGTATGGCAAGGTGAAAATGATTTTGTAGTGAGTTTGTTTATCAGATTTAAGTTGTACAGATTGAGTATAATAGAATAACGGATAAAAGCATATAATGCAGACATTAGTATCTAGTATAGTGGAGTGATGTAGCAGCACAGTACTTTGTATCGTCAGTCACTAAATTAATTAAGTAATTGACGTTTTTCACGGACCAGGTCAGCAATATTATTTATTGAAATTATCTTGGAGGTATCAGTTTGTCTCAAAAGTATGCGCCCTCCGGTGGACCAATAGTGTTTATAATTATTGTCTTTAGCAATTTTTTTTGTTTGCGATAATAAAAATTTTCCTTTTTGAGTTAATTGGTCTGATACGTAAATGTGTTTGGCGGCTTGCGATAATCCTAGGTCCCTTGTATTAATTTTATTTGTCATACTGGTTGTGGATTTCCTGTAGGTTTTGAATTTGGATAGGAAGTCATCCCGCGATGTTATGGTATTGAAAGTCGCTACGATAGGTCTTGGATTTTTATCGGAGAATTTCGGTCCCAGCCTGAAGATTTTTGTTATTACAGAATGCACGTCGGTATTTTCGTAGTTGATAATTTTAGAGATTTTTTTGACAACTTCTGTATTATTTTCAATGTCGGACTCCGGAACACCTCTAATCTCGATGTTACAAATTTGGCTTAGATACTCCAATTTATCAATTTTTTCATCTTGTTTAGAAATATTTTTAAGTAGTATATTATTGCGATTTTTTTGAGCAGTTAATTCTTCGTTGACTATTTCTTGTGCCTTTTCCATAGCATTTATCCGTTTTCTTAGGTCTTCTTGTTGATCTGCCATAAATTGGATAGATTTTATTATTTCGTTATTTTGTGAGATGAGAGCTTCATATTTATTTATATATGAAACAAATTTGTCTTCCACGAATTTCATTATGGATGTTTTAAAATCTGTCAGCTCTTTTATAAATAATTGGGAGGTTAAGAGACTATTGGCGCCATCTATATTTTCAGATGTTAAGTTTTCTGTGTCGATTGATTGATTTGATAGTTCAGGTTTCGGCGGTTGAGTAAACTGTTTTGCTTGTTTGATAACAGATGGCGGTTCTTGTTCGCTGTTTGATAATATGACATTATCTGTATGCTGGGGTTTGTTATTTTTAGCATTTTTTACACATTTTTTGCATTTCCATTGCAAACTCCTGGCTCTGCGGCGTGTCGTTTCAGTAATTTCTGCACATATACGGTGGTAGTTTTTTTTACAGACCCCACAGCATATAAAGTCTGATGGATTGTCAATGTTTTTTTCGCAAACAATGCACTTTGTATTCATGATAATATTGTTTAACACGATCTTTACGTAAAAATGTGATTTATAAATGGATAATATTATTATAGGATAGTAATCGGTATCACTTTAGCGTCACTAAGATTTCTTCGAATGGGGCACTATTTGTATTTTACAAAAGTTTATTTTTTTCAGTGTGTATAGTTTGACACTTCGTGGCAGTTTTAAAATGTAGGTAAAAAACACTAAAGCAGGCCACTTCACACGATAAAAATTCGTTGGTTTGACGCGCGGTCTACAGTTTATAAAATTTGAGCACTTTAGACTTAACTCACTATTGTTTTGTTTGATGATTTTTATTAATTTTACGTAGACAAAAAAATATGTCAACACTAGACTTGGTTGAGGTAGGTATTGGAGACGAGATGACGGTATAGGTGACTGGAGACGAGACCCGGATACACTACATGACCCCATAGATAAAGGAACAATCCCAGTGGCATAATTCAGATTTGCCGAAACAAAGTTTCAAAACGAATTACAGAGCGTAACTCACACCTGGCGGGTGCGGCGAGTGGAAGCTCCATCGCGAATGGTTGCCCCGCCGAGACTAAGCGTCACAGAGGGTGCAAAGTGGGCGTGGTGGGGATTTGACAGGGGAAAACCAGGCTACACGCCGGTGTTGCAGGATTCCGCGTAGAATCATTCCTCGCGACCGCAGCACCTTCAGACATTATTTTACGGACAGCCCTAGTATTTCTGATGGCACTACTATTCAAAAATAAGGTTTAAAAAAAAGATTGATAGCTCCTTTATTGGTGATCATGGCATCGAAATGAGAAAGGGAGTTAATTTTTTTTTAATTTCAAAAATGTCCAATTAACTAGATCACCATGGAGTTCTTACTAAATATTGAAAACTTCCGATATACTCGTAGCCTTGGGGTCCATAAAGAGTTGAAAGGTTATCCACCACGTATCGGACACCCTGTGTTCATAATACATAATAAAAGTTATAAGGATAAAGTATTACCGGAAAATGGATAATATTATTAGAAATGCAACTATTTTTAGATAATTTGTTATAGAGCTGCATCAGTGTATTGGTTTCTTTTGATATTTCATTTGATTGGGGCATAACTGTTTCATTTGGCTTCTCAGTACATCTTTTTGCGAATTCTTCGATTTTAATTGTGATTTTATCAACGTACAAAATTATAACATATATTTCCGTAGCAAACTTCTTTATCACCATAGTATTTAATAATAAACTAAACAATATAAAAAGCTGAAAAATGTATTGGTCCAACGCCGTAAAGCACACCGCTATATAAGCAAACACTAACAGAAACGTAAAGTTGTTAAATATTAATATTTTTAAAGACACTGCTCCCGAAGATTTGCAGAATCGGAAAATTTTTAAATGGTTCTCGATTTCGTAAAAATTTATAATCATTTTTACTGTGTTTTCGCCTGATACAAACGATGCCATAATCAAGGCTGTACAAGCACTTAACAGTATTAATATATTGCACAGATTATCCAAAGTATACTTTAATCGATCTTTACTGGTTTTATTTGACAACAGTTTCTCATTGAAATGTGGATCCTCCATGGACATATCAATATTATATATCAGATACGTAAAATTCATACAAACACAAACCATAACACATAAAACTTTGCGAAGTTTGCCAACAGAAGTAATTTTTTTCCTATCGAAAGTGAATGAGTTAATTCCAAGTATGGAATATAAAATGTAAAGCGGTTTAAATATAATGAACACGTTGGGGTTCATTGCAATAAGTGATTCAAGAGAATCCATCAAACTTCTTTTTTTTTAAATTTAGTAAATAAATAAGTAAAATTAGTGCTTCCCCTCTAAAAGCATCGGAATAACTATTATATTATTGAAATGCTTTCAGCAGAAAAACGAACTTTTTTTAATTTAATCAAATTGTTTTTGTGTTAACTCATTTAGATAAAGTAGAGGTTACGTTATTTTTCATTCCCATTAAAATATTATTTTATGACAAATGTAAACTCAAAATAATTGCAAATTTTTCAACAAAAAACCTTTAAAATATTAATTAAACAGAGTAAAGTTAGCCTCCCAAAAAATGGGCGTACTGTACAGGGCCCGCAGATACTTAATAGTACACAACTGCTAACCCTTTACAAATCACAAATGAGCCCCACGGTTGAATTTGACAGCCACCTCTGGTATGGAGCTCCAAAGTACCTGAAAAATACCCTCGACTCTGTGCAGAAACGGGCGGTTCGTTTAATAGATTCTCCCATCTTAACAGACGGATTGCAATCTTTAGAGCACAGGCGTCGCGTGGGAATGCTATCCTTGTTCTACCGGTATTACAATGGAAGATGCTCCGAGGAACTAGCATCATTGATCCCTTCGGCACCGGTGCATAGTCGGGAAACACGCTGAACGCGTGCACAACATTTGTACACGGTTGACATTTGTCACATGAGAACGGGTCGTTTCTTCGACTCGTTCTTGTGTTCAACAGCTCGGCTGTGGAATGATTTGCCGGCCTCTGTGTTTCCTCCTTCCTACAACATGGGTCTTTTCAAGACCAATGTTCATACCTTCCTCTCCTCAAAAAGACCCTCCACACAGCATCCCAGATGACATAGGCCCTGAGGGAAATCATTTACCTCAGGGCCTCATGTGTGCAGTTAATGTAAAAAAACAAAAACAATTATATTCTTATTGTTAGCTCGTTTTGTCACTTTTTATGTGAATTCTGCCCAAGAGTCCCAAATGTTCCCAACCGGAGCCAGTGAGACCATGGCATCCCCGATTGGGATATGTTGTATGGCTGAAAGTAGTGGAGAGGGGAAGGATATGAGGAAAAGAAGGTGGGGAAGTGCTCGATTTTTTTTTCATTAACTCCACACAGGAGGTTTTGAGGAAAAAAAATTCCCTCAGGGTCTATGTCATCTGAGATGCTGTGTGGAGGGTCGTTTTGAGGAGAGGAAGGTCTAAGGATATTCTACACACACGATTAAGGTCTTGAAGAAACCTATGATGAAGAAGTGACCCGTTCTCATGTGACAAATGTCAACCGTGTACATATGTTTGACGTGTTTCCCGACAATGCGCTGGTGCCGAAGGGATCAATGACTCTGACATCTTCGATTGAAATACCGGTAGAACAAGGATAGCATTCCCACCCGACTATTCAGATCTGATCACCAACACGGCTAAAGCCAATTTTATTTTTTTTTAATTTTTATTTTTCCCATATTTTACAATTTATATTTACATATTTTGAAAATCATAAACAATAATGTGGGAACCCACTAAGGCGCAGCCTGTGCGTGGGTAATGTAGTTAATATAAGTTTTATTTAGTACCTAGAAAAAAATAAACAGGGGTATATAAAGCAAAAACAAAAATTGTTTAAACAGTTTGTACAAAAAGTGTATACAATAGTGTACGGTTAAATACGTGTAAAGTGTAATAAATGATATACATTGTAATAATAGGTGTAAATTTTGTGAGAAAAGTGATATAAAACTAAATAAATAGAGTTTTTAGAAACATAAAGTGAAATAAAACTAAATAAATAGAGTTTTTTCATCTGTATGGTTAAGCCATAATTTTAACTCTTTTATGAAATGCGGAAGTTTAGTTGCAACTTGAATATGTTTTGGTAAACTATTGAAGGTACGAGGTCCAATAAAGCTACTGTGAGTTTGCATTTGTTTTGTATGTATTTGGGGGGTATAGAATACATTATTATTTCTAATGTTGATCTGTTTACATTTTTATCGAATTTGTTTACGTTTTTAAAGATATATTTCATAGTTTGCAGTATAAATAGTTTACGGAGACTGAATAGTTTAGAATCTTTGTATAAAGGATCTGTCGAAAATGTTTTAATTCTATTATACATAACTTTGATAATATAATTTTGAGTTGTTTGTAAAGGTTTTCAAGCATTGTTTTCAATTCTGAACAGTCTTACAACAGTGCGATACTAGTATCTTCCACATCTGGAACGTACCGCTAAAACACTTATATGTATTATTTTTAATGAGTAACTAGTGATACGTTACTGTAAAAACCCGTACTACCGTAAATCCTAAGATTTTAAAGTAAATCCTAAGATTTATCAACTTTTAATGTTGGTACATCTTAGGAATTACTGGTAAACCCTAAGATATACCAATTGACGGACTTTTACAGTAACAAATATAATACAAATTAATCAGTCAACCCACGCCGGAAGGATTGGGGAAAAGCCGAAAAAGTCTGAATTTGTTGTTGTATCCAAAATGACTTTGGCATTGGAATGTGATTTTTAATTATTGCTTCCTGGAAGAATTCTGATTATGGACACCGTCGAAGACCTTCCTATAGTGGAATAATTACATAACACCGAACTTACAACTTATTGTTTTTTTTTTTTACATTCACATTGTAATTTAAGAACTTATGATATAATATAGCATTTAAAAAATGTACACTACTCTTCCAGACACAAGCTAATGCTTCCATGGAAGAGTGGTATTAATTAAGATATTTGAACATGAATGTACGCAAATTATTACATAATCTTAATGTACATTATATTTTATATGCTAAAATAAAAAAAAAATAAATAAAAAATAAAATAAAATAAAAGTGGAGATTTGGTCATTAACAAAAATCTCTCTTTCTCTCGTGTAATGAATTTCAAACCATTATGATTTGTCTTCTCGTTATTTGTTTTTGGGGTGTTATGCCGTGTTGCGCTACCTCCTTCTTAAGCCAACGTTTACGCCATTATTATTTGTTTTAAATATGTTATTTTTTAAAATATTCTTTCTTGTATTGTTTGAAAAACTAAATTTCCCATATGTAAATATGGGAAATTTAGTTTTTCTTTTTATTTGCCTTATTAAAAGTTTTCTTTCTATAATTTTGGAATGCTTTATTTAAAAGAGTAGTTGATTTGAAACCCTCCTTTCCGGTCAACGGAACCGTTCCACAATAACCTAAGAGTGTCTCATGCGCTCTATTCACACTACGTGACATTATACGCCCAAAGTAATGGAGGTGTTTTTATTTTATTTTTTATTTATTAAAAAGCCTATTGTGCTCGTGTGTTCTCTGGGAGAGAGAGAGAGAGAGAGAGAGAGATTTTAACTCGGGAAATCGAATTTGCTCTCTCGTGTGTGGGTCGTCCACAAAAATGTTATAATTAATTAATTCGTAAAGTGGAATTTTTTCTTAGTTTTTACTTTCTTTATGAATCTAGTTTTCAATTTGAATCGTTTCCGGTTTGCTTGCTTGACTTCGGATGTGAGTTATGTTCGTTATTTTGTATTGAGAAATGTTGTACATTTCTTTAACTTGTGAAACCATCGATCAATAAAGTCCTTGGTCGAAGTGTGAAACACATTAACTTTTAAGGGTGAATTACTTATTTTAAAAAACTGTCAAAATAGTAATTTATGTTGTTTAAGTTTTTGTGGTCAATCATATAAACGTCCATTATACCATAAACAGCATTAGTTGGAAGTTATGTTTGCTTTATCGAATATCTGATAATAAGAGTATTTGACATTACTTTTTCAAATATAGCACACTATTTTGTCTTCTTGCGATAAATACAAATGTTCATAGAACGTATAACACATTTTTCCTATTTAATTAATACTATTATACTTTTAGGTTTTACGTAGTAATTACTTAGTATGATGCTTAATATTAAAATTCTAATTATTATAAACTAGAAATAATTATAATGTTTATGAATACAGTGTAGTAAAGTAATTTCCAGGTATTCGATCTAGGTATTTGTATACAATATTATTTGCTTTCATGTTCTACGAGGTAGAATGATTTAACTTCTGATTTGATTTTTAAATAAGATGTCTCATTTTTTATATTTTCAGGTAATGCTTTAAATATTTCCGGAATTTTATGACTCTTTGTTCTATCACCGTATACATTTTAACATTTATTAATATTAAACATTTGTGCTTCTCTATGCCCAGTAGGGTAGTTGCGGTTTATAGGTTTTTGAATTCTGTATTCCAGAATTCATCTAGCGTTAATTGGTAATCTACCTTACTGTGGACATTACACAAGGAGAAATTTTTTTTATAATCGCCTTCACATAATTGAACTTTTTTTTGCCTGATTTCAATTTTAGGAAACGAATTTGTAATTGTTCTATTTTATTTAAGTACGTTTTGTACGTTAATCGGTAACTAGTTACAAAACAATTATAGGATACGAAATAACTATTCCGTATCCTATAATTGATTCTGCTAATTCGATGTATATAAAGTATAATATATTTTTATTAACAAAGTTTTTTAGGTGATAAAATTTCCCTAATATAAATCTTAATCTATTAAATACATTTTCAATATGATTTGACCAGTTAAAATTGATATCTATTGTATGACCAAGGTATTTATATATTTGGGCAATTACACTGCTGGGATTGGTTTTTTGTGTACAAACAATCATATGAATGACTTTTTATATGCAATTCCCTATCCTGACAACTTGCATATGGTGAGTGTATAAGCATATATTTGTTTTTTTTTTTGCGTTAATAATAATGCCATTGTCGTAGGACCATTTAATTATATTATTTAGGTCTGCTTGTAAAATTTCCACAAATTTTGTGGATTGTTGTCAGCACATATAATTTTTTTTGTATTTTTATTTTATTGAAAAAATACATACGTATACAGATTCGTAGTAAAACATTTGATTGTTAAAACTAATAACATATATAATTTTTTTTTAATGAAACAACCCAATTCAAAAGAGAAAACATTTCTCGTGCTTGAATTTTGGAGTGCCATTGTAAAATGCATAGGTACACAGAGTATGTTATTACAAGTACTTATATTAATAAAATATATATTCATGAAGACAAGTGGACATAATGAACTAGAAGTAAATTAGAGTTAAAATTGGAATAAGATGCAATATATGATAATACAGGCATAGATATATTAGAAATAAAAATAATATTATTGTATTTATTCAATATGTACGTAGATTGTAAGTAGGTAGTAGGTTCATATCGTTGGTTAAGAAAACATTGATATTTGAAATGGATGGGCTGACAGTATTGTCAGAGTAGGTACATATAATAAAGTTGTAACAATTTGGTGCCTGCAAATAATGCGTATGTACTTTGCTTTCAATTTCATATGGTGATGAAATATTTTTAGAGAATATGTTCTAGTTTATTTTTTTGTTGTTGTTATTATTGTGATGATGAATTTAAAACTTATAATTAGTGTCAATAATGCAAGTATCGTCTGCAAACATGTAATATTTACAACGTTTTATTACGTTTGGTTTACCAAACAGTTTACTGTTTAATTGCATTATATAACATGTCGGCCCCGATATCGGCCCTGTTGCTACTCCAGTGTTTGCTAACATATCATCACTCAAAATTCCGAAAATTTTAACTTTAATTTTTCTGTTTAACAGATAATTTTTAAACAAATTGTTTAAAGGACCTCTAATACCACATTCCTCCATTGCTCTTAATAATGTTTCATGGTCCAATGTGTCAAAGGCCTTTTTAAAGTCTATAAAAATTATACCAACATAATATTTTTCATTTAAATGACAATTTATATGGTCAGTGAATTTAGAAAGTAATTGTGTAGTACTTTCATATTTTTGAAATCCGCACTGTATGGGATTTATGGTTCTATTCTTTTCTATAAAAAATTGTATTTGGTTAAAGTTAGCTCTTTCAATAATTTTATCAATACACGAGAGCATCGATAATTGTCGTTAGTTTGTGAAAACTTTGTGGTTTCGTGATTTATATAATATAGGTCTGATGATGGATGTTTTAAGTTCGTCCGGCATGATGCTTTTACTTTCACAAGGGTTCATTAATTTAGTCATTATTGGGATTATATTATCAGCAATTTACTTCAGGTCTTTAATTCTTATTTGGTCATTGCCTTCTGATTTTTTAACATCCATATCATTAATTATTTTTTTAACATCTTTTTATGATACAGGTCTAACACCCGTATTCAGAGGTTGGTTGGCTCAGCTTGTGAAGATCTCCCGCAACAATCTGGGATCATATATATATCGTATATAGCCCCTCCGTTGCCTCTATAGTAGCGTCCACCTATAGGGGCTACAGACAAATAATAAATGTTGCTGGCCGAAGGGGATTGTTGAAAAAAGATTAGGGAAAAAGTGTAGGTTTATGGTTAAGATGTCCCTGTGTGACCTTTCTCATTCATCGCCGTCCCAATACCCCTTCCGCCTTCCTTTCCCCTCCCGCCTTCTTCCCACCGCTCTTCCGCTTCCAACTTCGCGGGCGTGCGCACAACAAATCTCCAAAGTTTCATCGCAAAAGTATATGAAATAATTGCATAATGCCAGAGCTCACTATTATATATAGAAACCATTGCGGGCATGCGCACATCAAATTGAGTGAACTAAATCAAAAGTGCCTAATTATTCTAAACTGGATATCGCGCGCCAAACCAGCGTATTTACATCTCTAGAAGTGGATTCTTTAGCGCATAAAACTCATCGTAACACCTCCACAACTGTCACTTGCTCACTTGCATCAAAATAATAATAAATAAATATTAAAAAAAACAGTGAACTGAATCAAAAGTGCCTAAATATTCTAAACTGGATATCGCGCGCCAAACCAGCGTATTTTCATCGCTAGAAGTGAATTTTTTAGTGCACAAAACTCATCGTAATACCTCCACAACTGTCATTTGCTCTAAAACGTACCGGCTATCATTAACAAACATAAAGTGAAACTTACACAGTGGTAGTGGTGCTCCTCATCAATAACTCAAACAAATATCAACCATAAGTGGTTTCCCTCTTATGAGAGCCTGAAGCAAAAAACCTCTACCATGTTTACAAAATGCTTTACCTGCGGAAAAAACATCGAAAACCCATCAAATTGTATTTCGTGCTGTACCTGCGAAGGCAACTTCCATCTCGCCTGTGCGGAAATCTCTGAAACATCTCGGCGCAGCGCTAGAAGCACTCAGTGGAAGTGTAAAAACTGCTTAACACAGATAAAAAATCTCAAGCCATCGAATAAATCAATTAAAAACGATGATGTGACATCTATTGTCAAACAACCAAAACAGCTACCCCAACCACAGATACTGGAAAGTGACCTGCCCAATAACACAGAAAATATCATAACCGAAAACACAGATGGCGGTAATAACCAAAACAAAAAATGCAGCATCTTAACTTCTGAAATATTTACATCGGAATTACAAACATTCAAAACAGATGTATTGAAATTTGTTGAGCAAAAATTCGATTCGTATCTAAATAAATATGAAGCAATCGTCCTACAGAACAATGAAATCATCAAATCCATACAATTCATTGCTGACCAACAACAAGATATGAAAAAACGTCTAGATATCATCGAAAAATCAAATGATAAAGTCAACTCTGAAGTAATCGAACTAAAAAATCAGTATGCTGTCTTACAAAATATAATCTCTAAACAAGATGAAAAAATTGATCGACTGGAGTACCAAAGCCTTCTCTGCAACATCGAAATTAGAGGAGTTCCCGAAACAACCGCTGAAAACAACTTGGAAATAATGAAGAAAATATCAAATATTATCAACTACAATAATACTTCCACTCCTCTGCAAACCGAAATCACAAAAATCTTCAGGCTGGGACAAAAAACATCCGATAAAACCACGAGATCCATTATAGCTACATTCATAAACACTCAAGCACGAGACGTCTGGTTAGACAAAATCAAAACATATATGAAATCCACTAACAGCAACTCGAACAAGCTTAACACAGCAGATCTAGGATACTCGCAGGAAAGAAATCGAATCTACATTTCGGAACACTTAACTCCAAAATGCAAATTTCTACTGGCCCAGACAAAAAAATTTGCTAGAGATCATCACTTCAAATATACATGGGTGAAATCAGGTCGTATTTTACTCAGGCAGACCGATGACTCGAATATAATAACAATCCGCAATGACATAGATATCGCACGAGTAAAACGCCAAATAATATGACTAAGGACACAAAGTATGCCTAACTCTAACTCTAATCACCAGCTACTCCATTATAGTATAATGAAAAATAAAAATCTCATTATCATATTTTCTCATCACCCACTCTACTTCTTTAATGCACATTATAGTAAAATTGATATTATTTGTACCACTTATAATTCTGCAGGTTTAATTATTATGATATGTTCTAAAGAGATATCAAATTTTTCCTCTACATATGAGAATCCACACCTAATAAATATGCTTGTATTATGTTTCCCCACTATGCAGCCGTACTCACTCCCAAGTATTGATATACTATATCTTATTATCCACCCAAATCATATCTTAATTAATAATATTATTCCTATCTTGCCTATCATAAATTCCATTACTATAATAAGTATGACACGTATTTGTAACTTTTTAAATCCAACGTACCCCGAATTATTTTTTCCTAGCTTTGCCAACACTGTAAACTTCTTTATTTATACCTTTTTCATTATATACAAATTCACAAAAACAGCATATAGAAGCCACAATACTTACATATTTTCAAAATATTACATATTGAAAAGATTTTTCCATTACAACAATCCTTACCTAAACTTCACTTATAATCTTGAAATAACAAAGTATACACTACTTACTATTGCTATTAACTCTCAGTATCAGAAAATTATCACTTATATCAATATAAATGTCATTGGAATCTGGAACTGTATCATAACTATGAACATATATTGGAAAAAATTCTCATTACAACTACCGCTTTTAAAAACCTGTGGTACCACTTACTCAAACAATTTCTATCATCTTAACATCCTCATTCATAAATACAAAATTAGTATAATTATATCCACAAGTGAAACTAACCTTTTGCATCTCATTGTTTATAACCACAACAAATTACATGCATTCCACATACCTTCAACACCAACGCTGAAGGATTGTATCCTTACTTGTCTGATTCCACTTATACATGTAATCCATTCCATTCTTATAATCATATTAATAACCTGCTATGATTCCTATTCTTGCTTCATATATAAAGTTATAATCATACATACAAATTTCATACTTTCAATGCACTTAATATACTTTATGATTGTAGATCTCCTATGTATTTTTACTTGTCTAATTATTGTTATTCTTTCAAACACAGAAGACACTATGCACCTGCAAAGACACATAACGAATAATAAATGTCTTGGTATTACAATATACTTATACATTAACCTATCTTACCCAGTCGTTGATGAACTCAAACACCCACCATACACAGATGCCCATAATGGACCCAATTAACCCAATTGATAACTTTCTTAATATCACGGCACATACGACAAACAACACAAATGCATTAAAAAAATTTATCTCCAAACCAGAAGCTCTAAGAGTATTTGCCATGAATATCCGTAGCCTCAACAAAAACTTTGATAACCTACTTGTTCAACTTACTGACATAGGAAATGAATTTGACATCATTGTTCTGTCAGAGTGCTGGATTAACGTTAATTACATCCCGAAATTATTAAACAACTACTCTGTGTACAACACGTCTCAGCACAGGTCCCAATCCGATGGGGTCATAGTTTATGTCAAGTCTAACCTAAAACATGCAGTATCCGAAATTTCAGTCGACCATGCAAATTGTCTTAATATCTCAATCGATAACTTAAATATACTCGCAATATACCGCTCCCCAAAGTCCAACAATGTCACCCCTTTTCTCTACTCTCTCGAAAAAAATATCGATGAAAAAACTAAGGATCTCATCATAATCGGTGACATAAATATAGACATCCTAAATGAATCCAGCCCCCACGCTACAAATTACCTAAACCTAATGGCACTACATGGAGTTATACCACACATCAACACACCTACACGAGTCACCCTCACTACTAAGACATGCATAGATCATATTATGGTTAGATCAAAGCGAACCGCTAAATCAGCTGTATTCGAATCCACTGTAACTGACCATTACTCAACCATTCTCGAACTACACAACTCAAAATCTACTCCCCCTAAGTCCAGTAATCCTTCCCATAAAACTGTTAATATGGTTCATTTGATAAAGTATGTTGAATAAGAAAAATGGGAATCTACCCTGCTTTCTGAAAATGTCAACGACGCTCTTGAAAATTTCTCTGCATCACTAACTGCCCACATTAACCACGCTACTTTCCCCATTATAATGGCATCGAACAAAAAAAAGAAACTAAAACCATGGATTACAAATGGCCTTATCTTCTGTATACGTAAAAGAGACAGACTCCATAAACAATTCGTAAACAACCCAGACCCTCAACTCTTGCGCTTCTATAAAAAATATCGTAACATTTGCAATAATCTCATAACAATAACCAAACAAAACTATTACACAAAAAAAAATTGAAGAATCGGGATATGACAGTAAAATAATCTGGAACGTAGTCAATGACATCTCAGAAAACAATAAAACCTCATTCAAAATGCAATCACTCGCCATAAATGGGAAAAATATCCAAGTCCATGATGACCCAAAAACCTTAGCTGATCATGCCAACCATTTTTTCAGTAACATCGGCACGAACTTAGCCAACAAAATTCTAAAAGCAACAAACAAAACACAAAATCTCTTAACCTCACGGGTAAGACAACAGAGCTCTTTGCACCCGGAACTAATCCTAGCCCCTACCTCCAATAAAGAAATAGTTGACACAATACTCACCATTAAAACAAACAGTGCTGCTGGTAATGACAATATTTCTCCTTATATAATAAAACACATAGTTCACTTTATTACAATGCCGTTAAAACATATCGTTAACCTAAGCTTTAAAAGCGGTTCTTTCCCACACCGACTAAAACATGCAACAGTTATCCCAATCTATAAAGGTGGCGATAAAACAAATATTGAAAACTATAGACCCATTTCTTTGCTAAGTGTCCTGTCAAAAATCATTTAAAAAATTGTTAAAAGTAGACTTGTCTCCCATCTTGAAACCCAGAAGTTTCTCTCGCCTAATCAGTTTGGCTTTCAAAATAATTTAAATACAGAATCTGCAATCTTAGACTTGACGAATAAGATCACTAACAGCCTGGACGAAGGTGATTCCTGCCTAGCCATATTCCTAGACTTAGCCAAAGCATTTGACACGGTTTCCCACCCCATACTTCTAGAAAGACTATTTCAAATAGGCATCCGAGGTAGAACTCTTAACTGGTTCTCATCATACCTAACCGACAGATCGCAAGCTGTGAAAATTAACAACATAACAAGTAACCCCTTACCAATCCACTTCGGAGTCCCACAAGGAAGTGTTCTAGGCCCTATTCTGTTCCTCATCTACATCAACAATCTCTGTAACCTTCCCATAACCGGGAATCTAATATCTTTTGCAGATGACACTGTACTGATAACTAGACACAAAACCTGGAAAGGAGCATTCGACATAGCTCAAAACGACATACGCCAGATAAAGAAATGGTTAGATGATAATCTCCTAACCCTTAATGCTGGAAAAACAAAATTCTTAACCTTCAGTCTTTCTGCTGCAACCCAACCTACCAACAATCAGAATATAATAATTCACTCCTGTCTAAGAACTTGCACTTCCTGTAATTGCCCAAACTTGGAACACGCCACCCACATAAAATATCTGGGGGTCATCATTGATCAACACCTCCGTTGGGATCAGCACTTGGCCAGTCTAACCACACGCATCCGCAAACTCTCTTATGTCTTCCGAACCCTAAGAAATATCCTTACTACCTCAACTCTTAAAACTGTTTACTACGCTCTCTGCCAATCTCTATTAGCATACGGCATTATAACTTGGGGTGGCTGTGCACAATCTATCATCGAACCTCTACTAAAAGCCCAAAAAAATGGTAATACGTGTCATTAACAAGCGACCGACAAGATACCCCTCCAAACGACTCCTCATCGAGTATAACGTCTTAAACATACGGCAACTCCATTTAAAATTTATGCTAATACATTTCCTGTTCAAATACAAAAACAAAACTCTCTTACAACACAACTACACCACCAGAACAATAACCAACAGACACTACAATGTACCTACACTACACACCACGTCAGCTCAAAGACAATTTATCTTCCTAGCTCCTAAAATCTTTAACCTTATCCCTGAAAACTTAAAAACGTTGAGTCAACCCCATTCCTTTAAAAACAAATTACGAAATGGATCCTTACACATGGGATACATTACAATTTTAACACCCATTCACTCTACACTCTATCGATTTAATCACTTTTCAGACAAAACATAATATATCTCTATTTTCTAAATTAGCGGCATGTATGTACAAGATTATTTAGTATGATCTATATCTAACAACTCCTCAAATTTCTCATTTTATAATAATTCTCTAACTTCTCCATCTTCTTCTTGTAACCCAATCTAACTATAAGTATATCATTTTCTTACTATAGAGCAGGCAAAACATAAAATATCTTTATTTACTATCTAAGCAGCATTATATGTATAAGACTGATTACTGTGAACTATATATATATATATCAATAATTCCTTAATTTACTAAAAATTTCAATCTATACTAACGAATGTATATCCACTAACTGTAAACTTCACCCGCCATAACACAGGGTCATCCCTAGCATGGAGGGTGAAATATCACAAAAAACTGTTGATAATTCATGTATTAAATAAAAATAAAAAAAATTTAAAAAAAATCACCAAAGTTTCATCGCAATCGGATGAACGGTGTAGGAACGCATAAGGGACACACAAAGAAACATAATTTTTTAATTAACGTGATTTATTTTATTAAATAAATTGGACCGTATTACCAATCTAGTGACTAATAACTCTTTGAAAATAATATCAATTAAAAAAAAAATCAAATTAGAAAATAATCAATTCCATTAACGAATAACATTCAATTAGAAGATGGATTAAACATTTTTTTATAATGAATGTTTTTTATGTTGGATGACCGTATTACCAATCTAGTGACTAATAACTCTTTGAAAATAATATCAATTAAAAAAAAAATCAAATTAGAAAATAATTAATTCGATTAACGAATAACATTCAATTAGAAGATGGATTAAACATTTTTTTATAATGAATGTTTTTTATGTTGGATGTCTATTAGACGATGGCCATATTATTACATATTTCCTTTCCAGACGAACAAGTCCACACAATACTTACAACTTTTTTTGTAATTTTAATGGGATGTGCCAATTAAAGCATAGTACAAAATCGTTTAAAATATTTATACCACTTTATATTTTATACTCTACAGTGGGAATAAGCTCAATCAAATTCGATGGAAAAAAGTGTATTCCTGTTGGTTTTCTTAAAAAAATTTTGTGTATTCTGGTTTGCACTTATACCATGTTTGGTATATATTCCACCTTTAATGATCTGATAACAAATAAAAAAGGTGATGAACTGCTCAGAATTGCTTTGGATTCTTCGTGTGATACAGTGGTACAAGGATGTTTTATTTTAGTTTGGATGACATCATCGTTTGTGTATGGCAAAAACACCGTTAAAATGTATCTTAATTATTCCAAAATCGAGAGCCATTTAAAAATAATTCAAAAGTGGACTCCTTTAGAAGCACCGTACCTAAAAATAATATTATTTCACTTTATTACTCTCTTATTAATATTTATGAATAACATAATTAGCATCTTGGTATTCGAATTGCCATTTCACACCGTTGTTATAATTATGCAAGCTTGTATATGTATTTTAACAATACAAAAATTTTGTACGGAAATTTA
This sequence comes from Limnephilus rhombicus, assembly GCA_929108145.2. NCBI lineage: Eukaryota > Metazoa > Arthropoda > Insecta > Trichoptera > Limnephilidae > Limnephilus > Limnephilus rhombicus. The sequence goes on along the minus strand of OV815284.1, from coordinate 33,144,387 downwards.
TGTCATAATATTATACATAGACAAAATGACAATTGAGATAAAAGGATTTTTAAGAAGATATACTGACAAATCAATAGAAGCAGAAAATTTAGACAAATCGTTCAGTATATCTAACGAAACTAATACACTGATGCAGCTCTACAGCAAATTATCTGAAAATTGTGGCATTTCTACCAATATTATTCGTTTTCCGGTAATTTATTAACAATTTCTCTTTCTAACAACCATTTGATTATTCAAATTTTTATGCGTTTAAAACATTTGAATTTTTCAGCTTATTATATTTTTAATGGCTATTTTTACGATGCTCGCTTTGTACACGAGCCTAGATATACACCCTGGTCAAAAAGTACGTGCCTTCGCCGACGTAAGTAATTACATACCCATCTTTTGCGTGTAATCAATACTTAAGTCAATCATTCATATTTATTCCATGATTATTTCGTAATAAAGTCCATTGTATGCACCTACACATCTTCATTATTTACTTTTACTCAAATTGTACCACGCCCCCCCCCCCGCTCTCCGTACATATAAATCGATATTTTACTGCAAACACTGCATAACTACCAAAGGCACTACAAAAATGGGTTAGTTAAACAATTAGGTTACAAATGACGTTCCGCATATCTGCTAAAAATGTCTGATTGATGTCAGCTAACTAGTGTTGAGTATTTTGTTGAGGTATTTACAAGCGCTGATTAACTTTCTTCTTTATCAACAATTTAAAACAAATGCCTTGTTTTTAAGTGAACAAAGGCATTTCATTACAATAAATTTAAATATGACCAATTTGACGAAAACAAAAAAAAAGATTTCTTTTGAGGATATGTAGAAGAAAAAAACCTTTAAATCGCACTTCCGCATAAATTGTCAATTTTTCATTTATTCAGCCTTTTCAGAACAATGACGAAATTTGGAGCATGTTCTCGGATAATACATACTCTCAGTATAACCTTGGTGAAATACCACCTTTCAGAATCACTTGAAATGACTTCGTCCGTATTTGGTGATGATATCTGAATATCCAAATATTTCCCCTCTTTCTTTTTCGGCAATTCCTTTTCCTTGCCCACCCCTTCAGCCTCACAACATACCCCAATCAGGGATGTCATAGTCCCACTGTATAGTAATGTAGACGTCATTTCGCTGTCCGATGATAACTTTCAATTAAACGCAAAAAAAATACATCACGTCACCACCGAGAAGAGCCTAGCGGGTCACGTGATACATTCTCCGTCTCGTTCCAGCAGCACTGTACAGACGAGATAGAGTGCGTGTCACTTGATCCGTTGCGATGTTTGGCAGTGTGATATTGGCGACCGGCGATCGAAAAAAATTATGTGGTTTTAAATTGAAAAAATATTATCGGACATCAAAATAACATCTACCTAGATTTTTTTAATATCAAATAAGCTCAGGAATCGCTCGTTAAAATCCTTTCGGTACGTGCTGATACACCATGTTTAAAATATTAAATTCTTTCTGTGGGCCCTGAGGTTTTATTCCAATTAACAAAAATTTTAGTCTATTTACATGAAATTCAACATGACGTCTAACTGCTTCTACACAATAACCCCATTTGTAGTAGGTGAAATGCTACAGGGAGCCATAGATAAACTGAAGATCACTCTTACCAAAGGATGCCTTTACACAAACCCAGGTAGGTCACTATCTGTTAAATTTTTGCCGCAACTTATTAATAGGACCTTAACTCGCCAAATTATTTATCAATGCCATATCGACCAAAAAAATATTTTTAATAAACTTACCTATGCAGACGTTCAAAAGAAGAAATAAAAAAGTACGTGTCGATTTGTTGGTCATGGGTCTCCAACTAATTCTGAAAATGTTTCAATAAAATATTCGTAACAATAGACAAGTGAATTAGATTTTTCTAACGAAGGGAAAACGGTTTGAATATCACTTAATATACAATATTTTTATCATCCCGCGTTGGCTATACGCTCTGGTTGAATAATTACTTATTATATGGATGTTGCACTATTCTGCGTTGGCTATAACCTATGGTTGAATAATTGTGTAATATTATGAAGATGTTTTATCATCGTTCGTTGGCTATAAGCTACGGCGGAAGAATTACATATTATGTGGATGTTGTACCATTCTGCATTAGCTATAAGCTATGGTTGAATAATTGTATTTTTTGTTTTATTTATGTGTTGTTATTTACTTTTACCCTAACCTATTATTTGTTAAATTTCTTTTCTTATTTCAAAAATATTTAATATATTGCATTGCACTACCTCTGCATACATTCTGGGAAAAACTATTATTATTATAATAAGGATGTTTTATCACCCTTTGGAACTGGCAGAGAAAGGATGAAAGTGCGCTATAAGCTGAATACATTGAAGAATTACACATTATGTGAATGTTTTACCATCCTGCATTGGCTGTAAGCCATAGTTGAAGAATTACATATTATGGGAATGTTGTACCATTCTTCATTGACTATAATCTATGGTTGAATAATTACACATTATATGGATGTTTTACCATCCTGTATTGGCGACAAACTATGTTTGAAGAATTACATATTATTTGGATGTCTGAAAACAATAACGAATAAAAATTATTTAATTTCACTCAATTTTTCACAGCAACAATGTTGGACAGTTTTATATTGGAGGAGCGTTTTCACAAAGAGGAATGGCTATCCCTCACGGATTTAAAAAAAAATTCTTGTTCTATATTCCGTAAAAAATGAAATTGGTATGCATGCATGGGTACCGCCGCCCTTTTCTGTTTTGTCAAAATTCGCAATTTTCGACTTCTTTTTTAATAAAGACCGCTTTTCACTAATGTATTGAGTATTATTTTTATTCATCGTTTCAGACTAAAAATTATCATAAAATATTGACCACTTAAAACTGTTTCATGAAAAAAATAGTTTTTTATAAGGTTAGCTGGTACCCGGCATGCGTTGCTATACCATTTAATAAAGAAATTGTTTCTCCCTGCGTGTCCTTTCCCATTCGTCCCGTTCCCCTTCCGCCTCCCCTTCCTTTCTCGCGTCCTTACTCCACTCCCCCCCTTCCCCCATCCCGTGAAACCCCTTCCCAATTTCCCCTCCCAGGTTCCCCTCTACCCTCCCTGGTTTCCCTCTCTCCCTCCCGTGATCCCCCTACCATAGTTCCCCTCCCCCCTCCAGCATCCCATACATCATTTCCTCAGCAGTTTTAAAACAGCTCGCGTGCCACCTGTTGCAATTTTTTTAATACAAATTTCATAATGCCAGAGCTCACCAGTAGTTTTATACAAACCTTGTCCTGACAATAATGAACACACAAAAAAAAGAATTATCCAATTTGGTGCAGTCGTTCGGAAGTTAAGCGCGTACAAACATTTCGGCGATCCATTTTTATTTATATATATATATAAATGAAAATCCTCGCCTATAAATAAAAAGATCGCCGAAATGTATGTACGCGCATAACTTCCGAACGACTGCACCAAATTGGATAATTCTTTTTTTTATGTGTTCATTATTGTCAGGACAAGCTTTGTATAAAACTACTGGTGAGCTCTGGCATATATATATATATATATAAATAGATATATAGATATATATAGAAATAGAAGATAGAAGATAGATTATTATATATTTATTTGTAGCTTTATATTATAAAAGTATACAATATTTATTTGTAAATATTTCTCATTTTGAAAACGCTCCTCAATTAATGTTGATTGATGACTGATGAGTGATATCGAAAAACAAAATTTTATTTCTCTTGTATTGTTTCATAGTGCTTTTATTCAATCGAAGTATTATGTATGTACCAAACTTAAACTTATTGTTGTAGCCTTATTCCACTTCTAGGTACTCCAGAATACAAACAGTTCTTAAAATTCAGACAGCTGACTCAAGACAAGCCGATGAGAATGTCAGCGTGCAAATTAGTTGACCTAAACCACGCATTTATAATTTCTTTTGCTGGGCTTTTAGCATCATACACGGTAATATTAGATCAGATGAGATCGTTACCAGTATGTACAGTCTAATTGTGTATATTTCATATTTACGTGATTATTATAAGATTATTTCTTTTTAATAAATAAATTGTGTCTTTTACATATTTGGACCGCATTACCCATCGATTTTTCTTTTTTTTAACAATAACTCCATATAAGAGGCACTACAGTAAGCAATTTATGCATATCTAACTCCATATAAGAGGCCCTACAGTAAGTAATTTATGCATATCTAACTCCATATAAGAGGCCCTACACTAAGTAATTTATGCATATCTAACTCCATATAAGAGGCCCTACAGTAAGTAATTTATGCATATCTAACTCCATATAAGAGGCCCTACAGTAAGTAATTTATGCATATCTAACTCCATATAAGAGGCCTTACAGTAAGTAATTTATGCATATCTAACTCCATATAAGAGGCCCTACAGTAAGTAATTTATGCATATCTAACTCCATGTAAGAGGCCCTACAGTAAGTAATTTATACATATCTAACTCCATATAAGAGGCCCTACAGTAAGTAATTTATGCATATCTAACTCCATATAAGAGGCCCTACAGTAAGTAATTTATGCATATCTAACTCCATATAAGAGCCCCTACAGTAAGTAATTTATGCATATCTAACTCCATATAAGAGGCCCAACAGTAAGTAATTTATACATATCTAACTCCATATAAGACGCCCTACAGTAAGTTATTTATGCATATCTAACTCCATATAAGAGGCCCTACAGTAAGTAATTTATGCATATCGAACTCCATGTAAGAGGCCCTACAGTAAGTAATTTATGCATATCTCTTGCGTGTACCTAATAATACTAGTGATTAACACTAAAAAGACCGGGTACTGCTCCATACCTATAAAGACCACAACCGTCATTTTGAAGGCTGATCACTTTTTTCAAATTGGGAGGCGGATATGGGTACCGCTGCCCCGGGAACCATTTATTGGATAACCAACACCTCTGCCGTAGAACACTCCAAGTGGTTCGCTACGTTTAGTGACTTAGCAGGGGTGTCCGGGATCATCGGGTGAGGTTTGTCTGGGTCTAGGTTGCGAGTACGTTTTCCCACCTACTACGTAGCAGACCGGATCGGGAGACACTGGTTGAGGGAGACCTTAGGTGGTCCTCTCCCGCAGGACCTTTCTCGTCCCGTCGCCTTGCCCCGCAGTGGGAGGGATGGATTCATTCGTCCGTCACTCCTGGATACATTAACGTATTTTTCCTCTCCACCTCTCACACTTTTTTCCTTCCCAGAACTTCTTCTCCATCCTTTCCCTAAGAACACAAATGCACACAGCATCCCCAAAGATGACAAAGGCCCGGAGGGTTTTTTCCTCGGAGCTTCCTGAAAAAAAAACATGTGAGTGCAAAATGTTGTAATTTAGTACACGTGTGTTATGTTTGTACAAAATCGAATTGTTACGTTTTTTATAAAATCAAATGCACTCGGGTTTCTTCCAATAAGGAACTCCAGTGAAAAATATTATGGCTTTAAAAAAATATGTTCATATAGACCAATAAACGCTGATTCTGAATATATGAGTTTTATTTCATAATATTAAACGCAGAGTTTTTAAAAAATTATTAAAAAGTGCATTTTTAAACCTCTCCTCAAAACACAGCATTAAGTTGGCATTACTGAAATGGTGAGTGGTGACGTCACTGCTAACCTGTCACCTGGTGATAGTGTGTATTGTATTGTATTGACATTTGAAATGACTTGAAGTGCACACGTATGCAATTCAACATTTCGTGTTTTTAGTTTATTTTCATACTGTTTATAGAGATTTAGATAAATAATAGTTATTGTGTTTATTGAAACATAATTTAGGCCCTCAACAATTTACGAAAAGGGCTATATTTGCGGATAATCTGCAATAAATTTTGCCTATTTGAGGTTAAAGTCGTGTCATATTTGACATTTGGTTTATGTATTTTCAAATTGTTTTTAGTATTAGGGGCTTTTTATACAAGTTATTACACAATCGTCATGATCAGTGTCTTATAAATACCAGTGTTTCTGTACGTGTTATACATAAAACTATGTACAGTCACGCCTGAACACAAAATTCGAGGCTTACAATGTCACTTGTTTTTGCAATGAAAAAGATGATTTATTGTTTTTATATTGCACTTTGTTAAAATACAATAACAGTAGCGGTGAAATGTGGACATTTTACCAATGTTTTTATATATTAAAAGCAGTTAATCTTGAATAAAAAAACGCCTCAATTTCTCACACAAAAGTCATCGAGCCATCCTATATTATATTCCGCCATTTTCTTACATTCAAAATCAGGGATGCTCTGCCCAAAAAAATTATTTCCCTAGATTTCGAAGTGAAATTTCCCTAGAATTTCACATTTACGCAATTACCTACGTAGCCACCTGATTGTGTAACACTAATCCTGTTATAATATATATTAATTAATATGATTAATTAATTGGAAAGATATCGGAACTTGGTAAATATACTTATACTGTGATTTTCCAAATAAAACACTTTTTGCTACGTGAAGTAATAATTTAAAAGTACGAATGCACTCACCACTGAATTAGAAACTGAATTCCAAATTTAAAAAAAACACTTTGCGAAATAAAAATCAACCGCAATCACCGAAAAAACAGAACTTAAAACATAAATAATATTTTTTTTCAGAGGTCCCATTTATCTTTTTAGATACATATAATATCATTTTGAGTAGCCAGTGTTAAAAATAACATTGCATGGTAAGTACATGAACAATAATTAAGATTCATGGGAATTCCAAAAAATATGTATTATATTATATATATACAAATAATACCAGTAATATTGTCATATGTAATAAAATTTTTGCCAGAATTCGAAATTTCCCTAGATTTTGTCCTGATTTCCTTTATCCCTAAAAATATTTTTCTCCCTTAGATCTAGGGAAATTTCCCTCGACATAACTTCACTGATTCAAAGTGACAACCTGAAAGTAAATAAACTATCGGTGGGTGAAGACGTCACAAAATCCACCATAGATATGGTGCTTTTCTGAGGGTCTAGAAAAATTAAAACTTTGATAATTATTTTAACTATTAAAACAAACTATAAAAATAAAAATAAAAATGCAGTTATTTAAGTTTGAAGGTCTTTATTCATTTAAAAAAATAAAAAAATGGACTGGAGTTCTCTATTATCACATGTGTGATTTATTTGGTTTTAATAATATTTTTTTATTAATTTGGTACTGTCGTCTTTCAGAAGTTTTAGTTTCCGGTTTCTTGTATTTTTCGTTGACATTAGCTCCACAAAAAAGGCCAAAGGAAACTGGGGTTCAGTGTGTTCAAGAGTGGCGGACGTACGACTGTATCCCTACGAATGCGGTGCAAGGCAATGTTCTGAGAGTCCAGCTGGAGAGGTCAAAATATCAGCCTCAACCGTTCTCTGCGATCTGGCCTGCCACGCAGTTGATTGGCAGACGCATCCGCCGCCTAGATCCGGACAAACCTAACCACATGATCCCGGGCACCCCTGTTAAGTCACAAAACATAGCAAACCTCTTGGGGTGACCTATTGCAGACGTGTTGATTATCCAATAAATGATTCTGTCAGTTCTTCAGAAGCTAATGCAGCTGGATCAACTCTATTATTTGTATACTCAGTCCATCTCCAACAAGTCATAAAATAAATTTGGGAGAGAGATAAAATTTTTTGGGATTTTTATAAATTATGTGACAATGACCATTCAATGTACAGATTGAGTTCAAATGATACGCGATACCAAAAGAAAGAGACTACCATAAAAAGCGGAGAAATGGGTATGTTGTTAACTTGGGTAAAGAAGGTTGAAAACGAACTCAGCATTATGGCCCAAATCATCACAGTGACGGTGGCGGTCTTTGTAGGCATTGAGGTATATATCAATGTTTGTAGGTAAAGGTCAATATATCTCAAAAAGTAATTAAGATACGTAAATGATTTTTTCACCATAGTTCTTAAACCATAAATCATGAAATGTAAAAAAAAATCACACCAATACGATAATTATTAAGCATTATATCGTCACTTTCCTTCGGGCTGCCGTCAAAATGAAAGCTCCGGTCTTTCTAGTATTAAAAATTCGTAATTTGGAAGATTTTTTTTGATTGTTTCATGTACAGACCACAATTCTAAGTAAGAATCCAAAATTTTAGTCGGCTTGGTGCCATAGGTTTTTAGTTATGACCGACCACGAGTGTTGTTACAAGGGCCCGTAAAACGATGATTTTTTTAAAATTCGTCGTTTGGCAGATTTTTTCGTTGATTTGTGTACAGAACATGATTCTTATAGAGAAACAAAAATTTCAGCCGCATGGGCGCCATGGGGCAAAGATGTGATCGACCCCAAGTGGTAAAACGACCGAACTCATTTTAAATACTTATTTCGGCAGATTTTTTAATTGATTCGTGTACAGACGATATTTCTAAGTATGAATCCAAAATTTCAGTCGGCTCGTAGCCAATACAAGGGAAAGTAAAACGATGTTTTTTTTTATAAATTCGTAATTTGGCAAATTTTTTGATTAATTGCAGCCGGATGGGCGCCATAGGGCCAAAGTTATGACCGACCCCAAATGTTAAAACGACTAAACCCAAGTGCTAAATAGACCGAAGCTAAGTGTTAAGACATAATTTGTTTTCAATTCTTCTTTTGGCAGATTTTTGTATTGATTCGTGTATAGACCGTAATTCTTAGTAAGACGATGATTTTTTTTTAAATTCGTCCTTTGGCAGATTTTTTGGTTGATTCGTATTCAGACCATGATTCTTAGAGAGAATTGAAAATTTCAGCCGGATGGGGCCATAGGGCCGAATATATTACCGACCTCAAGTGTTAAAACGACCGAACCCAAGTGCTAAAAAGACCGAAGCCAAGTGTTAAAACATAATTTGTTTTCATTTCTTCTTTTGGCAGATTTTTTTATTGATTCGTGTATAGACCGTGATACTTAGTAAGAATCCAAAATTTTAGTCGGCACGTTGCCATTACAAGGGAAAGTAAAACGATGATTTTTTTAAATTCGTAATTTGGAAATTTTTTTGATTGATTCGTGTACAGACCATGATTCTTAGAGAGAATCCAAAATTTCAGCCGGATGGGCGACATAGGGTCGAAGTTATGACCGACCCCAAATGTTAAAAAGACCGAATTTTTTAAAAATCATTTTCATGTTTAATTTGTACAATTTTCTCCCCTGGTCGTTTCCAGACTTTGAAACCAGTTTTGTGTTCAGAATATAAAATTCCAGTTGGATTCATCTGCTGACGCATTTCGAAGGAAAACATTCTCTTATGCGATGTGCAGTTTTAAAATTCTAGTTGCAGACTATTTATTTAATCCCAGAATCAAAGAAAAACCATTTTCATATTCTGAGTGTAGTTTTAATTCACTGCATACAAACTGGTTTTGTGTTCAGAATACAACAATAAAATAAATAACGAGTTGCATATTCATCGTGTACCGAGTAAAGCTTTCCATTTGACTTGAATGCCAAATCCTGAAAAATTCTGACAAATTGATTGTTCCGTGTGTTACTATTATTTGGGGACTCTAACGCTGAATCAATCGTAAGTTAAAACCTGCCATACGTTCTTAAAACGGTGTAAAAGTTCGAGATGTGAAATCCTTTTACATGGATACCATTCTCGATTTCTGACAGCAGTTATAAACTTTGTAGTAGAATTTACAAACATGATTTTCGTTGGAAGAATACTCGTCAAATGTGATTATTAAAAAAATCGGGTCGTTTATAATTAGGCCGTTATAAAAAAATAGGAAAATTTTGCAGCCCCCTTATTTGGATACTTCCACCCCCCTCTCCCCTCCCCCCTCCACCCTCCCCCCCCCTTTTAAATCTATTGTTGAAAATATTTTCGCCGTGGTCAATTTGTGTGAGAAATCATGGAGTTGAGCAATGGGGTACTTGTCTGGGTTGTGCTTGCGTTTAAACGTCTGTAGTCCCCGCACGGACGCCACTCTCCATTGGGTTTTTTAATCATGTGCAATGGACTCGCCCAACTACTTTTGGACGGGCGGCAGATTCCGTGCTCCATGAGGTATCTGAACTCTTTTTTTGCAGCTTCTAGGAGTTCTGGTGCCAGCTTGCGGGCTCGTTCTGTTACGGGCGGTCCCCGTGTTTCGATCACATGTGTGACGTTATGTTTTCTGACAATAGGTATTTGCATATTGGGGAGAGTTAATGTCGGGTATTTATTTATTAAATCCCGATACTTCTGGTTTATGGATATCGTCGAAATACCAGATGAGGGTCCTTGTGACTTTGCTCCTTGGATCTGACGTCCCGTGGTCTGGTCCGTCAATGTAGCGTTTTTCAGGTTAACGCTCAGATTGTAGTGATGGAGTAAGTCCGCTCCAATAATTGCTCTCGATACGTCCGCGACGATAAATGTCCACTTTATTTCACGTCGCAGTCCGAGTTGTAGTTGAATGGTTCTGGAACCGTAGGTTTTTATGGCAGTTCCGTTAGCACTGTAAAGCGTGGTAGGACTTGAGTCTGAAGTGACTGAAATTTTAGTCGAGTTGTACCACCTTGGGAGGACCGAAACGTCGGCGCCGGTGTCGATCAAAAATTTTTGTCGTGTCACGAGTTCATGAACGAAGAGACGGCAAGTATTCTGGGAACGGTCGCATGTCTCTATTGCAGGTTCCCTTTGTCGTTTCCCGACTAGTTGCGATTAAAAGATTTAAAAGTACATGGTTTTATGCAGTTGTATGACTTCTCCCCGATTTTTTATGGAATCTGCAGTATTCGTTTGCATTATCAAAAGTGTCATTATTGTCCGTTCTTTCTTGTGATCGGGGGCGTCGTTGTCGGTAGGAATTTGAGTACGATGTTTGTGGATGACGCCATTCTCTGCGGGGGCTTTGATTGCGCTGTTTATAAAAAGAATGTGCGGGGCTATGACTGTTTCTGCGACTAGACTTAAGTTGTTTGACTTCTAAAGAGAGTGCAGAAATTTGTTCACGTAGGCTCTGGAGAACGGAAGTGATGTCGGGATCTTCTCTGTGATTGGTATCTCTACGTTGGTTTTTGTTTATCGCTCCGCCCTCCGTCTTCTGGTAGACTTCCAGGATTTTATCGGCTGCTGACGCAAGTAGTAGTAGATTGTCGTCTGGCAATGCGGTCAATATGGCCTGTACGTGTTGGGGAAGCCTTTGAAGCCATAGCGTGCGTATGATTGCACTCTCAGCCAACCCCGGGCCGGCGAGCTCGTGCATCAATCGAAGTAGTCCGGATGGTTTTCTGTCGTCCAACTGCAATCCGGTTAGTAGATGAATGAGGCGTTTTTCTTCAGAATCTTGCAACCTCGTGGAGAGTGCGGTTTTTAGGGCAGAATACTTGTCCGTTGCCGGTGGTTTTATGACGACATCGCTGACGGTTCAGAGGGTTTCGATGTCCAGGGCGGCAATAATAATGTTAAACTTCGTGGTGTCATCCTTGATTCTGGAGTTGGAGAACTGGCTTTCTGCCCGAGCAAACCAGAGTGCTATATTGTCACACCAGCAGGGGGGTAGTTTGACTGATACGACGTTTATAACGGGGTCCATTTTGATGTTAGAAGTGTTATTAACGCTGGTTCCTGAAGCTGTTTCCAATGTTGGAATGTCCTCCAGCGGCATATTGTCGTTGTAATATGGCAAGTAATAGGCAATGGAAAAAGCAGTAGCAGTCGTAATAGACCGTGTGGGTATGCAGATAAAATTATCGAAATTGCAAATGAACGAAAAAAGAAAGAACAAAAATATCAATAAATCTAATCCGGATCTGAATAATTAAATTGATGGTATCCAATATTTTTACAAATCCCTTATCGTTACTTTGGAATCTTAATAATGATTTACGATGTTGTTATTTCTTTTACGTTGAGTGACGATTGGTAATGTGTAGTGGGTAACAATATTTCTATTTACTTATGTACTACCAATGTTAGAAATGCAGAATTTCGTTAAAATGTTCGGGTAAGCAATAACTGAAAAAAAATCACTGTGAAAAGTTGAGTTTGCGTTACGTGCTGTACTGTGATCTGCGGTGGATGCTGTTGGGCCTGATGTTGGGCATCCTTGAAATTGTCTGCCAGATGATCCGCTGAAACTCTGGCCTGCGATGTTCTTAGATCTGCGGGCGCGATCTCGTCTCTCGCTGGGGTATTCGGCATTCGCTGCAGGGCCACTTGTTTATCTGAAATTGATTTTTACCGGCAATATACTATCTACATAAACAAATATTGTGTTGCGAGGCGATAGGTATTTTTGTGCAATACGGGATTTGTTCGACAATAATGTCATTTACTGATTTATCTTCATATGATTCTAATGTACATACTGGACCTACTGAATTTAAATTAAAAAATTGAAATGTAACTCACAAGATTTGGGTGTCCAGGATTCCGCTTTCCAGCACTCGATCCTCCGTTACGGCAGTGTCCATCATCATCCATAGAAATTCTCGGGGTCACCGAAGTTGGAAGGTGTCCTCGAGCGTCGGGGGTCACCAATGTTGAAAGGATTGTTTCCCGGGGCTGAGGAGCTGGTGGAGGATGTTTGACCTGTGCTCCGTCTTCTCATCAGACGAGTGTATACCAATACTTTACTATGAGAAATAGTCAGGCTCCTGGGGGTCACGGTACTTTCAGGCCGCGATCCAGTGTTCAAAGATTATATTGGATGATGATTGATAACACTTTACTCTTATTTGAGTGATTTAAGATTTATTTAGGATTTAATAATTTACACGAATTAGTGTTTACGTATGAAACGGGTAGAGAGGTACAAAACGCGAACGGGCGGCTAAATCGAGTGCTGGGAACGGAATAATCTACTCGGTCATTCTCGAGCGGTCCCGAGATGTTTTGTCGGAGAGGTGGCGGGGGTGCCACACGTAAAAATGAATATAAGTGATGCCCATATAACGTTCAATCAACACATTGAATACACTGTGAGTAAATCAAATAAATTACTTGGTTTTATTGTAAGATCAACCAAACTGTTTAAGAATTGAAGCAATGACCGCCATGTTCAACGGAGTGGTCAGAAGCAAGCTGGAGTACGCTAGTACTGTCTGGATACCATATCAACTTAAATACATAAATATGATTGAACAAATTCAAAAAAAAAATCCTAAGGTATGTTTACATGCGATCTTACGGAATATATCCGAAATTCATGCATCATGTGGAACTGCTAAAGGAGACAAATTATCAAAGCCTAGAGACCAGGCGTAATGCCGGACTCATGGTATTCGAATTAAAGTTAATAAAAAACCTTATTGATTCTCCATATCTCCTGTCATGCTGTGGCTTATTCGCTCCTGAAAAATACTGTCGAACTCGTAGCCACGCCCTATTCTACATACCGCAGGGTCGGACAGATGTCATGGCTCAATACAGCATGACAAGAGGTATGGCATTGCTTAATGCCCTACCAGCGGATATAGATGTGTTTGATATCACCGTACCATGTTTTAAAAAAACTATATACATGTATTGTAAGTTATAAGAAAATTAAAATTGTACCGTAATTGGACTCACCTGTCTGTCGTACAATAAAAAAAAATCTAATAGCCTAATAATTCTATTCAATTCCTTAATCCGAAGTGTTCTTGAGTACGGGTCAACAGTCTGGAATCTACCTTATATTACACAGATATCTTGACTCGAATTAGTCCAAAGAAAATTTACACGGATTTTGTCTTACCGATCAGGTGTCTACCATCTTCTAGTCTTCTTCTTCTTCTTCCACGAACAAAGACTTACACATTTCAAATTAGAGAGTCTAGTTAAAAGATGAAATATAAATGACCGATAATAATCGTGTAGACAGTAACTTAGTCAACCAAATCAAGTACGCCAAGCCCAAATCTACAAGAACCCTTAACATATTTTGGACCGAAATTTATACCAATAATGATCATATAACGATCTTGTTAAAATACACACTTTAATAGATATTGCTTGTTTCAAAAAATATCTCCACAATTTGTGCAGTTAAAAAAATATGTTGTTTTGTAACTTTTCAGTAAATACTTCATAAATATTGTATACATATTATTATTATGTATTTCAATTTTGTATTTAAGTTTTTTTTTTTTAAATTATACAACAGATTATTATCCAACTACTGTACAATTTTCTCATTTTGACAGTCTTAACACCTAGGATTATTATACAAAAAATCTTAAGGCATCTAAAGAAGAGTTATGTATATCTAGTGTTTCCGATATTTTGTTCATCAGCACTATTCCTCTTATCATGCATGTGCTAGAACATCTGTTCTGCCGTATGGTATTTTGAACAAGTCGTGTCGACGACTACGACTGAAATTTTCAGACACGTATAAGCCATAACATTCCAAGAGGAATGGGCTGTCAATATACGGTTATGGATTATGTTAAAACTAAGAATTGCAAGATTTGCATAACGTCTAGTTTCCAAGCTAAATCTATTTGTTGCCTCAAGTAATTCTATATGGTGCATGAATCTCGGGTACGTTCCATTCATCCGCATATAGACATACCTAAGGAACTTTTTCTGAATTTGTTCCAGCATATTAATATATTTAGCTTGGTGCGGAGTCCACACACCACTAGCATACTCCAGCTTACTTCTTATGACTCCATCGAATATGGCTATCATTGCATCTGTGTCATCAAATTGCTTACATATTCTGATGATAAAACCCAAGAGTTTGTAGCATGCTGGAGTGAGCCGTGATATAAATATGATCCGAGAATGTCAGTTTGGGATCAAAGACGATACCGAGATCTTTAAAGCTATTGACTCGGCATAATGTTTTCCCTTTAATGTTGTATTCAAAAGCTATGGGCTTCTAGGAGCGGGTATATGTCATAGTTACACATTTTTTATATTGAATTCTAATTTGTTTTTTACTGACCATTCTGCAATAGCATCAAGGTCAGATTGCATTTTTAAGCACTCATGGTAACAGATTATTTCCATCAAAAGTTTGAGGTCATCTGCAAATAGAAGACATTTGCAATATTTTACACAAACCTGGATGTCATCTATAAGTATAAGGAACAGCAAAGGACCAAGGTTTGAACCTTGGGGAATACTTAATAACGCCGGGAATTGTTTAAATTCATCTCCATTTATTATTACACATTGACTTCTGGATTTTAAATAGGACGTATACACTGCATCTGTTTGGTGTCTCGAGTCCAGTCCGACGGCCACCAATCGCGAAAATGTTAACAAATTTGAAACCGTAGATTTTCTTGGCATGAAACCTTGTTGGTTTTCTCCTAGAAATGGCATAATTTGGTGATGTAATTTCTTATAAATAATCATTTCAAATATTTTTGGTATAATTGATAGTATAGCTACAGGTCTGTAATTTTTTATATCAGACTTGTCTCCAGCTTTGAAAATTGGGGTTACACGCGTGAGTTTCCAAGAATGAGGGAAACAACCAGTCGATATGCTAAGATTAAATATATAGCTCAGCGGTTGACAAATGGTTTTTGACATATAAGCGATTATATTAAGGGGTATTCCGTCTGGGCCTGCAGCCTTGTCGAGCTTTAAAGTTCGAGTACATGCGTCTACTTCCTCCGGACAGGTTAGCTCAAGACCGATTTTGCCAATATTCCAGGGCCTCTCGGTTCGACTGAAGTCTAGATTTAGTTGAGGAGCTATCTGGCTGTACACTGATTTGAAATAATCGGCAAATTTTTGGCTTACTATTTGGGATCGGAAAAAGTTTCCGTTCTATCACTCAAGTTAATGTGGGTATGTGGATTTGCTTTTTGGGATTTAATAAAATCCCAAAAACATTTGTTTTTGGGATTTTTTCAAGTTTTCAAGTTATGTACATAATACTTGCATTATTTTTCATGTGTTTGAAAATGCATATAATGATTACTGCAGACCGATGATATCTTTTTCAATTAAATGCAAAAAAATCCCGTCACCACCGAAAAGAGCCTAGCTGATACGTTAGCCTAATGACACATTCTTCGTCTCGTTCCAGCGGCTCCGTAGAGACGTATCTCTTGATTGCGATGTTTGGTAGTGTTACTGTGACCTGTTATAGAAAAAAAAAATTTTTCTTTTTAACCCGTTTAATCACAGGAGACCATATTTGTCCCACCGCACATAGGTCTCAAATAAAACGCCGTAACTCCCTTACTATCATAGTTAGAAATATGTTCTAATCGGTGTTAGAAAGGAAAAACATCATGCTTTATATTCCAATCTAAAAAATAGCCACAAAAAAAGTATAATGTACACTTTTACGTACACAAAGTTTTGAATCGCTAATTGAAAAAAGAATTTGAAACTTCGGGAATTTTTTATAATTCTTTTTTCATAGAGCGACAAAAAAGTGAGTTTGCAATATGTGTTTGTTATACATTTGTCTAAGAAAAAAAGGATGTGTTTTTATTTTTTTTTATTATCAGTAACTTTAGTTAGAAAAAACATAAGGTGAGTCATTTTGAAAACTTTTTTATGTTTGTATGCAAAAATTTTATAATTAAAAAAAAAAAAAAAAAAACGAATTCTATAATTTGAAAGCGTATTTTATCACCTTTCTAAAACAGTTTTTGGTTTTTGAATGTGTTCAGAAATATTCCAAATATTAGCATTTTATTGTAAAGCGAAAATATTTTGACCATCCGAAAAAAATGCCAAATTTTTGAAGGGTTAATTGAAAAAAATTTAATCGCACAGCAAAATAAAACAAAGGAAACCAAGTGCTAAAAAGACCTAACCCAAGTGTTAAACGATTTTTTTTAAATGGGCGCAGTTTAATTAGTTCTTGTCATGCATTTTGTATGTAAACATCTTGTACTAGGTCTGTATATTTTTGAGCCCGTACCTTTTATTGTATTTTCCTGATTCTGTTTTTTTTAATGCATTTCTATAGTCCATCATGGAGGATACTTTATTTTAACTTTTTGACACCAACAGTACATAAATCAAATGAGTGGTTATAATAATTCATAAAATCTTATGACATGTTTTTGTAAAATATTTGTAAAGTGATTCTTCTTAATATGTTTTGTCTGTATGTTGCTTCTGTGAAATGTTTTGTTAAATTTTTCTTCATTTATTGGGTTGGGTTGTGTTTAACTTTTCAAAAGTTCCAATTGGCTATCCCTTAATGAGTTTTGATCACTCATGGGAATGCAACTTCGTTGTATGTTTTATTTAAATAAATAAAATTATTAAAAAAAAAAATAGTACTTTATGGATTATAATAAATAAAAAAAATTAAATTATAAAAAAAAAAATACTTCTTTAGGCAGATTTTTTAATTGATTCGTGTACGACCATATTTTTAGTATGAATTCTAAATTTCAGTCGGCTCGTTGCCACATTACAAGGAAAAGTAAAACGATGACTTTTTTAAAAATTCGTAATTTGGCAGCTTTGTTGATTAATTCGTGTACAGACCATGATACTTAGAGAGAATCCAAAATTTCAGCAGGATCGGTGCCATAGGGCCGAAGTCATGACCGCCCCAAGTGTTAAAATGACCGAACCCAAGTGCTTAAAATACCGAATCTAAGAGTTAAAAGATAATATTAACGACCCCAAGTATTAAAACAACCGAACCCAAGTGCTAAAAAGACCGAAGCCAAGTGTTAAAAAGACCGAAGCCAAGTGTTAAAACGTAATTTGTTTTCATTTCTTCTTTTGGCAGATTTTTTTATTGATTCGTGCATAGACCGTAATTCTTAGTAAGAATCCAAAATTTTAGTCGGCACGTTGCCATTACAAGGGAAAGTAAAACGATGATTTTTTTAAATTCGTAATTTGGCAAATTTTTTGATTGATTCGTGTACAGACCATGATTCTTATTGAGAATCCAAAATTTCAGCCAGATCGGCGCCATAGGGCCGAAGTCATGACCGACCCCAAGTGTTAGAACGACCGAATCCAAGTGCTTAAAATACTGAACCCAAGTCTTAAAACGATAAAAAAAAATTAATTCGTCTCTTTGCAGATTTTTCAATTGATTCGTGTACAGACCATAATTCTTCGTATGAATTCAAAATTACGATCGGCGCGATGCCATGGGGTTTTAATAATGACCGATCACAAGTGTTGTTATAAGGGCGCGTAAAACGATGATTTTTTTAAAATTCATCCTTTAGCAGATTTTTTATTGAGTCCTGTACAGACCATTATTCTTATAGAGAATCCAAAATTTCAGCCGGATTGGCGCCATAGGGCCAAAGTCATGACCGATCCCAAATGTTAAAACGACTAAACCCAAGTGCTTAATAGACAGAAGCCAAGTGTTAAAACGTAATTTGTTTTCAATTATTCTTTTGGCAGATTTTTGTATTGATTCGTGTATTATAGGCCGTAATTCTTAGTAAGAATCCAAAATATCAGACGGATCGGTGACATTGGGCCGAAGTTATGACCGACCCCAAGTGTTAAAACGACCGAACCCAAGTGCTTAAAATACCGAATCCAAGAGTTAAAAGATAATTTTATTTTTCAATTCTTCTTTTGGCAGATTTTTTTTTAATCGTGAACAGACCATGATCGACCCCAAATATACAAACGACCGACCCCAAGTGATAAAACGATCGACCTTATGTATCAAAACGATGATACATTTTTTTTTTAAAGAAGACTTTTGACAGATTTTTTAATTGATTTGTGTACAGACCATAATTCTTAGAAAGAATCCAAAATTTTAGTTGGTTCAGTGCCATAGGTTCTTGGTTATGACCGACCACAAGTGTTGTTACAAGGGCCCGTAAAACGATGATTTTTTTTAAAATTCGTGCTTTGGCTGATTTTTTGGTTGATTCCTATTCAGACCATGATTCTTATTGAGAATCCAAAATTTCAGCCGGTTCGGCGCCATAGGACCGAAGTCATGACCGACCCCAAGTGTTAAAACGACCGAACCCAAGTGCTTAAAATACCGAACCCAAGTCTTAAAACGATAAAAAAAAAATTAATTCGTCTCTTTGCAGATTTTTCAATTGATTCGTGTACAGACCATAATTCTTCGTATGAATCCAAGATTTCGATCGGCGCGATGCCATGGGGTTTTAATAATGACCGATCACAAGTGTTGTTATAAGGGCGCGTAAAACGATGATTTTTTTAAAATTCATCCTTTAGCAGATTTTTTATTGAGTCCTGTACAGACCATTATTCTTATAGAGAATCCAAAATTTCAGCCGGATTCGTAATTCTTAGTAAGAATCCAAAATATCAGACGGATCGGTGACATTGGGCCGAAGTTATGACCGACCCCAAGTGTTAAAACGACCGAACCCAAGTGCTTAAAATACCGAATCCAAGAGTTAAAAGATAATTTTATTATTCAATTCTTCTTTTGGCAGATTTTTTTTTAATCGTGAACAGACCATGATCGACCCCAAATATACAAACGACCGACCCCAAGTGATAAAACGATCGACCTTATGTATCAAAACGATGATACATTTTTTTTTTAATCTTCTTTTGACAGATTTTTTGATTGATTTGTGTACAGACCATAATTCTTAGTAAGAATCCAAAATTTTAGTTGGTTCAGTGCCATAGGTTCTTGGTTATGACCGACCACAAGTGTTGTTACAAGGGCCCGTAAAACGATGATTTTTTTTAAATTCGTGCTTCGGCTGATTTTTTGGTTGATTCGTATTCAGACCATGATTTTTATTGAGAATCCAAAATTTCAGCCGAAGTCATGACCGACCCCAAGTGTTAAAACGACCGAATCCAAGTGCTTAAAATACCGAACCCAAGTCTTAAAACGATAAAAAAAAAATTAATTCGTCTCTTTGCAGATTTTTCAATTGATTCTTCGTATGCATCCAAAATTTCGATCGGCGCGATGCCATGGGGTTTTAATAATGACCGATCACAAGTGTTGTTATAAGGGCGCGTAAAACGATGATTTTTTTAAAATTCATCCTTTAGCAGATTTTTTATTGAGTCCTGTACAGACCATTATTCTTATAGAGAATCCAAAATTTCAGCCGGATTGGCGCCATAGGGCCAAAGTCATGACCGACCCCAAATGTTAAAACGACTAAACCCAAGTGCTTAATAGACCGAAGCCAAGTGTTAAAACGTAATTTGTTTTCAATTATTCTTTTGGCAGATTTTTGTATTGATTCGTGTATTATAGGCCGTAATTCTTAGTAAGAATCCAAAATATCAGACGGATCGGTGACATTGGGCCGAAGTTATGACCGACCCCAAGTGTTAAAACGACCGAACCCAAGTGCTTAAAATACCGAATCCAAGAGTTAAAAGATAATTTTATTTTTCAATTCTTCTTTTGGCAGATTTTTTTATAATCGTGAACAGACCATGATCGACCCCAAATATACAAACGACCGACCCCAAGTGATAAAACGATCGACCTTATGTATCAAAACGATGATACATTTTTTTTTAATCTTCTTTTGACAGATTTTTTGATTGATTTGTGTACAGACCATAATTCTTAGTAAGAATCCAAAATTTTAGTTGGTTCAGTGCCATAGGTTCTTGGTTATGACCGACCACAAGTGTTGTTACAAGGGCCCGTAAAACGATGATTTTTTTTAAATTCGTGGTTTGGCTGATTTTTTGGTTGATTCGTATTCAGACCATGATTCTTATTGAGAATCCAAAATTTCAGCCGGATCGGCGCCATAGGGCCGAAGTCATGACCGACCCCAAGTGTTAAAACGACCGAACCCAAGTGCTTAAAATACCGAACCCATGTCATAAAACGATAAAAAAAATTAATTCGTCTCTTTGCAGATTTTTCAATTGATTCGTGTACAGACCATAATTCTTCGTATGAATCCAAAATTTCGATCGGCGCGATGCCATGGGGTTTTAATAATGACCGATCACAAGTGTTGTTATAAGGGCGCGTAAAACGATGATTTTTTTAAAATTCATCCTTTAGCAGATTTTTTATTGAGTCCTGTACAGACCATTATTCTTATAGAGAATCCAAAATTTCAGCCGGATTGGCGCCATAGGGCCAAAGTCATGACCGACCCCAAATGTTAAAACGACTAAACCCAGTGCTTAATAGACCGAAGCCAAGTGTTAAAACGTAATTTGTTTTCAATTATTCTTTTGGCAGATTTTTGTATTGATTCGTGTATTATAGGCCGCAATTCTTAGTAAGAATCCAAAATATCAGACGGATCGGTGACATTGGGCCGAAGTTATGACCGACCCCAAGTGTTAAAACGACCGAACCCAAGTGCTTAAAATACCGAATCCAAGAGTTAAAAGATAATTTTATTATTCAATTCTTCTTTTGGCAGATTTTTTTTTAATCGTGAACAGACCATGATCGACCCCAAATATACAAACGACCGACCCCAAGTGATAAAACGATCGACCTTATGTTTCAAAACGATGATACATTTTTTTTTAAATCTTCTTTTGACAGATTTTTTGATTGATTTGTGTACAGACCATAATTCTTAGTAAGAATCCAAAATTTTAGTTGGTTCAGTGCCATAGGTTCTTGGTTATGACCGACCACAAGTGTTGTTACAAGGGCCCGTAAAACGATGATTTTTTTTAAATTCGTGCTTCGGCTGATTTTTTGGTTGATTCGTATTCAGACCATGATTTTTATTGAGAATCCAAAATTTCAGCCGAAGTCATGACCGACCCCAAGTGTTAAAACGACCGAATCCAAGTGCTTAAAATACCGAACCCAAGTCTTAAAACGATAAAAAAAAAATTAATTCGTCTCTTTGCAGATTTTTCAATTGATTCGTGTACAGACCATAATTCTTCGTATGCATCCAAAATTTCGATCGGCGCGATGCCATGGGGTTTTAATAATGACCGATCACAAGTGTTGTTATAAGGGCGCGTAAAACGATGAGTTTTTTAAAATTCATCCTTTAGCAGATTTTTTATTGAGTCCTGTACAGACCATTATTCTTATAGAGAATCCAAAATTTCAGCCGGATTGGCGCCATAGGGCCAAAGTCATGACCGACCCCAAATGTTAAAACGACTAAACCCAGTGCTTAATAGACCGAAGCCAAGTGTTAAAACGTAATTTGTTTTCAATTATTCTTTTGGCAGATTTTTGTATTGATTCGTGTATTATAGGCCGCAATTCTAAGTAAGAATCCAAAATATCAGACGGATCGGTGACATTGGGCCGAAGTTATGACCGACCCCAAGTGTTAAAACGACCGAACCCAAGTGCTTAAAATACCGAATCCAAGAGTTAAAAGATAATTTTATTATTCAATTCTTCTTTTGGCAGATTTTTTTTTAATCGTGAACAGACCATGATCGACCCCAAATATACAAACGACCGACCCCAAGTGATAAAACGATCGACCTTATGTATCAAAACGATGATACATTTTTTTTTTAAAGAAGACTTTTGACAGATTTTTTAATTGATTTGTGTACAGACCATAATTCTTAGAAAGAATCCAAAATTTTAGTTGGTTCAGTGCCATAGGTTCTTGGTTATGACCGACCACAAGTGTTGTTACAAGGGCCCGTAAAACGATGATTTTTTTTAAAATTCGTGCTTTGGCTGATTTTTTGGTTGATTCCTATTCAGACCATGATTCTTATTGAGAATCCAAAATTTCAGCCGGTTCGGCGCCATAGGACCGAAGTCATGACCGACCCCAAGTGTTAAAACGACCGAACCCAAGTGCTTAAAATACCGAACCCAAGTCTTAAAACGATAAAAAAAAAATTAATTCGTCTCTTTGCAGATTTTTCAATTGATTCGTGTACAGACCATAATTCTTCGTATGAATCCAAGATTTCGATCGGCGCGATGCCATGGGGTTTTAATAATGACCGATCACAAGTGTTGTTATAAGGGCGCGTAAAACGATGATTTTTTTAAAATTCATCCTTTAGCAGATTTTTTATTGAGTCCTGTACAGACCATTATTCTTATAGAGAATCCAAAATTTCAGCCGGATTCGTAATTCTTAGTAAGAATCCAAAATATCAGACGGATCGGTGACATTGGGCCGAAGTTATGACCGACCCCAAGTGTTAAAACGACCGAACCCAAGTGCTTAAAATACTGAATCCAAGAGTTAAAAGATAATTTTATTTTTCAATTCTTCTTTTGGCAGATTTTTTTTAATCGTGAACAGACCATGATCGACCCCAAATATACAAACGACCGACTCCAAGTGATAAAACGATCGACCTTATGTATCAAAACGATGATACATTTTTTTTAAAAATCTTCTTTTGACAGATTTTTTGATTGATTTGTGTACAGACCATAATTCTTAGTAAGAATCCAAAATTTTAGTTGGTTCAATGCCATAGGTTCTTGGTTATGACCATCCACAAGTGTTGTTACAAGGGCCCGTAAAACGATGATTTTTTTTAAATTCGTGCTTCGGCTGATTTTTTGGTTGATTCGTATTCAGACCATGATTTTTATTGAGAATCCAAAATTTCAGCCGAAGTCATGACCGACCCCAAGTGTTAAAACGACCGAATCCAAGTGCTTAAAATACCGAACCCAAGTCTTAAAACGATAAAAAAAAAATTAATTCGTCTCTTTGCAGATTTTTCAATTGATTCGTGTACAGACCATAATTCTTCGTATGCATCCAAAATTTCGATCGGCGCGATGCCATGGGGTTTTAATAATGACCGATCACAAGTGTTGTTATAAGGGCGCGTAAAACGATGATTTTTTTAAAATTCATCCTTTAGCAGATTTTTTATTGAGTCCTGTACAGACCATTATTCTTATAGAGAATCCAAAATTTCAGCCGGATTGGCGCCATAGGGCCAAAGTCATGACCGACCCCAAATGTTAAAACGACTAAACCCAAGTGCTTAATAGACCGAAGCCAAGTGTTAAAACGTAATTTGTTTTCAATTATTCTTTTGGCAGATTTTTGTATTGATTCGTGTATTATAGGCCGTAATTCTTAGTAAGAATCCAAAATATCAGACGGATCGGTGACATTGGGCCGAAGTTATGACCGACCCCAAGTGTTAAAACGACCGAACCCAAGTGCTTAAAATACTGAATCCAAGAGTTAAAAGATAATTTTATTTTTCAATTCTTCTTTTGGCAGATTTTTTTATAATCGTGAACAGACCATGATCGACCCCAAATATACAAACGACCGACCCCAAGTGATAAAACGATCGACCTTATGTATCAAAACGATGATACATTTTTTTTTAATCTTCTTTTGACAGATTTTTTGATTGATTTGTGTACAGACCATAATTCTTAGTAAGAATCCAAAATTTTAGTTGGTTCAGTGCCATAGGTTCTTGGTTATGACCGACCACAAGTGTTGTTACAAGGGCCCGTAAAACGATGATTTTTTTTAAATTCGTGCTTCGGCTGATTTTTTGGTTGATTCGTATTCAGACCATGATTTTTATTGAGAATCCAAAATTTCAGCCGAAGTCATGACCGACCCCAAGTGTTAAAACGACCGAATCCAAGTGCTTAAAATACCGAACCCAAGTCTTAAAACGATAAAAAAAAAATTAATTCGTCTCTTTGCAGATTTTTCAATTGATTCGTGTACGGACCATAATTCTTCGTATGCATCCAAAATTTCGATCGGCGCGATGCCATGGGGTTTTAATAATGACCGATCACAAGTGTTGTTATAAGGGCGCGTAAAACGATGATTTTTTTAAAATTCATCCTTTAGCAGATTTTTTATTGAGTCCTGTACAGACCATTATTCTTATAGAGAATCCAAAATTTCAGCCGGATTGGCGCCATAGGGCCAAAGTCATGACCGACCCCAAATGTTAAAACGACTAAACCCAAGTGCTTAATAGACCGAAGCCAAGTGTTAAAACGTAATTTGTTTTCAATTATTCTTTTGGCAGATTTTTGTATTGATTCGTGTATTATAGGCCGTAATTCTTAGTAAGAATCCAAAATATCAGACGGATCGGTGACATTGGGCCGAAGTTATGACCGACCCCAAGTGTTAAAACGACCGAACCCAAGTGCTTAAAATACCGAATCCAAGAGTTAAAAGATAATTTTATTTTTCAATTCTTCTTTTGGCAGATTTTTTTATAATCGTGAACAGACCATGATCGACCCCAAATATACAAACGACCGACCCCAAGTGATAAAACGATCGACCTTATGTATCAAAACGATGATACATTTTTTTTTAATCTTCTTTTGACAGATTTTTTGATTGATTTGTGTACAGACCATAATTCTTAGTAAGAATCCAAAATTTTAGTTGGTTCAGTGCCATAGGTTCTTGGTTATGACCGACCACAAGTGTTGTTACAAGGGCCCGTAAAACGATGATTTTTTTTAAATTCGTGCTTCGGCTGATTTTTTGGTTGATTCGTATTCAGACCATGATTTTTATTGAGAATCCAAAATTTCAGCCGAAGTCATGACCGACCCCAAGTGTTAAAACGACCGAATCCAAGTGCTTAAAATACCGAACCCAAGTCTTAAAACGATAAAAAAAAAATTAATTCGTCTCTTTGCAGATTTTTCAATTGATTCGTGTACAGACCATAATTCTTCGTATGCATCCAAAATTTCGATCGGCGCGATGCCATGGGGTTTTAATAATGACCGATCACAAGTGTTGTTATAAGGGCGCGTAAAACGATGATTTTTTTAAAATTCATCCTTTAGCAGATTTTTTATTGAGTCCTGTACAGACCATTATTCTTATAGAGAATCCAAAATTTCAGCCGGATTGGCGCCATAGGGCCAAAGTCATGACCGACCCCAAATGTTAAAACGACTAAACCCAAGTGCTTAATAGACCGAAGCCAAGTGTTAAAACGTAATTTGTTTTCAATTATTCTTTTGGCAGATTTTTGTATTGATTCGTGTATTATAGGCCGTAATTCTTAGTAAGAATCCAAAATATCAGACGGATCGGTGACATTGGGCCGAAGTTATGACCGACCCCAAGTGTTAAAACGACCGAACCCAAGTGCTTAAAATACTGAATCCAAGAGTTAAAAGATAATTTTATTTTTCAATTCTTCTTTTGGCAGATTTTTTTATAATCGTGAACAGACCATGATCGACCCCAAATATACAAACGACCGACCCCAAGTGATAAAACGATCGACCTTATGTATCAAAACGATGATACATTTTTTTTTAATCTTCTTTTGACAGATTTTTTGATTGATTTGTGTACAGACCATAATTCTTAGTAAGAATCCAAAATTTTAGTTGGTTCAGTGCCATAGGTTCTTGGTTATGACCGACCACAAGTGTTGTTACAAGGGCCCGTAAAACGATGATTTTTTTTAAATTCGTGCTTCGGCTGATTTTTTGGTTGATTCGTATTCAGACCATGATTTTTATTGAGAATCCAAAATTTCAGCCGAAGTCATGACCGACCACAAGTGTTAAAACGACCGAATCCAAGTGCTTAAAATACCGAACCCAAGTCTTAAAACGATAAAAAAAAAATTAATTCGTCTCTTTGCAGATTTTTCAATTGATTCGTGTACGGACCATAATTCTTCGTATGCATCCAAAATTTCGATCGGCGCGATGCCATGGGGTTTTAATAATGACCGATCACAAGTGTTGTTATAAGGGCGCGTAAAACGATGATTTTTTTTAAATTCATCCTTTAGCAGATTTTTTATTGAGTCCTGTACAGACCATTATTCTTATAGAGAATCCAAAATTTCAGCCGGATTGGCGCCATAGGGCCAAAGTCATGACCGACCCCAAATGTTAAAACGACTAAACCCAAGTGCTTAATAGACCGAAGCCAAGTGTTAAAACGTAATTTGTTTTCAATTATTCTTTTGGCAGATTTTTGTATTGATTCGTGTATTATAGGCCGTAATTCTTAGTAAGAATCCAAAATATCAGACGGATCGGTGACATTGGGCCGAAGTTATGACCGACCCCAAGTGTTAAAACGACCGAACCCAAGTGCTTAAAATACCGAATCCAAGAGTTAAAAGATAATTTTATTTTTCAATTCTTCTTTTGGCAGATTTTTTTATAATCGTGAACAGACCATGATCGACCCCAAATATACAAACGACCGACCCCAAGTGATAAAACGATCGACCTTATGTATCAAAACGATGATACATTTTTTTTTAATCTTCTTTTGACAGATTTTTTGATTGATTTGTGTACAGACCATAATTCTTAGTAAGAATCCAAAATTTTAGTTGGTTCAGTGCCATAGGTTCTTGGTTATGACCGACCACAAGTGTTGTTACAAGGGCCCGTAAAACGATGATTTTTTTTAAATTCGTGCTTCGGCTGATTTTTTGGTTGATTCGTATTCAGACCATGATTTTTATTGAGAATCCAAAATTTCAGCCGAAGTCATGACCGACCCCAAGTGTTAAAACGACCGAATCCAAGTGCTTAAAATACCGAACCCAAGTCTTAAAACGATAAAAAAAAAATTAATTCGTCTCTTTGCAGATTTTTCAATTGATTCGTGTACAGACCATAATTCTTCGTATGCATCCAAAATTTCGATCGGCGCGATGCCATGGGGTTTTAATAATGACCGATCACAAGTGTTGTTATAAGGGCGCGTAAAACGATGATTTTTTTAAAATTCATCCTTTAGCAGATTTTTTATTGAGTCCTGTACAGACCATTATTCTTATAGAGAATCCAAAATTTCAGCCGGATTGGCGCCATAGGGCCAAAGTCATGACCGACCCCAAATGTTAAAACGACTAAACCCAAGTGCTTAATAGACCGAAGCCAAGTGTTAAAACGTAATTTGTTTTCAATTATTCTTTTGGCAGATTTTTGTATTGATTCGTGTATTATAGGCCGTAATTCTTAGTAAGAATCCAAAATATCAGACGGATCGGTGACATTGGGCCGAAGTTATGACCGACCCCAAGTGTTAAAACGACCGAACCCAAGTGCTTAAAATACCGAATCCAAGAGTTAAAAGATAATTTTATTTTTCAATTCTTCTTTTGGCAGATTTTTTTATAATCGTGAACAGACCATGATCGACCCCAAATATACAAACGACCGACCCCAAGTGATAAAACGATCGACCTTATGAATCAAAACGATGATACATTTTTTTTTTAATCTTCTTTTGACAGATTTTTTGATTGATTTGTGTACAGACCATAATTCTTAGTAAGAATCCAAAATTTTAGTTGGTTCAGTGCCATAGGTTCTTGGTTATGACCGACCACAAGTGTTGTTACAAGGGCCCGTAAAACGATGTTTTTTTTTAAATTCGTGCTTTGGCTGATTTTTTGGTTGATTCGTATTCAGACCATGATTCTTATTGAGAATCCAAAATTTCAGCCGGATCGGCGCCATAGGGCCGAAGTCATGACCGACCCCAAGTGTTAAAACGACCGAACCCAAGTGCTTAAAATACCGAACCCAAGTCATAAAACGATAAAAAAAAATTAATTCGTCTCTTTGCAGATTTTTCAATTGATTCGTGTACAGACCATAATTCTTCGTATGAATCCAAAATTTCGATCGGCGCGATGCCATGGGGTTTTAATAATGACCGATCACAAGTGTTGTTATAAGGGCGCGTAAAACGATGATTTTTTTAAAATTCATCCTTTAGCAGATTTTTTATTGAGTCCTGTACAGACCATTATTCTTATAGAGAATCCAAAATTTCAGCCGGATTGGCGCCATAGGGCCAAAGTCATGACCGACCCCAAATGTTAAAACGACTAAACCCAGTGCTTAATAGACCGAAGCCAAGTGTTAAAACGTAATTTGTTTTCAATTATTCTTTTGGCAGATTTTTGTATTGATTCGTGTATTATAGGCCGCAATTCTTAGTAAGAATCCAAAATATCAGACGGATCGGTGACATTGGGCCGAAGTTATGACCGACCCCAAGTGTTAAAACGACCGAACCCAAGTGCTTAAAATACCGAATCCAAGAGTTAAAAGATAATTTTATTATTCAATTGTTCTTTTGGCAGATTTTTTTTTAATCGTGAACAGACCATGATCGACCCCAAATATACAAACGACCGACCCCAAGTGATAAAACGATCGACCTTATGAATCAAAACGATGATACATTTTTTTTTTAATCTTCTTTTGACAGATTTTTTGATTGATTTGTGTACAGACCATAATTCTTAGTAAGAATCCAAAATTTTAGTTGGTTCAGTGCCATAGGTTCTTGGTTATAACCGACCACAAGTGTTGTTACAAGGGCCCGTAAAACGATGTTTTTTTTTAAATTCGTGCTTTGGCTGATTTTTTGGTTGATTCGTATTCAGACCATGATTCTTATTGAGAATCCAAAATTTCAGCCGGATCGGCGCCATAGGGCCGAAGTCATGACCGACCCCAAGTGTTAAAACGACCGAACCCAAGTGCTTAAAATACCGAACCCAAGTCATAAAACGATAAAAAAAAATAATTCGTCTCTTTGCAGATTTTTCAATTGATTCGTGTACAGACCATAATTCTTCGTATGAATCCAAAATTTCGATCGGCGCGATGCCATGGGGTTTTAATAATGACCGATCACAAGTGTTGTTATAAGGGCGCGTAAAACGATGATTTTTTTAAAATTCATCCTTTAGCAGATTTTTTATTGAGTCCTGTACAGACCATTATTCTTATAGAGAATCCAAAATTTCAGCCGGATTGGCGCCATAAGGCCAAAGTCATGACCGACCCCAAATGTTAAAACGACTAAACCCAAGTGCTTAATAGACCGAAGCCAAGTGTTAAAACGTAATTTGTTTTCAATTATTCTTTTGGCAGATTTTTGTATTGATTCGTGTATTATAGGCCGTAATTCTTAGTAAGAATCCAAAATATCAGACGGATCGGTGACATTGGGCCGAAGTTATGACCGACCCCAAGTGTTAAAACGACCGAACCCAAGTGCTTAAAATACCGAATCCAAGAGTTAAAAGATAATTTTATTTTTCAATTCTTCTTTTGGCAGATTTTTTTTTAATCGTGAACAGACCATGATCGACCCCAAATATACAAACGACCGACCCCAAGTGATAAAACGATCGACCTTATGTATCAAAACGATGATACATTTTTTTTTTAAATCTTCTTTTGACAGATTTTTTAATTGATTTGTGTACAGACCATAATTCTTAGTAAGAATCCAAAATTTTAGTTGGTTTAGTGCCATAGGTTCTTGGTTATGACCGACCACAAGTGTTGTTACAAGGGCCCGTAAAACGATGACTTTTTTTTTAATTCGTGCTTTGGCTGATTTTTTGGTTGATTCGTATTCAGACCATAATTCTTATTGAGAATCCAAAATTTCAGCCGGATCGGCGCCATAGGGCCTAAGTCATGACCGACCCCAAGTGTTAAAACGACCGAACCCAAGTGCTTAAAATACCGAACCCAAGTCTTAAAACGATAAAAAAAAATTAATTCGTCTCTTTGCAGATTTTTCAATTGATTCGTGTACAGACCATAATTCTTCGTATGAATCCAAAATTTCGATCGGCGCGATGCCATGGGGTTTTAATAATGACCGATCACAAGTGTTGTTATAAGGGCGCGTAAAACGATGATTTTTTTAAAATTCATCCTTTAGCAGATTTTTTATTGAGTCCTGTACAGACCATTATTCTTATAGAGAATCCAAAATTTCAGCCGGATTGGCGCCATAGGGCCAAAGTCATGACCAACCCCAAATGTTAAAACGACTAAACCCAGTGGTTAATAGACCGAAGCCAAGTGTTAAAACGTAATTTGTTTTTAATTATTCTTTTGGCAGATTTTTGTATTGATTCGTGTATTATAGGCCGTAATAAGAATTACTTCTTAGTAAGAATCCAAAATATCAGACGGATCGGTGACATTGGGCCGAAGTTATGACCGACCCCAAGTGTTAAAACGACCGAACCCAAGTGCTTAAAATACCGAATCCAAGAGTTAAAAGATAACTTTATTTTTCAATTCTTCTTTTGGCAGATTTTTTTTAAATCGTGAACAGTCCATGATCGACCCCAAATATACAAACGACCGACCCCAAGTGATAAAACGATCGACCTTATGTATCAAAACGATGATACATTTTTTTTTTAAATCTTCTTTTGACAGATTTTTTAATTGATTTGTATACAGACCATAATTCTTAGTAAGAATCCAAAATTTTAGTTGGTTCAGTGCCATAGGTTCTTGGTTATAACCGACCACAAGTGTTGTTACAAGGGCCCGTAAAACGATGTTTTTTTTTAAATTCGTGCTTTGGCTGATTTTTTGGTTGATTCGTATTCAGACCATGATTCTTATTGAGAATCCAAAATTTCAGCCGGATCGGCGCCATAGGGCCGAAGTCATGACCGACCCCAAGTGTTAAAACGACCGAACCCAAGTGCTTAAAATACCGAACCCAAGTCATAAAACGATAAAAAAAAATAATTCGTCTCTTTGCAGATTTTTCAATTGATTCGTGTACAGACCATAATTCTTCGTATGAATCCAAAATTTCGATCGGCGCGATGCCATGGGGTTTTAATAATGACCGATCACAAGTGTTGTTATAAGGGCGCGTAAAACGATGATTTTTTTAAAATTCATCCTTTAGCAGATTTTTTATTGAGTCCTGTACAGACCATTATTCTTATAGAGAATCCAAAATTTCAGCCGGATTGGCGCCATAAGGCCAAAGTCATGACCGACCCCAAATGTTAAAACGACTAAACCCAAGTGCTTAATAGACCGAAGCCAAGTGTTAAAACGTAATTTGTTTTCAATTATTCTTTTGGCAGATTTTTGTATTGATTCGTGTATTATAGGCCGTAATTCTTAGTAAGAATCCAAAATATCAGACGGATCGGTGACATTGGGCCGAAGTTATGACCGACCCCAAGTGTTAAAACGACCGAACCCAAGTGCTTAAAATACTGAATCCAAGAGTTAAAAGATAATTTTATTTTTCAATTCTTCTTTTGGCAGATTTTTTTTAATCGTGAACAGACCATGATCGACCCCAAATATACAAACGACCGACTCCAAGTGATAAAACGATCGACCTTATGTATCAAAACGATGATACATTTATTTTTAAAATCTTCTTTTGACAGATTTTTTGATTGATTTGTGTACAGACCATAATTCTTAGTAAGAATCCAAAATTTTAGTTGGTTCAGTGCCATAGGTTCTTGGTTATGACCGACCACAAGTGTTGTTACAAGGGCCCGTAAAACGATGATTTTTTTTAAATTCGTGCTTCGGCTGATTTTTTGGTTGATTCGTATTCAGACCATGATTTTTATTGAGAATCCAAAATTTCAGCCGAAGTCATGACCGACCCCAAGTGTTAAAACGACCGAATCCAAGTGCTTAAAATACCGAACCCAAGTCTTAAAACGATAAAAAAAAAATTAATTCGTCTCTTTGCAGATTTTTCAATTGATTCGTGTACAGACCATAATTCTTCGTATGCATCCAAAATTTCGATCGGCGCGATGCCATGGGGTTTTAATAATGACCGATCACAAGCGTTGTTATAAGGGCGCGTAAAACGATGATTTTTTTAAAATTCATCCTTTAGCAGATTTTTTATTGAGTCCTGTACAGACCATTATTCTTATAGAGAATCCAAAATTTCAGCCGGATTGGCGCCATAGGGCCAAAGTCATGACCGACCCCAAATGTTAAAACGACTAAACCCAAGTGCTTAATAGACCGAAGCCAAGTGTTAAAACGTAATTTGTTTTCAATTATTCTTTTGGCAGATTTTTGTATTGATTCGTGTATTATAGGCCGTAATTCTTAGTAAGAATCCAAAATATCAGACGGATCGGTGACATTGGGCCGAAGTTATGACCGACCCCAAGTGTTAAAACGACCGAACCCAAGTGCTTAAAATACTGAATCCAAGAGTTAAAAGATAATTTTATTTTTCAATTCTTCTTTTGGCAGATTTTTTTATAATCGTGAACAGACCATGATCGACCCCAAATATACAAACGACCGACCCCAAGTGATAAAACGATCGACCTTATGTATCAAAACGATGATACATTTTTTTTTTTAATCTTCTTTTGACAGATTTTTTGATTGATTTGTGTACAGACCATAATTCTTAGTAAGAATCCAAAATTTTAGTTGGTTCAGTGCCATAGGTTCTTGGTTATGACCGACCACAAGTGTTGTTACAAGGGCCCGTAAAACGATGTTTTTTTTTAAATTCGTGCTTTGGCTGATTTTTTGGTTGATTCGTATTCAGACCATGATTCTTATTGAGAATCCAAAATTTCAGCCGGATCGGCGCCATAGGGCCGAAGTCATGACCGACCCCAAGTGTTAAAACGACCGAACCCAAGTGCTTAAAATACCGAACCCAAGTCATAAAACGATAAAAAAAAAATAATTCGTCTCTTTGCAGATTTTTCAATTGATTCGTGTACAGACCATAATTCTTCGTATGAATCCAAAATTTCGATCGGCGCGATGCCATGGGGTTTTAATAATGACCGATCACAAGTGTTGTTATAAGGGCGCGT
This sequence comes from Limnephilus rhombicus, assembly GCA_929108145.2. Lineage (NCBI taxonomy): Eukaryota > Metazoa > Arthropoda > Insecta > Trichoptera > Limnephilidae > Limnephilus > Limnephilus rhombicus. The sequence goes on along the minus strand of OV815284.1, from coordinate 33,110,911 downwards.
AAAACGATGATTTTTTTAAAATTCATCCTTTAGCAGATTTTTTATTGAGTCCTGTACAGACCATTATTCTTATAGAGAATCCAAAATTTCAGCCGGATTGGCGCCATAGGGCCAAAGTCATGACCGACCCCAAATGTTAAAACGACTAAACCCAGTGCTTAATAGACCGAAGCCAAGTGTTAAAACGTAATTTGTTTTCAATTATTCTTTTGGCAGATTTTTGTATTGATTCGTGTATTATAGGCCGTAATTCTTAGTAAGAATCCAAAATATCAGACGGATCGGTGACATTGGGCCGAAGTTATGACCGACCCCAAGTGTTAAAACGGCCGAACCCAAGTGCTTAAAATACCGAATCCAAGTGTTAAAAGATAATTTTATTATTCAATTCTTCTTTTGGCAGATTTTTTTATAATCGTGAACAGACCATGATCGACCCCAAATATACAAACGACCGACCCCAAGTGATAAAACGATCGACCTTATGAATCAAAACGATGATACATTTTTTTTTTTAATCTTCTTTTGACAGATTTTTTGATTGATTTGTGTACAGACCATAATTCTTAGTAAGAATCCAAAATTTTAGTTGGCTCAGTGCCATAGGTTCTTGGTTATGACCGACCACAAGTGTTGTTACAAGGGCCCGTAAAACGATGATTTTTTTTAAATTCGTGCTTTGGCTGATTTTTTGGTTTATTCGTATTCAGACCATGATTCTTATTGAGAATCCAAAATTTCAGCCGGATCGGCGCCATAGGGCCGAAGTCATGACCGACCCCAAGTGTTAAAACGACCGAACCCAAGTGCTTAAAATACCGAACCCAAGTCATAAAACGATAAAAAAAAATTAATTCGTCTCTTTGCAGATTTTTCAATTGATTCGTGTACAGACCATAATTCTTCGTATGAATCCAAAATTTCGATCGGCGCGATGCCATGGGGTTTTAATAATGACCGATCACAAGTGTTGTTATAAGGGCGCGTAAAACGATGATTTTTTTAAAATTCATCCTTTAGCAGATTTTTTATTGAGTCCTGTACAGACCATTATTCTTATAGAGAATCCAAAATTTCAGCCGGATTGGCGCCATAGGGCCAAAGTCATGACCGACCCCAAATGTTAAAACGACTAAACCCAGTGCTTAATAGACCGAAGCCAAGTGTTAAAACGTAATTTGTTTTCAATTATTCTTTTGGCAGATTTTTGTATTGATTCGTGTATTATAGGCCGTAATTCTTAGTAAGAATCCAAAATATCAGACGGATCGGTGACATTGGGCCGAAGTTATGACCGACCCCAAGTGTTAAAACGGCCGAACCCAAGTGCTTAAAATACCGAATCCAAGAGTTAAAAGATAATTTTATTATTCAATTCTTCTTTTGGCAGATTTTTTTATAATCGTGAACAGACCATGATCGACCCCAAATATACAAACGACCGACCCCAAGTGATAAAACGATCGACCTTATGAATCAAAACGATGATACATTTTTTTTTTTTAATCTTCTTTTGACAGATTTTTTGATTGATTTGTGTACAGACCATAATTCTTAGTAAGAATCCAAAATTTTAGTTGGTTCAGTGCCATAGGTTCTTGGTTATGACCGACCACAAGTGTTGTTACAAGGGCCCGTAAAACGATGATTTTTTTTAAATTCGTGCTTTGGCTGATTTTTTGGTTTATTCGTATTCAGACCATGATTCTTATTGAGAATCCAAAATTTCAGCCGGATCGGCGCCATAGGGCCGAAGTCATGACCGACCCCAAGTGTTAAAACGACCGAACCCAAGTGCTTAAAATACCGAACCCAAGTCATAAAACGATAAAAAAAAATTAATTCGTCTCTTTGCAGATTTTTCAATTGATTCGTGTACAGACCATAATTCTTCGTATGAATCCAAAATTTCGATCGGCGCGATGCCATGGGGTTTTAATAATGACCGATCACAAGTGTTGTTATAAGGGCGCGTAAAACGATGATTTTTTTAAAATTCATCCTTTAGCAGATTTTTTATTGAGTCCTGTACAGACCATTATTCTTATAGAGAATCCAAAATTTCAGCCGGATTGGCGCCATAGGGCCAAAGTCATGACCGACCCCAAATGTTAAAACGACTAAACCCAGTGCTTAATAGACCGAAGCCAAGTGTTAAAACGTAATTTGTTTTCAATTATTCTTTTGGCAGATTTTTGTAATGATTCGTGTATTATAGGCCGTAATTCTTAGTAAAAATCCAAAATATCAGACGGATCGGTGACATTGGGCCGAAGTTATGACCGACCCCAAGTGTTAAAACGACCGAACCCAAGTGCTTAAAATACCGAATCCAAGAGTTAAAAGATAATTTTATTATTCAATTCTTCTTTTGGCAGATTTTTTTTTAATCGTGAACAGACCATGATCGACCCCAAATATACAAACGACCGACCCCAAGTGATAAAACGATCGATCTTATGTATCAAAACGATGATACATTTTTTTTTTAAATCTTCTTTTGACAGATTTTTTAATTGATTTGTGTACAGACCATAATTCTTAGTAAGAATCCAAAATTTTAGTTGGTTTAGTGCCATAGGTTCTTGGTTATGACCGACCACAAGTGTTGTTACAAGGGCCCGTAAAACGATGACTTTTTTTTTAATTCGTGCTTTGGCTGATTTTTTGGTTGATTCGTATTCAGACCATAATTCTTATTGAGAATCCAAAATTTCAGCCGGATCGGCGCCATAGGGCCTAAGTCATGACCGACCCCAAGTGTTAAAACGACCGAACCCAAGTGCTTAAAATACCGAACCCAAGTCTTAAAACGATAAAAAAAAATTAATTCGTCTCTTTGCAGATTTTTCAATTGATTCGTGTACAGACCATAATTCTTCGTATGAATCCAAAATTTCGATCGGCGCGATGCCATGGGGTTTTAATAATGACCGATCACAAGTGTTGTTATAAGGGCGCGTAAAACGATGATTTTTTTAAAATTCATCCTTTAGCAGATTTTTTATTGAGTCCTGTACAGACCATTATTCTTATAGAGAATCCAAAATTTCAGCCGGATTGGCGCCATAGGGCCAAAGTCATGACCAACCCCAAATGTTAAAACGACTAAACCCAGTGGTTAATAGACCGACCCCAAGTGTTAAAACGACCGAACCCAAGTGCTTAAAATACCGAATCCAAGAGTTAAAAGATAACTTTATTTTTCAATTCTTCTTTTGGCAGATTTTTTTTAAATCGTGAACAGACCATGATCGACCCCAAATATACAAACGACCGACCCCAAGTGATAAAACGATCGACCTTATGTATCAAAACGATGATACATTTTTTTTTTAAATCTTCTTTTGACAGATTTTTTAATTGATTTGTGTACAGACCATAATTCTTAGTAAGAATCCAAAATTTTAGTTGGTTTAGTGCCATAGGTTCTTGGTTATGACCGACCACAAGTGTTGTTACAAGGGCCCGTAAAACGATGACTTTTTTTTAATTCGTGCTTTGGCTGATTTTTTGGTTGATTCGTATTCAGACCATAATTCTTATTGAGAATCCAAAATTTCAGCCGGATCGGCGCCATAGGGCCGAAGTCATGACCGACCCCAAGTGTTAAAACGACCGAACCCAAGTGCTTAAAATACCGAACCCAAGTCTTAAAACGATAAAAAAAAATTAATTCGTCTCTTTGCAGATTTTTCAATTGATTCGTGTACAGACCATAATTCTTCGTATGAATCCAAAATTTCGATCGGCGCGATGCCATGGGGTTTTAATAATGACCGATCACAAGTGTTGTTATAAGGGCGCGTAAAACGATGATTTTTTTAAAATTCATCCTTTAGCAGATTTTTTATTGAGTCCTGTACAGACCATTATTCTTATAGAGAATCCAAAATTTCAGCCGGATTGGTGCCATAAGGCCAAAGTCATGACCGACCCCAAATGTTAAAACGACTAAACCCAAGTGCTTAATAGACCGAAGCCAAGTGTTAAAACGTAATTTGTTTTCAATTATTCTTTTGGCAGATTTTTGTATTGATTCGTGTATTATAGGCCGTAATTCTTAGTAAGAATCCAAAATATCAGACTGATCGGTGACATTGGGCCGAAGTTATGACCGACCCCAAGTGTTAAAACGACCGAACCCAAGTGCTTAAAATACTGAATCCAAGAGTTAAAAGATAATTTTATTTTTCAATTCTTCTTTTGGCAGATTTTTTTAAATCGTGAACAGACCATGATCGACCCCAAATATACAAACGACCGACTCCAAGTGATAAAACGATCGACCTTATGTATCAAAACGATGATACATTTTTTTTTTAAATCTTCTTTTGACAGATTTTTTGATTGATTTGTGTACAGACCATAATTCTTAGTAAGAATCCAAAATTTTAGTTGGTTCAGTGCCATAGGTTCTTGGTTATGACCGACCACAAGTGTTGTTAGAAGGGCCCGTAAAACGATGATTTTTTTTTAAATTCGTGCTTCGGCTGATTTTTTGGTTGATTCGTATTCAGACCATGATTTTTATTGAGAATCCAAAATTTCAGCCGAAGTCATGACCGACCCCAAGTGTTAAAACTACCGAATCCAAGTGCTTAAAATACCGAACCCAAGTCTTAAAACGTTAAAAAAAAAAATTAATTCGTCTCTTTGCAGATTTTTCAATTGATTCGTGTACAGACCATAATTCTTCGTATGCATCCAAAATTTCGATCGGCGCGATGCCATGGGGTTTTAATAATGACCGATGACAAGTGTTGTTATAAGGGCGCGTAAAACGATGATTTTTTTAAAATTCATCCTTTAGCAGATTTTTTATTACGTCCTGTACAGACCATTATTCTTATAGAGAATCCAAAATTTCAGCCGGATTGGCGCCATAGGGCCAAAGTCATGACCGACCCCAAATGTTAAAACGACTAAACCCAGTGCTTAATAGACCGAAGCCAAGTGTTAAAACGTAATTTGTTTTCAATTATTCTTTTGGCAGATTTTTGTATTGATTCGTGTATTATAGGCCGTAATTCTTAGTAAAAATCCAAAATATCAGACGGATCGGTGACATTGGGCCGAAGTTATGACCGACCCCAAGTGTTAAAACGACCGAACCCAAGTGCTTAAAATACCGAATCCAAGAGTTAAAAGATAATTTTATTTTTCAATTCTTCTTTTGGCAGATTTTTTTTTAATCGTGAACAGACCATGATCGACCCCAAATATACAAACGACCGACCCCAAGTGATAAAACGATCGACCTTATGAATCAAAACGATGATACATTTTTTTTTTTAATCTTCTTTTGACAGATTTTTTGATTGATTTGTGTACAGACCATAATTCTTAGTAAGAATCCAAAATTTTAGTTGGTTCAGTGCCATAGGTTCTTGGTTATGACCGACCACAAGTGTTGTTACAAGGGCCCGTAAAACGATGATTTTTTTTAAATTCGTGCTTTGGCTGATTTTTTGGTTTATTCGTATTCAGACCATGATTCTTATTGAGAATCCAAAATTTCAGCCGGATCGGCGCCATAGGGCCGAAGTCATGACCGACCCCAAGTGTTAAAACGACCGAACCCAAGTGCTTAAAATACCGAACCCAAGTCATAAAACGATAAAAAAAAATTAATTCGTCTCTTTGCAGATTTTTCAATTGATTCGTGTACAGACCATAATTCTTCGTATGAATCCAAAATTTCGATCGGCGCGATGCCATGGGGTTTTAATAATGACCGATCACAAGTGTTGTTATAAGGGCGCGTAAAACGATGATTTTTTTAAAATTCATCCTTTAGCAGATTTTTTATTGAGTCCTGTACAGACCATTATTCTTATAGAGAATCCAAAATTTCAGCCGGATTGGCGCCATAGGGCCAAAGTCATGACCGACCCCAAATGTTAAAACGACTAAACCCAGTGCTTAATAGACCGAAGCCAAGTGTTAAAACGTAATTTGTTTTCAATTATTCTTTTGGCAGATTTTTGTAATGATTCGTGTATTATAGGCCGTAATTCTTAGTAAAAATCCAAAATATCAGACGGATCGGTGACATTGGGCCGAAGTTATGACCGACCCCAAGTGTTAAAACGACCGAACCCAAGTGCTTAAAATACCGAATCCAAGAGTTAAAAGATAATTTTATTATTCAATTCTTCTTTTGGCAGATTTTTTTTTAATCGTGAACAGACCATGATCGACCCCAAATATACAAACGACCGACCCCAAGTGATAAAACGATCGACCTTATGTATCAAAACGATGATACATTTTTTTTTTAAATCTTCTTTTGACAGATTTTTTAATTGATTTGTGTACAGACCATAATTCTTAGTAAGAATCCAAAATTTTAGTTGGTTTAGTGCCATAGGTTCTTGGTTATGACCGACCACAAGTGTTGTTACAAGGGCCCGTAAAACGATGACTTTTTTTTTAATTCGTGCTTTGGCTGATTTTTTGGTTGATTCGTATTCAGACCATAATTCTTATTGAGAATCCAAAATTTCAGCCGGATCGGCGCCATAGGGCCTAAGTCATGACCGACCCCAAGTGTTAAAACGACCGAACCCAAGTGCTTAAAATACCGAACCCAAGTCTTAAAACGATAAAAAAAAATTAATTCGTCTCTTTGCAGATTTTTCAATTGATTCGTGTACAGACCATAATTCTTCGTATGAATCCAAAATTTCGATCGGCGCGATGCCATGGGGTTTTAATAATGACCGATCACAAGTGTTGTTATAAGGGCGCGTAAAACGATGATTTTTTTAAAATTCATCCTTTAGCAGATTTTTTATTGAGTCCTGTACAGACCATTATTCTTATAGAGAATCCAAAATTTCAGCCGGATTGGCGCCATAGGGCCAAAGTCATGACCAACCCCAAATGTTAAAACGACTAAACCCAGTGGTTAATAGACCGAAGCCAAGTGTTAAAACGTAATTTGTTTTTAATTATTCTTTTGGCAGATTTTTGTATTGATTCGTGTATTATAGGCCGTAATAAGAATTACTTCTTAGTAAGAATCCAAAATATCAGACGGATCGGTGACATTGGGCCGAAGTTATGACCGACCCCAAGTGTTAAAACGACCGAACCCAAGTGCTTAAAATACCGAATCCAAGAGTTAAAAGATAACTTTATTTTTCAATTCTTCTTTTGGCAGATTTTTTTTAAATCGTGAACAGACCATGATCGACCCCAAATATACAAACGACCGACCCCAAGTGATAAAACGATCGACCTTATGTATCAAAACGATGATACATTTTTTTTTTAAATCTTCTTTTGACAGATTTTTTAATTGATTTGTGTACAGACCATAATTCTTAGTAAGAATCCAAAATTTTAGTTGGTTTAGTGCCATAGGTTCTTGGTTATGACCGACCACAAGTGTTGTTACAAGGGCCCGTAAAACGATGACTTTTTTTTTAATTCGTGCTTTGGCTGATTTTTTGGTTGATTCGTATTCAGACCATAATTCTTATTGAGAATCCAAAATTTCAGCCGGATCGGCGCCATAGGGCCGAAGTCATGACCGACCCCAAGTGTTAAAACGACCGAACCCAAGTGCTTAAAATACCGAACCCAAGTCTTAAAACGATAAAAAAAAATTAATTCGTCTCTTTGCAGATTTTTCAATTGATTCGTGTACAGACCATAATTCTTCGTATGAATCCAAAATTTCGATCGGCGCGATGCCATGGGGTTTTAATAATGACCGATCACAAGTGTTGTTATAAGGGCGCGTAAAACGATGATTTTTTTAAAATTCATCCTTTAGCAGATTTTTTATTGAGTCCTGTACAGACCATTATTCTTATAGAGAATCCAAAATTTCAGCCGGATTGGTGCCATAAGGCCAAAGTCATGACCGACCCCAAATGTTAAAACGACTAAACCCAAGTGCTTAATAGACCGAAGCCAAGTGTTAAAACGTAATTTGTTTTCAATTATTCTTTTGGCAGATTTTTGTATTGATTCGTGTATTATAGGCCGTAATTCTTAGTAAGAATCCAAAATATCAGACTGATCGGTGACATTGGGCCGAAGTTATGACCGACCCCAAGTGTTAAAACGACCGAACCCAAGTGCTTAAAATACTGAATCCAAGAGTTAAAAGATAATTTTATTTTTCAATTCTTCTTTTGGCAGATTTTTTTAAATCGTGAACAGACCATGATCGACCCCAAATATACAAACGACCGACTCCAAGTGATAAAACGATCGACCTTATGTATCAAAACGACGATACATTTTTTTTTTAAATCTTCTTTTGACAGATTTTTTGATTGATTTGTGTACAGACCATAATTCTTAGTAAGAATCCAAAATTTTAGTTGGTTCAGTGCCATAGGTTCTTGGTTATGACCGACCACAAGTGTTGTTAGAAGGGCCCGTAAAACGATGATTTTTTTTAAATTCGTGCTTCGGCTGATTTTTTGGTTGATTCGTATTCAGACCATGATTTTTATTGAGAATCCAAAATTTCAGCCGAAGTCATGACCGACCCCAAGTGTTAAAACTACCGAATCCAAGTGCTTAAAATACCGAACCCAAGTCTTAAAACGTTAAAAAAAAAAATTAATTCGTCTCTTTGCAGATTTTTCAATTGATTCGTGTACAGACCATAATTCTTCGTATGCATCCAAAATTTCGATCGGCGCGATGCCATGGGGTTTTAATAATGACCGATGACAAGTGTTGTTATAAGGGCGCGTAAAACGATGATTTTTTTAAAATTCATCCTTTAGCAGATTTTTCATTACGTCCTGTACAGACCATTATTCTTATAGAGAATCCAAAATTTCAGCCGGATTGGCGCCATAGGGCCAAAGTCATGACCGACCCCAAATGTTAAAACGACTAAACCCAGTGCTTAATAGACCGAAGCCAAGTGTTAAAACGTAATTTGTTTTCAATTATTCTTTTGGCAGATTTTTGTATTGATTCGTGTATTATAGGCCGTAATTCTTAGTAAAAATCCAAAATATCAGACGGATCGGTGACATTGGGCCGAAGTTATGACCGACCCCAAGTGTTAAAACGACCGAACCCAAGTGCTTAAAATACCGAATCCAAGAGTTAAAAGATAATTTTATTTTTCAATTCTTCTTTTGGCAGATTTTTTTTTAATCGTGAACAGACCATGATCGACCCCAAATATACAAACGACCGACCCCAAGTGATAAAACGATCGACCTTATGTATCAAAACGATGATACTTTTTTTTTTTAAATCTTCTTTTGACAGATTTTTTAATTGATTTGTGTACAGACCATAATTCTTAGTAAGAATCCAAAACTTTAGTTGGTTTAGTGCCATAGGTTCTTGGTTATGACCGACCACAAGTGTTGTTACAAGGGCCCGTAAAACGATGACTTTTTTTTTAATTCGTGCTTTGGCTGATTTTTTGGTTGATTCGTATTCAGACCATAATTCTTATTGAGAATCCAAAATTTCAGCCGGATCGGCGGCATAGGGCCGAAGTCATGACCGACCCCAAGTGTTAAAACGACCGAACCCAAGTGCTTAAAATACCGAACCCAAGTCTTAAAACGATAAAAAAAAATTAATTCGTCTCTTTGCAGATTTTTCAATTGATTCGTGTACAGACCATAATTCTTCGTATGAATCCAAAATTTCGATCGGCGCGATGCCATGGGGTTTTAATAATGACCGATCACAAGTGTTGTTATAAGGGCGCGTAAAACGATGATTTTTTTAAAATTCATCCTTTCGCAGATTTTTTATTGAGTCCTGTACAGACCATTATTCTTATAGAGAATCCAAAATTTCAGCCGGATTGGCGCCATAGGGCCAAAGTCATGACCGACCCCAAATGTTAAAACGACTAAACCCAGTGCTTAATAGACCGAAGCCAAGTGTTAAAACGTAATTTGTTTTCAATTATTCTTTTGGCAGATTTTTGTATTGATTCGTGTATTATAGGCCGTAATTCTTAGTAAAAATCCAAAATATCAGACGGATCGGTGACATTGGGCCGAAGTTATGACCGACCCCAAGTGTTAAAACGACCGAACCCAAGTGCTTAAAATACCGAATCCAAGAGTTAAAAGATAATTTTATTTTTCAATTCTTCTTTTGGCAGATTTTTTTTTAATCGTGAACAGACCATGATCGACCCCAAATATACAAACGACCGACCCCAAGTGATAAAACGATCGACCTTATGTATCAAAACGATGATACATTTTTTTTTTAAATCTTCTTTTGACAGATTTTTTAATTGATTTGTGTACAGACCATAATTCTTAGTAAGAATCCAAAATTTTAGTTGGTTTAGTGCCATAGGTTCTTGGTTATGACCGACCACAAGTGTTGTTACAAGGGCCCGTAAAACGATGACTTTTTTTTTAATTCGTGCTTTGGCTGATTTTTTGGTTGATTCGTATTCAGACCATAATTCTTATTGAGAATCCAAAATTTCAGCCGGATCGGCGCCATAGGGCCGAAGTCATGACCGACCCCAAGTGTTAAAACGACCGAACCCAAGTGCTTAAAATACCGAACCCAAGTCTTAAAACGATAAAAAAAATTATTCGTCTCCTTGCAGATTTTTCAATTGATTCGTGTACAGACCATAATTCTTAGTATGAATCCAAAATTTTGATCGGCGCGATTCCATGGGGTTTTAATAATGACCGATCACATGTGTTGTTATAAGGGCGCGTAAAACGATGATTTTTTTTTAAATTTATCCTTTAGCAGATTTTTTATTGAATCCTGTACAGACCATTATTCTTATAGAGAATCCAAAATTTCAGCCGAATTGGCGACATAGGGCCAAAGTCATGACTGACCCCAAATGTTGAAACGACTAAACCCTAGTGCTTAATAGACCGAAGCCAAGTGTTAAAACGTAATTTGTTTTCAATTCTTCTTTTAGCAGAGTTTTGTATTGATTCGTGTATTATAGGCCGTAATTCTTAGTAAGAATCCAAAATATCAGACGGATCGGTGACATTAGGCCGAAGTCATGACCGACTCCAATTGTTAAAACAAACGAACCCAAGTGCTTAAAATACCGAATCCAAGAGTTAAAAGATAACTTTATTTTTCAATTCTTCTTTTGGCAGATTTTTTTTTAATCGTGAACAGACCATGATCGACCCCAAGTGTACAAACGACCGACCCCAAGTGATAAAATAACCGACCTAAAGTGACCAAACGATGTTAATTTTTTTTTTCCTCTTTTCGCAGATTTTTTGATTGATTGGCGTACAGACCATTATTATTAGTAAGAATTCAAAATTTCAGTCGGCTCGGTGCCATAGGTTTTTAGTTATTACTTACCACAAGTCTTGTTACAAGGATACGTAAAAATTGGTCCTTTGGCAGATTTTTTGATTGAATTGTGTACAGACCATGTACAGTACATTACATTCTTATAGAGAATCCAAAATTTCCCCCAAATGTTAAAAAGACCGAATTTTAAAAAAATCATTTTCATGTTTAATTTGTACAATTGCCGGATGGACGACATAGGGTCGAAGTTATGACCGACCCCAAATGTTAAAAAGACCGAATTTAAAAAAAATCATTTTCATGTTTAATTTGTACAATTTTTTCCCCTGGTCCTTTCCGGACTAGTAGTTTGAAACCAGTTTTGTGTTCAGAATATAAAATTCCAGTTGGATTCATCTGCTGACGCATTTCGAAGGAAAACATTCTCTTTTGCGATGTGCAGTTTTAAAATTCTAGTTGCAGACTATTTATTTAATCCCAGAATCAAAGAAAAACCATTTTCATATTCTGAGTGGAGTTTTAATTCACTGCATACAAACTGGTTTTGTGTTCAGAATACAACAATAAAATAAATAACGAGTTGCATATTCTTCGTGTACCGAGTAAAGCTTTCCATTTAACTTGAATGCCAAATCCTGAAAAATTCTGACAAATTGATTGTTCCGTGTGTTACTATTATTTGGGGACTCTAACGCTGAATCAATCGTAAGTTAAAACCTGCCATACGTTCTTAAAACGGTGTAAAAGTTCGAGATGTGAAATCCTTTTACATGGATACCATTCTCGATTTCTGACAGCAGCTATAAACTTTGTAGTAGAATTTACAAACAAGATTTTCGTTGGAAGAATACTCGTCAAATGTGATTATTAAAAAAATCGGGTCGTTTATAATTAGGTCGTTATAAAAAAATAGGAAAATTTTGCCGCCCCCTTATTTGGATACTTCCACCCCCCTCGCCCTCCCCCCTCCCCCCTCCCCCCTCCCCCTCCCCCCTCCCCCCTCCCCCCTCCCCCCTCCCCCCTCCCCCCTCCCCCCTCCCCCCTCCCCCCTCCCCCTCCCCCCTCCCCCCTCCCCCCTCCTCCCTCCTCCCTCCCCCCTCCCCATCCCTTCCCTCCCACCCTCTCCCCTCCCCCCCTCCCCCCACCCCCTTTCCCCGCCCCCCTCCCCCCTCCCCTCTCCCCCCCCCTCCACCATCCCCCTCCCTCCACCCCCCTCCCCCCACGCCCCTCCCCCGCCCCCCTCCCCCCCTCCCCCCCGCCCCTCTCCCCCCTCCCCCGGGGCTGGAAGTATCCGTCAAAATTTTCCTCCGCCCCGGCAGCCGACACCCACGCTACGCCACTGTCTGAAAAAGTCTCTTTAGGGAATGTAAGAAGATAAAGCACTGGGTAGGAATAAGGGTAGGAAAAAGGATAGGAAAAATGTATGAGGGGAGCAAGGGAATCTGGGAGCCAATGTGTCCAGAAGTGATGGACGAATGAATCTGTCCCTCTTACTCCGGTGCAATGTGACGCAACGCACGGGTCGAGAGAGTCCGACTGGAGAGTTCAAAAGGTCTCCCTCAACTAATCCCTCCCGATTCAGCCTGCTACGCAGTAAGTTGACATTCGCCGCCAAGACCTGTTGTGTTTAAAATTGTGTCCTTTACATTTTTGTACCGTATTACCTATCTAGTGTTTAATAACTCCTTGAAAAATACAACAAATTTAAAATAAAATTGTAAAGTTAGTAAAATATTGATTATAATTCGATTAACTAATGACATTCCATTAGAAGATGACTTGATAATTTTTATGTTGAATATTATTCAATAAGACGATTGCCATATTATTACATATTTCCTTTCCGGGCTGACAGGTCAACACAATACCTACAACTTTTTTTATAATTTCAGTGTGATGTGTCAATCAAAGCATAGTACAAACTCGTTTCAAATGTTTAAACCACTTTATATTTTATACTCTGTGGTGGGAATAAGCTCAATCAAATTCGATGGGAAAAGGTGTATTCCTGTTGGTTATCTTCAAAAATTTTTATGTATTCTGGTTTGCACTTATACCATTTTTGGTATATCTTCTACCTTTAATGATCTGATAAAAAATACAAATGGTGAAGATTTGCTAAGAATTGCTTTGGATTCTTTGTGTAATACATTGGCACAAGTATGTTTTATTTTCGTTTGGATGACATCATCGTTTTTGTCTGGCAAAAACACCGTTAAAATGTATCTTAATTATTCCAAAGTCGAGAGCCATTTAAAAATCATTCAAAAGTGGACTCCTTTAGAAGCACCGTACCTAAAAATTATATTTTTTCACTTTATTACACTTCTATTCATATTTTTTAATAACATAATTATCATCTTGATATTCGAGATGCCATTTTACACCGTTGTTACAATTATGCAAGCTTTTATATGTGTTTTAACAACACAAAAATTTTGTACGGAAATTTATATCATAATATTATACGTAGACAAAATGTCAAAAGAAATAAAAAGATTTGTAAGAAGGTATACTTACAAATCAATAGAAGCAGAAAATTTGGTCAAATCATTCGATATATCCAACGAAACTAATAAACTGATGCAGCTCTACAGCAAATTATCTGAAAATTGTGGCATTTCTAACAATATTATTTGTTTTCCGGTAATGGCTTCACAATTTCACTTTATAACCACCATTTTAATAATTATATTCTTTATGCGTTTAAAACATTTGAAATTTGCAGCTAATTATATATTTAATATCTACTTTTGCGATGTTCACTTTATACACCAGTCTAGATATACACCCTGAGCAGAGAGTACTTACCTTCGTTGACGTAAGTTATTTACATACCAATATTTTGCGTGTTATCAAAGCTTCGCTAGTAAGGAGTGTTTAAGTCATTCATTCATATTTTTCTGTGATAATATCAAAATAAATTCCATTGTATGCAGGCATCTTCATTATTTACTTTTACTCAAAATTTCCAGGCCTTCCCACCCCCCCGTACAAATAAATCGTTGTTTTTCTGCAAACACTAAATAACTGCCGTAGGTGTTACAAAAGTGGGTTAGTTGTACAATTTGGTTACAAATAACGTTCCCCGTATCTGCTAAAAATATCTAATTATTGATGACAGCTGATTAATGTATAGTATTTTGGTTTTTACTTTTTACGTGCCTTAATTACCTATTTCTGTATCAACAATTTAAAAAACATGCGTTGTTTTAGTGATCATAGGCATTTCATTTAAACAAATTTTAACATGACCAATTTGATGAAAACAAAAAAAAACAAAAAAATCCCGCCTAATTTGTAACTTTTTTAATTTGTTCAGTTTTTGCAGGATAGTGGCGAAATTTGGGGCGTGTTCCCGACTAGTAGATACTCTCAGTATCACCCTGTTGAAAGACCACCTTTCAGAATCGAAATCTTGCCTGAAAATGGCTTCATCCGTGTTTGGTGTATATGTCTGGCGTATATCCAGATATTTCCCCTCCTTTCTTTTCGGCAACTCCTTTCCCTTACCACTCCTTTCAGTCTCACAACATACCCCAATTGAAGAAGTCACAAGTAGTCCCACTGGGTTTGGGCAGTGGTCACTCTTTTGCGGTATTTACTTTAAAAATATACACATGTATATTGTATATGGCTCAGTAAGACCTTTCTCAAAGTTAGTCACATGAATAAACTCGATAAAATCGGCATTCACGGAAACCTGCTTCGTTAGTTTGATAGAATCATATTTATCACATCAGTTACTGTTAACCGATTTAACTTACAAATTTGATATTAGTTACGTCAGGTGTACCACAAGGATCTCACCTTGGACCCTTACTTTTCTTAATCTTTATTAACGACCTTACATGTAAACTCCGCTGTAATTTTTCTCTCTATGCTGACGACCTCAAATTATATAAAGCAATTAACTATATGAAAGAATGTGGACTATTACAACAAGACCTTAAGACACTTGGTGTGTTGACTATGAAATGGAACTGAACATAGCTCAGTGCAAAGTTATAAATTTCACCAAGAACACCAACAAAACTTTATATTTATATAGCATATGTGGTCACAATCTGGAAACAGTTGAATCAATAAAAGATTTAGGAACTATATTTGACAACAAACTAACGTTCAATCAACACATTGAATACACTGTGAATAAATGAAATAAATTACTTGGTTTTATTGTAAGATCAACCAAACTGTTTAAGAATTCTAATAGCCTAATAATTCTATTCAATTCCTTAATCCGAAGTGTTCTTGAATACGGGTCAACAGTCTGGAATCTACATTATATTACACAGGTATCTAGACTCGAATTAGTCCAAAGAAAATTTACAGGGATTTTGTTTTACCGATCAGGTGTCTACCATCTTCTAGATGGGTACGAACAAAGACTTACACATTTCAAATTAGAGAGTCTAGTTAAAAGATGAAACATAAATGACCGATAATAATCGTGTAGACAGTAACTTAATCAACCAAATCAAGTACGCCAGGCCCAAATCTACAAGAACCCTTAACATATTTTGGACCGAAATTTTTACCAATAATACTGGATATTTTAATCCTGTGTCTAGAATGTCTCGATCATATAACGATCTTGGTAAAATTCACACTTTAATTGATATTGTTTGTTTCAAAAAATATCTCCACAATTTGTGCAGTTAAAAAAATATGTTGTTTTATAAATTTTCAGTAAATAATATTGTATACTTATTATTATTATGTATTTCAATTTTGTATTTAAGTTTTTTTTTTAAATTGTACAACAGATTATTATCCAATTACTGTACAATTTTCTCATTTTGACAGTCTTACACCTAGGAAGATGATTATTATACAAAAAAGTCTTCAGGCTATCTAAAGACGAGTTATATATATCTAGTGTTTCCGATATTTCGTTCATCAGCACCATTCCTCTTGTCATGCATGTGCTAGAACATCTGTTCTGCCGTATGGTATTTTGAACAAGTCGTATCGACGACTACGACTGAAATTTTCAGGCACGTATAAGCCATAACATTCCAAGAGGAATGGGCTATCAATACGGTTATGGATTATGTTAAAACTAAGAATTGCAAGATTTGCATAACGTCTAGTTTCCAAGCTAAATCTATTTGTTGCCTTAAGTAATTCCATATGGTGCATGAATCTCGGGTACGTTCCATTCATCCGCATATAAAATAAATAAATAAGTGTTTATTCCAGTATGTGGGGAGGAGAGTGCAATCCCACACATTCCATAAGGGTATAATATACACATACATGTAAAAAGTATTTGAAAGGAAAAAAAGAAAAAGAAGGTGGATATAGACATACCTAAGGAACTTTTTCTGAATTTGTTCAAGCATATTAATATATTTAGCTTGGTGAGGAGTCCACACACCACTAGCATACTCCAGCTTACTTCTTATGACTCCATCGAACATGGCTATCATTGCATCTGGGTCATCAAATTGCTTACATATTCGGATGATGAAACCCAGGAGTTTATAGCATGCTGGAGTGAGCCGTGATATAAATATGATCCGAGAATGTCAGTTTGGGATCAAAGACGATACCGAGATCTTAAAAGCTATTGACTCGGCATAATGTTTTCCCTTTAATGTTGTATTCAAAAGCTATGGGCTTCTGGGAGCGGGTATATGTCATAGTTACACATTTTTTATATATTGAATTCTAATTTGTTTTTTGCTGACCATTCTGCAATAGCATCAAGGTCAGATTGCATTTTTAAGCAGTCATGGTAACAGATTATTTCCATCAAAAGTTTGAGGTCATCTGCAAATAGAAGACATTTGCAATATTTTACACAAACCTGGATGTCATCTATAAGTATAAGGAACAGCAAAGGACCAAGGTTTGAACCTTGAGGAATACCTGATAACGCCGGGAATTGTTTAGATTCATCTCCATTTCTTATTACATATTGACTTCTGGATTTTAAATAGGACGCGAAGAATATAAGTGCTTGTTGATCGAAACGAAGTTTGTGCATTTTAAGTAGTAAAATATCATGATCAACTCGATCAAAAGCCTTGGCAAAATCCGTATACACTGCATCTGTTTGGTGTCTCGAGTCCAGTCCGACGGCCACCAATCGCGAAAATGTTAACAAATTTGAAACCGTAGATTTTCTTGGCATGAAACCGTGTTGGTTTTCTCCTAGAAATGGCATAATTTTGTGATGTAATTTCTTATAAATAATCATTTCAAATATTTTTGGTATAATTGATAGTATAGCTACAGGTCTGTAATTCTTTATATCAGACTTGTCTCCAGCTTTGAAAATTGGGGTTACACGCGTGAGTTTCCAAGAATGAGGGAAACAACCAGTCGATATGCTAAGATTAAATATATAGCTCAGCGGTTGACAAATGGTTTTTGACATATAAGCGATTATATTAAGGGGTATTCCATCTGGGCCTGCAGCCTTGTCGAGCTTTAAAGTTCGAGTACATGCGTCTACTTCCTCCGGACAGGTTAGCTCAAGACCGATTTTGCCAATATTCCAGGGCCTCTCGGTTCGACTGAAGTCTAGATTTAGTTGAGGAGCTATCTGGCTACTGGTATAAATCGGCAGTAAAGCATTTGATAAGGTTCGACATCACATTCTTATATCCAAACTCCGACTGTTAGGCATCAAAGGAAGTTTATTGACATGGATTATCAGTTACCTCAGTAATAGAGTGCTTAGTGTCAGGATTAATTTTATAGAATCCTATGTATTTGAGGGCACAAGTGGTGTCCCGCAAGGGTCCCACCTCGGCCCAATATTCTTCTTAATATGCATTAATGATACTGTAAACATATTTAAAGATGTACAAGTCCTACTTTTTGCAGATGATCTAAAATTGTTTAAAAGAATACGAAATATATATGATTGCCTAATTTTACAAGCTAATTTAGATGAATTTTTTAAATGGTGCGAACAAAATATGTTATGTTATTTTTGAATATTGAGAAATATCAAGTAATACGATTTTCCAGAACTCATTCTCACATTTTACATGAATATAATTTAAATAATGTTAAATTAACACCAGTATTACAAATTCGCAACTTGGGAGTTATATTCGATTCAAACTTAACATTCACAGCTCATATAGATGATATAACTAATAAGGCTTTAAAGATTCTTAGCTTCCTTTGTAGAACCCTAACTGATTTTAAGTCCATGGATTGCATGAAAACACTCTACATTTCATTAGTTAGATGTCAAGTAGAATATAATTCACCTATTTGGTCCCCTTTCTATAAAGTACACTCTAACAAAATAGAACGCGTTCAACACAAATTTCTTAGGTACTTAAATTTCAAACTCAAAATTCCAATATAAAACATTAACAGCCTTACTAAAAAAAAACCACAGCGCGATCGATTAACTATATTATTGCAATAACATAAATAGAGCTCGTATACACTAAAAGACGTTTTATTACCAATAACGTTTCTTTCGTGGTCACGCTGTTAAAACGCATTGAAGATGTGACAACGTTGTATATGGTTTTAATTTACTAGGAAACAATGTTGTTTTAATTCTTCTCCGCTAGGGGCATTATTGGTGCACCTGTGCATATCGGCCCGCGATGACAAAACAGTTCGGTGTGTTTATGGCGGGATATGGAAAATTTTGTTAGTGCCTAAATGTTGTGATTTTACTAAATAATTTCTATTGTAGTGACGAATTTACTCTTCTGTTCACATAATTGATATATTTACCATATTATTTGTGTGGTTTACATCAGTTTAATCAAGTTATTGTACAAACGCCGTACTTTCAAAGTTGAACGGTCAGAATATTGTTTTTTATAGGCTACTTAAGATAAAATTTTCATTTTAAGATCTTTAATTTAATAGAATTTGTTAAAAGTGATAATTTTTTATAATATTAAAATCTAATACATGTGTTCGTAAACGTATCAAAAAAATTAACGTCTTTAGAGATGCAAGAAATCTGTTTTAAATTTCGGTATTATTTCTAAGTTATTTTTTTGGCAATAAAAAAAACTTTGAAATTTTTTATTATTTTTTTATTGTATACACGATAAAAATGTGAGGTGATAGTTTCCTTCCAAATTTATTACATAAAAGGACTGTGTTTTTTAAATTTTGATTTTATTTAAATTTCTCTACATTTTGGTCAAAAATGTTGTGGGAGGAAATTTTTTTCCATGTTTTTCCGAGTTTGAATCATAAAATATGGCAGTTTTTGAAAGCTAAAGTGTATTTCAAATACTCAAATCTAAAAGGTAATTTTATCTTATTTTCATAAATGGTATTTGTTTTTACGACACCTTCAAAAATAAGAAATATATAGAACATTCAAAATACTATGGAAAAATTACAAATATCGTTCGGATATCAGTGGATAAAACAGAGATAAACTACCCTCTCAGGCCGTGGAAACCATGTGTATTTCTTTCAAAGAACAAATTTTTAATTAGTAATGTTTTCACATCCGCGGCCGTTTGTCAATTGAATAAAATTTTCACTGGGTTTTTTAGTAAGGCTGTTAATATTTAAGTTTAATGAATCGACTAAATTTAATTACGCTGTCTGACAGAAGAATCATTTCAGACCTAATTTTATTGTACAGAGTTATGAACAACCTAATTGACAGCCCTGCCATCGTTTCTAGTATTAAACTCCATGTACCGACAAGGAATACTAGATAAAATATAACATTCTTTAGCAACACATACACAACCAACTATCAATCACACTCACTTACCAATAGGATGCATGATTTAGGCAACAAGTTTGGTGTATTGTAGATGTATTCGCTGATTCCCTTTACATTATAAAATGCAATTAAAACCAACACTTTGTGGAATCCTACAAATTATTGTAACGTGGGATAATATATTTAACGACTTGATGTGTTATTGTAAAGTTTTATATTATATTTTGTTCTATGTTACTGTTAAATATTACATTGTTTAAAATATTTCACGGTTTTACGCAAGAATATACAAGTGGTTTTTTCTTTAAAAACTACTTGTATATTCTTAAATTTTTTTCACTTTTATAACTTTTGGTATAAATTCTATGTATGTGTTCTATTCCTCGATATCTTAAATATTATTTTATAATCTATGTAAAAGCCCCTACGGGCGTATAACAACAATAAATAAATAAATAATGTTTTCCCTTTAATGTTGTATTCAAAAACTATGGGCTTCTAGGAGCGGGTATATGTCATAGTTACACATTTTTTTATATTGAATTCTAATTTGTTTTTTACTGACCATTCTGCAATAGTATCAAGGTCAGATTGCATTTTTAAGCAGTCATGGTAACAGATTATTTCCATCAAAAGTTTGAGGTCATCTGCAAATAGAAGACATTTGCAATATTTTACACAAACCTGGATGTCATCTATAAGTATAAGGAACAGCAAAGGACCAAGGTTTGAACCTTGGGGAATACTTAATAACGCCGGGAATTGTTTAAATTCATCTCCATTTATTATTACACATTGACTTCTGGATTTTAAATAGGACGCGAAGAATATAAGTGTTTGTTGATCGAAACCAAGTTTGTACATTTTAAGTAGTAAAATATCATGATCAACTCAATCAAAAGCTTTGGCAAAATCCGTATACAGTACATCTGTTTGGTGTCTCGAGTCCAGTTCGACGGCCACCAATCGCCAAAATGTTAACAAATTTGAAACCGTAGATTTTCTTGGCATGAAACCTTGTTGGTTTTCTCCTAGAAATGGCATAATTTGGTGATGTAATTTCTTATAAATAATCATTTCAAATATTTTTGGTATAATTGATAGTATAGCTACAGGTCTGTAATTCTTTATATCAGACTTGTCTCCAGCTTTGAAAATTGGGGTTACACGCGTGAGTTTCCAAGAATGAGGAAAACAACCAGTCGATATGCTAAGATTAAATATATAGCTCAGCGGTTGACAAATGGTTTTTGACATATAAGCGATTATATTAAGGGGTATTCCGTCTGGGCCTGCAGCCTTGTCGAGCTTTAAAATTCGAGTACATGCGTCTACTTCCTCCAGACAGGTTAGTTCAAGACCGATTTTGCCAATATTCCAGGGCCTCTCGGTTCGAGTAAAGTCTAGATTTAGTTGAGGAGCTATCTGGCTGTACACTGATTTGAAATAATCGCCAAATTTTCGGCTTACTATTCGGGATCGGAAAAAGTTTCCGTTTTTTCACTCAACTTAATTTGGGTATGTGGATTTGCTTTTTGGGATTTAATAAAATCCCAAAATCAAATGTTTTCAAGTTATGTACATATAAATAATACTTGCATTATTTTTCATGTATTTGATAATGCATATAATGATTACTGCAGACACATTAGTCTAGGGATTTAATACTAGTATTTTAATTTATTATATATTACCCACAAAAATGTTTTATAAATATCCTGTTT
This sequence comes from Limnephilus rhombicus, assembly GCA_929108145.2. Taxonomy (NCBI): domain Eukaryota; kingdom Metazoa; phylum Arthropoda; class Insecta; order Trichoptera; family Limnephilidae; genus Limnephilus; species Limnephilus rhombicus. The sequence continues at coordinate 33,089,233 of OV815284.1, read as the reverse complement.
GTGTCTCAAATAAATAAATAATTAAAAGAATCAGCACTTACCCGAAGTATTTTAACCAGCAATATCTGAGAATGTTTGGAGTTAAAAAAGTAGACGTCATTTCGCTGACCGATGATATCTTTTTCAATTCCACCATCACCACCGAAATCCACCCATCACCACCGAAAAGAGCCTAGCTGATACGATACATTACTGATACTATACTGATGCATTCTTCGTCTCGTTCCAGCGGCTCCGTAGAGACGTATCTCTTGATTGCGATGTTTGGTAGTGTTACTGTGACCTGTTATAGAAAAAAAGATTTTTTCTTTTTAATTGAAAAAAATTTAATCGCACAGCAACATAACATCCACCTAAATTTTTTCCTTCAAATAAGCTCAGGAATTGCTTGTTAAAAATACTTCGGTTAGGTGCTGATACATCCTTTACATATTATATATATTATATTACATATATGAAATTCTTTCAAATAAACAAAAAATTTAGGTTATTTTCTTCAAATTCAACTTGACGTTTAACTCCTTGTACGCAATAACCCCATGTGTAGTTGGTGAAATGCTACAGGGAGCCATAGACAAACTGAAGATCACTCTTACCAAAGGATGCCTTCACACGAACCCAGGTAGGTAACTTTCTTCTAAATTTGTGCAGCAATTTATTAATAGGAGCTTAATTTGCCAAACTATATACAAATGCCGGTAACACGTAAGTCAACTCAACAACTCTTTGAAAAGTCATTAAAAGCTATTATTTTTTTTAAACATAACCCATAACCTAACCCAATGTTACCAAATCAACCAATGCTTTTTCATCACTTGTAATGACTTTTCAAAGGAGGTGTTGAGTTTATTTCATTCCGAGTTGTCCGGTCTATTATGCGAGTTGTTTCCAACTCTCATAATATTTAAATGTAATAAGTAGGGTTCTGTTATAAAGAAAAAATAATAATAACAAGAGAGTACTAATAAAATGTTTAGTACTCACTTGAGTTTATTGATTATTAAATAACAATGAACATGTTACTGACTGATGCAAGGATTGCCACGAATTGCGGGCCGTGCCGCGTGTCTCCCCACCTCTGGTTCCCTTAAACTCGCTCGTGGGGGTGTCTAAACTCCACAAAAATATTTTTAACAAACTTATCTCTGCAGACGTAGTCCAGTAAATGAATGGTCCCAAAGGAGGTGTAGAGTGCGTGAGCCAGAACCTAAGCGATTTATTCAGAAACTTGTTTAGGGTGCTTAGGGTGTGAACATACTAAAAGTCCTGACGTCTAGGTGGTGAGCTAGGGGGGGGGGGGAGGGGAGGGGGAAGGCCCCAATTTTCGGGTTTCCATTTCTCGAAAACGGTGCATCGAAATTTTGTAGAATAAGTAAAAGCTCATAAAATTATCTACAACCCGTATTCTATACGTAATTTACGAAATCCCAGCCGTTTTAGAGATACACGCTCCACAAATGTAGATATTTTCGAAAAAAATCATTTTACCCCATATTTTTCATCAAACATTCCTTCATATCGTCAAAAATATTCATCTTAGAAATAAATTTATTTTAAAGAAGTTGAAAAAAATTTAATCCCCTTTAAATATATACAGGGTGGCCCTTAACTGTATACCTAGTTTCAATTAACAATAAATAAATAATGGTAGAACTTAGATATGTTTTATTAATATTTTCAAAAACTACAATACATGGAAATTTTAATGACATTAAGTTTTAAAAATTATATTGTCCAAGTGAGCTCCATCAGGCTGTTGTCATTGTCTAAGGAGGATTCGAAAATTCTCAAAAACACGTTGACAAGTTGCCCGTGGGATGGTGTTAATTTTCCGTACAATGTTTTGTTATAACTGATTTATTGTAGTCGAATTGTCTTCATAGACTCTTGATTTTAAGTATCCCCAAAAAAATAATCACACGGGCTGATAACTGGGCTCCGTGGGGGCCACTCAATGTCTCCTCCTCGTGAAATGAGTTTTCCGGGGTACATCTTCAAACGGTCCATGGACAGTTTAGCAGTGTGACAGATGGCGCCGTCCTGCTGAAAACAGCTCCTGGAATTGTGGCCTTGAAAATCTTGAAGAGCTGGGACCAAGAACTCCGGAAGCATCTGAAAAATAATTCTTAGATTTCAGTGTCATAACAACTCTCCTTTCGTTTTCAAAGAAATATTGGCTAATGATACCCCTAGCTGATATTGCAGCCCACACAACGACCTTCGGGCTTTGCAAGGGAAGTTGATGCTTCTGTCGGGGGGTCTTCTTTTTCTTCTTCTATTCTCAGACCAATACCGGCAATTTTGTTTATTAACATGGCCATTGATATGGAAATTGGCCTCATCGCTGAACATTATATTGAAAAAATTGTCAAAACTTTCCAGCATCACATTGGCAAAATTAATTCGAAGACGTCTTCAACTCTTGCGTCAGCTGAATTTTATAAGCTTTTAGATGTAAATCGTGGCGTAAAATTATTTTTAAAGTGATCCTCTTGATGGATAAGGCTTGGCTTCTCTTGCGAGTAGTTTGTTGTGGGTTTTCCCACACTGATTCACTAACACGTTGAATAACTTCTGGTATCCTCGCTGACTTCGGGCGGCCTTCATTAATTGTTTTTACTGTTGAGCCGGTTGTCTCAACCATTTTGATCCATTTCTGAATATATTTTACGCTTGGTGCTTGATTAATGTCTCGTAAACCGAAATGAGCACGGTACATTCGTCTCGAAATCGTCACGGAATAATTGTTTATGTAATATGCATGAACACAAAACGCGTGCTACTCTCCCGTGAATGGCTCCATGGCGACTAAAAATTCCACGAAATAACGCGTATAACGATACCCCCCGAACCGCGCTCGCCCCACGCATTTATTGAAAAAATAACGAAACAAACCGCGAACACAGTTAAGGTCCACCCTGTACATACGTAAATTAATCTCCAACCAGTAAATATTTACAGCAATTTTAAGTTTTTTCGTAAAATGTCGTCATTTTCAGAAAAGCTGTTTTTATCTTATTCAGTAATAACAACAAACAAAAGTTGTGTGTCAGTACACACAAATTTTGTTTGTTCGCCTAATAATATGTGTGACCACACTTTAAAGCCAGTTATTAAATAAAGTAGACAAAAACATATTACTTGAAAAATTTAAAATTGTATTTTATAATGATAATGATGATTATCTCATGACAATTTAATCATATGATCATAAAATTATAAACCTCATTTTTATCACTGTTCTCAATAACATCATGTTACACTCTCAACTTTATATGGATTCACGTTTTCATCCTATTTTGACGTTTGGAAGTTTTGGAGTCGTCAATAACTTGCTACGATGCTATTCGAGTTGGTTAAAAGGCAATGAATGCGATCGTGGGCTTGACATTCTGAGACATCAAGTTGTCCCGCAAAGATCAGGCATTCTCAATGCCTTCTGTCAGCTCGTCGATAAAAATTCACGACGAAACGTTGCAGTTGACTCAACATTGCTGTTTCAGCGGATGTATATCATTTGATGAACTGAAATTGGATTTGACAGCTGAAATTCTTTGAGTATGGGTTGGCCTCATTTCTCTTGGCACTGTTCAATGAAAGTGGAATGCGAAAGACAACTAAATTTGTCCTCTACAGCTTATTCGAGCCTACCAAAAAAACTGTTCTACTGTCTCAGATGAACACAGTTGTGGACGGAGGATTTCTACTACACAGAGTAGTTTGGCAAAAAGATGCTTCCTTTGGCGCAATTTGTGATCGTTATATCACCTACGTAAACCACCACTATCCTGGGATGACTTGCACTGTGGTATTTGATGGGTACGCAAACCCAGCCAACAGCGCGAAATCACAAAAACAGATGCGACGATACAGACTGAGAAGGTCAACTGATATCAATTTGACATGGAACAAATAAATACCCGTTAAACAGGAAGATTTTTTATCCAATCCTACCAACAAAAGTAACTTCATCTCCTTACTACGAAGTTTCGGGAGAATGGGATACAGACTCTTCAGGCCACCAATGATGCTGACGTCGTAATCGTCGCACGATAGCTGTGGAACTATCCTCTCACAATTCTGTGGCTGTCGTTGGTGAGGATGTGGACCTCACTGTCCTTTTGATTGCTTCCACTCCTCCCACCCAAGATATTCTGCTGCTGAAACCCGGACGAGAGAAAACCAAAACAATGGCACTATTCACCCAAGAGATCCAGCACTATGGATTTGAACACATCCTGTTCTTACATTAATTTACCGGCTGCGACATAACATCTGCAACTTTCAGAAGAAGCAAGGTGGGCTTTTCAGTACCGCTTCCAGTCGTTCACGAGGTCGGTGGCAAATATGAAGCCTGACATCAGCTCCCTTCCTCCAATAGAGGGGGCAGCTAAACAGCATTCCCGGCGCACCTATACCACCAAGTTCAACAGTGGCCTGGGATTGAGCTGCCCCCTGAAGAATGTGCCAATCACAACTGAAGATCTGTCATCACTGGAGATCCTTCTGAAAATGATATTTTGTCGCTGCACCAAGGATTGTGCAATTGGCAAATGTGGATGCCGAAAAGCAATGCTGACCTGTTCTGCAGCGTGCCCTCACTGGCAAGGGAGATGCCTCAACAGCGTTCCTGTTGCCGAGGACCACGACGAAGACGACGTAGAGCCCATTCAGCAAGAACCATCTATTTACTGAGAATGACGATGCCATGGATGAACAACGCTTGCCAGGACCCTCACTTCCAAAGAGGATGAAAACGTGAATCCATATAAAGATGAGACTGTAACATGATGTTATTGAGAACAGTGATTACAATGAGGTTTATAATTTTATGAACCAAAGGATTAAATTGCTCGTTTCATGAGATAGTTATCATTATCATTATAAAATACAATTTTTAAATTTTTCAGGTAATATGATTTTTGTCTACTTTATTTCATAAATGACTTTTAAGTGTGGTCACGTAAGAGTATCTTAGTTCCATGGTGGTCACACATATTATTATGCGAAAAAACAAAAGTTATGTCAGTAATAAGATAAAAACAGCTTTTCTGAAAATAACATTTTACGAAAAAACTTAAAATGGCTGTAAATATATATTTTTTTGAATTAGGCAATTCATCCTATAAAGACTGCTTTGTGCCGAAAAAGTTAAGGAAGATAGTTATAATTTTGAGGATAATCAATTTGAGAAATCATTCAAGTCTATGAACTTAAATAAAACTGAAAATACGCTGGGAGAATAACTGAGAGACAGCAAATACGGAATACTGAAGGTAGAATGGTGGGTGATTTTAAAAAGCAAACGATATATGTTTTTGAAAGACGTATGTTTTTTACAATTAAAAAAGACATGGTCAAGAGTCTCCTCTTCCACACCGCACTGACAGAGTGGACTATCGAGGAATCAAATTTTATACAAATGCACTGCAATAGAGCAGAGACCAATTCTCATTCTCGAAATGCGGGAAATTAATATTTTGTTTTTTTTTTTTGCCGTGGAACCAAGGTTTACTTGGAATGTGATTTTGAATTCCAGCATAGAAAGATCCAGTTCGGGTTTTCGTATCCGACCAATTTTCTTCCCAGGAACGAGACATATTGGATTTAAGAACAAAGAAGACGTCAGAGATTGGAATTTTAAAATCTAAAGGAATAGAACCATAGATTGTTCCAAGTTTAGCGAGAGAATCGGCTTTCTCGTTACCCTCAATTCCTAGATGACTAGGGACCCAAACCACTATTGTATCAAACTTTGATTCGTTTAGAGAATTGAGGATGCTTTTGATATTACAAATAATGTAGTCTTCTGGACATCGAACGATATTTGAGGATATTTTTAATACTGCACTAAGAGAATCAGTGCACAGTAAGGCTCGACGAATATTGAGAAGCTGGATTTGAATTAATGCTTGTTCAATAGCGAAGCATTCTGCAGTAAATATAGAAATTTCTTTAGGCAGTTTATAAGACAGATTTTAATTGAATTCAGTAATATATACCGATGCGCCACAATCTTTGAGATCGGATTTGGATCCGTCTGTATAAATAAGGGAAAACCCAGGAAACTTTGAAGATGTAATGTTTTTTAAATTACCTCAACATTTTGAAACGTATTAGAGGATGTTAAAATGTTCGCCCGAAAGTCAGAAGCTATAACTTTCGGGATAAAATTGATAGTGTCAAACGGGATACTGAAAATGGGTAGGATAGGATCTTCTTGTAGATTTTGGAGGGAAGAAGACAGAGATCTGTATGAAAGGAAACTTTTCACTAGGAGAGGGAGTCGATTTTTATCTGTCAATCTTTTGTTATCATTTAAATTATTATACAAATGATCGAAACTTTGTCGTAAAGGATGACCAGATAAAGATAAAGATTTGAAAATATATTTTTCAGCAAGGAATTGTCTTCTCAAAAATAAAGGTGGATCTACACATTCTACCTGGAGGGAATTAATTGGAGAAGATTTCGTCGCTCCAATAATCAATCTAAGCGCTTTGGATAGAATTCTTTCAAGAGTTTTATCCAAATATTTAGGAAGTGGGTCGAAAAGAAAAGTTCCATGATCCAAGTGGCTTCGAACTAGGGAATTATACATTAAGTTAAGAGTAGTAGTAGGATGATATTCCCACCATACTCTGGAAACAGCTCGCATCGTATTATACAGTTAAATGATTGCAGTGTCGAAAAGGTTGAAAGATATAGACACCTCGGCAGCTTTCTCCCGGAGACTTGACCCAGATGTAGAGGTTAAGTGCAGAATTGAAGAAGCAAGAACTGCATTCAGTAAAATGAAATCCCTCTTCTGCAATAAAAATATCAATTTAAAACTAAGGCAGAGAATTTTAAAATGTTATGTGTGATCGGTCTTGCTGTATTGATGTGAGACATGGATTCTCGACACAGGTATATCCTAGTGAGATAGGCATCGAAAAACTCAATATAAATATACTTTATATAGATAGGTAAATAAAAATAAAACTTTGAACGTAAATACCGCTAAATAAGGCTTTTGAAATGTGGCTTCACCGGAGAATGCTCAAAATCCCATGGACTGACATGATCACAAACACAGAAATTATCAGGCGGGCAAGAAAAGACAGATAGCTGCTCATATTATAAGTAAAAAAAGTCAAAGTCTTAAATATTTGCATCACATACTTCGAGGGGAGAAATATCACTTGCTCCAATTAATATTAAAAGGGTAACAATTAATAAAAGCACTAATTATTAGCCTGAAACACTCATCTACATTGAAAACATCTCCCGAGAAAAGATACATGCCGCCGACGGGACACTTTCAATGCAAGATGGCGGCTCGCGCTCGACCCCTCCAAGATCGATTTTTTTTTTTCATTAGATACTCGATCTTAACAACATATATATAACAAAATCGATACTACATGACACATGACCTTTTGCAAGGCAAAGCTGGCCACTGACTGGACTTCTGATGAGCATAAATGCTGATGAGTGATGACGAAAAATAAAACTTTATTTCTCTTGTATTGTTTCATAGTGTTTTTATCCAAATGACGTATTGTATGCCATACTTAAACTTATTGATATTGCCTTATTCCACTTCTAGGTACTCCAGAATACAAGCAGTTCTTAAAATTCAGACAGCTGACTCAAGACAAGCCGATGAGAATGTCAGCGTGCAAATTAGTTGACCTGAACCACTCGTTTATAATTTCTTTTGCAGGGCTTTTAGCATCATACACGGTAATATTAGATCAGATGCGATCGTTACCAGTATGTACAGTCTAATTATATTTATTTCATATTTACGTGATTATTGTAAGATTTATTTCTTTTTCATAAATAAATTGTGCACTTTACATTTTTGGACCGCATTACCCATCGACTTTTCTTTTTTTTTTCAATAACTCCATACAAGAGGCCCCGAGGAAAAAAAATCCCTCGGGGCCTATGTCATATTTGGAGATGCTGTATAGAGGGTATTTCTGGAGAAAGGGAGGAGAGAAAGTTTTGGGAAGGAAAAAAGTACGAGGGGAGTATGGAATCTAGCGATCAATGTGTCCAGGAGTGATGGACGAATGAATCCATCCCTCTCACAGCGGTGCAAGACGATGAGTCGAGAGAGTCCGGCTGGAGAGTTCAAAGGTCTTCCTCAACCACTTCTTACCGATCCGGCCCGCCACGCAGTAAGTTCGCAAACGCCACCAAGACCTAGATTATTAATAAATTGGGTCCTTTACATTTTTGTACTGTATTATCTATCTAGTGTTTAATAACTCGTTGAAAATAACAACAAATTTAAAAAAAAGTGTATATATCAAGTTAAAAAATATTCAATTCAATTAACGAATAACATTCAATTAGAAGATGAATATATAAATTTTTTTATCTTAAATATTATTCAATTAGACGATTGCCATATTATTACATATTTCCTTTCCGGGCTGACAGGTCAACACAATACCTACAACTTTTTTTGTAATTTCAGTGGGATGTGCCAATCAAAGCACAGTACAAACTCGTTTCAAATTTTCAAACCACTTTACATTTTATACTCTGTGGTGGGAATAAGCTCAATCAAATTCGATGGGAAAAGGTGTATTCCTGTTGGTTGTCTTCAAAATTTTTTATGTATTCTGGTTTGCACTTATACCATGTTTGGTATATCTTCTACCTTTAATGATCTGATAACAAATAAAAATGGTGATGAACTTCTAAGAATTGCTTTGGAATCTTTGTGTGATATAGTGTCACAAGTATGTTTTATTTTAGTTTGGATGACATCATCGTTTATGTCTGGCAAAAATGCCGTTAAAATGTATTTTAATTACTCCAAAGTCGAGAGCCAATAAAAAATAATTCAAAAGTGGACTCCTTTAGAAGCACCGTACCTAAAAATTATATTTTTTCACTTTATTACACTTTCCGTCATATTTTTGAATAGCATATTTAGCATACTGGTACTGGAGTTGCCATTTTACACCGTTGTTCTAATTATGCAAGCTTTTATATGTATTTTAACAACACAAAAGTTTTGTACGGAGATTTATATCATAATATTGTACATAGACATTATGACAAGAAAAATAAAAGGATTTTTAAGAAGATATGCTGGCAAATCAATAGAAGCGGACAATTTAGTGACATCGTTCGATATATCCAACGAAACTAATACACTGATGCAGCTCTACAGCAAATTATCTGAAAATTGTGGAATTTCTAACAATATAATTCGTTTTCCGGTAATGTTTCTTTCTAACAACCATATAAATACTTACATTTTTTATGTGTTTAAATCATTTGAAATTTTCAGCTTATTGTGCATTTAATTGCTACTTTTTCGATGATTACTTTGTACACGAGCCTAGATGTACACCCTGATTTAAAAGTACATACCTTATTTGACGTAAGTAATTTACATACCAATCAATAATGTAATCAATAATAGTGCTAGCAAGAAGTAACACATTCATATTTATTCTGGGATTATTTCAAAATAAATTCCATTGTTATGCATCACCACTCTCGTCTGGACGGTGCTGCTGAAATGAGTCGGAAAACATATCACGTGACCCGATAGGTTCTTCTCGGTGGTGACTTGATGGATGTTTTTAAAATTTAATTGAAAAAAATATAATTGGACTGCAAAATGACATCCTAGATTTTTCCTCCAAATAAGTTCAGGAATTTCTTAAAATCCTTCGGGTACGTGCTGATATATCCTGTACACTGTACACCCGTATAAAAATATGAAATTCTTTCAGTGGGCCCTGAGCCTTTATTCTAATAAATTAAAAATTGTAGGTTTTTTTCTTTAAATTCAACATGACGTATACCTTTTTCTACGCAATAACCCCATGTATCGTTGGTGAAATGCTACAGGGAGCCATAGATAAACTGAAAATCACTCTATCCAAAGGATGCCTTCACGCAAACCCAGGTATGTCACTTTCTTTGAAATTTGTGCCGCAATTTATTAATAGGATCCTCGACAAACGATTTAAAAATGCCAAATTGAGCAACATAATATTTTTAACAAACTTATCTCTACAGATGGTCAAAAGAAAAATTGGGTAAGTACGTTGATTGGTTGATCACGTGTCTCCGACTAATTCTGAAAATTTATCAATAAAATATACATTACAACAGGCAAGTAAAATCGGATCTACTCAGCTAAGGGAAGGTAACCCCATACAGAAAAATCCCTGGAGAAGGCGACGGGAAACCACTCCAGTATCTTTTCCCAGGATATCATTATGGAAAGAAACCAACCAATGGCCCCTAGTCCCGGGCGGCCCTTAAATGGGTCAGGGGTGTAAAGAATCTCCCGGCTCAAAATAGTGAATTCATAGATAAGAGTAGAAACATAGAATGTTAGAAGTTTATACAGCGGTAAATTGGATAATACGGTACAGGAAATGGAAAGGTTAAAAGCAGATATTCTTGGAATTCGTGAACTGAGATGGACTGGCAGCGGCATACACCAACACGAGAAAGGAAATCTCGCTATTCAGGAAGTGAACCACAAGACAGAAACCGTCGAAACGGAGTTGCTATATGTGTCATGGGTTGACAGTGAATTGTAATAATATTATTTTCGTACAGAATAATATTATTACAATTCACTGTCAACCCATCAACATTAATATTATTCAAGTGTGTGCACCAACAGCGGAAGTCATATATGACGGTGATGTGAAAACTTTTTATGACTCACTAGCCAGTACATTGCAAAGATTGAAGGGAAGAGAGGTCAATTTTGTCATTGGAGATCGAGTACTGGAGATGGAATAAATCCCTCGGTCATCGCCGGAGCGATCCAGAGATGCTTTCTTGCGTGGTGGGGATACCATACGCATAAATAAATAAAAGTGATGCCCATACAGTGAAACCCAAAGAGATTGAAATTATTGCAATGTTAAGTGATGTGGTATCTGTAGTTTTTACTGGGTGGGACTGGGCTCCCCAACGAATAAACTAAATAATCGAATAATTAACGAATAAACTAAATTAACGAATAACTAATGAATAAACTAAACAAACGTTAAACTAAACGAATGAATTATTTCCGTTTTCAAAATATATTGTTAACCAATACTAATCCACGCCTTCAAAAATCAACGAAATGAACAAATTCTTTTCGTATGCACACTACTCCGATTAGGTAGTAATCCGCCGACAGTCGCGCGGACATCATAGCATATCTCTTTTGTATTTCAATATTTTTGTGTGAAACCTGTGATACAAATTTGAAAAACGGATTAAATTAGAAAAAAGGAATGGATGACTGACCACATTTTGAACTTAATGGACGTGAGACGTAAACACAAACATAATGAGATACGGTATAAAAACTTACTTATAAAAATTTACAGAACGAAGGATTAGACGGGAAATTAAAAAAGCCAAAGAAGAATGGATGAAGTCACAGTGTTAAGGACTAGAGTCATAGAGTCGTAGTCATAATGCATTTAAACTACGCAAAAAATTAAGGAAATTACGGACACTTCTAGGAGAATTCCCATCATGTTTAGTTGACGAATCCAATAAATTAATGTTGGATAAAAAGAAATTTTACAAACATGGGAAAAGTATATTTTTATTATTTATTGAGTTAGTTTACCTACATGAATATAAACTAATAAGCACAAAGTAATATTTCATTTCATAAATTTAAATATGTTTACAGTAAGCATAACATATCTTTTTAAATACATACATTCTTTCTTCATTCTTCATACATTCAAGCATTTCATAATACATCTTTAGTCCTCTATACATACGTTGCATAAGTGCATATTAGATAGTTCTGTGATTTCGATTTTTTCATATGTGGCAAACTAACTCTATTTATATTTCTTGTTTCGTAATTATGTACATCTCAATTAAAAACATTTTCATCCTTAAAGTATTTTGGCATTTGGTTTTTCATAACTGTATGCACACACATTAAATAGTAGTCACTTTTTTATTGGAATCCAATTTAGCTATTATGATAAAAGATATTATTATTTATGATATATTTAAAGATATTAAACCTGTCATATTTTTTTTTTACATTAACTCCACACAGGAGGCTCTGAGGAAAATAATTTCCCTCAGGGCCTATGTCATCTGGGATGCTGTGTGGAGGGTCTTTTTTAGAAGAAGGAGGAATGAACATTGGTCTTGCATACATTACGTTGAAGTGGTTCATAACCAAAGATGTGATCTTTCTCTAATAGAAGGTTGCAGTACAAGCACGCAAACGGTTTCCCGTTTAAGGCGCAGACATACAACAATTTGAATTATGTTGCAGTGCACACATTGGTATGGTTTTCCCGCGATTGGGATATAATCGAGTGGCCCATACAAAAGATGCATACTGAACATGAAAGTGGTCTGCTGAAAAATCACAGATAAAATTTTTGGTAATTGTTAACTATCTATCAATTCGTATCATCTACATTTATTTGGCTATTTTCCACCAATAATGTGCTCAGAATAATTATTGTCTATGGACAACGGGGTTTAGTCTATGGAATTTCTTGAAACTCTATGAGGACTTTATACATTGTCTATGGTAAAATGGGTAATTTATTATACTTTTGGCACTCCAACACACAATGAAGCAAAGTAGATCGCTTGAGGACTGTATTGTATCATGGCAATGTCCCTGAATGTTGCCGTGTATTAGTCCGAAATTTAATCTAATCTTTAGGAATTAAAACCGTATTTTGTCTCGCACTAGCATAAAGTTCAATGACCTCTGATGGACTATGTAAAATTATTTCGTACACTTTAGCTATACCACACTTGAAATCGGTTTTCATTGACACTTAAGCATTCCGTTATTGGCGTGCCGTAAAAATCGTTACCTCGGATCCTTCACTTATCTCCCCAAAAATCCAAAGCCAGTTTTAGCTGTGGTATGCAACCAACTTTTTTTCTTATTATTTTTAAATATGTATGTTGTTCCTTCCTATAATGGGAAGAGGAGCATTTCCAATGCTTCCGGTTTCGTGAGGCAGTAAACACATGTTATTGGTCCCACCTGGCTTATCAAAATTTGAAAAACCGGTTTCATGTATGGAATGCACCCAAATTTCCTTCGTTATTCTTTAGGTTTATAAGTTATTATTTGTTACTTCCTATAATGGGAAGAGGAGCATATCCAATGCTTCCGGTTTCGCGAGGCAGTAAACACATGTTATTGGTCCCACCTGGCTTATCAAAATTTGAAAAACCGTATTCATGTATGGAATGCACCCAAATTTCCTTCGTTTGTCTTTAGGTTTATTAGTTATTATTTTTGGTTTTTTTATCGTTTTTCTTTTCTAATCGTTGTGGAACTGCAAAGTATTGGATACCCTGTAACATGGCAGCGGCACACTTCTTTAAAGCAACGTCACAGAGACGAGAACTGAACCATATAATGTGTCTCGTCCTTATCCCCTCCATTGGGGGTGGCTTGTGACCCCGTCCCTACATGCGGATACCGGAGTGAGGACGACCCGGAGCGATGTCTCATGGATGGCCCGCGCCTCCCCTGGGGGGAGGTGTGGGTCGTAAGGATGTCTCGCGCGAGTAAGGGGACCCTCCGCCCCGCCTCCGACAACCCGGCGCTGATCCTTCTTAGAGTCTTTGGGCGTTCTACCACCCACATCCGTTAGCAATGTCGTCGATGCATCACCGGGAAGTTGGCTTAGGGGCGCGGAAACCGACCCTCGCGCTTGGCTTTCCTGAAAACATGCACCTCTCAACAGGACTGCCGGGCGTACCTGTGATACACTCGCTTCCTACAGGCGTTAAAATTGAGTTATTATTTATGTACATTAAACAGTTTGAGTAGGCATATCGCCTACATGTAATTATTTTATTTTCCCCTCTTATTTTCCCCAATGAAAGAGGTAATGTATGTATTTATATTTATTAGTTACTAACCTGTATATATAAAGCACTTGCATACTGCTCGTTAACACCGTATGCGAGGACATTGGGATCTAGCTTTGTTCAAATTAAATGTAGAGACGTTCAAATAAAAAAAAATTGCTTTCTTGTGAGAGCCCTGAAGGAGTAACCATAAATTACTTATACCGGGGTGGGTATGCGGTTGGAAACCTCCAGTGGTCTTGAAGAGACCATGTTGTAGGAAGGACGAAACACAGAAGCCGACAAATCATTCCACCGCCGAGCTGTTGAACACAAGAACGAGTCGATGAAATGTCCCATTCTCATGTGGCAGATTTCAACCATGTACAAATGTTGGGCACGCGTTTGGCGTGTTGAAAACGCTTTTCACTTTATTAGTCCAGTCAGTGGGGGATAAAAAGGCATTTGTTAGCGATTTGGATATATCTAATGCTGTTTAGATTGAGACCCTAACGAAAACACACAATAGAACGCTTTAATCCAGATTTCTTGCTGCCGCATGTCACACCGCATCCTTTTTTTACAATTACATGAAATAAATTTTAATAAGGTCAACCATTGAGTAATTATTTTGAAAAAAACAAATTTTGGCACCTTCAATCCAATATGGCGGCTCGCACTCGAAAAAAAAACTTTGAACAAAAATGTACGTAATTTGGTCTTCTTTAAGTTTGCGATAGCCATTTTTGTTGTTGAGTCAATCGTTGAGGAATTATTTTGACAACACCTAATTTTGGCGCCTTCAATCCAAGATGGCGGCTCGCGCTCGATCCCCCAAGTTCTCAAAAAAAAATTTTTCATTAGATACTCCATCTTAACAACATATATCAAAATCGATACTACATGACCTTTTGCAAGGCAAAACTCCCCACTGATTGGACTTGATTGATGACTGATGCGAGCATAAATGCTGATGAGTAATGACGAAAAATAAAAGTTTATTTCTCTTGTATTGTTTCGTAGTGCTTTTGTCCAAATGAAGTATTGTATTCCAAACATCAACTTATTGCTGTTGCTTTATTCCACTTCTAGGTGGTCCAGAATACAAACAGTTCTTAAAATTCAGACAGCTGACTCAAGACAAGCCGATGAAAATTTCGGCGTGCAAATTAGTTGACCTAAACCACAAGTTTATAATTTCTTTTGCTGGGCTTTTAGCATCATACACGGTAATATTAGATCAAATGAGATCGTCACCAGTATGTACAGTCTAATGGTGTATATTTCAAATTTATGTGATTATTGTAAGATTTATTCCTTTTTAATTAATAAATCGTGTTCTTTACATTTTGGACCGCAATTTTTTTTTTACAATAACTTCCCTCGGGACCTATATCATCTTTAGAGACTATATCATGTATAGAGGGAAAGGGGGAGAGAAAGTTCTTGGAATAAAAAGTTGTGAGGTGAGCATGGGAATCTGAGTGATGTACGAATGACTCCATCCCATCTGAGTCGAGAGATTCCGGCTGGAGAGTGTCTTCCTCAACCAGTCTCTCCCAAGCCGGCCCGCCACGTAATAGGTTGGCAAACGCATCCACCGCCAGGACCTAGACAAATCTCTCCCATGAACCCAGGCCCCCCTGCTAAGTCACCAAACGCAGGGAACTACTTGGGGTTACCTATGGCAGAGGTGTTGGTTATCCAATAAATGATTCCTATACCCGCCTCCCAAATTGAATCCTGCCAAATCTACAGAAAACAATTTATAAATTTACCAAACATATTAATCATATATAATGAAAAAAGTAATTTGTTTAAAAACCACTTTATTTTTATTTATATTTGTCGACCGGTTTCGGTTAACCTCAACCTTCTTCAGGACAATAAACATATAAACTGCCTCAGGGGCGCACACAGAAAAAAAATTCGGGGGGGGTTTTTACAAAACATAAAATGCACGCTGTGTCCATTGTCCATATCTATTCAATCAAACGTTTATATACTAATGTAAAGTGTATATTAGAGGTTCCTAGCCTTATCTGGCTCACTGCGCACTATCCAATTATAGTATTCTCTTCAACGCCCTTCCCACTTCATTAGGAAATGCGTGTCAATATGCATAGAAAAAGCCCCGCAGGCGAAATTTTTTTGAATGTGAAAGTTACATAACATTTGCAAGGGAAAGCTCATCAACGCCCCAGTCAGTGGTGCGGTATCGCCCCACTTGGGAATCACTGGTGTAAATAAATAAAACACTCCATTAAATTAATTTTTAAATGACAAGAATTTTTAATGTAGGCACTTGTGGAGGTCTTTGTCGATCTGTAAATTTATTGTGTCTTGCAATCCCATTTCAATTTTGGAATTAATTTCAGCGTTTTCAACATTATGGTGATGTTATGAATATTGCTAGTGTTCCTGAAAACGTTCCGTGGCATTTTTCCAATTATTAAATTTTACAGAACAAAGTTTTATCATTTTTTTATGCATTCCTAGCCCTACATTTTTTGTTTATTATTAAACGAGACGCAAAATTTGCAATATCCGCCATCTTCTTTCCTTGAGTAAACTTCCATCTTTGCAGCCATTTATGTTGAAATTTTAAATTTCTTTTAGTTGATGAAGGGTAGACATAAGTTTCTGATGGATACCACAAATTTTTCAAAACTTCGTTTTTCTTACTAATTGTTAAGATGAAGCCATACTAAATAATGCAAAATCATACAAAATCATATGTTTTTGTTTTGAAAATTTGATCGCTTAGAAGAATGCTTCAATTAAATACTTCGTGTAGAACATATCTTGGCCCTTAAAACTATCGATCAGTTTTTTTTTTAAAGTCTTTTAATAAGCCTAGAAAAAAATAAAGTATAAGGTCTATAAAGACACTTTTAAGTCCAAAATCTCCTATTTATAAACCTCTTTTCGGAAATGGTTTTATTGTTTAATGTGGCAAATTCAGTTGTTTTTATAATAATCGCAAAAATAAATTATATTTACGCCCGAAGTTCACAAAATAAAATAAAATATACATTTTCGTGTTGTTATTTTACAATACGGCGGGCAGTAGACGAATTTGGATTTTTAAAGTGAACTCTATGCCGTCCACCGAAGGGCTACATAACTTGCCACGCCTATTTTTTAATCAGTTCGTTCGCCCCCGAACGGAGCGGGAAATGGACGCTAGGCTCCGCGTCACTTTGTTCCGTGAAATCAATTTTAAAATTCTATTTAATTACAATAAACAATGCGTAAAAAATGTCTTAAGGTTTTTTGGATGCCTGTACGAAATCAACCTGTAAAAAAAATCTCAAATACCTTCTCCAACCTTTCCAAAAGGTTTTTCTCAAGTATTTTCAAACTCCTCCCATTATTAATTGGGCGTGAACTCCTATTAATAAATGAATACTATTGGATCGCCTTAACTCCACATTAATAAAATTGGCTTTATCGTAAGAGTCCCACTGATGGTCAATTTTTTCAACTTCTTGTAGTTCAAATAGAGGTTGATTCCCCATGATTACTTCATCAGATTCTAGAAATAAAAAAGGAATATACGTTCATTTCCTTTTCTTGTTTTAATTAATATATTTATTTATTCGTGTTTATTATTACTTTTAAGTCCAAAATCTCCTATTTATAAACCTCTTTTCGGAAATGGTTTTATTGTTTAATGTGGCAAATTCAGTTGTTTTTATAATAATCGCAAAAATAAATTATATTTACGCCCGAAGTTCACAAAATAAAATAAAATATACATTTTCGTGTTGTTATTTTACAATACGGCCGGCAGTAGACGAATTTGGATTTTTAAAGTGAACTCTATGCCATCCACCGAAGGGCTACATAACTTGCCACGCCTATTTTTTTAATCAGTTCACCCCCGAACGGAGCGGGAAATGGATGCTAGGCTCCGCGTCACTTTGTTCCGTGAAATCAATTTTAAAATTCTGTTTAATTACAATAAACAATGCGTAAAAAATGTCTTAAGGTTTTTTGGATGCCTTTACGAAATCAACCTGTAAAAAAAAATCTCAAATACCTTCTCCAACCTTTCCAAAAGGTTTTTCTCAAGTATTTTCAAACTCCTCCCATAATAGGGCGTGAACTCCTATTAATAAATGAATACTATTGGATCGCCTTAACTCCACATTAACAAAATTGGCTTTATCGTAAGAGTCCCACTGATGGTCAATTTTTTCAACTTCTTGTAGTTCAAATAGAGGTTGATTCCCCATGATTACTTCATCAGATTCTAGAAATAAAAAAGGAATATACGTTCATTTCCTTTTCTTGTTTTAATTTATATATTTATTTATTCGTGTTTATTATTACGTCGTATTGGTGCTGTCTCACTAGCAACATTTAAATATTATAAAAAAATATATATTATATAATGAGAAATAATAAAAATTATATATTATAAAACAATATTAAAATTTACTTAACCAAAATTAAATTTATTCACCAAGGGACTAGTGCACACAAATTCCAGTTTTCTAAAAATGTGAAATACACGTATCACACATCACAAACAATTTGATAAAATTAATAAATAAACGTTTTTATTTATTTACATTTACACAGCATAGGATGCCCTAAGGCTTTCCTCGGGGCTTTCCGATTTAGAAAAGCAAGACAAGCCTAGCTTATATTATTAAATT
The DNA here is from genome assembly GCA_929108145.2 of Limnephilus rhombicus. Classification (NCBI taxonomy): domain Eukaryota; kingdom Metazoa; phylum Arthropoda; class Insecta; order Trichoptera; family Limnephilidae; genus Limnephilus; species Limnephilus rhombicus. The sequence continues at coordinate 33,070,730 of OV815284.1, read as the reverse complement.
AATTCATAAAGTATTTTTACGATAGCTCCACACAGGAGGCCCTGGGGAAAATAATTGCCCTCAGGGCCTACGTCATCTTTGGGGATACTGTGTAGAAGGTATTTTAAGAAAATGAAGGAAATGTAATGTAAAAAAATAACCTCACCGGCCCTAGCTTGCCACTTGGGGTGACCTAAAGCAGAGGTGATGGTCAATTAATGGTTACCGGGGCGGCGGTACCCATACCCGCCTCCCAAATTGGTCATTACTTTGTTATAATATGTTTGTGGTCAGTCATCACTCTGCCCTTATATATTTACTTATTATGTTATTGTATATTAATTGCGTACCTAGATAAATATTACATAACAATAAATTGAACATACAAATGACACAATAAATTTTGACAACAGTATCATGTAATAACCCGAATAGTTACATTTAAATTAGTTTAAATACCTTCATTTTTAATTAACGACTCTTCTTCCGATGCGGAATTTAATTTTGTCTTTTTCGAGAAAAATTCTAGCATTTTCTGCTGACGTTTCGACATTTTAAATTTATAAACAATAACTTGGGACCCGAGTGAAAAATTTAAACGATTACAATAATATTATGCACGTCGCACGTTCCACTCTGCACTACTGCTATGAAGCGCGTAAATAACTCGTCTGTCAACAATATCAACGTGTTTGTTGTGATGTGTGATGGACCGGAGCGTCTCAGTGCTGCCATATCCCAAGAATGAAATACCGTGTTTTCCTAAACTTTTAAATGAAAATTTAAATAAGGAAATAACAGTTTATTAAATAAAATAGTTTTACAACATTTCTTTGAATATTAGGATTTTTTTAAGCACACACGATTTTTTTCGTTATCAAGTTTAATTTACAGAACTTTAGTTTTAAATTAAATAATAATATAATTAAACACAAATAATGATAATAAAGTTTTTTCAAATCCATGAGATGAGGGAGAAAAAAAATCCTCCATTATTCAAATTATTTATTTTTTATACATATATGGTAGTTAGTCTAGGGTCTAGGTAAACTTTTATTATTTTCTAATATAATAGATACTATTTGTTGACAAGCATAATAATTAGATAAGTGGCCTTGTGAACCCATAACCGCACTGAAGTTCAGAGTTTAAGGACTATATATTCCTGAATTCATCATTTTCCCCTACACGACCCATGCTAAAAAAAACGTATCCCAAAAACTGCCTTGGTGATCGGTAAAAAAAAAACAGGTTTTATTAGAAATGTTAAATTTTATATACCATGGATGTATAAATTAACCAAAAAACAATGCATCTGCCAGCACCAGCTGTGCACGGTTTGGGAGAGAGGTGCCGCGGGCGGGAGGGCAGAGCGGGCGGGGACATCCGGTCATATTGTAAACTTTTGCATTTCGCACAACGCACTGTGCGGCGATCGCGAGTGTAGCACCGCAAGCACCGGAGTTCTTCCCTAAGAAATTTTTCTTACAGATTTATCTAAACGTTTCTTATGTTGCTTTTGATTGGTAAAATAATATATGCTTGTCGTCGAAATTCGGGGAAGGGGGGGGGGGGTTTAAACCCCAAAACCCCCCTCGTGTGTGCGCCAATGAACTGCCTGAAGAAGGTTGAGGTCAACTGAAACAAATATAAATAAAAATAAAGTGGATTTTAAACATAGTACTTTTTTCATTCTATATGATGTCAAACCACAAAGTGTTTGCTTTCTACGATATTAATATATGTTAGGTAATCTTCTAATTGAATAACACCAATCGGACATAAACGATGATATTATTGACACACAAGATGATTATATCACACAGGGTATCCAAAATAATGTTCAGAACATTAATAACATTAAACTAAAGTTTGCCGTATTACTCATATTACACGTTTCATTTCTGGGCTGACAGGTCAACGCAGTACAATTGTTTTATACTTTCATTAGAATGTGCCAATCAAATGATGGTACAATCTTGTTTCATATATTTAAACCACTTTACTGTTTATACTCTGTGTTGGGAATAAGCTCAATCAAATTCGATGGAGAAAAATGTATTCCTGTTGGTAATCTTCACAAAATTTTGTGTATTCTGGTTTGCACTTATACCATTTTTGAAATATCTACTTCGTATGAGGTTCTGATTACAAACAAAAATGGCATTGATGTGCTAAAAAATACTTTTGATTCCTTATGTAATATAATGATACAAACGTGTGCTGTTCTAGTGTGGATAATGTCTTCGTTTATGTTTGGAAAAATCACCGTTAAAATGTATTTAAATTTTTGCGAAGTCGAGAGCCATTTGAAAATAATTCAAAAATGGACTCTACTAGAACCGGCGCACCTAAAAATAATATTTTTTCACTTAGTTACTTTTCTGATAATAATTTCCTATACAATAAATACCATCTCATCATATCGGTACACATTTTACACTATTTTTAACTTATTTCAATTTTTTATATGCGATTTGATGATACAAAAGTTTGCAACGGAAATTTATGTTATAATATTGTATGTAGAGAAAATGACAAAAGAAATACGGAGATTTTCTAAAAGATATTCTGAGAAATCAATGGAAGCAGTCAGCTTTCTCAAATCGATTGAAATATCCAATGAAACAAATAAACTGATACAGCTCTACGACAAATTATCTGAAAATTGTTGCATTTCAAATAATATTATTAGTTTTCCGGTAATACCCTATATTTATATATCTTCTTAATTATTTGTCTTTTGTTTATTCTGGTGTATAAGCAGGTACATTATTTACTTTAATATTTACATGTTGAGTTGAATTAAAATTTTCAGATTGTTACGTATTTAATGGCCACGTTTTGTATGTTTACATATTACATGAGTATAAACATAAGCAATGCAGAAAAATATACCCCCTTTGAAGTAAGTAGACTAAAACAATGAAAGTTAATCGTTTTGGAAGTGAGCAATGCTAGTGAGAATGTAAAGTTAATTAAATAATTATTAAGTATAGTAAACGCAAAACGTTAATGTCGTTAATGTTGATACAGAAATGTCCAAAAAGCAGAATGTTTACCCATCCACGCCTTTCTCTGGCGCACGTATGTTTTACGCATATTTTCTTTCGCTTAATCAAGTTCAGGTCGGCATTTAAGTTTAGCCAATATTGTTAGATTAGTTCCCATACCAGTTGAACAATTTGGCTTCGAGGCTGTACGTATTCCAATTATTAAATATTAACATTTTTAGATTATTTACGTAACATTCTGCACGCTGTATAACTTCTTCTACGCAACAATAGTTCCATGCGTTGTTGGTCAAATGCTTCAAGGTGCAATAGAAAAGTTAAAAATCACACTTAATAAAGGATGCCTTCATACGAACCCAGGTAAGGGAACGCACCCATACTACGTAACTAAATTTTTGCAATTTTTAACCCCCCCCCCCCCAAATTATGAACATGAACCAAATTCATTTTTAGAAATTGAATTTTATAAAATAATAAAATATACTAACTATACTAACAGACAGAACAATTAGTCATAATAGACCTGATATAGTTTTAAAAAATCTTTTCTGAAAAAGTAAGAAAATATACAGATTTATGAAGTGAGATTAAAAGAATTTGGCATTCTCAGATTATAAAAATATTACCATTTGTTATTTCGGCTACTGGCATTATACATAGCTCTCTCATTCAAAATTTTAGGCATATTAGATTTGTCAAAGAATTTATATATAAAAATGCAAAAATCAGTCATTTTAAATACACGTAGGATTACAAAAGATTTCTTAAATATTTATATTGAGGGATGAGTAGGATTTATAGGTCCAATTAGGAGTTCCACAGAGCCGAACCCTCTGATATGAAAATATCTGGAGTCGGTGAATTATTTTCCCATTTGGTCTCTGGTAGGTTGACATGTTGTTATTGTATTGTTTTGTATTTATTATACTTATATAGTGCAATTACATAGCGTGAATTGACTAGATGATCATTTGAGGAAGTGGGTGAAAGGGTTTAGTTTTTCCTGTGGGGAAAATTTAACCCGGATATTTAAATCTGGTGCGTTAAAAAAGCACTTCTGAGCAGCTTTGTTATAATATCATTCATTGTTTAATCGTTCTGTTTTGTTGAACCATTCTTCTATTTAATCATTGTTCTGTTTAATCATTGTTTTGTTGGACCATTGTTCTATTTAATCATTGTTCTGTTTAATCCAAAGATATTGAAATGAATCATTGTTTTGGTTTATCATTGTTCAGTTTTAACACGTCCTGCTTTATCACTGCTCTTTTTGGTCATTGTTTTATTTTATTTGTTATACTGTTGATTATGTTTTTTAACCTCCGACGCAAAAAGAGGGGTGTTTTATGTTTAACGTGTCTGTGTGTCTGTCTGTGCCATCGTAGCTCCTAAACGAATGTATCGATTATCGAAAGCTAACGTGATCGAGATTGTTCTTCGCTTCATACAATTCATGAAAATCTGTTCAAGCCTTTCAAGGTCATCAGCTCTTTGTATCGGGGGTTATTTAAAATTTTGAAAATTTTACTTATGTTTACATACATCTATATTTCTTCTTAATTATGTTGTCATAATAATTAAAATAATTTTTAAAAAAATGCGAGGCATCCTTCTTGCTCTTCTAGGTACTTCAGAATACAAGCAGTTCTTCAAATTCAGGCAGCTGACTCAAGACAAGCCAATGAGAATGTCAGCCTGCAATTTGATTGACCTAAACCACACTTTTATAATTTCGTTTGCTGGGTTTCTCGCGTCGTACACAATAATATTGCTTCAGATTAGAACTTCACCAGTGTGTACGTGTACAATCTGATAAAATTGCCTTTGATGAAAATAAATCACTTCTTGATTAAAATAATCGATTTCGAAACCCAATGGTTTCTGCATCAGAATAAAGGTGAAAAAAAAAGTTTTTGTGATTACTATATTTTATTTAAATTAAATTGAAACAAATCACTTTGTATACACCACCTATCTTATCAAAATTATCAACATGTTTCAAACGAATGGTTCCTTATTCAGGAATTCTTAAAATTAAAATTAATAAAAATGACAAAAGAGAAAAAAATAAATGTGATATGTTTTCATTTTAATAAAATGATGCCAAAAAGCAATTTGCGAATAATGAAGGAGTTAATTATATTTTATATTTATCTAATAAAAACATTGTGTCCTTTACATTTTTGTACTTCATTAGGAATCGACACCATTAAAAATATATATATTTATGTTGGTATGTACTTCATCGTTCATTATTTACTTTGAACCCAATACTACATAAGTTTGTTTCAATATTTGTAAATAACTGGGTACATTTAATCATAAAAATGTTTTCATTTGATACCGACCAAAAATATTTATTTCTACTCCACAGGTACATAATTCTAGGGAAATAAAAACACACACATTGTTACTATTGTTTAATAAAAAAATTAAGCATTATAACAGTGTACTGCCCCCCGAACTTCAGCAAACCCCTTTTTTCAATAAAATATCTACAATCCTGGCTACTAGCCCCAAAGAAAATGTTTTACTCATAAGAAATATTAATCTAGAGATCTAGATCCTTGTGGGCGTTTCAGACCTTCAGGGGGGGCGGTAGAAGACCAATAGAAAATTGGGGGGCGTTTCGGACTTTCAGGGGGGTGGTAGGAGACCCAAAGAAACCCATCCCATCCCATCTTGCCCCATATCATCCCATTACTCCCCCTCCGCTGTGGTAAATATAATAGTGACGATAATACCCGTTTCAGATTCACGAGTTAGGGGGCGCTAGAAAAAAAATATTCTCAAAGTGGGCGGTGGGCAAAAAAGGTTGAGAATCTATGATCTAGACAAGTGGTTCCGAAAGTGGTCCGTCATTCAGAGGGTCCGTGGAAAATAAAAATTGGTTTTGGGTCCCTGAATGACGACAGGGGATCCGCGGCAAGGTTTTGACACATTTCCATTCATATGGAAGTTTCGTCGGGGGAGGGGCGTAATGGGATGGGATGAGGCGGGATCCATTTCGCCCCTCGCCCCCTTCCCCCCCCCCCACCATTGTTGTAAATATGCCTTCCCAACCTGTCCCATTCCGCATCTTCCGTTGTGCTACCCGTCCCGGGGTCCGTGGGCCAAAAGAGTTTGGGAATCACTGATCTAGACTTATTATATTGTTAAAACCCACTTATCTATGGCATTCGAAATTGACCATACGGTGAAATTGTACTCAATCTGCTTCGTACTAATGAGCAATACAGATGTTTCAATGTTGACATACGTTTAAAATTTGCCCCCATTCTCAAGACAAAACCTCGTATTCTCATTTTATGGCTTGTTATTTCATCGATGTGTATGTTGAACTTTACACTCTCGCGGAATATAACACCGAAATCACGAATCTGCGATACACGAAGAAGATTAGTACCATTCATAACATAAGAAAAGTTAATGGGATTTTTACCTTTGTAAAAACTAATAATCTGGGGTTATTTACCAATATTTAGTTGTTCAGGTTCAACCGCAGAATGGCGCAATCGTCACCGTCTCTGATTGTTGTGTATATCTTCAGATCATTAGCAAATAACAGGGCTAAAATACTTACTTACGCAAATAACATTACTAAAAATATGAACTATGTCATTTATGAATAAGCAAAATAATATCGGGCCCAAATGAGATTCCTGTGGTACTACACTCGAGGCAGCAAATGTGAAAGAAGTAAACGAATCAACTTTGACCGAGGACCTTCCCAATAAATTACTCTTAAATCATTCTTATTCCCAATAATTTCTAACTAACCATCACGCCGGTTCCTCGCAGGGATAGGCATAGAGGATGGACCGCCAAACAACTCGGTCTTGGCACACATTCTTTGCCTCATTCACATTCATATATCGTCTCATACATACTCTTCTATTATTCTGACTCTTGACATGGCCCGTCTCAAGTATTTGATTCACTTGATCGTGCCATGTCTTCCTCTGGCGTCCCCGACTTCTTCTACCATTCCATTTGCGTCATATATTCTTTTTACACTATTGTCTTCGTTCATTCGCTCTGCATGCCTAAACCATCTGAGTGTCCCTTTCTTAATTTCACTCATTACGCTTACATCAGCCTTGCATTCTTCACAAGTATTTTATATAATATTTCTCAACTACCATACATGGTTTTACCACACATAGATCTCAGGGATCTCATTTATATATTTTTCTTTAGTGTTTTAGGTTTACTTTATCAAATGCCTTACTGAAGTCAGTTCATACGGAATGAATTTGATGTGATCCATTCAGGGCATTAACAATATCATTCGTTTAAAATATCAAAGGGTTGATATTCCTTTAATAAATCCATTTTGAAGGAGTGAGGTGGTGTGATCAATTCAGGATATCATCTTATCTAGTACTCTTTGGTAGACATGGTGCGTTGTGCATTTAACGTAGGCATGGTGCGTATTGGCATATAGTTTGATACATCGCTCTATTTCCTTTCTTGAAAATAGGCGTCAACAGACTAAACTTCCAAAGGTCCGGGAACACACCTGATGAGAGTGACTTTGTAAATAACTTATGTATGGGATACGACAATCTACGCATAAAATTAACTAAGAACCTGGGAGGAACTTTTTCAGGACCTGCGGATTTGCGGGGATCGAGATTCTTCAGCTTAGATATAACATCATCTATGGTTATAGTCCAGTCGCGTATTGGCATATAGTTTGATACATCGCTCTATAGCCTTTCTTGAAAGTAGCCGTCAAGAGACTAAACTTCCAAAGGTCTGGGAACACAACTGATGAGAGTGACTTTGTAAATAACTTATGTATGGGATCAGTGGCGGCTCGTGACTTTTGGGTGTGCTAGGGTGCTAATATTAAAAAATGGCATCATGGATGTTGTCGTATGCGAAAAATAATTTTTTTTTTCAAAAATCGGTGTTTTGTATGGAGATTTTTCAGGAAATCGGTGCGGCACACCGCCAAAATGAAACTTCCTGAAATTTTTCATACAAAAAACTGATTTTCAAAAAAAAAAAAATTTTTTTTTCGGCTACAACAACATCAATAATGCCATTTTTTTTAATATCAGCACTCTAGCACACCCAAAAGTCACGAGCCGCCACTGTATGGGATACAACAATGTACGCATACAATTAACTAAGAACCTGGGTGGAACTTTGTCAGGACCTGCGGATTTGCGGGAATCGAGATTCTTCAGCTTAGATATAACACCATCTATGGTTATAGTCTAGTCAGATATATCAAGAGTCTCAACTAAATCAGAGCACGAGATATTGCTGTTTGCACTAAAATTGCATTAACGTATACAGCGCTGAAAAAATCGGTAAACAGATTAACAGTTTCCTGAAGACAGCGCCGGATCTGCCATACTTCAAAAATGTGCAAAAACCTGGCGCCAACTCCAAAGGGGCGCCGTGAGAAAATAAATATTTTATTAAAATTTTGTTATAATATTCCCTGAATCGTTTTAAAACTACCCATAGTACGAAATAATTATTACGCTCTAGCAACACTTTCCAAAGAAACAGAAAGCGCACGCATCAGGTTGGTATCAACGGCTTACGAATTTATAGTCAGTTACAGAATTTTTTTACAAATTCCATATATTTAGTTTAAACGTAAGATCTATTTTTCCATATATCTTTTACCGTCTTTTACGACGAATGGGTTCGATACAAATTCAATAACCAATCACAGCGCCATATTTTTGTTCTAGTGAATCAAACAAACCGACTTTCGCCTTTCAAAATGCTGACAATTTTAGTTAGCGTACGCTCGTTATTGTTTTATTTTGTACGATTTAAGTATCTAGGAGAAGGTAGTTAAAGACCATTTTCTTATGAAATCTTCAGTAAATCCCATTAACAAAAACATCGCACGGTTTGCAGGATTTGCAGGTTGCAACGTGTTGACAGTTTCATCATTGATTTGACATATTATTTGAAGTTCGTTAAATGTATAATTAATTTCTATTAGATTTGTTATTTTACGGTGTCAGTGTAAGCGTTTTTCGTAAGCCGTTGATACCATACGTCAGTGTTTCGTGTTTGTATGGTGTTTGTTCGCTCAACACAGGGGCAACTCAAATGCAAGGTACAAATTTGAGGTTATATTCTTATTAGATTTTTTAATTTATAACTAAATTTTTATTGGTTGTTAGAGGTTATAAAAGTACTATGGATTATAATGAATAGAATCACCATAATTTTATGTTTACCCAATAGATTCAGAGAGTATAGGGCTCGCTCCTGGAGATTCTCTCTTTAAAAAAAACTAGTATGAGAGCTACCGCCAGGTCACTTGGAAAAGTTACACCCTTTATATGTCTTGATTTTATTTGATAAATTAGTGTAAAAAAAATAATTAAATAAAAAAATAAAAATTGGGGTGAACGGTTAATCAAAATAAAAATGTAGGGGGGGGGCGCTATCGGTACCTACTGCACAGGGCGCCAGATTTCGTAGATCCGGCCCTGCCTGAAGATATTGGGATACTTTAGAATCGAATGACATAATACTTACAATAATGAGACGTAGTTGATTTGTAAGAGGTTTACAGAATTTTGTTATTTTTTTTAATTACAATGTATTTTTTAAATAATTATTTTGGTTTTATTTAAAGTACAAGTAGTTTACAAAACCCTAAACTAATTATTCAACTATCTTTAAACTGTGTAAATGTAATAATATGTGAAATATTCACTTTTAAACTTCATTACGTCTCTAAGACGTATGATTATCTTTAAGATACATAAAAATTATTTTTCTAGGGTTAAAAACATTACTAATGAATAGAAAAATAACAGTAAAAATTATTTAAAAATTTTGTAAAATAAAATGTTTCTAAACAGGTGTCTTTATATGATATACGTAGCAGTTCTGAGTAAATTGTATTCTTTCGCTTGATTTTATAACACTTCTGAAATAGTGTCATAGCGCAGGCCTCATATTAAATGCTAAAAAACTAAAAATTACGCACATAAAATCTCCATACCCCAGATGTAATGTAATGCCCTCGCTACAGAAACACGTACGACTGCACACAAAAAAATATTGCATAGCCCTGTTCACGTACAACCATTGACTTCGGTCCAAATTATGATATGTATATTGTACATTCAGGTGTAACTATTTCCTGTAACATGAAATGGGACGTACAAATTACTAATGTATGTAAACGTCTACGGGGTATTGTGGGTAGGATTTATAAAATAAAATAGGGACAGCCTGGGTTCTCATTGCCTCGCAAACTCTGGACCATCATCAATAGGATAAGGTGCCCCCATATACGTTGTGCTCACATGATGCATAGATGGGGCCCTAAAGAGTCGGCGATGTGTGAATGCGGTACTTTGCAGACCACCGAACATGTGGTCAACGAATACTATATGTACTTTAAAATTAATCTACTTTTCTCTGGCTGAATCCACTATCAGATGTGGAATTATTTCGTCGGGAATTTCTTGAAAAACTAATATAAATTGCATCCAAATATTATAAAACTCAACAAAATTATTAATCCATAAATATTTATACCAATGTAAATAGAACATAATTTTACTAAAAATATACCTGCAAGTCTCCGACTGTTTTTATCTGTTGGAGGTATATTATTGTACAATATTGTTTGTTGTTACACAATTTTATTTAAAATGTTATATTGTCTGTTTACCATAAACATAATATAAGAATCACTCAAAATGAAGGATTGGTAGTTCCGAATGTATCCACAAATACGATGAAAGAAACCTAAAGTATATTGTACCCAAAATTAATGACGATTATAAATCAGACCATTTCTACTAATACAATCTACGAAAATCAAATATAATCTACGAATATAGCTATTAGTTGCAAATGAATTACATTGACACTAGTGTTGGGTAGGACACGATATCAGGATGAGTTTGTATGAGGTACTCAGATATTGAAATGAGGTGTTGAGGTGTCCCACCTCATTTGAGGTGAGGTGTTACAAAATATTTTCGCTTACGGGGGGGGGGGGGGGTTCCTTCAGCTTGATTTTCTTGGTTCAGAGGTGTTGAATGAGGTTTTCTTGGTTCAGAGGAGGTTTTCTAATAATTACCGGGGTGGCGATACCCAGACCCGCCTTCCGTGTCTGTTATTTTTGTAATACAAAAAATGGATATGAAAAAGGCCTACCCCCCCCCCCTTCACCACCTCTGATCCCCTCCCTGCACCCCCCCTGATCCTCCCCCTGCACCCCCCCTCCTATCCCTCCCCCTCCTCAGCAACCCCCTCCACCTCATCTCAAAAAAATTTTTAAGCAGTTGGGACTCTTGTGCTCATAAATTATTGTTATGTGTATTTACCAATAATTTACAATAAAAAAATATTTTAAAAAAAAAATTTTTTGGAGCAGTTGGAACTCTTGTGCTCATAAATTATTGTTTTGTGTATTCACATAACAATAATTTACAATAAAAAGATATTTAAAAAATATATTTTTTTTGGAGCAGTTGGGACTCTTGTGCTCATAAATTATTGTTATGTGAATACACATAACAATAATTTTCAGTAAAAAAATATTTAAAAAAAAAATTTTTTTGGAGCAGTTGGGGCTCTTGTGCTCATAAATTATTGTTTTGTGTATTCACATAACAATAATTTACAATAAAAAAAATATTAAAAAAATATATATTTTTCGAGCAGTTGGGACTCTTGTGCTCATAAATTATTGTTATCTATGTGTATTCACATAACAATAATTTACAATAAAAAAATATTTAAAAAAATATATTTTTGGAGCAGTTGGTACTCTTGTGCGGTATTCACTTAACAATAGTTTAGAATAAAAAAATTAAAATTTCGGAGCAGTTGGGACGCTTCTGCGGTATTCACATTATATGAATTGGCTTACCCTATCACCACCTCAGGGTTCTAATACAAAAATGTCATAGAATATACAAACACTTCACGCCTCACATTTGTCCCAAGCTATGCGTGACATGACATGTAGTTTAATACATCAACCATCTCACACCTCACCTCATATTTGTCCCATACGTGACAACATGACATGACATGTAGTCCAATACACCAACCACCTCACACCTCACCTCATATTTGTCCCGTACATGACATGAATGTAGTCCAACAAAACAAACCACCTCACACCTCATATTTGTCCCCCCTTCATATTTGTAGTAATACAAAGAAAAAGAGTTGGTACAAATACATATTGTGAGGTGGGGGGACATTTTACGTGTTTGTATGGGACATTTGAAGTGCCTCTTGTTTGAGGTACTCAACACTAATTGACACCCTACCAAATCCTTTGAACTGCTTCACAATACGTCTTATAATGTTGTGTAATCCTCCTGTAGCTATATCTATGAAAATATTGACGTGAATGTTCATTAGTAGTGGTTTGTTATATAATGCTTTTACGGCCATTTATATATTTATATTTATACTTTATACCATTCTGTTAATCTAACCAATAAAATTGATCTAATTATTCTTTTATCACCATTATTATACATGATATTTGTATACCTACCTACCGTTTAAAAATGTAATTTGTCATTACTTAAAATGTTGTCAATGTGTACCTGCTGGCAAACTACATAAGTAGTTTAGCAGGTTTGAATGATAATTAATAATAAATAATTAAAATTTAGACAGTTAGTATTTTGGATAACCAAAATGTAAAAAAAATAAATGGGTAATAATAACAACATAAAAACATATTAAATATAAAAATTTATTAATCTTGTAAATATATTTAAAACATGTAAGTGCATAAATAATATAATAAGAATCCTGTATGTCCAGCTTTGCCCTAAGGTGCTCGCAACTGTAGAAATATGATTGTATAGGAAGTCAATGCACCAACAAATGCCACTACAAATGAATGGTCAACATTGAACATGTTGCACACTGTAATTTTCATTGGACTGTTTTGTAATAGTTTTTGAAATTTGGTCACTTGTGTATTTTCTGGGTATCCTAAAATAAAATTAATTAAAAAAATAATTCCTTTTAAAAATAGAGGAGGACACTGCGATCGTTTAAAACATTTAAAATGGCAACAACAAGAAGATGTTGAAAGGAAAAATACTAATCTAACTAGAAGCGCTATAAAAATGACATGATTACTTTCCATATTCCAAGGAATTTAAATATTAAAATTTGTTTCAATTTTTGAAATGTGAATATCAATTATTATTTTATAATTGATAAGCTAATGTTTTTAAAGATTTTTATGCAAAGCACAAAGGGTAACAATTATTATAAGTAATAATTATTAGCCTGAAACACTCGTCTACATTGAAAAAATCTCCCGAGAAAAGATACCGCCACCTTTTTTTTTTTTACAGTGAATACCGCACAAGAATCTCAACTGCTCCCGTCTGGATCCAGTGAGACTATGGCATCCTCAATTGGGGTATGTTGTGAGGCTGAAGGTAGTGGGGAGGGGAAGGAGGTGGGGAAGAGGAAGGGAAGAGGAAGGTTAGGAAGTACCAGGCTATAAAAATGACATGTACCTAGTGGGAGATTTAACCTTTGCCTTTGCCAATGCCTTTCTCATATAAAATAAAATTGGTTGTTTGCAGGTGGAAAAATGCAATAAGCACTATAAGCAGTAATTATTGAATGAAACACTAGTATATATTGAATTATTTGATAAGCCGACGTAGCTCAGTGGATAAGAGCAGTTGACCGGAAATCAGAAGGACGCGGTTCGAGTCCCGTCGGCGGCATGTATCTTTTCTCTGGAGATTTTTTCAATGTAGGTGAGTGCTTCAGGCTAGTAATTATTACTTATATTAATTGTGAATATCAAATTATCCACTCATTAGGGGCCATCCATAAATTATGTCACACCTTAAGGGGGGGGGGGGGAGTAGAGAAGTGTGAAATTGTGTCACAAGGGGTGTGGGGGGGTCATCAGCTTTGTGTCGTCACATGCACAAACCGACTGCGACACATGCGACTGCCACAATAATATTTTCTCTATCCCATTATGCCCCTCCGTCGTGGTTTCCCACTACACGCCTTACATCGTGGTATCCCGTTACGCCCCCTCCGTTGTGGTAAATATGAGGGTGACGATATTAAATGTTGACGAAAAACTTAAAAATATTATCAACTATTATTTTATATGTAAAATTGCTAAATATGTGACGTCACGCTAGGGGGGAGGGGGTCTCACAAATGTGACGAAGTGTAACAAGAACGGGGGTGGGGGTCAAAAATCATGAAATTCGTGTGATGCAATTTACGGATGGCCCCTTACAAGAATTATCTTGACAAATTTGTTGAAGTGAGCGCAAAAATGGTATCTAGTCTCGTGTTAAAAATACTTTTGATAGCAAATTATTAGTATTTTTTAAATGAACAACACAACTATGTTTTAATAATAATTGACTGCCTACATATAAATATTCACCTGGTTCCTTACAAATAAGTGCTTTTGTTAGCATTGTTTTCAGCTGGAGGACTGCCATTTTAAGCCGCTCGCTTGCATGCATTGGAATCAAAGCATAAAATGTGTGGTGTATCATCCATATCGTTGCCAAGGAATCCGAAATCTTAATCTAGCGAGACAAAAATATTTTTCCATGGTATGCGATGCAAAAGGGTCACAATATGACAAAAATGTACATTAATTTCAACCACCGTTACAGAATTTTCAAAGTAAAATAAAATGCAATTACATTGATACAAATAAGTCATAAAATTATGCTTATTTTAAGTAATTAGTTAAAAATATTATTTGTAAAATAATATAAGCATAAAACCGAATTACATTTGTTTATGGTCAAGTCATTATCGACACTATTGTTAAATGATAATGTTCATATGTGGCACTGTCAACACCCCTGCAGTTTCTTCACTGGTACTTCCGAATCGACAATAATTTTAAGACATCACTAGGTAATAAAGACTTTGGGATATTTTCTGATTTTGTGGTTATTTCGGAAATTATAACTTCCCACTTTCCATGTGACCTCAAGCTGATTTAAGCATGAGAGAAGTCTTGTAGACTTCGAGAATTCAGAAGATATTTAAGTTTTATTGTTTTACTTTTTAAAACCAAATTCTTTTTCCAGCTTACCACATAGTCCAGTGGCGTAGCGTGGGTTTCGGCCGCCGGGGCGGAGGAAAATGTTGCCCCCCCCCCTCGATAATTTCTACAGATACTTTTTCCGCAGACTTTCAAGCGCTGACCGGCGGGGGGTGGGAAGGGTAGGTATCCTATTTTTTATGGCGATTTTTGTAATCCCTTGTGCCGAGTACGCTTCCAATAAAATCATGCTTATAAATTCTTCTACAAATTTATATAAAACTGCTCTCAGAATTCGAGAATGGTATGCTTGTGATAGAATTTCGCATCTTCATCACGCATACGTATGGAACGCAACTCAAATGCAAAGCTTCACTCGGTACACGATGAATCGGCAACTTATTGTTATATTGATAACACAAAACTGGTTTAAATTAAACTAAATATGCGGTGTACCAAAACTACACTCAGAACATAAAAATGGTTTTTCTTTGATTCTAGCGGCACTTACATTCTGAACACAAAACTAGTTTTAATTAAATGTGTATGCGGTGAATTAAAACTACACTCAGAACATGAACATTTTTCAGGTTTTTACTTTAATTCCGCCGGCACTTACATTCTGAACACAAAACTGGTTTTAATTAATACAAATATTTAAAAAAAACTACAGGCCACCTCAGAACAGGAAATCCTAGTGAGGAGGTCTGTGAAAAAAAAAGAATCTATACTTATACTATACATTATACATACATGTACAAACCTTGCTATTGAAACTAATAATAAATAAATAAATTAAATCTGTAAGCAATGAATTAAAACTGTACTTAGAACATGAAAAGGGTTTTTCTTTGATTCTAACGGCACTTACATTCTGAACACAAAACTAGTTTTAATTAAATCTGTCTGCGGTGAATTAAAACTACACTCAGAACATGAAATTTTTTCAGGTTTTTACTTTAATTCTGCTGGCACTTACATTCTGAACACAAAACTGGTTTTAACTAATACAAATATTTAAAAAAAACTACAGGCCACCGCAGAACAGGAAATCCTAGTGAGGAGGTCTGTGAAAAAAAAAAGAATCTATACTTATACTATACATTACACATACATGTACAAACCTTGCTATTGAAACTAATAATAAATAAATTAATTAAATCTGTAAGCAATGAGTTAAAACTATACTCAGAACATGAAAAGGGTTTTTCTTTGATTCCGCTGGCACTTACATTCTGAACACAAAACTGGTTTAAATTAAATCTGTATGTGGTAAATTAAAACTACACTCAGAACATTGTGGTGGAGGAAAATTTCGCCGCCCCCTTATTTGGGTACTTAAAGCGGGGGGGGGGGGGTGTTTATGGAAATCCATTTTTTAATTACGACCTATTTATATGCGAGCCGGATTTTTTTACAAGGAAAATCATGTTAATAAATTCTACTCCAAAGTTGATTGATTGATACTGCGTTAGAGTCCCCAAATAATAGTTACACATGCAACAATCAATTTCTCAGAATTTTACAGCATTATGTAACTCAAATGTGTAGCTTCAGACGATGAATATGCAACTCTTTTTTTTATTAATGGTTGTATTCTGAACAGAAAACCAGTTTGTGTGTGGTGAATTAAAACTACACACAGAACATGAAAATGGTTTTTCTTTGATGCTGGCATTAAATAAATAGTCTGCAGCTAGAATTTTATAACTGCACATCGAATAACAGAATGTTTTCCTTCGAAATGTGTCAGCGGATGAATTCACCTGGAATTTTACATTTTGAACTGGTTTAAATCAAATCTGTACCTGGCGAATTAAAATTAAATTCAGAACATGAAAACGGTTTTTCTTTAATTCTGGCAGCACATACATAGTCTACAAATAGAATAATACAATTGAACTTCAGATAAGAGGATGTTTTCCTTCGAAATGTGTCAACAGATGAATCCATAACTGGAAATTTATATTCTCAACACAAAATCGGTTTGAATTAAGTCTATATGCGGCGAATTGAAAGTACACTCAGAACATGAAAATGGTTTTCTTTGATTCTGGCATCACATCATACAGAGTCTGCAACTAGAATTTTATAACTGAACTTCATTCATTTATTATTTATAACTGAGATTCATCTGCTGACACAATTCAAAAGAAAACTGATTTAACCCTTCGAATAATAAGAAAAGAATATCAATAAACTTTTGCCTGTAAATGTTTGCGCACCAAGTTTCCGGTTCTTCCCATGTATTTTAAATGTTCCGTTTTATTGTTTTTTTATGCTTTTGCAAAAAACAAAATTGTTCTAAAATATAGATAAAGTAATTTTTCCGACGAGCTTATTAGAACATTATTGTTTCTAAATATTAAAATTTTGATATTAGAAATGTGAATTGGCTCTAAAATACATGCCTGCGAATATTCGAATTAAAGTACCTAAAATAGAATAAACTTGATATTTGGAATACAGATTCCCTTTCTTTAAAAAAAAGTAATAAAACTGTATCTTAACTTTTTATCGCAATCACAAATTTATTCTAAAATTAAATGTGTGGGACACAACTTCACAATTTTATTTTAAAATTAAATGTGTGGGACAATTTGCGTCTCCTGTGATTAGACGGGTTAAATTAAATCTGTATTTGGCGAATTAAAACTACACTCAGAATATGAAAATGGTTTCTCTTTGATTCTGGCAGCACATACATAGTCTGCAACTAGAATTTTATAACTGCACTTCGAATAAAATAATTTTCTCTTTCGAAATATATCAGCAGATGAATACACAACTGATATTAATACGTTAATACATTCTGAACACAATTCTGTTTTTAATTAAGAGTTATGTTTGCGAGTTATCAGCTTTGATTGGTATTACTCTCATAATATGCGGACGGTTTTCCTACGAATTGTGAAATTTGCAGCTTAAAAAAATATAATTATTGATATTTTTAATAAATAATAAAAAATGAGTTGGATTCGTAAGCGAAAGTATCGTAGAACATTTTCAAATAATGATTTGAAATGGTATAAATTTTTCTAAGATAATATTAAAAAATTCAAATAATTTTCCGCTTCACGATAAAATCCATATAAATGGAACATTTCTGAATATATCCAAAAACGAAAAACTGATTATGAAAGGTGATAAAATACGCTCCCTATTATTACTAAAAAGACACATATAATTTTGAAAACATATATTTTTTTCATTCAAGCATAAAAAGTCTTAAAAATGGCTCACCTTACGTTTTTTCTATCAAATATTAATTTTTTCTAACTAAATGAACACATTTTTGTTAGACAAATGTATTATAAACATTATGGTTACCTAAATTTTTTGTCGCTTCAAATGAAAAAAAATAATAAAAAATTCATGAAGTTAAAAGTTAAATAAATTTTTCTCAAATTGCATTCGGAAACTTTGGTTTCATATATGTATACATTTTAATTATTCTGTTGTTATCTTTTAGATTTAAATATAAAGCGTGTTATTTTCTTATTTCAATATCATTTGGATCATACTTATCACTGCGATAGTAAGGGAGATACAACGATTTCTATGAGACCATTATATTATATTACAGCCGATAAGTGGAATTTATTTAGTACTCAGGCTGATATATATAGATAATAAAGTTTACATACGTTATGTAATTAAAAAAATTGTTTTTATATAAACTTCCATTTCACATTTAAATTTTCACCGTAAAATGTCCCTCTGAATTTAGGGCGTTTTCAAGCAATCTTGCCCCACTGTGCGTCGCCGTGCCGTAACCGTGGGAATTACAAAAGCAGTCGATGAACAAGTTGCGGACGGCTGAAAAAACTCAACTGCATGTTTCAACACTTAGCTGCTAAATGTTAATTATTACTATGGTATATCTAAAAGCTTCCGAGCTTGTCACATAGAGGGCAGTGATTAGAGCTGTCCCGCTATTCCGCTAGATGGCAGATAGTTTAGTTCGGAGTTTGGGCACCAGGGGCCTAGGGCCTGGGTGGAGTCTGCAGGAGCTCATTCAATCCAGATCTCATTTAGCCAGCTTCTAGTTAGGCCGACTATTGTAGTCACAACTTGTAACACGCGAAGTATTAAATAAATCACAGATTAACATATAAGAACTCTATTCTTTCCCAAGAAGCAATCTCCTCCCAAGACGAGGTGGAGAACTGTTTGTGTGAACGCAACAATTACTAACGTACATTGAAAGAAAAGTGTATTCTATACAAAATAGAAGAGATATTGAGGATACATTTGTTCATCTAACCAAAAAGCAAAGTCACAAGGGCGAAACTATGAAGAGTGCAGTTTTGAGTTATCTACATTCCCGACTTACAAAAAAAATAGTGACAGAAACATGAACTCATGTTTTTATTTTTTATGCAAAACATTATTAGCACAATATTTTGTAAACAATTTCTTTACAATTTTAAATGTGCTTTCTAAACTGTATTTTTTCAGTTAACTGTATTATACCTAAGGTAATTTTTTTTAACTGTTTTTGCATTCATCTCAAAACTGTTTTTGTAGTTTCGCCCTTGTGATCCACCATAGAAGATCCACCTTAGTTGTAGAACCACCATACAACTCGACGGTTCTACAACAAAGTGGCCTTTGAAAATTATATTTTAAGTGATGAAATTTTTATTTTTAAATAGCCTACCTTTACCTATATTACCTAGTTTTTTCTCTTTAAATGACTTTTCACGTATTTATTTTTAACAGTTAATTTTTTTTTCAAATACAACTGATTTTTTTCAAATTTGACTCATCAAATTCCATCTTCGGACATGATTTACTCGAAAATTAAATCTCAAATCAAAAAAAGGTGTCCCACAAAATCGTCTCCAAAAGTTATGTAGATTCACCGGTTCCATGCCAACTCAGAATGAAACCAACTCAGAACCACCTCAGAAAGGGAAACAACCCGTGCTTTGTTTTTGTCAGTACAGATGGTGTTGTGTACGGATTTATAATTTTTCTGATGTTCGTACTTTTCCACTTAGGTACTTATGGGAATTGCGTTTCATTTTCTTTATACGTGTGAGGGAGATTTATTATAATTATTGTATTTTTCCTGTGGAGGGGTGCACACATACGTTCACCGTTTGTCCCATTTTCGACTACTAACTGACATTTAGTGTGTAAGAAAGAGGGTCAGCATTATATGTTTAAGAACAAAAGCAAAACAATCAGCGCATTGATATTTGACGTTTTTGATTTTTCTGAATTCACTACTCAATATTATACTATCACAATATTCCTGCAGCTCTTTAAAAAATGAGAATTCGTTCCATACAAAATGTATAAGGAAAAAAGTTTTCTTCATAACTTTTCAAAAGCTATTCTGCTATTCGGGGCGAAGACAAATCTAACAAATCGAAGATCATAAAAATCGTTCTTGAGTTATAAATGGTGTAACTAACCCGACTTTGTTTTATAGGTATATTAAGATAGTAACGTGACGGCGGCAATAATCCACAAAAAGGTGGAAACAATGTTTTCTTTTTGTCTCAGTCTTGACCATACCGATAAAGTATAGACAAAGGTTACACATGACGTGGTACGAACTTTACATAGTGGGTTCAAACGTTTCAATTTTATTGAACGGCAAAAATTATTTGAAAAAACTTGTTCAACTTTGTTGAACGAAGGTTCTCACTTGTTAACACGCTTTCAGGTATCGAGTTGATCAACTAAAATTGAATCGTCTGAATGACAACTGAATTTCAGCGATGACAACTTACATTATTCATATCATCAATAATTTGTGTTGTCCTAGCTGTAATTTCTCGGCTCATGTACAGTGAGAACATAAAAAATGTTCCCATTATGTAGCACAGCATCTGAAAGAAAAATTGTATAGTGTTAGGACTCTTGAGATAGAACCTTAAAAGCCCCGCATTCCGCGTTTCTACCGATTGATAACATACTAGCAAACAAAACACAACGCCGTCTACTGGATGGTAACCCAACCTTTATAACCACGATAAATTAACTCACACCGCCATCTGTTAATTTGCATACAAATCAAATCCACACCGCCCGCTTGCCAGCCCGTTCGTCCACCACATACAGACATTCTTCTTAATATTTTATATATTTCAACCAATTTATACACAACCTTGATAAATTATATAGATACCTAAACCTTCCTCATGAATCACTCTATCTATTGGTGAAAACCGCATGTAAATCCGTTCAGAAGTTTTTGAGTTTATCGCGCACAGGCAGACAGACAGACGCGGCGGAGGACTTTAATTTATAATATGTAGAGATATGAAAAATATATGGAATATTTCAGAACATATCTGAAAACTAAAAACTGTTTTTGAAAGGTGATGAAATATGCGTCAAAATTTTAATATTATTTTTTGTTTTTGAATTTTTTATTTAGATGTACGTAAATATTTGCATACATCTAGTAGGAAAATATATTTTTTTTAATTGTTAAACTAACGTTTAAGACAAGATTTTTATGCATAGCACAAAGGGTAACAATTATTATAAGCAACAATTATCAGCCTGAAACACTCATCCAAATTGAAAAATCTTCCGAGAAAAGATACATGACCAACAATAATAGGAAAATATTAAAAAAAAAAATACAATTTACGAAGTAGGTACAGTAACATTTACAAATACATTTTATAAAAGAATACTAAATAAAAAAGATAACTAGACAAAAATACGTTACATAAGAATAAGATATAAGAATAACATTGTTGGTAAGTACCTAATCAAGATTTTTTTTACATATAATGCACACATCCTACGAAAATTGCTGAGACTTGAGGCTTCCTGTACGGCATTTGACTGTTATATAGATTTTGCCCTTTATAAAATGCGCTTTTTTGTGTGCACGAAAGTTTAGTTTTGGGAAGCCTAAAGTCTTCTCGTAGGATAATTGTGAACATTTTCTTGAAACATAATGGTGCTCTGCAGATAATTTGGGAGCATATTATTTTTAAGTTTTTATATCAATGTTGTATTATATGGGGAGGAATGCAAATCCCGCCAATGTGGGGGATTTTAATAAAAATGCACTTTGTAGGTGAGAAAATGTGGAAAAGTTGAATAAAAAAGAAACTATTTATGCATTAAACCGCTTACTCGTTAATACGGAAAACTTTTTATCCAAACAGTTAGATTTAGCTTTATTAATACGAAAAGTGAGTATTTATGTCGGGGGACACCAAAAAACATGCAAAAAATATGCATTTAACATTTTAATTTTGTTAAAATTAATTGACTAGCGCGGTAACGGCATGTTTATTCATCGTTTTTATTTTAACATTTCATCAATGCAGCCAATCATAGAAAAAATATTTTTGCGTAAAACAAATTGAATGAATCATTGACAAGTTTGTATCAGTATTTATAACAGTAGAACATGGAAAGAAATGTATTAAAATAATTACACAAACCCTCTAGACAAACCCTGCGTAGCCAAACAAACCATTCAAAACCTGGGATGTTTTTTAAAAGTATGAGTTTATTTTAGAGAATTTATTTTATAAGATTGGTACTTCCGACAAATGTCATATTTGATTTTCTATTAGTTAAAAAAGGAACATTCCGTATTATCCGTGCATCAAACTTCGACAACACGAAAGTTCCGTGTTATCCGTGAGGTGGACTAACTGCATATTTACCAAAAAGAAATTAAGGTGCGCTCGGCAAAATTTAGGGAGATACAGCCGTTTAAAGTATGAATAAAATGTCACTTCCTGAACCGATACTACGCCATTGCCAATGTTTGGTTTATACCGAAAACGATGTTTTTTTACCGCGTTTTAAGTGGAGAACTTTAATCTGGAAGGTGAAAGAAAGCGCGGAAAGCAATAAAAAAAAAATTGAATAAGTAATTAATTTGCAATTGCGTTAAGTAAAATTTCACTTTGCCAATCGACACTATTGACAGCCCATCCGCCATTTTTTCAATTGTCACTATAATGTTGGTATCCCTGACCTGATGCAAACAACAGCTAGACTGTAGCCGACTTCGTGAGATACATGAGGCGCGTAATTATGAAATTTGTATAGCGGACTTTTTTTCAACGATTTTTTAAACTGTTTATCACCTTCCAAATTAAAGTAACCTAACCTAAGACTACGCTAAACATGGTTTGTGTAACATGGTTTGTGCCCCTTTATATGTGTTGGTTCCCAATTGTCTATGATTATTGACTATACCTTGTTCGGAACACTTTTGACAGATTAATACGCCAATAAAATGTTACTGAGACGCATACTTTGTATGCGTTTCAGTTTACATCATATAAGTTAGAAGACAGGTTTTTAGTTTTTAATATTTTTGTAATTATTTCGTAATAAAAATGAATAGTGATAAAAATACCTTAATTTTTATTGAGATTTTTGTACATTAAAAAAAGCACATTGTGTACAAAAATTACTATTCATAATATTGAGCTGAATACACTATTATTTAAAAAACGCAAAATCTCTTGAAAATTTTACCGATATATCGATATTTTTTCCTCGGTATATCGACGTCGATATTGATATTTTAATATATGTTGATACATCTATATATCGATATTCATTTTCACTTTCGACATCCCTACGGTAGATGTGTAATTTTTAGACTTTTGACTTTTGATTGATTTATTTTTCAGAGTTCCTAAACATGAGTTTACTGGCTCTAACATAATTATATAATGGATTATCTATAGATACTTTACTGATATTTTATTATTATGGTTGGTTTGAAATGAGATTAAAACTATACTGCGACTGTATGCAGGTTTTTTTTTATTCCTTCCGGAGGACTATCTTGGGTTTTTTTATATTTAAAATTATCATTTTCGCTATATTTCGCGAGCGTATTAATCGTGGGATTTGAGTGGCCGGGTAGGCCGGCGTAGAATTTAGTTGCTTGTGAGAAAATGAAGTCCTTTATCAACGGAATGTTGGAGTCTTTATGGAGACAAGAAATTCTACTCCATTTAGGCGCATTAAGCGCAAGTCTAATGGCTTTGTTTTGAAATATTTGAATCTTCTCTAAGAGACTGGGCAAGCATAGGTGAAGCCGGGCCTTATGGTTGTTTTATATAAAAGTAATTTGTTGCCCGTTGATAAACGACTTTTTTTCCCATCATTGGATAGAGTGAAGATAGACATTTGTTAGCTGCTTTAATTTGTATTTTTTAGTGGTGAAATGTGTGCTTATTTACTTGGAAGCGATACCATGTCGCCAGCTCCACTACAGTCACCGGTACAAAATAAACGTGACAGGCAGTGGCGTCATTGCCGCGGAGCGGAATGAAAAGTTCACTAAATCGTGGTATTTATGCCGGATCTGCCCTGATGATGGACACTGCAACGCTGTCCGAAACGTTGGCTAAAGGAGGTAGCACAATACGGCATAACACCCCAAAAACAAATAACGAATATACGTGAAAATCGTAAAACGTATCTGACCAATATTTGTTAGTTTAGTATTTTATGCGCTGCCGCACCGTTCATCCGATTGCGATGAAACTTTAGTGATATGTTGTGCGCACGCCCGCGAATATGCTAAACTCTAGCGTCATGAAATTTGTATATTTAGCAGGGAGGAAAGGCAGGAGAGAAAGGGGAATGGGAAAGGTGGAGTTCGCGGGAGGGGTGACGAGGGAGGGGAAGGAGTAAGGGGGAGGGGGAGGAAGGAGGGGGACGCACGGGAAAGGACATGCAGGGAGAATCAATTTATTTATTTGAATGGCATTATAACGCATGCCGGGTACCAGCTGGTAATTAATAAAAAAATCACAAAGTTTAATTAATTTTTTTCAAATTGTGGTCGGAAACTTTGGTTTCACAGAGGTGTAAATTTTAATTATTTTGTGGTTAACTTTTAAATTCTAATATAAAGTATAGTGTTTTCTCTTTCCAGCACCGTTAATATCATATTTTTCGCCATGGTAGTAAGGTAGACACAACGATTTCTATGAGACTTATAAACTTACACATTGATAATTTTTTATAGCATCTACATTCCTGATTACTGATGTATGCGGCTGGCGGTGGCAAAAACATTGGGAATGTACGGCGAGCGATAAACTGAAATCGGCCAAAACCAAATGATCTTTTATCTTTTATAGCTAAGTCTGTTGGCCCCATAAAAGAAATTTGACCGGTTAAATAACTATAATTTAATGGTTTTGCCTGTAATAAAGAGAGGCTCTGGAATTTACGTTTTGCCACCGCCAGTCGCAAGGCTACAGTGAGTGATTGACTCAATCAGCAGCCTACTGATTCCAGTGATTACACTGTTTAGGAATAACACATAATAACATAACAATATATCGCAACCCTTCAAACGATAATTGCAATATTACAAGTCTATTGCAAGTAGGGTTGCCATACGTCCGGAATTTTCCGGACATGTCCGGAAAAATAGGTCTTGTCCGGAATGCGGGGGGAATCCTAAACAGTCCGGAATTTCTACAATTAAGTGGAGATTGATATAAAAAAATTAAATAAACCAAATTATTTTTATTACAAATCAAAGTAAAAACATCACTTCTGATATTTAATGCTCACGGAAATATCGTTAAACACTTCCTAATCTTAATTATAGTTTAGTAGAACATTTCGCAAGTCATATTTTTTAAATTATACTGTGTTAAGAGGGTTAATGTTAATTGAGTTTCCATTAAGGAAAAGACCCTTCCTGATCCAGCTGCTTTCAGAATAATGGTCCATTGGTTATTGGCATTTAATCTCAAAACTTCGTGGCTCGATTAGTCACCCCCCCCCCCCCCTCCTCTATTAAAGTTGACAAATGCAAATTTCGACTTCATAAAAAATTTGTCCCGTCCTGGGGGGTGGGGAGGTCTCTAGAGAAATTGGGCTCTTGGGGATGACACTCGGTCGGGTGGCACCCGGGGCGTCATTACTATTATATTTACAAGAAAGTCCGGAATTTTTTTCAAATAATGTCAGGAATTTTCTTCGGGATTTTGATTTTTTGATCTGGAAACCCTAATTGCAAGTCCAAATAGTTTTAAGTTGGAAAATCCATATAAGAATATCATTTGTATAAAAATATTGATTTGAACTTTTTTACGTTAGCTCCACACAGGAGGCCCCGAGGAAAATAATTTCCATTAGGGCCTATATCATCTTAGGGGATGCTGCGTGGTGGGTCTTTTTAAGTAAAGGAAGGAGATGAAGTTCTGTGAAGGAAAAAGGTATGGGGGGTGGGTAGGAACAGGGACGTATTATCTATAAGGTAGTGAAGGCAACTGCGTAGGATGGAGGATCTAATTAGAAAAGGAAGGAGAGGAAGTATTGGGAAGGAAAAGGGTATGAGGCGTGTGTAGGAATTTGGAGCTTAGTGTGTCCAGGAGTGATGGACATATGAATCCATCCCTCCAACTGCGGTGCAAGGCGATGGGTCGAGAGATATTGGCTGGAGGATAAAAGACCTCCCTCAACCAGACTCTCGATCTGGCAGGTGGGCAGACGCATCTGCCGCCAAGACCTAGACAAGTCTCGCTCCATTACCCGAGCACCCGTGCTAAGTCACCAAACGTAGCGAAACACTTGGGGTGACCTATGACAGAGGTGTTGGTAATCCAATAAATGGTTCCCGGGGCGGCGGTACCCATAACCGCCTCGCAAATTATAATGTTAGAGAAATACTTATGTACCTGTGCTTGCAGGGTTATCCAAGCAAGACACAGGTCCACTCCTTCCTCTCTCCTCCACACAAAAAAACTCTCCACACAGATTTACGATGGCCCTGAGGGAAATTATTGGCCGCATGTAGTTAATGTTAAAATTTAAAAAATATGTGTTTTTATTTATTTAAGTAAATGTATTTATTTAAGTTTCAGTATTACGTACCGGTAAAGCAATTATATCGTTGGAGAGGCGGACGTTTTCTGACAGCTTTAAATATGAAAATATCATTTTGTCCATTTCTTTTGTCATCACATTTTCTTCCATTGATATTTTATGATGTTTCTTGTAATCGACCTCCAATTTTGATAGATTTTTTATATTCTCCGTGATGGTTTCAATGTAAACTCGAATAAAATATATCTCTGTTACAAACTTTTGAATCGTTAAGTTATTAGTGAGGATTACAATTAACGGCCAAATGTAGTAAATTTCCTCATCGAAAATGTAGTAAATTATTGCGTGAGTTAATATAATCAAAATGGTAACACTATGGAACAATAAAACTTTCTTAATTATTAAAGATGGAGATCGTTTATAATTTTGAAAGATCTTAATTTTGCTATCAATTTTACAGAAGTTTGATGACATCTTTATTGTTTTTTTGTTATAAATAAAAGAACCCGTAATCCATATAAATATTGTACACATTGACATTGAAATGAAATTAAACAAATCTAGAAGAGTTTTCAACAGCCCATTAAGGATTTTTGAATCGAATAAGTGTATGAAACTGAATGTTTCAAAGTAACACAGTAAAAATGATACGAGAGCACACAAAACTTTATAAACATTTCCAACTGCTTTAATTTTTATGCCATCATATCTGATGGATCCGTTAATACCGAGTAAGAAATGTAAAATTAGCAACGGTTTAAAAACACAGAAAATATGCTCAGTGTTGGATGGTTTCTTAATATTTTTTGGAGGACTCATCACAAAGAAGGATAAATTGAATGGGAAACCACTAAACAATATTTCCCCACCGAAAACACAGTTGTAAATGTAGTAAAACAATTGATTAATTTATTGTCGTTTCAATTTTGGTGGATTGATTGCTGATACATAAATAAATAACAGAATAATCAATAAAATCTAATTCACTAATAACCATTACATTACGGAGCACATTCAGCCTATGTAGTTTTTACTAATACACCAACTAACACCCACCATATTACTAATAACGCACGATTCTTCAACAACACAATATTATGTATTTTGTACATAATTTTCTCAGAATCTGAAATCAAAAAAGTCTAAAGCGTACAAAAGAACAAGTGTTAATAATATCCAGAACAACATGGTAGAAAAAATATTTTGTATTCAGTTTTTTATGCAATGACGTTACAATATTTTATTGGTTTGAAAATTTGCAATAAAAATTCTAACTAATTTGTTATCAATTTAAAAATAGAATTTTAATAAGCAGTTGGTTTTTTTTTTAAATTAAATTTTCCAAAAACTTTTTTCACAATTATCTGTCACTGAGCTTCTGTTAGTAGATGGATTTTTTAATTGATTTCATTTATATTTTTGGTTTATTATTCGTAATTGATTTGTCAAGGATAGGTACAGGGTTCAGGGCTTTTTACAAGCATTTGTTTGTAAAAAGCCCTGAACCCTGTACCTACCCAGTAGCCCAGTACCCAACTTGAGAAATCTTTTCTCGTGTTTGAGAGTGCAGGGGCGGTTCTAGGCCTAGAGTAGTTAGATTGAAAAATACGACATTATTGATGTTGTTGCTGAAAATACAATACATTAACACTATTTTAAAAAATATATATTTTTTGTATGAATTTTTTCAGTTTGAGAGGGCAAAATTTAAAAAAAAAAAATTTTCAGCTACAACAATATCAATAATATCGTATTTTTTAATCATCAGTCTGGGACCGCCGTTGAATTAGTGCCAATGTGGGTGGTTTGGTTATTTATGGTGCCAATTGCCAATATACTAATATCGTATGGCGGTTACGTTACGTTTCGCTTCCTGGCTATTCAGAATTGAAACGTTGCTTGAAAATGGCCTTAGTCGTGTTTAGTGACCAGATCTGAATAGCCAGGTACTTCCCAACCTTCCTCTTCCCCCCCTCCTTCCCCTCCCCACTATCTTCAGCCTCACAACATACCCCAATTGGGGATGCCATAGTCTCACTGGCTCCAGACGGGAGCAGTTGAGATTCTTGTGCGGTATTCACTGTAAAAAAAAAAAAAACCCACCATACGTTTTTTTTTATATGAATCAACCAATCACCAACTGCTCCCGTCTGGAGCCAGTAAGACTAT
Source organism: Limnephilus rhombicus (assembly GCA_929108145.2). NCBI lineage: Eukaryota > Metazoa > Arthropoda > Insecta > Trichoptera > Limnephilidae > Limnephilus > Limnephilus rhombicus. Next base: position 33,041,726 of record OV815284.1, on the reverse strand, counting down.
GGCATCTCCAATTGGGGTATGTTGTGAGGCTGAAGGTAGTGGGGAGGGGAAGGAGATGGGGAAGAGGAAGATGGGGAAGTACATGGCTATTCAAATCTGGTCATCAAACACGGCTAAAGCCATTTCAAGCAACGTTTCAATACTGAATGGTGGTCTTATACCAGGGCGATACTGAGAGTATCTTCCACTCTGGAACGTGCCGCAAATATACTATATATTATTTTTAAATTAATTAATCAAATAAGTGTGTTCGAACCCGCGACATTCGGATTGTGAGTCGAGAGTGTTACCTCGGGACCACGGAGGCCGTCAAATACATATACATATAATTATTAAATTTAATGGAATAAAAAATAATAATTATGTTATTTTTAGTAAATATTTAATATTATTATATATTTTATTTTTCTAGGTTGCTTAGCAACGCTAGCCTCGACGTTTGCTTGTATTTTGGCTCTCTGATTTTTTTATTGTATCAGAAAGAAAAGAATTAGCTTTGATCCCAAAACATATAAATATTTGAAAATAAGTATATTAGATAACCTAATAAATAAACTGCCAGTCAACCGTAGGATATTTAGATAAATAAATACGATATAAAATTTTTCCTTTTGTGAGGGCTTCAGTAACCAAGGTAAACAACAGTATTTTGAGATTACTTTGAAATATATTTTGCAGGTAAATTTAATTATATATTTTATTTTGATAACATTATTCTAAAATATAATATTTATTATAGATTTGTAGTATTGAAGGGTAGTTTACATTAAAATATTTAATTTGGCCAAATTGAAAATTATTTGTTGACAAATGACAGTATTAGGTAACGACGACAGTTGCTTGGTTACTGGAATGTAGGAATAATAATAATAATCATTTCCAAGTTGTTTTGAACGGTGACAAAATGTCATTTTCAACCAACGGAAATGAAAATGGGTTGATTATGTCATCTTTACAGATGAACATTGATAATCTGAGACCCCAAAAAACAAAAGCAGGTATTCCTAGGCAGAGAATGAAATGGACGAACGATGTCAATATGTTCATCGTTCGTTCATATTTTTATGTGACGAAACTAGAAACAGATATGTTATTGTATAGGAAAAAATTACATTTACTTTTCTCACAAAATTATCCGGTTGCCCAAGTAAACGAACAAAGATTAGCTGACCAAAAAAGGGCAATTTTCAAAAATAATTTAATCCCTGTAGTAACATTAAATCAGATAAAAAAGGAAATAGGAGATAGATTGCAATTAGAGAATAATTTAGAACAAATTAATACGAGTAGTAATGTTATATTAGATACATTGAATGAAGACAGTTTAGATAATATTCTAGTAGAAGAATCTAATGATATTACAGTAGATTCAAATAACTTAGACGCTATTCATAATCTTAGGGAAATCAACATTGCAAATTTAAACTTACTAGATGATAATGTAATAGAATTAGCTAACTTGCTTCATAATAATATAAATAGATATATAGATATAGAGCCCACAGTTAGACCAAAATTACCAAAATTGCATACGTCAAAAAAATTATCTAAATTAATTTCTGAATTAAATAATTTAATTTTACCAAAAATAATATTTGACGATATTAGTTTTTTAGATCTTCATACGTTAGTGTACGCTAGTGCTATCACTATATGTACTAGGTTAGGAGTTAAATTAACATCCTCTGATGATATATCATATAGTTATAGTAAACCAGAATGGCAGATTAGATTAGAAAATGATGTAGTATTTTTAAGAAGTAGTATAGCTAGAGTAATTGAATATAAAAATGGGAATAGAAGTAGAAATATTTTGAGACATGTAGATGAAATTGGGAGAAAATTTGGTTATAACATTGGTAGTAATAATAATGAAAATATAATCAATGATTTATTAGATTTATTAAAACAAAAATTAGGTGTAAAAGCTAGTAGATTAAAAAGATATAATTATACGTATAATAAAAGAAATAATAATAGATTATTTCAAAAAAATGAGAAAATATTTTATTCCAAACTTGATGATAAACAAAATATTATTTCGAATAATAATATTCCGTTGCCATCTGAATCAGATATGCGCGATTTTTGGACAAACATTTGGAGTAAAGATATAAAACATAATGAGGCAGGTTCATGGATAGAAAATGAAGAACTCAATTGTTCAGACATTGAACAAATGAGTTTTTCTGATATATCGGTTGAATTGTTGGCCAAAATTATAAAAAATACTCATAATTGGAAAGCCACGGGTTGCGATTGGATACATAATTTTTGGTACAAACGTCTAACTACTTTACATCCTCTTTTTGCAAAAAATCTTTCAAAACTTGTCAAACAACCTCAAAATTTTCCTAATTTTCTAACTAAGGGCATTACTTATATGTTACCTAAAAGCGAAAATATTAATAATCCCTCTCAATATAGACCCATTACATGTCTACCGACAATATACAAAATTTTAACCTCTTGCTTGACAGATTTAATATATACTCATTTGGATGAAAAAAATATTTTATCTGAACAACAAAAAGGTTGTCGCAGAAAACATATGGGATGTAAAGAACAATTAGTTATTGATTCTGTAATTTTAAAACAAATTCAAAATCAAAAGCGTAATTTACATACTTGTTATATAGATTATCAAAAAGCTTTTGATAGTGTCCCGCACTCGTGGCTAATAAAAATATTAAAAATATATAAAGTTAACCCAATTATAATTAGCTTTTTGAAAAATATTATGTCCTTTTGGAATACAGATTTACTAGTAAATTTAAAAGGTAAGAAAATAGTAGTACCGGGCATTTCAATAAAAAGAGGGATTTTTCAAGGAGACTCATTGAGTCCTCTTTGGTTTTGCTTAGCATTGAATCCTATGTCTAAAATGTTAATTAAAAGCAAGTTTGGAATAAAAATTAAGGGTAATACAAGAGAGAGTAGTATAGTTTCACATCTATTATATATGGATGATATAAAATTATTTTCAAATTCTGAATCAAATTTAGAAAAAATGATTAAGGTAGTTAAAATTTTTTCAGATGATATTAAAATGACTTTTGGTTTAGATAAATGTAAAACGATCCATATAGAGAAAGGCAAAATTGTAGATGGAGACGAGGGTATATTTAGAAATTTCAAAATTAAAAGTATGAAAAGGGATGAGGTTTATAAATATTTAGGATACCCGCAATCGAATAGATTAGATCACACTAGTATTAAAAATGATATTAGGATTAAATTTCAAACTAGGATCAGAAAAATTTTAAAATGCAATCTATCTGCTAAAAATTTAGTAAAAGCAATAAATACTTGGGCAATACCTTTATTAACGTACTCATTTGGCATAATTAAATGGTCCAATACAGATTTAGATAGTTTAGAACGATTAATTAGAACTACGTTAACAAAGTTTAATTGCCATCATCCAAATTCAGCTATAGAACGAATTAATTTACCTAGAAATTTAGGAGGTAGAGGTATAGTCAAAATAACATCTTTGAAACACAATCAGGTAGAAATGCTTAGAAATTTTTTCCATAGGAAAGCTAATGGCTCAGAAATGCACAAAATAATTTGTAAGGCAGATAGAAACATTACACCTTTAAATTTATATGACGAGAATGCCAACATTCTTATAAATACTAACCAGGAATTATTAGATTCCTGGTCAAATAAAATTATTCATGCAAAACACTTCAATTATCTCAACCAAACGTATGTTGACAAACTTTCGTCAAACAAATGGTTGAGTATTGGAGAGTTGAGCGCAGAAATAGAAGGATTTATGCTTGCCATTCAAGATAGAGTCATTAATACTAAAAATTATAGGAAGCATATAATCAAAGATATAAATCAAATTGATGATTTATGTAGAAAATGTTTGGCTTTTCCGGAAACTATAGAACATATTATATCGGGATGTTCTATATTAGCGCCGTCCGAGTATACATTTAGGCACAATCAGGTTTTAAAAATAATCCACCAAAGTTTGGTAATTAAACATAACTTGATTGACTGCCGTAATATAGTACCATATTATGAATATGAACCAAATTCATTTTTAGAAAATGAATTTTATAAAATATATTATGATAAAACTATACTAACAGACAGAACAATTAGTCATAATAGACCTGATATAGTTTTACATGACAAAATTAAAAAAATAACTTATATCATTGATGTAGCTATTCCAAATTCCTGTAATATTCAAAAAACTGTTTCTGAAAAAATTAGAAAATACACAGATTTAGGAAATGAGATTAAAAGAATTTGGCATTCTCGGAATATAAAAATATTACCATTTGTTATTTCGGCTACTGGCATTATACCTAGGTCTCTGATTCAAAATTTAGGCGTATTAGATTTGTCAAAGAATTTATACATAAAAATGCAAAAATCGGTAATTTTAAATACATGTAGGATTACAAAAGATTTTTTAAATATTTATATTGAGGGATCAGTAGGATTTATAGGTTCAATTAGGAATTCCACAGAGCCGAACCCTCTGATATGAAAATATCTGGAGTCGGTGAATTATTTTCCCATCTGGTCTCTGGTAGGTTGACATGTTGTTCTTGTATTGTTTTGTAATTATAATACATATAGTGCAATTGCATAACGTGGATTGACCAGATGATCATTTGGGAAGTGTGTGAAAGGGTTTAGTTTTTCCTGTGGGGAAAATTAAACCCGGACATCTAAATCTGGTGCGTAAATATTATGCATTTGACTTTGAGAGGGAATGGGCAGGACATGGACTCGATATTCTGTCGCCATCGAAGTGCTAAATTTTACATGGATTTTTTCATGCATAAAATATTAAGCACTTCGACTAGAATTGTGATGTTCGATGAAGTAAAATAATAAATACCATTACAGAAACTTCAGCTGCCGAAAGTAATTCGGATAAATACTGATACCGACTTCTCAGTTTTTAACAATGTGGATAATTATTTAAGTTTATAAAAAAAAATGTTTTTATTTATTTTTCATATCAATATTAATAAGTAAACAGACATATTTTAGGTACTATACTGGTTTAGATAGGGTTGAGTCATTAATGAGTTATTAAGGCAAAATTAGTCAAAACTTAGTATATATTAATTTAATCTACAAAAAAAACTTTTTTTTTAGAATACATTTTTCACCAGCATTATTTGGTACCTTAGACCGGCCAATCTGCTTAGCTAGGCACTAATATCGACATATAAGACATAAATAACACTTGTACACAATTTTAATATTTACAGTTATTTTGAAATATTATTATTATGTTATTTTTGCTGTTTAAATGTATCTAATGCAGTGGTTTTTAAACTGGGTTCGGTGAGTCAGTCTCGCGGTTTCGGCGGAGGTCAAGACATACCCCCGACGGCATCGACTCATACGATTCAGTTCAATTTTCAATTTAGAAAGGTTCGGTGAATGCGCATATGAAACTGGTGGGGGTCAGTACCTCCAACAAGGTTAAGAACTACTGATCTAATGTAATAAATAATTAAAAAAAACAATAACACAGTAATGGCATACCATTGCTTCGCTTTGTAAAAATGCGTTTTGTTTTTTTCATTCAGTAATAAAAGTATTTAAAGTTCTTACTCATCCTTTATGAAGTTGCAACCTGGCAACTTTATAAAACGTTTCTAAAAAAATAACTACATCTGACTTGAGCTTGTGCTTAAAACAAACCAATCATATACCTTCATAACTTACAACCTTTCTTGTGATTGGTCGTAAAACCAAGATGGCGTAAGAAATAACTCAAAGTTGCTACCTTTATCCGTCGTATTTATTTATGGCCGTCAACATGGCGCGGTGATGCGCTTTGACGTTTGTTTTGTGGTTTTTTTACTTTTTGAATGCCGGAATTTCATGTCCATCGGCTATTTTACTTGCATTAAATCTGTGTTTCCTCTGATAATGTGCAGAATAGATATAATTATTGATATTTACTCCAAATTCGCGTCAGATGTGTGCCGTTTTGAGTGTAGTAACAGTTATATTAATTTAATGTAGTCTATTTATGAGTTTAAATTTCAATACCACGATGATTAATTAATTTCTCAACTCAATATGTGGGCTAAGCATAATTTCATACGTTAAATTAATTAATTTGTCAAATACTCTCGACGAGGTGATATGTGTGAAAATAATGAATGCAACTCAAGTGACCACCCCGAGTGTACACATAATTTATTCAATACGAAAAGCTAATATTATAATGACTATAAAACATGTTGGGAGTCTGATTTTTTATCTAATTATCTTAACAGATTATCAATGCTGTGTAGCTGTTGCGCTGTTTTTCAATGTTAATTAAAATCAAATTAAATGAGCTGTCTGTCAAGAAAACGTATAATTAATAATATGCAAATATGGAGGTTATGACTTATTTTTCATTTTTAAATTTAAAACAATCTCTGTATGGCTGATTAAAAATAGATTTTTACACACTACATTACACGAGTATGTATTCAAAATTATTATAGTATTCAATATATCACATTTCACACAACCCTACAATTTATCACTTTGTAGGGATGTGTGAAATGTTTTATGCAATATTTATAACATGCAAGCCTAGAGACTGTATTTACTTTACGATTGTACGAATATAGAAGAAGGCTTGGTGCTTGGGTAAAGATTATGGTTTACAACATCTGTTTTTGCAATTTTCATGCTTTAAAACTAAATAACTTGAGTATTTTCTGTATCAATAACTTGGGTGAGACATTCACATATATCAGTAACATGACGTTTTACTCTTTGATTCTTGTAAAGATTTGCATTGCATACACAATGTTAAAAACGTGTTGTGGAGCATGTGGCTGTAAACACCTAATGGTACGGCCAGACTGCGGCCAACTTCAAATTTGGACGATTGTGTGGAGAGGTAGTTTGTGCGTTGGAAGTTCAAGTTGGCCCTGGATCGCCTTCGAGGCGATCGGCGATGGCTGGTTCATGCGAGTTGGCCCAACACATCAGTCTGCGCAATATTATTACGGGAGAGTTTTATAAATATATTTTGAAATTATTATTTTTTAGCTTTACAAATCGAAATCAATATTATGGAAACTGAAGCACTGTCTGCACAATTGTAGGCAACTGATAAGATATGGTGCCTAATCAGCTGTTCGACGTCCGCCATTTTGGAATTCGGAGTTAGAAGATTGGCCGATCGTGTGGTGGCTCGGAAGATTGGCCGAGCCACCACACGATCGGCCAACCTTCCAACTCCGAACTAGGTTTGGAGTTGGAAGGTTGTCTTTGGTGTGGAAATCCATAATGATTGGTTCCACAAAAGCTTTCACATTATCTGTTTTTATATGGACCTGATGGCTACAATTAATAGCAGCATAATTTTGATGTTTTGTGTATGCATACTTTAATAGTGACTCGATACAATTTTTTCACAAATTGTTCTTGAGTGCCATGTTCAAAACTGTTTCTATATTTAGTTTTTCTTTGTAATATTAAAATATTTTTAATTATAACGTATGTATTACGTTTGAGTGAAAAAACAAGACATCATTTTTAATATACGAAATCAAAAGTGAAAAGCTGTAGCTGAAACATATTTTTTCTTTTTTAATTTATAGTATGTTCTTTATACTATTTCCAATGTTGAATGCTGGTAGGTATCTTAGAACTAATGAATATTAGTTGGGTAAATACTAAATCCATAATTTATGGCTAAACTAAAACCAGTTTATTAAAATGTTTTTTTCTTCCACTTTCAGGTTATTACATTGAAGACGGAGTTCGTCCTGGAACGAAAATACTGGTTTTTCAAAAAGAATTGTTTTATAAAAACTACTCGACACACAATAAAATTAGCTGGTTATGTAAAGAAAGCAAGAAAAGATGTTCTGCTAGAGTTGTGACGGTGGACAATGTGGTTGTGAGAACTAGTTCTTTTCATAACCATTAAATTGGAGAAAAGATTCTAATTTTCTGCAAATATTATGGCTATCGAGTTTTTTTTTTTAAATTGCCACCCAACTCGTAGTCAAGTACCCAAGTAAAATATTATTATAAAAAATTTGTACTTAAATTTGAAAATTGTTCTAATTTTATGGATCTCAAATAATTAAATTGGCGTGGATTTCTGCGCATCACTGAATAGATAAAAATGTGGAAGTGGCTATCTGGGGTCTAGGAGTCGAAAGGTATTTTGTAAATTGGTGACATCAGTTTCCTTTCAATCAGTACAGATCATTTTTCTAAACTTTTGAGAATTGAAAATGCATTATTAATTGATGTGTGTTGATTTTTGTCCTTGTATGTAAATTCCTTTGAAAAACGCTATATGTGTTTATCACTGTTTTCACAATTAATTTTAAGACCCTAGTGAATCTTTCATACTTTAAATATTTATAGTATAAAATGGTGGTGGTTTTTTTTTAATGTGTAACTTGATTAATAATATTTTTTAGAATAAAAGCTAGTGATTAACGCTGTTCAATAATTTTATTTCATTACTGTTTATAAATAGCCTCAAAATGATATATAGTGATATATTGTTTAAGGGTATGTTTGATATTTTGTTTGATTCATAGGAAAATCGGAATGGGAAGAAAGAAAAAGAAGCAACAAAAAATTTACTGACATTTATTGAATAAAAAAAACCCTAATCCTTTCCCTTTGATTAATTTAAAGTGTTATTTTGATCTGTGATTTTTATATTATTATGAAAATTAAATAATTTTCATTTAGGTAAATGTTTTTTCGGATAGCATATGCAAGCTCTGGCTATTTAATCTTTGCAAATGTTATCCACAATGTGTTATTTATTTTTAGCCTGTATTTAGAAAGTATATTATTATTACCTATTTAATTTTAATTAGTAAAAGTTTTTAAATTGGTAGCAACTTAGTGTCATGAATTAAAATTGGTATATGTATTCTAATTTGTTGATATTTTTTTAGACTGGTTCTACATGAAGTCTTCCAAAGGTACCGTTCAATTGGTGGCCACAAACAATATATTCTACGAGGACATCAACAGTCACGAGAGACGCATCACCTGGAGGTGCTCCAAGTTCTACACCAAGACCCCCGATCGCGACAGGTGCCAGGTGTCCATATGCCTTCGCTCGGGTCTAATAGCCTACGTCAAAGGGCGCCATAATCACCCAGATACTTTCATCGAATCTAAACACTCCAGCAGGCGCTGCGAAGTCGACATGTCCGGGAAATATAAGATCACCGGGCAGTGGATGCCAGAGAAGAAACCTTACACTATGGATAGACGGTATCCGGAAATCCGCATGAAAATGAAGGAACAAGTGAACAAGTTCAAAACTCAGAGACACAGAGGTCTCCAGAACTTGACTCACTTGAACCTGCAGCTGAGCAGTTTGATGGCGGCCGCTCAGATGGCTAGACCCTCACTCATCGTCAGCGAGCCAGCCATCGTCAACAACAATTCTAACAATGTCAATCAAGGGAGTCAAGTCAGTCAGATCAGCCAGATGAGCCAAGGTGTACAGAGAAGTCAAGCCAGTCAGATGACCCAAGCCAGTCAGATGAGCCAAGCCATTCAGATTGGTCAGGTCCGAGCAGTCAGTCAAGGGAGCCTCGTGAATCAGGTCAGTCAGCCTGTCCAAGCGAGTCAGGTCCCAGTGGTAGTTCCCCCGGCTAGTGTCAGCCCAGTCAGTGTCACAGTTGCTTCCAACGCGAAGCCCCGTCCTTCTGATATAGAAGAGAAGGACGTCTCGTGGCATATCCCTACTTTTGAGGGATTCTTTTAAGATATCGCATTTGATGTCTCGCTTAAAATTGATTAAATATTAAGTTGCCTTTCTGCCCCATTTTCATTATTATATTTTTTACATATTAAAATAATTTTTAATCAGCTTTTAATGATACTTAATGTAATGTTGTATGAATTTGGTATGTTTTACAATGCTAATGATAATTATTATGCTAAATGATAACCAAGTTCGGGGCCGTTCAAGTATTACGTAACACACTTGGGGAGGGAGGGGTAGTCTTGTGAAACGTTACTGTGCGTTACGAGGGAGGGGGGGGAGGTTCGAACAACGCGTTACGTAACATGTTTTTCTTTAGTTAGATAAAAAAACTAGGGAATTAAAATCTTCCAAGTTGTCAATCATTTTCATTCTCGAAATCTATTGTTTTATTTAATACCGCAAACGCGATTAAAACAAGAAAAAAAGGTATTTAAGCGAATTTCCAGTACTTTGCGCAACTTAATTGTGACTTTCAGGTAAAAATTGTCACTTGGGCGTTACTTAACGTTTAGGGGAGGGGGGGGGGGTGATACGGAAAAACGTTACGGCGCGTTACATGGGGGGGATGGGAGGTTGAAAATCTTCAAAAATTGTGTTACGTAATACTTGAACGCCCCCTTTACACAATGGAGATGTATTAACTGCAACACGGTTATAATCTTTTGATCTCGTTTCAGAAATGGTGTGTGTTAAAGTTATTGTATGATTTTAATAGATGTTTAATCTGGAAACACATAGACTGTCGAAGTGAAGTATGATCTCTGTACATTAAATACTCATTTGAATATTCATTTAACGTATCAATTTGTTCCTACCATCACTTTTTATAATGATAAATGATTCTCAATCAACTGATTTTACTATAACTATATGTAGTGAGATAATGTCTATGTAAGTGACTGTAGCAATTGCAATGATAATATTTTATACATAATATGTATATTATTTTTTAGTGGCCCTAAGTGGTGCCTTAGTATTAGTGCTATCATATACCTCTACAATTTTACATTTATTATACATACATATTATATACCAATGAAACTTGAAGCAATCAATATGTAAACTACTTTAAGGTTTTTATTACATTCAGTATTATGGTATTACATATTATGTACCCCGGTAAAAAGTCCTCATATTTTAAATGATTTTTTTAAAATTCTATGTTAGTTTATTATTACTTATGTTCACAGTCTTCCCATACGACCACCGATGTGCAACTAAACAGACTCGTGGAACGGTTGCAAAGCAAAAATAAAAGTTTACAGCATTTGATGTAGAATGATACAAGTATGAATAAAGAAAATACTATACGGTGTTAGTATGGGATGGCTTTAACTCAACTTTATGATATTGTTGGTTGAGCTTGCAGGCTTCGCTTACTATGGTTATGTTACGCCCTTAATCAATTATTTTTATTTACAACAATTAATTATTAAAAATGGATGTCGGATTAACGGAAATTTTGTGTACGTAGGTATTACTATTTTTTTTTAATTCCTGGAATGCCTCTCTATTTACTTAAACACCAACATTGACTTGTGTGCGTATTGTGTCTGGTTAGGAATGGCGTAAGAATGTGGATTTTGATTAGCTGGACAGAGATATGAATGTGATTATCTCTAACAAAGTTTGTATTAGACTTATTTGGAGTGGAGCCTGAAAAGAAGATTTGACTTAACACAGATATTTTATCAACTCTTAACAGAAATGCGAGCCTTGTAAAAAGCACATGCTGATTAGGGAAAAGAGTTTGCTCTTATTGTTGGGGGCATTCCGGGATTAGGAATGTATCAATGCTAGAAATTAGGAGAGTGTATGTAAACAAAATCAAGGAAAGCAAAAAAAAATAATTAGATGGCCTTAGGTGTGGTATCATTAATAGTTTAGAAAAAAGTTTGATGTCATGTGAATGTAAAAAATGATTTATGAAGATTTTACAACTTTTACATAATATTATAAATATCAAGCATTCAAAAAGCATTGTTTCATTTATCACCCTGATTTTCCCGTTTTATTGCCAAAACTGACTGAAGATTATCTGCACAGTTGGGTAATGCAAAATAAATAATAATAATTATAAGTAATAATTATTAGCCTAAAACACTCATCTACTTAGAAAAAATCTCCCGAGAAAAGATACATGCCGCTGACGGGACTCTCGGGTTTTGACAGGATTTCTCTCGACGCCACCTAGTGGGAGATTTAGCACTTACAGTGCCTTTCCCATATAAAAAGTTGTTTGTTTGCTGGTGGAAAAATGTAATAAGCAGTAATTGTTGAATGAAACACTAGTATATATTGGATTATTTGGTGGGTAGGAGATAAGAGTGGACAGAGCAGTTGACCGGAAATCAGAAGGATGCGGGTTCGAGTCCCGTCGGCGGCATGTTTCTTTTCTCGGGAGATTTTTTCAATGTAGATAAAAATAGTGCATAAAAATTTTGTCTTAAACATAATTATTAATTAAAAATAATAACTATTCATTAGTACCATTTGTTTGCCGTCTAACATGTTAGTTTCTGAAAATGTTAAATATACTGTGTTTTTATTAAGCTGATAAAATACAAGAGTTGAACTCAATGCCAATTGAAGAGTTCTAATTTGTGTATTATTTAATAAAGCGGAGACGGTACACGAATAGTTCTCGTGAGCGGCGCGAGCACTCAGGCCATGAACCCTTGTGCTATCTCCCATTTCACTTCATTCTTTTGAGTTTGTTTCTAGGTCCCGTGAGGATCTCTGTTTTCCCGCATATGGATCCCCTGGAGGATCCTCTAGTTGTAAATGTTTTCAAATTGGATGTCCTTCTTTGTTTGGGTTCCCCGAAGGCCCCCAGAGGGAAGAGTTCACAAAGGTGGCCTCAGCTCTCCTGTCCACTTCTCCTTGGTTACCGAAGCTCTCCTCTCCACTCTCTTCCCGAAATGCCCCTCATTGTTAGTTTTTTTTCTTTGAATGATCCATTTATTGTCCCACAGTGCTAGGGTAATTTCTAAATACTCCAAGAAGTGACTGCATCTCGGAGGCACTGAATAAGCCAATGAAATTGCAATTCGAAAACTTTGGTTTCATAAAGGTACACATTTGAATTATTTGTGGTTAACTTTTAGATTCGAAAATAAAGCATGTTGTTTTCTCTTTCCAATACCGTTTACATCATACATATTTATCACTATGGTAGTAAGAATTTCTATGAGACCTATGTGAGCTGGGACATATATGGTCCCCTGTGATTTACATGTAACTCGAAAAAAGTGTTTTTCATTTAAATAATTAAATTAGCACCATCGAGTGACGTCATGAACGAGCAGTTTATGAGTAATTTTAAGCTCATAAGTTGACAAGTTGTTTAAATTCATAAATTTTGAAGCTAATTCTTTTTGTCATTGTTTTAGCAAATATGCTGCACAGCTATGCTAGAAATACGAATAGACCACGATGGGGACCTGATAATATGATATGCGCTCTGGAAAAAGTTAATCAGCAAGGATTTAGTTGTAATAAAGCAGCATCAGAATGTAACATTCCAGAACCTACTTTGCGGCGCTATTTGAAGAAAAATAAAAATTATTTTCCCCTGAATGGCGGACGCTTCAGAAATACTTTGAGTGAAGAGCAAAATTTTCAACTTGTTAAATATATAAAAGATATTAATTCAAGTATTGGCCTAACAAGCCTTCAATGTAGAAAGCTAATATTCAATTATGTTGAAGTGCATAAAATTGAACACACGTTTAATAAGGATTTGCAATTGGTTGGAACCGATTGGTTTAGCAATTTTCTGAGGAAAAACAAATTATCCCTGCGGGCACCAAAATTACAAGCTACATCGATTGGGAAACTGATGGGAGTTTAAATAGGAGATTAAATATATTTTTGCTTTCTTTTATATTCCAGATTTTTTAATTTGGTAGGCGGATATGGGTACTGCCCCCCGGGAAGCGTTTGTTGGATAACCAACACCTCTGCCATAGGTAACTCCAAGTGGTTCTACGTTTAGTGACTTAGCAAGGATGCCTGGGTTCTTGGGGTGAAGTTTGTCTAGGTCTTGGCGGTGGATGCGTCTGCCCACTGGGTGGCATGGTGGATCAGTTCGAGAGAGACTGGTTGAGGGAGGCCTTTCGACCTCTCCAGCCGTAATCTCTCAACCCATCCCCTTGCACCACAGTGGGAGGGGTAGATTAATACATCCGTCAATCCTGGACACACTGACCCCCAGATTTCTACCCAACCCTCATACCTTCTTCCTTTACAGGACTTCCTCTCCTCTATTTCCTTAAAAATACTCGCTACACAGCATCCCCTAAGATGACATAGGCTCTGATGGAAATTATTTTCCTCAAAGACTCCTGTGTGAAGCTAATGTAAAAAAATAAAAATAATATGATATAAAATAATATTTCACAATAATGCACAGAATTTATCAAAGTTGAAAAAAAAAATATTTTAAGATAATATGAAAAAATAAAATGTAAATAAAGTAAAACTTTTAAGACGAGGAATTGGCTCCATCGCTTTCAAATGGGACCCTGCCAGAGAAGCAGTCCCATAATAATACTAATAATAAATCTGGACTCTGATGTTTATATATATAGATACTAGATAAAAGGGAGACGGGCCATGAATGCCACGAACCAGTATTAGTAAGAAAGTGGCGGTTCGTGGTCTTTTTAACAGGGGGTTCAGAAATCAAGAGAAGATATATCTAATCAAAACTTACTTTTAGAGGAATTAAATTGTTTAATGTTTTTTACAGCACTCAATGCATGTTGCTAATTACAATAGGGCCTCGCTAATCCGGATAGGGAAAAACAAGACCCCTTCCAAATTATCAAGGCGTCCGGATTATAGTATCCAATTTTTTGATAGGAATAAAACACATTTTTAACTTGGGTTTCATTTATTAAAGTAAAAATTTAAAGTCAATTTAGACAAGAATATGTCTGTACCATAGACATCAGAATTCAATAGACTAGAAGATACAGATGAGGGGGTAAAACCAAACTATGGGGGGCGAAGAGAGGAAGATGACTGTGATTCGTTAAAAAATCAATCTGACAGTATATAGGCATCTCGCATTACAATATCACCATTTAGTTCTTAAAAGCAAAATCTGCTTTGAATGAATAGACCTTTTTACACGGGAGCGCGAATTGCTTCCCACGTTAATAACATATTTGCTAAGGCCAAATGCTCGCCCCAAAAAGATTCGCCCCAATACACATAGCAATATTTTGTTGCCGTGTTTAGTTAAAACACTTTTACAAATGTTTCATAATTTACTTACCCCCGTAACCAGCGACGAGCACACTGGAGAACCGCCCACATTCGCTATGTGCACATTGATATGTAGGTATATTGTATAGCACAAGCTACCGTTTTGGCGTGTTATTTCGTTAAATGTATGGATGTTAGCTTCGCGCCGGTCACGGCAAGAATGATGACGTCACACATTTTAGATTCAAGCGAGGCTCTATCCCCTCCCCATGGAGCGAGCCGGTTCCAAGGAGGAGCTCCAGCCGGCTCCATGGGGAGGGGGAAATAATACGTTTTTATCACTTAGGGCAGGTCCAGATATATTCATATGTCCGTGGTCTGTACGTACAAATGTACTTAGGGGGCGTTCAAGTATTACGTAACGCAATTTTTGAAGATTTTTGACCCCCCCTCCCCCCCATGTAACGTGCCGCAACGTTTTCCCGTACCCTCCCCCCCCCCCTCCCTAAATCTTACGTAACGCCCAAGTGACAATTTTTACCTGAAAGTCACAATTAAGTTGCGCAAAGTACTGGAAAGTCGCTTAAATACATTTTTTCTTGTTTTAATCGCGTTTGCAGGAATAAATAAAACAAGAGATTTCGAGAACGAAAAGGATTACCAACTTGAAAGGTTTTAATTCCCTAGTTTTTTTAATCTAAATAAAGAAAAACTTGTCACTTGGGCGTTACGTAACGTTTAGGGGAGGGGGGGTCAAAAATCTTAAAAAATTGCATTACGTAATACTTGAACGCCCCCCTAAGTTCAACACAAAATTACATAACTAGCGACTTGACAATGCAATGTTTGCCGAAAATAATATTAAAAAACTAAGAGGAATATAAACGCTAGAAATACAGAAATTTTTTATATTCTCACGCCTTCAAAATTTAAAATCGAGCGTCTTATTTGCACGGGGGAAGTAAGCGCCAAAGTGGTTTTTATTTATTTTGTGCAAAATTTTATAAGAATGAAAAAAGTTAGATTATACAAAACGTTAAAAATAGTCTTAGCCAAAAAGGGGTATTTTTTATAAATTGTTTCTCATATTACTTCATAGTTACTTAAGTCATGAAAAAACATTTTTTTAGTATTTTACGCGTATATTTTTTGTTACGTAAATAATAATTTTATTGTAATGCCAATCCATACAAACAGTAGTAAAAGCTTCAATTTATCCGTAGCATATTTTTGATGTATAGCTTCATCTTAACTTGCATCTGGTGCAAAGGCAACGGTCACTCTGATCTTGATCGGTAATACTCATCAAAGTCGGAGATCATGTGATATCACATGACTTGGGATCGGCGCACCAAGCGTGAATTAATTTGGCAAAGAAATGCATAGTTTCGTTCAAATCACCGTCAGAGGGATTTGTATGGGCCAGGATTTTTTTCTATCGAGAATTTAGTGCGGATTGTAGCACGCATAAAATGGAAATAGGTACTGATTATTTTGATGCGGTGGTGCGGGTTCTAAATACGGAATATTAATGGAGCCCTATTTATAATGTGATTATATATTATATTATTATAAAACAAGTTTGTTTTATTTCATCATCTTTTTAATAGGGGTTCAACGCACTTTAGAGAAAACCGCCACTGGTAAGAAAGTGTCGCCAACATTATTCACCCTTACTACTGCAAAATCCTTTGTTTCTACCCACATACCAAATGCATAACTTTCATTGGCTCCGCCAAAGACGTTATATACATACTGTAGACGAGGGGTAGAAATCTCAAAGTGCCCTCCTGTGTGATGAGAAAATGTTTCCAAACACGGCAAACAGTGTAGTAAAAGTGAAGAAATAACATTTCATTTATATGTACGCACAAATTACTTATTATTATGTATAAGCAATACAATTAATTTTCATGTTCCCCGTCCGACAATTTTGTGCGTCATTAGAGAAAAAACACACATTCTTTGATTGTCTTATGGACACGGCCACACTGAGGCCAACTTCCAACTTTAAACTTTCGGACGATTGTGTAGAAGGGTAGTTCTTGCGTTGGAGGTTTGAGTTGGAAGTTTGGCTTTGGTGTGGATGTAGCATATCTTTTTAATACATGAATAACTTTTGAATTAAGAAATTACTGAAAACCGCTGAAAACAAAAGAGTGTTGCTTACTTGCCACATTATATTGCGAGTATGTGAGACTATGGTGAGTCTATTTATATAACGTCATAGGGCTCCGCCGCTTTGACAGTTTCACGCGCAGTTTGGTTGTACCCGCCTATCAATGATTCCTATGAAACTTCCAAGGGTCATCAGGTTGAAAAAAGGTTCGAAAATACTGAATAGAGTATTTTCTTAATAGAAATTAAACACCTTCTTATAAAAGCTGTTCTAGTCGGTTCCTCATTGCTCACTCTCACCCTACTCCAATTTTCCCGATGGACAAGGTTCCATTACTCGCGGTTCTGCGCTGTGTGGATAGCTGTGGACCCCGACGTACCAGACCCCAGACTTAAACTTAAGGGTTAAGTAGTAATGGTGACGAGTGAATAGGACGGCCAAAGGGCTAATGTCTGTTCTCTTATGATCTTAGAATCTCTGTTTTTGGAATCACTGCTCCCGTACCTTGGTATTGGTATTCATCATAATGGCATCTGTTGGAGAAATCTATGAACTACTAACACTAGGGTAACAATTATTATAAGCAATAATTATCAGCCTGAAACACTCATCCACATTGAAAAATCTTCCGAGAAAAGATACATGATGCCAACGGGACATGAACCCGTGCCCTTCTGATTGCCGGTCAGCTGCTCTCCCAATTGAGCTATGGCGGCTTATCTTATACCCGCCAAATGATTCAATATATACTAGTGTTTCATTCAACAATTACTGAATGTGGATGAGTGTTTCAGGCTGATAATTATTGCTTATAATAATTGTTACACTTTGTGCTATGCATAAAAATCTTGTCTTAAACGTTAGTTTAACAATTAAAAATAATAATTACTAACACTAGAGTCATCTATGCCATGTAGCTCGAACTATCACAGTTTCTGCAGGCAGTGGGAGAACTACTATTACTTTATGAATGCTGCAGGGGAATATGCCCATTTTGACATTTTTCTCCTCTCCTGCTACCGGTAAGTAGTTAGGCTATCTTCAATTCTCCTTTGAGACTGTACTAACAAATTCATTGGAGAGGGGATGGAAATGTTCAAATACTTTGAACACAAATCATATGCAGTTGGTGGTCTTGTATTTTTGGAGATGCAGTGGCTTATATATATATGTATATAGGCCATTGTATCTCTATATACCTATATGTATATCTGAACACATCTCGGGTAGGTAGAGGTAAGACTAACACAAGGAACCGAATTATATTTTGTCCAAATCAAACTAAAAATAGACTTGAAATTTCATTTTAATTAAAAGCTGTTAGAATCATGAATAGAGTAACTGAACTGAAGAGAGTGAAATTTGGGCCCTCCAAAATCCAGGGCTCTTTGGTTGATATCCTGGGTGATATTAATCTCTATGATATTTTGATGAATAACTGGTATATAGAGTTTATGATAAATGTTATATTTAAGTTACCAAGATATTGACCATTGATGGAACCAGGAACGGAAGTACAGTCACCAAGGGCCGGTGGGTGGGGGGGGGGGGAGGGGGGAGAGAGAGTATTTTTATGCAAAAAAGAGGAATGGCAGCATGGCCCTTTTCGTACAAAACTTAATTTTGAATTTGAAGCCAAAATACTGTTAGGAATCACGTTGGGGGCCATAGTTAGGAATCGCAAAAAGAGCCCCCCCACATTGGAGCCCGTGTTGGGATGCAGGTAGGCACCCAGTTTTAGAGTGTAATCAGTGTAATTTATTGGTAAACAAACCCATGTCCGGAGTCGGACATCAGGGAAAGAGTTCCCTTTCGACCAGCTCAGTTGGGCGGGAACATGATCTCCTCAAAGGGCGGGCGATTCGGCCGCAGCAGAGTCTACGGGCGTCTAGAGTGACGCCCCTAGAGTATTTCGGGTAAACTTCTCAGCAATTAAAAACGGGAGGGTTGACTTACATGGTTTATTCAATACACAGGGAGCAAGTACATCATGGTAATTACAACAGGGCGAGTTTAGGTATGGCTACGAATGTTCTAGGCTAAATTAAAAGGTCTCTCTCTCTCTCCCAGTGGCATTCGTCTCTGCGAACACGCGAAAGGTAATTAACAGCACGATTAAGGGGAAGAAATAAGGGTCGGGCTTACTGTGAGGTGAAAGGCGGAGCCGCCAGCGCTGGTCCCATGGGGTAGGTCAGGTCTCCACGTGGGGTGACACAATCGTCTGCTGCACATATCGGGATTTATCACAGGGTTCCGAACCGTAAAAGAGAATTTAAACGTTGTCTGTGCGTCTCTAGCCAACTTGGGCCGAACGCTGAATATTAATCCATGACCGTGACGGGGTTATTTCACGGACAATGCCGAAAATGGCGGCCGTGGCTAGCGGCGTACAGGGCTAGCTGTCGGGGGGCAGGAGTGGCGGACCGGCGGTGGCTTGCCGGGCCAAAGCCGTTGCGAGCTGCGCCGGGACGTCTGCGCGCAGGAAATATGCAATTAACGCCATCTGTCATTTTGTTTGGGCACGGCGGAACAACTCACCTGTTCTCTCAAAAGCGTTTCCTAACAATACCCATGGGCACACTGAGTGTGGGGGCACATTTTGACTGTCTACAAGAAAACAGTAATAATTTTTTTTTTTAATTTTATTGAAGAGGTTCATGCAAGACAGTGCTCTGACTTAATCGTGATTTGGAGATTTTTGAGTTTTTAAATGTTTAAAATAATTTTAAGAAATCAAAATACCACCAAGAATCATTATTTTGAATTGTAGTGTGAAAATCCCACTTCTACAACCTTACTAAACTCATGATGAAAGAGAAAGGGGCCTAAATTGGCCCGGAGCTCTGTACGCCCGTATTTCAAAAGTCAAAAAAGTCAGTGTGAAAATATATTGCATTTGAAAAGGTGAAATATATGGGTCAGAATCAGAGAGGTGAGCATTATGCTTCTGACAAAGTTTTTCTTAATAAAATAACATGATATTACAATATTTATTTCAAACTTAAAATGACCGAACACAATATTTATTTCAAACTTAAATTGACCGAAACTTAAAATGGACCGAACACATTACCTATTTAAATAATAAAATTAAAAAACTAAGTTATTTTTTCAAATCTATCAGGAATGTCCTCATTAAAAAAGACTTAATCAAGATTTACATGGCCCTCTGCCAATCACTGTTAGAATACGGTATTATCGGATGGGGCAGTGCAAATAAAAACATACTAAATCCACTAATTAAAACTCAAAAAGCCATAATGAAAATTATACTGAAAGTTCCTGTAAGAACTAGCACTGACGAAATCTTCAACAATCTTAACATAATGTCAATTAAACAACTATATTCTAAAACTATACTCATTTACATTCATAAGTACAAAACCAAAGAAATAACAACTGACACGTACATTAGAAACACTAGATCTCATGGTCAAAAACATATCCAACAAGTAACTGCTAACACAACATTTGGGCAAAAAAGCTTCTTATATTATGGCATTAAACTCTACAATAAAATACCACTCTCACTCAAAAACCTCAACATTATAACATTTAAATTTCAAATAAAAAGCTGGATACTAAATATAGGGAGATCAGAAATAGAAAATATACTGAAATCAAATACAGACTAAAACTGAATCTAATGAACTGAATTATAAAAAAACACTATCTTATTTACTTTATAATTATTAAAAAAAAAAATACTACATGATATATGTTATGTCGAATTCATATTATTCTTATAATTAAATTATAAAATGTAAATGAAATCCTCAGCACGGGAGATCCCAGTGAGGATATCATTATCTCTATTTGTTATTAAGAAATGAAGACAATAAATCATTATTATTATATTATTATTATTATAAAATAAAGGTACTGCGCATAATTACAATGCACTTAGCATATTTATTTTTCTATAATAATGTTTTACTTAATCGCAAAGAATGCAAGGCTGATGTAAGCGTGATGAGTAAGATCAAGAAAGGAACGCTCCGATGGTTTGGTAGAATGTAGAGCGAATGAACGAGGAAAGGAGTGTAAGGAGAATATATGACGCAGATGTGAATGGTAGAAGAAGTCGAGGACGCCCAAGAAAGACATGGCACGACCAAGTGAATCAGATACTTGAGTCGGGCCATGTCAAGAGTCAGTATAATAGAAGAGAATGTATGAGACGTTGCATGAATGTAAACGAGGCAAGGAATGTGTGCCAAGACCGGGATGTTTGGCGGTCCGTCCTCTCTGCCTACCCCTGCGGGAAACGACGAGATGGTTAGTTAGTTATGTTTTACTTGATTAAAGATAGTCTACGTAAAATTTACTCATGAGTTTTAGAATTATTACTCTCTCGTTCTAATTAGTGTGAATCCGTCGCTGTACTTTTCAGACATCTCACTCGCTGCTTGGACCTTCCGTGGGGCGTGCGCGTTGCTGAGGTAGGTGACACCAGTTTTGAGATATAACGACCGCATGCGTCAAAAAGCATAATATTGATACATTCCATAGCTGCATCTAATTGATTTTTGTATAACGATATGTGATTATTATTATTATTTTTTTTTTAAGAGCGGAGACGGTTTACATATATACAGTTCCCGTGAGCACTTAGGTCGTAGGCCCATTGTGCTATCTCCCATTTTACCTCATTCCTTTGACAGTAACCCAGTCCCTTTTATAAAGTTCACCAGATTGTCATTGGAAATGAAGCATAATCTTCTGGTTTGACAATGTGTCTTCCCAGGTCTCATTTCCCCTCACTCCTCTTTGGTTCCCTGAAGGCCCCACGAGGGAAGAGGGCTTCAGCTGTCCTCTCCACTCCTTAGTTCCCCGAAGGCTTCACGACGGAGAATCCACCTCCCCTTGGTTCCCTAAAGGCCCCACAAGGGAAGAGTCCACTCCACCTTGGTTCCCCGAGGGCCCCAGGAGGGAAGAGGACTTCATCTCTCCTCTTCACTCATCCGTGGTTCCCTAAAAGCCCCACAAGGGAAGAGTTCACAGAGATTTTTAGGCCTCATTTCTCCTCTTCACTCCTACATGGTTCCCTGAAGGCCCCACATGGGAAGAGGACATCATCTCTCTCCACTTCACTCCTCCTTGGTTCCTCAAAAGCCCGCGCTGGAAGAGTGCCCTTCCCCTTGATTCACTAAAGACCCCACAAGGGAAGAGTTCGTGGAGGTGGCCTCAGCTCTCCTCTCCATGGTTTCTCTTCTTGGTTCCTTCTACAGGCCCCAGGAAGGAAGTCCACAGAGGTGGCCTCAGCACTCCTAGGTTCCCAAAAGGCCCCTAGTTTTCGAATGGTCCAATTTTTTGTCCCACGAGTTACCAGGGAAACAGAGGGTCCACTCCAGCAGAGCCCCGAGTGCTGGAGTAAGGTCTAAATATTCCGAGATGCGACCTTGTTTCTCGGAGGCACCGTTCGTGACACTGTTCCCCGGGACATTCAGCCTGAGCATGGTAGCCCACACCTTGGCTTGGGATGGCTATTGCAGGTTTGTGTTTCCACTTCCTGAGCGATGGGTTTGCCACACTCCCTACACTATGTGATTATTAAATATCATATATCTTAATTATTTAGTACATTACATACTGCAGTCATTTTGTGCATGTGACGTCACAAAGCTCATGACCCCCCCATACCCCTTATCGCACAATGTCACACTTTTCTACTCCCCTCCACCCCCCTTAAGGTGTAACCGTAATTTATGGATAGCCCCTAAGTGATATGAGATAAAAGAAAAATTATCCCAGTTTGGTTGATTATTGAAGAAATTTCACGTTTCATTTTTTTTTCATATAACAAATAAATATATATTCACAAATTTTTGTACCTACTTCTTATTTCATTTGTTTGTAAAAATATAATACCGATTGGTTTATTCAAATCTACTAACAAAATAAAATATTACACCTAGTTAAAACTCACGTTACTTATGATTATACCATATATGTATATCAAAATATGATTATCTTTCAAGGGTTAACAAAAACAGGCCTAAATAGTCATTCCGGGAATGCGTCCTTATACCATGTTTCATAATTCAGACAAGTCAAAAATGTTTGCTTAAAAATCATCAAATTAAGAATCTTAATATAAAACAATGTCGGGTTAGTTACACCATTTATAACTCAAGAACGGCTGGACCGATTTTCATGATCTTTGATTTGTTGGATTTATCTCCGCCCCGAATAGTAGAATAACTATTAAAACATTGGAAAAATTCACAAACAAAAATTATGAAGAAAATTCATTTTTTCATACATTTTGCATGGAACGAATTCTCATCTTTTGAAAGAGCTGCAATATTGTGATAAGTATAATATTGAATAGTGAATGAATTCCGAAAATTCAAAAACATCAAATGTCAATGCGCTAATTGTTTTGCTTTTGTTCCTAAACATATAAATGCTGCCCACACACACACTAAATGTCAACAGTCGAAAATGAGACAAACGGTGAACGTACGTCTGCACCCCTCCAAAGGGAAAGTACAATCTTACTAATATTATACATGCGAAAGTTTGTATGGATGTACTTGTGTTTGTTACTCTTTCAGGCAAAACCTACTGAATGAATTTTAATGAAACTTAACAATAATACAGCTCATACATCAGAATAACTTATAGGCTATATAATACAATGGTAAGCTCTGGCGTTATGAAATTTGTATAAATGAAAATGTTTATATTTCATATTTTTTGGCAGCAGGGGGGAGGGGAACAGGGGAGGTGGGTTTGCGGAGAAGGAAGAGACAAGGGAGAGGGAAGTGCGGGGAAGGTGGAGGGGAACGGGGACGCACCGGAAAGGACATGCAGGGAGAATCAATTTATTTATTTTAATGGCATTGCAACGCATGCCGGGGACCAACTAGTATATCTATAAATTAAATTCATATCAGTTTAATTTCTTTATATTTTGGCTATTTAAATGCTGTCTGACGCTTATCAAATCATTCCGTGAATGCAGCGAATATTGGTTGATGTAATTAAAACAACACACCGACGCATTGATGTCCTCATTATAAGGTGATTATTGTATGTAAGTAGTGACTAATTACCAAACTAACTTTAGGTATAAAAACAATCCCGGTTCCCCAAAGATTTCATTCATATTTCGGTTTCCAAAGTGATCTAATTGCTAAGGGAAGTGCTAAATTACTATTATCTGGGCCTTTTTTAGTCACCGTCTTTACCGTTGCTAATTTGTTGGAATTTTTTATTTGCGAGTGTTGTTTTGCAATGGAATTTCAAGCTGAAGGTATATATATATGAACTTATATATATATATAGGCTTTTGAATTTTATGCCTGCTACGTGCGTATAAATTTGTTGGTTAAATTTAAATTTGTATTTGTGTTTGCATAAACTTTTAACTACTTTAATCAGCAGTGACACAAGTTTTATTTAATGAAAAATGTTCCTTAGAATAAGCAGTTTATGAAGCATAATTTTTTTGTCGCTAATTTTTGCTATCTTCTTAATTATGCGTCATCTACGCCATTCGTATACCGTCGTAGAAGTTACGGTCTACGAAAAAACATGGGTATGGTTGGTAATCGGTTTATGTATGCGTCACCTACGCCGTTTTACGACGTTCCACGTAAAAATCATGTGTATAGTATTGTGATATTTAAAAAAAAATTATTTCAGGTCCCTTTTACAAGAAGTGCTTCTTTACGCGGATGCACTTGTTTGATATTTGGTTAACCAATGCTGGAAGTAATGCAGACAAAGCTCGCTACGTTTTACACGTAGTGACTGGAACCTTGCCCGATATCAAAAATATCGACATTTCTGACTTGCAAAAGTGTATTACTCACATATGCCAGAGGTTTGCTCTATATTGGAAGAAGACTAACCGCTGTAAAACGAGATTAATCGCTAAATATTCTGATTGGTTGAATGTGACAGAAGAATTCGAACTTTCGGGAGTCACGCTGCGAAGAGGCTGCGGAATAAAAATATTAAACGTTTTAGGCGCCGACACCGACCTTTTACATCGACTTCTTCTACATTCAGATCCATAAGAAGTCTGTGATGCCAAAAGAGGTGTTAGAATTGTTATTAAACGTTTAGTGTTTTATTTTGTATTTTATTGAAAAAAATAGTTTAAAGTAATATAGATTGTTGTGAATATTCTGTTCCTTTATAATTTTACATCTTTGCCCTTGCATGTAATATGACCCTTAATTCTAGATGAATAAACAATTAGAATTTAACGCAAAATCTCTTAATTTTATCAATTATATATTCATTACCAAGTTAAACATCTCTATTACCATAAATTTCTGCATAATTGCAATAAACACTCCATGTATAGTACCTGAAAATTGTTTAAGTAATTAGTAATTAGTTTACGTACTGAATAATTCCAAAAATATCAATAAACCATTACTTGAGAAATTAGACGATAAGTACCACCCACTGCGCACTGCATTGGCAAATATCACATTAATTATTTATTAATATAAATTAATACCTGGAAAATAACCTTAAGCATCAATGTAAATTATTAAGGGAAAACACAGTATGCTAATAATGTTTGTATTTCCCAATAGTAATTAGTAAAATAAATCGAAATTTTAACGAGGCGTTGAAAACAGATAGTGATGCTAGTACCAAACAATTTGAAATTTAATTCCTTGAGCAATTAAGGTTGAAAAACCCAATTGCATATGATTTGAATGTTTATCACAACGTCAACATTCTATAACCGCCCTCCCTTGAGCGCTTGACGGTGGCGTTAGGGAGCAACAGTTCACTAGTCAAAGCAAACGGCGTGTGTCGTGTTTACGGAAAAAAATAATTGATTTTGTTGGTACCTTTTAATTTGATATGTGTGAAGCGTACTTTAATTCCCTGTCATTACGGGAACGCTGCTTGGTGATTAGTTTTTCGAAAATTTGCATACTTTTTGCAAAATTCTTATAAATATTACAGCTCACTTGTTCATAACCCCCAAAACCAATATCTCACATGGGGGCGACAAGCATGACATGAAAATATTTATCGAATAATCATTTCGGGAACGTTCTCATATATGGCGGGCATTCCCGAAATGACAATCTGTGAACAAAATGATACTCTAATGCTTATAAAAAGCATAACCATACAAATTTTTGGTTTTAGGTATGCATTTAGTACGAGTAACATGGAAAACGATAAAAATGAAGAGAAAGGGAAGTAAAAAAAAACTATTAAAACAGGACAGTATAGCTAATAAAAGACACCGTGAAAAGGCTAATGCAAGGAAGCGCAAGTTTTTAGATAAAATGACACCTGAACAAAAAGAGATGAAGAGACTGAAAGATAGGGAATATTACCAAAGAAAGAAAGCTGAAAATAAAGTTAAGACTGTTAATGATATGACTGAAAGAGAGAAGAGGAAACAGAGAAAATCGTAGAAAATAAATTCTCGAAACTAAAGACAGAAAAAAAGATAATGGCAAATATTTTAGCTAACTGCCCCCCAGATTCTGAAAATGAGATGGAAAACGACATTCTCCCGCCGCCGCAAACCGCAGCAGACACAATTTACTATGAGGGTTGTATGGCGCAAACTACACGAGCGGTTCTCCCGCCGCGGGTGCTCACGGTTCACAGGCAGGAGAAATTCGTTTAAATTTTAATACTCATGTTCCTCATTCCTTGTACAAATAAAGGTATAATACTGTAAATGTATATTATTTTCATGCTTAAAATATGCTAAAAACCTGGTGTAGCGTTTATTCAGAGAACGTCAACGTCATTTAGGGAACACCCCCATCATTTTCGGGAACATCACAAAAACGGCAAATAAAAAAGTAATGTTATAGTTAAATCTTGCATATATGAGATGAAACGACCTTTAAACTTTTGTTTTTATATTATTAATATACCACGTAGTACAAGAATGTACAGAGTGTCCCAAAAGAAAGTTTATATTTGTTTTGCTTTCTGTGTGAACGCAACTTTTCCGAGGGGCGCTCGGGGTATGTCAATCAGTAGTCTGGCTCTTGACTTTAGTCGCTATGAAGCATTTCTCGGGAGCGACCGCGCATTGTGCGTGCGTGAGTTTTACAAACATGGTGATTCGGCGACTGTAGCGCGTAGAAGATTCTGCAATATTTGAGGTTTTCGTCAATTCAATGATGCGCCAAGCATTTCTCTCATTCGAAAATGGGTCAAACAGTTTGAAGAGATCGGTACAACGCTAGCAAAACTAAAATCCGGGCGACCTAGGTCTTCGAGAACGGTAGAAAATGTAGAGAGTGTTTATCAGTCTTTTCGTGACGACTCAAACTTTTCGATTCGGAAGCGCGCAAGTGCTTTAAATGCGCATAGATCATCGTTACACAGCATTTTGCACAAAGACCTAATGCTGCACCCCTACAAACTTACTGGCTATAACCAAAGAACATGGTTCCAGCAAGATGGAGCAACATCACATACGTCCAATAAATCTCTACCATGAGGTCGTGAAATTTTCCCTGGAAAATTGATCTCCAGGAGAGGTGACATAAATTGGCCTCCTCTTGGTCCTGACTTAACCCCTATGGACTTTTCCTGTGGGGTTATCTCAAATCTAATGTACGCCAAAAATCCGACTTCCTTGATGCAATTAAAAGAAAATATCCGTCACGAAATTGCAGCCATCACGAAGCCTACTTGCCGAGCGGTCATAAGAAATTTTACTCTTCGATTAAATGAACGCCGCGAACGCGAGGGGTTACATTTGGATGATATTATTATTCAAAAATAAATTCCCAAATTGTGTATTTTAGTATTTAATAAACATTTTTTCGATAAAACCCTTACTTTTTTAAAAATCGATTCACTAACTTTCAACTTTCTTTTGGAACACCCTGTATAAGTACAATAAATTAAAATTTTGGAGCAGAATTTACACCAATTGAAAATTTATGGAGAGTAATTTGAAAAATAAGTGTTTTCATTATAAAAATATACAAAATAACATTTTCCAATTTAGGAACAGTTTTATTACAATTTATCGACGGTGATTCTTATCTTAATCCGTAGGTTATATTATTATTAAACATTTATTTAAAAGTGTTCCCGAAATGTCCCAGTTCCTAAATAGTCTCGGAGCCTGTGTAACCACCTCTGGTCTGGAGCTCCAAAATACCTGCAAAATACCCTCGACTCTGTGCGGAAACGGGCGATCCGTCTGATAGATTCTCCCATCTTAACAGATAGATTGCAATCTTTAGAGCACAGGCGTTGGGTGGGAATGCTATCCTTGTTCTGCTCCAAGGAACTAGCGTCATTGATCCCTTCGGCACCGGTGCATAGTCGGGAAACACGCCAAACGCGTGCCCAAGATATGTACACGGTTGACATTTGTCACATGAGAACGGGTCGCTTCTTCGACTCGTTCTTGTGTTCAACAGCTCGGCTGTGGAACGATTTGCCGGCCTCTGTGTTTCCTCCTTCCTTCAACATGGGTCTCTTCAAGACCAATGTTCATTCCTTCCTCTCCTCAAAAAGACCCTCCGGCTTAGCATCTCAGATGACACAGTGTGTGGAGTTAATGTAAAAAAAAAAACTTTGGCATCCCCAACAATAGTAGGTAAGGACAAGAGCAAAAGGGAGTGGAAAATTTGTTAAAACTTTCACAAAGCCACGGAAAAGCGCTGCAGTCAAATTTTTTTTTGGTATCCCCGTTTGTAGCGACGACCTCTGACCTCCGTAGTCCAGTGGGTAAGACCCTTGACTCACAATCCAGAGGTCGCGGTTTCGAACCCGGCATGCGCAAATAAATTTTATTTGATTAATTTGTGTTATTTCACAATTAATTCATTTAAAATAATATATAGTATATTTGCGGCATGTTCCAGAGTGGAAGATACTATCAGTATCGCCCTGGTGTAAGACCACCATTCAGAATTGAAACGTTGCTTAAAAATGGCTTTAGCCGTGTTTGGTGACCAGATCTGAATAGCCAGGTACTTCCCAACCTTCCTCTTCCTCACCTCCTTCCCCTCCCCACTACCTTCAGCCTCACAACATACCCCAATTGGGGATGCCATAGTCTCACTGGCTCCAGAGGGAGCAGTTGAGATTCTTGTGCGGTATTCACTGTAAAAAAAAAAAAAAGCTTTAACATATCAGCTTAACCGGCTAGTAGCCAAGTGGACAAATGCGTCGGATTCCCACCCAGGCGATTCTGAGTCCTAGGACCTTAACCACTCGGACCCATAAGCTTGTTTTCAAGCTACTCACAACATTACCAGATATATGTAATGACGTATAAGGCATACCAGACTTATTAATATGCATTTTCATAGCATCACCAAAGCTGACTTATTATGCCCCAAGGAACCTACATTCTATCGGAGCCTCCTGTGTGGGGATATGAGTTCCCGGGGCACCTTCAGGCCTGGGACCCTGACTTCATGCCCATAGGGTTGTGGGGATGGCTTATTTGAAGTCGTCGATATACTTACTCTAACTCCAGGGAAGGATATTGCGTGTATTTATAACAATAAAAGCCTTCTCCACGTTTTATAATTTATTACGTCTTAGTCAGACACATTTACAATTCTATACTTCGCGGGTAGAAATGGAAATGAGATTAATTAATGTTTGAGCGCGTGTTCAAGAGCCAAGTCCCGTAACTGGAATGTCGCTTCCTTTCCAGCGGCGGTTGGAGGAACTACATTGGTCACGTGATCAATGTTGCCACGACATGATTTAATTAAAGATTTTTAGGGATAATTAATTGGGTACTTAATCGCATTTCCATAGCCTCCCCTCCAGTGCTAACGATAAACATAAACAATAGAAAATCGTTAAGAGAGACTATACCAGTGATGTTAATCCTATTCTGACGGCGGCACCTTCCGTCAAAACAAGAATAGTCTCCAATGTGTTCGGAAAATTGTGCAGGTTACTCGAGCAGAGTAGAATGATTAGTTAGTTTTTGGAAGTAGACTGCTGTTATACTTTCAAGAACACATTGGAAGATATTAATGGTTTAACCAAAAAAAAATTACTGAAAATCTTACTTCTAATACATGAAATCATAAAATTAAGTGTGTAACAATGAAACGTAATGTTGAGATTACTATACTATTGTATCTTATAAACAATTTTATTTGTTGCTGAAATCAGTTAATTCTTAGGTGTGAGTATTTACAAGTTAGTTTTAAATAATGTTTTTAAAACTTGTCAAGCTCTATGAACTCTTTACTTTATTTACAGTGTTAAACGCATCGACGAACTAGGTGTTCGGAGCATTGGTGTACATAATATAGCGTGGTACATGGAATTTGAGAAATGATTCCAGCTGATTGTAGTGGTACATGGAATTTGAGATATGATTCCAGCTGATTGTAGTGGTACATGGAATTTGAGATATGATTCCAGCTGATTGTAGTGGTACATGGAATTTGTTGCCTCAATGAACTATGTTCAGAGTTAGTAAAATTATTTTACCAGTCATGCGTAATTAGAAACGCTGGTTGTAAAATCATTATACATTGATTGTATACAAAAAAATATTTAAAACTATGACTTAAAGTAACCTTAAAATAACATTATACATGTTTGAAAAATCGCAAATGTGTGGTTAAAAGTTGTAATTAACTTGATAAACATTTCGATGGTAGGTTGTATATAGCGGAATGCTGTATTTTGTACATGAGTTATATTGAAAAAGAAAACTATAGTAGAAGGTATGTTTTAAAATAAGCTATATCTAGTGTAAGAAATATTTAAATTGATACATAAGTAGATATGGTAGAGTTTTCTTAAGTATTATATTTTTGGAGCCTTAGTTAGGCGTTCATCATAAAATTATAAATAATAAAGGTTTATGCGAATCTGTAGCGAAAAATGACGATTTTTAAGTCAAAGAAGCTGCACATTGTCCTCAGTACGTAAAAGTGTGTTTTTTGTTGATGTAAGTCGAATAACCATGTTCCTTTACGTACGTAAGACAAAGTGGCTTTAACTTGTAAGTGTATAATCGTGAAAGAAAAAGTATATTTAAAAATAAATAATTTCAACCACATGATTCGCTGGATGTATAAGAGTGCCGTGTACATCCAGGGAAGCATGGTTAAAAAACAAAAATGCATAAATAACAATGTTTACCATGTGGTAAGGAGTCACCTACTATGTACATAGTTTGTAGAGTAGATAGTGTGTACATTGGTACTTAATGTATAATATGATGATTTAAATTAATTGTGCGAAAAGTTGATTATAATCGCTATTACGATAATGCCGTAATACATGTAGTAACGCATAAATGCGGTTGTATGATGTGAATTTTACATTTTTAATTATAAAATTTTTAAGAATTGTAAAAACACAGTGGTGTTTGTAGTACCTTTGAAGTGCACTAATTATGCAGTTGAATGATGAAAAGTTTTCATCTAATTAGAAATGATTTTATGTTATGTTTTTTTTAAGTTGCATGAGTTATGCAGTAAAATGATGAGTTGTTACATCGTATTGAAGGTGTTTCACACTTGTGAATACACAATAATGATCTAAGTTTTAGATTATGTTAATTGACAATTTACAATATTACAGGTAGGATTTCCATAAAAAATCTGTGCATTTTAATATTGTGTTGTTCGCAGTATTTTAAAGAAAAGTATACTTTATGAATATGGTTTGCAATACAAAGCTAGGTGAAATTTATTTAATTTCAATCATGAGTTATGAATGAGAAAAGTGCCAAATAAAAATATCTTTTTGTGCATTATTACGTCCCCAGTCTCTTTGGGAAATGTACATGCCGACCTGAACGCGTTGTGATCTTGGTTATCGGTGTAACGGGAACTGGTGGGTGTATCGTGACGTTTTCTTCAACCGGAACGAAAGCAGGCTTGAGTCGGTCTATGGAGACGCGTTTGGATTTGCCTTTTATTGATATGACAAATGTTTTGTCATCACGTTGTTCTACCTTGTAAGGACCCTCGTATTGGTTCTGAAGGGGTCTTCTTACGCTATCTGTTCTCAGGAAGACATGAGTGGCGACAGGTAGGTCCTTGTGCACAAAAAATTTTCTTGCGCTGTGATTACTGGCAGGGGTCGATTTGATACTTTCGAACTTTCTCTGTAGGCGTCCTACATACGTATCGGGTTCCTCGCGAGGAGTTTCTGAGAAGAAGTCGCAGGGAAGTCTTAATGTCCTGCCATACGTAAGTTCTGCGGGGGAGCATTTTAGGTCCTCACGCACTGTAGCTCTCAAACCGAGAAGTATTAGAGGTAGGTTCTCAACCCAGTTTTGTTCTCCACATGCAATTAGAGAACTTTTTAAAGTACGATGCCATCTTTCTATAATACCGTTCGCTTGAGGATGGTAAGCAGTGGTTCTTGAGTGTTTGATGCCAAACTTTTCTGCGAGCTTTTTGAAGAGACAACTCTCGAACTGTCGTCCTTGGTCAGTGGTGATGCTGTCAGGTGTTCCGTGACGAGCGATCCAATGCGTAGTCAATGCTGTGGCTACGGTTTCTGCTGACATATTCTTCAGGGGAATTGCTTCGGGCCATCGAGTGAACCTATCGATCATGGTTAGTATATATTGGTAATCATTGCATAGCGGTAGTGGTCCGACTAAGTCGATGTGAATGTTACGGAATCTATCCTCAGGTAATATGTACGTTGCTAGAGGTGCGACCGTATGTTTTGTTACCTTAGCTTTTTGACAAGGTATACATTGTTTGACGAAGCTCTTGATGTCTTTCGCCATGTAGGGCCAAACAAATCTTTGTTTTACCGTATTTGTAGTTCCCAAGATACCAGGGTGGCAAACATTATGTATGCTTGCTATGACTTGTTGTCGCATGCTGGGTGGAACAAGTGGTCTAACATGACCTGTTGAAATATCACACCACAATCGAGTGTCAGTGCCAGGGATCACCATTTGACGTAGAGCAAGGGTGCTGCCATCGTTTGCCTTGAATTGTCCGTCAGGTTGGCATTGCTCTAACCGCATTTGCTCGAAGTCAATTACAGTGGGACAGTTGATCTCATCGATGCGAGATAGGGTGTCCGCGACAACGTTCTCTTTTCCAGAGACATACCTGATGTCGGTTGTAAATTGCGCTATGTAATCAAGTTGTCTCTCTTGCCGGGGAGAGCTAGACGCGCGTTTTTTGTTTAATGCGAAGGTGATTGGCTTGTGGTCTGTGAAAATGCTGAAATGACGGCCTTCGATGTGATTCCTAAAGTATTTCACGGATTCATAAACGGCGGTAAGTTCGCGGTCAAAAGTGCTGTATTTTTGTTGAGCAGGAGTGAACTTTTTGGAGAAGAATCCTAGCGGTTCCCAGGTGTTTCCTTTTGATTGTTGCAATGAAGAGCCTAATGCTTTGTCACTGGCGTCAACCATCATTGCAAGCTTTGCGTTTGGGTCTGGGTGCGCAAGTAGAGCTGCGTTCGCTAGTTGTTGTTTGCAATCTTCAAATGCCTTTGTCTGCTCCTGGTTCCAGTTGAGAATCCTCTTGTCATTCTTTTTGTAACCGGCAATACTGTCGTATAAAATTGCTTGGGTGTTGATCGAATTTGGTAGGAACCTGCGGTAGTAGTTCAACATACCTAAAAAGCGACGTAGTTCTTTCGCAGTTTTAGGTTGTGGGAATTCTGTCACTGCTTTGACTTTGTCCTTGATTGGAGTCATGCCTTCTGGAGTTATTGTGTGTCCGAGGAAGTTCACTGTTGCGGCTCCTAATTGACATTTCTGGATATTAATGACAAGTCCGTTATCAGCGAGTCGTTTGAGAAGCAAATCTAGATGTTTTTTATGTTCCTCTTCGTCAGCGGAAGCTATCAGAATGTCATCTAAGTAGACAAAACAGAAATCTAGATCTCTTGTTATTGCATGCATGAATCGTTGAAAACTCTGAGCTGCATTTGATAGTCCAAATTGCATGGAGGTGAATTCAAACAATCCGAACGGTGTGATGATGGCTGTTTTAGGGATGTCCTCTGGTTCCACGGGTATCTGATGATAAGCGCGCGATAAGTCGATGGTTGAAAAAATCTTCGCTTTTGCCAGTTTGTGGGCGAAGTCTTGAAGTTGCGCTATGGGATATTTATCAGGGACCGTTTTTGAGTTTAAGATTCGGTAGTCACCACACGGACGCCATTCGCCGTTTGGCTTCTTTACCATGTGTAAAGGGCTGGCCCAGTTGCTTTTAGAAGGGCGGCAAATCCCTTGTTCCATCATGTACTTAAATTCACGCTTGGCTGCCTCAAGGAGTGCCGGTGTTAATCTGCGTGCACGTTCAGATACTGGCGGGCCTTTGGTTTCTATGCAATGAGTCACAGAATGTTTAATTGCATCCGGTGTCTGCATAGTAGGCTTTGTCAACGTAGGGTATTTTTTTAATATGTCAAGATACTTTTGAGAAGAGGAAATTGTGGCGATGCCCGGTGCTGGTCCTCTGTAGGTAGCTCCTCTAATTTTTAATCCAGTAGACTGATCTTCAAGTTTTGCTCGTCTCAAGTTGACTGTCAAGTTGTAATTGTGAAGAAAGTCTGCGCCAATGATGGGTTTGGAAACATCGGCTACTATAAAGCGCCATTTCATTGTGCGGCGTAGGCCAAAGTAGAGTTCAACTGTTTTCGTGCCGTATGTTTTTATTGGTTTTCCATTTGCCCCATATAATGTGGTAGGGCAGTTGTCGGAGGTTAAGTAGCCTTTCTCAAAAGTCATGTTCCTAGGGATGACAGAGACGTCTGCGCCGGTATCCACTAGGTATTTATGACTTGTTCGCCGGTCATAGATGAAGAGACGACAAGAGGTATTAGGGATCTCACATGTCTCGACTGGGTGTTCCCGTTGTCGTTTTCCCGACTTCTTCTTTACATAAGAACATGGTTTGGAGCATTTATGTGCGTTTTCTCCAAATCTTGCATGGTAGTAACATTTTCCATCTTGATTCCTATTGGGAGATGGATTGCGTGACCCGGATCTTGAGCGGCCAGGTTCACGACGGGGGCTCTGGTTTCTCCGTCCTCTATAGGTTGATGTGGGCTTGGTTTTGGCTATGCGTAGCTGGGATACTTCACGCGAAAGTGCTGTTATTTGTTGCTGCAGTTGTAGTAGTAAGGATTGTTCAGCTGGTTCCTGACGAGATGAACTGGGTAAGCTGCGATTTTCCATGGCGCTGCAATCGGTTGATTGATAGACATCTAGAATTTTGTCTGCAGCTGTGGCAAGTTGGTTAATGTCGTTGTCGGGTAGTGCTGACAGGATTGCTTGCACATGTTGTGGTAGGCGTTGTAACCACAGTGTACGCACAATTGCGTTATCCGCTAAGGTAGGTCCTGCTAGCTCCAGCATATGTCTCAATAGACCGGTTGGCTTCCTATCCTCAAGTTGTATTCCTGTGAGTAGGCGTGTGAGGCGTTTCTCAGCCGAGTCTTGGAGTCGGTCTATAAGAGCTGCTTTCAAATTGGCGTATTTGTCATTGTTCGGTGGATGAGTCACAATGTCGCTCACACATTGTAAGGTTTGTGAATCCAAGGCTGCTATAATGATATTGTACTTCGTGAAATCCTCCTTAATGCGCGAATTCGCAAATTGAGCTTCTGCCTGTATAAACCAAAGTGAAATCTGATCCCTCCACAGATTTGGTAATCTCACGGACACGTGATTTACTGCTGTCGCAGAACTAGATTCACCAGTTGATTCCATGTTGGTTGATTTTGGTTGCGGAGTTATCGGTTCTTGAAACAAAGTCTTGAGTTGATGAGTTGATGTGGTCGCTGGAGATTCTTCATCCGAGGTCATTTCAACATTTAAACGGTAATAAGCACGCAAAGAAAAAATTATTTTTACGAGATGTTGACATCTATGTAAAATCTACGGAAGTTACTAGAAAATATCCGAGGTGCAAACCTTTACGAAAATAAACATTTAGCATTCAAGTAGCGATCTTCGACATGCGATAATAAATGAACCATAATAAGCGATAGCATTTGATGTGGGTATCAAGAACTATTATTTCAAAACATGTGTTCGGAATTGTAACATATTATCTTGTGAAATTTTGTGGTGGGTATGCAAGATATTATTACTAGAAATGTCGTATAAATTGTGACATGTTATTTTGCAGAGTGTATTGTGTATGTAATGAAATGATGTTGAGTCAAAAATTTACGTGGCTGAACGTTGTTGAGCTGATGCTGGTCTGGTTTCCGAGAATGTCTGCGGTTGTGGAGGTTGCGTCGATCTGTTGATCGGGCTGCAGAAATAGAGACTCGGAGTTAGATGCTCCCTTTCGCGTTCTGAGGGTGTCCGCAGCTGATGCAGGCAATGGGGGCTGCGTCCAGCTGTAGACAGGGCTGCAGGAAGGGCGACTCGTCTGTAGAAGCTCCCTTATGTAGCATCACGCGTTGCTGAAGATGTTCGATGCCTAGAATAGAGGGTAACACGCACTTAATCCGAGATACGAACAGGACATATATTAGTGTTCACAAGTAGGGTCATTTTAAATTGCAGATTTATA
The DNA here is from genome assembly GCA_929108145.2 of Limnephilus rhombicus. Classification (NCBI taxonomy): domain Eukaryota; kingdom Metazoa; phylum Arthropoda; class Insecta; order Trichoptera; family Limnephilidae; genus Limnephilus; species Limnephilus rhombicus. Next base: position 33,005,161 of record OV815284.1, on the reverse strand, counting down.
CGTGTGTTTGCATACGAACATAACCTGTGATGAATCCGAACGTTCAAAAAAACATGCTCGTAAATCAAATTCACAAAAGAGTTGGGAGTGTGAAAACATGAGATTGGAGAATATTCAAGCTTTACCACAAAGTCTTGCATCAGTTTGTTATTTCAAGTTGAATTAGCAAAGTTGGGTAGAACAAAATGGCTAGACACGTGTGAATCGGTACCCGAAAACACACGAACTTCATTTATTACGTAATTGTACAAATCTGTGATATTATTCGTTCTGCGTTGAAAACCAAAAAACATAGGGTATAAATTTTTTAAATACTGGGATATATTAGATTGCTTAAGTATATAAAAATTGAAACGGTACTCACCAGATTATTCCCAGGAAACCAGCTACGGAACTGCGGCTCGAGAACACGTGCAAAAAGAATTTTAAAAATGGTCTATACGTTGAAAAAAATGGCGTTAAACGTCGAAAGGCACTAGATGTGACCATTTTTAATCGTCGGAGGTCACCAATTGTGGGGATGGCTTATTTGAAGTCGTCGATATACTTACTCTAACTCCAGGGAAGGATATTGCGTGTATTTATAACAATAAAAGCCTTCTCCACGTTTTATAATTTATTACGTCTTAGTCAGACACATTTACAATTCTATACTTCGCGGGTAGAAATGGAAATGAGATTAATTAATGTTTGAGCGCGTGTTCAAGAGCCAAGTCCCGTAACTGGAATGTCGCTTCCTTTCCAGCGGCGGTTGGAGGAACTACATTGGTCACGTGATCAATGTTGCCACGACATGATTTAATTAAAGATTTTTAGGGATAATTAATTGGGTACTTAATCGCATTTCCATAGGGTAAAGAGGAACTGCAGGGAGGGCCCAGCAGGGGTCCACCCCCAACTGAAACTAATATCCATTTAGTAGTTGTTGCTAATATACTAAATAGGTTAGGTCCTCCTCACTTATCAACCGAGTTTCATTCCTATGTCTGGGTTGTTAAGCAAATTGCTCGATAAGCAAGGAGCTTAAGAGGAAGACATTCGTAAGATAATAAAATTAACTCTAGAAGTGAAACGTAAAATCATTGAGAAGCGAGAAAGCGGTGTGAGTGTGGCGAATCGAGCCTTGCACATACAATCGGTCTATATAAGAATGATTTGCACTATCCTCAAGAACAAGAACAAAATTAGGAAGACAGATGCTTCAACTTCAAAGAGTTTACGTAGTTGTGCGTATTCTTTTTTCTTCGTTGAAGTGAAAACTTCTTTAGAACTGTTGTCATTTGAAACTCGACGAAATGAAAAATAGCGACACTAAAAATAGTCAAACACATACATCTACAGGATTTAGCCTGCGAGAGAATAAGATAGTATGATCAGTCTCCTCTTTTGCGGTGTTTCGTAGCCTATCGGTCTCCTCTTTGTGCGGTGCTTCGTGGCCTCCACACTCTGTTTTTGTTTGTTGACTTATACTCTAAATATTATAATTTTTCTTTTCTTTCTTTCTATATTTTATACCATGACTGTCAATAACAATCATGTATGTCAATGACATTTAGCTGTTAATTCTAAATAAACATAAAAGTATTTTTCCCAATGTGTTTTCTTTAAAATGACAACAATAAAAAATAAATGGCAAAATACAAGGCCATTTTCCAAGGCCGAGTACCGGGTTGCTACCTCCTTAATTCTTATAATCATGATATAATGTCAATTCTTCATAATAATAGTACGCGTAAGATAATAATATTATACATATAATAAAGAATTTAAAAAAATTATAATATAGATCTGAATGTAATGGAATCTTTCAGTTCAATTTTCATCCACTACCGAAATATGTGAATTTTCGTATCTGTGATAAAAATGATTACAATACAAACAATAACAAAAATTAACCAATATTAAAGTTTACTTTGCTTTATTAGTACGTGATTAGCGTGTTTTTTGTCTTTTTTAGACCTTTTTTTTTTTACCTGCCCATGCCCTCACTGTGCCATCATAATGCCTCCTAATTGTCCCTGGGTCTTCTACTGCCCCTCTGAAAGTCTCAATACTCATAAGGGGGTGTTATCGCCCACGTTGAGAACCTATGATATGTATATATATATATTATAGGTAGGTACCCCTAAAAAATACACACATATGTATGTATGTATTTATATGGAACAAAAAAAGTCGTTAATGGTCTGTAGGATTATTCGAGATTGATGGGGTCAATCCAGTCAATAACTTTCTGCAGGGTTCTTCGATGCTGGAATCTGGACTATAGACGTATTCCATAATGAGGATGTTTCTAGCGTTGTGTAGCCTACCCTTTAATTCTGCTGAGGTTCTGCTGTTCTTATTAGGACTGCAACACCAGGAACTCGCCCGTCCGTTTGCATGTTGGAAACACTGCAGTATCTGGTAAGGCTGAACTTCGTGCAATAGGCGACAATGATGAGCTAGGTATGAAGAGTCCATTTCACATATTTTTTTCTGCTATCAAACAGAAAAAAACAAATTTTTTTTTTTTGATTTCAAACAATTCCCACACGATTTTGATATGATAAACCTCAACTGTGGTAGATGGTTGAAGATCAACTAAGATGGTGGAATAGAGCGTTGGAGGTCTCAAAGTGGACTCATTTTTCGCTTTGTGTCTTATCTAAACATGTATAACAAATGGTGACACTTGAATTTAAGCATGTACAACTTGTTTTTAACAATTTTCACATTTGTCTGGATATTTTATCTGTTATATCGAGATCTATTATATCAAGGCATTAATTACTTACTGTTCTGAACTTTGCATTAACCAGTGTAGATTTTAGAGCTACTACAATCAATGTGTTTATTAAATATTTCTCCAAGGTGGGTTCTAATTTAGCTAAAAAAATAATTAAACCTCCTTATACTGATAATGAGATTAACAACACACTTACTAATAATATCACCTTTAAATTAAATACAGTTACAGAAGATGACATTAAAAGCATTATAGATGAAATCACAATGAAAACAATAAAATTCTTACAAGATGAAATTACCGAACCGATACTCTTTCTAATAAACAAATCTATCACGGAAAGCAGATTTCCATCTCAATTCAAAATAGGGACTATTACACCAATCTTTAAATCAGGAAATCGTAAAGATATCAATAACTACAGACCAATCACAATTCTAAACACATTATCTAAAATCTTAGAAATAACAGTTAAAACTCAACTCGTCGACTACCTAGAATCAAATAAACTATTATCACCAAAACAATTTGGTTTCAGAAAAAATCTAGGAACATCAAACGCCATAGCCTTAGTAATTGAATATATTAAAAATTCTCTAGACTCACATAAAAAATGCATTGGCATATTTCTCGACCTTTCTAAAGCCTTCGACACAATAAATCACACACATCTTTTTGAAAAACTAGAGAACATAGGGATTACTGATAAAGAACTGATATTTTTTAAAAGTTACATGGGAAATAGAAAGCAAACTGTGAAACTTAACAATATAACCAGTGAGTGTATTGATGTCAAATTCGGGGTGCCCCAAGGAAGTATTCTGGGTCCGATTCTGTTCCTTATTTACATTAATGACCTATGCCACATAGAATGTGAAGGAGAAATCATCAGTTTTGCGGATGATACTGTTCTCCTAATAAATGGGAATAATTGGACAGAAACATTTAAGAAAGCAGAAGACACACTTAATAGGATTAAAAAATGGCTAGACTACCATTCACTTACACTTAATGCTAACAAAACCAAATTCATTACTTTCAAAATAAAAAATAAGAAAAACTCTGAAGAAAACCTGAACTTGAAAATTCATAGCCCGCATCACTTAAATGAGAATTGTAATTGTCCCTCATTAGAAAACGTTGACCATATAACGTATCTGGGTCTAAAAATTGACCGAAACTTAAAATGGACCGAACACATTACCTATTTAAATAATAAAATTAAAAACCTAAGTTATTTTTTCAAATCTATCAGGAATGTCCTTATTAAAAAAGACTTAATCAAGATTTACATGGCCCTCTGCCAATCACTGTTAGAATACGGTATTATCGGATGGGGCAGTGCAAATAAAAACATACTAAATCCACTTATTAAAACTCAAAAAGCTATAATGAAAATTATACTGAAAGTTCCTGTAAGAACTAGCACTGACGAAATCTTCAACAATCTTAACATAATGTCAATTAAACAACTATATTCTAAAACTATACTCATTTACATTCATAAGTACAAAACCCAAGAAATAACAACTGACACGTACATTAGAAACACTAGATCTCATGGTCAAAAACATATCCAACAAGTAACTGCTAACACAACATTTGGGCAAAAAAGCTTCTTATATTATGGCATTAAACTCTACAATAAAATACCACTCTCACTCAAAAACCTCAACATTATAACATTTAAATTTCAAATAAAAAGCTGGATACTAAATATAGGGAGATCAGAAATAGAAAATATACTGAAATCAAATACAGACTAAAACCGAATCTAATGAACTGAATTATAAAAAAACACTATCTTATTTACTTTATAATTATTAAAAAAAAAATACTACATGATATATGTTATGTCCAATTCATATTATTCTTATAATTGAATTATAAAATGTAAATGAAATCCTCAGCACGGGAGATCCCAGTGAGGATATCATTATCTCTATTTGTTATTAAGAAATGAAGACAATAAATCATTATTATTATTATTATTATTATTAATGAAACCAACACTAACTTCAGGATCAGATGGCATCTCAATGAGAATAATTAAATCAACTAGAGATGAAATAATTCAACCACTCCTTGTGAACAGATGTATCATGGAGGGTATCTTTCCCGCAACGCTTAAAATGGGTTCTGTTATACCAATCTTTAAAACTGGCAATAAAGCGGATATAAAAGTATAGACCGATAACAATATTGAATAATCTTTCAAAAATAGTAGAGAAAGTTATAAAGAAGCAGCTCACTCAATATCTTGAAACAAACCTCATACTATCTGAAAATCAATACGGATTTAGAAAAAATATAGGAACCTCCGATGCCATCGCCTCTATTGTAAAAAGTATAAAACATAGTCTCGATAACGGAAATAAGTGTATCGGAATATTTTAAGAGCTAAGTAAAGCCTTCGATACAATTGATCACAAATATCTTCTAGAAAAACTCAAAAAGATTGGAATCTCAGGCCGTGAACTAAACCTCATTAAAAGCTACATGTCAGAAAGGTTACAGTTGGTCAGGATTCAAAATGAATCAAGTCAACCAATACAAATCCAATATGGAGTCCCGCAAGGCAGTGTCTTAAGCCCGATTTTATTCCTGATATATATAAATGATTTATGTGAACTAAACTGTCACGGCTCAGTCATTAGTTTTGCAGATGACACAGTCCTTCTATTCCATGGAAAGCCATGGGAGACTGTATTTGAAAAAGCTGAAAAAGGGATGAATCTGGTAAAACAATGGCTTGATTCAAATTCATTAACACTAAATGATACAAAAACTAATTATATTAAATTCAAAATCCACAACAAACAGACGGATAACCTCAATACAAACCTAAACATAAAAATTCATAAAGACTGTATAAACGTGAACCGAGAAATTCCTTGCAACTGTCCAAAATTGAATGAAATACAAACAATAAAATACCTTGGAATAATTATTGATCAAAACTTAAATTGGAACTCCCAAGTGGAAAATGTGAGCAACAAATTAAGAAAACTAACCTATTTTTTCAAAACAATAAGAAACATTTTAGATAAAGAACAGCTAATTAAAATGTATTATGCCTTAGCCCAATCTCAACTTCAATATGGTCTTATCGGATGGGGAAGCTCATGCGATTCCACTATAAAACCAGTCCTCATAGCACAAAGGGCAATTTGGAAAATTATGCTTGATGGGTATCAGAACCCCTACAGACCATGTTTTTAAAGCGCTGAATTTAATGTCACTGAAACAATTATATACAAAAGATATTCTAATGTACGCATTAAAAAATCAGGATAACTTTACACAGACAAACTCAGGCCGATTCTCAAGATCTACATTATAACATACATTCTACCAACCTACAACTAAAACGACTTTTGGACAAAGAAATATGCAATACTTCTCTATAAAATTATTTAATTTACTCCCTCTTGCAATGAAAACCATAAAAAAAATATCCGCCTTCAAAAGAAGCATAAAAATATGGATTATGGACATGGGAAGGAAAAAAAATAGATTCAATTTTGCAACCTAACAAAGAATAATGCTTGTTTTGTACTTTCTTTTAGATTTAACTTCATAATTTTCGTCGGTAATATTCTAACATAGGTATTTACTTATAATTCAAATAAGAAAACTTGTACAATGTGTCCTTAGAACGGGGTACCCCAGTAAGGACACATTTTCTCTAAAAAACTGTAAAAAAAAGAAAAAGAAATTCTTACTTTTTGACATTATATGTGCGCAAGATGGGTCCCTCAAAAGACCCGTTTCAGCAACGATGACAAGGTGATAGATGAGGTTTAACGCTTTCTTACGGCGGTGAAGTCGTATAACATGGGTAAACAATAATTTGCCACAGCGCTTACAAAAATACTTCTACCGAAATGGCGACTATGTAGAAAAAAGATAAATGGTCAACCTTTAAAATATGTTAAAAATAACTGTTTCTTTAAAATTTTGAAAAGTAGAAGACCTTACTTACTCGTAGTGAGTGTTAATTTTTGGTAAAATCATTTATTGGTCACCCCAAGTGGTTCGCTACCTTTGGTGCCTTCACAGGGGTGCCTGTGTTCAGGGGTGAGGTTTGCCTAGGTCTTGGCAGCCAACGCATTTGCCTACCTACTGCGTTGCAGGCCAGATCGGAAGAGATTTTTTTTATTTTTATTTTATTTATTTATCTATAATAAAATATGTTTACAATGGTTTTATTTGTATGCCTGTCTCACTAGGGTATACCTGTGTCGAGACAGGCGTACAGGTATATAAATGAATATAGTAATTACAAGGATATTTCAGGTAAAATACATATTATGAATAGAATTAAAACAGGAGGGTGATTGGAAGGGTAATAAATCTTTTAAAGAGAGTTATTTTATAAATGTTGGAGATGGAGTAATGAAATCAATTCTGCCTAGTCTATTTATAGGTTAAATTTGACACGATTCCATTATTTTAATTTGTTTTATATGGGTTAGGTTGTATGTGAAAAGTTATTTATGTCTATGTTTGATTTATTTTACAGATATTCGTGATAGTGTGGCGTCCAATACTTATAATCCATTTTTTAATATCTTGTTTGAATTTTGTAAAGGAGTCACTTTGTCTGATCGTAGTTGGTAGTGTATTGTATAGTTTGCAAGCTATGTATTTAGAGTGTCTTTGCCCGAAGGTGGTTTTGAAAAAAGGAGTTTGGAGAAGTTCGTTGTTTTTGGCTCGGGTATTGTGTATTGTTTGTGTAGCTTTGTATGGTGTTTTGTTGTTTTTGTGTAAATTAAGTAATATGGATCTTGAGTAGAGCTGTTTTATGTCCATAACGTTGAAGGAATTGAAGATAGTATCAGTGCTGGTAGTAAGCGGCATTTTAAGAATTATTTTTATGATTAGTTTTTGAGCTTTCATGATGGGATCAAGGGCATTGGAATATGCATTACCCCAGGCCAGAATTCCGTATTCGATGTGAGATTGGCACAATGAGTAATATACTGTTTTTAAAAGTTTTAGGTGAAGGAAATTGCGTGTTTGTTTGAAAAAGTGTATAGATTTTCGGATTTTGTTTGTAGTATTATGTATATGTTGCTTCCAATTCAGGTGTGTATCGAAGGTTACTCCTAAATATTTGATAATGTTTACTTGCTCTAGGCATGGGCAGTCACAGTTCCGGTTTAGAGATGAATTTTTACATTTGTGTATTTTTAATGGCGGGGCTGGGTTTGACTTTGGGATATTGGTGAGACTAGACAGTAAGTATTTGGTTTTCTGTACATTTAGAGTTAATATGTTCGAGTCAAGCCAATATTTTACCTGTTGAATTCCTTCCTCCGCTTTGGAATATGCGGTAAGCCAATCTTTTGCTTGGAAGAGTAGGACAGTGTCATCGGCGAAACTGACAATAGTGGCATCGATATCTAGGTTGCATAACTCGTTAATATATATTAGGAAGAGCGTTGGACCTATAACACTGCCTTGAGGGACCCCGTAACTAATGGGCAAATTCTGGCTCTTTGTGGTATTGAGTTTAACGCATTGGGATCTGTCAGATAAGAAGCTGGAGAGGAGGCCTAATTCTTTGTTCCTAATACCTATATTAAACATTTTGCGTTTTAGTTTGCTGTGTGAGATTGTATCAAATGCTTTACATAGGTCGAGAAATACCGATAGACATTTCAAGCCCTTATCAAGGTGGCCAGAAATATGGTCAGTGACCGTGGCTATAGCATCATTGGTGCTTTTATGTTTTCTGAATCCAAATTGCCGCGGCGATATTAAGTTATTGGTTTCCAGATATTCCATGAGACTATTATTGACGATCTTTTCGAATACTTTTGAGAGGGAATTTAACAACGTAATAGGACGATAATTACTAATATCAAGTTTGGAGCCAGTTTTAAAAATAGGGATAATGAGACCTTGTTTTAGAATGGTGGGAAATAGCCCTTGGCGGATGCTAATATTAAGTAGATGCGTTAATGGTTGAAGTATACCAGGGGCAATTTTTTTAAGAACATTGTTAGATATTTCGTCAATGCCGGTTGATGAAGAGTTTTTGAGCGAGTTTATTACTATAGAAACTTCTTTCCAGCCGGACCCTCTTGACCCATCGCCTTGCGCCGCAGTGGGAGGGATGGATTCATACGTCTTTTACTCCTAGACACATTGAACCCCAGATTTCTACCCGTCCTTGATACATATTTCCTTTCCTGAACTTCCTGTTATGAAGTGGTGTTAACTCCTATTTAAAGTTATTATTTTTTTTAACACCTCTTCACAAGTACCATTGTGGTATTAATTTTCTAAAAGTTATTAAGAGCACGGGCGGGCAACACAGAGACGACCGGGAATCTATGGTTTCCGGCTCCGTTCTTTTTTTTTCACTCTGGAATCGTTTCATCGGCCGGGCGGCGTTGAAACGTTGGCACAGTCAATTATAATTTTCGTTGAATCCCTGACGGGTGAACGTATATAAAATGTTACAATAGTGTTTCCTCAATGATGGGTGAAGTTTTAAACGAATTTATATAAGGTTTAGTCGAGTGTGGTGCCTGATTAAATGTCCGCATAAGGTCCGCGCGCGCAATGTACGATATTGAATGATTTACTACCGTGAATCGTCGCGATCACGCGATGTTGTAAATCCGCGCATTCTGCCAAGGAAGCATAATACTCCAGGGATGCTACTCAGGCCTTATTTCCCATACGGTGTTTCGTATAAACGAAACACGCGCTCTGGACTGCACCAGCCAGCTCCCACATTGTCATAGATGGGACCTCAATGCACTGAGATTAGCCACCCTGTGTTGGAGACACTCGACCCGTCTCCAGGACACTCTTTCCGGACGGAGATCCTGATGGTTCCAGCTGGGTCTGACAGGATCGGATCATCACCGGCTTGATGGAGGCTCCCCGCTCACACCCGCTCACACACGCCCACACACGGTTATTTAGATTATAGTTAGTTTAGATAGAATTAAAACCATCCACTGATCCCTGGGGGTAAGTTTAATTTACCATAATTGTATTTTTGTTAATATGATCAATATATTCTACACTTTTACTTTTCCGAACATCATCTTTCATTTAACACCCAAAACATCATATCATGCAAACCATTGTGCCCATGCTCTGAGATTGTGTCATGCTCTCCTCCATCCAGAACATTACTCGGGAAGGACCGAGTATTGGCGCGCAGGATTCTGCAAAGTTCCGGATGGTAATGTTATTTAAAATCCCACACAAACTGTGTTTATACTTGGCAAATAGCCCTCATAAGAATCTACCTAGCATTCCTTTCCCTAAAAAGACATTCCACACAGCATCTGCAAAGTCGGCATAGGCCCTCAGGGATTTTTTTTCCTCAGAACCTACTATTTGGAGCTAAAGTTTAAAAAAAGTACTTGTATGAGTACATTGAGCATTGTTTGTCGGTTTTCCTTAAAATATATTATAGTATTTTTATCGGCCGACTAAACTAATTCTTGCTCTTTAAAAGTAACCAAGACAATTATGTTTTCTTCTATCATTTCTATAGATGGCGATCATGAAAAATGGTCTTTGATGGATGAAGCGGGACCAGCTATGAAGAAATGTACCTCGCGTTTACCGCAGCCAACCGCCGAGGTCAGATATGACCGTATCGGACATGAACCGACATACCTTGACAAAATTAAGAGGTGCCGACTGTGCATCGACTAGAAATCGTTTATTAAATGTAAAAAGTGTGATGTGGCACTTTGTCTCACGAGGAAAAGAAATTGTTTTGTTTTGTTTCATCAGTAATTTAATTTGTTTTATTTCAATATATTGTTATATTTATATTGTTATGCATCATTGTCAGCATGGCGAAGTCCTGCCGAGCGATTCTATATCTTTTGTGGGATCGTTATCGAGATAACGGACGTGATCTCCTGCCAGATTTGTGTGATTTATTTGCTTTTTCTATATACAATGTATATTAAATGAATAAATAATCATACATACTTGCAGGAATTCGTGTTTAAAACGATCTAAACTAAAATACGTGAATTATTATTTTTAATTGATAAACTAACATGATTTTTATGCATACCACAAAGGGTAACAATTATTATAAGCAATAGCTCAGTGGTAGAGCACCTGACCGGCAATCAGAAGGACACGGGTTCAAGTCCCATTGGTGGCATGTATCTTTTCTCAGAAGTTTTTTTCAATGTAAATGAGTGTTTCAGGCTGATAATTATTGCTTATTATAATTAAAATATGTGACAATAAATATGTAAAAATCACACAAATCTGATAGAAGATCACGTCCATTATCTCGATAACGATCCCATAAACGATAAAGAATCGCTTGGCTGTTTTAACTTGGCCGTTTCTCTGAATTTATTTGTACATTCCGTTACCGTTTCAAGATGGTGGCCGTTTCAATGGTTCAGTAAGGAATTTTTTCAAATGTTAAACCGTCATGTTTATTTGGGCTTTCTTATTCGCATTTTTACAATATATTATGGTATTTACCTGTGAGAAGAAAGTTTGAAAAAAAGAATTGTCATTGAGATAGTGATGTTTCTTTGGAAAAATTGTATAATTAATTATTTAAGTGCCTACCCACTTTAAAATCTTACGATTTCAGAGGAAATTTTGGTTTTGATTTGTTAGATAAAAGAAAATACTTTTTCTACTTACTCGAGGTCTATACTCATTGTTATCTAACTTCATTCTTATGGTACAGTCACACTAAGCCATAAGCTTGAAGCGTTTTTTGGGCGTGGCCTATATACCCTTATTGACAATGTTCCCATGTTACCTTGACTCCTCCCACCGTTCTCCCTCTCCATCAAAATCACCCCTCCCACTAACCCCCACCTAATAAAATATAACCATTTCTGTACTTGTATAAAAACAATTAAGTTAGTTTTAAGTTTGTTATGTAACAATTAAGTTAGTTTTAAGTTTGTTATGTAACAATTAAGTTAGTTTTAAGTTTGTTATGTAACAATTAAGTTAGTTTTAAGTTTGCTAGTTAGGTAACAGAAAAATTAAATTTCAAATAAGAAATGCTGGAAAGTAAAAGTATTTTTAAAATAAACAAAAAAACGACTTAAAAAATGCACTAAAAAGTAAAAAAAATAATTTCGCATTCTTCTACAACTTAATAATCAACTTACTTTTTCTACTCATCAATATGTAGGTACGATTGTTATTTTTGGAGTCGGTGTCAGCCAAGGTAGGTTTGTAACTACATACATAGTTATAGGTGAGATGTGCTTGTGTAGCACGCGCGACTTGACGAGGTGAGAGGCGAGAGCGCGCCGCGGCGGGAGGGGAGCTGTCAAGTGAAAACGCCGGGCCGGGTACCTTGGCTGACACCGACTCCAAAAATAACAATCGTACCTACATATTGATGAGTAGAAAAAGTAAGTTGATTATTAAGTTGTAGAAGAATACGAAATTATTTTTTTTCTTTTTAGTGCATTTTTTTAAGTCGTTTTTTTGTGTTGTTGACATTTTTGTTTATTTTTTGATTTTTAGTGAATCTGAAGTACACTAACTAATTCGATTAAGGTTCGGCCGAGTATCGTTAATTTGCTCTTAAGAATTGGAGAGTTCCGTTACTTTGTCATGGATCCCATAAGCAGAACCTAACCAAACTCTCATCAAACTACCCTTGAAGTACATCCTTTCCAAAAAAAAAGTTATCATCGAGATCGGTTGGCGTGATATTGAGTTATTCGTCCATTTGTCGCGCACATACTTGATGCAAATTTAAGACTTATATGATTTTCTCATGGATGCCATTGTCAGAACTGGACCAAATTAAAATGAGACCACACCAGAAGCATCAGCTTTCAAATAAACAAAAGAATTATCAATATCGGTTCACCCAGTCGAAAGTTCTGAGGTAACAAACATTAAAAAAAAAATAGTCGAATTGAGAACCTCCTCCTTTTCGAAGTCGTTTAAAAAAGTCTAATTTTCCTAGTTTCTATTGAGAACAACCACAAAATCTTGTTTCAGAATGAAGCCCAGTCAGCAGAGTACCTACCTAATTACAATCAAACATAATGCTGCATTTAATTCAAATTCGTGCGAATATTTACCCATCCATTATTTTACTCGGCCGACTTCTGCGCTCCGGTTACCGAGAACATCGGACTGTGAATATATTTAAATGAATGCGCGATAATCTCGACTCCTTTTTTGGTGATTGTACTCCCAATTTTGCCCACATTATCAAATTGTTACCTTTAATGTGATTGATTTTAAGGTACAAACTTGGCGTGTGCATTGAAGTGGACATATATACCTACTGGTTATCTTCCAACCGATATCAGTATAGTCCTCTCAACTTTCTTTCGGCTCTCGGCTCATGAGATCACTGGTAAAAAGCATGAAATTCACCCAGGGAATGGGTACGTTATTTGTCAAATTATAAGAAAACGCAGGAATTTTCAGAGAACAAGGCATGTTTATTCAGAACAACAAACATATGAGAATTATTAAAAAATTATCAGGAAAAGTTTTCCATATAAGAATAGTTCAATCAGGAGAAGGTTTCACATATTCTAGAATGTCTGCCGTTTCTTCTTAATCTTGATTGTATTGGCTCATAATTAATTCTAAGAATTCTTACGTAGTAACGGAGAAATTCTGAGCGGAGAACGGCGCAAAGTCAGCAGCCGTTTTATATGAGGATCCTGAAGTGTTGAATGATGACTGATGACTAATAAAGTGTGGGATAGATTCCCACTTCTGTTCCTTTCGCTGGGCTAAGGCAGGAGGTCTCAGCAACGGCGTGACCATCATTTTTAGAGCCTGTGAAAACAGCTTTCAAAATATTACCCCAAGCCCCTTTCTTCCCTTAAGAATGGTGATTTTACAACAAATGCTACTTTTTGCAAACCATAATTTTTAGGAATAATCCAAAATTTTAACAGCGGGTTCGGCGCTATAGAGCCTGAGAAAATGGATTTAAAAATTAGACCCCAAACCTTGCATTTCGCCCCTTAAGGATGATGATGCACACATGTTACTTTTTGTAGATTTTGTCAATGAATCCTCTTCAGACATCAATTTTTAGTATGAATCCAAAATTTCAGTAGGTTCGGCGCTTTAGAGCCTGAGAAATCGGCTTTCGAAGTTTGAACCCAAGCCTTGCATTTCGCCCCGAAAGAATTGCGATTTTGTCAATGATTCCTCTTCAGATCATAAATTTTATTAAGAATCCGTAGTTTTAGTCGGTTCTGCGCCACAAAGCCTGAGAAAACGGCTTTCATAGTTCGACCCCAAGCTTTGCATTTCTCCCCGCAAGAAGATGATTCTTTCACAATTGCTCCTATTTGCAAATTTGCCAATGATTCTTTTCTTCAGACAATAATTTTTAGTAATACCTCTACAGTCCGTAATAATATATTGCGAACATTAAAAATATTTTTGAATAAATTCGTTTTTCTTTTAATGTTTTTAAACTGGCTACTTTACTTATACAATACTTACAACTTAACATAATAAACTTGGCACCTGTGCAATAATTCTACTACAGAAATTCTGGCTACCAGCGCAAAATACACAGTATAACACAATTGTTGGTTAAATGTTATTTATTTAAGGTAAGTTCCCAGATCAAATATAGTAAAAATAGTCACAGTGTATCAAATCACAATAATAATTAACTGAGCAAGGGATGAGAGGGAACCTTGCCGATTAGTCTTTGGGAGCAACAAAACTGACTTGTGCCGTTATGGTAACGGGCGGCGGCGACTGTGGTTCTGCTTAGAGGGTCGTACCATAGGATGAAGCTCAGCTAAGGCAGCAGTCGGGGTCTGGTTGGTGCTTTGCTTATGGTAGTATAATACTCCTTAGAGGGTCGTGCCAAAGGACGAGGCGCAACTAAGAGAGTGTACTAGCCAAGGGCGAGCTGCAGACGAACTGTCTGATTTTTTTTTTTTCATTTTCTAGATTCTTATGTATCTTGAGGAGATGAATCATTTAAATTTACTGAATTTAAAGTTAATGTTCTTTATACAAATAGAACGGTGTCATATGCGCCTTGCAATTTTTACCTCATGTGGGTATTTAAAAATAGTACCTGGCTATTATAGACTTAGAGGTCATGTGTTTTGTCGGTAGGGAAAAATTGTTATGCAAAAAACCCTACTAAAATTGCATGTTTCGCTTAGCTCTACAAAGCAATTGAATTTGGCCCGGGAAAAATATATACATACGTGTGTGTTTGTGTTATGTTGGGAGTGGGAAGGAGTCGGTCATGTCCTTTTGTTTGGAGCTCCTCCGCATTTGCCTTTGGGAATAAGGAAACCATGAAAAACCTTATCCGGGAGGAGTCGGCCGGCAGTCAACATGAAACTGTGCGGCCTTCAGTGATTTCAGTATATGAAATCCTGCATTTTGTGGTGATGGGTGTGGGTGTCTGTTTTTATGTGATATATACTTTATGGGAATTTTTAGGATAAACTTACATACATATAGATAAAATAAATATTATTATATAATATATAAATAGATATATAGACATAAGTTGTGGGGAGGGGTCTGGTGATTGGGAATACCTACCGATCGCTCAGTCATCCGCGTCTGATTCAGGGTTGTGCCAAATGTGATTAAGGTCCATCAGAATGTGTTTGGGTAGTCTGTGTTTGTACCTGAAAGGGAGATCGCTAGGTGCATTGTATTGACCGATTTCTTTGATGAGTTTATTTTTACTATGTTGAAGTGACTTGTAAAATCGGTCGGTCAGTCTGTGTGTGTATTCAAATAAGGTCGGTATTTCTTCTCTTGCATGTAGTTTTTTCAAGTTATGTTCAGAGTCTTGTGTTGAACGTGATTTTAATGCAGAGATTTTGTAAAGTCTGTAGTTTTGTGTGGTCAGAGTGGGAGATGCTGCCCCATACGGGGATAGCATGAGTCAGTACCGGTCGAATGAGCAAGTAGTAGATCAGGAGTTTGGTTCTGGGAAGTAGCGGACTTCTTCTGTTGAAGATTGGCTTCATCGCGCCGACTGCCTTTCTGGCTTTCACGTGCATCTTGGCTACGTGAGATTTCCAGTTGAGACGTGAGTCCATTGTGAGGCCCACGTAGACGACCTCATCTTTCCATTCTAGGACGTGTCCTCCCATTTCGATGTTGACGTCTGGTGTTCTTATTTTATTTTTCCTCGAGTACATAATGACTTCGGTCTTCGCCTCGTTCAGTTTGAGATGCCATTTTCTGTAGAACTCTACGAGTGTGTCGAGCGCCCTCTGTAGGTATATGGCTGCCATGTCGGCTTGCGTCGAGGAAACGTAAAGTTTGACGTCGTCTGCATAGATGGAAAGGTTGCATCTTTGAGGCCCGCAGCTCTTTATATAGGCCATTCCTTGTAGCGGGGCGTGGTTTATGTGGCGACTCGAGAGTGGGAAATGCGCAGAGGGCATCTGCGCAGCCTGGTTCGCCTAGGTTTGGGTGAGCAGGATAGCGCTGTACGGGGAAAAGAGATGGTGTAGTGGTAAGCGTAAAACGGTGCGCTACAACAGTGTATTTGTTTGGTCACCTGTACAGCACATATGTTTGTAAATCTGTAGACGCAGTCTTCGTGACAGAGCTCCTTAGCTCTTCAAGAAGTCGCAGGTTCGAAACCCGGCACGGACAAATACATTTTTATTTGATTTGTATTTGTTATTTCTCCTATAGAATAATTATTCATAAATTCTCTTATTTATTGTTATCAGGTTTAATTTGTAGAACTCCATTTTTTATTTTTATTTCTTTTATATATTCAATATTATTATTATTTAATTTATAAAAACAGTTTATTTATAAACAAGTTCTGCTATGTAATTATTATTAGGCGTACAGCTGTTTCGTCTTCTGAAGGCATTATTATCAAACTGTCCTGTTATTATAAATAAACAGTTTTTATAAATTAAATAGTATTATTAATTATAAAAAAGAAATTTCATCATCACAGACCAGAGACTACCACATCTTTAGCCGTGTTTAGTGCCCAGCTCTGAAAAGCCAAGTACTTTCCAAACTTCCTCTTACCTTTCTCCTTTACTGTTTGCTTTGTGCTTTAAATTAAATAAGAATTACATAAGGGAACGTACCCATACTACGTGACACGTTTAGGGGGGGGGGGGGTCTTCAAAATGTCACGCTCCATACAAATGAGCGGCGGGTTGCTTAAGTTTTTGGTCACCGGGGGGGGGGGGGGGGGGGGGGGGTTAAAAATTGCAAAAAATTGGTCACGTAGTATGGGTACGTTCCCTAACTTCTGAAACATTATTTTAGAATTTACTACATGCCTCACACGCATTCTATATTTCTACCGAAATATTACACATTTCCCTTGAACCCTTAACTTAAGTTTTGAAGCTCTTAAAAAGAAGAAGCAATTTTTTAAGATAATCTGTACTTATTCATTAAATGAGCTGGATAAGTAATTATAATATGAAACTTCCTCGATGGAAAAAAATCGCAAGTATGCTCTGAAAATTATATAAAACACGTGCGGCTCTGTGATTTAACAGGTTATAGGTATGGAAAAAATCACGGTGTTTCTTTAAATGCTACTTAAAGCTCGTGACACATTAAGTCTTGTAACGACACACTACGCTATAAAAAATTTCTTCCTATGCCAGGAGAGGGGGGTCAGTTCAATTAGGAAGCTGCCGCGAAATATCATTTTTTTGTACTGAATCTGTCAACTTGACAGCTGACATCCGCAAGTTTACGCAACTCCGTAATTAAAATGACCCCTTCTCCTGTTTACGGCGGAGAAGGGGTCGCATAACTTTTCAAATATAGCGTAATTAGTGGTTAAGGTGTATAATGCTTATAACGCATCATCTGTTTAGGTGTGGCGGGTCTGTATGGGATTGTGTGGCGAGCGATATTGTATTATAAATGATCTTTTATATTTTATAGCTTAATGCGTCACGCATTAAGCTATAAAATATATCGGGAGATTTTTGTCCTGTTTTAAATAAGTAACGCTTAATAAATATTTTCGTCTACGCCTATTAATTATAATTAGCAGTTAAAAACCTGCGGAGCTAGGCCCTGTGGGCGGCTTTTAGTTCGGCTTCGCCCGGTTTGAGTATTTGTGACCATTTTATAAATCCGATAGGAACTGGTTCCTAAAATAGCCAGTTCCTCGGATCCACTGTGATCCAGTGTTAGCTAGAAGCTAGACACCGTCGGTGACTCACCGAGACAAAGCAACAGTGACAAAATACGCGCAATGACGTTATATGTAATTTATAACAACTCGTCAAGTTGTCAAGTATTGCCGTTATCTTTCCAAATTCGGAAGGATTAGCACTTATACCTAGGGGGGAAACATCCACACGCGAGCTGTTGACGGAAGTAGTGACATCTTGTGTCGAATTCTTGAATTTGAAACCGAACTATAACAGTAGCTTTTTGTGAAATTCCACGTACACAGATACAAGCACAGTACAAGCGCGGCCATTGAGCGTGCCGTCCGACATGCACTAGTGGTTGGGTTCTGAAATTCAACCACACGCAGACGCTAACGTAATAATATACTCCGATAGTTTTTTTTTTTTAATATTAGCGCGCTCCCTCTAATATCTAACATCCATGTATACATAATATCTCAATTTCAAACAATCTTCAGTAATCTTCTTATTTTTTTAATACTTTCTGTGAAAGCTTTCTGTTGATGTTCCAAAGGTTCAATCGGTTGCCTGAAATAAGTTGAAAAACTTCTTCCCAGTATTTACGTTTCTAAATTTTAAATCTCATTCAAACTTAATCAATATTGATTCGAAAACAACATAAGTTTTAGTAATTATAAACTAGACGTAAAGTAAGCTCCTTTTAATCCATTCAATTTGTACGAATTGATATTTTAACCAGATTTTCTGAATCTTATTAAACTTTTATTTAATTAAGATGAAATTAATTTTGGAGGGATACTTTTAAAATGAGTTACACGTTTTTTTAACACTAATTTAATACATTTTGAAATTGGGTAAACATTTGAAATACAATATTATACATATTACTAATATGAGATTCTACTACATGATTTTTCAATACATTTTTAAACTAATGAACAATTATTTAGTTTTTCAATGGTTTACTACGTTGAAGCGAATTTTCTAATAGAGGATGGGATAATATAATGTTATTATGTTTTTATTTAAATCGAAACCAATTAAAAGAAGCGAGGTGAATTGTTTGTTCAGAAGTTGGTCTTTCCAAAGATGAAGTTTCCCGGAGTGGAGGGGTCTTCGGAAGAGAAGAACTGCTTCCACAGTTCCTGGAATTCCTCCCTGGAAACTGTCTCCTTGCCCTGAAACCAAATACAATTGCCATGAAATTTGGAAACATTAAATTTTTCCACCAATTCTCACTACCAAAAAAGAGAATTTTGATTCTGTTGCGTTCGTCGTACATAGATGGCGTTAGTGCACATCTCGTGGTCGTTTTTTTTTTTATGTGACACTTCACAAAAGGGCTCCTGTCTGTGTTGAGACAGGGGAACCATGTCGCCGCCCGTTTGGGCAGTGTTATGAGGCGGGTTAAGATACGAGTCGTAGAAAGGGATTTATTAATGCGGGTCTTGAAGTGGAAAGGAATATATTATAGAGGATAAACAGATGCCCAGCTCATTCCACATAGCCAACTCAAACAAAAACGAGTCGAAGAAACGACCGGGCTCATGAAGCCAACAACTACGAATGTGTGTTCCCAGTGTTGCCAACTCTCAAAAATATTTATCCCTAAACTAAACTCAAAAACCCCTAGAAACCGACAAATTACTTGAAAATACCCCTAAAAAAATTTTTTTTTTAAATAATGAATAATAATTAATAAATGATATGCTGTAACGTTTTTTAATAATCTTTATTTATAAATTATTTAAAACATCAAATATTGCATCATTTTCTTGATAAGAATCATATTTTTTAAAAACATACATGTTAACATTTAATAAGCTTAACATTTCAGGAGATGAATTAAATGTAGCGCAAGATCCACCATTTTGATTTAATGTGAAACAAACCATCATTAAGCTTTGAAGCATTTCAATGGAGAGTCTATTTCGCAGCTTATTTTAGTAGTCAACAAATAAAATTGTGAAGTGTGTGAGTGCACGATATAATAATTTTTTTTTAAATATATGGAATCACAAAACCCCCAAAAATACCCCTAAACATATTAAACTCCTAAAAAAATCCCATCCCACTTATTTTCCCCCAAAATCTGGGGGGAAAACCCCTAAGTTGGCAACCCTGGGTATACATTAGTCTGAGTTTATTTGCAATTAAGTAGTTACATTATGATTTGCACTTTCTTAAACTCTACCCAGATGAGAGCCGTCTCGGTCCTCCTGTTACTTCTGAAGGAACTGCTTTGTTCTGCGATCGAATTATTATTATTATATATATATTTTTAATTTATTTATTTGTCTTAAAAATGGTACATATTATAATATTACTTATCTTCCATTAAAACTTGTGTATGGAAGATTATAAAGAAAAAAGTTTTAAGGAGCCTATTAAAATTATAAAAACAAGGGTAAAAAAACCAATACGAACTGACAAAGTGTGTTTACAATAGAGAACTTCAGATCAATTTTTTTATTTTTTTTAATGAATAAAGACCTTCAAACTTAAATAACTGCATTTTTATTTTTATTTTTATAGTTAGTTTTAATAGTTAAAATAATTGTCAAAGTTTTAATTTTTCAAGACTCCCAGAAACGCACACTATCTATGGTGAATTGTGTGACGTCTTCACCCACCGATAGTTTTATACTTTTTAAGTTGTCATTTTGAATCAGTGATGTTATGTCGAGGGAAATTTCCCTAGATCTAGGGGAGAAAAATATTTTTTAGGGATAAGGGAAATCAGGACAAAATCTAGGGAAATTTCGAACTCTGGCAAAATTTTTATTACATATGACAATATAACTGGTATTATTTATATTTATTTTTGGAATTCCTAAGAATCTTAATTATTGTTCATGTACTTACATGCAATGTTATTTTTAACACTGACAACTCAAAATGATATTAGGGAACGTACCCATACTACGTGACACGTTCGGGGGAGGGGGGGTCTTCAAAATACCACGCTTGGTACAAATGAGTGGCGGGTTGCTTAGATTTTTGGTCACGGTGGGGGGGGGGGGGGGGGAGTTAAAAAGTGCAAAAAGTTTGTCACGTAGTATGGGTACGTTCCCTATGTATCTAAAAAGATAAATGGGACCTCTGAAAAAAAAATTATTTATGTTTAAGTTCCGTTTTTTCGGTGATTGCGGTTGATTTTTATTTTGCAAAGTGTTTTTTTTAAATTCAGTGGTGAGTGTATTCGTACTTTTAATTATTACTTCACGTAGCAAAAAGTGTTTTATTTGGAAAAGCACAGTATTATTAGTATATTTACCAAGTTCAAATATCTTTCCAATTAATTAATTAACATGTAACAGGATTAGTGTTACACAATCAGGTGGCTACGTAGGTAATTGCGTTAATGTGAAATTCTAGGGAAATTTCACTTCGAAATCTAGGGAAATAATTTTTTTGGGCAGAACATCCCTGTTTGAATGAAGAATCCAGAAAAATCAATGGCGGAATGCTTTGGGATGACTTTTAGGTATGGGGTCTGTTTTTTATTCAAGATTAACTGCTTTTAATATAGAAAAAAAACATTGGTAAAAGGTCCACATTTCACCGGTACTGTTATTGTATTCTAACAAAGTGCAATATAAAAACAATAAATCATCTTTTTCATTGCAAATACAAGTTAGTGACATCGTAAGCCTCTAATTTTGTTTTATGTATAACACATACAGAAACACTGGTATTTATAATATACTGATCATGACGATTGTGTAATAACTTGTATAAAAAGCCCTTTTAGTAAAAAACTATTCGAAAATACGACCGATGTATCGTAAACCAAATGTCAAATATGACATATGACCTATTTATGACTACGCTTAACCTCAAATATAGCCCTTTTAGGTCATAATTTTAATTGTTGAGAGCCTAAATATTGTTTCCAATAAACACAATAACTATTATTTATCTAAATCTCTTTAACAGTATGAAAATAACCAAAAAACACGAAATGTTGAATGGCGTGCGTGTCTTTCGTGGCGTAAGGCGTAAGATTTCAAATGTCAATACATCTTGATACACTTCGGTGAATTGGTTAGCAGGTTAACAGTGACGTCACCGTTAACCATTTCAGTAATGCCAACTTGACACTGTGTTTCGAGGAGAGGTTTAAAAATGCACTTTTTAATAATTTTTTAAAAACTCTGCGTTTAATATTATGAAATAAAACTTATATATTCAGAATCAGCCAATTTAAAGCCATAATATTTTTCTCTGGAGTTCCTTATTGAGCCCTGAAGTAGCACTCTATATGTAGGTATAAACACGATAACTACCTTATCATATAACCAGTGTTTTGCAGAAATGACAGCAGGGTTTAGTAAAGCTCCAAACCTAATAACGTTTTAACCCTATAGAAGGCAATAGTGGTTACCTTGCATATTAATTTTTTAACAACCCTGGTTAGGAAAAAAAGATTTTTCTAGTATAATTTTTCTTGAACCACTGATTTATAATTTTAAAGCGTCAGCAGACATCTACTCAACAAATTGATAGTAAACGTTAGAAAGCTCTTAACACAAACTTTTTTCCGTTATGTTGGCATCCCCCCCCCCGAGCTCTCTTTTGTTTCGTTGCAATTTGCCATCCTGATTTTGAATGGGGGAGTTGCTGCCCGGTCAATTTTCCCAGTTTTTTTTCCCTGTCGAATGCTGTAGTTGGTTATAAAAAAATTGGGGTTTTTCATTTCCCACTGTAAAAGAATAGCAGGTGGGCACGTACTGAATTTTTAAAAATGGCTGTTTTCGCACATCACAAAAGATTTTATTTTTGTCTACGGAAAAAAAAAAACTGGCAAAAGAATGTGACACCAATTTTACGCAGAAGAACAATGTCCTCGATTATCTTCGTGATTTGTTTTACAAAAATAAAAATTTATAGGGAACAAAAAACAGTATTAATTATAAAGGTTTTAAAATGTTCAATGAACCTCTATGAAGTGTTAAGGAAGATAAAAGTCTTGGAATATTAAGAAATATTAAATAAATATTATATAAATATTAATATTAAGAATATTATTATAGTAGTTTTAGAATAGATATACCCACACGAGATATAAAATTTTTTAAGCTAAATAAAAAAAATACACGAAAAAAACACCATAAATCTGTTTTTCTTTTCTTTATGGCAATTCAAAAATATGTATAATAATATTGTATGTGATATTTACCACATTTATTTTAAACATTTTAAAGGGTAGAAACTATTTAGTAATGTACCTACTTTCATTACAAACTAGTTATTATATTTTTGTTATACAAAAGAAATCCGATCGAAAGGTTAAATTTAAACTAACTTAATGGTTTTTCGGGAAACTTAAGGTTTTTTTGGTAAAGATTTGAAGAAGTGTTTAAAAAAAACTATCGAAAAATGTCAAACCTTCCGTCAATTTTCTTTAATGCCGCTTTTTGTAAATAGTCGTAGGTGCTTCAAAAACCAATTGGGTTAATTCAGCAAATGGAATGCCTTTTCACGACCAAACAACTGAACGGCTTAGGGTATTGTGTTTTGAAGTTATGGTTAGTTGAAATAACAGACCTGATTGCATACGGCGTAACATTCCGATAATAGCGGTAATGACGTGAATAGCTAAGTCTTTATATTACACCCATTGAGCATGGTGGGAGGAAAGGATTTTGTTCAGCAATTATTAATCGCTAAAAATGTTTTACAATTCTGCCAGGTATTTGTAATCATGTTTTGTGTAATATTGTGACAGTAATTAAACTACTATAAATAGCCTGAGCCCAAATACGAATATGTTGTTTGAACTCCTTTGTTAACAATTTACTTATCGAATCCTCATACCTACTTGTGTTGTGCCTACTTATGTCTGTAATGCTCTGTTTATTATTTTATGTACTATAAATTTGTTATGATGCTACATACTTGTTATATAGCCCAGTCAGTGGGGAGTTTTACCTTGCAAAAGGTCGTGTAGTAGCGATTTTGATATATGTTGTTAAGATTGGGACTCTAAAGAAAGAAAAAAAAGTTTTCGACCTTGGGGGGGTCGAGCTCGAGCCGCCATCTTGGATTGAAGGTCCCAAAATTTGGTTTTTTCAAAATATTTGTGCAATGGTTGCTCTTACGACCAAATTGTGAAAGACAGTCTTAAAGAAGATAAAATTTCAAATATTTTAGGTAACGAACAAAGTCTAATAGGTAACGAGTTACAGTGGCGGAAATGTTAATATTTTTCTAAAAAATGGTGAAATTCACAATTTTTATCATTTTTTCGGGGTACTCATTACATAATTATACTTTTGTAAACTCATTTCCACACCACCATAAGGTAGAGAAAATGGCGCATTTTTATTGTGGTACCCCCAGTAGGTCTACTTTCTCTTCAATGGCATACAACCCATTTCGAGCCTTGACCTCCTTCAACATAAACCTCCACCGCCCTCCGTCCTCGGCCGTCGTCTTCCTAACTGCGACATGGAGTAGTCCTTGCATCCTTCCTGACATCATCCTCCCGTCTCAGCCTAGGTTTGCCCGCTTTTCGTTTACCTCCTGGGTGTTCTGTTAGAACCTTCTTCGGTACTCGTGTGCTTGAAATTCGATGCACATGTCCGGCCCATCTTAGTCTTTGGAGCCTTAGATGGATAGAGAGTCTGGGAGCTTGGTAAATAACATTGAGCTTTATTGTGGCGGATTCTCCATGCCTCTACTTCATGTTAATGTAAGTACTTGCATACTGCTTTCTCACCCCGTATGCATGGACATTAGAGGGTCTAAAGTCGTTCAAATAAATGTAGCTTCGTTCAATAAAATAGATTCTTGACGTGTGCGGTGAAGGAGGAAACCATATGTTTCCTTATAACGCCGTTGGGAAAGTGGTGGGTTCCCCTTTAATGCCTCTCCCTCTCGCACCGCTCCTAAGTTTCTTCGAAGTACCTTTCTTTCGAAGGTGTCCAGCTGTTCCCACCACACATCCATAGGCCAAGACCGTTCTAATAATTGTTTTATGTAGGGTTTTCCTATGGACGTTTCGGGATTTGAAACTGGCAATAACGCGAAGTAAGTGTTGTTAGTGCCTGTGATGCGCTTTCTTACTTTAACTGGATTTTCTTTGTCATGCGTTATGATGGAGCCCAGGTATGTAAACTCTTCGACCACTTTGAAATTATAAGTGTCTTTAAATTTCAATTTATCTTTTATTCTATTGTGTGGGGTTCTGGTTTGCATCATGATTTTAGTTTTATTCTCATTGATTTGCAAACCCACATCTCTTGCCGAGTCTCCAAAAACCTCTCTTACAGCCTGTAGGGATCTTTCGACAATGTTAAAATCAGTATGTCTATTCCACAGATATTCCAGTGATGATATGGCGAGCCGCACAGAGTTCGACTAATATTCGTAATTATGTTACATATTCGCTATTGCGTAATAATATTTTTTTGTTGATGCCGGTTGGTTGATATTGACATCTTAATAATAGTCTCTGTCATCAATGTCATGATCTAACTCATTGCCTGTGGTACTGAGATGCTGGGCTTCCATTGACAAAATCTCTTCATATTCAATTGCAAGAAATAAATTTGAATAAAGTCTCGGGTGCTGGTTTCTTTGTCATTCTTACTGGAACAAGCCCATTGGTGCCACGTTTCCAGCCCCAGTTTTCTGGATTTTTTTGGATTCCTTACCATTTTTGAACTCCCGTACAAAACAACAAGAAAGCGTTTTCCTTCATTTGCTACGAGTATGTCTTCTGGTTTTGCATCATGTTGTGTTCATTCGTATACTCAATGAAGACGCACTGGCAGACCAGCTTTTTTAAGGCTTACTAAATGTTCATTATCACTACAATGTAGGTTCATCCATGCACTCGATGACGTCGGGTTTGTCGTAGTGGGATCCTAAGCCTGTAGCAATATAGGCGCTGAGGTGGAAACGCTGCAGTCAGGACTGTAGGCACGCAGTATGTTGCCGTCTCTTTCTCTCCTCTATGTAACGCGAAAAATTAGTGTAATTTGAAATAGATTTTGCCATATGTGTTGTGGAAATATGTTAAAATGATATTGTGTAATATGTTCTTACAAAATTTATCATGAAAACTTGAGCTTTACGATTTTTTGTCAAAATTTTATTCTTTCTACCGCTGTAAGTCATTATATATTAGATTTATAGAAACAATTTTCAAATAAATAATGTACGTACTTTAGTTTTCTTCAAATTTGCCATAGACAGTTTTGTTGTAAAATCAAAAGTTGAGGAATTATTTACAAAAAAACTAAATTTTGGGACCTTCAATCCAAGATGGCAGCTCGAGCTCGACCCTCCCAAGGTCGAAAACTTTTTTTTTCTTTAGAGCCCCAATATAAACAACATATATCAAAATCGCTACTACACGACCTTTTGCAAGCTGAAGGCCTATTTTATCCCCCACTGACTGGGCTAATAATGCTCCTGTTCAATTTACCTTACATGTAAAAGCCATCAAGGCGTAAACAAATAAACAAATAAAATAAACAAGTAATGAAGCTTTTGTTAACCCTTTCCAACCCACCCCATAAATAAGTAATATTCAATAAATAATAATAACATTAGCCACCTCTTGGCTATCGCCCGATCAGTGGGTGAGTTGGCAACTCGACCTATTTATTCGTAAACATCCAGGGACCCAGTTATTCGTAAATATATACCGGGAATATTTAAGCCTTTGACATTTTGCAATGTACTTCTCTAAGAACTGTCAGAATACAGATTCAGCGGAAAGGATTTCATTCGATTATATATTCGCTGTTTTGAACTATTTCAAAATAAAATTACTGTTCTTAAAAGCAGATGAAAGACTCTTTCAGATTTTAGTATTACAAATCGATATATGCAATCAAAAACATTAAAATTTTGAACGTAAACAAATAATTCATTAGAGTCGCTTACTGTAGTGAACGTATGTCTTGCAGTATGAAAGAGACATGCGTGTATGAGTGAGACAGCATGCGGAACGTATAAAAGGCGTGAATGTTGTCCATTCGTCCTCTCTTGTTATCAGCTTCCTAAGAAGAACCTTGTACAGTATTCTCGGATTAAATACACATAGTCTACCCACGTCTATTATTGACATACACCCCATACTGAGATCATCATATCTGAGGAATCTGGATCCATCACTAAGGAGTCCAGAGGTAATGGGATAACCGGCCACGGTTATTACACTTACTGATGGTTTTTGTCGTGTAAATTGTAAATACTACTTTACTAGAAACTAAAAAAAATATTTATTTAGACAAAGGTGTTATAAAAGTTACTGTCACTTCACTATTTAATATAAAAGTTTTTATTTTTTATTTTTCAAATGCTAAATGTTGTTTCACAGATCATATGTTTCGGTTGCGTTCATAGTAAATTTTTTAATGTAAACTGAAAGTTTTCTGTCTTTCAAACGTTTAAATCATTTTTCTTACTGTAATACAAAATGAGATAGCAAAACTACTCGTAACCAGTGGCGTAGCGAGGGGGGGGGGGGGCGGTCCGCCCCGGGTGCCACCCAATAGGGGTGTGACACTCGGCCGTGAAAAAAATGTCACCAAAGTATTATATACATGGTCTGTTGTTATTTTCTTTCATATGTTCCCCGTGGAGTGCCCCGAATTTTGTGTCTCTAGCCACCCCCCCCCCCCAGGATAGACCAATCTTATGAAGTCAAAATTAGCGTTTTGAATTATTTTTTTTCAAGTCAACTTTAATAGGGGGGGGGAGTGGACGACACCACGCCCCGGGGGGTGACATCCGGGTGGCGTTTGTTGACCTATTTTTATCTTTATATAAGGTTTACAAAAATATAAATATATAAAAATCTCGCGTCACGATGTTTGTTCGAGATAAACTCCGAAACTACTAAACCGATTTTGATGAAATTTGGCTTACTGTCTGTAATTTGGTCCAACTTAAAAGATATAATAGTATTTATCTTGATTATCGACCTTAATATTTATTATTGCGAATTAGATGTTCATTAAATGTTTACTATCGGACAATGCTTAGTAATTATTTGTAAGTTCCATAAGTTTCTAACAGGTGGCGGTGTGAGTTAATTTATCGACACAACACTTGGTTATCTAGGTTGGGTAGCCATCCAGTAAATGGCGTTGTGTTTCGTTAGTCACAGCAAGCGTGGTCGGGTCAGCTAAGATTAATATAAATTTTCAAGTCGTAATATTTTTCACTGGAGTTCCTTATTACTGATTCTAAGTCCGTTTCAGCTATTGAACAAATTGTGAACAACAGAAGAGATAAAATGTAAGATTGTCATCAAATAGGCATTCAGCGCAATTTTGTTTTTTTTTGGCATTGGGAAGGTCTTTGTTAGATAGTCTGTTTCATCTTTTGAATAAATTGTGATCAACAGAAGAGGAAACTATCATGTTGTTAAACTTGTCAGCTTATTACAATTTGATGGAAAGCTGAACGCACCTAGGATCGGCGTTTTTTTTTTTTTTTTACATTAACTCCACACAGGAGGCCCTGAGGAAAATAACTTCCCTCAGGGCCTATGTCATCTTTGAAGATGCTGTGTGGAGGGTCTTTTTGAGGAAAGGAAGGAGTGAGCACGGGTCTTGAAGAGACCCATGTTGTAGGAGGGAGGAAACACAGAGGCCGGCAAATCGTTCCACAGCCGAGCCGTTGAACTCAAGAACGAGTCATAGAAACGACCCGTTCTCATGTGACTAATGTCAACCGTGTACAAATGTTGGGCGCGTGTTTGGCGTGTTTCCCGACTATGCACCGGTGCCGAGGGGATCAATGACGCTAGTTCCTCGGAGCATCTTCCATTGTAATACCGGTAGAACAAGGACAGCATTCCCACCTGACGCCTGTGCTCTAAAGATTGCAGTCCGTCTGTTAAGATGGGAGAATCTATCAAACGGACCGCCCGTTTCTGCACAGAGTCAAGGGTTTTTTTAGGTATCTTGGAGCTCCAGACCAGAGGTGGCTGCCAAATTCAACCGTGGGGCGCACTTGCGATTTGTACAGGGTTAGCAGTTGTGTACTATTAAAGTATCTGCGGGCCCTGTACAGTACGCCCAGTTTCTGAGAGGCTAACTTAACTCTGGTTTCGATGGAGCCCCCATACCTGAGCTGGTCACTTAGAGTTACACCAAGCATATCGATGGACGTTCTGTTCGGAAGATTGCTTCCGTTGAAGGAGACTAGATTTTCATTTCGATCGCTTTTAGACGTTATCAAACATGATTGGGTCTTTGAAACATTAAATTCGACGAGGTTATTCTTACCCCAAGAGAAAACACTCTCGAGGTAACCGTCCATTCTTTGCTTCAAAGCCCTCCGAGCTATTGGAGTTTGTGTGCCCTTTGGGGGCTTGTCAAACAAAAAGCTATCATGGACTGTACTGTCATCCGCGTAACAATGAATCGGTGCACATGACAAGAGGTCATTGATGTGCAACAGAAACAAAGTCGGTGACAGAACCGATCCTTGTGGGACGTCAGCATTTATCGAATGCGAGGAAGAGGTGAAACCGTCAGCAACCGCCTGAATCGACCTCTCCCTCAAAAAGTCGGCAATCCACGTACACAAGGATGCGGGAAGTCCGTAAGAAGACAGTTTGTTGACAAGCCCTCGGTGCCAAACCCGGTCAAACGCCTTGGAAATATCCAGTGCAACCGTTTGGGTCTCACCGAAACGTTCCAGGCACCGCCCCCAAACATGCGTCACATACGCGAGAAGATCACCGCAAGAGCGGTTCCGCCGGAATCCGTATTGACGGTCGTTAATAATTTTATTCTTCTCGAGGTATGTGAGCAGTTTGTCGTTGATCACACGTTCCATCACCTTAGACAGAACTGATGTGATCGCTATGGGGCGGTAGTTGGCTGGGTTGGAGCGGTCACCCTTCTTTGGAATAGGGTGAATGATCGCTTTTTTCCAACCAGAGGGCACAGAGCCAGACTTCAGGGACATTTTGAAAAGCTTCGTCAAAACTGGAGCTATTTCTGCAGCGCACTTCTGTAATACCAGGGCAGGTATTCCGTCAGGCCCACTAGCTTTATTAATATCAAGCCCTCGTAAGACTTGGAGTACATCCCGATGCCGGAACCTCAGCTTTAACGGGGACCTTCCAAATGTCAAAAAAACAAAATGGCGTTGCATGACCATTTGATGGCAATGTTACATGTGAATTTCTGTGAAACAACTGAACCACTATTTATAGAGAATTTATTCGTCAGGGTAAGAATAAAATAATATCCTGGCGTACTAGCAACATTTTGCGCTTACCTTGGACATTTTGGCGAATGCGGTCTTGCACTCGCCGGGCTGCAGGCCATAGCACGAGCACACGGTGGTGAACTCGTCAACATCGATGGAGCCGTCATTGGAGGCGTCCTCCAGGTCAAACATGAAGTTCATGTAGCGCTGCTGCCATTCCAGAGCCTTGTCGGGGCTCGCAGCGTACTCGTTCCACATGGAGCACCATTCGTCGACGGACACCTGGAAACAAAGGACAATAATTTTGAAATTTTGGTCTCCGGTGACATTTTTAATGTTTTTTTTCTACAAAATATAAAAAATGATAGGTGTTAGACAGTTGGGGGCCGGGTAAAAGTTTGGGCGGCTTCTCGGCTGAGTGACCAATAACGACATACTGAAGAAATTTTTTTTTATATTGGAAAAAAGAACATAAAAAAATTCATCAGGGACCAAATTTTTATTTACATTTTTTACTACAAATAATCTCAGGAATCACTGGTTAAAGTAAGCAAAGTACGTCTCTTTTTTCCTGTATAGTTAAAACTGTTCCAAGAAACGTTTCGATTGACCGGGGCGATATTTTTGCACATTCAAAAGATTTTGTGATATTTCAAATAAATACAATTCAATTTTGTGTTATAAAAATAAAACAACACTTTGTATTTAACCACGAATTTATTATTTATGTATCTACCGGTTTCTCTTAGACCAAGCTTCCTCAGGATAAAATAATAACTAAATATTAAGACAGAGTTCAATTTTGTGTGCTTACGCCAAGCGTAACCTTTATTTCTGTGTAAGTAAACTCAACGTAAGTACTGCAGAGGTATAGACTATATATTATGTACCCTTTGCTGCATAAAGGCGCTAAGCCACCGGAGATGAATTGTTCAGGGGAGCAATTTCGAAGTTTGAGCAGCCATAGCAGATGTGGAGTAGACAAAATACTGTTATTTTCTTTGATTATTGTAGAACTGGTATAAAAATATGAACCTTCGACAAGTGTGACAAGAATGGAAGAAAAAGCATCGATTTTCATCATTTTTGTGGATTTGGTTCCCCTACAGGGGTTGATATTTTAATAAAATAAACAGCGAATATAAACTAAAATAAAAGTATCTGGATATTGGATTTTCTAAATTTCATTAAAACTTGTGTACCTTATGTCTACAATGAATTTTGATAAATTCAGTTTGTATAAAAGCGGCGAAAAATTTATGGGGTATTATAAAAAAACGTTCACGTATTAATTACTGATTCAAAGAAATCCAACATGATGAATTCCATCTGTTTTTTTTTCTAAATTTGAATTCAAATATTAAACTTCAGTTTTCTGTTCAACTGTTCAACATTCGCGTTTTTTCGTACTAACCCCCAACACTTCTTTAGCATTATTATTTCCCAGGAACATGTTTTAGAACCGGAAATTAACCCGTTTTATCCTTTAACGAAATCAGGAAGATATGAAATTGGAAAAGCGTTCAAATATTTGATACGTTTAGTACCTATATTATCGACAATTGATGGGTAGGTACATACAACGATATAAACTATTTTTAACCTCCGACGCAAGGAGCGGTGTTTTCTGTAAGTCTGTCTATCTGTGGCATCGTAGCTCCTAAACGAATGGACCAATTGTGACGCGGTTTTTTTTGTTTGAAAGCTGACGTGATCAACATGATTCTTAGCTACAATTTATGAAATTCTGTTCTGGCGTTTCAAAGTTATCAGCTCTTTTTTGTGTCGGGGGTTGCGTAAAATTTTGAAAATTTTAATTATATTTTTTAAAGAAATTGTTTATCGCCCATTACTAATTGATTCAAAATTTTAATTTAAACCGAACGTATAAATTGAAACATTCATAAATTTTTTTTTACTGAAATTTCTTGCCGGGGCGTCGCGGCGGCGGCGATTGAAGAAGACAGAAAAACATTGCCGGCAAGAATTTGCGTAAAAAGTTTCTTATGAATTGCCCTGGGGACATTTTGAATGTAAAAAAATAGTGTGCAGTTCACACGCGGTAGAAGTGAAACTTTCAGAAAACTAAATTAGACAAGAGTGAGAACAAGAATCGGTATCCTTATTCTATCTCATTTTCTCCAGGCTAAATCCAATGAATAGATGTATATGTTTGTCTCTTTTTAGTGTCGATATTTTTCGTTTCATCGAGTTTCAAATTACAACGGTGCTAAAGAAGTTTTCACTTTTTAAAAAAATCGCGCTGACTGGCCTTTTGATGATAATATTAATTTGAATTTCTGAAAAGGCCTAGTAAGCCTTTCTAAGTAGCCCTTAGAATATAACCCATGAATGCCGTTATTTCTCCGTGTGTAACCGATGTAGACCGCGAAACCTCTCGAACATGAATTATTAATTGCCCAACATTAGCCTTTCTTACATTCAGTGTATATGGTACCCTTAGCTAGCCCTTTCCATTATCAAGTTATGTGTGAATACTCATTAAGAAATCCTTTGATTTCGTCAACCTATACGATAAGCAGTTTCTCCCTGGTGTTACTAAATAATGTAGGTATAGCACTCAAATCTCAAATGGTGAATATGCGTACACAAGAAATTTAACTTTTCATTATTAATATATTTATTTACTCCTTTATACGCCCATGGAGCTTTTGCATTTATTTATTTATTTTCACATATACGGCACGACACGTGCCATTAACGTAATTGACAATACTTATAAATAGTACAACAACATGAAGAATAACAGTATAAATGTAAGTTAAATTTAAAGAAAGGTAAAAAGTAAGGAGTAAGTAGGGTAATAAGTAGTGAGTAAAAGGTAATATATATAAAAGTAACAATTATTATAAGCAATAATTGTCAGCCTAAAACACTCATCCACATTGAAAAATCTTCCGAGAAAAGATACTAGACACCAACGGGACTTGAACCCGTGCCCTTCTGATTGCCGGTCAGCTGCTCTCCCAAATGATCGATATTAGCATATTTATTGCCTAAAGTATGCAAGCAATTTATGATTGAATTTTGTTCTGCGTTCGTCCCAGTATTGTCACAATGAAAAGGTGTTTTGGGTCGAGTCGGTCTACAAGGTACATGATAATTATTTATTAACGAGACCAATTTAGGGGAGTCACACCAGTTATTGTTTATTTTAAATAACGTTGAGTATATTATGTTTATTTTTTTACACAAGGGTTAGTAGTAAACAATAGGTTGCAAAACATAATTTCTTACATTACAGTGGTTTACAATTGGAAAAAATTGAAAAAACAACAATAAAAATTATAATCATGCAATTTTGATTGTTCCGTATTAAAACAGCGTTGAAATTCGGGCAAAGCCGGGTATTAATTGCTTGTTTTTAAATTATTTTAAAATCTTCATTTTCTCTGACAATGATTTATTTTTACCCTCGAGTATCTACTGAAAGTGGAAACCCATTCGAAAATCTAATATAAGTTTCCAACGAAATTTCATAGGTGGCAGTAATGACAATTTCCCCGTAGAAAACAATTCTAAAAATTATGTCACAAAAAATTCAGCGGTACTTAAAATGCTTTCAAAAATACAAATTTAATTTATTTTCGCTTTGATAAATTTATAATACTAGAGCTCGGCGCTCAGCAAACAAGACCTAGCTTTCAGCCGGAAAGGATGTTAGTTTTCCGAATTATAATTATAAATTACGATACGTCTATAAACAGTCACTGTGATTCAAAGAACCCAAGTCTTTAAATATCCTATAGTACTGGAGAATACTGCTCCCATTATTTACAAAAAAAAACTAATGTCTCTGGAGATGACATAAGAGATATTACAATAATTAAACTGTTAAATTAAATGAATAAAAAGTGGAAAAAAAATAATAAATTGTTTTAACAAATCATTATAATGGAATCCCAGCACTAATTGTCTTTATCAAAATTAGAAATAATTGAATGAATTACATATTAACATTGAATGAAGATAATCCAACGTTGTTTACATCACTATTTTTATTAAAAAAACCTACATATTTTAAAACTAAAGGTCTCTTCACCGGGGTATAAAGCGTACCAAAAATTGAGATATAAGAATAGACAAATAAGCATGGAAAAATAAGTATGTTTGTGTTTCTTTGATCTCTAATACCTATTGAAAAAAAATATCACTAAGCGGTGGGAGTTGGTATAACTAATGATTTATTATTGTAAAAAAAAATAGCATCAAATAATGATTGTAATTATGTTTAAAAAACTTTTATAAATTAAGACAACAGAATCAAGGAGTAACCAAGAGATCCAAGTAAGAAAAATTATTATGAATAATTTTTTTTATGTGAAAACCTCACAAGAGTCTCAGCTGCTCCCGTCTGGAGCCAGTGAGACTATGGCATTCCCAATTGGGGTATGTTGTGAAGCTGAAGGTAGCGGGGAGGGGAAGGAGAAGAGGAAGAGGAAGGTGAAGAAGTACCTGGCTATTCAGACCTGGTCACCAAACACGGCTAAAGCCATTTCAAGCAACGTTTCAATTCTTAAAGGTGAAGTAACGTTTAAATTCTTAATGGTGGTCTTACACCAGGGCGATACTGAGAGTATCTCCCACCCTGTAACGTGCCGAAAATATACTTTATATTATTTTAAATAAATTAACTATGAAATAAGACGAATTAATCAAATAAAATGTATTTGCCCACGCCGGGATTCGATCCCGCGACCTTCGGATTGCGAGTCAAGAGCCATACGCTATACCCCTAAACTACGCCGGTCGATAACGGTCGGTATTAAATGTGAAAATAAATTTTGGAGACGAAAAAGGGAATTATTAGAGTTAGTTAAAATTAACAGAGTTTTTGCATGAAAGTCAATCACAAATTTTCAGGCACATGTAAGAAATATTAAGAAAATTTAATTAAAGCTTCAATATCTTTTTATTTTTAATTCTGTCTACTTATTATTTATTTTAATTTTATGCTTATTTTTTGTTATTTGTGTGATGAATTTTGTTTTCATTTTATGTTTAATTAGGTACCTACCTAATATTTAAACTATTTTTTTTCTTTTCTTTTATAGTTGTTTATGTAATATGGCAGACTGGGATTGCACTACCCTCCCAGTCTTGCTGGAATAAAAACTTAAATAAAATAAAATAAAAATAAAAATTACGAATTAATCATGAATGTAGACTAATTCCCAGATAATCCTTACGGGTAAATAATGTATGGAGAGGAAACAATATGTGTGTGGGTAATTTTACTTTCATTAATCCTACTTAATACGTAATTAATGCGGAAAATGTTCTCTCTCTTTCATGTACATATACCTAAACAGTAAACAATGAATTTGGCGGGAACCTACCTAGCAGTGATTCATATGTAATTTTTTTGCAACCGAAGCGGTGTTGTCTTACTTTAGAGGCTTTCTTTGTGATGGAATAATATTATGAAATAAAGCACTGGAATTATCAAAGAAAAATTGTGATAGTATCTTTCACCCAAACTGCTTTCGACACAACTAAAGCCGCTCCCACACAGGTAATCATATTTTTGTTTTGCATTAGCTCCAAACATTCGCCATGAGGAAAATAATTCCCCTCGGGCCTATGTCAGATTTAGGGATACTGTTTGGTGGGTCTTTTTCGGAAAGGTAGGAAAGAAAGTTCTGGGAAGGAAAAGGGTATTAGGGAAGGAATCTAGAGATCAGTGTGTCCAGGAGTGACGGACGTATGAATCCATCTCTCCCACTGCAGTGCGATGTTCCGAGAGAGTAGGTACAGCTGGAGGGACTCTCTAAACCACTCTCTCCCGATACGGCCTGCCATGCAGCAGGTGGCCAGACGCATCCACCGCCAATACCCGGACAAACCTCACCCCATGAACCCGGGCACCTACTAAGTCACCAAACGTAGCGAAGCGCTTGGGGTGACCTATGGTAGAAGTGTTGGTTATCCAATAAATGGTTCCCGGGGCAACGGTACCCATACCCGCCTCCCAAATTGACATTATTATAATGTAGTAATAGTATAAGTACAGTATGCTAACTAATGTAAATTAATTAATGGTTCATTGGGTGAGGTTTGTCTAGGTCTTGGAGGCGGATGACCAGGACATACTGAACCCCAGATTCCTACCCACCCCTTAAACCCTTTTCCTTCCCAGAACTCTCCTCTCCTCCCTTTCCTTAAAAAAAACCCTCCACACAGCATCCTCAAAGATGACATAGGCCCTGAGGGAAATTATTTTCCTCAGGGCCTCCTGTGTGGAGTTCATGTAAAAAATAAAATTAAAAAAAAATTAAAATTAAACAACAATCCAATAGTGGTTGTCTTTTATTTATTTATTGACATTATAAAGCAAGTATAATTCTTTACAACTTCTTTCAAATAAATTTCTTTCTTTAATGAATATTTTAGACGATATGAAGGAATGTTTGATGAAAAATGTGAGGTAATATGATTTTTTTCGTAAATATCTACATTTGTGGAGCGTGTAACTCAAAAATGGCTGGGATTTCGAAAATTACATGTAGAATAAAAGTTGTAGATAATTTTATGAGCTTTTACTTATTGTTAGAAAATTTTCCACTGCGACGCACCGTTTTTGAGATATAAGCGGAAACCAAAAAATTGGAACCTCCCTCCCCACTCCCCCCCTAGCTCACCTCCTAGACGTCAGGACTTTTAGTATGTTCACACCCTAAGCACCCTAAACAAGTTTCTGAAGGAATCGCTTAGGTCCCTGCTCACGTACTCTACACCACCTTCCTTGACTGGACTAATTGTTAATTAACTAATTTAATTATCCAGTTAGTAGAGAAATATTATCAAGTCTAACTGGGGTGCTAGTCTATTTACTAATACTTAAAAATAATAAAGGTTCAATATAATTGTTTACAAATAGCAGGTATGGTTACTGTTTAATTTTCTAGTTAAGTTTCAAACCAATCATGGATTATAAATAGTGATCATTATTATCAATAAGTTCATTCATTTAGTCCAAGGATGGCGCTAGTAATTTCAGATGTCGCTGATGAATGATCATTTTTTAACTTTATCCGTTCTCAATGTACAAAGGAATTTTAACTAAAAAAAGTTTACGCTAGCTAAAACTAACTTCTCTAACAAAACTTGCATAGAAAACACAAAGTATTGAATATACCTTTGTCCGTCGGGTGGGGAATTAGTTATGTCGGTAACTTGTAATATTTCATATTTAGCTTCATTTAGCACTGAACACTTTTTGTTTTCTCATTTATCTAATTTCAATTTATAGAGCCTCTTACCTTAAACTTTCATGTCTATGTCACCTCTTACTAAAATATTGCAATGAATTGCGTGTCTATAATATCTTTTGTCTGTGGCCACGTCAGCTTTCTAATTTTTGTTTATAAAACGGCTTGTTATCATTTCGCATGTCATTCTCTTGATCTCGATTCTTCTTTTCGCTTCTGCTAGACTTTTACGAATTAATCTCAATTCTTGTCGCCAGTCAAGTGTTCAGACCAGAATCAATCTCTTTGTAAAATTATTCAATAGAATAAACAAAGTTTATACCATTATCCAACGACAAACACAAGTGTTTTACTTAAAAAAAGGATAACCTCAAACCATCAAAACACCTCTCTACCTCATTGTACGTTCCCGTGGTGTAGAACCGAAGGAAGCCACAAAAACAGCTAAACTTACACCCTGACTGCAGACTATCTGGAGACCATACCCTCGGAACCTGCGCAAACACAACTACTTTTTCTTCTCCCAAGTCCTAACTTTTTTACAGATACAAAAAAATTGTATTATTAAAATGTATTTTTTTTGCTTAAACACTGTAAAACTATTGTTTAATATCTCGTCGATTGAATTTTATCTCCGCGTGCCTAAGTCTTATTTGGCTAGTTTCCAACAGAGACAAAATGCCGGCGGCGATTTCATGAATTCAGGGCGAATCGGATTAATTATATTAATGTACTTATTGTAGAACCGATATTAGTAATTGAAAAACAATATTGGTACACGTGGGTTAACGCCCACCAAATATTTTAAGATTAGGTTTGAAAACGAGCTAAATTAAGCTCACCTAACCTAACATAAACTAACACAAGAGCTTTCACTGCCCGGAGGTGGTTGAACGAATTTGACTATTTGGAATAATATGTAAATTCCATATAATTATATTATTGAAATTGACTACTAAATGACGTCCGGCGTTCAAGCGGTAAGGCTCTTGACTTGAATCCCGGCGCGGGCGTGGGTAAATAAATTTTATTTAATTAATTTGTGTTATTTCGCAATTGATTAATTTAAAATAATATATAGTATATTTGCGGCACGTTCCAGAGTGGAAGATACTCTCAGTATAGCCCTGGTGTAAGACCACCTTTCAGAATTGAAAAGTTGCTTGAAATGGCTTTACCCGTATTTGATGACAAGATCTGAATAGCTAGGTACTTCACCACCTTCTTCTTCCCCATCTCCTTTCCCTCCCCACCACCTTCAGTCTCACAACATACCCCAATTGGGGATGCCATAGTATCACTGGCTCCAGACGGAAGCAGCTGGGAATTTTGTGAGGTATTCACATAAAAAAATATATTTGATATTTTATGGAATTTATATGTTCCAAATTGTCAAATTCCCTAATATTATATGAAATTTACATATAACACTCAATTTCAATAATAATTATACCTATGGAATTTATGTACCTATTCCAAACACGTAGATGTAGATAGTCAATTTCCATAATAATTGTTTCATTATTACATATTTAATTAGATATAAGTATAATTTTCAAAATTTTAACTAACCCTGACAAAAAAAGAGCTGATAACATTGAAACGCCGGAACAGATTTTCATGAATTGTAGCTAAGAACCATCACGATCACGTCAGCTTTCAAACAGAAAAAAATCGTATCATAATCGGTCCATTCGTTTAGGAGCTACGATGCCACACACAGAAAGTCAAACTTATAAACCCGGTTTTTATCTCAGGGGTTAAAAATGGGACCCACGATAACTTTTAAATTTTTTATTAAAGAAGACAGATTTGATTGATTGTATAAGATCAGATTGTAATTTCGCTGTCCGATCATTTTTTTCAATTAAAAAAAATAATATTTTCTACCACACGACACCACTGATCATACTGCCATACGTAATAAAAGATCACATGATGTGCGCTCTGTCTCGTTTGTATGGTGCTGCTGGAACGAGACGGACTGTGTATTCCATGTACGCGCTAGGTTGCACCCAGTGGCGACGTGTGATGGATTTTTTTTTCTTAATTGAAAAAAGTCATTGGACAGCAAAATGACACTGAACAGCGTCCTGGTTTGCGAATCCGAGCACTGGAAGATACCATTATCTTTTTACATAGTATAAAATGATGTCGCTCCGGTTGTCTGTTCGCTTAGATCTTTTAAACTACACAACGGGTTTTCATGCGGTTTTCACCAATATGTGATTCATGTGATTCATGAGGAAGGTTTTTAGGTATATAATTTGTAGAGGTTTTGTGTAAATTGGTTGAAATATATAAATAAAGGGAGCGGGCTGGCAAGCGGGCGGTGTGGATTTGATTTAACAGATAAAGGTTGGGTAAAAGCGTGGCGTTGTATTTCATTTACCACAGAAATGCAGAACTGCTAGTCATAAATAAAATAAAATAAATTGTAAATTGTATGATACTGTATTACTAGCTGACTGTATCGATGACCTCCAAGACTTATTAAATCTTGTTAATAATGCTAGTGAGCAACTGGGCCTAACAATCAACGTCAATAAAACTAAATGGATGACATTTGGACGACTACATCACTCTGAATCAGTGATACAGTTAAATGATTGCAATGTCGAAAAGGTGGAAAGATTTAGATACCTCGGCAGTATTCTCACGGAGACTCTTGACCCAGATGTGGAGGTTAGATGCAGAATTGAAGCAGCAAGAACTGCGTTCATCAAAATGAAATTCCTCTTCTGCAATGACAATACCAGCTTAAAACTAAGGCAGAGAATGCTAAAATGTTATGTGTGGTCGGTCTTGCTCTATGGATGTGAAACATGGACCTTGAAAGTAAATACCATGAACAGGTTAGAGGCTTTTGAAATGTGGCTTCACCGGAGAATGCTCGAGGTCCCATGGACCGACATGATCACCAACACAGAAATTCTCAGGCGGGCTAGAGCAGATAGAGAACTGCTTACATTAATAAAAATCAGGAAAATTTCATATCTGGGTCATATACTTCGAGGGGAGAAGTATCACTTACTCCATTTGATATTGAAAGGCAAGATAGAGGGTCGCCGAGGGCCTGGTAGGAGACAAATGTCTTGGCTGCGTAATATACGAGAGTGGACCGGCATTAGAAGTGTGGAGGAGCTATTCTGGGCAGCGCAAGACAGAGAGACATTCTCAAGAGTGATCGCCAACGTCGGGGGGACCTGATACGGCACACAAAGAAGAAAGAAGAAGAAGAAATTGTATTCATGAAATAGCATTAGGTGTACCAGCATAATCAGAAATAACGTTGCATAAACTACACACAATTAACGACAAAAGGCTGAGCCAAATATTAAAAAAAAAAACCTAGTAATCAAGTTTTTACTTTCGCACACTTTTCCAGTGCCTCCGAATGCGGCTATCTTTATCCCCAATCTTAATTAATTAAATAGAAAGTTTGGTACTATCTCGTATCTAGTATCGTCTAAGTATTTACCTACAGCCTACTGTAGGTGCCCACCCTGTATTAAAATTCTTAAAGACTTTGAGACAGGGCCGAGTTAGAAATTTTTGAAAATGTTAGAAAAATAAGAGCACATATTTTCAGAATAAAATATGTTTATTGAAAGTGCCCAACACAGTTAAGTTAGCCTCTCAAAAACTGGGACCGCAGGGCCCGCAGATACTGGAATAGTTCACAACTGCTAACCCTGTACAAATCGCAAGTGCGCCCCACGGTTGATTTGGAAGCCACCTCTGGTCTGGAGCCCCAAAATACCCGAAAAAAACCCTTGACTGTGTGCAGAAACGGGCGTTCCGTCTGATAGATTCTCCTAATTTAACAAACGGATTTAAATATTTAGAGCACAGGCGTCGTCGGGTGGGAATGCTATCCTTGTTCTACCGGTATTTTAATGGAATATGCTCCTAGGAACTAGTGTCATTGATCCCTTCGGCACCGGTGCATAGTCGGAAAATACGCCAAATGCGTGCCCAACATAATGTACAAGGTTGACATTTGTCACATGATAACGGGTCACTTCTTCGACTCGTTCTTGTGTTCAACATCTCGGCTGTGGAACGATTTGCCGGCCTCTGTGTTTCCTCCTTCCAACAACATGGGTATCTTCAAGACCAATGTTCATTCCTTCATCTCCTCTAAAAGACCCTCCACACAGCATATCAGATGACACAGGCCCCGAGGGAAATTATTTTTATATTAGAGTATCTTTCACTCTGGAACGTGCCGCAAATATACTACACATTACTTTTAATTAATTAATTATGAACAAAAATTTCTCTGGGCACGTCGAGATATGAACTCGCGACTCTCGGAATGCTAGTCGAGAGCCTTACTCCTCGACCACGGAACCTCAAAATGTGGTAGTTACTCTAACCCCCACTACCCTGGTGAAAGGTCAACATTCAGAATAGAAACGTTGATTGAAATGGCTTCAGCCGTGTTTGGTGACCAGATCTGTATAGCCAAGTACTCCCAGCCTTCCTCTCCCCGGCCCCGCCCCTTCCCAACTTCATTCCGTCTACTAACATTTCCTAAATGCATATATATATTCCCACTGACCCACAATAGTTAGTAGCAGACTTTTGTTTGATATTCACATAAAAAATGTCTACGCCTACGTTCAAATAATAATCGTTCGTACCAATCTTAGGCCCAAAAAGGTTCGTAGGTTCTAGTCAGTGTTCCATCTCACCCAACTAGATAAAAACGGCCCTGCTAAGAGATGCAGCGACGAAAAGTATAAGCCAACCCTTTTCCAGTTTCACCCCCTACCGCGCCTCCACCATTATCAGTACTTCCTAATGAGCCCGCCCGGTGGGGGGTGTAGATGCCCCGCCGTAGATCGCTTAATAGAACCTTGTTATGAAAATGCTCTCATTATGCGGCAAAACAAAAATACATCAGATATTTCTAAGTAAATTTTCAGATGCAATTAGTCGATTGCTTTGATTGCGAAACTGGGACTGTTTTTAGGATCTACTACCTTGTATTTAGTTTAAGTTATCAATTGTCTTATAAAATTCATAAATTCAGGCTTCTGTAAAAAACTATTAACGTTTTAAATAATTTTAATTGTTTTATAGTACGAAATATTAACGATATGGGTTTAGGAAACAAAGAATACGCTGTTTAGTCTTAACTTTTGACTGTTAAATGGATATTTCAGAGCTTCTTAGCACACGATTGAATTATAGTAGCGATCTGAACATGATCTAGAAATTACAGACAGAAAAGCGTGCAAATATCATGACGCCAGAGATCAGGGTTTGTTAAACATGTTTAAAACAACAGATGTTCTGCTTTAGTTATACGTAAGATTGATCGAACAATTTAAAATACCGAAATTCTTTCTGTACCGGATAATCAATTTTATGGGCCTATTTGGTGTCTAGGGATCGAAAGGTCTTGTGTAAGTTGGTGATCACAGACCAAGAAAAGAATAGACATACCCTGGCGCAAAGATCTGAGTATCAATTCGACGAGATGGAGGTAAACCACGCGACAACCATTTTGGCACTAGTTGGGTTCCAGCATTTCTTTAATAAACCGTGACATCAGTTGTATTTTGACTTTTCTGTGTGGGGTCTGAATTTACATTTTTAGCCAAACCTTTTCAAATCTGGTTGCGTAGCGCCGCGAAAATGAGTGAGGAGAAAGGTTCGTAGAAAATACCTTTAACAAAGTTAGTTAATACAGGCCTTTTTCGAAAAAAAAAACAGGCCGCTTTCGAAATTTCGAATGAGTGACATAGTTTGGAAGTAAAACACCGCCAATTATATTGCAGTTAATTTAAATCTCCAAGTGGAACATGGACTGCAAGCTACGTCACGAATGTTTTTGCCAATCACCGCTCTACCCTCAGAGAACTAACCTTGAAGCGCTTTTTCTACGAATCTTGAATGAGAAGAGTAAATTATAAGACATTTTTAAAAGTGCGGAACTAAATACTCTAAAACTATAACAAAATATTCTGTTTTGGAAACAGGGC
The DNA here is from genome assembly GCA_929108145.2 of Limnephilus rhombicus. Taxonomy (NCBI): domain Eukaryota; kingdom Metazoa; phylum Arthropoda; class Insecta; order Trichoptera; family Limnephilidae; genus Limnephilus; species Limnephilus rhombicus. Next base: position 32,961,900 of record OV815284.1, on the reverse strand, counting down.
GAACCTTTTTCACTTGATGTGGAATTCTCAAGTACCTAAGTTTGTTGTGCAATAGAGAACTCCAGTCCAATTTTTTTATTTTTTTTAATGAATAAAGACCTTCAAACTTAAATAACTGCATTTTTATTTTTATTTTTATAGTTAGTTTTAATAGTTAAAATAATTGTCAAAGTTTTAATTTTTAAAGACTCCCAGAAACGCACCGTATCTATGGTGGTCTAATTTTTTTACTTTTTAAGTTGTCATTTTGAATCAGTGATGTTATGTCGAGGGAAATTTCCCTAGATCTAGGGGAGAAAAATATTTTTTAGGGATAAGGGAAATCAGGACAAAATCTAGGGAAATTTCGAACTCTGGCAAAAATTTTATTACATATGACAGTATTACTGGTATTATTTATATATATACGTATATATATTTTTTGGAATTCCTATGAATCTTAATTATTTTTCATGTACTTACATGCCATGTTATTTTTAACACTGACAACTCAAAATGATATTAGGGAACGTACCCATACTACGTGACACGTTCGGGGGGGGGGGTGGGGGTCTTCAAAATACCACGCTTGGTACAAATGAGCGGCGGGTTGCTTATGATTTTTATTTTGCAAAGTGTTTTTTTTTAATTTGGAATTCAGTTTCTAATTCAGTGGTGAGTGTATTCGTACTTTTAAATTATTACTTCACGTAGCAAAAAGTGTTTTATTTGGAAAATCACGGTATTATTAGTATATTTACCAAGTTCCGATATCTTTCCAATTAATTATCATATTAATTAACATATAACAGGATTAGTGTTACACAATCAGGTGGCTACGTAGGTAATTGCGTAAATGTGAAATTCTAGGGAAATTTCACTTCTAACTGTTGGCAACACTGTGAAGAACCCAGAATCAATAATCATGGCGGATAATGACTTTTAGGTGTGAGGTGTGTTTTTTATTCAAGATTAACTGCTTTTAATATAGAAAAACATTGGTAAAATGTCCACATTTCACCGGTACTGTTATTGTATTTAATCAAAGTGCAATATAAAAACAATAAATCATCTCTTTCATTGCAAATACATGTGACGTCGTGTTTTGTGTCAGGCGTTACTTTGTAGATGCATTGTTTTATGTATAATACATACAGAAACACTGGTATTTATAATACACTGATCATGACGAGTGTGTAACAACTTGTATAAAAAGCCCTACACTAAAAGCAATTTGAAAATACATAACTAAATGTCAAAACATGACATGACTTTAACCTCAAATAGACAAAATTTATTGCAGATTGTCAGCAAATATAGCCCTTTTCATAAATTGTTGAGGGCCTAAATTATGTTTCAATAAACACAATAACTATTATTTATCTAAATCTCTATAAACAGTATGGAAATAAACCAAAAACACGAAATGTTGAATTGCATAGGTACGTGTGCACTTCAAGTCATTTCAAATGTCAATACAATACAATACACAGGTGACAGGTTAACTGTGACGTCACGGTTAACCATTTCAGTAATGCCAACTTAACGCTGTGTTTTCCGAAGAGGTTTAAAAATGCACTTTTTAATAATTTATTAAAAACTCTGCATTTAATATTATGAAATAAAACTTATATATTCAGAATCAGCGTTTCTTGGTCTATATGAACATATTTTTTTAAAGCCATAATATTTTTCACTGGAGTTCCTTATTGTAAAAAGCATTAGTAATTGGTAAGCAGATTTTATTTTTGAAGACTCCATAGTGATAGTACATTGCGAATTGCATGTAAACTGCCAGATTCACTTATTGACACATCATTGAAATGGAGCGCCACATCCCCGATCCGCGCAACTTGATTTGTTTTCCTCACCCTTACGGGCCCGTCTTTGGGTTTCTTGATCTGTGGTGATATCATTCAAATTGGTGTATAAAGAAGGTATAGATCGCAATTCTATTAAATTTCTTTTCGGAATGTATTTATTTTAGCATTTTAATAAAGACTGACATATTCCCTTTAGTATCTGAGCTAAACTGTACGTAATAGTGGCCTTTGCACCTAGAAATATTATTCTCGTATCTGCATTGCTTAATATTATCAATTGAAACGTTTTAAAATGCAGCTCCAATTGCAGGTTTGCCTACCGCAATTTTCTATTCATCTTTGAAACCTTTGTGCATTTATGTATGATGCTTAAATGTGCTTGTGCACCTATTGTAAATTCGTTACCTCCTATTCGATAACTAAATTGGCGCTTCAATGCATGTAAAATAATATTAGTCGGATGGTATTATGAATTACTAATGTCCCTGGGACACTGGATATCGTAGGTATTCACCATGCAATAATACGTCCTTTATTGACTGACATAGTGACCGTCTTGCATTTCGTCTATCTGTAAATTTGTTTGTTCGTTCCATTTCCGTTTCAAGGTGGTTGTTTTAATAATTCAGTAAAGATAATTTTTTGAAATCTGAAATCCTCGTGTTTATTTATTTTGGACTTTCTTATTCGATTTTTTTCATTATTATGGTGCCTCTCAAGGTTCATAGAAAATGCATTTAACAAGGTTAGCTCATACGGGCCTTTTTTGGAAAAAAAACTCGCCGGGTCGCAAATTTTCGAAATTTCAATGTCGTGACGTAGTTTTAGGTAAATCCTCGCCACTTGTATTGCAGTTAATTCAAATCTCCCAGTGGAACATGAATTTTTGGCCAATCACCGCTCTATCTCCTCGATGAGCTAACCTTGTTAAAACGCATTTTCCACGAACTTTGGGAAAGTTTGAAAAACGAGTGTGCTTTAGACCACACGACTGAAATAAAACTTCTTTAGTTCCATCTATATGATAGGAAGAGAGAAAGAAAATGTGCGCGCGCACTGCTCTCTCTTGCTCCTACAGTGTGATACAGACAATAGGCCTGCACTATCTATTAGATATACGAAACGTAACTGGCTATGAGAGAAAGAAAATGTGCGCTCGCACCTCTCTCTATTGCCCCCACAGTAATATACGTAACGTAACTCTCTTTCCTTCTATCTTCACTAACTTATATCTCTCAACTACCGTTCGCCTCGCTTTTCGTAACGCTCTCGTCACGCATTCGCCAGCTTACTCCCCAAGTCAAGGGTGCGTAAAGAAATTTTACTTCAAAAAGAATAATTGACATTGAGATAGTGAATAGTGACGTTTGAATAGTAGATAGTGACGTTTACCTTTACTGATTTTAAATTTAAAAAAATTACATAAAATATAATATTTTATTTTTATTTTAACTTTATGAGTAAAACCTCAAATTATAATATTGTTGTAATATGTTGGGTTCATGTCCCAGAGGTGTCAATATCTTTTTCTGATTTTTCTGTTTCCAGATTTTCGATTGATTTTCTCTTATATTGTCTTCATTTAATTAAATATTACAATTTGAGGTTTTACTCATAAAGTTAAAATAAAAATAAAATATTCATCCTAGACTTGCAGAAAAAGTCAATAGATGTCGCATATGAAAATAAAATGGATAAAGATTTATCCAGACACTATCTAGAGAGCATTTAGTTCGGGTTTGAATCTTGCAATCATACATTAAGATAGTTGCCAATAATATATGCGTTAAGAAAATGAAGGTAATGTGGGTGGTTCTTAGTCGAAGTATGATACAGTTAAAAGTGACCGAATTTGATATCGGCACCGTGGCGCAGTGGTTAGCTCGTTTGCCCGGAAAGCAAGAGGTCCTGGGTTCATGTCCCAGAGGTGTCAATATCTTTTTCTGATTTTTCTGTTTCCAGATTTTCGATTGATTTTCGCTTATATTGTCTTCATTTAATTAAATATTATATAATAATATTGATTATAAACAAGTTGGTAGGTATTTAAGTAACTAATTGCAAATCTTATGATTTCAGAAGTCAATTTTGGTTTGGATTTTTTAAATATGAGAATTATCTTTTTTTCTATTCTTTAAATCCGCAGCTACTTACGTAGAAACTTTTAGAAAAGTAAAATAAGCCAATATTTATACTAGAACTTTGTTAAACGATTATTTGTTCTCGCGAGCGTTAAATGAGGTATTACCGAACCTTCATTAAAAGAGCCCCAATGAAGTCGTCAATTTAATGGGTCATAAACCGATTAATCGCTCTCGTGATCGAAAGAGCTTTCTGGTAGAACATGGATAATTCGACGAGAATTTGAATTTTGTTATTTCTTCTGTTTTATTCCAGGGGAAAAAGTAATCTTCAACTAAATAATGTTATTTCCCAAAACTGGGCCGATGAATATATATGTATATTGATTGGTGCTACGTTTTAGCCATGTTAACCAACATGGCGTGTACTTGAATTTAATGGCATTGAATAACAATACATTACGATGGAAATCGAGTGCCAGTCCACTGGAAATTCGACCTAAACCACGCAAAATAACCAAATTCGAACACCTCAAAATAACAGTGCTTTGCGGGGTTAATGCCAAAAGTTGTCAAGTCCACATTTTAGTTAAATTGCGTAGCTGATGAATTGTGTGCTCTCTTACGAATATATAAGCCAGTTCTTAGTTTTTTCAACAAAAAGTATAAAACGGTAGATATTGGACGGTTGGGATCGGGGTGAGGGGTTGTACGGTTACTCGGCTGAGTAATAGTGACGACATATATGGAAGTTTTTTTTGCTTAAAGAAGAAAATCTTGAAACAAAAGACGTCCAAAAAGTCACCGGCGACCAACATTTCATTTACATTTTTTACTCCCAATAATGTCGGAAATAACTGGTTAAATAAAGTAAGGCAAGTATGTCCCTTAAGCTGCGGCATTCCGAATTTCTATCGTTTTATAACATACTGGCTGACCCGACAAACGTTGTTCTGCCGTGTACATTATTTCTAGTGAATATTTTGGCTGTTAAATAAAAAATAGCGAATGTTTTGTAAGTGTGTGGGGATGGGATCTATGACAGAAAGAAGAATGGAGCGCGGAGACGACGACCGCCGATAAAAATAAAATAAAAACACCAACTAAAGTAGGAAAATGAAATAAAGAAAATAAATTTGAATTTCGAAGAGCAATTGAGTGTAACATATTTTTTTCAGTCCGTCTTTAGCCAACACAAATAAGCTCGATGGTTTGCCCACGCGAGAACATGATGCCGAATGAAATATAAAAATGACGCGACGCTTCTCGTGAATGTCTTGCGCATGTATGGATGAAAGTTCGATGAGGCAGACGTAGCGCCATCTGTCATTCAACATGTCTTGCGCATGTATGGATGAAAGCTCGATGAGGCGCGATTAAAAAATGGGAGGAAGGGGGTAGGTGGTTTAAAGTATGGGGTTATAGGTATTTTTTTATGCGAAATTTAAAAAAAAAAATGTCAAAAAAAGAAGTTTTTTTCTGGAAACACCTTAATCACCCAGCGGTTCGAAGTATTCTCAACCTACTAAATGTACATTAAAAATTTCATAAAAATCGGTCAAGCCATTTCGGAGGAGTGCGACCACAAACACCGTGACATGAGATTTTTACATATAAGATTACTCTTGGACGCTTTAAGTTTTTATGTTTCTAAAAAAATATATGTTATTTTTAATGATAAAATCTATGTACCTAATTATATGAAATTCCTTCGATAGAAAAAAATCGCCAAGTACGGTCCGAAAATTATTATAAACACGGTTTTTTTAAATGTAATTAGGAAAAAATTCACGGTCTTTCTTTAAATGCTATTTAATACACTTGCCACGAGATTTTTGTTCTATTATAAACGAGTCGTGTTTTATTAAACATTTTCCCAATTTTGTCAATATTATCTTTTTTAATATTCTATCATTCGTATTTACACATCTTACCCCTTTTTCTTTTCTGCCGGGCCTTAAACCCGGTATATTATATTGGGTTGGCTCAAAGATATTTAAATATCTTTGGGTTGGCTGTAATATTTTTTTTGAATATTTTTTGTTAGAAAAACACAATACGCATTATAGTTTTCCATTTTGTGAGAGAATAGTGTTTGATGTTTTGTATTTAGAAGGTAAAACCTAAAATTTTCGTTTACTTCGTAACTTGTTTTATAGACTTAGCAACTTTTGGCACTAACCCCATAAATAGACATAGATAATAATATATTGCAAGGTATGACATTTGACAAAATGCCAGCAGTCAAACAATGGTAATTTGTGGTGCCAGCAAACTGCAATCACGCGGAATTAGGTTGCATTTGGGACACTATTTCCGCGTCAAGTACTGGTATTAACTAAATGATAAGTGCCTCACTGAACACTGGGTCAGATTCACCACTACCCTAATGATATCGCCCGCATTGTTAATGATTATTATGCGTAAATAAGGGATCACATGGTTATCATTTCACGATAAACACCACCGTAATATCTGTTTAATGTTTGGTTATGTTGCCTGATAGATTTATTGGTAATATCTACAATCTACATACATATTACAAAATTATTGCACTACAAAATATTTTTCTTGCCAATTTTTTAATGATTATTTAAATTTGTTGATACTTCCTAGATGCAGAATCAACTTACCAATGTTGATTCTCTTGGAAAGACTATGTGGTTTCGCTTAATAATGTTTAATAACGTTGATTATTTATTTGGCGGGTATACATTATTTTGTAGGGTTTATCATTGCCAATCAAAATTATAACGTAGGTTTTATGTATGGGATGTTTAGTGACGTTCTTGACTTAATAACTTACTCCAAATAATGTCAGGAATCACTGGTTAAAATAAGTGAAGTACGGCCCTTAACATCCAGTTTATATTATACGGTGAATCGATAAACGATTATTTTCCAAAACCATTATTCAGAGATGTTAAAATTTTCAGTAGTTATCGCACTGTTGCAAGAAAAAAAATTATAATTGAGTTGTTGAGAAATTTGAGAAATAAAATAATGAACGATTAGCATATCAAATAACACCTCAAGCGAGGATCCCGGAGTAGGATTCTGGAACCTGTTATAGTTCAAAGTGCTAGACGTGACACGCCACTTTCTGTACAATTTCATAAATTTACTATAATATTGTAAGTAACTCTTGATTTTCAAAATAATTATATTAAAATGTAAACCTCCCAATGAATGTCTTTATTAGCAAGTCATGTTATACTGTCTCGTTTTGTATAATTATTTAATTAAATTTTCCACGACTCCTTGAAATATACGCTCAAATTACCCAGCTGACGTTCGCAGAATGAAGACGAAACAACTCTACATTTGGCAGTATGAAATTCAGGATTATAACAGGAATGCCGGGTCAGCTTCATTAATTTAGTAGGTACCCTTAGGGCCGGTTTTATAACCATCCGTTCGTCACGCTTGATACCATTTTTAACTAATATTTGATCTACCGCTTGATTTTGCCGTTTTATAAACATTCGCAAGGCTACTGGTCGGTTATGTAGCGGTTGATGCTTTAAGGACCGATTTTGGTCAGTTAAATGGATAACGATCCGTTTGCTGACGTGTTTTGACAGTTTTAAGTAGGAAGTTGTTCTCAGCGCTCGGTTATTTATTTATTATCGAAATCAATCAGTAACGTCAGCCCAGCTTTATTTCTTTTATATATTGAATAATAGATATTATTATTCAATTTATAAAAACAGTTTATTTATAAACAAGTTCTGCTTTGTAATTATTATTGCGCCTGACAGCTGTTTCGCCTAGTTAGATAATGCCTTCAGAAGGCAAACAGCTGTCACGCGTAATAATAATTAATAATTACATAGAAGAACTTGTTTATAAATAAACAGTTTTTTTTTAAAATTGAATAATAATATTATTTATAAATTGAATAATAATATTAGAAATAAAAATTAAATTGAGGTTCTATAAATTAAACTAAATAACAATAAATGAGTTTCTATTAACCCTACGTTTCTAAGCTGTGGGATCAATGCTGCAAGCAGCTGGCGATTTTACAGGAATCTCCAAGTCGACGCACAATGCAAGTAGTGCATTGTTACACGGAGAGTGACCCAAGTAATAAAACTTTCGGACTAAATGTAACCGATGACCGCTGGTAATGCACATTTGTTTATAATACGTAAAATAAGATAACGAACGGATAGCGGTCCGTTAACGGTTCGTTTCGTAACTGAAATTTGGCACTTCGTTTATAAAACCGGTACTTAGTAGGCTAAATACATCGCAACCCTAATACAAGACTGTCTTTCATAGGTTCAAATTGTTTTTGTTGAAAAGTCTACATCTACGTCTACAGATTTTTGAAGTGAAAACTTCTTTAGCACCGTTGTGATTTGAAACTCGATGAAACGGAAATTAACGACTCTAAAAAGAGGCAAACACACACATCTACAGGATTTAGCCTGCGAAAGAATGAGATCGCAATAAAATATTAATTTATTTCACGAGTACTCGGTTCCAATATAATACACTAGGACCAAGGATCAAATCATACGAAATCCAAAAAAAAATTTGTAAAATCAATATCCAATCTTCAAACCACTCCAAAATGAATAGGCTAAAGAAAACACAAAAGAAAGCGACACTCTGATTTGTTTTTATTGTTGGTCTGAGAATGTTTGAACAAAACTGTAGATTAATAATTCTGGGTACCATGTTAATGAACTAAAATTATTATCGTCTGTATAAACTTGGTAACAAATTTACCTCAAATATCGACACATAGGTAAGTTGAGGTTATTTAAGAGATACATAATTATATTTTAAAGTTGATATAATTCATTAAGAATATCATGTAGGAACTAATGTACATTTATATTTTTATATATCTACAATCTTTTATGGACTATATTATATTATGCATGCATTTGGACGTTATTTCATATTATGCCCAGTTTATATTATCTGCAACATGCACTGATATGTATTTTAATGTATTATGCTCTTATATGCTATGAATTACATTAATTTATTTTTGTTTTCTACAAGGAATGGATGGGTGGACTGTGTAGGAATGTATAGGAGGAAAAACAGATGCTTAAAGTTCGTTCCACGTACACGCCGACTTAAGTACATAAAAACTATCGAAGAAACGACCCGTTCTTGCGAAAGTCAAAATCAACAACTATTAGCGGGTTTTCCGCTCGTGTGCATCTATGTATTGTAGATGGCAATCGGTCTGTTAACAACGGATTGTCAATTAGACGAACCGACCTCCTTTGCACAGAATCCAGTAGGTTTATCAATTATTTTGGTGCTTCAGCCCAGAGGTGGCTCCCAAATTCAATTGTTGGACGTGGAGATTACTTGAGATTTCTACAGGGTTGGCAGCTGGTCACTATTGAACAATATGATAGCCCTATGTAAGACGAAAAAACAATACTGTTTTTTTACATTAGCTCCAAACAGGAGGCACTGATGAAAAAAATTCTCTAGGGTCTGTCATCTTTGGGAATGCATTGTGGAGACAATTTTAGGAAAAAGAAGGAGAGGAAGTTCTGGGAACGAAAAATGTTTGAGGGGTGGTTAGAATCTTGTGGTCAATGTGTCCAGGAGTGACGGACGTACGAATCCATCCATCGTGCTGCAGTGCAAGGCGATGGTCGAGAGAGGTCTAGGTTAGGTCTATCTTAACCAGTCTCTCCTGATCCGACCCGCCACGCTGTAGGTGGCCAAACTCATTCGCCGCCAAGACCTACATAAACCTCACCCCTGTTAGTCACCAAACGTAGCGGATCACTCGGGGTGACCTACAGCAGGGGCGTTGGTTATCAAATAAACGTTTCCCGGCGCGGTGGTTCTCCAAAATTTTCCATTTCAATGGTCGCATATTACGCCACTTTGGCGGCACTTAGAAATCATAACATTGCAAAGGTGATGGGTTAATGGCTGTGTTTTCACCGACGCAAGATTTATTTTGTAATTTAAACACCTCCATTGAACTAAATTTGTTTCGCTTCTATTTTAAAGGCGAATTAAGACATTGACAAAATGTCGGTACATTGAGGCAATTAATTGGGTGCTTTAATTTGGGACTTCAAACTTTAAATCGTTGGGGCTCCAGTTCACGCCCCGGATTTACAGCCCTTTGTCGAGGAAAATCAGGCCTCGTAAATATGAATTATACGGTTTGTTTTCCGATGTAATAATATTCGTTACATTTAATGTAAATAGGTAGTGTTGTTATTCGGATCTATAGTATGCGAATCTGACTTTGTGAAATTACAAAAGGAAATCTTTAAGGGATTTATTTGCTTTTGATAAATAATATTGTTTAATGAATTGTTTTGAAAACGATTCAACAAATGAATGTACTTTGGTAAAAAGCGATATCGGGAATTAAATAATCTTCTTCTTGTTCACTTCATTTTCAATGGTGGACTTAGGCTCCTCCAATCTTCACCGTTTTGTGCTACGTGGAGACCCAAGGACATCGACCTACCGGACGCCAATTATACTTGGTCATTTCGGTGCATGAGCTTCAGTGACCGTAAGCTTCTTCCTTCTGTTTTACCATGAGAAAGACATGTCCAAAGTATAGTAAAATACGCTTAAGGCGGAGAGTTGATAGCCTATTGCCATCGATATATTAAATATAGATTAGCCCTCCCATACTCAATTCCAATCCGAAAGTGACACCACCTACGAGAAATTTCATAATACAACTAACATTGACCTATGCCCCCATCGAAGACAACTAACCATCGAATTCCGTTGCATCTCTTGCGTGACGTAGTTGTTTTACTAGGAAGAAATTAAACATTTTTTATCAAATGTTACTTTTCTCGATAGGCTGCCTCGAATTCATATGTTATGTACATATTTTTTAGACATTCATATAACTGATTAAATTGTTAATAATAAAGTCCGCGATAGCCCATAGCTAAAATATTTCTAACTGCCTGAAATTTGTGTTTTAAAAATGATCTTTACAAAGCCATTAATTCCGTTACCGCGAAATTGCTGGAAAACAAATTAGCTCCACGCAGACCAACTAAAGGTACAAAACAACGCTTCATGCGATCTTTTGACTGTGAGATAATAGACTTTCTTTTTGATAAATGTTTTCGTAAACCAATATTTTTGGTTCCAGTGTCATTTTTAAGACCTACACGCCCTGTCTAGATATACTTGGTCGAAGCCTATTGCAGATGGCTAGCTCTTTCAAAATGGATATTACATTAGTGCGCCTGGCAGTCCATGGAATTCGGAGCATTTTTCTCCAACACCACATTTCGGGGGCGCCTTCCGATTCCTTCTTTGATCGACTTAACTTACCAAATAAACGAGGTCCATAAAAGAGTATTTCACTGATATTTCTAGAATAATATTATGTTTCTAGTGTTTATATTTCTGTTATTTATGATTTGATTTGTATGTACAATCATCTCAGATATGAGGGCTCCATCGAAGCCAGAGTAAAGTTAGCCTCTCAAAAACTGGGCGTACTGTACAGGCCCGCAGATACTTAAATAATACACAACTGCTAACCCTGTACAAATTACAAGTGCTCCCCACGGTTGAATTTGACAGCCACCTCTGGTCTGGAGCTCCAAAATACCTGAATAATACACTCGACTCTGTGCAGAAACGGGCGGTCCGTTTGATAGATTCTCCCATCTTAACAGACGGATTGCAATCCTTAGAGCATAGGCGTCGGGTGGGAATGCTATCCTTGTTCTACAGGTATTACAATGGAAGATGCTCCGAGGAATTAGCATCATTGATCCCTTCGGCACCGGTGCATAGTCGGGAAACACGCCAAACGCGTGCCCAACATTTGTACACGGTTGATATTTGTCACATAAGAACAGGTCGCCTCTTCGACTCGTTCTTGTGTTCAACAGCTCGGCTGTGGAATGATTTGGCGGCCTCTGTGTTTCCTCCTTTCTAAAACACGGGTCCCTTCAAGACCAATGTTCATTCCTTCCTTTCCTCAAAAAGACCCTCCACACATAGGCCCTGAGGGAAATTATTTTCCTCAAGACCTCCTGTGTGGTGTTAATGTAAAAAAAAAATCTCTCCGCGGTTACCAATGTATTGATAATTTTTTTGTCACGTAATTTTTCGTTTTATATAATTTTTGTTTTATTTAATTTTTGGCTTCATATTCCTTTCTTGTACATTTAATTTTTTTATTACTTATTATGCTGTCTCAGTAGAGGTAAAGTCACAGGGAGGGAATCCATAATTGGTTTTATTTTGGCTATTTAATACTTATGCACAAAGTGAAAAAATGTAAACTGTCAATTTCCCGAAAGTTAATAAATAAATAAGTTATATTTGTATACTTCAACACTTAGATGGACACAAAACTGTCCATCTAAGTGACCATGTTTCCCACACAGTATAGAAATACGGTGCAAATCAGCGTCCGAACGTACAATTAATAGTTATCAAATAACAAACTTTCCCCATCTCTCCCCAGAAAAATTTCTCGTTATAAAATATTATATTGTCTACCTACAACGACAACTGTAAGTTTCTACCATTGTTAAATTAGTAGGTAGTCACATGTTATCGTGTCATAGGAAAGTGCTCTTTCTGAGGCTATAAAAGGCTTTGAGGCCATTGAACGTGAGTAAATAAGTTAAATTGTCATACTTATTATAATAAATGCTTGACTGTACCTGTATGGAACGTGTCGTAGGAATCCGTGTGCATCTAACGAGTGCGCGAAAGCTTTTGACAACCATGGAAATTCAAGAATGGAATTTACGCTCCCACAGAGTACCATGCCGCCAGCACGACAATCTGAGAGCTGCTATTGGCTAGCGGAATTATGTGCATGTGGTTCCCCTTCCAAATGACTTGTCTACAACGCTATTATGTCCTTTAACTAACTAATCAATTGAAAACATAAATGAAATTGATAATGAATACATGCAGCAGCCTCATTGGACTGGAAAACACATCTGAATAACCACCTAATGCTTCCACAAGGGACTCCAGACAGCAATGATCAACGCCAAGGAAATGGCTGACTATTTACGTCACCCCCACCATGCGACCAGCCGAGCCACTATTGGTCAATTCTGAACAAAGGAAAAATCGGAATCGTAAATATTTACGACAGCGAATTCATCTTCCGAAAAATTTGGAGCTCAATTTCGAGAAATTGGGAATAATTTGGATCAAGAAATAAACATCATCACCTAAAAATGAGTATGTACTACAAAAACAACCCAAAAACTGACGTCTATCAGTGATAGTTGCACTTTAAGAAAAATATTTACTGTTTAAAATTGTACCTTATATCACATATGTATACTTGTACCTTTTCTTGTAAACACAATAAAAATGATGTGAAGCTTTGGGATCCTGAGTTGGTAAAATCTTGGCAAAAACTATCACACATAATTTTAACACAGCTGACTTCCAATCGTAGCGACCAGGGAAATTACCTAAAACAAGTACCTTAGAAAAATTAAGGAGGTTCTGTCCCCCAAACATCCGACCTGAGTTTGCCCTATAAAAATAGAAGTCAAACCGGTAGGAAGTCAGTTCAAAACTATCAGCCAAGAAGAAACAATACCTACTCAAGATACCAACAGTCTCCAAGTTCAAACCTCTTTTCAAGTGTTTTAATCAGTCTTAGATTCAGTTTACCTCTCCCAGTATCCCAGTAACCTAAAATCCTAAAAACCCCAGTCTCCCACAGTCTCCAAAGTGAAAAATATTTATTTTAATCCAGTACTCAAATCAGTTTTGCCATTATACCTAGAAGCATTTTTTGTCAAAGTAGTAAATTCATTTAAAAGACCAGTGGCATTCCAAAATCCACTGGCGTACCAAACTCCATTGGCGTGTCATTGTGGCCAGCTCCCTATTATATTTAGTTTATGTACAAACGTCTAGTACATTTGGTCCTTCGAGCCGGATCTACACATAACACGCCTTCAGTCTTACCCAGTGGAAATGCCGTCTCTTCGCAGTGGCCGTAAGACCCCGACATCTTCCGAAACATCGCTGTCTAAACCTAACGCCCCGGGAACAAGCCGAAACATGCCAGTGGCACCCCGTCGGACCCCGGGCCCACGCACCGTAGACATCGATGAGACGCCATCCAGCGGAACCCGCCACGATCTATCTGGTGCGAACCCTGCCAGGAACCCTGACCTCATCACTCTTGACCAACCTGCTCCAGAATGTGTCGCCAAGAGCCTCCACGGATCCAACAGTAAAAGCAGCGAAACAACTTCTGAATCAACTGAAGACTCCCTGCGATTGCTGCGCCGAGAGATGCGCATCCGGGACAGACGTCACGCCAAGCAGACAGCCAATCTGCTCGCAGCCCTGAACGCTGCAACACGCCAAGCAGTCAGCCAACCTACCCAGGAGCCCGCACCAACCAGCCCGACCCTGCGAGCCAACCTCGGTCAGGCAGTAATTCAAACCCAGGCACCAACCGGCCCGTCTACGAACGAGTTCGCAACGAGATATGCCACTCGAGTACACACGTCAGACGGCCCGTCTACCGGAGAGTTTGCAACGAGATATGCAACAACTCAAGTGCACGCACCAACCGGCTCTTCTACTAATGAGTTCGCAACGAGATATGCCACTCAAGTACACAAGCCAGCCGAAGAGTTTGCAACGAGATATGCAACTACTCAAGTGCATGCACCAACCGGCCCTTCTACTAATGAGTTTGCAACGAGATATGCCACTCAAGTTCACAAGCCGGCCGAAGAGTTTGCAACGAGATATGCAACTACTCAAATGGACACACCAGCCGGTCAGCCTACCAATGAATTTACTGTAACCGATCCAACCGGATACGCCGCCGCCGCCACCCAAGAGTACACACTACTGACGGGCCCTGCGAAGAACATCCCTACGGCCGAATACAGCCATATCGGACCCGAGCGCCCACTTTACAACACAGCAGGGTACCAGCATCAGCCAGCCTCCTCCGGCCAGGATTCCCCATTATTTACACCACCGCACACAGCCAATCAGACAGCACGGCACACCCGAGAATGGTTGCAGCATGGCAACGACCCACTGGCCCAGATCGCCTCTGTGATGGCAGAGGCCCTTCGCTCTTCCAGAACGCAAGATAGCCCCCGCACATTAGAAGATGATTCAAGAATGGCTGCCCTCATTGCCAGGCAATCCACAGCAAAAGATTTGCCTACCTTCTCCGGAGACCCCCTTGAGTGGCCCACCTGGAAGGCACAGTACGCTCAATCCACCGCCACCTGCCAAATGACTCCGAGCGAAAATCTCATTCGGCTGCAGCGCGCCCTCAAAGGCAAGGCACGAGATACCGTGGGTCCCCTACTAATGGATCCTGCGCAAGTCCCAGAGATCATCAGCGTCCTCGAGCAGCGATACGGCAGCGCTAACTCCATAGCAAAATTTATGCTAGACAAGGTTAAAAAACTACCTTACCTCACGACCGAGGTATCACTCGAGGACCTGGCAGATTTCTCCGGAACGGTACAAAACCTGGTGGCATCTCTCCGGATCCTGAAAACCGAAGGTTATCTCACCAATCCTGCATTAATGAATGACGTCACTGACAAAATGCCAAGTTCCCTGCGTCTGGCATGGCTAATCGAGATCCGCAAACAACACGCTCCGGCCACCATAACCCAGCTCGCTGCCTTTCTGAAAGAGGTGTCAAACGCAATTCCAAACAGTGGGATGGTGGACCACATACGATCTCGACCACGCCGTGAACAAATACATGCCGGGTACCAGGAGGAAGAAGAGAGTGATCGCATGCGACTTCTACCGAGCCATGAGCAAATACATGCCGGACATCAAGAAGAAGTCAGGGATGGCCCAAAAGAAAAGATTGCCCCCATAAAACGCAAAGTAAACGAGGAACATACTTACCCTGGACCAAGCCGAAAAAGAAAAACTGCTGATGAAAGCTGCGCCCAATGTGGCGGCGATCATAAAACCCGCGAATGCAAAGAATTCGCAGCCAAAGATGTTGAACTCCGATGGGAAACTGTACGCACGGGAAGATTATGCCGCAAGTGCTTAGAAAAACACCACTCACGAAGCTGCAAAATAAACCAATGGTGCAAAGTAGGAGATTGCAGATCCCCACACCACCCCCTGCTACATAATCCCGAGTTCGTACGAAAAAGCGCCGTGGAAAATGTCAATTTGTGACGCCAGGACTCCGGACAGAGAGTACTATTAAAAATTGCGCCAGTCATATTAAGCGCTCCAAACAAAGAAGAAGTGTCAGTGTTCGCTCTCCTGGATGAAGGATCCACAGTAACACTTGTCGACGCTGACACCGCAATACAAGTCGGAGCAAACGGCCCAGTTCACGGACTGCGAATCCACGGCGCGAAAGGAATGTGCACCTCCGACAATCTCTCCCAACGAGTGAGACTAAGAATACGAGGTGCAGGCAACAGTAATACATTCCACATATCTGCCAGCACAATAAGCAACCTCAACCTGCCGGAGCAACAGACCCAAGGAAGGTCGGTCGTCCCGAAGCTGCTAATAGGCCAAGATAACGCTCACCTGATCGTGTCAAGGGAAGTTCGTGAATGCAATGATACTACGCGAATAGCATCACGCACCGCACTAGGATGGATCGCTCATGGGGGAGTCAACCCCAGAGATAATAACACGACCACCACTTTGGCACTACAACCAGAAACGGCCGCAGACATACAGTTGAGGGAGCTAGTAAAAACCAACTTCGCCATCGACTCCCTCGGAGTAACATCAGCCACCAGAGTCAATGCAAGCGAACAACAGGCAATTGCACTTATGAATGCAACTACCCGTCCTCTTCCTGTAGGAAGGTGGGAAACCGGTCTACTATGGCGCAAACCAGAAGCCACGTTACCTGACAATCGGCAGTGTGCGCTGAAACGACTTCTGTCCCTGGAGAAAAAGCTCGAAAAAGACAAAAATCTAGCAGTGGCCTACAACGACAAAATAAATCAACTTATCAACAAAGGCTATGCCAAGAAGTTATCAAGCCATGAAGCTTCCACCACCACACCTCGCAAATGGTACCTGCCCCACTTTGCAGTAATCAACCCAAATAAGCCAGGAAAAATCAGAGTGGTGTTCGATGCCGCGAGCCGATGCCGAGGAACCTCCCTCAACGACCAGCTGCTTACTGGTCCTGACCTGCTGTCCTCCCTCCTGGGGAATATAATACGCTTCCGGGAAGGAAACATCGCTATTGCTGCAGACATCAAAGAAATGTTCCTGCAAATAAAAATAAGGCGAGAAGATCAGTCGTCCCAGCTATTCCTGTGGAGGACATCACCCCATCACGAACCAGACACCTATCAAATGTCATCGATGATGTTCGGAGCCACCTGTTCCCCAAGCAGTGCCCAATTCGTCCGAAATAAAGTGGCTGAAACATACGAGCACGAGTACCCGGCCGCCGCAAAAGCCGTACGCACCAAGTTCTACATGGACGATTACCTAGATGCAGCAGACACACCCAATGAAGCTGCTGCACTCGCCCAAAGTGTAAGTGCCCTGCTCGCGAAAGGAGGGTTCCACTTGACAAATTGGGCGTCCAACAGCCCGGCGGCCCTAGCTAGCGTACCTATAGAAGACCGTGCCAGCTCCACGATACAAATCAGCAGCGGAGGTCCGGAAACAGAGCGAGTGCTTGGTTTAATCTGGGACCCCACCACAGACCGCTTCCTGTACTCATTTCGTGAGGCAATCTCCCACGACACGGCCACACAACCTACCAAGCGGCAACTATTATCTATAGTAATGAAGATCTTCGACCCAGTCGGCTTCGTTGCCTGCCTTACCATCAGATCTAAGATGCTACTGCAAGCAGTGTGGCGCTCAAGCGTCGGCTGGGATGAACCTATTGCCCCTGAACACGCCCAGAGATGGACAGACTGGCTAAATCTGTTGCACACGAACAGCATCTCAATCCCGAGACGTTGCCTCTACAACAAACTAAACAACGTAACACTACACCTTTTCTGCGATGCATCGGAGCAAGCTTGCTGTGCCGTGGCCTACTTCACCGAAAAAGTAGATGGATCCTTACGAGTAACATTCCTTGCAAGTAAATGCAAGGTAGCGCCACTGAAGCCTCTCTCCATTCCACGCCTCGAGCTTCAAGCCGCCCTCATAGCAGCGAGACTAGCCCAGACGATCCAAAAAGAAAGCAAAGCCCTGATATCCCGCACCTGCTTCTGGACAGACTCCACAACTGTACTATGCTGGTTACGCACCGACCCACGCGCCTACTCAACCTTTGTGGCAAACCGATTGGGGGAAATAGACGAACTAACCAACATACCCGACTGGAAATGGGTACCCACAAAACTCAATCCCGCTGACATAGGAACACGAGACTTAGAGGTACCAGACTTAACACCAGAAGGAAGATGGTTTACTGGCCCAGCCTTTCTCACTTCCCCGGAGGGTGCGTGGCCAAAAGAACGGGCACCCGCCCACAGGCCTGACGACCTGACACTAGAAGTCAAACCTCACTACGTTGGCCTTGTGTCCACCAGGGGCGAAGCACTCCCATCAGTAGAGCGGTTCTCCTCATGGCACCGGCTGATTCGCTCCACAGCTTGGATCCTCCGATTTATCAGACGATGCAAGATGGGGCCCAATAAACCAGTAGAAGGCCCACTACTAGCCGATGAGATAAAAGCAGCAGAACACAGATGGATCAAAAGGTCCCAGGAAGACGCTTTCACAACTGATCTACACATCATCCGACAAGGTCAAAAACTGCCTGCTGGCAGCCGCCTCAACTCCCTGAACCCATTCTTTGGACCAGATGACCTACTACGAATGGGGACCCGACTACAAGCCTTGGAAAGAACAAAGAGTGTGGCCCGAACTCCCATAATACTGGATGGCGACGAACCCTACACTCGACTTCTTATCAGTCACTACCACAAAAAGGCGGATCATCCTAGTACTGAGAAAACAGTAGCAGAAATACGCAATCATTTCTTCATAATACGACTACGCACAACAAGCAGGAAGATAACGCACGCCTGCCCCACTTGCTTCATACGACGCAGCAAACCGACTCCACCTCTGATGGGCGCATTACCACCACCCCGCCTGATGCATCACGTCCGCCCATTCACACACTGTGGGCTTGACTATTTCGGCCCTATGGCTATCACGGTCGGTAGGCATCGAGAAAAACGATATGGAGCCATCTTCACCTGCCTCTCGACACGCGCCATTCACCTAGAACTAGCCGCTTCACTAACTGCTGACTCGGCCATCATGGCCCTACAAAGAATGACCGCCCGCAGAGGACAACCAGCAGCCATGTACTCGGACAACGGGACAAACTTTCACGGAGCTGACACCGAGATGAGGGACGCCCTGCTGTCAATAAGTCAAGACGCCAGAATGATTGACGCAATAGCTACCCAGGGCATCGAGTGGCACTTCATACCACCACTAAGTCCGCACATGGGGGGAGCTTGGGAAAGATTAGTACGATCAGTAAAGAAAGCCCTAAGCGCTACACTAAAGGAAAGAGCACCAAAAGAAGAAACGCTACGCACCGCACTTGCAGAAGCTGAGTTTGTGGTAAATAATCGTCCACTCACCCACATTTCAGTTGACCCACGTGATGAAGAACCTCTAACACCCAACCACTTTTTGCTAGGGTCAGCCGGGAAGCGCCCTCAATTATCCTTCTACGACAAAAAAGAAGAGGAAACATGCCTACGCCGCCAGTGGCGCATCGGACAACAACTTGCAGACACCTTCTGGAGGCGATGGCTGCGGGAATACCTACCTACCATGGCTGTCCGGCAAAAATGGCACCATCCAACTACACCAATTAAGAAGGATGACCTAGTGATCATCATGGACCCAGCACTGCCTCGAAACAGTTGGCCACGTGGCCGTATCATCGAAGCAATACCTGCAGCTGATGGACAAGTCAGAACTGCCCGGATCCAAACCAGCACTGGGATATACGTAAGGCCGGCAGTCAAAATCGCCGTCATTCTGCCTGCCACGCCAGCAACTGATGAAACTGTACACTCTGCGAAGACACCCGACTCAAAACTCAGACATCGGAAAAGGACACGCCCCACGAAGTAGCTGAGCACAGTCGAGACTGCACTGAGGGGAGTGTATGGAACGTGTCGTAGGAATCCGTGTGCATCTAACGAGTGCGCGAAAGCTTTTGACAACCATGGAAATTCAAGAATGGAATTTACGCTCCCACAGAGTACCATGCCGCCAGCACGACAATCTGAGAGCTGCTATTGGCTAGCGGAATTATGTGCATGTGGTTCCCCTTCCAAATGACTTGTCTACAACGCTATTATGTCCTTTAACTAACTAATCAATTGAAAACATAAATGAAATTGATAATGAATACATGCAGCAGCCTCATTGGACTGGAAAACACATCTGAATAACCACCTAATGCTTCCACAAGGGACTCCAGACAGCAATGATCAACGCCAAGGAAATGGCTGACTATTTACGTCACCCCCACCATGCGACCAGCCGAGCCACTATTGGTCAATTCTGAACAAAGGAAAAATCGGAATCGTAAATATTTACGACAGCGAATTCATCTTCCGAAAAATTTGGAGCTCAATTTCGAGAAATTGGGAATAATTTGGATCAAGAAATAAACATCATCACCTAAAAATGAGTATGTACTACAAAAACAACCCAAAAACTGACGTCTATCAGTGATAGTTGCACTTTAAGAAAAATATTTACTGTTTAAAATTGTACCTTATATCACATATGTATACTTGTACCTTTTCTTGTAAACACAATAAAAATGATGTGAAGCTTTGGGATCCTGAGTTGGTAAAATCTTGGCAAAAACTATCACACATAATTTTAACACAGCTGACTTCCAATCGTAGCGACCAGGGAAATTACCTAAAACAAGTACCTTAGAAAAATTAAGGAGGTTCTGTCCCCCAAACATCCGACCTGAGTTTGCCCTATAAAAATAGAAGTCAAACCGGTAGGAAGTCAGTTCAAAACTATCAGCCAAGAAGAAACAATACCTACTCAAGATACCAACAGTCTCCAAGTTCAAACCTCTTTTCAAGTGTTTTAATCAGTCTTAGATTCAGTTTACCTCTCCCAGTATCCCAGTAACCTAAAATCCTAAAAACCCCAGTCTCCCACAGTCTCCAAAGTGAAAAATATTTATTTTAATCCAGTACTCAAATCAGTTTTGCCATTATACCTAGAAGCATTTTTTGTCAAAGTAGTAAATTCATTTAAAAGACCAGTGGCATTCCAAAATCCACTGGCGTACCAAACTCCATTGGCGTGTCATTGTGGCCAGCTCCCTATTATATTTAGTTTATGTACAAACGTCTAGTACAGTACCAGGGTTGTACAACGTATTTTGCAGGCATTTAGGCACCATTGGCGAGCGTTGGGAGTTAAATTATTAAATCATTATTCTAGTAATTGTGCCTTACCTGCACAAGCGCTATTAGTGCGGCTATGGGACACGAACGCGCCGGTGCGCATGCTAAGTCAACTATTACGCAGCCACGTGGCAAATACAATTTGTAAAAGAGAGTATTCTAGAAATAATAAATATTTAAATAATATAGTACCATATCATATTCATAATATGGTACTATATTATTTAAATATTTATTATTTCAATATGTACAGAAAGAATCTAGAAATTTGATTTTTCGAAACCTTTTTTTATGGTTTCACTACAAATATGCTCCCTTTGTTTTAGTTTTAACTAATAGATCGATTAGATTTTATTTTGTCTGTAAAAAAATGATCGAAGGACAAAAAGCTACACAATTAATTCTATGGTAGTGGTTAAAAGCTAAAAATGGTAAAAAGTTTCAAAGACAGAAAATATATTTTTTCAGTTAACATTATGATCTAAGCGACAAAAATTTATCTAACAAAAGATTTGTGGCAGGAAATAATTTGGTCAATTATTCAAATATAACGAGCAGTTTTTGTAGATGTTTCGTACAGAGATATTTTTGTGGGTTTCTTCTTGTGTTGTTTTAACAAGAGCAATTAATGTATATAATTCGCATTTTTTGTGAAAACGTCGCCATTATCAGTACAATATATTGAGTAACTTTATAATTCCATAAGTCTCAATATTAGACTCCATATTTGACTCATAAGGCTCAATATTAGACTCAATATGATAACCAGTACTGATGGAAATGCATATTTAATAAATATATATATTTTTATATACATATTAGATGTACATATTTTTTTCTCCGAATTTGACTTGCCTAAGGAATTACTGTTACACTTTTTCTCTGACTTGCCCTAAGGAATTACTGTTACACATTTTGGCGCGTTCTTATATTTCTATTTAGGATTTCGTTGTATTTCAAACGTGCGTTATTATAAAAAAATAGTACTTACCGTAAGTAAATAAAATCTACCGTAAGTATTTTACCCAGAATAGTTACTTTTAATCAGGACATGATTTTTGAATGGCTGGTGAATGCGTGACGAGAGCGTTACGAAAAGCGTGATCGGGCGAGGCGAACGGTCGAGCCTTTACGCACGCTTGACTTGGGGAGTAACTGATGAATGCGTGACGAGATCGTTATGAAAAGTGTGATCGGGCGAGGCGAACGGTCGGACGAGGCGAACGGAAGTTGAGAGGGAGATATAAGTTAGTGAAGTTTTACTTCAGTCGTGTGGTCTAAAGTCTAAAGCACACTCGTTTTTTTATCGTGTCTATGTGATCGTGGCTACTGCGGCGCCAACCGTAACCGAAACGTAACAAACAAATTTACAGACAGATGAAATGCCAAATTGTCGAGTTAAAGTTTGTTACTCTAAGTCAATTAATTTAATGTTTGAAATTTCACAAAATTTCATCGGAAATTCGGATTTTACGTGTTAAATTATTGTGTCGCGATTTTTACTTGGTACATAATAATTCAACACGATCCACGTGTAATTTTTAGTACTCGAACAAAAGCTTTAAAAATCTGAATAATAAAATGGTGCTCTTCGAGTTTTCAGTAATAATTCTCGCAAATAATGACCGAGAACAATAACACGTTTGTCACGAATCGTCAGTTTTTTTTTCGAACGGAGATTATGAAAAGATTAAAATAGAAGGGAACAATGAGTTTGTTAATTTTTTATGCTTTAATGAATACAAATCCATTCCACGAATCACGTCGCGCAAACTATACACAGGAAATTATAAAATCGCTTGGCATAAAATGGCCTTACTTTGTCGTGGGGTAACATTACCACACTTAACAATTGTTTTTCGTTTATTTAAAAATATGAATACTGCATCGTTTTAAATTATACTATCACGTTCGATAAAATTGTGTGTTTTAATGGCATATTTCATTAAAAAAAATTATAAAGAAATCTAACCGGTCATCTTTATATATTTTTTTCTATTTATTTCACAATTGCCCGATCCGAAGAGAGTAAATCTATGGCTTCCTACATTTCGAAGGACATACGATGCGGTAGAGGAAGGTCCGAAAGTTTTTTTTTATTAGCTACACACAGGAGGCTCTGGGGAAAATAATTTCTTTCAAGGCCTATGTCATCTTAGGGAATGCTGTGTGGAGAGTCTTCTTAAGGAGAAGAAGTTCTGGGAAGGAAAAATGTACGAGGGGTGAGTAGGAATCTGGGGGTCAGTGTGTCCAGGAGTGACGGTCGTATGAATCCATCCCTCCAACTGCGATGCAGGGCAATAATATGGGTCGAGAGAGTTCGCCTGGAAAGGTCAAAAGGCCTCCCTCAATCAATCTCTCTCGATCCGGCCCTCCACGCAGCAGGCGTGTAGACGCATCCGCCGCCAGGACCTGGACACACCCCATAAACTTGGGCACCCCTGCTATGTCACCAAACATGGCGAACCTCTTGGGGAGACCTATGGCAGTGATGTTGGTTATCCAATAAATGGTTCCGGGGCGGCGGTACCCATATTCTCCTTTCAAATTATTATGTTTATACAAAAATTGTGTTGGCTAGTGCGGAAAATCTGTCATCTGACTTTTGAATTTATGATTTTTTTCTTACGATTTGCAAGAAAACAGAATTTTAAGGCATTTTAAAACCAAAAGCTTTTCATGTGGGTCAATAATACCCCCTGAAATTCAAAGTATGGCACCTTTACTTTACGTGTTGGCCGCCGTGTTCAGTAGGGGGAGTTTGTAGGTTGGTTTGGACGCACGGGGTGTGAAGGGTGAGGTTTGGGTTGTGGGGTGCGGGGTATGCTAGGGTAGTGTAGGGTGTCGCGGGTAAGGGCCACCCCCAGTCATTAGGACAGGTGTGAGGCCTGTAATCAGGACTCCACCCTAAGGCTTTGTGGCGGAATAGAGCCTCCTACGAGCGGAAAGTGCGCTTTGCAGTTATAAAGCGAATATTGTGGAAATAACAATGGAAATTATGCTTACACATTTTATGAAATATCCCATGAATAGGATATCCCACATACAAGGGCAATAAAGAGGCAGAACTAAATCGATTCTATTACACTTGTCGTAAGTGTTTGACAAGATTAGGGAACGTACCCATACTACGTGACACGTTTAGGGGGGGGGGGGGGGGGTTCTCAAAATGTCACGCTTGGTACAAATGAGCGGCGGCGGGCTTAGGTTTTTGGTCACCGGGGGGGGGGGGGGGGGGGTAAAAAAATTGCAAAAAGTTGGTCACGTAGTATGGGTACGTTCCCTTAAATACTTTCTGTGTTGAAGAGTTTTAATTTTTAATGTACATTTATTTTTAATTTTCTGCTACCGGTACCATTCGAATTGAATGAAACGGGTGTGTCGAAACCGGTAGCAGAAAATTTTAAATATAAAGTAACAAATGCACATTGAAAATTAAAACTCATCAAAACAAAATGTCTAGAAATTGTTACATAGTTAATTTTTTTTTTACATTAACTCCACACAGGAGGCCCTGAGGAAAATAATTTCCCTCAGGGCCTATGTCATCTGGGATGCTGTGTGGAGGATCTTTTTGAAGAGAGGAAGGAATGAACATTGGCCTTGAAGAGACCCATGTTGTAGGAAGGAGGAAACACAGAGGCCGGCAAATCATTCCACAGCCGAGCTGTTGAACACAAGAACGAGTCGAAGAAACGACCCGTTCTCATGTGACAAATGTCAACCGTGTACAAATGTTGGGCACGCGTTTGGCGTGTTTCCCGACTATGCACCGGTGCCGAAGGTATCAATGATGCTAGTTCCTCGGAGCATCTTCCATTGTAATACCGGTAGTACAAGGATAGCATTCCTCGATGCATGTGCTCTAAAGATTGATATCCGTCTGTTAAGATGGGAGAATCTATCAAACGGACCACCCGTTTCTGCACAGAGTCGAGGGTATTTTTCAACCGTGGGGCGCACTTGTGATTTGTACAGGGTTAGCAGTTGTGTACTATTAAAGTATCTGCGGGCCTTGTACAGTACGCCCAGTTTTGGGAGGCTAACTTTACTCTGTCTTCGATGCAGCCCCCATACCTGAGCTGGTCACCTAGGGTTACACCAAGCATATCAATGGAGGCCTTGTTCGGAAGATTGCAAAGAGACTAGATTTTCATTTCGATCCCTTTTAGACGTAATCAGACAAGATTGGGTCTTTGAAACATTAAATTCAACGAGATTATTTTTACCCCAAGAGAAAACACTCTCGAGGTAAGCGTCCATTCTTTGCTTCAAAGCCCTACGAGCTGTTGGAGTTTGTGAGCCCTTTGGGGGCTTGCCAAACAAAAAGCTATCATGTAACAAGTTAATGCCGAAATTATCCGCGAAGAATTATCGAAGAAGAATTATCCGCGTAACAAGTTAATGCCGAAGAAATACAAAAAAAATATTAAATACAATGATTAAATATAAAGTTATTTCCAAGGGTAGATATCAAAACAGTTCTTATTACAATTGCAGCCGAAATTATTTTGTGTATTATAAAAACATTCATCCAGTTTAAGTGCCTCATGAAAAAAGTTTCTCTCACCACATTTTACAGTTTTATAAAAGTTATGCGAAATCCTTTACAATAATAAAAGAATACAGTATGACTTTTGGGTCAGGAACAAAGCTTTTTAATCTATCAGACTATTTTTGTTCGCTTTTCGGAATAAATTATTTGTCTCATAGAAATCGTTACATCTCGCGTACTATCATGATTGGAAATAAGATCTTAACTGTATTAGAAAGAGAAAACATCACGCTTTACATTCAAATCTAAAAGTTAACAACAAAATAACTAAAAGGTATTCACGAAAGTAAAGTAACCGACCACGATTTAAAAAAAAAATGAAACCTTTAGAATTTTTTATTCATATTTTTACTTGAAACGATAGAAAAATGAGTTGACCATAACGTTTATAATACATTTGCCTAGTTGACGGCCTCCGTGGTCGAGGGGTAAGGCTCTTGACTAGCAGGTGGCAGGGGTAAGACTACATCCGAAGGTCGCGGGATCGAATCCCGGCGTGCTCAAATAATTTTATTTGATTAATTTGTTACACAATTAATTAATTTAAATAAAAATAAAATAATATGCTATACATTTGCGACACTCCAGTGTGGAAGATACTCTCCGTATCGCGCTTGTGTAAGACTGCCATTCGGAATTGAAACGTTGCTTGAAATGGCTTTAACCGTGTTTGGTGACCAGATCCAAATAGCCAGGTACTTCTCCACCTCCTCCTTCCATATCCTTTCCCTCCCCACTACCTTCAGCCTCACAACATACGCCAATTGGGGATGCCATAGTCTCACTAGCTCCAGACGGGAACAGCTGAGACTCTTGTGATGTATTCACAAAAAAAGTGTGTTTTTATGAGCCATATTAAAATAAAATATGTTTGCATTTAAAAAATGTATATATATATATATACATTTTTTTATATATATATATATATATATATATATTTATTTCGAAAATAAAATTTGACAGGGTATTTCATCACCTTTCAAAATCTGTTTTTAATTTTCGGAAGCGTTCAGAAATATTCCATTTATATGAATTATATTGCGAATCGGAAATATATTGACCTTTCGACAAAACATATCAGAGGTCTTGGGGATTAAATAGGTAACTGCATGTCACTGGTTTTCAGGAATGATCATAGAACAAATTGTAGAAATTTTAAGCATATATTTTAAAAATAAATATATTAGTGGTCCTAATTTACACTGTTGACGTTAACTGGCAGTATTTTGAAGTTTTATGCATACATTTTACGAGGCTCTGGCGTGGAGAGGGCTCAAGAGTGAGGAAAGGGTATTTAACAATGCTAATTTGTAAAAAGGGAAGGAGTTAATGTATTGAGCTGAAATAAAAGGAGATGCAATCATACGCAAAGGCATTTTTTATTTAATGCTCGTTAATTTCAATGGAATTTCAGGATCGAGTTGTTTGTAAAAAGTGTTAGAATAATGGTAATGGGTCATAAAATTGTTCGCAGTAAGATAAAACCTTTTTATTTTAGGGTTCCTTTTTAGTTCACTAGATTTAGAAAATACGTACGTAAGTCGTAAATACGAAATAAACAAAGTGACGTGATTTATTAATACATTTCCTAGGGGCGTAGTGTTATGTCGGTTCTCGTTAAATTAATGACAAAAGATACGTAAAACGTAGCTAAACGTCAAACTCACCGTAAAACATGGTTATTATTTACATAGGAATACACGATGAAATATGTTTAGCTTTTCCTTTGCATTATGATAATGAGTGCTTTTCTTCTTCATTATCTCCTCACAGGAGGCCCTGAGGAAAAATCTATTAGGGCCTATGTCATCTCGGGAAAGCTGTGTAGAGGGTCTTTTTAGGGCAAGGAAAGAGAGGAAGTTCTGGAAAGAAAAAAGGTATGAGGAGGGCGGTCAGTGTGCTCAGAAGTGAAACGTGTGAATCCATCCCTCCCACTAAAGTGTAAGGTCCGGCTGTGAACGTCCGTAGATCTCCATCAACCGGTCTCTCCTGATCTGGCCCGCCACGCAGTACGTGGACAAACCACACCTGAACCCTGGGAACTGCTAAGCCACCAAACGTAGCGAACCACTAGGGGTGACCTACGGGAGTGGTGTTGGTTATCCGATAAATGGTTCGTTCCCAAATTATATTCCTAAAATTGCGTTTTCCTTCCCTACTTGTTAAGAGCGTTTAACCATCCTGTTATTCTTACGATCGTGCAGGGCGGTTACAATGAGAAAGATTAATTATTCTCCGTACAGGTTTTTTAAATTATAACTCAATATCGATTTAATTTCATTCCAAATTTGCTTTAATTTATACCTACATCCAAAAATGCTGAAAGGCGTGATGATAAAACTATTAAAATAATGTACCCTTTGTAATTATTTTTTTTATTATAAGTATTCACAATTTTTCAATAATGTCTAAATTAAATAAGAATGTTAAAAAAATCTGAAATGTATTAGTTTGTAAGTGCGCAAATAAATACACAAACGGACCAGTTTTCGTGAAGAAACACATGTACGTATATATTTTTTAATGATTTTATTTAAACTAAAATTAAAATACTAAATCACGCCATACCCAGATAATGTATTGAATTATTTTACTGCATGATTATATGATTTAAAATAGGTGTGGTATAATACAAAATCTTTTTTGAAAATTTAACAAATCTGCCTATCTTATTACACTAAAAATAAACATTTTTTCTGAAAATTTAAAACATGCGAATGCTAGATAAAAGATTTATCTTTCGAAATCCATTTTTATTTTTTTGTGGAAAAGAGTAAATACGACTAAAATCTGATTTAAAAAAGACATATTTCTGGTTTTCTCTGGTAATACCCTACTGTAAAAATAATATGGCCAATATGGTATGGTGTAATGTTTAACTTAACCTTCAACTGTTAATGTTAGTTGTTATTTTGCACTATTGCTGATGACACACCCGCGGGACGAGTTTTATTGTGTACTACTTCCTGCCTTCAACATGAAAAAATGTGTTCAAAATGTATATCTGGATATATTTATTAATTTGATACATAAATATATGATTAAATGTTTGCAACCCGTCTGACAGACTCCCACTCCAGCAATTAAAGGTTAATAAAAAAACTGAATTTAATTCAGCTAATAAGTTAACACAACAGTTATTGATTCTGAGGCGGTACGAAGTTCGTCAAGTCAGCTAGTTATGGATAAATAATGTTGAACATAGAAAAGGCATCGATATATAAGCAACTAGATTTCGCGTGTCATACAAATTTGCAAGATGATTGTGGCCCACCAATGAGTAATTTTATAATTAAGCTGCCTATTGAATTCCGTGAATAGAGTAACCTTCACAACAATGCCCCACATTGGGAAAAATTATACTGCGTTCATAACATAACCACTACTATTAACCAGGAAAATTCTTATGCGTGACTAAATTCTTAAGCGTGGCACGCATTCATCAACCTTACCTTAGATTTCGTGAGAAATTTTGCGTTGCATAAAAAAAATTGCGTTTTGAAAAAAGCCAACGAATCAAAAAAAATATCTTAGTTTCCTTTTCTGTGCAAAGATGGCTCTGGCAACAGAGTAAGTAACTAGTTGGTATAGTAGATTGCTAGTTCTTCAGTAGTTGAAATACGAGGTTTTCGGCCAGAGAATTTTTTTACATACTTGGAAACAACACTATTCTCCTGGTTGTCCTGCGCATTATAAGTTTTTAAATATTTATTAATAATATTTTTTACATAGATGTACATAAAATAATTTCCCTCAGGGCCTATGTCATTTTTGGGAATACTTTGTGGAGGGTATTTTTAAGAAGAGGAAGGAGTGAACATATTGTAGGAGGGAGGACACACAGAAGCCGGCAAATCGTTTCACAGCCGGGATGTGGACGATTCGCAACTGCGTACAATTGATGGGCACGCGTTTGACGTATTTTCCGACTATGCAGTGAAGGGATTAATAATGCTAGTTATTCGGATCATCTTCCATTGTAATACCGGTAAAACAAGGACGGCATTCCCACCTGACGCATGTGCTCTAAAGATAACAACCTGTTTGTTAAGATAGGGGAACCTATCAAACACACCGCCCGTTTCTGCACAGGGTCAAGGGTTTTTTCAAAGTATTTTGAGGCTCTTGTTCACAGGTTTCCACTACTCGTAAATTCTATAGTGGGCAAACTTGGGATCTGTACAGCCGGTGGGCAGACGTATCCGCCACCAAGACTCGGACGAACCTCACCCTTATGAACCATGGCACCCCAAACGGGACCTATTGACCTATGGCAAAGGTGTTGTTGATTGAAATTTGGAAAATGCATACCCGCCTCCCAAATTGCAATATGGCGTTGCGTGGCAAAAATAGTTGCGCTGACTTGGAAAATCCATTTTAAACTATGCATTTATCATGTTTATGAACTTAGTTATGAATTGAAATAATTTTAAGTACCGTTTCTTTACACTGAACAAAAGTAATTTATTTTTGTGACTCATACTACATCAATAATACATCATTTTTATTAATATGCTTTTCGTTTACATTGAAATCTATCTAAAAAATCATTCATGATTTACGTAGAGACAAAAAATACATTTCGGGGCTCCGCGGAAGATACCGGAAGTTGCCTCCAGTGTCTCGGGGCATTGATAAAGTTAATTTAAATTTAAGGGATGTTCTGTCCCTTCCGCTTCCGGGTCGTACCCTTGCGAAAACCTGCTTACAAAAAACCTAGAACTGACAAAAATACCATAATCAAGTGTAAATAACTTACAAAAGATTTTTTGGTTTTTCAATATTATTTAATTGTTATTATTTTCGATATTAAATAACTTTAGTACTGGAGAGGTAAATACTCTTAGCTTCTCCCTCTAATAACGCGTTTTATAATGTGATTACCGCACAAGAGTTCCAAATGCTCCCAACCATCTGAAACCAGCTCCGAAAATTATTACGAGTATAAACACGTTTTATTCACTTATTTTAGAAGTTATATCTATGAAAAAATTCAGTGTTTTTTTAAATGCTATTTTAGATGTTCAGCACGAGATTTTTGCTCTATTTTAACCGAGTAATTTTTTATTTAACATTTTCGCTCAAATTTAATCGTTTTTAATATTAGCGCGCTAATATTGCATATCGCATATGGCATTTACATCTCTCCATCTTCTTCTTTTTGAGCGGGTATACGGCGCCTTGAGGAAGTCAAAAATGTTCATATTTTTAGTGTGCCTTGTATCGCCACGAATATTAGTAATATGCATAAAAATAGCATGGCAAACAGAGTCAGAGATTACAAGCACAAAAGTGTTATTTATTTATTTTGTGGAAAATTATAAGAAAGATACAAAATTAATCAAAGGAAACTGTCACAGATAATCTTGACAATAATATGGAATTTTTTGGTTGTTCCTATGTGCGTTTATTCATTTATAATGAAAAAAGAAAAATTGAAGTTGTGTACGCTTATATTTTTAATAAAATAATTGACAATTTAATTTTAATTCTACTCAAGCTAAACGACAGGAGAAGCTTCAATTTATCCAAAATATATTTTTAAGTTTTCATAATATAAACTGATTTGTAATAAAGATTAATCTAAACAGTGATTTTACGGTAAGCTTTGCCTTAATGAGAAAAGCATTGGTTATAGTTTACAGTGTTATTTACACGACGCGCGACGCGACGTGAGAATGTCTCTTAAAGTTATGTGAAACAGTGTTATAGGTAGAGTAGGTAGTTAGTAGTTGATAGTTGGACGAGCCTGTCCTCCGACTGACAATAGTTTCGCCCCCATTTATGCAAAGTACTTGATGCCAACTTTAATGTTTAGAGCTTCATTTTAGCCCAGTAGTTGCGGCTCAAAGCTCTTTGGTCAATTTAACTGAAATTAACAAGTATTTAACACGGGTTTTAGTCAGAATTTGACATTAATCATTAACTGAAATACTTATTTTCCAGAGAATAGATAAACGCTAGTGTGATCTGTAATGATTTTATAGAAAGCCGCCTATTTTAGAAAAGACTTTTCCTTTTGCAGGTGTCAGACTAATGACCTCATCTACAAGTCAACAATAAGGTCCAAATTAACTTATGCCAATCCCATCTGGGCAAACACTTCAGAATGTCATATAAAAAAATGCAAACATTCCAAAACAAAGGCATTCGTACCGCCCGTCCTGGGCGCCCCCAAATGGATGAGGGTTGCTCAACTCCACAAAGACTCAGAAGACCCCATATTAACAGCACACATCATAGGTATCGCGGAAACCTTTTATGCGGGAATCCCCACCCACGAAAAGGCGTCTATCAACTGCCTCACCCGGTACGACGTAAATGAACTCACCACACATAAAAAATCCAAACAAAACCTCCGAAAAGATTCTCCCCCCCCCCCAAATTGCAGCCATGACCCCCTTGCAAATATTTTTTAACAAACCTCAATAAATTCACTTTTCTACAAACATAATTTAATTATAAACTCTTGATGAAAGAGAAAGGCCATTTTGGCCCGGAGCTCTGTATGCCAGTATAGCAAAAGTCAAAAGTCAGTAAATAAATCTGATTATTTGTGTAAGAATGAATTTGAATGTTCGAATTTTTTTGGTTATTTTTAGCAGACGAGAGGAAAAATTAAGCTTACTTTGGGCAGACACGCCCATATTATTTAATCTTATCGCTGTTCAGAACACCTCCTTCGGAATTAATGCGCACTAATTGATTATTAAAAAAACAAAAATTAATAAAAAACCTCTTTTATGACATTGAAATATTTATGGTTATGTTGTTTTTGATACATCGGAATTTTTTTACTGAATTGTGTTTTCACAGAAAATTTCAAAAATTTCAATGAGGAATGATATGGAATAACATAATAAATATAAAATTATTATGAAAATGTCAAGAAAAGCCGTTAAACTGAAAAATTGTTATGAAAAGTGGTTCTGAAAAAGTTATACTGAAATACTTTGACCGAAAAGTTTTCATTAAAAACTGAAAAGGAACACCCCATAGACTGTTCATGAAAATTATAGCAAAACAGTTTTTTTTTTAATCAACCCGTGAAAAATAAAGTTTTTTTAACTTCAATACATCTATTCTCAACTCTTTGTTTGACCGAGGATTGAATTTTCCTCCGCAGGGGTGGAGTCGAAAACGCTACCATCTGAAGCAAACCCCTATTGGCTATTGTAACATATCTATTTCGTGAGCAGGTACTGCGCAAAGTAGGTACTGTTTATTGTCTATGCTTTATTTATTTTTTCTTTCATTTTTTAACTTTGTTGGTTGGCCAAACTGGAAGGGGGACCGGAAACGTCATTCGAGGAAAGATGGCGGCAGACATCACGTAGTTTTTTGGGGCGAGAGGAGATTTTTTGAAGAGGAGTTTTGTTATGTGATATTCTAGTGCGATATAGCCTAGAAAGAGTTTTTATATTCGTTATGTGAGTGTGTGACGACTCAAATGGCATAGAAGCTTTTTATTTTGTTTAATTCCTCGCCGGATGCCGTGTGATTGCTTTATCCGCGTGCGGAAATGAATTTAGACCGTAATCAACGGGCGATGTATTGCTTGCAAGGATTACTTTGCTGTTCCTTTGGCCGGTGAGATTTCCGCACGCCGCTTGATGGGTGCGGATCAGCTGTGCCTGTTTTGTTGGGTGGATTCCCTTTAAATGAAGCGGCTTTTAGACTCTGGTTGGATACGCCGATATTACCTACTTTGCTGTTCCTTTGGCCGGTGAGATTTCCACACGCCGATGGGTGCGGATCTGCTGAGCCTGTTTTGTTGGGAGGTTTCCCTTTAACCAAGTGGCCCCATGACGTGCTGGACGGTGTCTTGGGGATTACTGTTGCCGTTTGGAAGAGAATCACGGCGACGGGACGTATGCGGTTTTAATAACTAACCGTAATTTTGTTAACTCTCTCTCTTTCCAAATCAGTTGATAGATGCTAAAGGTATTTATGTTTTTGTTAACTTTTCTTTGGTTCTATTTTCCCTTGCAAAGTGCAATAAAGTTTCTATTAATTTTCACTATTAAAATAAGTGCCTCATTTATATGCATGACCTAAATTCCCTATCTCCACTATCTATCTAGAGGTTTGGCTCAGATCGGTATATACCGATATTTATTTCGTGCGTTAACGTAATGGTACCGAATTTCAAAGAAAATGCATATACTCGTACGTCTTATAACTTCAGAGAAATGTGTTTAAAGATGTGCGTACACGTGATTGCCACTAAAAGTTTATAAAATACATTGTTATCGATATCGAGTAGATCGGCCGAGTTTTAGCTCCATCGGATGTCAGGAAACGGCTTAGTTTCCAATTCATTCATTCATTCAATCAAGCAAACCAAAGTGAAATTCAAAAGCTGTGGGTAGACTATGAAGCACTACACAAAGAGGAGACCGATTATTCTACCTCATTCTCTCGCCGGCTAAATCCTATAGATACATGCGTTTGTCGCTATTTCGTTTCATCGAGTTTCAAATCACAACGGTACTAAAGAATTTTTCTCTTGAAAAATTGGTTTCAATATGTAAACAAGAAATTTCACAAATTCACAACACAATCTCAACCAATAGGAACCTTGAAAAGTGAGCTCATAATCAAAAAGCAGCCAATGCGCGCACACGGATCGTTGTACAAAACACCTCGGTTAGGGATATAGTCAAATTAATAGTTTGTAATATTCAAAAAACAATGCCAAAATGTTAAAAAATCACAGGAGAAAACTACCATATGTAAAACTTTCGTTACTTTTTTTGTTTTGTCTTCCGGCGAATTTATTAAAACGTTGTTTTATCTGTGCGATGCTTCATAGGAACTGTACTTAGGAAAGGTTTCAGTCTATTTCATTCACTCGCAGGCTAAATCCTATAGATGTATTGTCTCTTTTAAAAATGTTTTCACTGCAAAAAAAATTTCTCGAAGACTGTTCATTCCTAAAACAATTTCACACAAATGAAATGATTTCGCGATATTTTTTTAAGGGACGTTTATAAACAATCTCTCAACCACTCATAACTTGATTACCTAGTGATCGAACAATATTGGTTGAACATTGCTTTTTTATTATTTTTTACTATCCTAATTGACTCTTCGTGTTAGTACTTCGTAATATTTATACTGCCGGTAGTTGAGAATGTCTCGAAGCAGCGATCTGTAAAGATTTCCCCGAGCAAACAGACCGTAATACTAAAGTACTTAGAACGAGTGTTACAACAAGACGGAAGAATAAACTTTTTATGAGTTGACACTGATACAAACCTGAAAGGGTGTTTGGGTTTTTAGATGTTACCGTATTTAAGGCGGAAAGGCAATAAGATAATATCGATATACAAAATAGAAATTTGATAAAAATTATACAACTTGAGACATTAACGCATATATTATTGGCTGCTATCATATATTATTGGCTGCGTACATAAGTACGATGACGTAAGAAAATGAAGATAATGTTGGTAGTTCTTAGTCGAAGTATGATACAGTTAAAAGTGACCGAATTGGATATAGACACCTTAGCTCGGTTGGTAGAGCTGTGGCCATGAAAGCCGAAGGTTCTGCGTTCGAGTTCCAGAGGTGCCGATGTATTTTTCTGGTTTTTGTGCCCCCAGATATTCGATTGAGTTTCGAGTATATTGTCTTCATTTAATTAAAGATTTGTCTCATACAGTTAAAAATAAAAATTATTATTATTGTTATTAAGGTGTATTTGCGGTACGTTCGAGAGTGGAAGTCTCAGTATCGCCCCGGTGTAAGACCACAATTCAGAATTGGAATGTTGCTTGAAACGGGTTTAGCCGTGTTTGGTGACCAGATCTGAATAGCCAGGTATTTCCCCTTCCTCTTCCCATCTCCTTCCCCTCCCCAATACCTTTAGCCTCACAATATACCACAATTGATGAGCCTTCAGGCGGCTGGGAGCAGTTGGGACTTTTTCGATACATTTTGGTTTATTTAAAAAAATTGCTGCCACAAAAAAATACGTATACATTAATATTTTTAAGTTAAATATATATTTTTTTAAATATCTTCGTAAAATTCAGATGAATTTTTTTTTTTAATTTTTAATTTCTGCGCAATATTTCTGCAAATGTCATGCTAAACTCTCCGCTTTCAGTATAACCATATTATAAAGCATTTTTCGAGATGAAATAAATTATCGTCGAATGATTCGGTGAAAAATAACACATTAATGTTTAGGTATTGTATCTCTGAGTTGAAACAAAATATTTCTCTCACATAGCATTGATCCACTAGAGCAGATGTCTCCAAACTTTCCAGCCATAGGGCCTAATCCATTAAGTTTTTATTTTTATTTTTATTATTTCATAAATGTTTACATGATACATTGTTGGCATTTTTTAACTACCACACTAGGCTATTGCCCGTGTGTGGTAGTCATACATGAAATATTATTTAATATAAACAGATAAAAAAATATAATAAGAGGAAAGAAAAAAAAAACATATTTAGGGACAAATAAAACTAAAAACAGATAAAAATAAAGATATAACAATTAAAAGTAAGCTAAGAAATAAAGAATAAAAAGATAATTTAAAGAAGATTGAAATAAACTTTGGTAAGTATTATTATTCTTGAGATAAAAATAGAAATAAAAATTGGTTAATATTCTTCTGCACGAGAGTACATGTTTGTAGTCACTTTTGATATTCTTTCTCTGAAAGAAGTTGGAAAGGGTGTTAGAGAAAGTAATTTTTTTTTGTTTGTAATTTTTTTAATGTAATGTTAAGTTAAATTAATTAAATTTGTAATAATTTTTTAAAATTAATATTAATATTATTTGTTTTTTGTTGTAATTTTAAGCTCTCATGTGTTGTTTGAAGAAATCTCTTCCCTTTTCAAATATTCAATGTTTGATACGGGCTTCAAAGAGAGATTTAGAAATATTCTGTGACTTTATATCGGCACTCAGAGCATTATACATTTTGGGAGCGATAAACCTGAATTGTCGTAGGGCGAATGAGGTTTTTGTTTTAGGGACCACGCAACCCAGGTTTGATGAAAAACGTGTGTGTGCTTGATGTTGTGGAGCTACCAGTAAGTCGTTCAGAGGGCCAAAACAGTTAATTTTCCTGCCATTATCTATAATTTCTAGACTAGTCGCCGAGTACGCGCCCTGAGCGAGCATACGTTTGCTAAATTCGCTAGTTCAATAATTACTATTGTGTTGTTCGCTTGTTCAATTACTATTGTATTGTCATGACTGCGACACTTGACGGCGTCTGGTAGTTACACGTGAATATAGGTAGTTGTAACCTCTATCTATAGCTAACAGATAGCGCTAATAGTACTTTTTCGCGAATAACCTCATTTGTTTGATATTATACTTGTCATTAAGCTTTGCCTAGCAAGTAAACAAAGCCGACTTACTATCATTCTGCGTTTTAATCCAATTTATCACAACAACGATAAGCAATAAGCTGTCGCGGGCCGGATTGATGACATTGGCGGGCCGGATTTGGCTCGCGGGCCGTAGTTTGGGAACCCTTGCACTAGAGCTAAAGCTAATAATAATTGTTTTGTAGATATTTTGAGAATTACACAAGAATGACTGCGGTAGAATGGTTACTTTCTTGTAACTGTATTTTTAATCTACAGATGTTATGTACCTTTCCTAAAAATCTATAATAGTGATGCCCCCGACTGTATAGATATATATGTCAATCTTCAATATATGAGAATAGAACAGATGATGTAACTGAAGAGAAGTTCTATTTTTGAATCTCTTATGGAATTGTCAGTATTTATATTAGTTTGAAAGTGAAAACTTCTTTACAACGGTTGTGATTTGAAACTCGATGAAACGAAGAAGCTACAATAATAAGCGATAAACACATACCTTTATAGGATTTAGCTTGCAAGAGAATGAGATAAAATAATAGGTTCTTGGTAGCCTCCCCACTCTCATCTGCTTTAGTTTTCTGAAAGTTTCAGTCCTACCTCGTGTGAACTGCACACTTGTATTTTTTTTGTATTATATTACTTAAGGCCCGGGAGAAAGAATTCAAAAAGAAGGAGAAGGGTAGATATGTAAATACGAATTTTAGAGGGAGTGCGCTTATATTAAAAACATTAATAATTAAATGATAATTTTGAAAATTTTTAATAAAACACGTCTCGTTTAAAATGGAGCAAAAATCTCATGGGAAATGTCTTAGATCTTAAATAGCATTTAATGAAACACTGTGATTTTTTTATACATATGACTTGTAAAATAAAAGAAAAAACGTGTTAATAATAATAATTAGCGGTTTTTTTCTATCGAGGAAATTTCATATAATTAATGTTTTGGCGTGCCATTTATCTTCAAGAATAACACATATTTTTTTTAACTTTAAAAACTTAAACTCTTTTTATTAGCTCTGAAATGTGACTATTCCACTTCAGGTTTTGATCAATGATCACACCAAGATATTTAATTTCGGAAGAAGAGTTAATAGGATTACGTTGTTTACAGAGTACATGATCACATTTTTCGTCGTGGATTAAAATATTAACTTTATTTTCAGATATTTTCTGTAAGGAAAATAAGACATATGTTGTTTTTTTAGCATTAAGTGTGAGAAAGTTATTATTGAACCATGATTTTAAGATGTTAATATCTTCATTTGCCAATTTGTTAACTAGTTCCCGTGTTTTAACTTTTATTAACAATACAGTGTCATCAGCATAAGACATTAATTCACATTTAATTTCCTGTTGGAAAATTTCATTCACATGTATTAGAA
The DNA here is from genome assembly GCA_929108145.2 of Limnephilus rhombicus. Classification (NCBI taxonomy): domain Eukaryota; kingdom Metazoa; phylum Arthropoda; class Insecta; order Trichoptera; family Limnephilidae; genus Limnephilus; species Limnephilus rhombicus. Next base: position 32,923,311 of record OV815284.1, on the reverse strand, counting down.
ATAATAATGGTCCGAGGACGGTACCTTGAGGGATGCCAAATTTACTTGTGAGAGATGTACTAAATGATTGGTTTAATTTTTATACTTGAGGTCTCTCTGTTAGGTAGCTTCCTATCTATTTGAGGGCTATGCAGTCAATGCCGTTTTCTTTTAATTTTAAAGAACCTTTTTCACGGGAAATGCTGTCAAATGCTTTCTTTACGAAAATTCCTATATATATTTGATTTGTCCAGGGTAATCTGAATACTAGATGAAATTTTAGCGATGGCGTCTTGGTTACTTTTTCCCTCTGTGAATCCGTATTGATTTTTAATGATTGTTGATTTTTTTTTTATAAATGCAGTTAGTCTTTATTTAGCAATTTTTTCAAATTTTTCGATATATTGGATAAGAGTGAAATGGGTCTATAATTAGAAACGTCCTCCGGACTACCGGGTTTAAATATTGGCGTGATTATTGCTTTTTTATACGTTTTCGGCAAAACTCCTGTCTTAAAGCAATTATTTATTATATGAGAGATTTGTGTGGAAATATAATTTTTAATGTTTTTTAGTATTTTTACGGAAAGGCCGTCAAATCCCGGGGCAGAACCGCCTCGCATTTTTGATATAGTTTGTATAATTTCAGAAGGATTGGTTGGTTACGTTTTGTGATATTTCACTCCAAGTGCGCTTGATGTGATTTTAGATATCTACATTATTTAAAACGATATCAATGCGTAGTATGAATATACAAGATAATATAAATACACCTTCTCGGTAAACTTCCTCTGATCAATATGGTAATTTATGGCATAAATATTCGCGTGTTACAAATTAATGTGTTAATAATATAATGTAAGCACGGCGCAGCCTGATTCCGTTTAGTATAGATTGTATGCACATTATTATATTGTTTCCAAGTTTACTACAGAAGTTGGCTTCGTGTATTTAATTATGACAGGAAACAGTAAAAAAAGGGTTCGTTTACTTTTATAATTTGTTTCGTTACTTGGTTGCATAGTATGAATGTTAACCCAACAGGCTAATATGTTCGGTTTTTGGAATAACTCGTACAGGTATCATAGAAATCTCGTAGAGGTCTCATAAAAGTCTCCTTTACCTTCATATAGAAATATGTTATGGTGTTAGAAAGAGAAAACACTACGCTTTATACTCAAATCTAAAATTTAAGCGCAAAATAATTAAAATGTAGACATTTATGAAATCTAAGCTTCCGGCCGCAATATGAAAAAAAATGATTTTTTAAAATTAATTATTTTCACATGAAACGACAAAAAAGTTAGTTGACGATAAAGTTTGTAATAAATTTGCCTAAAAAAAATTGTGTGTGTTTTTTTTCGTTTTCAGTAATTTTAGTTAGATAAAACTTTTTCATGTTTGCATTCAAAATGTTTATATTAAAAAAAATATATGCTTGTTTCGGATTACATAATTTGAAAGCTTATTTTATTACCTTTCAAAAACTGTTTTAGTTTTCAGATGAGTTCAAATATTCCAATAATTTGGATTTTATTCTCTCTCTGGTTTCAATCCTGGGATTGGTTTGCAGCAATTTCATCTATTCGTTTCTTCCACTCTTCTCTGTCTTGTGCGGCTCTTTTGAATTCTGCATATGATAAGCAGCGCACGTCCACCAGCAGGTCCTCCAGGTACTCTCGGCGTGGGCGTCCCCTAGCGTTTGTCCCCTCGGTCATACCCTCCATTATGGCATGCAAGAGGCCTTCTTGTCTTATTGCATGGCCGATCCATCTTGCGCGCCTTTCGGACAAGGTCCTGAGCAGGTGCCTTCCTCCTTCGATTCTTTGGAGAACCTCCTCATTTGTGATGTGGTCTCTCCAGGAAATTCCTAGTAGTCTTCTATAGGACCACATCTCAAAAGCCTCTAGTCTCCGTTTATCTCTTTCGGATAAGCACCATGTTTCGCAGCCGTACATCAAGATACTCCATACATAGGTCTTGATGAGGAGTATTCTCAGTTTCAGGTCTATATTATTCGATTCTATTATTTTCGACATTTTATTGAATGCAAGCCTAGCCTGGTGTATACGGCTGTCGACCTCGCTCTTAGACCGACCGTCCCATGTTATTTTGCTCCCGAGGTACACAAACTCCTTGGTGTTCTTTAGTGGAACTCCTGACATCTCTACTCTCATCTGATGTTGCATTCGGCCTACAGTCAGCAGCTTTGTTTTGTCTTTATTTATCCTCATGTTGTAATTATTTTGAAGAATGCTTTGCATGGTTGTTAAGGCCTCTTGCAGTTCTTCTTCGCTTTCAGCAACCAAAGCAATATCGTCAGCAAACCTTATCATATCCACCTTTTGCCCGTGTATCTTTACACCTTTTCTGTGACTCATTCTCTCCCTCAAGTCATCAATCGCACTTTGTATATATGCGTTAAAAAGAACAGGTGACAGAGAGCATCCCTGTCTCACCCCTTGTCTTATACTGGCTTCTTTTGTATCATTGTCACATCTAATTATAGCGGCCTCATTCTTGTATAGCGCCTGGATTATTCGTCTATCTCTATATTTGATGTCAATTCTCTTCAGAATCTCGAAGAGTCTTTTCCATTCTACTTTGTCGAAAGCCTTCTCCAGGTCTATGAATGCGATGAATGTGTTAAATGACCAGTGATTTTATTGCAAAGCGAAAATATTTTGATCTTCCGACAAAAAAGCCTCGAGGCATAAGGGGTTAATATAATTTGACACATTGAAACTGCTGACAATCAAATATAATTTGAATGTTATTTATCTTACTTGAGTCTAATCTGCCAGAAGCCTTTATGTAATTCAATCACCTCAAATAATTGGCGGGAGGAAGGTAAAGACGCACCTAGAAGATCTGGTAACATACACTGATAAAGCCATTTCAAGCAACGTTCCGTTTCTGAACGATTGTCTTTTACTAGGGCTATACTGGAAGTATCTAGGTACCACTCAGCGTAATCTGTATAATGTTTGAATAAATATCAAATCATAAGTAATACAAAAGAGTTTTTGCCACGTCCGTGATTAGAAAACATGATATTTTATTATAAAACACTAATTTTACCACTGACCTACAGCGGCAACCTTCAGACCCTCGGTATTATTCATTATAATATGTAATTATTGACATTTAATTAGACATAAGTACTAGGAATGTTAAGGGAATAAACGCTTCTGTGCCTACGGATACCTTCATATACTCGTATGTATATAAAAATCAAATTATGTTTGCTTATATATAGATAAACGCCTTGTCAATATGTCTATGTATTAATATATTAAGCATAAGAAATGTTTAAACTTTCAAAATACCTTCTTTCCATCCTCGCGAAGATTTATGGATTATTATAACCACATGACAATAACATCTGAAAAGTTTTTTAATCGTTACAAAAACTCTTGCAAAACTGTCAAAAATGTCACAATTTGAGAATGAAATTTTGCAAAACAATGAATGTTCAATCTAATGTTTAATCTTTTTAAATTAAAGAATTTATTTGAAGTACTCACCTAATACTTTGAAACGAATCATGAATTAATATAGATACGAAAGATGTCCGTAAAATAAGGTCTCCGAGGTGCTGCGGTCGCGAGAAACAACTTTACGCGAGATCCGAGAAAATTGGCGTGTAGCCTGGTTTCCCTACGCCAAATCCCCACAAAGCTGAACTCTCTGCAACACTTATTCTCGGCGTGGCAGCCGTTCGCGATAAAGCTTCAGCTCGCCGAACTCGCCAGGTGTGAATTACGCTCTACAAATAGATTTTTTGTGCGAAGAACAAAATCCAGAAATTCACTCTCAGCTTTTTGAAGTGTACGGAAAACAGTGTGTGAGTGTGAAATTAAAAGAGAATTTAAAAGCGTGCCGGACTGCCATCGGTTTCAGACGAAAAATTGCCAATGTGGAAAAAACAATGATTACAAATCGACGTGTGACGGTTCGGGAGCTCTGTGATATGATTCCTGATCTCAGTAAGACCACTATTGACAACATTCTGACAAAAATTTGCACAAAGTGGGTCCCAAAATGCTCACCGAAGATTTCAAACAACAACGGATTGAAGCAGCCCTCAAATTCCTTGAGTGCTACGACAACGATGGCGAAGAATTCTAGAACTCAATTGTGACTAGGGAAGAGACCCGGATACACTACACGACCCCAGAGACAAAGGAATTCAGATTTGCCGAAGCAAAGTTTAAAAACGAATTACAGAGCGTAACTCACACCTGGCGGGTGCGGCGTGTGGAAGATCCATCGCGAATGATTGCCACGCCGAGACTAAGCGTCACAGAGGGTGCAACGTGGTGGAGATTTGACAAGGAAAAACCAGGCTACACGCCAGTTTTGCAGGATTCCGGGAAGAATCATTCTTCGCGACCGCAGCGCCTCGGAGACCTTATTTTACGGATAGCCCTAATATTTTAAATAGGTACCTATGTTAGGTACCTACCAAATTTGATTGATCGATTTTCGAATAAACTCTTTAACCAAATGAATTTTTACCAAAATTTTGTTATCGGTGTATGTACCTACGCAAGACAGAATTGAATTGAATTAAATTTTTATTTATCTCTATTTTTCATTTCATCAAGTTTCTAATCACAACGGTGCTAAAGAAGTTTTCACTTCAAAAACACTTTCTTTGTTTGAATTGCATTTGCAACGCATGCTAGGTACTCGCTATTTTAAATCTGTATTACTATAGTAATTTAAATCTGTATTACTATAGGTATATAAATCTGTATTACTATAGGTATATATATATTTAAAGTGGCATCGTATAAAAATAAACCTAATCTTTCTTTAAAAAACTGAGAAATAAACATACTTTACAATTTTTGTGGCCGTATTCAAGTATATCAAGAAATGACCCTTGTAGGTACTCTAGGGCGTCATTTTATATAATAATAATATACTATTAGAACCCTCATGGAAAATGAATGGTCTACTCCCAGGGGTCTGAAATGGAATGCTGTAGGAAGAAAGGTCTGCTGGGTAGAAACCAAATATACTGGTGTATTTCCTTAGGTTATTCTCAAATGGGAGCTTTTACAAAGCTGAATGTGGCGGTATATTTTCATTGAATGTTATATAATTACAGTCCATTATTATCTAAAAAAATACTTCCGTTATTGTCACCGATATGTTTTCAATAGAAAATGTTGCGTAGTTTTTCAAATACGTCCATCCTTTATAGGAAAACTTTTCATGCAATTTATTTTCTTTGAGAAATAATACTTCTTGATCGAACACTGACAATATGATACAAATTAATGAAGTTATTTGTCGGTTTTCTATCAGATTCTCCGTTCAAACATAACATGTTACTTTTGAAAATAGATACACGTTTCAGTTCAATAATACCTTTGTCATTTTTTTTTTAGAATATCTTTTCACATCTTTATCTTTTCTCTATTACTAAGTATAAAATGAAGTCGCTTATGCTGTATGTGCGCTTAGATCTTTTAAACTCCGCAACGAATTTTCTTGCGATTTTCACCAATAGATAGAGTAATTCACGAGGAAGGTTTTTAGGTATATAATTTCTCAAGGTTTTGTGTAAATTGGTTGAAATACATAATATAGCTGGCCAAGCAGCAGCGGACAGCGGGAAGCGTGGTGTGGATTTAATTGAACAGATGGCGTTGGTTATAAAGGTTTCGTTAGCCACAGCAACGTGTGTCCGGGTCTGCTAGTAAGTAATAAAGTAAATTCTTCCAACTAATAATATATAGGTCTAGGTAAATTGACCTAATTGCAATTTTTCGAAATGCAATTTTTCGAACTTCAATTTTACGAAAACATATTTTTCGGACATCAATTGACCGAAACACTAGTTTTTCGAATTGATATAAGTATGTACACAGTACGTACAAGATTATTTTATTATGGGATGGACAATATCAACTAACCTAACCTACTCTAACCTAACCTACCCTAACTTAACCTAACCTAACAGTATCTCGTTAATCATAAGCTAGTGAAATATATATTTTAAAAGTTGATCAAATTCGAAATATAAGTCTTTCGGCCAATTGGTTTCAAACAATTGATTTCTAAAAATTGAATTCGAAAAACATGTCTACTCCCATAATATACAGGGTAATTTGCATAGCGCCGTTTTTTTTCTGAAATATCCTCTCAAGGGCGCCATGAAAGAGACTTCCATCCATTTTTCTACAATTTGTTCTTTTTTCAAACATAGATTATTTAGAATTTCACCAAAAATTATTGAAATTAGCAATCCTTAAATGCAGTCGTTCAAGAGATTTCTTTATATAATATATATTAAATACATTTACCGAATCTAAAATATTAATAAAAAATTATTGACATTATAAAACACATGTGTCTATTAAAAATAAATAAAAAAGAAGAAAAAATCTATAAAATTACGATAGTCGATTTAATTTTTCATTGAGCTCAATTTGTTCTGAAATGTAATAATTCGGTATCCGGAATTAAATTCAAATTTCTTCTGTCTGGTAGCTAGGTAGGTACCTACCTTCTATTTAATTTTTGAAAATGAACTCAACAGTTTGTTTTCAAGCTGAAATAACATCTTAACAGAGTAATTAACTAGATAATAATACTAGAGAGAACATTTCAATAACTAGATTGTTTGACGTTCCACAAATTTGAATAGGTACCACAATAAGTATTCCACCCCAGGCCCAGGGGAGTAAGGAAGTTCTAATGAAATTTGTCTTTCTGATGAAGTAACTTTTCTGAACATCACTTTAACACATATAAATTTTTAAAAAATATTGATAAAGAAATATAAATATTTTCCCTTCTAACTACATGACTCAACGATATATATAACATAGCGTAATATTACAACAATAATAATTTTACATAAAATATAACAATAATACACTATACTCGAAAATGCAATAAAATCCGCGAATCTCAAACACACACTACAAAATATGGGATAAAATCTCGGAACTATATTGCCTATACCCTATATAATTCGCTTTCAGATATGTAGGTACAAGGGAATCCAGTAAAATAAAATAGTTCAGAGTAATGCATAAACTATATAAATTAATTACTTAATTATTATTTTTTTAATATACATAATTGTTTATTGTTATTTACCTGATATTATTTAGCTGTTGTTATTTACCAATCTTTATTTTTTCTTAATAATTAAATGCTACTGTGGGGTAACCGACGAGTTCATCGAAAATCAATTCATCGTAAGCAAATTCATCGAAAATCAATTCATCGAAAGCAAATTCATCGAAAACGAGTTCATCGAAAATCAGTTCATCGAAAATCAATTCATCGAATGATCAATTCATCGAATCGCCAATTCATCGAAAAACATTTTTTTTAGTAGATATTAGAGCTGTCAAAATTAAATGCCCAAAAAGGTCTGTTTAACTGAGTTAAATGTGTTTAGTAACTGTCAGTTTCGTAGTGACGTGTAAAATTTATAGGTTATCTCTTCGATTTCCGATTGTCTGATACTGCAAAAAAGGGATATCTAAGGAACGGTGACCAGACAACTCATAATGAAACCAACTCATAAACAACTCAGAAGGGTCATTAAGAGTGATGATAAAAAAATATTTAAAAATTGGTTAAATAGGTTAAGTTAGGTTAGGTTAGGTTAGGTTAGTTTAGGTTAGGTTAGTTTAGGTTGACCAATGCGTTTTTAAGTTCTCGGTCCGCTTCACCCTATGAATGCATCTGGTAAGCCACAACCATAAATATACAAGCCACAACTAACAGGTACCTTGTATTTTTAGTTTACAGTATAATGTTATTGTTGCCAACGATGAGCATACTGCACAGCTATAATTAAATTATTAATAATCCATGTCTGAACAATTATTCTCAGTGCTTCTTTTGTAGGTTTGTAATTATATTTTTATTAAGTTTATGTGTATATTTTTTAATTAAAATTACATTGTAAAACCGCATATCTCGATACAGGAATGCCCTAGTGAGATATGCAGCTTATGTTTTTCATGTATTTCTTATTTTTCAATAAATAAATGCTTTAAAAGAATATTTTTTAAGTAGGCACATTTAATGATGAAACTATGTAACTTTCTTGACATGTTTCTTGTCTTGTTTCTTTTCTCTTCTTTTCTTTTCCATTTAGTTTCCGTTTAGTATTTGTATAACCTTGTTCCTTTTTTCTTTAATTGTTTTCTATTGTTGTTTGTTTTACTTAAACTGTCTTTTATTTTTCGTCTATATTATACGTGAAAGTATATTTTGAATATCTGAATTCCTATGTAAAAATGAAATAACTATTTCCTCCCACCCATGAATTATATTTTCCTCCTATCCTAAAATGAGTTCTGTAACTTCATCGGGATTGCCCTAGCAAAAAATAAAAACAATAAAAAAATACATAGTATTTTGTCGCCTTCAGGAAAGAAAATTTCAGTGAAATTGAAAAAGTTCTATTTTAATTTTACCAAAAGAACATACCGTAAAACTTTTCGAAATATGTGAAAAGGTAAAAACTTGGGTTAAATATTCAATCCACAATGATTATCAATTTATTTATAATATTAATTATTTTTTTGTTTTTATTTGTTTCAACATCGACAATAGTACCAAATGTTAATATAAATGTGAAATTAAAAAAAAATCTTTTCTTTTTTGTTTTATTAATTTAAAAAAATTCTTATCGTAAATAATCGAAATACGCATCCAGCATCAGGGATTTCTGAGCGTCCGATTTGGAAATTTCCCGCCCACATTAAAAGAATCATACCTCCGAATTTTAATATGGAGACACATAAATTGTCTATGGTATTAGAGAGCCATTGAATGCACCTATATTTAACCGTTTATTCCATACTTTTTAGGATTTAAAAAAAAATAATAAAAATCGTTAAATTTATAATATTTTTGTTTTCCGTAGCCGATGGAAAACTAAGTATTTGGTCGCCGGAGACCCGACTTAACAAAATTATTTTTGAAGTTAAACTTCTTTACGCACGCTCGACTTGGGGGGGTAAACTGGTGAATGCGTTACGAAAAGTGTGATGCGAACGGTGATCGATGCGAACAGTGATCGGGCGAGGCGAACGGTCGGGCCTTTACACACGCTTGAAGTCGAGATGGAGATATAAGTTAGTGGAAATAGAAAGAGAGAGTGTTACGTTTAGTATATTACTGTAGGGGCAAGAGAGAGAGATGCGAGCACAAGGAATCATTTATAGAATAACCATGCCATAGGTCACCCCAAGGTCGTAGGTCAACCCGGGGTCATAGGTCACCCCATGGTCGTAGGTCACCCCAAGGTCGTAGGTCACCCCAAGGTCGTAGGTCACCCCAAGGTCGTAGGTCACCCCAAGGTCGTAGGTCACCCCACGGTCGTAGGTCACCCCACGGTCGTAGGTCACCCCGGGTTCATAGGTCACCCCATGGTCATATGTCACCCCAATGTCATACGTCACCCCAAAGTCATATGTTCTTTTAAAAGTTAGTTAATTTTTACTTCAGTCGTGTGGCCTAAAGCACACTCGTTTTTTTATCCATCTAGTAGTACACCACCACACAAACAAAGGTCTCTAATGATACCTGTACCTATAGATAGGTTCGCTTTTTATCCCTTTTCCACAAAAAAAAAACATATTGCCACAGAAACATAAAAAGTTATGTCTTTATGTTCTTTTTTCAATGAAATCATTATCCTGTAGTATGTAATTTAAAACGTTGTTCCCCTTGACGTGCCAAATAACTGAAGTATTTTATACATGAATGCTTAACGCGGATGTTTTGCAGATAAATCTTTTTGTAATATTTTATGGCATAAACCTCTCTGCCTTTAAAAGCTTTACCGAGTTACTCTTTAATGAATAACTCATAAGATTCCCCCCGTTCGTGCATATTTCGATATTACAATTTTACGGCCATATCGATCTGTGATTATTTATACTGATATCGACGTCGCTGAAATATTAAGAACACCTTTTATCTGATAAAAATTTTAAAGCCATTTTGACTTATACTTTGATTAACATTTTAATTTGATTGTAATTAGATACTCTGTTATATTGTATTATCGAACTCATTTGTCCTCTCCGTGATAGTTTACTGAAGTATCTGACATTATTTGTTTAAACCTGAAATGTTCCATGGTATCAGTATAAAGTACCATGAAGAATACGATAAAGTAATTGGTCAAAATGGAATCGTTTTGAATATTAATTTTAGTGCGGTGCAAGTCGGTTGTATGTATTTTTGTTTAAAATCAACTTCGCTATGTATCCACATAAATTGCACATATATTAAAAACTCACCACTATTATTATTTGTTATAAACGTATAAAACTGATTTTTTTCTCTTTATTGTATAATGCTATACTTTTTACTTGTCAGCTTTATTTCTATGTACCATGTGTAAAATCTATTTATGTTTTCTTTGTATTCTCACTAACACACCCGTATGCACTAAAACATAAAAATGTAAATGTATGTAAAAGCCCATAGGGGCGTTAATGATTAATAAATTAATAAATAAATAAATAATGGTGGAATTTTGAGATCTTTTCAACTTAACGATCATTATAACAACTTACACTCATAATAATATATCAGAATCGAGCTCGTGCCCTTCAGACATACGCATTTCAATATTCTTTCATTATTCATTATAAACACCCACTAAACTAACCAAGCAGTTTGTCAATAGGTTAATTTTACGATAGTAATTATAACTAGCTGTTAAAAACCCGCTCTCGTAGGTTTACATTGCTAGGACTAGGTTCGGCTTCGCACAGTTAGTGTTGGTGACCATTTTAAAGATCCAATATCAATATCAATACGAACTGATTCCATAAGCAGCCCGTTCCTCGGATCCACTGTAGCTAGTCACAGGGACAAAGTAACCGATACAGAGCAATGACGTCCCATATATATATATATATATATATATATATATATATATATATATATATATATATATATAGCCCCTTGATACAACATGTATCGCCGTCAATCTTTTCATATCCGGAGAGATACGGAGTTATACCTAGGGGGGAGACGTCCCCGTCCGACCTGCTGACGGACGTAGCGACATCTTGTGTCGAATTCTTGAATTCGAAACCGAATTATAACAGTAGCTTTGTGTGAAATTGATATTATTTGTGGCGCGGCGCGTATGGCGTGGCGTCCGACATGCACGAGAAATTGCAATATAGAAATAATAATAATTTTACTCGTATTAGTGATTCTTTATGGTTACAAAACAGAGATAAATCAATAGATAGAACATACTCAATGGCATATATCACGCCCAAACATACTCAAAGGCATATTTATACTTCAAATTGACTTAAGTAAATCGTATACGACACCAAGATATAACACAGGCAGGTAGGATAATTATGCACAACAACTTATAAACAAAAAATGTGAGAGTGCAATCCACACATGGTAGAAGTGAAACCTTCAGAAAACTAAAGTAGACGAAAGTGGGGAGGCTACGAAGTACCGCTCAAAGAAGAGACCTATAGGCTAAGAAGCTCCACATAAAGAGGAGACCGATTACACTCATTCTCTCGTAGGCTAAATCCTACAAATGTGTGTGTTTGTCTCTTTTTAGTGTCGCTATTTTGTGTTTCATCGAGTTTCAAAGCACAACGGTGCTAAGAAGTCTTCACTTCAATAATACCTACTCGAATTCTAAAAAACGAATTTGAAAAGTATACATCAATATTACTAATAAAATATGTTTCAAACTTCACACATCTGACAAACATCTATCTACGGTAGATGACTGCCTAATAGCCGCGTAAAATTGCAACAAAGCTTATATATGTCCCTAAAATATTATAATGATTCACCTAATAATGTAATAATAAGATAACATGCATAAAATCAATATTTAGCAAACATATTAGAAAAGCTGTGTTTTTTCCATCAATAGATTCATTTGTTGCTCATGCTTCATATATTGCCTGAGTTAAAATTTTTGAGAGACTATTTTTAACTAACAACAAATAGATATAAAGAATCGTACCAAACGACATTGAGTCGTTCTTTATCTATATTAAAGTTTAATGAATTAATTAAAACCTTCAAAATTCGTGATAGAAATAAAAGATATGAAAATAATTACATCGACGTCATCTGAAAATTCCAGACAAATAATATATTCGTAGGAAGAGCAATTTTCATGCAGCTTTTCTGATTCACGTTGATGTGAAAGTTACTTTTAGACTTTTAGAAATATATTATAATTAGTTACTAAAACACACATTACAAACTAAAGTAAAGGTATGTTATTACAATGGTCGCAATTATTTGCCCCATTTGAGCTATAAATCTTACATCATTTTATTCGTGTTTTTGTTTGGTCAATAATTTGTTTTCAGCGAAAGTAGACGCGACATAGTTTCGGTAAAGTTGTTTGTCATCGACAGACTTGGATTACTTGTTCCAAAACAATTCGCTATGAAATTGACACTCGCTGTTAATGAAACCTTGTACAATTAATCGATTAATCTGTTCTTATTTGTTTTATTAATAAATTAATATTTAACCAATAAATCTTTCTTGAACAGAAAATCTTGGCTGGTCTGGGGACTAGGAGTTGAAATATCCCACGTTAAACAGCGATATCAAATTGGCATAGATAACACTTCTAGAGAGAATTTTTCGTTACTTTAATAGACATCAATGGTTAAAATATCTCTCAGTTCTCTAATATCGACTTGGCTAAATAAACCCCTGTGCAATGATGAACTCCTTAGTGATCTATGAGTGTGTTTAATTGATGTCTATTGAAGGAACCCGTGCAGTTATTGTGATCACTCGGTGTTGTAATATTGGACCTTAAAATAACTTGCTGTGTGAAATTATCGTAAATCAGATTCCTTTCCAGTGTTCACCGTTCACATATTCCCTTAGTTGTGTCATCTTGAAAACCCATAATTTTATTGATTATAGTCCAATTGATTCGTAGTCATATCTGCGACTGCAACTAAAAAATTTGAAAAAAAAAGTCTTCGAAAAAGTCACCGTAGACCAAAATTTCATTTACAGTTTGTTAAATAAGAGTAGAAAATATATGAGGGCGCCACTGTTGATCAAATGGCAATACTAAACACATAACTCATGGTGTTAAAGTAAAGCTGTGTAACCTACATTTTTATGAAAAATTAAAAAGGCACAATAGTGGAAAAAATATTTTTTCATTGCAGTATAGATACCCGCCGATCTCAAAATTAGAATTGCATGTAGGTATATTATTATTATACCTTTGAAATTTTGTGTTAAAATATTGAAGAATAACTATAATGTAATAAAATACAAAGCACAGTTTAGAAATTGCTCATATTTATTTAATACTAGATAAAGGACCTAGCTTTGCCTGGGCTTTAGATCATGTCTCTAATTTTAGATCTGAATATATTTAACTCAATCAGATCTAAAAGTAGTATATCTAAACTCACCATTAGTGATTCTTCCTTTCTATCTATTGTTAAATTCAAATTTATGTTAAATTAAATAAAAGCAAATCGCTTTATAGATCACCTTTTAATGAAATTTATGTCATGAAGAAAAAATGTTTTTTTTTTAAATGTGGTTTACTGTGTTCTATACATTCAGTGTCATTGCACTTCAAAAAATATTTGACAGTTAAATTGGTGTTGCCAGTCTACAAATTTAGTAGTTCCAGTTTTTATATTTTCTACTCTTTTTTGACGGACTATACATTATATACTTCAAATAATATCAGGAATCACCGCTTAAAGTAAGTCAAGTACTTCCCATGACACCCTATGTACACCTTACATAAAATATTTCTCTCAATAAAAACAATAAATAAGAAAATTAGATGTCTCAATTATCTTGTCGCCGACCGCGAAGTTTTCTTGCGAAATCTTTATAGGTTCAGACTACAATTTTTTTATGTTTCGTCAAAATAATAGGAGGCCTTTATCGCATTATTGATAAAACATCAATTCTGACACATTGTCATGCCACATGAACCCTGGGGTAAGTACCTATCTCCGATAGCTAGACACAGAACCCTCGTTAAAAGTTCTAGACGTCCAAGAATATCATTCTGTCTTTTCTTGGTAGTACATTCTCTTTGGGGGCTGTCAGACGTTGGATAGTAATATATCGTGATGGTCAATCATTATCCTGGACAGTATGTCTCGGGCGGTCAAATATTACATTAGCATGTAAGCTGTAAGCTGCGGAGCTTACAGCCTAAAGCTTTCATAAAGCTCGGGGAATGGATGGAAGCTTTGAGCAGACCAAACCTTGCTTTCCATTAAAAAAAATACTTACAAAAGGCGAGCATTTTGTTTATTATGCCGCAGTAGGTATATATTTTTGTAGTTGAGACCATTTACGTGTTATCGTAGTTAGGAAAAATGTATTTAGATTTCACCTTTCAAAGGGTATTCTTTTTTTTGTGCATTACAGATTAATATAATCCTATTACAATACACATTAGATATACATAGCTTTAAACGAGAAAGGAGAAAAAATAAAATTACATTTAACATATTTTAGAGTTTTTGCCCAAAATTACTGTTGAAGCCTTCAAGACTAATGTTAAAAATGTCTAGGGACCTAGAGATATCATTTAGCAGCACTATACCTCTTGTCATGCTGTGCTGGGCCAGAACGTCTGTTCTGCCATGTGGAATACAGAGCAAGTCGTGGTGGCGACCCTGGCAGTAGTTGTTCGGTACGAACAATTTATAGCATTCTAAGAGGTATGGGCTGTCAATGTAATAGTTCATAATTTTGAAAGCTGTTACTGTTAGGGTCCCATTCCTTCTAGATTGAAGACTTTCGAAGCGCGTTTCAGATAGCAAATCCAAAAGATACATGAATCGCGCATCATCTGGATTTGCTTTGCTTGCTTGCCTATAAGTGCAAAAAAGGGGGCCAACCTGTATTTTTATATTACTCGAGTGAATATTTATTACATTTTACACAATAGCTTGAGCACAGACTTTGTATCTCTGTTAGTTACGGCCACTCCACTAAAGAGCATCCATGAATTTTGTATTCTTATAACACAAATTTCAAGTAGGTACTAAAAATCATTAGGTTGAGATTAAGAAGAGATTCAAGAGTGTGGGGGGAACACATTTTAAAATATTATTTCCTTTATGTAAAATGTGATATTCGATTAGTAGAACAAATAAAAGGTCACAATATGAATATGATAAATATTGTGATTCAAGAAGAATTTTATAGAGTTCGTTTTTCATTTGAAATTAATTTACCAAATTACATTAATTTGCCAAATTTGATGGCCTCCGTGGTCGAGGGGCAAGGCTCTGGCAATCCGAAGGTCGCGGGTTTGAATCCCGGCTTGCGCAAATAAATTTGATTTACTTGATTTGAGTTATATCACAATTATTTAAATTTGTGGCATGTTCTTTAGTGGAAGATATTCTCAATTTCGCCCTGATGTAGGACCACCATTCAGAATTGGAACGTTGCTTGAAATGGCTTTAGTCGGGTTTGGTGACCAGATCTGAATAACCAGGCACTATCCCCACCTCTCTCTTCCCCATATCCTTCTCCTCCCATTGGGGATGCCATAGTCTCACTCGCTCCAGACGGGAGCGGTTGGAACTCAAAACAAAACAAAAAACAAATTATCAAAATTAATAAAGTACCTATATACATAGTTTTAACTGAGTTTATTGTATAAAAACAACTTGTTTCATCAGGGTTTACTTAAAACATCAAATTGTACTACAAAATAAGTTTGCTGTGTTTTAAGGACAAATAATCATTTTATCATTATCATTTAGTTGCAAAACGCGTCACAATTATGATCTATGTATATAATTTCAATAATTATAAAAATTTCCCCTGTTCTTACATAAAACGCGTGTTTTTTATTTTCAGTTTTTCTTTATTAATTGCTCTATTAATTCCCTACATAATTTGAGGATTTTTCGACCACCATGCTAGGCACGCGCCTGTATTGTGGTGGTTGATATGGTTTATGACATGTTTTAAGGGATATATCAAAGGTTATGTCTTACAGGGGGATACAGTTTTAAGCAGATCACAACGCATGTGCCTCACGTCCGTGAGTTCAGGATATTAATCGTAATGGCGTATCATAACCGATAACTTCGGGTCTACGAGAGGCTGTAAACGAAAGACGTTTACCTGCAGGTATATTCTGTCGATTGATGGCGAAATTTTAACACAAGAAACCACAAGGGATGTTGTGTATTCTGCTAAAATATTAACTATAAACAATATAATCTTGAACATGTGTTAGGAAACTTTCTTAGAAGGTAATTAGAAGGGAAATAGGAAACGTAAAATTCACTGTAGGCTGACTTGTTGTAGCAAGCTGGATTGTTTGTGTCTATATATGAATTCAGCATTCCACATAAATTGTTTCAAACTCTGCACATAATTTTTGGTCACCAACAGTTAGAATTTAAAGACTTTTAATAAATATTTTTGAATGTAGCTATAACTTTGTGGTTATCCATTATAGAAAAATGAAACAATACAACTTTGTATAAACCATTATATATAATGCGTAAATCCGACCAGTTTCGGAACAAATGTTCCTTCTTCAAGGAAAGCTTATAATAATTTGACAGTTTTGAACAATGTTTTATTATGGTAGGGGTGGAGCCGTTGATAGTTTGTAGATTGGGTGGGTAGGTATTAATTACTTTTAATAAACTTGTAATTTAGCATTTGATTCAAATAATACACATCATAGAAACTCATGGCTTGCTTGTTTGGAAGTTGTCACCGCACTGATTTGCAATGTCGTTCGTAGGTAGGAGGAAGTATGTATTCCCAAACAACACGTGTGAGTTATCTATTTGAATACCCTTGGAAACTTGTGTGCAAATTGAAAGCATTAATTTTTTTAATTTTGTCAAATTCAATTGAGTTTCAGGCGTCGATTTTTCAATTGAATCAATTATGCGAAGGCCACAATAATGTGAAAATGCTTTGTAAAAAGTCTTTTTAGAAATAAAAGGTTTCGTAAATGAAGATCTAGTTATAATATAAAAGTCTGAATTTTAGACGTGTGAAAAAATTTAGAAACATGTCTTTATTTTTGAATAACAGAGAAATATTATATAAATAAAGAAAGAAATAATCCTATAAATTAAGGTACCTAGCATCGAGGTAAAAAAGGTTTATTGTATTACAAAAAAATGCAGGATTAAAAACCGCTGAAAAATGTCATACAAATACGGGAATAAAAATAACAAGAGCAGAGTATTATTTTATCAGAAGCTATAACGCCTACCGTTTGAATACAATATCTGTTTTGAAAAATATGGCCGATATCCAAGGCAATTAGATTTAACAACAGGACTTCTCTCCCTACACGCCTGACTATTGGAAGTTAGGAACAAACAAACACAATTTTTTCGATAATGATATAATCAATGAATTTTTAAACAATCTACAAGCTAATCTGAATTAGTGTGTTTAAAAGTTATCCTCTTCTTTATTTACGATAAAAAATTCAGAGATGTAAAATAAATAAAAAATTACCTTCTCTGATCCGCATCCTTCAGTCCTTATTCCTTTGGCAGCATCTACTACACATTATTGGTTTGACCCGGTTCCTAACAGAGTGCATTGGTTTGAATGACGGCAAAGAGCCGGCGTGGCGGTGGAGTTTTCTGGAGACTCAGAGGGTTCCCACCTCCATTTTACTATCTAGGTTTGCTTTAGTAAAACTCTTCAAACACGAGAAGGCAGAAAACAGCGCTACAAAGGCGAGACCCAACTTCTGAAGGGAGCGAGAGATTAAAATTAAGAAGATTTCTCGTTATTCTTCGTTGAACCCTCTCGCCAATGGCGGATCCAGGATTTTTTTCTGGGGGGGGGGGGGGGGGCACAAGGGTCGGACGGGCAAAAAATCAACAATTACTGTTAGGATTTTTTCTGGGCGGGCACAAGGAGCGGACGGGCAAAAAATCAACAATTACTGTTAGCAATAAACTTGAAGTATCATACTTCAAGTTTATTTCTACAAGTTCAAGTATGTATCTATAGGAAGGTTTATGAAAGTGTCAAAACAATCGAAAAATTAAAAAAAAAAATAAAAAAATAAAAAAAAAATAAAAAAAAAATAAAAAAAATAATAAATGAAAAATTAAATGTTTAATAAAGACAGTTTTAGCTTCTAACTATGTACTGTGATGGAATCTCCACAGTACACAAAAATACCGTCTGGGGGGGGGGGGGGGGGGGGGTCACGTGCCCCCGTGCCCCCCCTAAAACCGCTACTGCCTCTCGCACAACATAATGCATGTACCCCAAAGATATTAAATAATCTTATTTTGATTAAAGTAATTCCCATTCACCCCCACCGATTTAAAAACAAAAATCTTAGCAACAAACTACTATAATATTATAAAGAAAACAAAATACTAAACATAATATTATTGACTGCGGACGAAGACGGGCGATATCCGGTTAAAGGTTTTTATGCATTAGGTATTTAGAATAAAAGTGTAGAAATTTTGGTCTCCGGTGACTTTTTCGATGACTTTTTTTTCCAAATTTTTTTCTTCAAAATCAAACAAAAAAAAATCTTTGGCATGACGTCACTGGTCACTCAGCCGAGTAACGGCCCAATCTCTTACCCCCCCCGCCCCCTACTGTCACCGGAGGGCCAAATTTCGTTCACATTTTTTACTCCAAATAAATGTCAGGAATAACTGGTTAAATTAAATCAGATACGTTCCTTAAAACCCTTATATGGGGACCCTAGTGATTATTTACAAGCATTTGGGTGGTATATGATTTTTACCTTGAGGTACGTAAAGGTTAAGCATGGATTTAAAAACATCTTTAATTCATTTTGTTTATCAATGGTATATAAAAAGTTATTATAATGTTAAAAACATAAAACCTTTTCACCCGCTGAATTTGGAAACATATTAATTTTAATTTATTTCACATAACATTTCTTTCATTTAATTTATTTCACATAACATTTTATCACATAACATTTATTTGCACATATTAATTTTAATTCCCATGCAGATATATTTGGGGATATGTGAAATGTACCCGAAAGAGATCGATTTAAGAAAGATAGGCATGCTAGCTTAGAATGCTTATTAAATATGAATACTTGTGGTTCGAAATGGTTTTCCTCTTAGAGCTTTTTTTTCAAAACTAGCTATTTTGTATTTAGTTTTACTTTCATAGTAATCTTATTAGGAAGTTCCTTTCCTTCGTGTTTGAGGTACAGATATATTTAGTATAAAGTTACTAACGTCATAGAAATAATCTTTTTAGCCTCGACGAGCGAAACGAAAGTTTAAGCCTGTTGTCAGAGTTTTCGTTCTCAGATTTTCGTTTCTGCGACTCAGGTGTAGTTAAATTCTCCAAACTTTGATAGTTTTAAAATGCAGAGCGGATGGACAAAGAGTTTTAGGAGAATATATGACTATCAAATGGATGAAAGAAGAAGTCGGGATCGCCCCAGAAAGACACTGTCAAGTAATTCAAATACTTGAGTCGGTCAAGACAAAAGGCATTTTTTTACAGTTTTTACCGCAGAAGAGTTCCATCTGCTCTCAACTGCCTGGAGCCAGTGAGGCTGTGGCATCCTCAAGTGAGGTATGTTGTGAGGCTGAAGGTAGTAGGGAGGGGAAGGAGCCGGGGAAGAGGAAGATGGGGAAGTACCTGGTTATTCAGATATAGTCAAACACGGTTAAAGCCATTTCTAGCAACGTTTTAATTTTGATTGGTGGTCTTACACCAGGGCGACACTGAGGGTATCTTCTACTCCGGATCGACCGCAAATATACCTTTTATTATTTTAAATGAATTCATTGTGAAATAACACAAATTAATCACATAACATTTATTTGCCCACTCCGGGATTCGATCATGCGACCTTCGGATTGCGAATCAAGAGCCCAACCCCTCGACCATGCCGAAGTCAGTAAGTCTCTGGCATTCTTAAGTGGAGTATGTTGTGAGGCTGAAAGTAGTGGGAAGGGGAAGGAATCGGTAAAGAAAAAGGTGGGGAAGTGCTTGGCTATTCAGATCTAGTCACTAAACATAGTTAAAACCATTTCTAGCAACGTTTCAATTATGAATGGTGGTATTACACCAGGGCAAGACTGAGTTCATCTTCCAGTCATCTTCTGGGACGTGCCGCAAATATACCTTGTATTATTTTTTAATGATTAAATCAGAAATAACACAAATCAATCAAATACAATTTACTTGTGTACGCCGGGATTTGAACCCGCTACTTTAGAGCCTTACCCCTCCACCGCGGGGGCTGTATAACAAATTAAAGAAACTAAGCAGACCGTAAAGCATCAATCCTATCTGTCTACCAGGGTTCTATAAACTTAGTTATTTTTTATCATTTTATAAACGTCTAATTTAATTAACGATCTTTTTGATTTTTCGAAAGGTTTCATAGAACAATTTTTAACTTCTTTATAAAACCAACTTTTATTTTAATACAACTTTAGAATTAGTAGCACAAATAAAAAAGCTTAAGGCCCTGCAACCGGGCCCAAAAAGAAGAAGATGGATATATACGAAATTACGAATGTTAGAGGAGAGCGCTAACATTTACAGCGACAAAATCGATGCGAAAATTGCGAAAATGTTTAATAAAACACGACTCGTTTAGAATAGAGCAAAAATCTCGCGGGCATTATCTTAAACAGCATTAATGAAACACTGATTTTTTTCATACGTATAACTCGTAAAATATTTGTGTAACAAACGTGTTAATAATAATTTTTGGAGCATACTTTGCGATTTTTTTCTATCGAGGGAATTTTATATAATTTGCGTTTCGGCGCGGGCAAAGTCTAGATATTATCTTCAAGAATAACATAAATTTTTAAATAACCTTTAAAACTTACCGTGTTTAAGGGAAATATGTAATAAATCGGTACAAATCCGGTTTGCGGGCCCTTAAATACTAATTCCCCGGAGAAATTTAAGGATGAGATGGAGTTTTAATTTTCCTGACGTGTTTCAACCTCCGTCGGTCTTCTCGACCTGCCAAAAGTAATTACCTATTTGAAGGTTCACTTAGCAGAGCCTTAAAGAGTCGAGGGGCATCTTTAAAACATTAACTCATTTTAAAATTGCATGTTCTACAACTTGAACTACTAACAAAACATGTTTATTTTAAGTAATAAGGAGAATACTTAACTAAATATTGAAGTACTTCATGACTTAAGCTTTAGAAACAACAAAAAACACCTTGAAAAATATCATATTTTAATAATGATGTACAAGTTTTGGAGAGCAGAGTTTTTATTAGAAAAAGGTAAATAAGAAAATCTGCTGGAACACGAATAAATTGGTAAGACAATTGGATGAATTTTAATGAAATAACCCCCTAACAGTCTTACGGATGCTTTTGTAATGTTAACAGACAAATATTTCAAGCTGATTCAGATATCTACGAAAAGTCTTACAAAAATTTCTACCGGACAAGTTGTTTTATACTCGACACTCCAGTATTATACAGGGCGTTAGGGGATGTACTTGACTTACTTTAACCAGTGATTCGTAACATTATTTGGAGTAAAAAGTGTAAATGAAATTTTGATCTCCGGTGACTTTTTTGATGTTTTTTTTTCAACACAAAAATTAAAATTTCACTAAGTATTGGACAATTAGAGTCGGGGTAAGGGGCTGGGCGGTTACTTGGCTTAGCGACCAGTGATTAAATATGAAAGAAATTTCTTTTTTACTAGAATACGAAGAAAAAAAATTGAAAAAAAAGTCACCGGAGACCAAAATTTCATTTACATTTTTCACTCCAAAAAATGTCAGGAATCACTGGCTAAAGTGAGTCCACTACACCCTTAACACCCTGTATGTATATAATCTGTATATTAATACGTTTTGATATTTTTATTCTTCGCTTCTTTGAACTGTTGTAGTTCTATGAACTGTTGCATTAGAAACAAAAAAGATACTATCTTTATTTTGGTTTAATTTTAAATTCTGTACAACTTACTGTACGTGTACAGTGCAGTACCTTAAAAGTTAACATTAGCACTGCGGTAGTGCATCCATCTTCATCGACAACCGCATCCGTCATTTAATACTTATTTTGGCTGACAGCGATGGGAAAATTGGAAAAAGCTAGGAAAGGCGTTACAGAAAATGCCTTAAAAGCTTTTAACTGGTTTCATATGTATGCTTATTTCCTCTGTTTGCATTATTTAGTTAATGCAACCGAATATCAATAATATAAATTAGAGACCTACAGTGCTACACGTATTAGCAGGCGGTTGCGTAAATATGAACTAACGCTATCATAATTTTTATCCCAGAATGTGAGGAGGAGAATGTAACAATACATTTTAAGAAAAAACAAACAAATAATCAATTTTATAGGGCGTAGGAGTGAACTCGGGCCCAGCACTCACTCAGGAGTGGCGCTTGGTGCTGGAAGGCTGCGGTCACCACCGTGTTGTCGGTGGCCATTAGCCGCATCCTGGCTCCAGTGATCTGGTGTCTCAACAACCGGCTAATCCACGTTTACCTTCTGCATCGTAATTCTGCAGGCGTTATTATATTGGATTAGGTGTCGTTACATCGTGCTGATTCGGTAATGACACCATGTATCTCACGTATGTATATAGACTAACTAATATTATATTTTATTATACTTACTAAAACTCGGCCTTTTAAGTGAGGAATATAACTATTTTTATGTTTAAACAATCTATATATAATCGTACATAGACTGGTATAAAATGTATTGATTATATTTTTTTACATTATTGCTGCATTTGAAAACTCTTCGGGCAATCATTTTAGACATTGCTTTACTAATATTTTTTCTTTAGTTTTTATTTTATATGTATCTTAAATAAAAATAAAAAAAAAAAATAAATCATATCAAACTGTAAAATGAGGTCCTCAGCACGGGTAAAGCACCCAGTGAGGCCCACATTAGTCAAATATGTAACACACATGTATAAATCAGGTGAATCAAATAAAAAAAAAAATAAAAAAAAAGTATATATATATAGTTTACTGATACTTCTCCCTTGTTGTTCAATATCACCATAGTCCGAGAGGTCTTCAGTAATGATGTGCCCCAAGTATTTTACGTTCTTAAATTTATTTATTTTATTTTTATCACTATATCTGTCTTTATGTATAAAAATCTCGTATCACGGTGTTTGTGGTCGCACTCCTCCGAAACGGCTGAACCGATTTTTTTATTATTTTTTATGTAGATATATTTGGTAGGTATTAGAATAGGTCTTAAAGTATATTTCATACCGCTAGGTGATTAGGGGGTCCCTATCCAGAAAAAAATCTATTTTTTGACAATTTTTTTTTGTATTTTTTTTATTTGGAATCAAAAAATAACCACAACCCCAAATTTTCACCCTCCTACCCCCACCCTCCCATTTTTTAATCGCGATTCTAGTATTTTTGAAAGAAATTTTTTTTGCGTCGTTCGTATTTCAAACAAAACGAAATTATTTATGTTGTTGAATGACAGATGAGGCTACGCTAATGTATTACTGTTTTTCACTTTACATTTAACTTTTAAGAGATCAAACGATGAATATGTCCGTTACTTTGAATTGAGAAAATGATGGTTGGTGTTTTTTGTGTTGTTTTTTTCGGCGTTTATCGTCTACAACGCTCCATTTCTCTTTCTGTCATAGATCCCATCCCCACACACTTACAATATATTCGTTATTTTTTATTTAACAAGCAAAATATTCACCAGAAATAATTTATATGGCAGAACAACGTTTTCCGGGTCAGCTAGTCTTCATATATTAATCTGGCAACAACACCAACTATCGTTTTGTCATAGACGACAGCGCAGCGCCCCTCTTTTTCGCCAACTTAAATGTGCAATACTGTAGATGTTAGTTTTTCCTTCATCGTGGTAAAATATATTTTTTGTTTTACACAATGTATCCGGAGGTTAAGTGCAGTAACCTCGGGATATGATTCTACATGTTAGTACCTATTAGTAAAAAGATAAATAACTTTTCGAAATTCTAACCTTTAATCATAGACATCTAAATTCAATAGACCAGTAGATAAAGATAAGGGGTAAAACCAAACTATGGGGGGCGAAGAGGAGAAAGATACTGTGATTCGTTAAAAAATCAATCTGACAGTATATAGGCATCTCGCATTACAATATCACCATTTAGTTCTAAAAAGCAAAATCTGCTTTGAATGAATAGACCTTTTTACATGGGAGCGCGAATTGCTTGCCACGTTAATAACATATTTGCGAAGAACAAATGCTTGCCCCGAAAAGGTTCGCTAATATTCACATAGCAATATTTTGTTGCCGTGTTTAGTTAAGACACTTTTACAAATGTTTCATAATTTACTTACCCCTGTAACCTGCGACGAGCTCACCAGAGAAACGCCCACATTCGCTATGTTCTAGGTAGGTCTATAGCACAAGCTCTCATATTTTGCCGTGTTATTTCGTAAAATGTATGATTTTACCTCTGCGCTGGTCAGGACAAGAATGATGACATCGCATTGTTTTGATTCAAGCGAGGCTCTCGTAAAGCCCAGCTGGGTCCAAGGAGGAGCTCCAGCTGGCTCCATTGGGAGGGGGAAATAATACTTTTTATCACTTAGGGCAGGTCCAGATATATTCATATGTCCGTGCCTTTAATGGTAATTTTCGGGTTAAAATAACTTTAATTGTTAACAATTTGGAAATATTGAAGAAGTAAAATAACTTGAATTGGAATATGGAAAAAAAAAATTATGATAAAATCTTTTTGTATGAGAAAAAAATAACGAAAAAAGTTATTTATCTTTTTACTTCTACCATTATGTAGAATCACCTCTCGAAGTAAGTGCATTTTACCCCAGGTTACCCTGTAATGGACCCTAATTTAGACCAATTTTTACGGAAATTGAGAAATCTGATTACTGTTCCCACGTGAAATCTCCAGTAAATTTTAATTTACCGATTTAATTAATCTAATAATGCCCCTTTAATAAAAAGTTTACGGAGGCACGAATGAGGTAAGGGACTTTTAAAATGGAGTCCGATGCTCTGTAGAAAAACGGTTATCAAGGCGCGGGTGTACACTGTGCGCCTAAATTTTTGGTTTAGTGAAGGAGCAGAGAAAAATAATATATTTACAGTGCTACACGTGAAGACACCTGAATGTGATGGAATGTGATGGAATGTGATGTAATGTGATGTAATGTGATGTAATGTGATGTAATGTGATGTAATGTGATGTAATGTGATGTAATGTGATGTAATGTGATGTAATGTAATATAATGGAATGTGTTACCTCTGTCTACATCTGTCTACTTCTGTGTACTTCTGTCTACTTCTGTCTACCTCTGTCTACCTCTGTCTACCTGTGTCTACCTCTGTCTACCTCTGTCTTCGACTGTCTACCTCTGTCCGCCTCTGTCTACCTCCGTCTACCTCTGTCTACCTCTGTTGGCAGTAGAGTTTTTTTTTTTTTTTTTTTTTACAGTGAATGCCGCACAAGAATCTCAACTGCTCCCGTCTGGAGCCAGTGAGACTATGGCATCCCCAATTGGGGTATGTTGTGAGGCTGAAGGTAGTGGGGAGGGGAAGGAGATGGGGAAGAGGAAGGTTGGGAAGTACCTGGCTATTCAGATCTAGTCACCAAACACGGCTAAAGCCATTTTCAAGCAATGTTTCAATTCTGAATGGTGGTCTTACACCAGGGCGATACTGATAGTATCTTCCACTCTGGAACATGCCGCAAATATACTATATATTATTTTAAATGAATTAATTGTGAAATAACACAAATTAATCAAATAAAATTTATTTGCGCATGCCGGGTTCGAACCCGCGACCTCCGGATTGTGAGTCAAGAGTCTTACCCACTGGACTACGGAGGTCGTCAGAGTAAACATGAACTAACGAAAAAACTTTACGTTTTATTCTGGCAACAAAATCTACTATCGTTATGACATAGGCGACATCATCCTTCTTTTTCGCCAACTTATGCGTGTAGCGCTGTACATTACAAGTTAAAAACTGGGCAGAACTAAGCTAATAATATCCTGTTTAATAAAAAGTTAATACAACTCAGTGACTATTGAAATGGAATAAAATCAATAATTTAAATCAATGTTCAATACATAGGTTACACTGAGTAAATACAGTATTGTAAGCCCGAGAGAATAAAAAAAAAATAACTAAAAAATACTCTCTGTTATTCCTTTTGGGCCCTTTCCCGGAATTACATTGTATTCAAAACATATTCTTGTTTTGAGAAAGATGGATAAAACGAAACCAGTCGTGTTTCATCACATGTTATAAATCAAATACAATTCTTAAATGAAAAGTGGTGAAGATAGGCAATTAAATTAGAATTCCATCAATAGCTCATCATTTTTGGTTACAACATTATTCCGGGCAAGGGCTCAATTATTAATCTTATTCATTCGTTAATCGCAATTCTCGGATTAACTGCCCAAATTTAAAAATAGCTTCAAGTCAATGATTTAAAATTTAAACTGTTTGCGCATACATATCCCTTCACAGATCACTACTTCTCACACCTACAAACATACTCACATATACATCTGTACACTACGCACATCACCTGGTAAACATTAAATATACTGTACTGTGTATATTGTATATGTACTGTTTGTTTCTATAATATAAAATAAATAAATATGGGAAAATTAACACGTGTAAAGCACCCAGTGAGGTCCTCATTGTAAAATAATGTTTTAGAATAAAATAATGATATCAAATAAAAAAGTATAAATTTAATTTAAGTAGAAAATTAGAACGAAGCCGTTTGTTATTCTGTCAGTGTTTCTTTCCTTTGTGCTTTGTGGTAGATAATTTTCAATGATTGGTGAGTAAATTGTACTTTAATAACCGTATAAGAATGGATAAGGCAAATTTGTATCATTCTGAAGAAATATATATTATATACCAATTGTCTGGAATTGATTTTTTCATATGAACAGTGGGAATCTTCGGCGGTGTTCCTAGAAACAAACCTTGGCTAGTAGGAATGCTATGCATAAATAAAAAAGAAACTCTTCAAAGGTGATATGAAAGGCGATATCAGATGGCCTCCGTGATCGAGAGGCAAGGCTCTTGACTAGCAATCCTAAGGTCGCGGGATTGAATCCCTGAGTGATTTGATGAATTTGTGTTATTTCACTTTTTTTTTTTTTTTACATGAGCTCCACACAGGAGGCGCTGAGGAAAATAATTTTCGTCAGGGCCTATGTCATCTTTGGGGATGCTGTGTGGAGGGTTTTTTTAGGAAAAGGAAGGAGAGAAGAGTTCTGGGAAGGAAAAGGGTTTAAGGGGTGGGTAGAAATCTGGGGTTCAGTGTCTTGGTCATCCGCCTCCAAGACCTAGACAAACCTCACCCCATGAACCCGGGCACCCCTGCTAAATCACCAAACGTAACGAACCACTTGGGGTGACCTATGGCAGAGGTGTTGGTTATCCAATAAAGGTTCCCGGGGCGGCGGTACCATTCCCGCCTCCCAAATTGAAAATAATAAAAATTTAATTAATAAAAAATAATATAAAGTACGTATAGCACGTTACAGAGTGGAAGATACTCTCAGTATCGCCTTGGTGTAAGACTATCATTCAGAATTGAAACGTTACTTCAAATGACTTTAGCCGTGTTTGGTGACCAGATCAGAGTGAAGTGAGCCTCCCAAAAACTGGGCCTACTGTACAGGGCCCGCAGATTCTTTAATAGTGCACAACTGCTAACCCTGTACAAATCATAAGTGCGCCCCACGGTTGAATTTGGCAGCCATCTCTGGTCTGGAGCTCCGAAATACCTCAAAAATACGCTCGACTCTGTGCAGAAACGGGCGGTCCGTTTGATAGATTCTCCCATCTTAACAGACGGGTAGCAATCTTTAGAGCACAGGCGTCGGGTGGGAATGCTATCCTTGTTCTACCGGTATTATAATGGAAGATGCTCTGAGGAACTAGCGTCATTAAACGGGAAACACGCCAAACGCGTGCCCAACATATTTACACGGTAGAAATTTGTCACATAAGAACGGGTCGCTTCTTCGACTCGTTCTTGTGTTCGACAGCTCGGCTGTAGAACGATTTGCCGGCCTCTGTGTTTCCTCCTTCCTACAACATGGGCTTCTTCAAGACTAATGTTCATTCCTTCCGCTCCTCAAAAAGACACTCCGCACAGCATCTCAGATGACGTAGGTCCCGAGGGAAATTATTTTTCTCAGGGCCTCCTGTGTGGAGTTAACGTAAAAAAAAATTGTTAGGTACTCCCCACTACCTTCAACCTCACAACATACCCCAATTTGGGGATGTCGTAGTCTCACTTGCTCAGACGGGAGCAGTTGGGACTCATGTGCGATATTCACATAAAAAAATATGTATTTTCCACTTTGGAATGAAGACCAAATATAATTAATATACCTAATTCTTTATAAAAGTATGGTTTTTGTAAAATAGCGTAAATAAAGAAAATCAGTGAAAAGGAGTCACGTTTTCAAAATGTGATTTTGACCATTTGTCATAAGGATCAACAGATAAAAATATTTTTTTATTCTTTCCACTCCGTTTTTTTTCGAGTAATTAGATGGCATCATCTCCATACAATAAGTAGGTATCTACAGATACCTCAAAGATAGGGATTTAACCGAGACTGTTTAAAGTAAAATGTGAGGTTACGACAAAAACGCTTTCAGGATTTATAAATATATAATTAAGTGTATAAACAAAGAACATCAAAGAAAAACATATCAACACCGCAATTTGACATATTTTTGCTAATGTACACAGTATCGCGAATCTCCACACGAAAAACACAGGTTAATTTAATTTACATTCATTTTCAATTTGGTCTCGCTTCATTAAAAGAGGTGATGGCTTAAGTACTCAGCTCTGTAAGCTGGCAATAAAAAACACTCTGCAAAGCGAAACATTCTAGTTATGCAAAGTCAACGTTTAGATGTACACTAGAATGGCAATTGCATTGTTAAATTGAGCCATATCGCGATATTATTATTATTGTGCGATAAGGGATCTAGTGACAGTCGGCATCCAAAATAGGATTTGTAAAAATATTGCAGAAATTATAGAATATCGGTAAGGCTTGGATATTCAGTTCTGTCTAAAAAACTGTTTTGAAAATAATTTAAATTTCTGAATTATGGAATTTATCGGACCGATACTTATATCTTTTTTAATTAAATTCAAAGGCAGCAGGTATATTATGCGGATGTAAGATGTGGCAGGTTACAGTTATAGTACAGAACAGGTGGTTCTTCAGAAATTTCAGGCCCGGCTTCCCGCATTTCTACCGATTTATTACATATTTTCCCTAAATACTTTAGTTTTAAAGCTTAAAAAAATATATTTTATTCATGAAGATAATATCCATACATTCCCCTTGCAGAAATGGCAATTATATGAAATTTTCTCAGTAGAAAAAAATCGCAAAGTATGCTCCGAAAATTATTATAAACACGTTTGTTTCAGTTATTTTACAAGTTATATGTATGAAATAATTCACAGTGTTTCTTTAAATGTTGTTTAAGACAACTTCTGCGAGATTTTTGCTCTATTTTAAACGAGTCGTGTTTTATTAAACATTTTCACAATTTTCGCATCGATTTTATCGCTCTAAATATTAGCGCGCTCCTCTAACATTCGTAATTTAATTACATATCTCTCCATCTTCTTCTTTTTGTGCGCGGTTGTGGGGCCTTAATGCATCTTTTGTATGAGGCCAAATTACCGGCGTGATCAGTTTTTCTTTAAATGCTATTTACACAATTCCCATGAGATTTTTGCTCTATTTTAAACGAGTCGTGTTTTATTAAACATTTTCACAATTTTCGCTTAAATATTAGCACGCTCTCTCTAACATTCGTATTTACATATCTCTCCATTTTCTTTATGAGCGGGTATACCATGCCTCCTGGAGTCAGAATTAACTATCGTTATTTAAAAAACATGTGACCGCATAAGTGATCGAATCAATTTTTACCCGGTCACAGTAAGTGTTTGGGGAGATGCATCAATTGGGAATCCAGAAACTAATCCTTCTAATAAAACCAAACTACCATCCGAGAATAACTTAACCCTCAACCAAAAATAATTGGAATATATATAAGCATATTAATTTTCACATTAATAACATGGGAATTAATTCTGCGTTTTGGTAGAAAAAATGATTTGTATAATATTGGGCGACATTCTTTGCCTTTTGCCAATATATTGTGTATTATGGGCTCTCCACACGACACTGCATGTAGTGACTGCGGCAGTGACTGCAGAGAGCGTGGAGTTGAGCAAACTAGCGCTGTCTCGTTTGTTAAAGGGCCGCTAGTGTAATTAACATCCTACATAGTGATAGAGAGAAAGAGACGGGTATATCTAATGACCCGTCTCTTTCTAATGACCCGTCTCTTTCTCTCTATCACTTTATATTATGTTTTGTCTCTGTATAGAGACGGGTATATCTAATGACCCGTCTCTTTCTCTCTATCGCTATGTAGGATGTTAATTACACTCTCTCACTCTTACTTTATATTATGTTTTGTCTCTGTCTGTATGTATATATAAGCTCACACAATGTATTTTTTCATCAGTTTTAATTTATACCCTGAAGATGCTTGTATTAAGCGAAACCGGTCGGTAAATAAAAATTAAATCAATAAATCGTGGTAACAAACAAAGTGATTGTTTGCCTTTAATTAATAGAATTCACATCATCAAACAGTATTAATAGGCTAGAGACTGTACGTTGAAATTTAAGAATCCGGCTAAGAATGCAGCTCTGATGCTGCGCCTTACGCAAAAACCGTTTTCGTACGTGTAGTTTGTATACAAATAAAATAAAGTAATTTCGTAATATAATCGAATAAAAGCAATGCCAAAAGATGGCGCCTCTTACGTTAACAGTTTGCGTGATTAGCATCGCCTGGCATTTGTAATTTTGTGTATCTCTTCGGATATGGAGAGATTGACGATAATGTGATAATTATTGTAACTAGAAGTTGTGATTAATAGTACCACGCGGCTATACGAGTATATTACATATGATGTCATTGCCTGTCGCGGTTACTTTGTTCTCTTATTTTACTTTGTAAAATCATTTTGTCCCGGTGACTAGCTGTCACTGGATCACAGTGGATCCGAGGAACTGGTTATTTTTGGAACCAGTTCCTATCGGATTTATAAAATCGTCACCAACACTCAAACTGGGTGAAGGCGAACCAAAAGCAGCCAGCAGGACCTACCAGTAAAAACCTGCGGAGCGGGTTTAACTGCTAGTATTATATTATTTAACGTAGTTTTATTTCGGTAAGCCAAAAAAACGGTGGTCTTAATAAAATAATTCGCTTGATTTCTACCGTAGGGTCCACTGTGTTTACAATGTCACTGGCGATGGTACGTCTGTGTGTCTGTGTGTACGCGGTACAAGTAAAATTCTGTAAATCCCTCCTAAAAAAATTACATGGTAAAAATAACACCCGGTTCGAAATAACTCGCTCTGCATTCGTGTTAAAAAAAACCTTTGGGAATGTGTGGTGTTGGTTAACACGGAGTGGAGTTAAAACGTAGATTCTAGAAAGTAGTTGGATATCTAATTTTGTCATTGAATCAACGTTTTTGTACATTAGCTCCAGACGGTAAGGCCGTGAAGAAAATAATTCCCCCTGGGACCTATGTCATCTTTGTAGAGGTTATTTTTAGGAAAGGAAAGAGAGGAAGTTCTAGGAAGGAAAAGGATATTAAGGGTGGGTAGCAATATGGGGGTCAGTGTGTCCAGAAGTGACGGACGTATGAATCCACCCCTCCCACTGCGGTGCAAGGCGATGTTCCGAGAGAGTACGGCTGGAGAAGTCAAAGGGACTACCTCAACCATTCTTTCCCGATCTATCCAGTCTAGCCTGCCTTGCAGCTGGTGGGCAGACGCATCCGCCACCAAGACCCAGACAAACCTCACCCCATGAACTCAGACACCCCTGCTAAGTTACAAACGTAGCGAACCACTTTGGGTGATCTATGGCAGAGGTGTTGGCTATCAAATAAATGTTACCCCGGTAGGCGGTACCCATACCCGCCTCCAAATTGATACTATGCATATTTAATCAGACGATGTAAAATCCGGGTATGGCCGCTAAAAATAAAACATCTCCAAAAAGCGAGTTTTATTTTGTTTTGCCGAAGCTTAGGCAGAAATATAAATGTTTTACAATCCTTTTCTAAAAAAAATATTTGTCCACATTAGTACAATAAAACCATAAACGAAAAAGAATTTGTAAATTCGCGATTTTGAACTTTAAAACGGTTTTTATAGATCTGATACTTTATTTTTTTCTGGGCTTATAAAAATACTGATAAAAAAATACTTGATTATTTCAAAGGCAAATATGTATTCTACTCTCATCAAGGGACCTGAAATATATGTAAGCGATTTAATTTTCAAACCAAAATCACATGATTTTGCATTACTTAGTAGTGCATCTCATAGTTTAAAAATTATTGTACATCTTGCCATGGGACCCGTCAAATCACGAAAACTGACTTTACTTGTCAATATTACCCCTAAGAAATTTAAACCAAAGAAAAATACATTTCAAATTTGTAATTAAAATATTATCAGTGCTTTATACCTTGACTGAATTCTTAAAACATCAGTTACAATCCCGAAAATTACAATTAAAATAATTATCTGATACAATATTGTATCATACTTTATCGCTTGACTTAATTCTTGATACATCAGATTCATTTCTGAAAATAGCAAATTTTTTTTCTGATCAAATATTATGTTACAGATAGGTTTATTTTATCGCTTGCCTAAATTTTTCATACAAATCAGTTAGAATTTTGAAAATGAAACTTGAATTCACATTAGAATTTATTGAACCAGAGTTCACAACACGGGCATCATGGTGGTTGAAAAATCCCCAACTTATATAATTAGCAATGCAATGAATAAACAAAAATAAAAATAAAAATACAAATACAAATGTGCAGTGCACACGCGGTAGAAGTGAAACCTTCAGAAAACTAAAATCCGAGAGAATAAGACGAATTATCAGGAGTAGGATAACTGTAGGGTTTATTTATCATAATATTGTTACCAAGTTTAAAACTTCGCTCGCATGATATTAGGGGGTTCCCACTCCGCCCCCTACCCCCCTTCCCCCCTCTCCCACCCCACTCACTCCCCCCTCCCCCTTCCAACCCCTCCCCTCTCCAACCCTGCTCCCCTCCACCAACCCCTCCCCCTACCGCATTTATTTGATGTACACCCCTAATAATTTGAATCGAACAAAGAATTATATATATCTTACTAATCGTGCCACCTATTGCAATTTTTTACACAAATTTCTTAATGCCAGAGCTCTGAGCTATAGTTTAAATATCATTCTGATGTATGAGCTTTCAGTTTCAATAAAATCCATGCAGTAGTTTTGCGTGAAAGAGTACATACATCCATGCAAACTTTGGCCTTTATAATATTAGTAGTATTTTATTCTACGAAGCACCGCACAAAGAGGACACCGATTATTCTATCTCATTTTCTAGCAGGCTAAATCCAATAGATGTATGTGTTTGTCTCTTTTTAGTGTCGCTCGTTTCCGTTTCATCGAGTTTCAAATCACAACGGTGCTAAAGAAGTTTTCACTTCAAAAAGTTACAATCACAGACACGCAACCGAAATTATTATTATTGATGATGACAGCGCCCTCCAAATAATTATACCTCTACGCTTTTAAATGTAACATTTCAGACACCGAGGTACAAAACATAACATTATACCAGAGTACAGAACCGTTATTATTTTCAGCAAATGTTTTTTAAACCCGTCTCGTCTCCATAGCGTAGGTTTCTTACTACAACACATTTTTCTATTTTTTTTCCTTTTCTTTGTGTTATTCCGTCTTTATGAAATCGCTAAAACAGACTAGACTCAATAAACATAAAGATATGTTAGATGAACCTGTGTTATCTAAGTTAAACTCATTCACATAAGAAAAGCTATGCGCCGCAATCTGCTATTTGGGCGTGCTTTGAAATGTTGTCGCGGAAAAGTAGAGAGTAGAAAATAAATACAAATGTGTGAAGTGAACCAATAAAGTAAATGCGTTTTGTTTCTACAGGACAGAAAATTAAATGAAAAGTAATCAATTAGTAATCATTTTTTTTTAAATTAATATCATGTCTCCTAGGAAGAAGGAAAAGTTGTTTTCTACCCGTTTTTGCTTCGTTTTTTAAACTTTTAGAATCTGCTTTTCTTTTCAGTATCATAAGCAGATTTTAAAATAATTATTTTATGATGAGTATCACAAAAACCAAAGACGAATTATTGTTTGGTGGCATAGAATTTAAAAATTTAAATAGTATAAATAAATTATAATTCACCGAGCGTAGCATGGTCCTGTTTTGACTCGATCATTTTGCATTTAATCTGTATATTAATATGTTTTTTACTTTCCGGTTCCGGTTTAAGATGGTGGCCGTTTTAATAGTTCAGTAAAGGTTCTTTTTTTCAGATGTGAAATGATTAGTAATTAAATCGACAGGTATTTGAGTACCTTCTTACAAATTTTATGATTTCAGAGGGCATTTTTATTTTGGCGTATTAAATACATGAAATTAGAAACATACCTGTATTGGATAACCAACACTTCTGCCGTAGGTCACCCCAAGTGGTTCGTTACGTTTGGTGATTTGGCAGGAGTGCCCGGGTTCATGGGGTGAGGTTTGTCTAGGTCTTGGAGGCGGATGACCGGGACATACTCAACCCCAGATTCCTTCTCACTCCTTAAACCCTTTTCCTTCGCAGAACTCTCCGCCCCTCCTTTCCTTAAAAAAACCCTCAATACAGCATCCCCAAAGATGACATTGAGGGAAATTATTTTCCTCAGGGCCTCTTGTGTGGAGCTCGTGTAAAAAAATAAATCTGTATAAATAATAAGTTGTTATTTTTAAATTGAAAAAAAAAATCACCGTGATCATGAAATAATCCATGAACACCGTTTTGGCAAAATTTCTTGACTTCCTGAGTTTGCAATACTCAATTGCAAATTGAACTCAAAGACAATAACGGTTATCGCAGAGCTTGGTAATTAACCTTGCAGATAATAACCACTAATTCAAATAATTAAAGTTTGTTGTATAATGAAACTACGTGTTCATCGTAACACATGTTCTTGCCGAGTTAATGGTAAAGTGGCCCAAAATCTCGGGTTCGCAACCTGGCGTCACAGGTTCAATCCACTTCTAGCTAAGTCATCCCTCATTGAACAAGAAACATTTTCCGCTTTCAAAAAGGCCTCGGGATGAATTCAAATATTGTCTGATTATTCGTGACTTGGGGATGTTTGTTTTTGTTTAAAACGTTAAAGTAAGTCATACAATTTCATCAATTACTCCAAACTTTTATGACATTCTTACTCTTTCATAAAATATAATCCCATGAAAATCTGCACCAAACTCCCATTTGTATTATTTCCCATGTCCGGTTGTTGACATCGATTTTGCTTTTAGCCCATAAAAATTTGGCATTTTTTTCAGATGGTCAAAATATTTTCGCTTTACAATAAAATGCAAATATTTGGGATATTTCTGAGCACATTCAAGAACCAAAAACTGTTTTAGAAAGGTGATGAAATACGCTTTCAAATTATAGAATTCGAAATAAACATTTTTTTATTATAAAATTTTTGCATACAAACATAAAAAAGTTTTCAAAATGACTCACCTTACGTTTTTTTCTAACTAAAGTTACTGATAATAAACAAAAAATAAAAACAAATACATATTTTATTAGACAAATGTACAACAAACATATTGTAACCTCACTTTTTTGTCGCTCAATGTAAAAAGAAAATCCCGAAGTTTCAATTTTTTTTTTCAATTTGCGATTCAAAACTTTGTGTACATAAAAGTGTACATTTTACTTTTTTGGCGGCTATTTTTTAGATTGGAATATAAAGCGTGGTATTTTTCCTTTCTAACACCAATTAGAAAAATTTTCTAAGGGAGTTACAGCGTTTTATATGAGACCTATGTGCGTTGGGACAAATATGGTATCCTGTGATTAAACGGGTAAATATGAACCGTGCCCTAAGTTTTAAATAAGAACAACCGCACACATGTACAAATTTCCTTTTAGGGCGATGGCACCAGATGTTGGTTCGTTCCGCACCGCATCCTATTAAATAGATTGATTGACCAACTAAAAAGGTTTTCCATTTCGTAGAAAGTTTCCCTTAGGCTAACCCTTCACGCTTTCCAATTTCAATTTTTCATTTATAAGTACCGCTATTCGGTTTTTTGGTATGCTGCAAAAATGCGGGCAAAAAACCATCTGTGATGTATGATTACTTCTTTAAAGTTTTTCTAAAATATCAGCAAATAAATAAGAATTAATATGTTAGTTAAAGTGCGTATTGTACGTACACCAATTATGAAACAATAAAAATTGTGTTTCGCGTTAACAAACGTGATGTACCGTTTTTGCACGAGATAATTAACACGACTCGTTATTTCAAGATCCGAAAACTTGGAATAAATACCTAAAGTATTATGGTATCGACTTATATTTTGATTGATAAAATAGAAGCTCTCTGTCTCGCAATGGAAATTATTTTGCGAGCTGAAAATAGTCGTGTTGACCTACAAATTTTGTACAGAATAAATTTCTTGAGGGTAGAGCTAGCAGTTAGAGAGTTTTTAGTGGGACGTTGAGAATTACAAGGTATATTATCATAGACTTCTTCAAATTTATCTACGAGTATGTTGTCGACACGTCGCGCATCGCGTCGTCACGATAAAAAGCAATTCATTTTATAAATCGTTTGGAAATTACTCCATTGGCCGCCGGCATAGATAAGCATGTCAAATATTAAAAAAAAACATTTGTTTTATTTTTTATGTTTATTTTTTCTTCACTTTTTATGGAATAAGAATTAAAATTTAATTACCCTTAAAAAATTTCGTAGAAATGGTTGGTTGCTTGTGTATAAATATTACAGTGAATAAATAGCTAATTTCCAGCGGAATGTTTTCCTTTGTACGCCTTACATTGTACTTGTATAATGCTATAGAAAGGTATTCACTACGACTTGCTACCTGATTCATTCTCTTTGAGGCTTAGTAGCATTATTATGTACAGCTTTTGATAAATTATGTGACGTTCCGGGAAACCTAGTTATGACTTTGCTGTTAATATTACACCACTAGTGAAATTAGTGGGAGAGTGTGGTGATACTGGTATATATCGTAGTCGTAATTTGGTGATGTTATTGTAGAATTTAATTTTTTTTTATGTAGTTGTTAAAAAATGTTGCAACCGCTGTAAGGCATAGGTATTAAAGCTTTTAGGGTATGAGGATAGCGGAAGGGCCCAAATGCAATTAAAATCCGTTTTAAAATAGTATTTGGTAACAATGCGGTGAAAATGCGGTGATGCTGTAGTGATATTGTAGTGGTATTGTGGTGATACAGGGGTGATGCTATGATGAAACTGCAGTAATAAGTTGATTGTAGTTTGTTGTGTGGTTTATATAGATAATGCGGTGATGCTATAGTGATATTGTAGTGGTATTGTGGTGATACAGGGGTGATGCTATAATGAAACTGGAGTAATAAGTTGATGATGTGTTTGTAGTTTGTTGTGTGGTTTATATAGATAATACACCCCACTAACTAACGTCGCGTTGGCAACTTAATGATTTTTTTTAAGAGGTAACCAATATTTTTAATCAGGTTTTTCCCATAAAAGTAATTTACATAGCATAAAAGTACTTCTTACGATCGTACAGGGCGGTTCCAATAAGAAATATTAATTATTCTCGGTACCAGCTTTTACTCAATATCGATTATTTCACTCAAAATTTGCTTTAATTTATACCTCCATCCAAAAATGTCATCTGGGATGCTGTGTGGAGGGTCTTTTTGAGGAGAGGAAGGAATGAACATTGGTCTTGAAGAGACCCATGTTGTAGGAAGGAGGAAACAAAGTGGCCGGCAAATCATTCCACAGCCGAGCTGTTGAACATAAGAACGAGTCGAAGAAACGACCCGTTCTCATGTGACAAATGTCAACCGTGTACAAATGTTGGACACGCGTTTGGCGTGTTTCCCGACTATACACCGGTGCCGAAGGGATCAATGATGCTAGTTCCTCCGAGCATCTTCCATTGTAATACCGGTTGAACAAGGATAGCATTCCCACCCGACGCCTGTGCTCTAAAGATTGCAATCCGTCTGTTAAGATGGGAGAATCTATTAAACGGACCGCCCGTTTCTGCACAGAGTCGAGGGTATTTTTCAGGTATTTTGGAGCTCCAGACCAGAGGTGGCTGCCAAATTCAACCGTGGGGCGCACTTGCGATTTGTACAGGGTTAGCAATTATGCACTATTAAAGTATCTGCGGGCCCTATACAGTACGCCCAGTTTCTGGGAGGCTAACTTTACTCTGGCTTCGATGGAGCCCCCATACCTGAGCTGGTCACTTAGGGTGTGTTGTAAAATACAAAATATTGTTTGAAAATTAAACAAATCTGCCAACCACCTATGAAAAAACCTTATTATACTAAAAATAAACATTTATTTCACAAAATTTAAAACATAGCTTTACTAGACATAAAAGAACAATCTATCGAAATAAATTTATATTTTTTTGTGGAAAAGAGTCAATACGTCTAAAATTGGATTTAAAAATGACATATTTCCAATTTTCTCTGGTTATTCCCCCTTAATATAATTCAACAAAACCTTATCTTGTGAGTAAAATTTTATAAGATTAAGAATATTTTTAAATGCACCAGTTTTTCGAGATCCCCTAATGTCAATGCCTGGTAAAGAAGGTACCAATTTAGTTAAAAATATGAAGTTCCGATCCGCCTTGAATGCAAATTTCACCCATAAGCTGGAGAAATAATTGTGAAGCGAAATGCAAGAGCCACTTACCACAAGTACATTACCTCTGACGTGTTTCACCGTGAAGAACAAAGTAGTAGAATTTTCTATTTGGTTTTTATTTCTTTAAGTAGTTTTACTGAAGTCAGTTTCATCTGGTGAATATGTTAAAATAGCGAGTCTTGACTATGAAACTAAGAGATTATGCACTATGCACCGTAGATTAGAGACAGAATGTATATTATTATCGCGTAGAAACTAGTTAGAGACAGTGAGGTAGTGAAACAGGGAGGAGAAGAAACATTAGTACATCTGCATGAAGGGGAAAGAGGAAGTAACAGAGAAAGAGGCAAGTTTCAACTTATCTCGGAGTACAGACATTGCCCGCTGTCGTCTTATTGTGACGACGTTTTCAGAGAGGTAGATTTGCTACAAAATATGAGTCTGTGGTCCTTTATTTTGTGAAATCTAAATACAAACTACAGCTGATGAGTGTTCCCTAAATGAGTAAATGAAACTCCCTTGCCGGATTGTTTCATTATCCTTGGCTTAGGAAAAACTGCATAATATTATTTTAACTCTATTCTATCATTTAATGGCTCCCACACTAGCGAAAAAATTCTCGTAAAAGTTTTTTTTGTATATATTAGCTCCACACAGGAGGCCCCGAGGAAAATAATTTCCGTCAGGCCTTTGTCATCTTAGGGGACGCAGTGTGGAGTGTGGGCAGAAAAGACCTGAGACCTCACCCCACTAAAAGTGTAACCAATTCTAAAACTCAATCGAATATAATTCGCAAAAAAAAACTGTTAAGGGGTTTCATACAAATCTTAGATTTGGATTTGAGATCAAAATACCCAACCAAACTAAAAAAAATACTTTTGTAATCAAAAGGTATATCAAATATCAAGTACGAATGTGAGCTACTTTACTTATTTTTCCTTTAAATTATAAGATGTAGGCTGTTAAAGATTTTTGTGTTTCATGATTTTGGAGGTAACTTAGGCAATTATTTGCGAGTAAATGAAAAACATTAAAAAATAATTTTACTTTAATGGCCTATATCTTATAATTTAAAGCGAAAATAAATAAAGTAGCTCACATCCTAACTAGATATTTGATATACCTTTTGATTAAAAAAATAATTTTTCAGTTTGGTTGGGTATTTTGATCTCAAATCTAAATCTAAGATTTGTATGAAACGAGCCTAATTGGGCCGCGCATACTGGGCATATTGGGCCGCGCCCTTAATGCAGCACTGCTACTCTTTAACTTTTTTTCGTCATTTTAATGTTTTATATTCTAATTTATATTTACTAAACCCTTGAACATAGTACCACGGTCGGCTCTCTGAAGTAGCAGGGAAGTGTTAATAGGTAATTACTACTAATTACGATTCAAAAAAGCAACGGCTTTTATCTTAGTTCAATTTTCAAAGCCTTCATGGCATTATAAGTACTTTTTCATAAACTACTCGTAACATTGCAGGTATTATTCGCCAAAGCTACTCGTACCAAATTTTCCCCCGACTTTCAAATTATTTAATACCAGCATTAATTTTCCCGTCCTCGGCAGACTGCGCCTGATATTTATAAAAGTAGTAAAACATCGTTATAAAAGTTCCAAATGTTAGCCTTTAAGTTTATTGTTACATCGTTTTTCCCTTGAACGTTAAACAACTTGAATTGTTTCTTTTCCCGTATAATAACCCAAACAATCTGCTACCTTATGAACTGTATAATGTTTACATAGAGCAAGGTTATAAACAAAATAAATTGAAACAAATATTTGATGTTCGGATATCCCAAAAGGTCCAACCAAAATATAATAAAAGTCAATAGGAACGATATTGCGGTAAACTGGTGGATATTAAAAAGCCGTTAAACACAATGATAGAACGTTTTGTATTTCCCGGATTTTATTTAAACGTTATTTCGACAGACTGAATATAAACATTTTCGACTTTGGACAAGTGGATTCGCGTCTTTGGCAATAAAAATTATTTTACGTAGTGTTCAATTATTTCCGGGTACAAAAGTTGGTGGTACAATTAATTGCATTTAAAAAGCAAACCTTGTAGGATGAGTTGCTGAGATATTAGATGAAAGTTTGAGCAGTGCGAAATAAACGAATTTTGAAATATTGACAAATTTGAAATATTCAAAGTTGAATCGAATGAATTAGCAGTTGAAAAGTTTTGAAAGATTAATTGAGTTTCGATTTGTCTCACCCCGATAATGTCAAAACTTGCAGTAAAAGCGTACCAGTTTTAAATAGATTAAGCGGCTTTTAAGTAAAAATATAATAACAATTATTATAAGCAATAATTATCAGCCTGAAACACTCATCCACATTGAAAAATCTTCCGTAAAAAGATACATGACGTCAACTTCTTCTGATTGCCGGTCAGCTGCTCTCCCA
Organism: Limnephilus rhombicus; assembly: GCA_929108145.2. NCBI lineage: Eukaryota > Metazoa > Arthropoda > Insecta > Trichoptera > Limnephilidae > Limnephilus > Limnephilus rhombicus. Next base: position 32,882,008 of record OV815284.1, on the reverse strand, counting down.
ATTGAGCTATGGTGGCTTATAAATAAAAGTGATGCAAACAAAGTTATTTGTCTTTTCATTAAAATAAATAATGCCATCACAAAGTGAAAACCTTTCCGAAGAAGTTTTCTTAGAAAAATTATTTTTTTATTGTAAAACTGCGGTTTACATGCATTTTCTCCGCATTTTTAACTCGAGCTTTGCTCTAAAAAAAAGGTGTAAAACTAATTAATCATTGCATTTTTAATTGAAAAATATTACTTGATGTTTAACATGTAATTAATTATATCATTAATCATTATATTTAATAAAAAATAAAGGTGGATAAAACGGTTCGGCGCTTGGCTGAACCCATGTTATTTGTTCTAGGAATTAATCATCAGATGGTTAAACAGATATCTAACCCAGCCGGTCATGTCCCTTTGAAAGTTGTGTGTTTTGTTTTCACTATGTTAGTTATTTTTTGTTACCATTTTTATAAATACGATGTGATTCTTTAATCTTAACTTTTTACCCAAAGCAACCAGCGAACTAAAGAGCGTCTTAGATCCCAGGGACCAAGCTGCTGTGGATCATATTCCACGTAGCGTTAAAAGATGGTGCCAGTCTCGTTGAAAGTAAAACTGTAAATAAATGATAGAGTACTTATTTTGAATCGGAGTGCCTTTCAATGAATTCAGGCCATAAAAATTTTACACTGAACATTAACAATTTTTTTCAATATTTTTAGTTTATTAAAACAAAGCATATATTCCACTGAAATCAGGTATTTAGATTTCGATACTAATTAATCTCACTTAGCAGTATTGCATTAAATCACCGATTCAGGAAACTGGAGGTTTCCACACCCTTTCTGCCATAATCTACGATGCCTCCACCGTAGAAAGCCATCTAAAATCTACATCAATGAATTTAAAATGCGGTTTGTAAGGCCCTTCGGTAACTTTATCGCCTCCGCTATATTCAGGCGGAGAAAGGCCCCATAATGCGACCGACGCCGATATAAGGAAATAAATAGAGGAAAATAGTTCGCATTGGTCACTGGGGAAACTTTGGTGCAAAATGAGTTACATTTTTATGAGAAATTATTGTCTTTTCTGCAAAAAATTTCCACGGTATAAGTGAAAATATGGCCCGAGGCGGAGAGTAAACTGCTGTGATATTCAAAATTATAGTGCGTTTATTTAGATCCAGTGAAACTATGGCATTCCCAATTGGGATAGGTTGTGAGGCTGAATGTAGTGAGGAGGGGAATGAGATAGGGAAGAGGAATGCTTGGTGGTACTTGAATATTCAAATCTTGCCACCAAATACGCCGAAAGCCATTTAAAGCAACTTTTTAATTTTAAATGTCAGTCTTTCACCATGACGATACTAAGAGTATCTCTTCCGCTATGTATGTAACGTGCCGCAAACATGCGCAATAATATATTTTTCGTTATTGATTGTGAAAAAACACAAATAAATTAAATAACGATATGTTTTTAGATTTTCACGGCCAAAAGTATTTTCGTTATTTGTTTTTGGGATGTTACGCAGTGTTGCGTTCGGACAGCGTTGCAGTGTCCATCATATATCATCTATATCTACTGGATCTGCCTTGATGATGGACACTGCAACGCTGTTCGGAACGTTAGCTAAAGAAGGAGGTAGCGTAACACGGCATAACACCCCAAAAACAAATAAAGAAATTTAAATAACATTTACTTTAAATAAGTAAATATTCCAGGAAGAATTTTGATATTTGAATGTTTTTATTCAAATTTACCAGAAATAAGGAAAACCATGTTTCTATCGCTTTATCTCTTTAGTGCACAAAAATAAACTTATGAAAAATTTGAAATATGTGGAACAAACAAAATGGCGCGTTGTATTATTTTTTGGCAGTTAAACCGATGTTTCAAAGATCCATTGCATAAAAACTTTGTAAATTTCATTACGCCAGAACTAATTCTGAGATTTTATGCTTACACTCTGCTTGCAAACTTATAAAATCTGAAAAGGAAGCATGAAACGGTGTTTATAATAATGTATTACGCATTGAAAAGTTCTGGTCTCAATACCGCAGTTAGGAGCGGCCACAGCCTCCTAAAGCCTAGGACTGGTAATAAGGCTCCGTATATTATTTTGAAATTCGTACCTCTTAGAAGCTCTGAAAACCGGGGATTTTCGTGGCCATTCCTAAGAACCCACATGCATGTTTAAATAGGCATACATTCATACAGTCACCCACTATTCAGCAAAGTTCATTTATAAAGCGTTTACGTCATTTTGTAAGTGTAATATTAGCAGCAGTAGCTATATTTGACGTACAACGATTTTAAAATTTTATAACCCGTTTTTCAACCATGAATTTGGCGGTAAGCACCAGATTTTATTTTTCTAGACGACGAATTTATAACTTCGGGAGGAAAATGTTTAGAAACACCTTAAATATTTGTAACACGTTGTTCAGAATTAATTAAAATGAACGCGGCGGAAAGGTCGAATCTCCAGACCCGCTAGGGCAAATTCGACGGTACGTTCGTCCAATACGCCGTGCCGGGCGTATATTTGTTTTCACGACAAAACACACTATTCTACTGCAGCATTCATAAGCGGAACTACATTGCTCACTCTCCGATACAACGATTTCACACTATGAGAAATCAGTACTTAGGTGATGTTGACATATTTAACATTAACTTGGCGAATTTTGTGGATCTTGTAAAAAATTTATTCCAAAACTATTCCTAAATATATCTCTATTTTTATAAACCTATCAAATTGCTGTGTTTTTATGACTTGTGTGCATTTTTTTTATCTAATTTTATTTTTATTATTTCTTTATCTGTTTAAAAATCATCTGTCATGAATTAATCGTACAATCAAACTTATAAAAGCCCTCTGGGCGTTAAATAAATAAATGAATACACGCTTTCTTCACTTACGTTGTTAAGATTTCCACATTATTTTAGAGTGTTTGGTAGGGCAAATTCGACAATAGGTCCGTCCCATACACCGGGTCGCGAGTCGCAATTTTTGTACACGGCTTCTTTATATTGTCGTCTTTATAAACAGATCTTTTTGACATGTGTAATTCCAGTAATTTAAGCTGGTGTAATTTTCACCATGTGATGTAATTGTATCTAATTCCGTCCGTATGCAAGTCCTGACTTTAGTAGGTACGTATTTTAAGTTAGGGGAGAGGACCGAACCTTTGACAGGCCCCTACATTGATCAATTGATTCCGGTCACCTGTACCTCAGGCCATCACACGGTAGGTACCGTACCTTGGGAAGTGTACATTACTTAGGTACCCGTGTAGGTTTTTGATTTTAGATAAATTCCCCTTTGATTATTTAGTAGGTTGTACCCTCGTACGTTGTACCCCTTCTAATTTGTTACCATTTTGAAGTTAATTTGATAGAAATGATCATTATTTAACATATTTTTGAAGTGAAAACATCTTTAGCACTGTTGAGATTTAAAACTCGATGAAACGAAAAATAGCGATACTAAAAAGAGTCAAACACATACATCTCTGTCTTTAGGATTTAGCCTGCGAGAGAATGAGATAGTGTAATCGGTCTCCTCTTTGTGCGGTGCTTCTATCCACTCTTGTCTACTTTAATTTTCTTACGGTTTCACTTCTATCGCGTGTGAATTGCACACTCTTTTTTAATGAAAGTTTTTTTGTTATGATTACATTTGGATGCATTTCGTAGGATATCGGTTTTTTTACACACGTGTACTGCAACTCATTTGGTACAATAGACAAATCGATCGCTCAGTTGATTAGTCAGTCATATCCAAATGCTAAGTTTTGAGATAACGATGGAAGCGAAATTCAAAGGCTTTCCATAAATCAAATGTTATTTACACGTGTCTGTGTTTTATATATTAAATATGATATAAAATATCCCCGGGAGGCATAACGGTGGGGTACATTGGTATGACTTTTTGAAATATCCTACTAGTTACCCAGAAAAGATCAACATATATATTTTTTAAATTAACTGGAATAATCAACTGGAAGGTCGATATGTAAGCTTAAAACAACATAAATAGCTTTACTGAACAATTACTTCACATGACCAAGTACGAAATGACTCAACATATGGGAGCCTACCTATTGTACCTTGGGCCAAAAGAAAAGGTCTCATAAAGTGTCATTCCTTTGTATACTATCATTTAATATTCTTTAACTATTTAACCATAAATGACAGATCTAATCGGTTTGATATAAAACAAAGCTCTCTGTTTAATCAACCATTTTAAAATACTTAATGACTTAAAAAAAGGCCCAAAGTAGGGACCTCTCTCCTACATTTTATTAGGGTGGTGTTCACTACAATAGTTAATAGGTAATAACAACGCCTAATAACACTGATGTATCGTGACATTCATATTACTCGTGTAATAACTAGGTCATTCATTTGAATTATTTATTAATAATAACAATAATATTTCAATTATATAATGGCTTGCGTTTAGCATATTTAAAAAAAAAATGAATCGAGACTACTTAATGTCCGATACCACAGAATAGCTTTAGAAGCTTAATATAATACTACTTTAAACGGCAATTACTAGCAATTCAAAGTATGGTTAAACGGCAATACTGGATTATTTAAATTATCTTGAAACACTGCGTTGCATGAGCATCAAACGAGTTGCATGGTCGATGACAAAATTGGTTCATTATTGTAATGGACACTTAGGACGGGTTGTTTCACGGAATGAACAATTTATCAAACTGAACAAATTGACAGAACATGAACAGAACTTTTCCAGAACATAAATTTTAACTATGAAATTTGATGAATTGTTAAAATTCTGTGGAACAACCCATCCTGATTATTATTAGTGTTATCAAATATAATTTATTAACGTAAAATAAAGAATATATTTTACATAAAATTCATTAAAATGTATGAAATAAAACCAAGGCGCACAACTCACTCGTTTATGAGCTAGTGCCATCAGAATGTATGGTAAATGTCAGAAGTTGGAGGTGTTATTAATATTGTAGGTATGTATGCTAACATTCATCGTTGCATTTTTTTAATTTCCATAAAAAATAACGTTCTAATTTTTAAATGCATTCTGACGCATTCAATACTAGTTCACTGTATTTTTTTACATTAACTCCTCACAGGAGGCCCTTAGGAAAATAATAATATTATATTCTAGCGATCAGCTCTACAAAAACTTTTATGTACTTGATATTCGTCAAGACTATATAAAAAGGATTATTATCCACGTACATAAAAATCTAGATAATATTAAAAAAATTGATATATATCACAAGAAATCACACCAGAAAGGATCTTGTGGTCCCAGGGAGCAATACTGCAAAGTATCAAAAAACATGTTCATATCTTAGACCAAAAATATATAATAAAATTCCCCTAGAATTAAATATTAAAGCTTGCAAAATGTCCCACGTCAGTTCAATAATAACAAAATGGTTGATTGGTAAGGTATGGTGGAATCTGAAAAACTATTAAATAATGTCATTTAAAATTTTACATGGCCTATTAACGGCACATTTAGTAAAAATTTAGTACGTATATTTATTATTTAAATAAAAAAAAATAAAAAAAAACATTTTTCTTTTTTGTTACAGAATAAATTTTCTGGCATTTTTATTAATGTTTATTTAAATTTAAAAAATTAAAATTAACATTTTGTTAAGTTTTTTTTTTTTTGCATTCTCACCAGCATTTGGTTCCTTAGAACGGGCAATCTGCCTAGCTAGGAACTAATATCGACCCACAAGACATAATAACACTTGTACACATTTTATAGTTATTTTTCAATGTTATTATTATGTTATTTTTGCCATACAAATGTTATGTTATAAATAAATAAATAAATATTATATATTCTAGGTGGAATAATTCAATTTTACGATTATTAAATCAATTTTTAGTGTCGCCATAAAATAAAGAATAACACAATTAGTGCCTTTTGGGCGAGTTTCGTGATTCAAATACAGGCCCAATTTGTGCTTATATTTCCACACAAAACTGTGTTTTCGAAATTCAAATGGGATGGAGATCTACGATTTCAGACGAGTGTAAGTGAGATGCAACGCTAGGGGGTTGGACTAAATGAAACATTTGTTTCCATTCAATTTGTATGGAAGGCACTTCTAGTGTTATATTCTTTATTCTATTGTAGGTACCGGCAAAAATCAAATCGGCACGGCAATATCCTTCCTTCACCTCCACTTACCCGTCCCAGTGTCAAAATCGTTTTCCCACTAAATTCAGATACATTTATAATCATAATAATTATGTAGATACAACGTATTTTAAGGCCCATTAATCAGCGGCCGAGAATTCAAATTTCGTCGAAAGATTGTCTTAAGACCGTACCCTTGCAACTGTACGGGCGGCGGTTCCCACACCCGCCTCCAAATTGAATATTCTATTCAATCTTAATTAAATTTAAAAAAAAACAGGTAGGTAGGTAACGGCTTCTCCGGAAATAGTTGGTTTTGGAAAACAAAATAGGAGCAAAAAAAATGTTCAATAATCGAATAAGTCAAACTAACCTATGTGAAAGGAATGAATTATTGCAAACTAACCTATGTGAAAGGAATGAATTATTGCTTTTATCGCTTAATTGCCTTAATAACATTTTCGCATAATTCTTTTTAATGTAATTAAAGTTCTATTTTATTCTCATTTTTAAGCGCCCTTGATATGTTTTCCACGCTCTTAAAAAGCGATCTAATTATGAATGTTATTGCCATTTTTATATCGTCCATTCACGAGCAGTGGATTCAAAATACCTAATAATAATAATAAAACTCAGCAGGAACTCAATAAAAATTTTACAGCGCAAATTTTTTGAAATATCACCTGCGTGCTGCCAGATGCAAATTAGTCGATTAAAAACATCATTTGTGGTCAAGCGCTATGGTTTTTGATAGTACAATTACACGGTCAAAGCCGGGTACGAAAGCTAGTCTAACCATAAAATATGCATTAGTTAGGCTTCATGGAACGGTTGTTATTACAATTGTTTGAGATAATGCGGTGGTAATTACGTTGCCACGCTAACAACACGTGTATATAAAAAAGTGTCATGATTTCTGTAGATAAAGTCAATTAAAATGCATGGTTATTAAAGCCCGTGTTTCTATTATTTATAGCCTTAGCAGGTTTTATATAACAATAAAATGCAAACATATAGTGGACTTTTTAATATGCGAAAAAAATTTATATTATTTAATTCGCAGAAATTATTAATACCTAATGTGCATTTTCTTTTTTTTTTACATTAATCATCCATACAAAAATCCGTACAAGGCAAGGCGAGGTTCAAGGCGATGGGTGGACCGGCTGAATAGGTCTAGGTTAGGTCTCCCTCAACCAATCTGTCTCGATTGCTCGATCGATCGATCAAACGCATCAAGCGCCAAGACCTAGACAAACCTCACCCAATAAACCCGGGCTCCCCTTTTTTGTTTTAACATGAGCTCCACATTTTTAGAGATGCTGTATGGAGGGTTTTTTTTAAGGAAAGGAAGGAAATGAGAGTTCTGGGAAGGAAAAGGGCTTAAGGGGTAAGTGGAAATCTGGGGTTCAGTGTGTCCTGGTCATCCGGCTCCAAGACCTAGACAAACCTCACCCCTTCTAAGTACCAAACATAGCGAACCACTTGGGGTGACCTATGGCAGGGGTGTTGATTGACCAATAAATGGTTCCCGGGGTGACAGTACTAATAACTAAGTTATCTTTTTCCCCTTATTCCCTGCTTTTAGTGAAAAATACTAAATTAACCATTCGCGATATCAAAATTACAACTGCATTTACCGATGCTGCTTTATTCCAAAATCAGTTTTAATTATTTCGGAATGGTGTAATTTAGGCTACTTATAGCTGCTGAAACCTTTAAAAACAGGAATTTTATGAACTCCCCGATCGAATCCGTATAAAAAAATAATCACAAAGTCTTATCAAGAAATAATATTGATTTTTTACGTATTAATAAAATTATATTACTTGTGGTGAAAAATGGGATGTGTCCTTTTATCTCAATGAATTTGGTAAATTGGTATTTGAAGATTACGCCATCGATTCCACATGAAGATATTTATTATATTAAAAGTTCGCTAACTCATAATTTAGGAATATTTAGAAGATAAATCATTGTATTTGAAAGAAGGGTAATACTACATATCCGATAAATGGGAACATCAATCTTATTGTAACATTCACGCTCATTAATAAACCGTATAAGTAGACAGTCATTACCCGTCATTCAAGGAAATATCCAAGGAAATTGCAATGCTAATAGAAGAAGAATATCTTACTTGAACTAAACCTTTGAGAATAATTTTACAACTTTAATACCACGTCTTTGTTTAGAGCGGCTGCCTCGAATGAAGAAAAAGCTCTGGCATAAACCAATCTTTTACAAAGAAGAAAATTACTTCGGAAAAACATTTTATAGAATCAATAACGAAGGATAAGATACAATTTGCCGGTGAAGCTATTAGATTAGTATTATCACAAAAATTTATTCGCCAAATAAACTTTCTTTGTTCTGAAAGTAAAGATTGAAAAGTGTTTATTTCAAGTCAACCCCTTTCAATTTAAATCTTCGCCGATACCTGGGAATGTCAGAAAGCTTCCATTGCGCTAAGCCCACATATACAATATCTCTTTAGTATATGTGGGCTGCTCGGTTTCCACTTTTGTTTTACTATCTCTTCGACTGCGGCAGATAACTCAGATATATAAACACAGGAACACAATAAACTTGGATTCTAGGAAGCTGCGCGAAATAAATTTTAAATTGCAGTCTGGACAAATAATATATACTCGTACCTATATCTGTTTTCGTTGAACGATAGAGCTAATGAAAACTCTGTTTTGCAAGGAAGTTGCTTTTCGCTAAATTTGTGGTAGGTTTAGACTTTTTGCGGTGCATTGTTCTCAACGACATGTGATTTTAATGAAACTACTGCACTTCCAATTAGCAAACGAATAGAACGAAATAATTTTAGCAAAGCTTTTAACAAGAGCCTATTTATCTTTTTTAACAAGTAAGACCTCGGTTTTAATTGTTGTATTTATATAAAGTTTGAAAAATAATAAATTTCCTTGTGTTATAAAGAGAAAATTTTCCATTTTCAGAATAAAATTTTAACATTTTTAATTTTTTTTAAACTAACTAACTAACCATCGCGCCTTTTCCCCGCAACGGTAGGCAGAGATGCAGACACCAAACAACTCAATATTGACACACACTCCTTTCTTCGTTCACATTCATAAATCATTTTATACATGCTCTTCTATTATTCTGACTCTTGACATGGCCCGACTCAAGTATCTGATTCACTTGGTCGTGCATATTTTCCTCGAGCGTTTACCATTCACATTAGCGTCATAATTTCACATTAAACTACTTTCCTCGTTCATTCGCGCTACATGCCCAAACCTCTTGCAAATTCTTTGCGGATCTCCGCGTTTTTCACATGATCGTACATGTTTTTTTCACACATATGCCTTCTACAGCAATCAGTCTACTTCCATCCTTCCTCTGCCAGTTCCATGGCTCATTGCCATACATCAGGGTAGGTACTTAAATATAATATAATTTATATATTAACTGATTTAATAAACTATTTATAAAAAATGTATAAACAAGTTCTGCTGGGTAATTATTATTACGCCTATCAAACTGAAATAGTTTTATAATGCCTACAGAAGGCGATACGGCTGTCCGCGAGATAATAATCACGTAGCAGAACTTGTTTACAAATTAACTGTATTTTGTAAATTGATTAATACCTTAATCGAATATATAAATAAAAGAATTTTCTTAAATTAAAATGGAGTTCTACAAACTAAACCAAGAACAAATAATATTTTTACAATTTATTAATTTATCACGAAATTCGTAAAATATTTCAACATATTTTATGTATCATCTGCCTCTTGTTGTTCCGCCGCAGAATCCATCATTCATCTACGTAACTTCTTCGAAGTACTAACACTTTTCTAATCTAATACGGAATATTTGTTATCTACATGTCAGAAAAACATTGTATTGTAAGAAATACACATGCCTTACATTATATTGATTCCGTTAATATACTACCGAACTTATTTATGTTTATCAGGTATAAGTTATTTACTTATGTTCATTCCATTCCACTGATTGTATCGACTTTGCTGCCAAAACGTGTATACTATTCCCAGGGAGAGATCGTATGCACATTATCGAAGATCATCCTAAAAGCGGTTCGTAAAATTCTTCCTTCGTGCACGTCTTGTATGAAAGCAAAAAGCGTCTTTAATCACATTGCTAAAGACATTTTGCGATGGTATTATGTTTCTTTCGAATTGTAGAATTATTGTTGTAATGCAAACTAATTGCAAGACTCAAACATACTTACACTAAACATATCGAAAACAAAATTCACAACGTACAGTATAAATAGCACAGGACAGCCAAAAAATAACACAAACACCATAAAAATACACGAATGTTTAAACACCAACATTTGCGTTTGCCCTCCTCTAGAAAAAAAAGAACAAATAAAGTATCTAGGAATCATAATTAACCATAACCTTAGATGGACACATCACATCCAACAAGTCACAAATAAACTCCTCAAAACGATACACATTTTCCTAAACATAAGAAACATATCCAAATTAGAACAAATGAAAACAATATATTTTGCTCTATGTCAGTCTATAATAGAATATGGAATAATTGCTTGGGGAGGAGCAACAAACTCAGCTATCGAACACCTGGAAATTGCGCAGAAAACGATCTTAAAGGTAATACTTAAAAATCATAGACTTTTAGTATTTTTTGTCATATGAGTGAGCTTTTATTTAATTTAATCATATTGTATATTTACTTTTATTTTTGTTTTAGAATATTTATTTAGACGTGTTCAAATTAATGTTATACATTAATTTGAACACGTCTCTGTCTGAGTAGATTCTTGTAATTGTATATCTATTTGTGTATTAACTGAGTATTTACAATTGCATTGTTCTATATAAGTAAATAATTCAGAATTAAAGGTACCTACCCTTTTTCCTAGCCTTTTATCCGGTTAATATTATTATTTAAGTACTTGGATCATCGAGACTATAGATACTATATATAAGTTTATTTCATATATTCACTACAAGGCCTTTCATCTTCTAAGATAAATGTCTTGTTCATTCCTTTCTTGACGCTTTGTGCCACAAATCTGAGCCTTTTGCAAAGAGTGACAGTTGGCTTTGTTTCCAGTTTTGAGTTATTTTTTTAACTTTGTAAAGCGCTCTCGATGTAATATTTCACAAGAATGGCGTCAAAGAAATAAGCCGAGGATTATAATGATGTATAATATTGCTGTCTCATTATTTGTTGTAACTAAAATGCTGTTAAACCGAGTAAACAGCAATGTTAACCGATATCGTATTTTTTTTTCTTCATAAAGATTTTCATAATATTTTACGTGCTATGCCTACCTACTAGAGGGGAATACTCGTATCAAGATAGTCGGAGGTACTAGGGGTTTATAAGAAAAACGATTTATCTAGGTTTTCTTGCAGGATTGCACAAATGATTTTTAAAAACAGGACTATTAAAGTGTTACCCATACACATAATTAGCAACATTTTAGGTACGGTTTTCTATAATGTTCATAACGCCAGCCAGATATTTTGCCAATAAGTAATTATGCAAAACGAACGACGTGTTTCATAACGCTTAATTGGATACAAAGGCCAAAATTCAAACCTATTGGTGAAATTCGCACTTGGGTGCCTACCCTGGCTGATAACTGTCCGCTGACAGCCGTTGTCACGGAGACGAAAAATAGTATTTAATCTTCTCATCGTAATTCATCTTAAGCGTTATAAAACTGACTTGCAACTGCCTGTGGTTCAACTTTCGTCTAGGCACCACCGGCTAGCTGGCTTAAGGACGACGCTGTCGGTTATCGGGAGGCCGGATAATTAGCTTTCTTCATTCTCTCGGGTACTGCCGGTAGTCAGGTTGTGGTGACACCAGTTCTACTCTGTTTATATACACTATTTTTCTTTTGTTTCTTTTTTCTTTTATGCACAGTGCCCGGTGCTGCCCGCCGGATTGTGTGTGGTCTTTCGCTGTTATGAGCTGATTACTCATGACGGCTGCTGTCATTTTGGATTACTTTATTTTTTATTTTTTGTTGATGTTACTAACAACTTGTTTGACTGTCCATGAGGCTCACTGCTTTTGCATTGACACCTCCATGGGCTTTAGAATTGTAGAGATTGACCATTACAGTGCAGTCCTGTAGGCGCGCCCGCATACCGCTACCTAACACAGTATGAGGGGACATTGAAGGTCTAGATTCGTTACATTAAATGTAGAGCCGTTTATTAAAAAAAATAAGATTCTTGCGAGAACTCCGAAGGGGTGACCATAAGTTGTCTATACCGGGTGGGACAGTGGTGGGTACTTCAATGCCTGTGGTTCATCCAGACAATAGCCAATCGACCACGAGGGATCCCCAAACCGGGCAAGATCGCCAAACTAACTATCGTTAGTACCCTTGTAAAATTAGCTTTGCTATTTGCTGCAGTAAACGTAACATATCGAGATCCACAGGTATAGCTCGTATAGAGTGAACATTCAGCTTCACTATAAGCCATGTAAGGGAACGTACCCATACTACGTGACCCGGTCGGGGGGGGGGGTCTTCAAATTACCACGCTTGGTACAAATGAGCGGCGGGGTCCATAGGTTTTTGGTCACCGGGGGGGGGGGGGGGGGGTAAAAATTTTAAAAAAATTGGTCTAAATGGGTATATTGACAGTTAACCGAAACTTATCTGATACTATGAGGCCGGGCTAAAATTTATCAATCGTCGGTTGGAATATTTCTTGCCAATTGTTGACCGTGATCGCATAGATTTGGTCAATATCGTATTGATGTCGGGTTTTATCGATCGTCTAGATACCTTCAGGGTCCTTCACTCGTCGCGGTGTTGCGCTGCATGGATACGCAACATCGACAGTAGCCGACATCGACACGCGACGTTTTGGACCCCCGTGATACTTGATCAAAGGCAAAGATTTTTTGTAGTAACTATTGTAATGTGGAGTGTGTGGAACTAACCTGTCCATCCTTGTTGGCATCAGCTCTCTGCCTCAGTCCATCCCAGATCTTGATCATGGTATCGTAGGTCTCAGTGTGCTTGGCATTGCCCTGGGACCAGCCTCGCAGGCTGCAGATTTTCTGAGGAGAAGAGTTAGGGATTAATTGAAGTAATTCATTATTATTTTGGTTTAATAGTTTGGTCGCTAGAGCTACATTGTCACGCAAACGCTGCTTGTTGGTGTCGCGGTGTTTTATTTCCACCCGGCCAGCGGAAGTTCAAATCCTAACTAGGCAGCGAACAAGATGCGTAGCGTATTTAAATAAACATACGTAAAAAAGGCAATAAACATACGTTCCTTATAGCTATAATGATGTAGCTCTTTCTTACACATTAAATAATGGTGACTCACACAAAATACGTGTGACTGTTTCCTCCAAAGTACTACTTTTTTGTGACGGGAATTGTGTTTCATTTTCTTTATACGTGTGAGGGAGATGTTTTATTTTTTATTTATTTTATTTTATTTGGAAAACCAACAGTTACATTATTTACTTAGGTGTATTTACATATGTATATGTTATTGAACCAATAATAGGTTTTCACTGGTGTGTATTAATTAGAGAGATTAAAAAGTTATAAAAGTTATAATAGTTATAATAGCTTATTGGGATGGGATGGTGGGCGGGAGGGGAAGGGGACGGATCTAATCTGGGAGTGAATAAGTTATTTGTATAGGAGTATAATAGTTTGTATATGTTTAGAAGTTATTTATTGTTTATTTTTTTTAGAATTTGGGGTGCTGTGTTGAATAAGTCGAATTCATTGTATGAATTGTTAAAAAAGTGTGAAACGCGGTTAATGAATGTGTTTTGTTTAGAGTTAGTATTGCATCGAGGTGTGTTAAGTGTGTAATTTAGTCTAGTTTGTCTGGTGGGCACTCTTAATTGAATTCTTTCAAGTAATTCCGGGCAATCTATCGCAGAGGTGGCTATCTTTTGCAAGAATATTACGTCTGCAGAATTTCTACGATTTTCTAGTGACGAGATTTTGAAAAACGTGGCCGACTCCACATAACTTAGATGAGGACGATATCCCCGAAAATCAAGGTATCGTAGAAAACGATTTTGTATTTTCTCAATCCTTTCTATGTTTGTTGTGTACCTGGGATTCCAGACTTGAGAGGCGTACTCCAGAGAACTGCGTACATACGCAAAGTAGAGCATTTTCATAGTGATTACCTTTTTAAAGTGTTTGCAGATTCTGAGTATGAAGCCCAGTACCTTGGAAGCTTTTGCAACTATGGATTCGATATGTCGGTCAAAAAGTAATTTTGGGTCTAGCACTACTCCCAGATCTTTGGCCTCCATCATTTTTTTAAGTATTGTGCCGTTAAGGGAATAATCAAACGAAATGGGATTTTTGTTTCGGGTAAAGCTGATGACGCCGCATTTTTTAACATTTATTTGAAGGTTGTGTTGTGTGCAGTAGCTATTCAGGCGATTTAAATCTTCTTGTACGCGAGTACAGTCATTGATACTTGTAACAGGAGAGAATATTTTCATGTCGTCTGCGTATAGTAACGTTCTGGAGTGGTGAAAACATTTTCCAATGTCATTAATGTATATATTGAAGAGCAATGGTCCCAATAATGATCCTTGGGGTACTCCTGACGGTACGGTTACCCAATTCGATTTATAGCCACCGACGACTACTGCTTGGCTGCGATTTTTCAAATACGACGAGAGCCATCTGAGGAGATCTCCGTGTACGCCGATTAGTGAAAGTTTAGTCAACAAAACATCATGGATTACTAAATCAAAGGCTTTGCTATAGTCTGTATATATTGCATCTACCTGTACGCGTTGGTCCATATTGTCTTGTAAGATTTCGACAAATGCCGTTAGGTTAGTGGTAGTAGATTTTACTAACTAACTAACCATCACGCCGTTTCCCCGCAGGGGTAGGCAGAGAGGACGGACCGCCAAACAACTCGGTCTTGGCACACACTCTTTGCCTCACTCATATTCATACATCGTCTCAATAAATCGTTCATAAATCCATGCTGATTGTTGTTAAGTGACGATCTCAAGGCTTTAAACATCTGGTCGTACACAATTTTTTCGAAAACCTTACTGAAAATGCAGAGCTTTGATATGGGCCTATAATTTTCAACGTCAGATTTTTGGCCGTTCTTGAAAATGGGAGTTACAAATGCAGTTTTCCAAGTGTTTGGCACGATTCCCTCATTAAGGGAGCGACTAAAAATTATGAATAACGGTTTAGAAAGGCTGCGCGCACATTTGCTTATGAAGAAAGGGGGAATTTTATCTGGGCCTGCGCTTTTATTGGGATCTAAATTTTCAAGTTGTTTCTGTATGTGATGCTGGTTGATTTCAATATTATGAATGCTAGCAATACAGGGCTCACTGGTGTAGTCTGGCAGGATCTGGTTAATCCGAGCATTATTATTGTAGACTGAAGTGAAATATTTAGAGAATAAGTTGCAGATATCAGATCCATTCTCAGCTTTTTCGTCTTTGAACATCATGGTATTCGGAACGCCATGGGATTTGGAGTTTGACTTAATGTAGTTCCATATTTTTTTTGGGTCGGAGGATATATCATGTTCTATTTTAAGTAAGTATTTATTATGGCATTCCCAGTTAAGTTTTTTGTGACGTGATCTTAGTAGAGAGAAAGTGGCATAGTCAGGAGGGTTTTTATATGTCTTGAACTTTTTAAAGTATTTATATTTTTCTGTTGTTAATTTGATAAGGGCAGAGTTATACCATGGCGGGTATTTCGAATTCCTACATAATTTCATAGGAATATGGGCGTCTATAAGATGATTTAATTGTGAGTAGAATTTATTTAATGCTGCGTTCACGTCACCAAACGAAAGTAGCTCGTGCCAGTTTACCTGGTCGAGAGATGTGTTAATTTGGTCGTAATCACCGCGCTTATAGATGTAAGCCCTTCTAGGCTCTTCCACTGGTGGAGCGGGTTCAGAGAATAAAACTTCCATTATTAAGGAGGTGTGATGAGGGTCTTCTAAAATTAATGGTTCATCACAAGCAGAGACCGGTACCAGGTCATTACATAGAACTAGGTCAAGAAAGTGACCGTTGGTATTTGGAATTCCATTACATTGATACAATCCCGAAAAATGCATGCAGTCAATAAATGATGTACTAACAGGCGATAAGTGATCACTGGGTATAAATGACGTATTATTGAGAGACTTATTCCATGAAATGTCAGTGAGGTTAAAGTCACCTAGGATAATGAATTTGTCTGTGGGGAATTGCAACGTAAGTGCTGAAATTTGTGTGAGGAAGCTTTCCATATTTTCACGATATGTTGGTCCTTTGGGGAGGTAAACACAACATATGTGGAGATTTGTGTGTTTGGATCCCCTGGATTCTAATGTTATCCAGACGTCCTCAGCTTGTGAGTGCCACCCTGGGCGCTCGCGAGGTACCAGCTCACGACGAACAGCGACTAAGACACCCCCGCCCAAGCGTTGGCCCGTGCGAGTGTAGTCCCGATCTCGGCGGTGTACATCGTAGCGATCATCAAATAGCTCTTCGTTGCGGATGCCATCAACGAGCCATGATTCAGACAGAGCGATAACATCATATTCGTTGGACCGAACAGCCAACAATAAATTGTCAGTTTTAGTGCGTAACCCTCTCACATTTTGGTAATAGATATTTAATGACATTGGTTAAACAGTGCAAATCTATGATTAAGTGCGGAATTGAAGTAAATTTGTGTCGATGTTCGAATTTTATTATTGACGGATTTATGTTTATTTTTATGAAATTCCCAAAGAATTTTACAAAAAATGCTAGAAAATTGTACAAAAGCTAAAAAGTGTGTTAGAATGAATGGAACTAAGAAATGTATTAGAGTGAATAGATCCATAGGGTAGGCGTGGGGGATAAGGGAGGGAAGGGTACATTCTAAGTGAGATGAAAATATAAAAATAATTAAAATGAAATTAGTATAAATAAATGTAGTAATTTTAAAAGGCCTTATCTGGAGGCTTGGCTCAGCTGAGAACTTTCTGCATCTACTCTGTTGGGTCCTGTGGCTGGAGGCTCGCGGTCCATTTTCTTCAAATCTGTTTCCTTTGAGATAATGATGGGTGCTGACGTCGTATTTCGTCGAGCGTAAATTAGGCAGTTTTTTGTCCAGACGAATCTATAACCTTTTTCTTTGGCGAGAAGCCTTGCGCGGTAGAATAGATGTTTATTCATGCTCGTGAGATGGTCACCTATGTAGACATTTTGCGGGGATCCCGTAAATCCTAGTTCGGTTGACGTGATCCCTTTGCGGTCTTTTACCGCCTGCAGAAGTTGGTTTTTTAAGCTTCGGCTGGTTAATTTTACAATCACAGATATTAGTGGCTTAGTCTTCCCAGTCTCGCCGCCTCTGGGAGCAACTCTCGTTATGAACTCCACGTCCCTTTCACCTAGACTCATATTGCTCAGACTGGCGCTTTTTGAAATGAGGGTTATTAAATTTTCACCTTTTTTTTCAGGGATACCCCTTATTTCGAGGTTTTGAAGTCTTGCCCATTGGTCTTTTTTTTTGTTTCTTCAATTATGTTGCGTACTTCCGTTCTCAGGTTTATTACTTCTGCTTCCAAGTTTTCCACTTTTGTAAGGCGTTTTTCAAAATCATCAATCTTATTTCCAAATGAAGCGACCTCCTGGTGGCAGCTGTCAACCGATTTCTGCACCCCTTGTACTTCCTCACGCAGAGATTTTATATCATCGTGCAGTCCCTTAAATGAGGACAGGTCCTTCTGAATTCTTTTAATATCTTCCATGATGGTGCTCAGATCTTGGACGCCCACAGCAATATTTGAAGATTTGCACCTGCTGCATCGCCAAGTACTTCTCAGGTCGAGCTTCATCTTTTTGTAATTTTCCTCTGATATACCTCCACACTTGTAGTGCAGATTTTCCTTGCAGGACGAGCATTGAACTCCTTGAGTTATGTTGGAATTGCACACGCCGCAGATGTTCATTTTGTTTTATTTTAAATGCGGCCCACAGAAGATTATTTAAGGAAATGTGCGTCCTCTGTGTGATGGCTGAACTAGCGAACAAACTAACAAATCTGCAGTGAATTGTTCTGTTAATAATGTTATTTGCGTGTATGCAGAGATGGCGTTTTAAATGTACAAAAATACAGAGGTGAGTAATGTACTGCTTGTTTATTGGATTTGGTCTTCCACTGGACACGAAAATATTTTTTATTTATTTATAAATATATATTTTTAGTATTTATTTATTTCACTATAAAATTTATTGTTTATGTTCGAGGCAATATTATTAATGTAGGTAGGTGCTTTATCAGACAGTGTCACAGTTTGAACTGAATGTAATTCTTGTTCACAATATTAAAACAATTCACACTGTTAAAATATTATCACTTTGTGCGTATTATATTGTTTATATTATTACTCGTTCGTTGAATATTATGTATTAGTAGGGTCAAAATGTAAACACTGAAAACTCTTATCGCGGTTGTTGTTCGATGCTAAAATTATTTCATTTAAATATTAGAAGCTTATTAATAAGTTTTTTAACTTGTTTAGGCTTGTTGCCACTTAATCGTTTCGTTATTATTATAAGTTTCAACGTTTAAAACTGCTATTAACTGATAACTTGTTGCGCATAAATTTGTGTGTGCTCTCTCGGTCACTATTATTACTAATCTGATTCTGATCTGAGAATGTATGAAAATGATTGTATGTTTCCTTTGGGGTGGCGCAGACATACGTGCACCGTTTGTCTCATCCTCGACTGTTGTTATTTAGTGTGTAAGAAAGAGCTAAAGCATTATATGTTCAAGAACAAAAGCAAAACCATTAGCGCATTGATATTTGACGTTTTCGAATTATTAGAATTCACTCACACTTCCATATCATCCTTGTAACTATACTCCATACTTTCAAAATTATCGTCACGGCAAGTAGTATTGGTAGAGGTCTACGGAGATCACGGTGCGGTGAGTGAGATAGATGCAAAAAAATGATGACTTTTTTTATTTGGAGGAAACAGACCTACGAACATTCTGTATCTCACCTTTTGAGAGAGCTGCAGCATTATGGCGATAAGGAACGTATGTTTATTGCCTTTTTTATGCCATCACGGTACCGTGACCGTGAATCGTCACGGTAATTATAAAAGCGCTCATTCACTTTCACCATTATCCACCATTTAGCTATTATCCATACTGCCGTCAAAGATTATTAATTTACAGCCTTACTAAAAAACCCAGTGAAAATTTTATTCAATTGACAAACGGCCGCGAATGTGAAAACATTACTAATTAAAAATTTGTTCATTGAAAGAAATACACATGGTTTACACGGCCTGAGAGGGTAGTTTATCTCTGTTTTAACGATTGATGTTCGAACGAAATTTGGAATTTTTCCAAAGTATTTTGAATGTCCTATATATTTCTTATTTGTGAAGGTGTCGTGAAAACAAATACCATTTATGAAAACTAAATAAAATTACCTTTTAGATTTGTGTATTTGAAATACAGTTTAGTTTTCAAAAACTGACATATTTTAAGATTCAGACTCGGAAATAAATGGAAAAAAATTTCTTACCAAAATTTTTTTGACTAAAATGTAGAGAAATTTAAAAAAAAATCAAAATTTCAAAAACACTGTCCTTTTATGTAATAAATTTGGAAGGAAACTATCACCTCACTTTTTCCTCGTGCATACAATAAAAAAATAATAAAAAATTTCAAAGTTTTTTTTATTGCTAAAAAACTAACCTAAAAATTAAACCGGCTTTTATAACAGATTTCTTGCATCTCTAGAGACGTTAATTTCTTTGATACATTTAGGAACACATGTATTAGATATTATTATTTAAAAAAACACCACTTTCATAAAATTCTCGTAAAATAAAATCCTTAAAATGCAATTTTGAATTTTCATGTATCGTATAAAATAGTTTTTGACACTTCAATTTTCAAAGAACGATTATTGTTTTATAACTTGACTAAAACTTATGAAAAACCACAAAACACGGTAATTATATAAATTATATAAATAAAGGAGTAAATTAGTCATATTTAGAAATTAACCATCACATAGTAAGTAATATTGCACACACATCCGCGAAGCGAAATTGTTTCGCGCTTCCAGGGCGAAAGTTCATTTATGATATGAGCGCGAACAACGAATGCGCAGGCGCCGCCACCTAGCGTTTATGAACGAAAACAAACAATTTAGTACTTAGACTATAAAAATAACATTGTTGCCAGATATAAAATACGTTTTAAGAACAAACCTTATTAGTAATGTTATCGTGTTTTAACGTATTTTTGTTTTATTCATGTTGCTGCAGCAACACGGGTTATCGAGCGTGCTGTGGTTTTTTTAGTAAGGCTGTTTGTCTATAGTAATATTTATTTATCTATTTATTTATATAAATGAGAGTGTCAGACATCGGGCGGCGGCGTTTGTGTGATTTTTATACAAATCAACAGTTTTATTCTGAGATTGATAAAATTTTGTACACCAGAGCCCTAGCACGGTCGATCGATAAGGATTGACAGAATAACTTTCAGTAACTTCTCATCATTCCCTAGCATGACTGCAGATCGCCAAAGAATAAGTAACAGTTCACAATGACTTAAGTGTTCTTAATATATTCGACGCCAACTGTGGTTTGTACGTTAGCGATCGGCAGTAGTTGTCTTAAGGGAACGATGAGAAGTTACCGAAAGTTATCCTATCAATCCTTATCGATCGACAGTGCTAGGGGGCCAGACCTTCAACACAAGAGGAAAAAATAAATAAAAAAACATCACCTCGAGGAAACTTGTTGTTTTCGTAATGCGTGATTTTTACGCTTTATGATAAAACAAAATAATATTGTTTCCTGAAGAATTGTTTCAATTTCACAATCTAATAACTAATTAGCGAAAATAAGAGAAAGCACTATTTGATTTTTGTTAATTTCACCGAAACAATGATCCCAATTAGAGATTTTTTTTTTTTTGTTTTTTTAGATAATAAAATTCCTTTATTATTTATTTACAGTTTTTTACATTTTTAAATTAAGTCCCGTTAAACTGATTGATATCAGTTTGTCAACGGGTTCTTTTGACAATTACTTTTTTTTAAGATGAAACGGATAGTTGTTTGGCCGGATACCGGATATTAGGCGAGATGTTATTCGGCCCATTGTCTCGTTGTCAATAATCTCTGCGTTTTTTACGATATTTAGTTTACTATAATGGAGATTGTGATTAGTTAATCATGTTAATTTAAGTTTTCGCTATTCTGCAAGGTTTTTGTAAGTTTTTAGTTTAGATATTTACTATTTATGTATTTGTCATTAGAGCGAATATCTCAGAAGAAAATTTTAGTTTTTTGGAAAGCCTTATGGCTTTTTTGTAACTTTTTCGATTTTAAATAAAAGCCGTCATAATTATAAAACAATTTATTGATCACAAAGATTAATAATGTATTGCATTTTATTATAGGAAATTGTCGTAGACTTTGAATATCCGGTATCCGGCCGGATATTGAGTTACTATCCGGAATCTGGCCGGATAGTAAATTTAGGCCAGATAGGCCGGATACCGGATAGTTAACGGATATCCGTTTCATCTCTAATTCCAATACATCTCGAAGGTTTCAACATTTTTGTAGGAATCCACAAAAAGCAACATTTCCAAAAATAATGCAATAAACATTTGCTTTATATAGTTAAAAATATAACAGTTGCATCCGGCAGATAATAAAAATATAGACGACTCTTGTATGGTGATCACTCCAAAAGAATACCCACGTATATTTCAAGATTTTTATCATCCTTGTATAAATGAGAATGGTAATATATCTTCGCTCAGCTTGTGTGAATTATATGCACCGCCGGCTGCGAGCAGTGTCAACCTTTGCCCCTGCCATTTGTCAAAAAAGATATAGAAATGGGAGAAGAAAATATAAGGTAAAAGAGATGTAATTTAGAGCACATTGCCACTGTGGCCCGTGCCTTGCTCCAGTTAACTGTAGAACGTGGTCCAATCAATCGTGCCCTTTGTGGCCACTTTTTCTACCCTCCAATGAACCGATTATCCCCAGAAGTGTGATCTATTCTGATTTCAAATAGCAATTATCAAAGAAGGTTATATGAAATAGAACTTTTTTAAATTTTCGTTATTTGTTTTTGGGGTGTTATGCCGTGTTGCGCTACCTCCTTCTTTAGTTTCGTTTCGTTTCGGACAGCGTTGCAGTGTCCATCATCAGGGCAGATCCGGCAGATCCGATAGATGTGTACATCTACCGGATCTACATAGCTAAAGAAGGAGGTAGCGCCACACGGCATAACACCCCTAAAGCAAATAACGAAAATACTTTTGGCCGTGAAAATCTTAAAACGTTTATTTTTAAAATTTATTTATTTAGGGAAAAATAATTCCACTCGGGACCTATATCATCTTAAGGAATGATTTGGGTAGTGATATTTTTAGGAGAGGAAGTTCCGGGAAGGAAAAGGTTTGAGGGGTGAGTAGAAATCTAGTGGTGGTGTGTCCAGGAGTGACGGACGTATGAATTTATCCCACCCACTGCGGTGTAAGGCTGTGTTCATGTTCCGAATGAATCCTACTGGAGAGGTCAAAAGGTCTTACTCAACCAGTCTCTCCCGATTCGGCCTGCCACGCAGTTGGTGGGCAGACTCATCCGTCGCCAAGACCCTGACTAATCTCACCTCGTGAATCCGGGCACCCCTGCTAAGTAACCAAACGTAGCAAACCACTTGGGGTGACCGGTGGAAAAGATGTTTGGTTATGCACTCAATGGTTCCTGGGGCGGCGGTACCTTTAACAGCCTCCCAATTAAAGTATACGTAGATTTTTTTTTTTAAATGAATACCGCACAAGAGTCACAACTGCTCCCGTCTGAAGCCAGTGAGACTATGGCATCCCCAATTGTGGTATGTTGTGAGGCTGAAGGTAGTGGGAAGGGAAAGGAGATAGAGAAGAGGAAGGTGGGGAAGTACTTGGCTATTCAGATCTGATCACCAAACACGGCTAATGCCATTTCAAGCAACGTTTCAATTCTGAATGGTGATCTTACACCAGGGCGATTCAGAGAGTATCTTCCACTCTGGAACGTGCTGCAAATATACTATATATTATTTTAAATGAATAAATTGTGAAATAACACAAATTAACGGGAGAAAGTGCGTATAAAAAGTTATTGGTGCATAGCCACACAACAAGATTTACCGAAAACAAAGGCCTAAAAATACCACGAATATCAAATAAGTATGGTAGCAGAACGCTCGAATACATGATACCTTATTGAATCAAAACATTAATTTAAAAAATAATGAGGAACTCTGCCCTAAACTAACAAAAAAGTGGTTAATAAATGAACAACACGTTAGAATTACACACACTAAATCTTATATTATGTGATAATATTGTAACTTAAGCTAATGTGTGTTATGTAATAATATTAAATGGTAGAACCTATAGACAAGCTAATCTGTCACAGCTTTGTGGGACTACCCATATCTTATATTGAATTAGATGTAATTATATTCAATTTAATAAATAATAAAAATAAATAAAAATATTTGCCACGCCGGAATTCGATCCCGCGACCTTCGGTGTGCGAGTCAAAAGCCTTACCGATGGACTACGCCAGCCGTCATACATCGATACTGATGATTTCGAAACATACCAATATATACCTACCAACATATATTAATTTACGTTAATACGTATGATAGTGCTCTCCACTGTGGAGCTACTTAGTTTTTGACTTGCCCATATGGGGTATCTTGAGAGGCTGAAAGGGGTGGGTAGTGAAAGAGATGGGGAAAATTATGGGTGTTGGTCTTTCATCAGAGCGATACTGAAAGTATCCAACACCATGGAACGTGCCACAAATATGCGATATATTATTTTCTAGTAATTGAATATGGCCGTTTTTCCCAACTTTTCGATGTCTGAGTCTCTAATCAGTAGCTAAGTGATTTGTTTGGTAACGCTCGATTTGGTCTTTTTGGTTTGTTGGTCTGAGAGTTGCGTTACCAAAATTTCTGCTCAACAGTTGATCAGTAGGATTGGGAACAACGGCCGTTATTGTCGCAAGTCGGGATTAGCTGAGTTCGTCGTTTGAAAATGTTTAGGTCAATCTCACCCGAAGCGAGGAAAAATCACGCTGACTTTGGGCACACAAACATGCCCATCACAACTTTTATTGGGCTTGTCTCTTCAGTGGTACCCTCTAAAAAAAATTCACCCTGAATGTAATGTTATTTTTGGCACTCTATTATTGGGCTTTGAAAGTCACCCCGTGTTCTCCGACTTCTTTTGGCTGATTTCGGTCGTAAATTGGTTGGAGTAAATGATATCATAATATATTTGATTTTTCCTGAGCAATTTATAAAAACAATCGTCTTTAAAACATCACTTTTAGATTTATGGTAAAAATTACATGTCATTCTTTATTTTTTTACATGTATAATACCCATATTTCATGGTTACGAATAACATGTGCATATTTGAATTTCTCCTTCTACCATAATATTACGTGGAAAATGTTTCTTGCGCAATGATGGAGATCAATAGCAGAAGATTTGAATCCACGACGCCGAGTGGGAACCCGATGCAATTGTTCACTCAGCTACTAACCGGTCGTATGTATTATCTTTACTAAGCATAAAATGAAGTCGCTTACGCTGTGTGTGCGCTTAGATCTTTTAAACTACGGAACGGATTTTCATGCAGTTTTCACCAATAGATATAGTGATTCATGAGGAATGTTTTTAGGTTTATAATTTGTCAAGGTTTTGCGTAAATTGGTTAAAATACATAATATATCCGGCCAAGCGGCAGCGCGTAGCGTGGTGTGGATTTGATTTAACGGATGGCGTTGGTTATAAAGGTTTCGTTAGCCACAGCAACTTGTGGACGGGTCTGCTAGTGTTAAATAAAATGGTTTGTGTCGTGAGGTTGTTTGGATGGAAAAATGACATTTTGGTTTCTGGCCACTTTTTTTAAAAGTTAGGAGCCGAAAAGGGGGATGGGTACCTCCACCCCGGGAAACCTATTGGATAACCAACATCCCTGTCGTAGGTCACCCCAAGTGGTTCGCTAAATTTGATGACTTAACAGGGGTCAATGCCTTTGCCCACCAACCGCGTGGTGGGCCGGATCGGGAGAGATTAGTTGAGGGAGACCTAACCTAGAACTCTCCAGCCTGACTCTCTCGACCCATCGCCTTGCACGGCAGCGGGAGGAATGGATTCATACTTTCGTCACTCCTAAACACATTGACCCTCAGATTCTACCCACCCCTCATCATACCTTGTTAAATTAATATATTTTTATTTATTTATATGAAACAAATATATTTTTATCCATAAGATGCAATTCTTGGACTAAATCGAAACTTGTTCAGACTTAATAATTTCTTCCTAATGTACATGTTTGTGTTTATGCATAATATATGTGCTCTCCTTTCGCGGTAATCTCTTACATTGTGGTAGTTTTACCTGCCATTCACGTGATATAATATTGTTTATAGATATGGTATTTATTGTTTGTTCGTAAAATAATAAATTAGTAAACGCGCGGTAGAGATCTTTTTTGATTAATTAGCGACGTCAAGTTTTTTTCAATTTCGAGCAGTTTATTTTGGTTTTGTATGCATTTCAAAAAATTGATTCCGACTGATAAAGTTTGCTATAAAAGCGGCCTCCGCGGCAGAGCAGTAAACCAGATACTTGGCTTCTGGCCAAGGGTTAGTCTGTTGATCTCTCGCAGGTTGGAAAACTGACGTAGCGCAATAAATGATTATGGGGTTTCGAAACACGTGCAATGCAAAATAAAAATAATATCTGGGTTTGTTTCAAATTTGTTTTATTGGAAGATACGCGAAGTCAGACGGGCGAGAGAATAACACTCAAGAACAAAACTTAGAACTGAAAACTGAAATATAAGTTAATATAATCCTTTCTCCTCTTTTTCCAACCCTTAACAATTCCTTTCACTTAAAATCATTTCACAAATGGAGATGCCATAGTTTCACTAGCTGCGGACCGTATGAATATGTTTTTTGGATGACATAGGCCCGGAAGGAAACAATTTCTCTCCGGGTCTAAGCCATCTTTAGGGATGTTGTGTCGAGGATCTTTTTGAGGAAAGAGAAGAATGGTCCCGGATCTTCAAGTGACCCATGTTGTGGGAGGGAGGAAACGCAGAGGCCTGCAAATCATTCCACAGCCAAACTGCTGAACACAGACGTAAAAGCGACACGGTCTCATGTTGTAGCGGGTAGCTACCAGCTGCGTCCTAAAAATGTCAACAACGCCCTTTGTTTCCTGATGTTGGTACGCCGTAAGCATCTGGGTTCGCTAGTACTAGGTTTAACCGCAAGCGGCAGTTTGGTGGAGACCACGCTGAGAGGTGGCAGCTCGTGGTGGCGCCGTATGTTGGTGGAATTCGGAATCTTCGTATCACGTGTGAGACAAATGAATATTTTTAGCTTTATGGGATCACTGTTTATAAATTATGCCAGGATGTTTTCCCTGGCTGGCGCCCTGTTTTAATTTAAATTCATAATAGCTTTGACGGCATTAACTAATTTTCTGACTGCAACCTTAATCCATTTTACCTCTAATAATGTCACGCCCTGAAATTATTGTCTTGCTCTACCATGATCATTTATAATTTGCATATCAATAAATGTCCTTTGTCAATTCCAGACTTATTATTTATTAATCTTTGTGCCTACTGTTTCAACATGCCGGCGTGAGCCGTAGGTAGTTGCACTCATTTCTTATCACGTAGTTATCATGTTACAATGTGATAAACGTTATCCGTGCACAATTGTGTTATAGTAAAAAAATAATGTATGTGAAAAATTTTGTAATGTAAACTCATCAATTTTACACACTTTATCATTATTTTGTCCTACAGTCTTCAATCAAAGTTCTTAAATAAATAATGTCTGGTTAACTGAAGTTCGGTACCTTCCATTGGATGCATCAGCCCACCGATTTGGCGGGCAAGATCGGCACTTGTTGACCTCTCCAGCCGGACTCTCTCGACTCATCGCCTTGCACACCAATAAGGGGGGAGATGAATAAAAACATCCGTCGTTACTGAAGACATTGACAGAATACTATCAACCCCTCATAATTTTTTATTCCCAGAACTTCCTCGTTCGTCCACCATATTTCTTTTAATGGGGATGTCATAAACGTCTCTACTACAACTGATTGCCCTGTATTACGACATCGTAATATTGTCATAAGCCTAAAAAGCGTACAAGCTATCTCCGTAGTATATAAATCTTGCCTGTAAAACTGTTGCTCTGCGTTACCCGTGTGTCCAAGAAGGACCAATAAATAAACGTCAAAGGAATCTCCAAATGGCGGCAAGGGGATATTTATTTGGGGTAAGCCCATTTATTTAACTATCCTTGCAAACTTTCGAATTTCCCAACGGAATTGGGATTTTCGTTTCGTGTTTCGAGTGGAATTAAAAGATCGTGTAAAAATAGCAATGATTCAATTCAAACCCTCAGGCCTCGGGCATATTCTCTTATAAGGTCATAAAATTTCCGCTTTGCGATAAAATCCAAATAACTGGAATAATTCGGAATGTATCCGAAAGCTATTTTTTTAAAGTTGATTAAAATTTTGAACGCAAACTTCAAAAAAAGTATTAATAATGTTTCACCTTAAGTTTTTCTAGCTAAAATTAAGGATAAAAAAGAGAAGAACACACAAACAGACAAATTTATTATACAGGTACGTTATTGTCATCTCACATTTTTGTCGTTTCATAATTAAAAAAAATAATTAATACAAAATTCAAGAATTTTCCTAAATTTGACACAATTTGCGATTGAAAACTTTGGTTTTCATAAAGGTGCACGTTTTAATTTTTCTGTGGTTATATTTTAGATTTTAATAAAAAGCGTATTGTTTTTGAAGTGAAACTTCCATAGCCCTGCTTTGGATTTGGATTTCGGATGCAACGGAAATGACGATTACTGCACCTGCGACGCATCAACTACGCTCATTGACCGCTCCTCTTATGACCTCACTTTTGAAGTGTTGGTTGAGATTGTTTTGGTAAAGTTTCGCTTCTACCGCGTCTAAACTGCACTCGATTTTAATTTTTTTTTCAGTTTCTTTCCAACACCATTCAGATTTAGATCATATTTTTATCATAACAGGAAGGGAGATACAGCGATTTCTATTACCTGTATGCTGTTCCCAAAAGCGAACAAATAGCGCGAGAAGTTAAAATTCTTGAAATTGTGACATTATGAAATATATTTGGTTTTGTAAAACAGATATCGTTCGTAGAACATAAACCAGATGGCAAATAACGCATCTGTAGATAATATTTCATGCCTAAAATCTATACGTTTCTGTAAATGCGCCAAAGAAAAATATTTTGATTTCTGAGTTCAACGAAGCTAGCGAGAGCGTCGTTAGTGTAAATTTGCGAATACCAAACAACCGAATATCAATTGAAAACATTAATTACTTCTCCCTGTTACATCTACTGGGACTTGATACATTAATGACTTCTCCCTGTTACATCTACTGGGACTTGATACATTAATGACTTCTCCCTGTTACATCTACTGGGACTTGATACATTAATTACTTCTCCCTGTTACATCTACTGGGACTTGATACATTAATTACTTCTCCCTGTTACATCTACTGAGACTTCATACATTAATTACTTCTCCCTGTTACATCTACTGGGACTTGATACATTAATTGCTTCTCCCTGTTACATCGACTGGGACTTAATACATTAATTACTTCTCCCTGTTACATCTACTGGAACTTGATACATTAATTACTTCTCCCTGTTACATCTACTGGGACTTGATACATTAATTACTTCTCCCTGTTACATCTACTGGGACTTGATACATTAATTGCTTCTCCCTGTTACATCTACTGGGACTTGATACATTAAAAGAAAGAAGAATTTGTTCTGATTTATTTTATTTATTTAAAATTGTTAATAACTTGTTGAACTCTTCTGAACTTGTTTTTTCAATATGTTTTCATGTACCGAGTAGATCAGTTCGCCACAAATTAACTTACCATTGTGAGAATACAGGATCTAATGCTGAATTATATGCCATAATACATCGCCTGCATATACTTGGTAACAAATATGTTGTTGATGATGTGATAAATATTGAAAAATTATCAACATACAAACATTATATAATTAAAGCTGTTTGTCAGCGCTTCTCAGTTAGATTATAATCTAATATACTTTGAATGTTTATATTCTTCATCAATGTTTATTTCTGGAATTTTAAAATTTATTGCTACGTACTTTACGTAGTAATTTTTAAATTCATAATATCTTGTACACAATCATGTATATGAAGTTTTCTTTTTTTTCATGTTTGTATTTATAATAGCTTACTATTTTTACTTTAAACTGTCACTTCAATATGTGCTTTTTTTATTTTTTGTCATTTTTTTTTCTTAACTTTATATATTCTTTCAAATTATTGCAATTCCTATGTAAAAGCCGTTAAAATTGACGTTAATTCAAAATAAATAAATAAATAAAATAAATAAATAAACCAATATATATTAAAACATCCTGATTTAGCTGTGTTGATTTGTGAGATTTTAAAATTCTCTTTTCAGAGATAAATATTACCTCAAACTATCATGATTTTATTTTTTAAGTTGAATCCTTTTTGTATTTTGTTTCAGAAATTA
Source organism: Limnephilus rhombicus (assembly GCA_929108145.2). Lineage (NCBI taxonomy): Eukaryota > Metazoa > Arthropoda > Insecta > Trichoptera > Limnephilidae > Limnephilus > Limnephilus rhombicus. Next base: position 32,852,146 of record OV815284.1, on the reverse strand, counting down.
TCGTTCTTAAACAAGGGTATATAAAACATCTAACTAAATAACAAAAAACTATATATTATTATAACGACTTTATATTATTATACCTTTGTATAATACTGAGTCAATGTTTAGAAGGTACTATTTTTCAGGAAAATGTTTAGTACTACATCTCATATAAAAATCCTTATATTATAAGTACTTTCGTGTGTACAGTTTAAAGTCTCGATATTACAGGAACAATATTAGCACTCAGTTGAACGACGTTGTGATGCGGGTTAACAAAGGGGCTGCGGGAGGAGATTTGTTCAGGCGAGTCCTCTAGAGGACTGGAGTAAGTGGGGGGAAAAGACAAATCCGACAGTTCGTTCCACACGCGCACAGTTTTTCAAATTGAGTCGGAGAATTGACTTGTTCTTATGCCGTTGACATCAACCAATTGTTCACCTATCTTGATTTAGTTGTTAAAAATGAATTTATAATAAATGCCATTTCTTTTGTTTTAACTTAACTTAACTTACCAGAGAAAACCGGAAATATCGTTTTTAAATCAAATTTTAGACGTGTTGACTCTTTTCCACAAAACATTATAAATTGATTTGTAAAAATGTTTGTATTATACAACACACATTTCAAATCATATAATCATGCAGTAAAATAAATCAATACATTATCTGGGAAAGCCATGTTTCAGAATTTTAATTTTAGTTCAAATAAAATCATTGAAAAAAAGATCCGCGCACATGTTTTATAACGAAAATAGTTCAGTTTGTCTATTTATTTACGGTCTTACAAACTAATATATTTAAGATTTTTTTTAAAATTCTTATTTTGATTAGACATTATTAAAAAAATATAATTACTTGTGATCATAAAATATTTACAAAAAGTACATCATTTTAAAAGTTTTATCATCACGCCTTTTAGCATTTTTGTACGTAGGTATAAATTAAAGCAAATTGTGAATGAAATAAAATCGATATTGAGTTATAATTTTAAAAAGCTGGTACTGAGAATAATTAATCTTTCTCATTGGAACCGCCCTGGACGATCGTAAGAACATCTTTAAATACGCCATTGCTAGAGTGAAACTCATCAAGCTAAAAATACAACAAAAGTTTTATTTACCTGATGTTTTTTTCAGTTCTGGTTCCAGTTTCGGTTGCAGTTTCTGTTATGGTTTCAGTTTCAGTTCTGGTTAGGAAAACAAATTGATCGATTTCAAAATAATTGACACTCCTCAATTTATTGCTAACTGGCTGCGGTACCCGGCTTCGCTCAAGGAGTTGATATAAGACTGAACTGACGTTCGAACCCTGGACGGATCTTGCTTTATATACACCTCTACCAATGTGTAGCCCCACCATTCAAAAAAGGTTTCGAATGGTCCACAACGTTCCGGAACATTTCAAAATATTCGAAAGTGTTCTGGAGTGTTCCACAATAATCTGGGATGTTCCAGAATGTTCCCGAACGTTCCAGACTATTCCTGGTAATACACAACACTCCAGAGTGTCCCAGGATGTTCTGGACTTTTCTAGAAATGTCTAGTGGGCGAAACTTCCAGCCCTTATATCTTAAAAAGCACGCCCTTCAGGTAAAAACGGGAACCTTCTCCATGGAAGGGGGATAGGAGGCTACCACATGATATAACTCCCTTGATCGTACCGGGACTCGTTTCTGAGTTTTAGCGGCACGCACATTATTGTACACTTTCTTTCAATAATATACTAGCTGGTTCCCGGCATGCGTTGCAATGCCATATTCAAAGAAATAAATTGTTTCTCCCTGCATGTCCTTTCCCGTGCGTCTCGTTTACCTCCCGCATCCCCTTCCCCTCCCGCGTTCCCCTTCCACCTTTCCCGCCTTCCCTCTCCCCGCCCCCGCTCCCCCGTCCCGCCAAACCCCCTCACGCGTTCCATTTATTCAATCCCACTGCATTTAGTTTTCAAACAGCAGCCACCTATTGCATTTTTTTTTAAATTTTAATTTTGCACGTATTATAACATTCATTTTTGTACATTATAGTAAAAATCAATCAAATTTGGTACCCTACATAGGTACCTAAAATGGTCGTTAATTTTTTCTGCGCAATTTTCTCAATTTTTCTTTCCTTAAGAACCTTCTACAAAGTATTAGAATACTTATAAAAAAAGATAAATGAAATAGGTAAAGTCGTTCTGAAGTTATGGCGTGACCAAGGGAAATAGGGATTCATTTTTATGTATATAGATATTTATTATTCAATACACCTGATAGTATATTGTAACATTGTACATATTAAGTCTTGGATCCACAAACTGAATTACCAGATACGAGTAGTTGACTTAACGCAGTTTAACGGTCGATTAGTCTACAGTGTAGAAGTTACTAGTGATATCTTTTATCTTTTAAGGACTTTTGGTAGTAAATTCACTAAACGACGTTAAACCGGAGTTACTTTTACGAGAAAAATGCTTTTATCACCTCGCCCCGATAAAGAACGGAAAGAGTCTAGATTGTCATTGGCGACGGTGTTAAGTGCATTTAATATACTGCAAGGTCCATTAAACTAGAACATGTAGATACAAGAAACCTAATGCTGTTGTGGAAATTAGGAAGCTAGACGTAATTTTCTGATAACGTAGTTTGTACACTATGAAATAATGCCGTCATTTTTATGATTTACCTGTTGGATTTTTTATACTACTATTGTGATGTATTTTTGGGTTGTTATGCCCTCTTGCCCTACTTCCTTCTTTAGCTAGTCCATCATCAAGGCAGAAGTATAATCCTGATCAATGCATTATGAATGGACACCGTAATACGGTCTGAAACATTGGTTGAAGAGGGAGGTAGCGCAACACGGCATAATAACGCAAAAATAAATCACGATAATACTCTTGGCGTTGAAAATCTCAAGTCATACTACCTTTTGTGGTACTCTAAAATGTAACCTAGTTTTTTAGAAGCTTTAATACCGTTACACCGTTGAAATCATATCAAATTGCAATTAAGTTTTTAAACGATTGTACTTACACAAACCAAAGCTGAATTATTGTCAGTACAATTTTTCAAGACAGAAAAGCAAAGATTTTGCAAGAAAATTGTAATATTGTAAATATTGTATAAGTGTTTTGTTTTATTTAATAAACTACTTTCCGTGAGAATTTTTTTTTTGTATAGATAGAGAAAATACGGAATGAACGGTTATGTATTTTCGTCGAGTCACGTATTATTTTAATGATATAGTCCATTAATGGAGTTCGAATGTTCACAGTTACAATGCAGTTAGAGGAAGTTTTACAGTTTCCCTTTACCTGAGACAGGTAAGGACGGTGATGGTAAAAAAACTATAGAGAACTTTAAAAAATGCATTACTCGTAATTCGTCTATCTGCCGCCATTGCTTAGTGTAAATAATCAGAAGCGGTGTATATAAATCATACATATAAAGTGAACATTTAACATACTATTCCCTTTAGCTGATTTTTCCCAAAATAGGTGCTATAAAAATCGTGAAATTATTATTATTTTTTAAAACTCAATGGAATCCATTCTATACAGGTACCGACAAATTTTAAACAAATATATCTGTACCCGAGAAGCATACGGATGCAAGTCCAAAAAGCAATAAAGGGGTTTCAATGAGGGTTTCCGGCTCCTGTAAACACGGAAGCCGGAAACCCTCCCTCCTACAACATGGATCTCTTCAAGACCAATGTTCATTCTTTCCTTTCCTCAAAAAGACCCTCCACACAGCATCTCAGATGACATAGGCCCTGTGGAGTGCCTCCTGTTTGAAGTTAATGTAAAAATTTAAAAAAACGACAGTTTACGTCGTCATTGTGAACTGTTATTTTTTCGTTGGCAATCTGCAGTAATGCTGGGAACTTTGAAATATTAGCGGTCCAGAATAATATGAACAACAATATAAACTTTTTTATTTTTAATTTTTAACTTAATGAGTAAAACCTCAAATTGTAATATTTAAATAAATGAAGACAATATAAGCGAAACTCAACCGAAAATCTGGAAACAGAAAAATCAGAAAAACATATTGACACCTCTGGGACTCGAACCCAGGACCTCTTGCTTTCCGGGCAAACGCGCTAACCACTCATAAAGTTAAAAATTAAAAATAAAATATTCATCCTAGACTTGCAGAAAAGTCGATGGATGTCGCATATTAAATAAAATGGATAAAGATTTATCCAGACACTATCTAGAGAGCATTTAGTTCGGGTTTGAATCTTGCAATCATACATAAAGATAGTTGCCAATAATATATGCGTTAAAGAAAATGAAGATAATGTAGGTGGTTCTTAGTCGAAGTATGGTACAGTTAAACATGACCGAATTTCATATCGACACCGTGGCGCAGTGGTTAGCGCGTTTGCCCGGAAAGCAAGAGGTCCTGGGTTCGAGTCCCAGAGGTGTCAATATGTTTTTCTGATTTTTCTGTTTCCAGATTTTCGGTTGAGTTTCGCTTATATTGTCTTCATTTATTTAACAATAGAAACGTTATTCATGATATGTCAGAAATACATTATTTTGTGTAATTTTTATATTTATTCAGCTCGCAATTGAAAATGTCCACTTTTGTTACCATGTTATCGTAATTACTCTTTCGTATAGTCTGTTCGAGCAAGAATTTTGTTCAAAGTTTGTTTTGCATTAATCCATTTTAAATAAGACAGAATAGCGTGCGGAGCGCGCAGGTACATTCAATTGAATCTTATTTAGCAATTCCGAACATTGAATATTATCGGCAAATAATTTATGCAGGAAAAATTGCATATTTATGATGCCTTCGTATACTCGATAAACCAATTTTACAGCATGAAGCTCCTGCATAGTTATTTTATCCAAAAAAATTACCTGTTATAAACATATTTTAAGAATTTGTTTTGAATTGCTTTGATTTTGTTAACGTGCAATTTATAAAATTGAGACAAAACTACTGATGCAAACTCCAGATGACTCGCTATCGAACAATGACGTAAAAATTTTCTCAGGGCCTCTGTCATCTTAATGGATGCTATGTGGAAGGTCTTTTTAAGGAAATGAAGGCGAGAAAGTTCTGGGAAGTGTGACCGGTGGATAATAATCTGAGGATCAGAATGTCGAGGAGTGGTGGATTTACGAATCCAACTCTGGGTGCGGCGCAAGGCTGGGTCAAGAGAGTTCGGCTGAAGAGGTCAAAAGGCTGCCCTCAACCAGTATCTCTCGTTCAAGCCCACCATGCAACAGGTGGGCATATGCATTCGCCGCCAAGACCTAAACAAACCTCACCTCACGAATCTTGTTTTTTTGAGGGTCTTTTTAGGGAAAAGGAGGAGAGGAAGTAGTGGGAAGGAAAAAGGTATGTGGGGTGGATAGGAATGTGGGGGTCAGTGTGTCCAGGAGTGACAGACGTACGAATCCACCGCTGCCAACCGCGGTGCAAGGTGATGGGTCGAGAGATTCCGGCTGGAGAATTCAAAAGGTCTCCCTCAACCAGTCTCTCCCGAGGACAGACGTGGACAGACGCCAAGATTCGGACAAATCTCACCCCATGAACCCGGGCACCCCTGCTAAGTCACCAAACTAGCGAACCACTCCGGGTGACCTATGGCAGAGGTGTTGGTAATCCAATAAATGGATTCCGGGGCAGCGGTACCCATACCCTCCTCCCTGCAAAGTCACCAAACGTAGCGAACCACTTGGGATGAAGCACTTCGGGGGACAGAGGTGTTGATTATCCAAGAAATGGTTCTTGGGGCGGCGTTACTCCCAATTAAAGAAATTTATTTGAAATTCGGAAAAATATTTTTCCTAGGAATAGAAATGAGCAAAACAATTTTTTTAAAGTTATTATGAATCCTTCTTAGCTATTCAATCCCGGAGTACACAGAGTTTTCTAAGTGCATTTGACGAGCGCCATTTATTACACCTTTATAGAAATCGCTTTCCTTTCGCGAGGAAGAATTTATCGCACAAAGAAACCACTTAATCTTTGAAAGTAGTTCAACTCAGAGCCAGTCAAAGGTGATTAATTATTATTACTGTTTTTTTTAATCTTTTGCTGAAAGAAGTTTTCAGTTTTGTTTGTTTTTTAGAACTGTTATTATTCAACTGCAAACAAATTCGAATCGCAAGAACTGTTATTATTCAACTGCAAACAAATTCGAATCGCAATTAAGTAGTCGCAATTAATTAGCTAAATTTAAATCGCAATTAATTAGCTGAGTCGTGAACTTTATCATAAATAGCCGACATTAATGTTAAATGAATTAAAAACATGCAGTTTTTGAATCGTGTTAAAATTACGCAAATATTAAAAGCTAAAAATATCTATCTTGGAGCTTCTAAACTGGAGAGAGCTGGCACAAAGCCGAGATGAGTGGAGGAAGATTCTTGAGGAGGCCAAGATCCACCAGGGGTTGTAGAGCCAATAGTGATGATGATGAATAGTTTTGTGTTTTGTTAATTACTAAAAAGAGGAGCGTACAGAAAATTCTGTATCTTATAGATAATTTTATGATGAAAATTGTATTCCAAGGAAAGAAAAATTGAAAATTTTATCACGATGTTTTGAAAATACATTAATTTTCGGGAGTGGCAAAATGTTATTACACGAGTCGCAAAAATGTTGAGACTGCTTCGTCGCAACCCCGTGTTTTTTTGTGAATCTCAGACCCAAATTATAAAGAAGTGTTTCATTTTGAAATCAGAATTTTAAGAATACAATAATTTTACACTTCGGATACTAAAATACGAGTGTGCTTTAGACCACACGAGACTCGCCCGATGACACTTTTCGTAACGCTCACGTCACACATTCACCAGCGTACTCCCCGAGTCAAGCGTGCGTAAGGAAGGTTTACTTCAAAAACTTTGTAAGCTCTTCGCTAAGTAAAACCGACCGGTCAAAGCATTTTTTTGTGGTCTGATAAATATTTTTCTTCCGTGTTGTTCAAATTTTCGACCGGTTCTAGAAAATGGATTTTGGCGCAGACGTTATAACAATGAGCTCTATACTTTGTTTAAGGAGCTAAACGTCGCAAAATTTATAAAATTTGGAAGACTTCGGTGGCTGGGTTATGTGGAGAGAGTGACCGAGCATCAAGGACCAAAGTCCCTGCTGAACTCAAGATCAATAGGGCGAAGGAGCCTGCGAAGACCAAGACTAAGATGGAGCGACAACGTCCTCAAAAACATATCTATCTTAGAGCTTCTAAACTGGAGAGAGCTGGCAAAAAACCGAGATGAGTGGAGGAAGACTCTTGAGGAGGCCAAGCCCCACCAGGGGTTGTAGAGCCAAGGGTGATGATGATGATGGTTATTCAAAAATCTTAGTAGATCAATATCTAGGTCAAGATGTGTGTCTACTTGCAGTAAATATTTTATTACATTATGTAGATTAATTAAGAAAACTTAATAGTCCTTTCCTCAAAAAGTTTTTTATAAATCACATTCTGTAGATAGATCTAACCATATCTTTCATTTAAACTTGAAAACAAATAAAGGAAACGCGAAACTAAAATTATTGAAAGTGAAACCAAACAACACAAGACGTATAATATTGATGCTAATTGGGAATAAAGTTTGACTTTCCGATATTGCCAACGACATTATTGTATCACCTTACAATAATTCGGGATACGTAAAGATAAAGTTCACACCCAATTTGCACAACTTTTGCATTATTCTATAGTAAATTCTATATTCCTATTCTTTTGTTAGTATTGTATGTAAATATATTTCATATATCCTCAAGTCACGACTCCAGACATTGTACCGATTCCCTTTAATATCAAAATCCCTCTTTACAAATGTATGTAGAATCGACCCAAATCTACCTGATGAATACTGGGACACGAAATAACATTCACCTTAGAAATATATTCACCCTTTCACCTTTTACCTTTAGGGGCTTGTTATCCGAGGTGTGAAGTCGGCCTCTTCCACTAGGGATCATTACAATGAAGGCAGCTCCACAATTTATTTTTCAACTTTTTCACTGATACGCGGTACTCATGAATGTCAGTATTTTTTCTTCTATTTTTAATCCAACCTATCCCATTGTCGCTGTGAAATGCTATTTTAGATTTTCCCCATTCAAAAAAAGTGAAGTAATTTATTAAGCATTTTAATTATTCTTAAAAAAGAAATCTGGTAGTTAGTATAAAGAAGAAGAAAAACTCGAATGGTGTGCTTTCCCACCATATTATGAATTAAACAGCTTTTTCACCCCGGAACTTCTAGGACAATAGTATCTCGCATCTTCAGGCGCTAGGGAGCTTTAAAACATAAAGGGTGGTCCAACCATAACGCACGATGTTAATTGTGAGCAACACCTTAATGTCAAGTTTTTTGCCCAACTTTATTTGACATTTCTTTGTTTCAGTCTTTCACAAATTCAACCCTTTGAGAGGTACAGAACTGAGCAGCGCGTTAAGATTGTTGAAGCGTTTTATGAAAATGGGCGTTCAAATCAAAATGAAAATGCGTTCAGCGATGAGGCACACCTTCACCTCAGTGGATTCGTTAATAAGCAGAATTGCCGCATTTGGGTAAATGAGAATCCACGAGTGATCGTTGAAAAGCCGATGCATCCACAAAGAGTGACTGTTTGGTGCGGGTTATGGGCTGGCGGCGTCATCGGGCCGTACTTCTTCGAAAATGAGGTCGGCCAAGCAGTTACCGTGAATGGTGTTCGCTATCACAAGATGATAACGGACTTTTTGTGGCCAGAAATTGAGGATATGGAGCTGGACGATATGTGGTTCCAACAGGACGGTGCCACTTGCCACACAGCCAACGAAACAATGGCTCTGCGCGAGAAATTCAATGGCTGTGTTATCTCACGTCGTCCTGGCGATGTCAATTGTGATTTGACACCATTGGACTTCTTTCTTTGGGGATATTTAAAAGTAAAAGTGTACGTCAATAATCCAAGAACAATTCAAGAGCTAAAGGATGAGATAATTCGGCGCATTAATGACATTGAACCTCAAGTATTCCTCAGCGTCATTGAAAATATGAACCATCGGAACCATGGCGAGCATTTGGCCGATATTTTGTTTCACACATAATTGTCGTAGATCTTTCTATCATAATAAAAAAAATTAAGATAATTCTCTGAAAACTTTTTGTTTTATTTACGATTAATATCGTGCGTTATGGTTGGACCACCCAGTACATTTAATGGTCGTAAAATTGGACTAGATGCTACATTAAATTTATTCCATTTATTTCAATCCATATCACGGTCGAATTCGGCATAGTAAATCATTTCAAATATGGTTTCACACTTTAGTGAAGAAAATATTTTCCCACGGAGAATAGTTTTTCTTAGTCAATAAACGTATGTAGTGTCTACATTCTACATATGTACATCACTTCAAGAGTACCACATCTCTTTTTTCACACACCTTACAGCTTGACATATTTTGTGGACAGCCCCTAAGTAATGGATATAATGTAATCTTATATTTACGAAAAGTATTACGTATTTAAAATATTTTGTTACCGGAACAATGATATTGACTGCAAGGTATAAAAACTTTGGGAAAATGTCGGAAGCAGAGACATCGAATAACGAAAAAAAAAATCAATCGATCTGAAAAATAAGGCTAACAATCTAGATTTATCATTTGGATATAAGCATTGTTTGTGCTGTCAGTGGCTTCAAAGAAGAGTGACAATGCTTTTAGAAGGTGAAACAGCTGTCACACGTGTCAATATGACTGGCAGGACTAAAACCGTAAAAAAGTATTCCAGAAAAAATAATTGGTTACAATACATGATTTCGTCATTAAAAACGGGGACGTGGAGCGGATTTATTAAATTGAGAGGATTTATAATATTATTTAGTTATTGCATATTCCTTAAAGATCGTTGAGGATCGGAAGATTTGTTTTTGCAGAATTTTTTACATTAGCTCCACACAGGAGACACCAAGAAAAATAATTTCCCTCAGGGTCTACGTCATCTTAGGGGATGTTGTGTGGATTTCTCGACCTTTCACTGCATCTCTCCAGTGCAGTGAAAGGTCGAGAGAGTCTGGCTGGAGACGCCAAAGGGAAAAGATCCCCTCAACCAGTCTTTCTCTATCCGCCACGCAGCAGGTGTGCAGATGCATTCGCCCCCTAGACCTAGACAAACCTCAACCCCATGAACTCGGGTTCCTCCACTAAGTCAACAAACATAGCGAAACTCTTGGGCTGACCTATGGCAGAGGCGTTGATTATCCAATAAATGGGTCCCCGGGCGGCGGTACCCAAACTCGCCCCCCAAAGTGTATTAAAGGGAAAGACGTTTAATAAGTTTCACGATATTTATTAGTATTAGCTGGCTCCCGGCATGCGTTGTATGCCATATTCAAAGATATAAATCGTTTCTCCCTGCATGTCGTTTCCCGTGCGTCCCTGTTCCCTCCCGTATCCCCTTCCCCTCCAGCGTAGCTCTTCCACCTTCCCCGCCTACCCTCTCCCCCCTCCCGCGTTCCATATATTCAGTCCCAGTACATTCAGTTTTCAAACAGCTCGCTTGCCACCTATTACAATTTTTTTATTCAAATTTTAATTTTTCGTATATTACAAAAATATTCATTTTTGTACATTAAAAGAACAATCAATCAAATTTGGTACCTTAAAAGGTACGTATTTAAAATATCTATAATTAAAATCTTACATTGATTACGTGAGCTCAAGGGGGGGGGGGCAGGAAAATCTCACGTTACTTGAAAAGAATATACGAAGTGGCCCAAATTTATCTCACCAAGGAGGGAGGGGTCTAGATTGGAAGAAAAACTGCTTACGTAATTAATGTATGCCCCCAGACATTCTTTTGTCACAAAAAAAACAGCTGCCTGCTAAATTCACATTCATCAAACGCGTGAACTGTCAAACATGCGTTAAAAATGTCGTTGTTTTCTGAAATTATCCAATTTTCTTATTTTTTTCTTTCCGTAATAACCTTCGACAAAGTATTAGAAATTTTTTTTAAAAGATGAATGAAATAGGTAAAGTCGTTCTGAAGTTATGGCGTGACCAAGGGACACAGGGATTCTCATGTTTTAGTAATTCTCATAAATATTTACCTCAATCGCCAGTTCAAAGTCCTTCTTCTCTATAGTTCCACTCTGGTTCACATCTGTAACAATAATAAACTACGGATTAAAAATCTGAAAAACAAAAGAAAGTGAATAATATTACTTGCCAAGCTAGCTGTCATCTGTTTGCACGTATAACGTACGATTAGTTACTTTATTTCAAAATTCAACAATTTTTACATTATTTTAAATATATTTTTGAAGGGTACGTTTTAAGATTTTCACGGCCAAAAGTATTTTCGTTATTTGTTTTTGGGGTGTTATGCCGTGTCGCTTACCGGATCTGCCCTGATGATGGACACTGCAACGCTGTCCGAAACGTTGGCTAAAGAAGGAGGTAGCGCAACACGGCATAACACCCCAAAAACAAATAACGAAAATATTTTTGAAGTGCCAACTTCTTAAGCACCGTGTGATTTGAAACTCGCTGAAACGGAATCGAGCGACACTAAAAAGAAATAAACACATACATCCGTAGGATTTAGCCTGGGAGAGGATGAGATAGCAATAGAATATTTATTTAATTTATGGGTACTCGGTTCCAATATAATAAGATAAATCCACAGTCCCACGGAAGTCTCCTTTGGCGTAGTGGTATAAAGCTCCTGACGAATCTCTGCAGATATTTAGCGGAAGATTATTTTAGTGAAATCAATATCCAATTTTCAAACCACTTTAAAATGAACAGTCAAAAGAAAACACAAATAAAGCGACATCTATCGACTCTGAAGAAAAAAAAACACAAATACTAATAAGGTGACCAAATGTATTGGAAATTCGACGACAAAAATATGGAAAAAATTATCCTTAACATTGATAAAAAAAGTGCTTCGTAATCTCCCCACACTCGTTTACTTTAGTTTTCTGAAGGTTACACTTCTACCGCAAGTTCAATTGCTAGATCCGACCGAAACTTTTACTGATTTTTGTTTCAAATTTTCATTTGAGAGTCGCTTATATTGTCTTCGGTGATTAAACATCCAAAATATTGCTTATCTCTCAAGAAACAATCACTCAGTGCAAACCGTCATCTACAATCTCCCTGTCCGCGCACATGCATGCGCACGCCTGTCACCCATTGCTTGTTCACAAAACGTATGTTTCCTGTATACTACACAGTCATAAATTTATCGCAAATCGAAAATTGTATTTATAGTTTAAGTGTTTACAAATTTACAGACGGCGTGACTCCAGACGAAAACATTGATTTAATACTATCCAAAATCTAGACACCGGCTTCAAAAATAATTAATTTTTATTAAAGCTTAAATAATATACACCTGCCATGTTAAAATTTTTCATCATATTTATACCCTCGGAAGTGCCTCTAATTCTTGCTCGTGAAAAGTTATTCCCATGTTCCGTGTTTTACTTGTTTTTCGCTATTGCGCGGCGCGTGGCGGTATGTTTTTAATTTGATGCGAATTGTAAACACAACGAGAACTTTTCAAATAATTAAATAAGGTTAATTTAAGCGAACTGTTTTAAACGTGCTTACCTAAATAATCATTATTCACAACAATTATACACCTAGGGCGATATTTTAGCTTCTGCGGTCTATTGAGAGTTTTCTCGCATAAGAATATTTGTGCTAATTAGGGTGAGAAATTATTTAAAAATACAAACAGCTGTGTGGTGGCCCTGTGTACCCGCTCAAAAAGATAACGATGGAGAGATATATATAAATACGAATGTTAGAGGGACCGCGCTATTATTAAAAACGATAATATTTAAGCGAAAATTGTGAAAACGTTTAATAAAACACAACTCGTTTAAAAAAGAGCAAAAATCTCGTGGGGATTCTCTAAAATAGCATCTAAAGAAATAGTGTGAATATTTTCATTAATGTAAATCGTATAATAACTGAAAAGAACGTGTTTAAAATAATTTTCCGAGCATACTTTGCGATTTTTGAAGGGAAACTTCCTTAGCCCCGTTAGAGTGATTTGAAATTCGGATGAAACGGAAATGACGCACTACGGCACCTGCGAAGCATCAAAATGCGCTCAAGGCTCCTATTGGATGAGATATAAAACGGAAACGGCGATAGATCTGCGCTCATTGGCCGCTTTGTTTTTTTACGGGTCGTCGAAATATAATGCGTAAATTCGCGCCTCGCCGAGCGTGTCCCATAGCGCAGCGGTATAGTGCGTCGCAAATCTCAGCGGCCAGAGAAATCCAGCGGACGGAGGTTCAAATCCTACGAAATCAAAAAAAATAAATTGTTTTTGTAAATCAATATCCAATATTGAAACCACTTTAAAATATATAAATAAACAGGCAAAAGAAAGCGACGTCTAGCGACTTTCTAGTTTCACTTCTATCGCATGTGAATTTCATATAATTGCCGTTTCGGCGTAGGGATAAATATTATCTTCAAGAATAAAATATAACTTATTAAGAGCTTTAAAACTTAAATATTTGAGGAAAATAGGTAATAAATTGTTTGAAATGCGGGAAGACGCGCCTTAAATTAAACTGTACTGTGATATGTTGTGCAATTCGTTTGTGTAATTTCCCTTTTTTTTCGTTTTTTTTTTCAAATATTGACAGAATTACCTCGTTTATCAAATTGTTACAAGACGCAAGTTTTTTTTTATTCGTGATAGCTGAAGAACGAAGGTAAAAATTTAATGTGAATGATAAATGTAGCTGATCCACCAATTTAAGATTAAACCTAAGCCTCTGTTGAACTACCGACATACAATACACATAAAACTGAGGTGAAATTTAATCTAAAAATATATCCTCTTTCAAGGCAAGTTCTGCGCGCTGAGGTCCCATTTACCATATATTTATTCAGTCCTCGAAAAATGAAAGTTGCCGTTTTGCAACGCGCCTTATATACGTGGCCTTTTCCACTTTGAATAAAGGGGATTATTTTCCTAAACCCCTTTCTCTAGCGTTGCTCAAACAGTCATCTACATTGTGTTCGTAAAATCTTTAACGCTTCACTTTTTTATATTTGGCACTCTTTGGGTGGATTTAAAAAGGGTTTTTATGAAGCTTTTTCAATTGCTGGTTATTTATTATGGGGATTTAGTTAATTTTATCATTTCATTATCAAATTCTACCATCGTTTTCTCTTGAGGATTTAAAGAGACGGGATAAAAGAGATAACATCTTACTATTATTTTTTGGCTACTGTAAAAAGAATTGGTTGTAAACTGAAGAAAAACACGCTTATATGCTGAACTAAATTAGAAGGTTTTTTTTATTTTTTTATCTTAATAATTTTTAGTAAGAGAGGTTTTCTTGGACTGTCTTTGTAAAATGTTTTCTATATCAAAACTGGAGTTACTTCTAACTATCTTACTAATATTATAAATAGTGTCCGACCGAAATAGGACTTTCCACCGAAACCGAATCTTCGGTGTCTGTCTCAGTTTAGGCCGAAACCGAAACCGAAACCGAAACTTTTTTAGACATGTTAAAAATCGATTGTTTACTGTTATTTGGCTTATTTTTTACACTTATTCAGACAGTTAACACGTGTTTACTGAAATAAATAAATAAATAAAAATAATTGAAGCATTCGAAAAAAAAAAAAAAAAAATTTATATTACTTCTATAAAACAAATAAAATTTATAAAAAATAACAAAACATGCTAACTACTTCTTGGTCATCTATTTTTAACATATCTCAAAAAGATCGGTTTCGGCAGATTTTCTGCCGAAACCGAAACCGATGCCGAAACTAGATTTTTTTTCCGAAACGGAAACCGAACCTTCGATCGGTCACTAATTATAAACGCGAAAGTTTGTATGAATGTATGTGTGTTTGTTAAAACAACTGAATGTATTTTAATGAAACTCTACAACAAAATAGTTTATTCATCAGAATAACATATAGGCTATAATTTATAAAACTAGATAGGTAGGGAACGCAGGGGGGGCGGATGCACGGGAAAGGTGATTCAGGGAGAAACAATGTATTTCTTTGAATATTACTACTTAAGGACTTAAATTCAGAAAAATGGGAAAACGTTCTAGACCAAAGGGATACTGATTTAGCAATGACGAATTTCATCACCAAATTACACGATTACATATATAAACACACTAGTAACAAACTTATATCTAACAAACAATTAAAACTCACGCCATGGATCACCCCTGGTCTTGTAAAATCAATACACAGGAGGAATCAACTACACAAAAAGGCGAATAGGAACCCAGAGAATATCATACTACAAAGCCGATATAAAAATTATAGGAACTTGTGTAAAAATTTAATTACATCAACTAAAGAAAACTACTTTAAAAAAATTATTTACGAAACCAACTATACGTCAAAAACGCTATGGGAAGCTTTTCGTAATATATCTAAATCTAAAACCAATAAATCATCTGAAATTAAATCATTGAACATTGATCACACTATCACGTCAGATCCAAAAAAGATGGTAAATTTTGCAAATAACTACTTCGCGTCAGTGGGAACCACACTGTCAAAAAAAATTCTTGATAAATATAACACAACTGAATCTGATCTTGCTAAGTTAACTGGCTGTAATCTCAGTCATAAAATAGATAACATTCGAACTACATCACAAGAAGTGATGAAAATAATTGACGAGCTTAAGTCATCCAATGCGTGTGGCCCAGATAAGATCTCTTCAAATCTGTTAAAAAATATAAAATCCGCCATAGCATCACCGATATCGTTCATTTGTAATCTAAGCTTTAACTCTGGAAAATTCCCCAATCATTTAAAACAATCAATTGTTATTCTACTTCACAAAAATGGGGATAAATCACAGATTAACAACTACCGACCAGTTTCTTTGATCAACTCTGTGTCTAAAATTATTGAGAAGATTGTTAAGAATCGGCTCAGCCTGTACCTAGAAAACAACAACATCCTTTCCAATAGCCAATACGGTTTCCGACCAGGTTTAGGCACTGAAAATGCCATTGCCAATTTGACAAAAATTATCTCTAATAACATAGATAGGGGTACAAAATGCATTGCGCTCTTCCTGGATCTAGCAAAAGCATTCGACACTATCTCTCACAAAATTCTGAAGATTAAACTACAGCGCATCGGTATACAAGGTCAGCTCTTCAATTGGTTGTGTAGCTATTTAGATAACAGGAGCCAAAGAGTGTTCATCAACGACACTATAAGCGATTCAGCTAATATTAAATTCGGTGTACCCCAAGGCAGTAATTTAGGTCCACTTCTATTCAATATATATATAAATGATCTATGTAACAGTTCCCTTGCCGACCACATTATCACCTTTGCTGATGATACAGTCTTACTATTTGAAGACAAAAGCTGGAATGTTGTTCACAGTAAAGCAGAAGTAGGGTTAAATAAGGTCAAACAATGGTTAGACAATAATCTCCTAACACTTAACCTAGATAAAACCAAATACATCCGTTTCAGATCAACACAAGCAGGAGAACCAAAAGTAATACACAACATCATTATTCACCATTGTATTGACCGGACCTCATGTAAATGCTTAAACTTAGAATGTGTCGATAGTATAAAATATCTAGGAATTATCATAGATAAGTCTCTGAGATGGGACGAACATATTGTCTCGACTTCCTCAAAGATTAGAAAACTTACTCATCTATTCATGTCTGTTAGAAATATTCTTTGCTTAAAAGATCTGAAACAAATGTACCATGCCTTGTGTAACTCACTGCTAGAATATGCATCCTTGGGATGGGGCGGCTGTTCCAAAACAATAATTGATCCCCTAGCAAAAGCACAAAAATCACTTTTAAGGGTCATCCTTAAGAAACCATTTAGGTATCCCAGTGAGCTATTATTTAAAGAGATACGTGTTCTTGATGTACGGCAACTATACATAAGAAAAATTATTTTACATACACAAAAACACCGACACCACTATCCATCCATCGATCATCTCCACAACACCCGTCATGCAGGGAGGAATCCAGTAATTCCGCCTACTACAAACACATCACATGCCCAAAGACAATACTCCTACTTAGGTCCTAAATTGTTCAACTTCATACCCGATGCTTGGAAACTGAAAAGTACAAGCTTTTTACGGAAATTGGTTAGCAATTGGCTTCTGGATATGGGGAGAGTCGAGAGCGAACATATGCTAACACAATCTCACATACCTAATATGTACTAAAAAGTTATATTATTGCATAAAAATAAAACTTTTACTCTGTTTTTTGATCCGTGTAAAATAAGGACTGGTCTTTGACTCTTGTAAAATAACGACTAGACATTTCAAAAATAAGTTTTGAAAATTTCTATATAAATACATTGGAAATTCATATTCATTTAGTCGGGTTTATAAATGGGTAATTTCTTTTACTTAGGAAAATCGAAAATAATAGTACATTTATTAAAATTAAATGGTCATAAATGCATTGGTGATTCATATGTCAAATAATGGTGTATAAATGTGTAAATTCTAATAATGCAACTGCAAATGTTCTCCAAATTAACCCAGAAAAATATCATAATTGTGATCTCCCGAAAGAAACCATTAACCTATTCGGAATGCAATTATTAATGTTATTAAATGTAATGCCTTTGTAATTTCATTGAAAAAAAAAAAATTGGTTAACTTTTTTACCTAAAATATTGAGTTCGAAATTGGATAGGTCCGATGGTTTCGAACTCCTGCAACTCCACAGAGAGGTACAGGAGGTCGGTACCATCGATACATCGCTTCGGCTTGACACAGCGAAACATACTTATAGGTGTAAAGACACGGTTAATGTTGCAATTTTGCAAACCTTGGTTCACTTTTAAATTTGTTGGTTGGATTTTTATATTATGTACGTATTTTCTAATCGTAACATATTGATATTATATATCTCACTGTACAAAATTTTTGTTGTATTTTTTTTATTTAATTTATATACTTTTTATTCACATCGTAACTTTATCTAATCTATTTGTTTTCTCATGTTAAAGATGGAGTACTGCCTTTATTATTTATTATTTATGTAAAAGCCCTTTGCGAGTAAAATAAAAGAAATAAATAAACAACTAAATAAATTAATGTTCTCCAAAACGATGTTGAAAAATCATTTGTCATATATTTGGATTATAATTGTGTAATTTCTACTATTTAAGAAATTCTAAAAATTATAGTACTTTAAAATTAAACAGTTATAAATACATTGTGAATTCATATGTCAAATATTGGTTTATAAATGTGTAAATTCTGATTATCCAATTGTAAATGTTCTCTAAAATGGCCTGGAAAGAATCTCCTACTTGTGATCTCACTAAAGAAAACACTCATAGAACATTAATAAATGCATTCACTCTGAATGCATTTATTTACGTTCTCCAAATTGACCTTGAAAAAAATCACATCTTTGCGATTCTTTTAAAGACATAAAGAAACCATCCCTTAATTATATACAATTCTTAGTGTTCTCAAAAGTTGTCTTGACAGAAGCAAATTCCCTTGATATCTTGAACGAAACTATTCCTTTGTTAAGAATATTATGAACTTAATACACAATTTGGCTGTCCTGAAACGGGTATTCTGCCCAGTTGGACAGACAAATGTTCACATTGTAATGTATTGTTAATATATATGCATATGTAAATAAATAAATAAATAAATAAATAAATATGCCATTGCAACGTATTCCGGGAACCATCTAGTACTTTATATGATTAAAAATCACATTATAAGCATTTATTTTCAGAACTTCAAAAAACATTTCTTCTGTATTTATTATACATTTTAGGAAGCAGATCATCTTAGTTATAACAAAAATGTATGCATTTGGTTACTTATCTATAATATAAAAATGAATTGCTGAATGTGTTGCTAAGCAAATAACTTTCAAATGACTGCATCAAATTGGATAATTCTTTTTTTGTGTGTTCTTTATTGTCACGACAAAGTTTTTATAAAACTTCCGGCGAGCTTTTGCATTATGAAATTTGTATTAAAAAAATGCTATTGGTGGCATGCGAGGAGGCGGCTATTGCAATGGAAAGCGGGAGGGAGGGAGAGATGGGGGAGGGGAATCAGGGAGGGGGAGGGGAACCTGGGAGGGGGGAGGGGTACTCGGGAGGGGGGGTCACTGGACGGGGGAAGGGAGGGGAGTGGAGTGGGGAGAGGGAAGGTGGCGGTGACGGAGTGGGAACTGGAGAAATAAGGGGAGGCGGAAGGTGAATGGGACGAATGGGAAAGGACACTCAGGGAGAAACAATTTCTTTATAAAATGGAATAGCAACGCATGCCGGGACCAGCTAGTTATAAATAAAATATTATTGGTATCTTTGTAAATCAACTTTTATATTTTATATTTTTTCTTCGATATCCAAATTTCCAAGCACAATTGGAATAATCCAAAACCATGGTGGAACATGAATTTAATTTACATACATTTTAAATTTCTTTATTTCTTAATGATATCATTTTTACGTAATTTTAAGAATAATTGATGTCATAATGATGGGCGAGGAATATAGATAAATAAATAAATAATTGGTTTTGAATCCAATAGATTAGCAAACATAAAATGACTCCTTGATATTGATATCGAATGCGTATTATTTTTCGAATGGAGTTGGGACGGTTGTAATTCTGTACATTATCGAAGAAAATACAAACATGCTTACTAGAACCAATAAGCCACCCTGTCACCTGTCACAATTATTATCTCGTATCAAATATTTGGTGTCACTACTAACACCAAGTATTCCAGATTATTATGACATGACATGAAAGCTTTCACGTGCAAACAAAGCGAGATGAGTGATTCAGCTACCAATTAAATTTATATTACTATTATGTAAAGCGAATATATAATAATCCTAGAAAGATAACCTACGCCTTTGCGACATATACGAAATACAATTATTGCTGTCTTTTTTTTATTTCGCAACGTAGCGCGCTGTCCATCTCAGTTAGCTCAGCTTGCGCGGGCGGCAAGGTAATTCAAATAAGTCACCACACGGTAAGTAAAATAATTACGTATATATACATACACCATACGTTCGAAACACGTATGATTGTCGTTATTTTTACTTTTCAGACTTCTCTCTAAATGCGATCTAGCGAAATATTTTTTTAAAAATATAACGTCTGATGAGCATTTAATTTAATTCATAGCATATAAAAAAATACGGTTTAGACATAAAATAAAACATTAATTTTCATTTAAAAAAATGGTTGATGGTTTATACTTGATTTGTAAGAGGTTTACAACATTTTGTTATATTTTTTAATAACAATATACTTTTTATAATTATTTCGATTTTATTTGAAGTATAAAACCCTAAACTTATTATTCAACTACCTTTACACTATTACGTATGATCATATTTCAAATGTACAGTGTTAAACTACAGTACGTCTTTACGACGTATCATAACTTTAACGTAGTTCAAAATAAGATTATCTTTCTAGGGTTAAGTACATCAGTGCAATAGTGGTCTAACCCTTACTTTTTTTGACAAATCTCCAAATTCTCCATAGTAACCTAAACAAATAACAAAATGACAGCGCACGTCAAAAAATTACTTAGCAACGCTTTGCTTGCCGTCTGGACAATAAACGTGTAATAAATAATTTCATAACGCCAGAGCTTACCAATATATACAGCCTGTAGTACTCGCAAATAATGTGGCTTTTTATTAGTGAAAGAATTTTTAAAGTTCATTCAGTATATTTTGCTTGAAAGAGTAACAAACTTACATCCATACAAACTTTCGCCTTTATAATATAATAATAATAATAATAATAGGATTGATTAAGTCAATAAAGTTCAAATAAGTGTATTATGTACTATACCTTTTCAGTTTTTAAGTACACGTGTTATTTACTTTTTAGAAATGTAAGCAACAATTAAATGCGCATTTAAAAAAAAAATATCACGATTAACGACTTTTTAGTAATTGGTGAACCCCTTGCTTTTCAACCCCCGACGCAAGTAGTGGGTGTTATAAGTTAAACCACCGTCTGTGTGTCTGTCTGTCGCACCGAAGCTCCTAAACGAATGAACCGATTATGATTCGTTTTTTTTTGTTTGAAAGCTGACGTGTCGAGATGGTTCTATGCTACGATTCACGAAAATCTGTTCAGGCGTTTCAAGGTCATCAGCTCTTTTTTGTGCCGGGGGTTGCTTAAAATTTTAAAAATTGTATTACTTTTTTGATTGTTGAACTTTTAAAAAGTTTGGAAGCTTGGTAAAATACATTGATAAAATATTTAGACACAAAAAGCCGATGCGGATATATAAATAAGCCCCACAGATAAATTGTATTTCTCCTTGAATGTACTTTAACAATTTCAATAAATACGGAATAAATTTATCCACGTAAAGTCCAAAAGGGTTGAACTAATAACAAACCCTTTTTATGGCCTAATCAACCCATATCAACATAAATTTTGTAAAATTCAGAAAACATATAAAAACAATACAAATAGATATTGAGAATAGTATCTGTGGTTATTTCTAAGACAATGAAACAGATATATTTTTTAAGTTATCAACAACTTTTTCGTTGTATATAAAAAAAAAATTCTTAAGTAGACAAATTATGGAGACGCAAACAGAAGAAAAGATTTAACATTGCATTACCTCAAACTCAAAATTCCAATAGAAAACATTAATTATTTAAGTTTAATGAATCGACTAAATTTAATTACGCTGTCTGACAGAAGAATCATTTCAGACCTAATTCAGACCTAACAGAGTTATGAACAACCTAATTGACAGCCCTGCCATCGTTTCTAGTATTAAACTCCATGTACCGACAAGGAATACTAGACAAAATATAACATTCTTTTGCAACACGTACACAACCAACTATCAATCACACTCACTTACCAATAGGATGCATGATTTAGGCAATAAGTTTGGTGGTATTGTAGATGTATTCGTTGATTCCCTTTACATTCTAAAATGCAATTTAAACCAACACTTTGTGGAATCCTACAAATTATTGTAACGTGGGTATAATATATTTAACGATTTGATGTGTTATTGTAATGTTTTAAATTATATTTTGTTCTATGTTATTGTTAAATATTACATTGTTTAAAATATTTCACAGTTTTAAGCAAGAATATACAAGTGGTTTTTTCTTTAAAAACTACTTGTATATTCTAAGTTTTTTCACTTTTATAACGTTTGATATAAATTCTATGTATGTGTAATCCTGGATATCTTAAATATTATTTTATAATCTATGTAAAAGCCCCTACGGGCGTATAAGAACAATAAATTACCTACATAAAATTGTGAAATTAAATTTAACTAAATTTACCCTGTTATTTTTAATTTAATTTTTTTAAGTGAAAATAACTTTAGCGTTGAGATTTTAAACTCGATGAAAGGTAAACGAGCGATAATAAACAGAGACAATACATACATCAACAGGATTTAGCCGGCGAGAGAATGAGATAGACCAATCGGTGTCCTTTTTGTGCGGTGCTTCGTAGAATAAAATGTTAAATAATATTTAAACTTACTACCAATATTATAACAAATAATCCCTACAATTATCCTACTCCTGATACTCTACATTCGTCTCGTTCTCTCTTTAGTTTCCTGAAGGTTTCTACTGCGTGTGAACTGCACACATGATTTTTTGTTATTTTTATATTAAATAAAAATAGTAGAAACTGCAGCTTGTGGCAGCTCTGCGAGACTACTTTTGTCTTATTATTAGAATGCTTGTATTATCAATGTAGTAAAAAATCATTAAAAATAAATAAAAAATCATATCTCACTGTCTCACAAAATTCAATTTTATGTGTGGCTGGGAAAAATATCTCCTAAAAACTACGGCTGATTGGCGTTTGGGAAAAATAACTCCCAAAAAACTGCGGGTATTTTGCGTATGAAAGAAACATCTCTCAAAAAAACTACGGGTATTTGGCGTCTGGGAGAAATATCTCAAAAAACTACGTGTATTTGGCGTCTGGGAAAATATCTCCCTAAAACTACAGGTCTTTGGCGTCTAGGAGAAATATGTGAGAATATCTGAATTGAAGCGTTGCTTGAAATGGCATTAGCCGTGTTTGGTGACCAGATCTGATTGCCAGGTATTTCCCTATCTCCTTCCCCTCCCCACTACCTTCAGCCTCACAACATACCCCAATTGGGGATGCCATAGTCTCATTGGCTTCAGACGGGAGCAGTTGGGATTCTTGTGCGACATTCATATAAAAAAATAAAAAATCTCCCAAAAACACGGTTTTTGCGGTTTGGGAAAAATATCTCATCATCATCCCAAATTATCAACCCAAAAAAACTACGGGTATTTGACGTCTGGGAAAAATGTCGTACAACAACACTCTAAGGATTTAGATTTTTCTTTTTCGTCTTGTTTAAAAAGAAAGAAAAACAATATAATTAACAAAACGCCAAGAAATCAATACAATCGAAAAAATTTGCTTGACCAGCGATGGAGATGCCGGAAGACAATTTCGGCTGAACGGTAACGCAACGCTTCGGTCCACTTGTCTACATTGTAGTCGAGGTATGTTTATATTAGTGTTGCAATAGAAATCTGCTTCCGCTTCCACTTCTGCAGAAGTTTCGCAAGTTTTTTCACTTCCGTTTCCGTTTCTGATTCCGCAAACTTTATAACAGAACTCCAAACGAAGAATACAGCGAGGAGCAAGGGTGGATTTTTGGGGGGGGGGGGGCCCGGCACGGGGGCACGTGCCGTGCCCCCCCCCAGACGGTATTTTTGTGTACTGTGGAGATTCCATCACAGTACATACCTAGAAGCTAAAACTGTCTTTTTTAAACATTTAATTTTTCGATTGTTTTTACACTTTCATAAACCTTCCTACACATACTTAAACTTGTAGGAATAAACTTGAAGTATGATACTTAAAGTTTATTTCTAATAGTAATTGTTGATTTTTTTCCCGTCTGTTTTTGTGCCCGCCCATAAAAAAATCCTAACAGTAATTGTTGATTTTTTTGCCCGTCCGCCCCTTATGCCCCCCCCCCCAGAATTTTTTTTAACAGTAATTGTTGATTTTTTTTTCACGTCCGCCCCTTGTGCCCCCTCCAGAAAAAAATCCTGGATCCGCCCTTGGCGAGGAGCGCGGGGGTGAGGGGCGTGTGAACGACTGGACAGGGGGCGGTACACAGACGTGTCGCAACGAGCTCGTTTGTTTATATATTATTTTGGTTGCATCAGCGCGCATCACCGCGCCTCATGAAGTTTAGCGTAAGCGCGTAAATCTTCTGTTGTTTTTTCTTATGTTTGTTTTGTTACTTATTAGTTTTGTGTTTAGTGCAACTATGAAACCAAAAACAAGTCCCATTTGGAACTATTTCGTTGAGATCAATAAGAGTACAAGAAAGAGAAGAGACTACCTCTCAATGAGGATCCTCTTATGTGGTGGAAAGTAAATGCGCACAAATACCTCCATCTGTTGCCAATAATTCCCCAATACTTATCAGCTCCCCCCTGCAGTGTAGCAAGTGAGCAATTATTTAGTGGAGCTGGTTTAATATAATATGAAGAACACCGAAACAGACTCAAAGGTGTAAAAGCTGCCAAATTACTTTTTATTAAATATAATTTACCTTTGTTTAATTTCGAGTACTAAGAGTACAAAATACTAATTTAATTAAACAAATCTTAAAAAATAAAATTGTGCTTTTTCTTCATAGTATTACCACTTCCGCTTCCGGTTCCACTTTCGCTATGATTTACTTTTGATATCTGTTTCCGTTTCTGCTTCCGTTAAGACACTTCCATTGCATCACTAGTTTATATTATCGAATGTAATTTTGGCGTGATTAATGGAATATTTAACCAATGAGAGTCGTTCATAACGCCTAAGAACTATAGATGCTAGAATCTACGTTCTAGACAAAGGGCAATAATGATAGTGTATGTATTTTATGTAACCCAACACAATTGTACCTGGGAGCTGGGAGGAAATAACATGTACACCGTTACAGAAATTTCCATGTTCAAAACACAAACACACAATTTTATCGCTTTCGCAGAATTCAAAATGTTTCAAAATCGATAGCAATTGATTTACGGTTATTATTGCGAATAAATGCTCCGGAAATTGAGTATAATTTTTACTGAAATATTAACTCTGTGTTAAGGTTCAGATTATCCTTAGATAAACGATTAAATACGTTGTAAATCCTAAAGTCATTTTAGAAATTCAATTTCGAATTGAAATTTGTGAAAGGGTTCCAAAAACTTGTTCAGTTAATTTAAAAAAGTCAATAATTTGAGAGTTAATGGCGTGAGGTTTGTTCAGAACTGGGTGGCAGATGCATCTGCCTACCAACAGTATGGCAGGCCAGATCGGGAAAGATTGGTTGAGGGAGACCTTTTGACCTCTTCAGCAGGACTCTCTTGGAACATCGAGTTAAAAACATATTTTTTTTGTTTTTAATTGAAAAAAAAAATCATCAGACAGAAAAATTTCGTCTCTTTTTGTATTCCAAATTTGTTCCCATAACATAGAAATTCCAACCCACCTATAGGTGAACTTTTTATAATCATGAAAAATAAGAGTCACAATCAATTCACTTCTTCTTCTTTGCGTGCCGTATCAGGTCCCCCCGACGTTGGCGATCACTCTTGAGAATGTCTCTCTATCTTGCGCTGCCCGGAATAGCTCCTCCACACTTCTAATGCCGGTCTACTCTCGTATATTACGCAGCCAAGACATTTGTCTCCTACCAGGCCCTCGGCGACCCTCTATCTTGCCTTTCAATATCAAATGGAGCAAGTGATACTTCTCCCCTCGAAGTATATGACCCAGATATGAAATTTTCCTGATTTTTATTAATGTAAGCAGTTCTCTATCTGCTCTAGCCCGCCTGAGAATTTCTGTGTTGGTGATCATATCAGTCCATGGGATTTTGAGCATTCTCCGGTGAAGCCACATTTCAAAAGCCTCTAACCTGTTCATGGTATTTACTTTCAAGGTCCATGTTTCACATCGATAGAGCAAGACCGACCACACATAACATTTAAGCATTCTCTGCCTTAGTTTTAAGCTGATATTGTCATTGCAGAAGAGGGATTTCATTTTAATGAACGCAGTTCTTGCTGCTTCAATTCTGCATCTAACCTCCACATCTGGGTCAAGAGTCTCCGTGAGAATACTGCCGAGGTATCTAAATCTTTCCACCTTTTCGACATTGCAACCATTTAACAGTATCACTGATTCAGAGTGATCTAGTCGTTCAAATGTCATCCATTTAGTTTTATTGACGTTGATTGTTAGGCCCAGTTGCTCACCAGCATTATTAACAAGATTTAATAGTTCTTGGAGGTCATTGATACAGTCAGCTAGTAATACAGTATCATCTGCGTATCTTATGTTATTAATGACAACTCCGTTGATCTTCAGACCCTTATCAGTATTACTTAGGGCTCTTTTAAAGACATAGTTGGAATAGAGATTAAACAATAGTGGCGACAGGATACAGCCTTGTCGTACTCCACGCTGAATGGCAATTGCATTAGATCTCTCATTCCCATGTCTTATTTCTGCTGTTTGGAACCAATACAGGTTTTTAATGAAATTCTGGTCTTTGGTGTCAACGTTACAATCCGCAAGCATTTTCATTAGGTCAGCATGTTTTACCCTGTCAAATGCCTTTTCGTAGTCAATAAAACAGGCAAAGACTTCCTTTCTTTGGTCACGACACTTTTGCAATCAATTCACAAACCTCACTAAAAGTTATATTCTAAGCTTTTACCTATTCTTCAGCTTTTTATTGGCTACTAGCGAAGAAATTAAAATAATTATTTGTAATACCCGTCTGCTTGTTTAGGAATAAATACATCCCAAAACACGTAATCGCGTTATACTTTCATAAGACCAAAAACGTGCCTAGCGACCTTACATTTTAGAAGCTATATATCTCTCTTCCTCTCTTGCAAACATTTGTATTTTTCTTTGAACCAGAAAGAGAACAAAATAATGCTTCTTATTGTCTTTGAAATATGAAAGCTATCTTGCAAAGTTAATTTACAATTTTGATCCAAAGTGACAGTTTCAAAATTTACGCGCGAAATTCAGGCTTCCGGATTGTAAGGTGCGAATATATTGAACCAAGCAGACGGGTTCAAGAGCTAACCACTTGGATCCATATTTAACCGCATAATTAGGAGAAAAGTATATGAAAATGCTCAAGTTAGATTTTAGTGAATACAACGATTTGTTAGTCGATTTTGTACTGGTTACGTATGTATAAATTTCAATGTTAATATGAACAAATGAATGATTTGGATTAGAAAATACTTGAATATTGCATACTGTGACTCCTTTGTTTTCGAACCCCTCCTAAAAGAGAAAATCTCAAGTTTAGGAGCGGTTTAACAACAAAAGAGAAATAACATTACATACAAAATTAATATTTCAGTGTTTTATTATTACAAATTGTTATAATGTCTAATCCAAATAATTACATTCAGGACTTAGTTAAGGAGTTAGGGAGTATAATAATAGACGCCATTTATTATTTTTAATTTGTAACAAATTGTGAGGACTTCTTCTAGTTGTGTGGTAGACAAAATTGGTAGAACGATTGGAAAAATATTACCAAATTTGTACCTACACAATTGGTGCAAAAGAAAATGGAAAATATAATGAAATGATGTAACCAGAGTAAAATGATAGATATTTTTTTTACGAAAAAACAACGTTATGAAAATGCAACAATTATGTGCCAGTTTTTAAGCATAATATTATGCTCGTATATATTATGATATGTTTCATACATCTGCCTTCATTTACAGGCATATTATTTATTATTATTGTATAGGGTGGCGCAAAACTACCGTTTTATTTTTAATCTTACTGTAATGTGTAATAAGATTCAAACCATATCGGTAGTTTTGCGCCACCCTATATTAACTCAACACAGGAGGAAAAGGGAAAAAAAAACCAGCGGCCATCTTTTGGGAGGCTGTGTCTATAAAGGTAAATTATTGGAAAAAAGATTGATTTCAATGAAAACACTACGGATTGAATTTAAAAAGTAAACAAGGTGTTAAGAGACATACTTGTCTTACTTTAACCAGTGATTCCTGACATTATTTGGAGTACTTTATATTTTTTACTCCAAGTAATATCATCAATCACTGGTTTAATACATTCCCTAAGACCACGCACTATAAATTTTTCTGATTGACAACCTAATTCACAACACTTTATGTTTTAAAAAAAAGTTATTTTTAAAGATAATTTCCGTGCATTTTCCGAGCCGAAACGGTAATAACATGAAATTCCTTCCCCATGAAAACAGAAAAAAATAGTTTGCAACTCACACTCGGTAGAAGTGAAACCTTCAGAAAACTAAAGTAGACAAGAGTTTGGAGACTACGAAACACCGCACAAAGAGGAGACCGATTATACTATAACACTCTTTCGCAGGATAAATCCTATAAATGTATGTGTTTGTCTCTTTTTAGTATAGCTTTTTCGTTTCATCGAGTGTCACAACAGTGCTAAAAATTTTTTCACTTCAAAAATCGCAACATATTTATACCCCGAAAATTATTAAATACACATTTTAAAGATATGACAAAATTCAGGGTATCTTTAAAAGCTACTTTAGACATTTTTCAAAAGATTTTTGCTGTATTTTAAACGAGTGGTATGTTAATTAAACATTTTCATAATTTTCGGTTAGTTACATTCGTTTAACATAAGCGCGCTTCGACCAACATTCTTATTAACATATTATCCTTTCAAACCATATTATGCTTCTTTTTTAACGCTTTCTACGTTGACAAGCATTCCATTGAATGACTATACAAATAAATGTATTGAAAGCCAAAAACAACCGACCAAATAGGAAACAACGGAGAATCAATAATTAATCAACAAGAACTTCGCCGGAAAAAAGCTATTGTGTTCAAAAGAAATATAACATCTTTTGATCACGGCAACACCACAAAACATCACCGTTTTGACAAAACTTCGCTTGTAAATGGACAAAGAAAAGTTTTTCTATGAGAATAATGCGAAATAGGATGGAACTGAATTTTTGATTGAGATTCGCAAAGTAAAGTTCACTAATTTCATTTCAGCCTTCGTTTGGCCTGTTTGCTCCACGGCTGGGCGATTTCGGCTCGGAGACGGACCACGGGCGAGCTTGCATACGATATAAATAATAATGCTGGTTTTATTTGGGTATTGTTGTCGCACGCGTCACGATCAGACCATTAATCACGCAATGTTTCCACATCAACATTAATAACCGTACACACACGGCTGAGTAGGAATTCGTATAAATGTATATAGGCTAGTATACAAGCCTTGAAACTACTTCCGAAATTGCTTGCGTAGAGGGTCCCGATTTCACACCAGCATCCGTGAATCAAGTGGCTGGCAGTGGCGGTTTGTGCTATGAGGTGGGGAAAAATGTGCCTCCCCAAAAAAAAATAGAGAAGAAAATCGGAAAAAGATACACGTATCCGTATTTATATGTCCAAAATATAAGAAAATTTAAATGTTGCCAGTTTATAAATTGTATTTTTTCTCACATGAGGATTTCTGCTCGCCGCGCCGAGCTACTACACAACGCAGTATAATAATACCCTAGTGAGGCAGAGATAGGGCCCGCCTCCGAGAGCTGTTGAATTCATGCAGGTGAAGGGGAGTGGGGAAGTGACGTGGAATCGACGGTAGCCGACACGGTCGCGCGTTATTTAGTTTGAGGCGCGCCTCTAAAAACCACACTTCCGAAGTAAAACCGATCATTTACGATTAGCTCTAGTGCTCTAGTGACCAAAGTTTTGTGATTATTTATGATAATACGAGTAGGTACCGACGGAGTAGATATGGCTATTTGGATTAATTTACTAGGGCGAATTTGCATTTGTCGGTCTTTCTTGTATTTGCACATTAATATTATTAATATAGTTTGACGTTGACCTTTGACATTATTTTTTTATATATATGTCAAAATATTTTTATAAATAAAAACCAAAGTTTTTCATTAGAGAATTTTAGTTTAATTACAGTTTTGAATAATACTATCTTCGACGATTGTATCAATCGATTAGCGTTTGATGCATTCTGATATTCGTAACTTTGACCGAGTTATATTGCATGCAGAACTTACTAGATTAAATCAAGATTAATGTCTTCCATCCTTAGCTTCCACGTCATCGCTGTAAGGTAAGTTATCTTAGAGCGTATTTACGTTAACTTGGTTGTGGGTATTTTAAGTTCAGAATCCAAAGATCGTAGGGATGTTAGCTATACAGATAATCTGCTAATAAAATTGACAAATAACACTACCCTAAAAAAATCATATTGCAACAAATCATCTAGAACAAAAAAAGGTTAATTTGTTTAATTCTATAAGCTCATGGAGTAATTAACCTTTGACATATTTGCAAGAACGAATGCTTTCACGGATTAGAAACGGTGAAGAGATGAATATACCCAGGCAGCCCATGCTCGTATATATAAGTGACGAAGGTGACTGTTAAATAGAAGTAAAAAGAAGGATTTGTATGACAAAGTTCTCCTACAAAATACAAAATGCAAATGCAAAAGATATGGAGTGACATTAACATCGAAATTTTTTGATTGTTCAATTTTTTTTTAAACAATCCGTCTTAAGGATTTTAAAAAATTTTCACCTAAAATAATTTACAATTATGAGTATCAAGAAAATTTATAAACAATAATAGTATAATTATTGTAATTTGTAACAATAAGGGATATAAGAAATACAAAAATAAAAACAGCTGGCATCTAAGTATTTTGAAAATGTGACCTCTGTTTTTGTACTTGAGTTGTCCACAATAAAGTACACACTTTAAAGTAGATAAGAAAAAATTTAAGAATGTGATTTCTTGCTTACATTACATGCAATATTAGACGTAGTCTTTTTGGCTTATTCGGGTGAATAGTGCAGAAAAAATATTAAGGATATCTATCATCTAAAGTTTCAAAATATTTTTTTACATCACAGTTTATGCATCTCTGATATACCTCAATTAAAATATTCATTGCATTGTGTAACTACAGTGAAGGTAATTCATTACCCCTTGTCTAAGATAGTGCCAGGGTTTGCATAATGCATTTTCCAAGTAATCCTGCTGCGTCTTTTTAATGCCTAGTTAAGTAAGAAACAGATGGAATTCCATCGGATTAATTGCAGTTTCACCATTTGTAACCGCAAGGTATCTAGTCCAACGTATTTGGTTTAACCAACGTCTATTAATCAAGCACACAGTCCAAATCCTAATCTCATAGAGATTTGTTTCGTTGGAAATGGATACGAGAACGTTTCATCTCAACAAACCGTTGAAATAGAAATAGGTATACTTACTAGGAACTTTACCACTAAAACTACTAATCGACCGATGTAGTAGTTTCTTTTCTTGTAATTTTGATCATTGACCGTTTGTAGTTCAGCGTAAATTTGTGCAATTTCAGCATTTTTGTAATAATCATTTTACCTGACAACACCGGACAGTAAGACAGATCAATAAGTGTACATAAACACCTAAACCAAATCAAAGATCTAGGAGTTATTTACGACAGCAAACTAACTTTTCACCAACACATCGATTATTTAATAAGCAGAGCATACAGGCTTCTCGGCTTCGTAATTAGAAACTCATTTGTACCGCCGCCCCGGGAACCTTTATTGGATAACCAACACCTCTGCCATAGGTCACCCCAAGTGGTTCGCTACGTTTGGTGATTTAGCAGGGGTGCCCGGGTTCATGGGGTGAGGTTTGTCTAGGTATTGGAGGCGGACGACCAGGACACACTAAACCCCAGATTCCTACCCCTTAAACCCTTTTCCTTCCCAGAACTCTCCTCTCCTTCCTTTCCTTAAAAAAACCCTCTACACAGCATCCCCAAAGATGACATAGGCCCTGAGGGAAATTATTTTCCTCAGGGCCTCCTGGGTGGAGCTTATGTAAAAAAAAAATATATATCCTTTTCGTAACACAAAAAAACTGACGTTATTATACAACGCACTAGTCCTGAGTGTACTTGAGTCAAATTCGATCATCTGGGCCCCACACGAATTAACATATACTTTACGCATTGAAAGAGTCCATAAGAATTTTTTAAGGTTTTTATTCTCCATAGATTTATATATTAGGCATGAACATTACCACTCCCTAGAGACACGTAGAGGTATTGCTTTGCTTAAATATTTTTTTCAACTTATAAACGGTCACTTATCTAATAATGAGATACTGGCCCAATTATTTTTTTTGTACCAGAGTCTCACTCGGTAGATAAAAAAATAGATTTATTTTTTGTATCCTACAGCGCATTTGTAAGATTTTTGGCATTGCATATACACTGCGTAAATGGTACAATTATAACGTCTTAGGCTATATTGCCTGTAATTGTTATACATAAATGTACAAAAAATAAATAAAGAGGGGCATCCTACTTTGAAAACATATATTTGAAGAAGAATCTAACAATGCGTAAGATTGAAAAAAAAACAGATGTTTACGTTTTATATAAAGTGTAGTAAGGCACGGTGATATGAAACCTAATTGTATGCAATATACACGTCGGACGCGTTGCTTCTCAGGAATATTCCATTTAATTGAAACCTCTCAGCTTCCACTAATTGATGCATTTGATTTGTTTGTAGAGGAATAACAACAAAATTCTGTAATTTAAATTTAGGTACCATATTTTCAATGTCTGATTGAAAGCTAATAAAATCTGTCAAACAACTCCAATTTTCTTCAGCAATTTTTGGTTATATTAACCCTTAATTTACGCGGTAGGTCCCTGGGACTCCATTGAAAACTTTTAGCGCTCATAAAACCATTCGTTTTTGGAATTAAAAATTGTGCATTCAAATTCCTTCACGCGCGTGCTGTGCATGTGCGCGGCTCCGATTGGTAAGTAATCATGCTGACGGAGTCCGTGGGACACCACTAGCGTGATTACTTTTATTTTATTTGTTCGAACCATGTTCTTTTTTTTACTTTTTATAAGAATTGATTATGTTTTTGTTATATTTCTTTAAGAATTACTTTGAAAAATTGTTTAGTTTTGAAATGTTGAGACTAGAAGTTAAAAAAAGTGGCATATTCTAGAAAATCGTTAATAAAAGGCTGTGATTCAATGATTTCAAGTAAAAACCTACTCCATTGTAAAACCAAATATGTAATAAATAAATATAACTAGAATTTCATTTAAAAACGTGTTTATTTCATGTATAATTTACGATTTTATTTCCGGGAGTCCTGTGGATTCCACCAGGTAAATTGTGTATTAAGGAAGTCACCGGGTAAATCAAGGGTTAATAAGAACTTTTTTTACCCAAAATGAAGAGAAACAGAGCTCTGGGTGAGTTAGTGTCGCCAACAATGGAACCAAACTAAACGAACGTGACGGAGGAAATTAAATTCCAACCGAATTATTATTATTATGAAATAAGTTCTCAAAGTCTAAATTTATGTTGTACGACACACAGCTCTCTAGGGGATTCAAAAAAGAATTCAAAATATAAATCTTTTTTGTATTGGTACTAAATACAAGGCCATGCACTGAGGCAATCAAGACATTTTAAGATACACGAGATCAACGGTAACATCAACTGCACTTGCTTGTGTAAACGGACATGCTTTGTGACACCAACAAAAGATAGGGGGAAAAACAGACAAAAGGTACACCAGATGAAACCATGAAAGCTAATTACCCTGTAAAAAGTTTCTTCTTTC
Organism: Limnephilus rhombicus; assembly: GCA_929108145.2. Lineage (NCBI taxonomy): Eukaryota > Metazoa > Arthropoda > Insecta > Trichoptera > Limnephilidae > Limnephilus > Limnephilus rhombicus. The sequence goes on along the minus strand of OV815284.1, from coordinate 32,818,428 downwards.
CCTAACCAAGCACAACACTCAACCGTGGCAGAATCTCGGAAATGCAACTCCCATGTTAACACTCTTGTGAGATTAATAAATTTGACTGTCCTAAAACATGAAAGTTGGACAGCCAATTTAAAAAAAAATTAAAATTGTAAATTATAATTTTACATAGTACTTTTATGTAGGTATTTAACACATTTAAAAAATCCAATAAAAACTAGAATGATCATCTAAAATCTACAACAACCTTTTTTTTACATTAATACCGCACAAGAGTCCCAACTGCTACCGTCTTGAGTCAGTGGGACTATGGTATCCCCAATTGGGGTATCTTGTGAGGCTGAAGGTAGTGGGGAGGGAAAGGAGATAGGGAAGAGGAAGGTGGGGAAGTACCTGGCTATTCAGATCTGGTCACCAAACATGGCTAAAGCCATTTCAAGCAACGTTTCAATTCTGAATGGTGGTCTTACACCAGGGCGATACTGAGAGTATCTTCCACTCTGGAACGTGCCGCAAATATACTATATATTATTTTAAATGAATAAATTGTGAATAACACAAATTAACTAAATAAAATTTATTTGCCACGCCGGGATTCGATTCCGCGACTTTCGGAGTGCGAGTCAAGAACCTTACCGCTGCACTACGCCGGCCGTCAAATTTATATCGTACAAAGAAGATGTGAACAGAGCAACACAATATCTACGAGTAGCATTAGGTTTTCGGGAATCCACATAATTCAAGTATAAAATTGATTACTCAAACAATTTCATGTAAGAATGAAAATAATATATATATATTGTTTTCAGAGTAATTTTAGTGTTATCTTACAAAAAACGTAAGTAAAGCGTGGTAAAAATAAGATATTTACATTGCAAAACATTTCTAACAAGAAACTCGAAAGTATACACTTGAACACATTTAAGAACACTTGGGAAAGGACCTTTCTTATGATAAAAACTTTCACTGTAAATAACTCTAATTGAACATAATAACAAACCCAGCAATTTTACTGCGTTTTCTTCTGCCCTACTGTCAGAAAAACCCCACACCCTTAAAGAGAAAGCAAAGAGACTGGCAGGAGGCTTTGCAGGTAAAACTGAAAGTTTTCCTTCCTTACCCCTGATCTCAAGGGAGGATTTGTCTGATATATCATCCCATTAGAATGAAAGAGTAACATTTAATAACACGACTACCTTTTTCTGCCGTACGAATTGAACTCTACGATTCGGGTTTCGTTTTCAGAAAGTATCCAATTTTTATTGTATCTTTTTAACGATATTTCAAATAAAGGAATCACTGAAGTGAAATGAATTTTCGTTTGCAGGTTTTTCAAAGCACTTTAAAGCTGTAAGTTTTTAGCAATGAACCTGAAAATGAAATAGGCATTTAATTTTAATTTGTTCTTTAATATTGTTCTGTTTTGAAATTTTTCCGGGGAATGCTTCGAACACCTTGAAATAAATTCATGAATACATTTGTTTTTCTTTTATATTTTGAAAGTGGATCTAATTATTTCAGCTTAAGTGAAAATGCTTTTTAATGAATTCTTTAATAGTTTGACTGCTCACTTTGGGGAGGCTAAATTTTGTGTTGTTTGTAAAATTCTTATAATGATTGAACATTATAACAAGTTAAGGACTTTCTACTCTCATCTCAAATGTGACGAATTATTATTATAAGTACTGTGTACAGTACATTACATTTTACATAAAATATTTAACTAAACATTTATGAAATAAACACCCCGTGTTGCCCTGGGAAGAGAGTAATTTATTAGTTTGTTGTGTATGTTGATATATTGTACATTTTCATGTTTCATTATACATATGTTAAAAACCCGTTCGGCGGGTTTTTTGCTGCTAGGCCCTTCGGGCGGCGGGTGACGCGACAGTAGTTTAGTTACTATCATCCGTATCCGGACTGGAAAGATTAATGAAAATGTAAATCCAATAGTACTAAAGCCTACTGGTCGGCGATCCTCAAGCTAGTGTTAAGTGGCGCCATCTTTTGGCAAGAATGAAGAATTTGCTTTAATTCGGAATTATTATGATATCAGCTTCAAATATCATAATAGTTTTAGTCACAAAGTTCATGTTCACAAATGGTTTCACATGGCGCGGCATCAGAGATGCACTCGGAGTCGGATTTTTTTCATTTCAACCGTACAGTCGCTAGGTTATTAATAATGTCCGATTTAATACAGATGATAATTGACAACAATTAAATGATATGGCTCAAACTGCAGAAGAGAAGGAAGGAACGATAAAAATGTTCCGGTGTAACTTTTGTTTCTGTGTTCCAGTATTTGAATAAAATTTTGAAAGTGGATAGTTGCCAGTAGGTAGATAATTAGCAGTAGATACCTACCTACTATCAATATTGCCAGTAGGTAGCTACAAATTCGTGACTTTTTGTCTACCTGGTTGCATCAGTACGTCGCCAATATCAGTTTTCATTCTAGTGTCTCATTCTGTCTTTGAAAAGCTTGTTTCGTTGCAATAATTCTTTATTACGTTGTATTTATAAAGCTTGTCTTGGTGCATGAGTATATCGGAATGCTTTGTCTTTATTTAGATTATTCGTCGCCTTAGTTCTTAATTGTCCAAACCACCATTTGAAAATCTTACAGGAGAAGAAGGTTTTCTTTCATTATTTCAATGAAACATTATGGTAGGTGCTCAAGATAACGCTGTTCCCGTAAAGGCAAAGGTCTCATTCATTTAAATAATTCTTAATTAAGTGATTAACTATAATTTTTAACGCTTTATTTTTAGTTTTAAAGTAGAGATTGAGCAAAAACTAAAATGGTCGTTTGGACAATTAAGAACCGAGGCGACGTATTGTCTTAGGAAAGTTTTTCATGTTTCGTCAGTGTGTAGTGAATTTAGTCATTATGCAAATATCTCTCGGAATCTTTGAAAAGGTTTCTTTATTGCATCATTGCGTATTCTATTTGTTAGTTGTTTTGTTATCTCAAATGGAATCTTGAGTAATTATGAAAATTGTGCCCACTAATTAATAATTATGGGTAATTGAACAGAATCCTGTGTAAATTTAATTAAAAAGCAGTTAATCTTTGTGATATCTATCTGAATCAGCAAAAATTCTAGGACGGGGGCCACAAAACCTTAAACCAGGTCATTTAACTATTTCCAAATCGTTTTAAGACCTAAAAATAGGGCCATATCATTTAATATATTGATTTGTACAATAAGAAAAAAGTGCAAAGAAACTTAAAGGTGACCGCCAGGTAGAAACCATTATTATACATAGATAAGGTATTACATAAATATAAGGAAATTTGTAAGGTTCATAAAATATTTTGAATACTGAATTAGGTTCCAGACGTAAACAAATTTCAAACATCAGATATTTTGTCTTGGAACAATAGGCTCGTATGAAACGCGAAAAATAGCGAATGGGAGTAGATTTATTACCGAACCTTCAAAAGCTGTTAGTTTTTTGTTGCCTCTCCATTGGATAAAAATCAGAAAATATATCTTGCTACGTAAAAAAAATCTATAGGGATCAAGCCGATAATGTTTTTGCTTGTGTTGGTAAGGGTAATTTTTACTTATTTGTTGTGAATTGATATTTCTATGTATGAGGTTGATATAATATACGTTTTATTGTTTTACTTTTGCATTTGCGTATTGAACCACAAACATTGAAATAATTGTGGTAAGCTGACGGGATTTGGCCACGTTGCAACATATTTTAAGAGTAAAATAAGATAGCTGATCTGCGGGTGGTTCAAAACCGAGCTCTCAGAAATGTTTTTGGACTTCCATGGGACACCCATGTCAGAGACTTCTATTCAGTTTCCGGTATTCTTCCAATAAGAGTTTTTTTTAATATATATTTTAATGACAATATAAGATAAAGTAAAATTACAAAATAAGTAAAAATACAAAGTAAAGTGGTTTGTTTACAGTCCTCCTCACTCCTCACTAGGTATTCCTGTTCCGAGGCCGACTGTATGTTGCTGAATGGGTGTTGATTTTTATTTCCTCATCTTCTAGTGTCTTGATTTTCACAAAATAACAATAAATAAAATAAAAGTATTTATGTTTGTTGTCTGCAGGTTGTATTGGGGTTACTTCATAATTTAAATGATTTCCTCATCTTCCTCTTTACTTAACCATAATTTGATATCTTTTTTAAACATTTGCATCTCCATGGTGTTCTCAATTTCAATTGGAAGGGCATATATAATTTTATAGCATGGAAATTATTCTTTTTCTGGCCAAAAGTGTATTTAATTGCGGGATGTTCAGTAGTTTTGAGGATTTTGATCTTGTAGTGTAGGTGTGTTGGTCAGCAAGGTATTCATATTTTTCTTTAAATTTGAGTAGTGCATTTTTTTGTATAATTTAATAGTTCTTCCTAAACATAAAATCACAAGCACCGTCCTACAAATTACTCAACAATCAACTCACACTAACATCAAGACACTTTACAATCAAGACATCCACACTCACAATACTCGAAATAGTAATAAAATCCGCGTACCTCGACCACACACTACAAAATATGGCATAAAATCTCTGAACTATATTGCCTATGCACTATATAATTTGCTTCCAGATATGTACAAGGGAATCCAGCAAAATAAAAAATTCAGAGTACTGCTTTAAAAGAATATTTTTTTAGTTGGTACGTTTAGGATGAAATTATGTAAATTTCTTGCCATGTTCAATTATCTTGTTTCTTTTCTCTTATTTTCTATTCCTAGTTGTAATCATCCATATTTGTATAACCTTGTTCCTTTTTTCTTTAATTGTTTTCTATTGTCGTTTGTTTTACTTAACCGGTCTTTTATTTTTCATCTATATTGTATGTGAAAGTATATTTTGAATATCTAACTTCGAATTGTATGTTCCTCCTGTCCTAAAATGAGTTCTGTAACTCATCGGGATTGCCCCAGCAAGAAATAAAAACATGAAAAAAATACAATGTTTTGAAGGTGAAAGAAAAAAAATTATGTCAAGTGAAAGTGAAATTATTATACCTGTAGGAACAAGATTTGACATTTTAGCACTCATTTTAGAAAATTATTTTGTCTATTAAACATTTAGAAAATTTGCAGCATCTATTTTTATTTCCTGTGAATACCTCACAAGAGTCCCAACCGCTCCGGTCTCGAGCCAATGAGACTATGGCATCCCCAATTAATGTATTTTATGAAGCTGAAGGTAAGTGGAGAGGGGAAGGAAATTGGGAAAAGGAAGGTGGAGAAGTACCTGGCTTTTCAAATCTAGTCACCACGTGGTTAAAGCCATTTTAAGCAACGATTCAATTCTGAACAGCGGTCTTACACCAGGGTGATACTGGGAGCATCTTCTACTCTAAAACAGGCCACCTTATATTATTTTGAATGATTAAATTTTGAAAACACAAATCAATCAAATATAATTTATCTGCACATGCCGGGATTTGAACCCGCGACCTCCGGATCGGTACAATACGATGGATATTTCAAAGCTACATATCTTTTAACGGAAATAACTTACATTATTGATCGATTTGCTTACATAAAAATTTCAGACTGAAAATCTTTGCTAATTTCATGGCAAACACACAAGCGTGTTTCCAAAATCTTGACAATACTTGACAACGGCGATAGCCATTGTGGTAATACAAGTTGCTTGTTTTAACACAAGGATTTAATTTTCAAAATAATAAATATTTTGACATAATCATAACTATTCGTGTCAAAACAAAATGTAGTTAATTTTGCAAGTATTTGTTTGTGATGAATTGCATTGATCAACAGTGAGAATTAGAAAATATCGTAGCTTCCCACTTTAATTTAAAAAGAAAATATCAATTACTTATAAAACGGACACGTCTACGACATCTATCGGATTAGAGTAAAGTGAATTCATATTTACGGTAGGGATCTATAATTAGACAAGGTGAGACGAGTATTGATGAAAGGATCACAGATGGTATCAACAAATAATCAGAAACAGGGGTTCCCCAATATACCTTAGACCGAGATATATTGACAGCCAATTGAATTGCAGCAAAAGCGATTAAAAACCAATTCAGCCTATCAACGGGAAGAGGGCCGAACCCATTTTTAGAACAAAGGAACGACCTTTGGACTTAGCAATTAGTAATGTGATTAATGAGTTTGACGTTCCCACCAAACCGAGAGGTGAATAAACTCCATGGGAAGAAATAATCTGTTCAGGGACAAAAGAACGATGACCCCAAGAAATGTTATCATTAACCGGTACGTTCCAGGGATCAGAAACCCTAGTTCTCGAACGCATTAAAACATATCAGGTGCGGAAAAAAAGGATACACGTAAACACGATGCAAAAGTTTAAGTGAAAGATTGCAAAGCAAGTGACGAAAACGTATTGTAAGATGTTAGGGAGATTTCCATCTATAATACGATTGTTTGTGACGACCGGAGATGATCGATTCGAGGGAAAACGTGCTAAAGGAAATGGAAATGTTGAAAAAACAATGGAAAATTATTGTTATCAATTCTAGACGGAGCTAGGATATTACGATGAAAGATTTAGGGAGGAAACGTCAAAAAAAATGAGAGTTTTAAAGAATAGGCGAGGGTATATTTCAGATGTCTAGAGCAGTAACAAGTGTTAGAGAAGAAGATAGAGTGCAGTACGGAGGGGAGTGGAAAATGCTGAAAACATTGCGATAGAAAAACTCAGGAAAAGGAGTCATTTTACGTAATTAAAATGGAGGTTATAGAGTAACATAGTACGCGATTGCAGATAAAAAATGAGGCATTACAATGGTTGTCGATCCCAGATGTATTTTGTTGTGATAAACAAGGAATATTCGAACATGAAAATTGTTTATATAAGGACGATTAGCCGTTAAAAAGGTAATAAAAATTATCATGGGTCTTATGAAATATTTACATTAAAGAATTCTCGTAAAAGTTAACGACACTGAAATAAAAAAGGATTTATTGCCAGGTGGGTACAAGAACTAATGTATACAACTGCCAAGGCATATGGTTTATGGGATTTTGCGTAAGAACGGGACAAAATTTGGAAGGCGTTCTCTATGAAGCAATAAAAATGACAGAAATTTAAGGGCCGAAGTGGGGGTATCCCCTATAAAGATGTTAAAAATGATATATTTATTAATAACAAATAGAAAATGAAATTTTCCAAGAGGCAGCAAACATCAAAAAACGATATGGTTATATCAGGGAAGTACGGGGAAGTGAGGGGAAAGGAGATACGACAGAGAAAAACAAAGGAAATCTTAGATTAACAGTGAATAAAATAAATACGGCTTGAAATATAAAAATCTATAGAGATATGAACAATAGCGTAAGAATAAATAAGGAAATTCATGGAAAGAGTGTCGTGAATAAAAGAAAATTCGAGAAAGAATGGAAAATTCAAATATACGACGTAAATAGAGAAAATTCGGTTTTAAATGGAAAGGTTCATATAGAATACAGAAAAACTCGTGGAAAAATAATAAAATAAAAATGAACAATTTGCGAGAAAGACTTCGACATGAAGATATCTCTGATAGGCGAATTTGGGGACAGATTTGGAACATATGGTAGATGCCGTACGCACGGACATGTTACGGAATAGATGAAAATAGAACTTTAAAATTATTAAATTCAAGCTAATTTTGTATGAACACCAGGACAAAGGAAGTTGGGCCATTAAACATGGATCTTACTAAATCCGGATCTTGTAAGTATGAGAGTACGAGACAGAATTGAAAGTATCAAACGCAAAACGCACAAAGAGACCGCATTCGACAATAATGGAGAGGTTTCAAGAAATTACGAGTTGATAGTAATTAGATTGGTTTATTATAGGAGATTCAGATACGATCTTTTGGACCTGAGAGGGGTATAAAAGTCTAGACAAATGCCAGTTGAGGACAGTCTACGGTGGTGGTCGAAAAGGTTTTAAGTTCGCGGAACGTGACGAAACGGTGGGTGATTTAAAGTGGAAAAATTCTAAGTGATAATTATTTTGATACTTAGAAAAATTTCACATTCTAGTCAGTGATATACAAAAAAAAATACTTTGCAGTTAGAGTCAGTGAAAAATAAAAATTAAAGCCAACGCATTAATTACTTGTGAAAAATAAAAGTGCTCGTGATAAATACAATTTGTTTTAGTGGAAAATTCGGATTTTATAATCACTTAATATCGTATTTTTAAACTTAGAAATTTCGCGTTTAATATTAGTGCAATAAATAACTGAAGTGATGTGATAATTTAGCGTGATGAAGTTATAATTAAATACGTGTGTTCAATCTAAGTGAAAGTGTTCTAACAAATAATAAATATTTAAATTAATTATCTTAAATAATAATAATAAAACAAAATAATATTTTGTTTTAATACATAAAAGTTCGGAGGGATAAAAATTTAATTTAACAACAATTTACCATCTCTAAATTAATCGTGAAGTAACTATCATTTAAAGTGTTATCTAACCAACGAGTTTTGAGATAAAATACAGTTTAGAGCGATAGAGTTCATACATCATTTTAATTAATTAGATTAAATGAAAAAAAAAAAATTGAAGTCAAAAAGATTTAATTAAATTTAGGAAAATAAAAATTAATTTAGGAAAATTGCAGCAAGGTTACCGTGTATTTCCCGGTCGGAAAAAACCTTGGTAGGGGTAAGTCTTTTCCGTTATAAAATTTTACAGATTCCAAGGAGAAGGCGGAATGCAGCAAACATTGGTATTTGGATTAATTATTTGACCAAGATATTACTCGCTTAATATGTGATATGTAACTATATTAAAATATTATAAATATAATAAGTATATTTTATATATTTATATATGTATGTATATAAACACATATATTTGTAATTTTATTGTTCCCAAGAAAAATTTTAATCAAAAAGAAAAACACTTATATAAAAAGAGGAAAAGGGTATCGATTCCTACCTCTGAATTCATCAATAACTATTAAAAGTAGTTATGTGTGATAAATTTACAAATCAATATTTTATGTTTAATGTTATGTATGTATTAATATAATTTCAGAAAATCCAGAGCATTTGAAATAAGTTATGATATTAGAAAATATTCCAATCATAATATAATTATACATATTAATATTATAAATTATTTATTGAGACAAAGTATATATAAATGAATAAATATGTATACGTAATCGGGTATCAGACTAGACAATTGCGCTAAGTACATCATTATCAAACAAAGAAAATTTTAGAGTCATCTCACACGTCTCCGGAATGTCTAAAGTAAACATACCTCATACGCTTGAATCTAGGTCACGAGGACGTAGAGAATGTTTACAAAGCTCAAATTGTTTACAAAATAATTCGGTCACTGGGGCACTAGTTCGAATACAGTAAAAAGAAAAAAAAAAAATGACCTTGATTAATGGATATCGTACTTAGGTATTAACTTCTAGGAACGGGATAAAATTATTATATTGCGCAATTATTAGGAACAAAAGAAAAAAAATTAAACACTATTTTTAATTTGAACGTAAGGAGGTATCTACAGATCTAAGCAATTGAAAATTAACAGATTTATTATAGCAGTTCAAAAAGGTGTGTTGAAGATTTACATGAAGCATTTGATAAATCACGGGATAGTTCGAAAAGGTGTATTGAAGGCTTAGATGAAACATTTGATAAATCACGGGATAGCTTAATAAGGGGTATTGAAGGCTTAGATGAAACATTTGATAAATCACGGGATAGCTTAATAAGGGGTAATGAAGGCTTAGATGAAGCAGTTGAAAAATCACGGGATAGCTTAATAAGGGGTAATGAAGGCTTAGATGAAGCAGTTGAAAAATCACGGGATAGCTTAATAAGGGGTAATGAGGATTTACATGATTCAATTGAGAATCACGGGATAGCAAGAATTTATCAAAAGTTGAACATTGGAGGGGAGGGAAAGAAAAGAAAAAAAAATACAGTTCAACCAACAGAAGGCAGTGTTCGCTTCTGTAACAAGGACCATTAATCAAACCATAGAGATGGCGGATCTCTCAAACAAAACCGTCAACAAAACCAAACAAAAGCTTGGAGTTATGGCGAATCTCCAGAACACATCGCCAGATAAGATCTTATTGTACTAGTATATATTTATATTTCACACTATTCTTACGTATATATTCGGTATCAATCTGAGGATTGTGCAGAATCCGATGGGCGAGATCCGAGCTCGGGATGCGTTGCAAGTAGTTTCGTATTGCGAGTTATAAACCTTCCCAAAACGTATGTTTACATATATATCTTTTTATGTACTGTTCATTGAATGAAACGAACTCACTTACAATTAGTGCTTTAGGCCTGTCGGGTCACTCTCGTCTCATTTCTTGAACGTGGAGGGAGGATTCACGACCCGTAACTCCACACAAACCCGTGAGTATATGATTGCATATAGGACGAAACCGGTTCGCCCTAAGTAAATAGTAAACTTTGGAGGAGTAGGAATTTGGAGGTATCTGGGCTTGGAGGAAGACCTGAAGGCAGTGCATGATGGCGAAAGGAAGGTCAATTGGGACGCGATAACTTAGGTATCAATCAATTGAACCGTGCCAAAAGACTGTGCGAATTTTGGGTTGACTTCTGATCACCCGGCTTACTTGATGGAGGCAGGAGCCAAATTTTGCCAGAAAAAGGGTTATTCTGAGTTCGTCAAATATGCAATTAACTAATTACATTAACCTACTAAATCCATCTTTATATGTACCTTATAGCAGCTGAATCTAAACGGAGGGGCGCCCAGCAGATACGAGATACAATCATAATCAAATTTACTAACATTTAACCATTTGAGTTATATTTAATTATCTGTTCAATTAGTCATGTGTAGTTTCGGTTAGTATTGCTTATTCATGAATTCATTAGGATGTAGGGAATCATAATAAACGTCAAAGGGAAGTTAGTTCATTTAGAGAAATTACTTAAGGTTAAATTTGCAAGAGAAAGACCAATACAGTTTGAAATTCAACACTCTGTTTAGAATCAAGAGGGTTACCACAAAATTTAAAGTAATTAAAATCCTATATCATAAATCAAAAAATTACACAACGTTTGATGGAGTTTAATTACAACCTAAATACGAAAATATTTACGTTCAAAGTCGTAAATAACGTATTTATTAGTTAAGTACATATATCGCTAAAGATATGTAGTACAAGGGAGCTTTAAGTAGCTTTCTGTAGTTATCAGAGGAAATAAGGGTCCAAATTTATAAGGGCTTGTGTGACGTAGGGAGGAATTTTCCATCCCTACCACACATATGCAAAGCCTTAAGAATTTAAATATCGATCAGAGCCAAGAGAAAAGGCGAGAATATTACAACTGTCTTGCCGATGAAAGGAGAGTTAAATAAGTATGAAAAGACGAAACATTACGACTGGTGCCAAGTGCCCAGGAGTAAATAAAATACAGACAAATATACGAAAGAGAGTAGAAAAGACAAACATCACATGTTGCACCACCTCTTTTCCGGTTCCATGACAGTTAATCCCCCGACAGGTGCCCCCCCGGAATACTTATGTACAATGTACAGTCGGTTTAGGGAAAATACGATATACCTACTTACATAAAACATAACTAGGCGTCCCCGAAGGGGTGTACGAAGAGGATCTGCCGCCGAATAACAAAAGTTTAAAACGTATTTTCATTCAAATGCATCAAGAAAAAAAAACCATTGTCATATCATCGCTCATATTATATCAACGTATATTTAAAAAAAAAAATGTTTCGAATTTCTTTTAAAACTACGCATGCGCCATAGTTTGTATCGACAAACAAATGTTTTGAACAAACACCGCTTCATACATACTAAGTTTGATAACAAAATACTTGGTACATATCTATGAATAGCAGTAAGTTTACACAAAGTTTTATTTGGTAATAAGAGTTAAATTATTACAATTTTTTAATGCTCTTATAATTATTTTTGTTTTATTATTTGAAGAAATTTGCAAAGAATACTGTTATCCCATTTAATATTGTAAAGGCGAAAGTTTTTATGGATGTATGGATGTGTGGATGTTTGTTGTTTTAAATAACGAATGGACTTTAATAGTATATTAAAATATAAGTGGATAAACAGGTCTTTAAAACACGAGCGATTTTTCGAGCGCGACGGCGTAGCCGAGTGCTCGAAATAAAGCAAGTGTTTTAAAGACCAGTTATCCACGAATACTTTACGCTATTTTTTTTTATTGGTACACTTTGAAAACATAAATATTGATATTATTATTAAAAATTTGGAAATAAGAACTATTAATGAATTCGTGATGTGACATCACAATATCTTGTTGTCATGGAAATGAAAAACACAAACATTAATTTGCAATCTGTCACATAAGATTAATAGTTGACATCACAGTTTTTACTAGTTATTGTGTGTTGTAAAATGAGTTCTAACATTGATAATTTAAATACCAAAGCAGAATCGCGGTTAATACCTGAAAAATCCAAAGACGTTTATAAAAAAGAATATGAAAGGTTCATAACATGGATGGAGGAGCAAAACGTAGTAGATGTAGATGAACGAGTTGTGCTTGCTTACCTTCAGAAAATGTCGGAACAGTACAAAGCATCGACTATGTGGGCCATACATTCGAAATTGCAATGTCTGTTGAGGATAAATAAAGGGGTTGATTTAAAATCATTTGTGAAAGTGCATGCATTCATGAAGGCAATTAGCAAGGATGACGTTGCTAAGAAGGCGTTAAAATATTGATGTCAGATTTATAGTTAAAAGTTGACATTTAGACTTCACATTTTGTTGATTTGTTGATGTTGCCATGGTAACTTTAAAAAACGCGCGTTCCATAAAGTGCGATTTAAACACGCTAGAGCGTACTTTAAATGAGTAAAAAAGGGCACCAATAAAAAAAAAATTCTTTCACTAATAGAAAGCTACATTATTTGCGAGTAATACAGGCTGTATATATTAGTAAGCTGTGGCGTTATGAATAAGCTCTGGCGTTATGAAATTATTTATCATACGTTTTCTTCCCTAACAAAATCGAGTTATTGCAAACGTCACAAGAAAAGCAAAACAAATGGTGTCTTTGGAAACTATTGGCGTCGTAGTTAATATCTATTTCTAAAAATTAATCGCCGAAAAGTATGTACGCGCATAACATCCGAATGATTGCACCAAATTGGATAATTTTTTTTTTTGTATAAAACCACTGGTGAGCTCTGGCGTTATGAAATTTTAATAAAAAAATTGCAATAGGTGGCACGCGAGCAGTTTGAAAACTGAAGGTACCAGGAATTTAATGTATAGAATGCGGGAGTGGTGAGGGGGTGGGTGTAGGGGGAGAGCGGTTGGAGGGAGGAGGTTTGGGTGATCGGGCGGGGGGAAGGGATGGAGGGGGAGGGAGAAGGTAGGTGGAGGGGGGGGGGGTGAGATGGAGGAGGTGGAGTGGGAGCCCTCCTAATACCATGCAAGCGAAGCCGCGGGAAAGAGCGAGTATTATATATTTCTCACTTAAGAACAACTCAAATCTCATTATTACTCAGCCTTTTTTGTGTGTTACACCGCGAATGTCATTTAAAATACCAGCAATTTGTTTTTGTGAAAAAAAATAACTAATTCTCCAAATAACTAATACCGAAATATTAGTTGATCCTTTTTTTCAAAGACGTCCTAGTATTATTTAATAATTAACTAAACTTTTTTTCCTACTGAAAACCGGTGAGATAAGCGGTGTTATAATGTGAGCGACGATATACTGTACTATACCAGCGTAGAAGTCTAAAACTCTACTCTTGTAAATATGGATTCTGTAAATAAATAATATACAATTTGAATATTTTCATCCAACTTATTACTAAAGGTATTTTGAAGTCTATTTTAAGTTTGTTAAAAGGAAAAAAAGCACAATAAAATATAATTTTATAACAATTATAATAACGGGTGTTCAATTGTCGGGTCACCCTACTTTCCGTTGATTTCTTAACACGGCTAATAAGTCCAACAGCACTTATCTGTGAAACTTTTGATTGCAAACGTCCAATCTACTTAACCATCTCGGTATCATCGGCCCAAAACTGCAATTGCCCCAAGTGCAAGTTGGATTGCATCTGGTGCAGCCATTGCAGCGTGCAGTGTAATGAGGTTTGTTATACAGTCTACTGCGATCTTCGAACTCCAAGCTGCACTCTCCGGAATTGAACCCGCTAGGTAAGTAGTATTAAGTTGTTAGATGGAGTCTGTACTAGTTTAAGTATATGCTGAGCCTCGCTTGAAATTTGAGGATTATTGCTTCAGGGTTGTGTCAGATTTGAGAACATTAAAAAACAGAGTACCTATCACACGCGGTAGAAGTGAAATTTTTAGAAAACTAAATTAGACAAAATTGGGGAGACTGCGAAGCACCGCACAAATAGGAGACCGATAGTCTACGAAGTACCACACAAAGAGGAGACCGATTATACTATCTCATTTTCTCGCAGGTTAAATAGATGTACATCTCTTTTTAGTGTCGCTATTCATCGAGTGTCAAATCACATCGGTGCTAAAAAGTTTTCACTTCATTAAGGTTAAACGTCACGTACCTTATAATCTACGCATTCACAGATGGCGCCAATTAAATTCTTTTGGGTTTTTAATAATTTTTCCACGTTTTGCTTTAAAATGTTGGGGTGAATTAATTGTTTGCGCCCGTACATAGTTAATATGAATATAAATAAATAGTTAAGTCCATAAACAAACCCAAATCTTTCAATAAAGGCTGAAAAATACAATATTGGATTGAGTCACCGATACAAAATTGAATTTTTCAGCCTCACATGGAGGATTTGGGTTTATTTATGAACCGAACTATTTATCTATATTCATATTAAATATGTACGGGCGCAAACAATTAATTTACCTTAATATTTTAAAGCATAATGCGCAAAAAGTATTAAAAACCTAAAATAATTTAATTGGCGCCATCTGTGAATGCGTAGATTATAACGTACCCTATGATTAACCTTAAGCCTTGAGTAAAATTTTTTCGAATCTTTGAGATCCAGCGAATCTCGAAATTTTACTGCACGGTTGGTATAGCAAATATATTTGGAAGAAACGTAATAAATGAAAGGTACCCGCAAAATATGATTTCTGATGGAGAAATAGTTTTTTTTTTCTTTGAGCTAACATCTCGACCGGTCAGTGGTTGAGTGTGCATCGCACTTGCGTCCCACCCGGGCATCGCATGTTCGATTCCTCGGCTGGCTAAGTCCTCCATCACAACACAAGCAACATTTTCGGCTTTCTGTGGTGGTAGTAAGAGATTTTTAAATATTGTTGGGTTATTCGTAGCCCGGGAATGTTTGTCTTTCTTTAAAAAAAAAAAAAAAAATAGAACGGAAACCTCCTTTAATTGTAGGTTCAATTAAGCTAAAACATTAATCTTTCAATTCATGAATTAATTACATTAGAAAAAAGATATAATACTGATGTCATAATAATTATTTTTGTAAGAACTTAACTCGACGAAACAGATTAAGGTATCGTATAGTAAATATGTTATTTTTCGCTTATTACAAAAACACAAGATGGTAAAAAAAATCTTAATTGAAATGCATTCCATTCTATAAAAAAACAATTAAAACAGACATTTTTGAACTTGCTTGAATATTACTACGCCTTTTTTACATTAGCTCCACACAGGAGGCCCTGAGGAAAATAATTCGCTTAAGGGCCTATGTCATCTTTGGGGATGTTGTGTGGAAGGTCTTTTTAGGAAAGGAAGGAGAGGAATTTCTGAGAAGGAAAGGGTAGGAATCTGGAGATCAGTGTGTCCAGGAATGACGGACGTATGAATCCATCCCTCCCTCTGCGGTGCAAGGCGATGTTCCTATGGCAGAGGTGTTAGTTATCCAATAAATGGTTCCTCGGTTGGCGGTACCCACAAGCGCCTCCCAAATAAAATAAGACGCCTTGTTTTCTTTGTCGAAATTTTTAACAGTCGCAAGTATATAAACCATCAATATATTATTATTACTTCCACATTGAGAGTAAAATCGTAAGGTGATTGACTCATAGTACATGAGACAAATTTGTGATGACGATTGCAAGGCACTTAATAATAATCACTGTAAAACACAAAAAAGTCATGTCACGTTATGCAACTATAAATATATATACTTGTAGTTCTGTGAACAACAGTAGACCCCACGTCCCAAATGGTACGTTTCTAATTTTCTCTTTTCATTTCTATCTTCTTAATTATAAACCCTATACATATTTTATGTGATATTTAAAAAAAAATCAAATATTGAATTATACAAATTTTCCAAAGAAATGTCACCATCTAAATGATAATTCTTTTTAAAACCTCCTTCAGGCTGGTAGTTAGGTAACGTAATATTGATTATTTCGATATGACATCTCTTAATAGGAACATGATCTTGCAAACATCCAACACGGCAACATCATTTTGAACAGGAATCTGAATGTAACAAACAAATTAACCTACAGATGAATTGTCAAATGGTTAAGTTAACAACAGAAAAAATGTTAATTATTATTTTTAATTGTTAAACTAACGTTTAAGACAAGATTTTTATGCATAGCACAAAGGGTAACAATTATTATAAGCAATAATTATCAGCCTGAAACACTCATCCACATTGAAAAATCTTCCGAGAAAAAATGCATGACGCCAACGGGGCTTGAACCCGTGCCCTTCTGATTGCCGGTCAGCTGCTCTCCCAATTGAGCTATGGCGGCTTTTCTTATACCCGCCAAAAATGATTCAATATTTACTAGTGTTTCATTCAACAATTACTGCTTATTATATTTTTCCCACCTAGCGACGGATTTAACACTAACAGTGTCTCTCTCGCAAAAAATAAAGTTGGTTGTTTTCAGGTGGAAAAAATATAATAAGCAGTAATTGTTGAATGAAACACTAGTATATATTGAATCATTTTTGGCGGGTATAAGATAAGCCGCCATAGCTCAATTGGGAAAGCAGCTGACCGGCAATCAGAAGGGCACGGGTTCAAGTCCCGTTGGCGTCATGCATTTTTTCTCGGAAGATTTTTCAATGTGGATGAGTGTTTCAGGCTGATAATTATTGCTTATAATAATTGTTAGAAAAAATATTTATAATGCTTTAACGGTCATTGTGCGATATATTTCTTGGCACGATATTTTAGCTAAATTGGTTGCAGGGTTACGGGATAGTAATATTGCTGCACCGTCCGTCCAAAATTCTTGTTATTCGCCTCTTACTGTAAAGTTTGCGTTAACTTTAATTTAGGGGATAGCTCTGATTTTACAATCGATAGTTTAAACTTAATTTCAGCGAAAAGCTGGGATTTTCTTTTACGGTTGGTTTTAACTTTTCTTTTAAACTTCTTTGGACTTCCAGAAAACCACGTATTAGATTCGAACTCTTTGATAATACTTAAACGTGTTAAAACATTTCTTTTTAGTCCGTCTGCAAATAATGGACACCAAAATGATAGTAAATAGCGAAGATCAATTGCGAAGCTACACCTCCCACTCGCATCTTGAGCTTTATATTTGGAGTCAATTTTGTCGTACAACTTTTTGATTTGAGCTTTCATTTTAGAATAAATCCTTCTACATTTTTATTTACATATCTCCCTTTTAAACCATCTTCAGTATTCTTCTTCTTATTTTTAAACGCTTTAAAAGAAAAAAAAAAGGTAATTGGATTATCTATGTGACATAGCTTCATCAGTTTTCCGCTTGTACTACTACCACTACCGTTCGAGAGTTTTTACAGCTCAGTTAGGGTGCAATAAATATCACGTCATTTAGAAAATATTGATTATTTTTTATAATCCACGTATTTAAAAAAAAACGTAGTACTGCTTCCTATAAAGAATGTGTATACCCAAAATGTTTTATTTTGTACAAATATATACGGGTCCTTTGTGGATCAACTTTCATAAACCTAAAACAATTCCCCAAACTCTCTTTGCGACACTAGAAAATTCACGTATGAATTTTACGCTCAGCTACCCACACAATATTAAAAGAAAAATGTGTATTTGAACCTACATTTATTTTATGTTAAAAGCGGAAAAACTGTTTGGGCGTCCCACTAAATATTCTACAATAGCGAGCTTTTACTTTGCGAAACTTACACTACTTTTTCTGTGTGATATTTCTAGGCTATTACAACTTCAACATAAACTCGGGCAGGAACAACTACCCAGTAACCTAAACCAATAGAAAAAACGTGAGTAACGTACATATATTTTTCTGTCATTTTGACAATATTCTTGCCGTGTCTTCTTGAATTCTTCTACCATTGAATATTGTTATATAGAGTATTTAAGAGTTAGTGGGATTTGTTCCCAGATCTAGTAATTTTGATGTGAATTTAAAAAAAAATGTTACGTAGACCTATTTATAGGTATAAAAATAATTCTACGGGAGGTCAAAGAAATTTCCGCGAGTTCAGAATGAATGTAAATTGTATAATTATAATTATTATGAAGACTTTAACTTACCAAAGAAGACGTTGAACACGTACAGAAGTTTCTTCTTGCGGAAGTCTGAAATAGGCATTGTGGTCTGGTGGAGTGGTCTGAAAGGAGAAAAAAGGGTATTATTAGCGGTGTGAAAGAAGCAAAAAAGATATTTTTAGTGGCGTGAAAGAAGTAAAAGATATCTTTAGAGGTGTGAAAGAGGAAAAAGACATTCTTAGGGATTTTAAGAGAGAGAAAAGACATTTGTAGCCAAGAATGAGGAAAATGAGCTACGAGGAAAAATATGAGGAAAATGAGGAAAAATATGATATTTAAATCCTTAGGAGACAAGTATCACTATTTGACAACAAAAAAAAAGATATTTCGGTTCTTTTATTTTTCATAGTTCGCTTGGCAAGGTAGGTACATCTAAATTTTTGAAAATTAAAACATTTAGACAAAAACACATGTATCATGTTTTAAAAGCTAATGTATTTAATTAGTTGTGTTGCAAATGTCGAAGTTCTTTCATAGGTAATTTATCAAGTTGTTAGGTAATTTACATGACTATTTTTTTCTTGTAAGTATGTAGATATTTTGTATTTTTGGTTTGAAGTAATATTAAATCATGCGTTGCGATTTTTTCCTTCCATCGTATTGTCTCAAAATTACAAAGAAACAACGGTTTAAAAGCATGTTGGTAATGTAAAATTATATTATGTTATGAAAAATTATGGGATTTATAACCTCTCATATTCGGGGGCCCTCTCTTTTCGTAGGTTTGCTATCATTAAGACAATCTTAACCTTGCAGAATGCAGTCCGGAACAAACTGACATTATGAGAACGAAGGTAGACATTTAGTTTTTCTGCTCTCACGTAAAATAATGGTTTTGTGACTTTAGGTGTTTTATTCCAAGGACTTCAATGATGAGATTTTTTTGCTTCGTCCTTTTCGAGATGATAATGTGAGAATGCGCTGCAAAACGGGCGTCTGATTAATTTGCTCGTTTAGCGAAGATTTGTGGAACACTTTATTTTAAGTATGTCGTTATAGTAATATTACCGTGACGTGTTATTTTCATGGCCAATATATTTTTTTAATGCACCCGCTAAAGTACATTAAAAAAATGTAATTTTTGGCACTAGAAGTTGATTACGTTATTGCTCTTGTGTTTTGTTGGTGAGTTTTTGTTATTGAACTAACACTCTAGATAATATAATCACTAATCAATTAGACGAATCTAAAAACTAGATATCGTTAACTTGTCTTAGTCGGCAGTAAGTAGAAGATCTGTCGATAGTGATATTTATTCAGAGATCAGTGAGATTTCACGATAGTTTTTGCTCGGAGATTTATTTTGCGCTTTAGACCGAAAAAAGATAATATCAAGGATGAGTACAATAACTCGTTTTTTTCCTTAAATCCCTGCTTAAGAAAACCTTCCATTCGTACTAAGTTGGGATAAAAAAAAAACAAATCGGCGATTCGCAAGAGTTTTCCGCAAATGCCAATGGTTTTCCCAAAGTTTTAAGTCGCGGGCTGGGATTTGAAAAGCAAAGCCTCTCTGTAAACAATGTCAGCGTTCTAGCGTCGTCAGCCCTCATTATTGATCTTTTTATGGCAAATACAGGGGTGCTTTTCAAAACGCTACTTTCACACTGGGGGCAAATAATACTCGTACAAAGGGAATTCGAATTCGAACACCATATCATGAATAATTGATGCGAAGCCTGTAGAGTGGGAAATGTTGCAATCGGTTATTTATTTATGTATCGATATTACTCTATGAAGCAATTTTTGTGAGGTCCAACAAAGGAAACAATTAATTTACACCATAGCGGCGTCCACGCATGATATGAAAAAAGCCATTTCTTTTTGTTTTTTGCAATGCTGCCGAAATAGAATTTTGAATTTTTATGTTCGAGAATTTGTGAAATTTTGAGTATGACTATTTTTATTATTTAAAAAGCTGGTTTCCGGCATGCGTTGCAATGCCATATAAGAAATACATTGTTTCTCCCTGCATGTCCTTTCCCGTGTGTCCCCGTTCCCCTCTCGCATCCCCTACCCTCACGCGTTCCTCTTCCACTTCCTCGCCCACCCCCTCCCCTCTCCCGCTCCCCCGTCCCGCAAACCACCCTCCAGCGTTCCATATATTCAGTCCCAGTACATTCAGTTTTCAAACAGCTCGCGCGCCTCCTATTACAATTTGTTTTATTTCATTTTTCATACATTACAAATACTCATTTTTTTATATTACAAGAACAATCAATCAAATTTGATACTAGGTTTTTCATCACTTTTAATGACTTTTCAAAGGAGTGGTAAATTTGCACATTGTTAAGTTGTCCGATCACCGGTAAATGCATCAGCTCTGAACCGAGCATTCTTTGTAGCAATGAGCTCGAAAAGCGCAATATAATCATATTCGTATAGCACGTTCCAGGGCAGTAGATGTTTTCAGAATCGCTCTGGTAAAAGACCAACAATCATAATGGAAACATTCCTGGAAATTACTTTAGACGTATTTAGTAGCCAGGTACTTCTCCACCTTCCTCTTCACCGTCTCCTTTCCATCCCCACTACCTAACATACTCCAATTGATGCCATAGTCTCACTGGATATAGAGTATCTAGATGGTTGGGAGCAATTGGGAATCACAGAAAAACAAAAAACTTATAAAACAGAAAAAAAACTGGCGAAACAACACAAATTTGCAGCCCCTAAAACACAATTCCCGTTTTAGGGGTGCATTTTCCACAATTGCTTTACGTTCCAGACAATTTGTGGTTCTAATCGATTCACATCATGTATTCACCTGCCCTTATATATATGCAGCCTTCAACCGCAGGACCCGAATCCGCCGCAGCTTGGAGCATCCACTTCTCTGTGTAGGTACTTGAGGCGTTCTATTGTAGTTCAAAAGGTACACACAATACAGTTGATCAACAAATTCTAGAAATTTGACAAAATTGACCTAGAAATGATCATTACTGTGGCAAAGCTACCACGCGTTTTCATCTTCTGACAAAAAATCCCTCTTCATAATATCTGAAGGACAAAACGTGTCTCCACTACGCTGAATTTTTTGTAAGGTTAGGTTAGGTTAGGTTAGGTTTTAGTAGATATTTTGTGGGGGATATTTCGTCCGTAGGATATTTTGTCGGGGATACTTTGTCGGGGAATGAAAAGTCGCGGAACCCTGTGGCAAAACCGAGAAACAATTTGGGAGGTGGGTGTGGGTACTGCTGTCGCGGGAAGCATTTATTGGATAACCAACATACCTGCCATAGGTCGCCCCAAGTAGTTCGCTACGTTTGGTAACTTAGCAAGGGTAGATGGGGTGAGGCTCAGGGCCTCATGCGTGGAGCTTTTGTAAAAAAAACACCATTAATCTTACGGATTACGGACCGGGAGCTGAAAGTTGACTGAAAAAATTAATTACTCAATTTTTCCAAAAGTTTTTATTTTAAAAAATGCTTAAAGTGCTCGTTTCTTTCATATAGCTTTTATTTTGATTAAATATATCTAATAAATGACTTCTTTGATGTGAAGGTAAGGTATATCTATTTATAAAATGAAAAAAATAACTCTTCAAGAAATGTTGAAAATGGTTAGACACCATTTAATCGGGAATGCTATCCTTGTTCTACCGGCATTTCAATGAGAGATGCTCCGAGAAACTAGCGTCATTGAGGTCTTCGGCACCGATGCATAGTCGGGAAACACGCCAAACGCGCGCCCAACATATGTACACGGTTGAAATTTGTCACATGAGAACGGGTCGCTCTTCGACTCGTTCTTGAGTTCAGCAGCTCGGCTTTGGAACGATTTGCCGGGCTCTGTTTTTCCTCCTTTCAATGGGTCTCTTCAAAACCAATGTTCATTCCTTCATCTCCTCAAAAAGACCCTCCCCACAGTATCTAAGATGACATTTTATCTAAGGTGACACAATTTTCCCTCAGGAACTACCTTAGGGAAAATTATTTTCCTCAAGGCCTCCTTAGTAGAGTTAATGTAAAAAGGAAAAACAATTCAAGTTAAAGATTTAATCATTGACTATAATGACCATTTATACCCGATCGCGGTGTCCTCTATTTTTGTCCACAATTTCTTGACAGGCTGTAGGTAAGTGGTCCAACCAGCCACATTGCTGGGAAAGCTATTTATTTTGCACGTGGAATGTAAAATTGAAAAATCGTGCATACGTGAATAGAATTCACTTTTAAAGTTAACACGTTAAAGTTAAAATCACGTGGACGATAACTGTCACAAAATAAAAGTTTAAAAGATTAAGTAAGAGAGGTTTTTGGGAAGGTTTAATAAAATAACCTGGACGAATGATTAGGTTCCCCGACTTTTCAACCTATTGGGACAAAAACAATATAGAAATCCTGAAAAGACAATAAATTATATTTCAAACATAGCTGTAAGGTTAGGTTAGGTTAGGTTTTAAAAGATATTTTGTTGGAGTATGTTTTGTCCGTAGGATATTTTGTCGGATGATATTTTGTCGCGGGATGAAAACGCGAATTACCGAATGATTAATCTTCTTCTTCAATTAAGATGAAGCCATACTAAATAATGCAAAATCACATGTTTTTGTTCTGAAATTTTGATAGCTTAGAAGTATTTTAGATGCTTCAATTAAATACTGTGCATAGAACATACCTTGGCCCTTAAAAATATCGGTAAATTTTTTTAGAAGTCTTTTAAAAAGCCTTTAAAAAAATAAAGCATAAGGTCTATAAAAAACACTTTTAAGTCCAAACTCTCCTATTTATAAACCCCTTTTCAGATTTGGTTTTATTGTATAATGCGGCAAATTTAGTTTCTTTTATAAAAATCGCAAATAATTGATATTTACGCCCGAACTTCACAAAATAAAATAATATATGTATTTTCTCGTTCATATTTTTGACATCAATCAATACGGCCCGCACTCTACGAATTTGGATTCTTGAAGTGACCCTTATGGCATGGACACAAGAACCATTCACTGGACAACACCTATTTCGCATCAGTCACGCCCCAACCGGCGCAGGAGACAGTCGTGTTACTCCGCGTCGCTTAGTTTCGTGAAATCAATTTTAAATTTCAGTTTTCTTACAATAAACAATGCGTAAAACAGGAATTAATATTTTTTACAGGCCTTTACGAAATCAACCTGTAAAAAAAATTCTCAAATACCTTTTCCAACCTTTCCAAAAGCTTTTTCTCAAGTATTTTTAAACTCCTCCCATAAAGGGCGTGAATTCCGATTTCGATTTTTTCCTGAACTATTGGATCGCCTTAATAATATTTTTCGTGTTAACTTAATGTTATTCAAAAGCAGACATAAAATAAATATTACGAATATTTATGAAGTTACGAGTATTTTAATATGAGAGCACTTGTTTTACTAGACGGCTTTTCCCAACTAACACTATTTTTTATATTTTTTTCCAATTAATCTAATCTAATTAACTAATCCTACCGGCTGCGCCAAATTGTTGTGACCTCGGGTTGTCTTACAACCCAAGTCTTTGGACTTTATTGTGATAAATTAACAATGAGCTCTGATATCTTATTTAACGAGCGGTAGGAATAATCTGGACCCTGACCTTCAGGTTACAACATTATTACAATTATAATTTGGCAGGCGGGTATAGGTACCGCCGACCCGGGAACCATTTATTGGATAACCGACATCTCTGCTCTAGGTCACCTCAAGTGGTTCGCTATGTTTGGTGACTTAGCAGGGATGCCCGGGTTCATGGGATTAGACTTGTCGGGATCTGCGTCTGCCCACCAACTGCGTGGCAGGCCGGATCGGGAGAGACTGGTTGAGGTAGTCTCTTTGACATCTCCAACCGTACTCTTTTGTAACGTCGCCTTGCTACGCAGTGGGAGGGGTGGATTCCTACGTCAGTCACGCCTGGACACACTGACCCCCAGATTCCTATCCACTCCTCACACCCTTTTCCTACTTTTCTAGAACTTCCTTTCCTAAAAAAACCCTCCCCACAGCATCCCCAAAGATGACATAGGCCCTGAGGGGAATTCTTTTCCTCAGGGCCTCTTGTGTGGAGCTAATGTAAAAAAAAATCTATGAGTGACCTCTCAAAGAGAGTAGTTTGAGAGAAACTACTCTCTAAAATTTGATATTTCGAGCTACTGACAGAAAAGAACATGTCAGATAAAAGTCGAAAGTTGTATTGAACTGGAAATTTCTGATAGAAAAATCTACGCAAATTGCAAGTCACCACTCACCGTTCGTGATTTTTGTTGTGAGCTGAATTTATATAGACTTTATTCAGGTGAAGACAATTTCGAGTATTAAGAGGAAATACTAGCGGCGTTTTTTCCATACAAACGTATTCCCCGTTTATCTCTCTGGATTTTGACCCTAGAGCAAAATTTTTATTTACATAATATAGATATTAACCATTAGCGTGTCGGTACGTTTTGCTTTTTTTGATAATTTACTTCTTATAGAAGTTAGGACCTTCCAAAAATGAATAAAATTGCCTGGTTTAAACGCCGTCAAAAGACGTTCAGTATACAAACTAAACAATGTATTTTTAAAAAAAGCAAAACGTACCGACATAGAATATTTTCTTCTAATACAGTTACTGAAAAAAATTTTTTAAATCGGTCCAGTTTTGGAGAAGAAAAATGGGGAATACAAAACATCGATTTTGACGATTTTATTTAGGTATTTTCCGCCCGATATGCAGTTGTCCCTTTCGCTCAGTTCCCCTGAGGTGAGCGCGGAGTGGAACAGAAGACATTCGTTACAATACCTATCGACGATATTTTTAAATGACCGGTATAGCTCTTAAGTAGATTACTGTGAGATTATCTTTATTCTGATAAAAGAACTCTTTGTTGGTAAATTAAAGAAGTCCTGTATTAAGCACGAATGAATGATTGAACAAAATTTGTTTCTAACAATTAAAAACTAATTGAAATTCCATTGAAATAAAGGAAGCATAAATTCTGTATCCAAAAGGATTAGACCTCATGTTTTACTTGGCTAAAAGCAACGTTTTTTTCAGTCGAAAAACCAACAAAATAGAATTCTTTTTTTATAGACGGATAAAGTCTTAGCCAAATGGAAAAGGTTTTTTCTTAGAATTAATATTAAAAACAGAATTGTACATTTAGCACCGTAAAGATTATACTTCTGAATAAAATAGCTGTTATCTTTGTGTTTGCGTTTAAAATCTTAAGGACTTAAAAAAATAATCCTTTCTTTTATCGTAAAATTCCAAGAACCTCCTATGTAGAACATTTTATTTTATTTACCAATTTAATTAATTAACATGTATCTTTTTTATCTTTGCATTAAGTTATTTTACAATTTTATTTATTACATGATGTGCGAGAGTCTTTTTTATTTAAATTTAAATACGTAGCTTAAAATCCACTTTAAAAATCCATAAACAAGCTTTTGAAAAATTCTTTAGCAGTGTTGTGATTTGAAACATGATGAAACGGAAATGAGCGAACCTAAAAAGAGACACATACATCTATAGGATTGAGTCTGCAAGAGAATGAGATAGACTAATCAGTATCCTCTTAATAATAATAATTCTTGAACTTGGTAACAATATTGTAATAAATAAACCCTACAATTATCATCCCGATACTCTGAATTCGTCTCGCACTCTCTCGAAGTTTAGGTTTCTGAAGATTCCACTTCTACCATGTGTGAACTGCACACTCTGATTTTTTTAATCAAACTTCGAAAATCTGTATTACTAAACTATATTTTTATTGACAGTAAGAGAGTTGTTTTAATATTTAGTTAAAATACCATTTAATAAATCTTTCCAAATTTCGTTACATCAGCAATCCATTAAAAAAATCTGTAATATGTATACTGCCAATTTTGTGACATCAGCTTTCAAACGAAAGCTTCGGTAGGTATGAGTATATCCCCCTTTTGGTAGAATGATCCAAGACTTTGGCAGAGGAAAGCTTTTCGTTAATCGAAAATTTGGGAAAAATTCCTCTCACATTTTTGAATTTTCCATTTTGTTTTTACAAGTAGATTTGTTGTGGACTTGGTAGGGTGTTGCATAAGATTAACTCTTTATTTAAATTAGAAACGTTAATATTTATAAGATTTCAGTAACAAAATATAACTGGACCCCGCTAACGGGAGCCGGTGGTTCATATCATCCCCAATAATTGGGGTATGTTGAGAGACTGAAGGGTAAACGGGGAAAGGAGAAATTCCAAATAGGAATTTGAACCCGCGACCTCTTTTCAAATTCTTTGTAAATTTTACCAAAGCGCGAACGCAGGTCTGAATTTTACCCCCACATCGAAAGGAGCGGTTCGTACAGTGGCGTGTTAAACAAGAACGCTTATATGTAATGTTTTTGTCCACATTTTGTCATCAATTTAACAGCAGAGCTACTATTTTTAACGAATGTTCCGCGCGTTCTTCTCTTCAAGTCAAAGCATGTCTATAATAATAATGAATAATGAGAGATTAGCTGATTAGCTGTCAGCAGGCGGGCATAATTCCGATCCAAAATGTCAACCGAATCTTTGTGTGATGTCTATATGATGTCATAATTCATAAGACCACTTTGGTTTGTTTATGGTCCCCGGCTACTACATCTTCCGAAGCAATAAGTACGAATATGAATTTTGGGAATTCGCGTTCGAGTTTTATCCCTCGATAACGGGGGCCGTCAAAGTTGTAAAATAGGTCCTTTTAGTTTGACCGGTCAGTTAGAAGACGTTATGAATTATTTATCAAATTTTCGCAGCTAAAAAACAAAAATGGGTTTAATTCAAATATTCCTGACATGTAGAAAGTGTTATTGATTGAATCAGTAAAAGATATTAAAATTATTTATTTTCGCATGCATTGTTTATGATCCACTCCAAACGTTTTGATGGATTAAATTTTGAGGACTTTGTTATTATTATATTGTAATAATTCCATGGAGATTGTTCGATAGAATGTGAAGTAGGGCGAATGTGTGACCGTTTTTGTAATATCAGCAGTCAATAGCGGCAATATATAAATTTAGTAGTGGCAGGTGCAAAGGTGGACTCTTAGGGCCGGTTTTATAAACGAAGTACCAAATTTCTGTTAAGTAACGAACGGACTTTTATAAAACCGGCCCTTAGTTTCAGTTAATGCTCAACTGACTGATTTTGACCAATTAAACGGATAACGATCCGTTTTGTTGCTTGTCGGCGCTCAAATGTTATTTGACAGCTGTCAGTAGTAGTCGGTTGTTGCCCGAGGATCGCTTATTTTAAAGAGACAGTATTATATTATTTGCATTTGTGACATGGATTATTCATCGAGCAGTGAAAGTGAGGATGGGCGTTTGGCAATGCTTGAAGATGACACGCCATCGTCGTCATCTAATATCAGTAGCAGGGAAGACGAAGCTGCGGGAGGACGGAGACGTCTACGTGCGTAGACCGGATTATTTTAATTATGATGCGGACATCGATTTTAAAATGAGATTTCGGTTATCAAAGAGAACCGTGGCTCAAATTTTAAATATAATTGAAGCTCAATTAGCGCCGGCGACACATCGAAACCAGCCAGTTACGCCCGCACAGCAGTTGTCACTGACACTACGATTCTACGCTTTGGGATCAATGCTGCAAGCTGCTGGCGACTTCACGGGAGTCTCCAAGTCGACAGCGTGCATCGTTGTATGGAGAGTTACTAAAATAATAGCCTCCTTGAGAAACAATTACATAACCATGAATAGTGACACAGTTCAGGACTTCTGCATAAATAACAATCAACTTTGACAGCTAAAGTAATACCCATAGATAAAAACTATATCAGAGACAATAATTTGCGAAAAACATTGCCAGTAAAAAAACTTTAGGACTAAACGTAACCGATGACCGCTAGTAATGCAAATTTGTTTATAGTACGTAAAATAAAATAACGATCGGATAGCGGTCCGTTAACGAAAAATGGTTCGTTACTTAACAGAAATTTGGTACTTCGTTTATAAAACCGGCCCTTAACCTACCGATAACCTAACGAACGTTTATAAAACGGCAAAATCGGGCGGTAGACCAAATATTTGTGGCGGTAAACAAAAAATGGTATCAAGCGTAACGAACGAACGTTTATAAAACCGGCCCTTAGTGGACTATTAGTCGTGTTTAGTGACCGGATTTGAATAGCCTGGCACTTCCCACCTTCCTCTTCCACTTCTTCTTCTCATATACCTCCCTCTTGGCTTCAAAATATCCCAATTAGGAGGTTTTGGTCGTAGTTCTTCTGGATCTGGGTAGACAGCGTCCTTGATGTGATTTTTTTCACAAAAACGGCGCTCTACAAATTATCCAATTATTGAATTGAAAACTTCTTGAGCACCGTTGTGAAACTCGTTGAAACGAAAAAGCAACCCTAAAAAGAGACAAACATCTATAGGATTTAGCCTGCTAGAGATTGAGATAGAATAATCGATCTCTTTGTGCGGTGCTTCGTAGTCTCCCCAATTTTGTCTACTTTAGTTTTCTGTAGGTTTCAATTCTACCGCGTGTGAACTGCTCACAAGTATATTTTTTTGTTATTATGAGACTCTTGGACGCTACCTCACTTTTATAAGGTTCTCTGTCGATCTCCCCGTCATATTATATGTAACTTTAATTATAACTTTTAAAATGTATAATATTTAACTTAACTATAAGCAACTGTTGACAAGCCAATCCAAATGGCTTAGCAGGACTTGTTTTTTGATATGTTTTTTAACTATTGTTTCAATAAAATGTAAAAAAATATATTTAAAAAAAAAATAGAATTCTTTTGAGAATATCTCATAAACTATTCAAGTCTAATATTATCTTCAAAGATATTATTTATTTGTTTGTAAAGGTCTCAATTACGTCTTCCAATATAAATATGGAATTTCATTCTAGTCACCCGGTTGTGTTACCCAATAAGTAATAGCAAAGCCCCGAACCATATTTGAAAATCACGTTTCTAACGATCGCTTTAATCGTTTCAAGATTGCCAACAAGTTTTCCTTGGGGCCGATAATTTGGTTAGCGAATTCAAGGGCGTAACAATATTATATGAGAGGTCAATTTGAAATCCTGTTTTATTTCACCTAATCGCAATAAAATACCAATTCTAAGGGTTGTCGATACTTAACCCGTCTGCTTGTTTAGGAATAAATACATCCCAAAACACGTAATTGCGTTATACTTTCATAAGACCAAAAACGTCCCAAGCGACCTTACATTTTAAAAGCTATATATCTCTCTTCCTCTCATGCAAACATATGTATTTTTCTTTTAACCAGAAAGAAAACAAAATAATGCTTCTTATTGTCTTTAAAATATGACAGCTATCTTGCATAGATAATTTACAATCTCGATCCAAAGTTACGGTTTCAGAATTTTTTCGTGAAACTGAGACTTCCGAATTGTAAGGTGCGAATATATTGAACCAAGCAGACGGGTTAAGTGACATTAATAAACCACTTAGTTCGACACGCCCAACTTTACAGACGGCAAAAGGAGGGACAAAATTGTTTCTGGTAAATGATGTTATAACTTACTTACTTTTTTTTAAAGGTTGCACTATATTTGCGGAGAGATCGAAGATATTTTTTTAAATTAAATTTAATCTCTTTATTTCTCAGTGTAAACATTTTATCTTTCATGCTGTTTGTCTTATTTTTTTTTTATATTAACTCCACGCAGGAGAATTGAGGAAAAAAATCCTCCAAGGCCTGTGTCATCTTTGGGGATGCTGTGTGGAGGATCTGTTTAGGGAAAAGAAGAAGAGAAAGTTCTGGAAAGGAAAGAGGTATGAGGGGTGGGTAGGAAGTTGTTAGTTAAAGTTGTCCAGGAGTGACGGACGTGTGAATCCATACTACCCACTGCGATACAAGGCCATGGGTCGAGAAAGTCTAGCTGAAGAGGTAAAAAAGTCTCACTTAACAAATCTTCCGATCCGGCCCGCCACGCATTAGGTTAGCAAACACACGAGCCGCCAAGACCTAGATAAACCTAACCCCATGATCCCGGACACCCCTGCTAAAGTCACCAAACGTAGCGAACCACTAGGAGTGACGTATGGCTTTTTTCAAAATGCTTGGAAAAAAATATTGATTAATATCTTCTAATATTCTAATGCATTCTAAATTTGGTGGACAACTAACCGCTACTGTCAGAATATATGATTGTTTTTACAATAAACTTCTTGAACTCTCAATAATTATCAGTATTATCACCTATGTACTTATACACTTTCCAAGAACTCTGATTAAAACATAAAAACCGTCATCTTGAATCAATGGTCTGCGGAAACTGGTTACCTGTTAAACGTCTCTAATGCATACATAACTAAACTAATTCCAGCCTATATCTTTTAACAGATATTCGATTATTTTTTTTGCGATTTTAACCCTTATGTATAAGGACAGGGTCAGAATCGCTTGGACCATTCTCGCTCTTGACGTAAATAATACTCGCATTAAGCCTAGCTACTCGGAATAATTTATAATAAATTATCTATGACATCAGACCGTCACTTTTTCCCTCTGTTCGAATTGTCAAAGTCCGCGCGTGGTAGGTAGCAAAAAACCACGAAAAGCCTATCAATTTATCAAATAAACGCTAGTAATGTTTTTTTTTACGTAGTTTATTGTTCATGGAATGTGTTTCGGTAAATATAATATACGATAGCTCAAAATATACTCACTAAATATTACGTCAAAGTAATGTTTTGCTTAATTTCCGCGGTTTTGTTCGAAATACGACTGACATACAAAAGGTTGATAGTTGATCTTTTCTAATATTTCCCATTTTCTCATAAAATAAGCTTTTAACATCAAGAAAAGTTACATCTGAGCACTCAACTTTTGATTGGATATTATATATACTGCTTTACTTGACTAACGAGAAATCTATGTATCTATCCTGAGTGAATTCATGGAATACCCATTTGGAATAGTATATTGAATATTGTGAGAAGCGGGGATACAGATGTGTGAAATATATTGACACTGCACATTGTGAAAACCATTTCAAGAAACCATTCCACGTTTAATGACTCTCTCGCACTAGGGCAACTCCACTCCGAGAGAGGTGCAAAAAGATCATAATATATTGTTTTTATTTTATATAGGTTAACTAGCTGGTACCAGTTTAATAAAGAAATTGTTTCTCCTTGCGTGTCCTTTCCCATTTTTCCAGTTCTCCTGCCGCCTCCCCTTCCTCTCCAGCGTCTCCTTCCCCTCTCGCATTCCCACTCCGCCTCCTCCACCTTCCCTCTCCCCACTCCACTCCCCCTTCCCCAGTCCCGCTGACCATCCTCCCGAGTTCCCTCCCTCCTCCCAGGTTCCCCTCTCATCTCCCTAGTTCCCCTCCCTCCCTCCCGCGAACCCCCTACCCGATTTCTCCTCGCCCCTCCCGCATTTAGTCATACATTCAGTCCCGGTATATTCAGTTTTCAAACAGCTCGCGTGCCACCTATTGCAAATTTCATAAAGCCAGAGCTCACCAGCAGTTTTTTACAAATCTTGTCCTGACAATAACGAACACAAAAAAAAACAATTATCTAATTTGGTGCATTCATTCGGAAGTTATGCGCGTACATACATTTCGGCCCTTCATTTTTATTTATATAGATTACATCAGCACATACATGAAAGGTTTTAACCAGCGATTCCTGAGCAGTTTTGGAGTTTGAAAAATTGATGTCTTTTTAAGTCCGATGATAATTTTTCAATTTTAAAAAAGTGTGCAGTTCACACGCAGTAGAAGTGAATTCTTCAGAAAACTAAAGTACACTAGAGTGGGAAGGTTACGAAGCACCGAACAAAGAGGAAACCGATAGGCTACGAACCACCGCACAAAGAGAAGACCGATTATACTATCTCATTCTTTCGCAGGCTAAATCTTACAGATGTATGTGTTTGTTTCTTTTTAGTGTCGCTATTTTTCGTTTTATCGAGTTTCATATCACAACTGTGATAAAGAAGTTTTCACTTCAAAAAGTGTGCACTTCACACGTGGTCGAAGTGAAGCATTCTCTCGCAGACTAAATTCTATAGATGTATATGTTTGTCTCTTTTTAGTGCCGGTTTTTTGTTTCATCGAGTTTCAAATCACAACGGTGCTAAAGAAACATTCACTTCAAAAATCTATTACAAGTCGCTACTCCCACACGTCCAAACATGTCACGTGATACGAGCTCCGTCTCGTGTGTACGGTGCTACTTGAAAGGGACGGAATGCGTATCGTGATGTGTTAGGTTGAAACCGTGGTGATGGAGTGGTATGATGGAATTTTTTGTATCTGTTTTTAGCTGAAAAAATGTCATCGGACATCAAAATGACATCACCATTTTATTCCATATAAATATGATCAGGAATCGCTAGTTAAAGTCTTTCGGGTACTTGCTGATTACTCTGTACGAGTATTATTAAGTTTCAACCTCTAATTTCAAATAAGTGTTACAATTTTGGCGAGCGAAGCGAATAAACTTACGTATAAACATTCGTGCCAAGAACAACACTTATAATTATTGTTATAAATCCGGGCTCAAGGAAAATTTGACCAAACCCACTTGAGAGAAATGAAACGAAAGTAATCCGACCTCCTAATACATTCTGCGCCCCTTGCCTACCAGGACAAAAAGCCAATCCGTATCACGGCCATGGGCGTCACAAAATATTGTTTGATTTACAAATAGCAATTTGGGATTCTGGCGGCAATTTGAATCGAACATTGAGGTGTACGTGAAATTGGATGTTGCGAACAAAATGACCCCGTACCAAATATTTTCAGTAATAATCTGGTTACTATGATACCCTGGCTTTCTGAAAAAGGAAAATACTAGCGCAGACCTGTGAAAAATCACGGGTTATTATAATTCCAACAAAAAAGTTAAATGTTATATTATGCGCAGGTACGAATTTCATCTTTTGTCTGAATTATCAATAACAAAATTACATCAATTTTTTTTTTCATTAGCTCCACACAGGAGGCCCTGAGGAAAATTATTCTTCTCAGGGCCTTTGTCATTTTAGGGGATGCTGTGTGGAGGATCTTTTTAGGGGAAGTAGTGGCAAGGAAAAAGGTGTGAGGGGTGGGTAGGAATCTGGGGGTCAGTGGGTCCAGGAGTGACGGAAGTATGAATCAATCTAGAGTCTCTCCCGACCTGCCACGCAATTGGTGAGCAGATGCATCCACCGCCAAGATCCGCACATACCTCACCCCATGAACCTGGGCACCCCTGCTAAGTCGTCAAACGTAGCTTACCACTTCGGGTGACCTATAGCAGAGGTGTTGATAATCCAACAAATGGTTCCCGGGTCAGCGGTACCCATACCCACCTCCCAAATGACACATAAAGTCGAAGCAAATTTGAGTTCATTGAACGCAAAAAAATTCACTCGGGGCACAGGAAACCGAAATTGGTATGTTTGATAATGATGGTAGAATTTACGTTATATATGAGAATTTTTCGCGAAATAAATTATATGATTATTTTTTATATCTACTAATTTTTTAAGCGCGTATTCACGGATAGATTTTAACGGGTTTCGAAGTCATTGTTTTCAATATTTTTAATCAATTCAACATTTAAATAGAGCTGAAAAATCATTACGACAAATTGCCACACTTTCATGGTTAAGTGGACATTTTAAAGATTCATGGAAATGATGGTGCCACCTGAAAAAAATTGCGTTAATGACTATAAACAAAAAATTGTGCGCAAATTTCGCGACGACCGAGTTTACCAATAAATAATTAGTTTTTTTTTAGACCGATAAATAGATTTCCTTCTACGTTGTCATAGTTATTATACGGGTAGATTAATTCTTACCTATTTCGAAAAATGTTATGTTCACATAGGTTTTTTAAGATGTTCACTGGTTGGTAGCTGAGTGGACAAATGTGTATGGCTCCCATCTAACCATCGTCACGATGTTGTCAATGTGTTTATCCACCTACCGCGTGCCAACTGCATTCGAAGAGACTGGTTGAGGGAGACCTTTTTACCTTAGGGTCTTCGGGTACGTTCCCCTACTTCCCAATCACTATTGTCAAGGCCCAACTGAGAAACCGGCTAAAGGGCGCGGACGTTGAGATTCATTCATGGCAGACCGACCACCATACACATTCTGGCTGGTACTGCCAGATGACGAGAGAGGTATCCCACCCGACACAAGCGTTCTTCATATCACAATACTTGTTTTCATTACCTTTTCTTGCAGATGCTTGCAGCATACGCAAGATGCCATTACCCTGCGAGCAGCCGACCTTTATGTTTATCTGTTGTCTTTTTTTAATTAGTTTATCCCTGACTTGCTTTACATTATTCGCATTTTGTTTATTATGTAAGCACTTGCATACTGCTTTCTAACACCTTTTGCAAGAACACTGGAGGTCTAAATTCGTTCTTTCAAAAAAATTAGAGTCCTTGCGAGAGCCTTGAAGGAGTAAACTATCTGTTACTTATACCAGGGCGGGTAAGTGGTGGACAACCTCCAGTAATACCTTTTTACCTCTCTAGCCAGACTCTCTTGACCCATCGTTTTGTATCGTAGTGGGAGGGATGGATTCATCCGCTACTCTAGACATATTGATTCCCACCTACCCATCCCTCATATCTTTTTCCTTCTCAGAACCTTCTCTAATTCATTTTCCTAAAAATACCCTCCACACAGCATCCCCAAAGATGACATAGGCCCCAAGGGAATTTTTTTATGTGCCTCCTGTTTGGAGAAAGATAATAATAAAAAAATAAAGTGGTCAATTGTGTGTGCTGAGAAATTTAGTCTTTACGTGCTACGAGCATTCTCAAATTCGAAAATGTACCTACTCCCCATTGCATATATTATTTTATTCCACTATAAAAGAAAAGCCCATAACAAAAAGTATTAAAACGTATGGCATCTTTCTATAATACTGGGGAAGTATTCCATATCAATTCTAGCAGATATTCCCGTATCAGATATAGGGCCGACTAATCTCCACACTTCCATTCTCGTCACGTCCGACATGAAATTGATTTAAAACCAATCCACTCACCTATCCATAACCCGAAGACGTAATGAAAATATTGGATGTCCTTTATTGGAAACGAGTCGGTCTTTTGTGAAAAGAATGTCAATGGATTTGTGGTTTAAGGTTGTACTAAAAATTATTCAGATATCACGAAATGCTGATAATCTTACCAGTTATCAGGTGTAAGAACTATTTACTGTTTAGTTATTAGCCACACTTCGGACTCCCCCCGTTTAATCACAGGAGACCAAATTTATCCCAGCTCACATGAATCTCATATAAATCATTGTATCTCCCTTACTGGCATGGTGAGAAACGCGATCTAAATGGCGTTAGAAAGAGAAAACTTTAGGCTTTGTATTCAAATCGAGAATTTAATCATATAAATTTTTAAATGTGCAACTCTATGAAACCAAAGTTTCCGATAGCAATTTGAGAAAAATGGATAACATTTCGAGAATTTTTTTTATGAAACGACATAAACGTGAAGTGATAATAACGTTTGTAACACATGTGCCTGATAAAATACGTGTGTTTTTCTTTTGTGTTTTTTTGTTTGTGTATGTGTTTTTGTGATTTTCTTTTTTAAGTGAAACTTCTATAGCCCCGCTGTGATTTGGATTTCGGAAGATACGAAATTTATTAATTTATTAATTAATTTATTTATTTATTGTAAGAAACAAACAGCAATTTATATACAGGATGAGTTATACAAGAGGTTAAACATGAGGTAAGCCAAAACAGTTTCTTATGCTAATGTTGGTTGTTATGATGATAAAAATAAGTATATTAGAAGGAAGAAGGAATAGGAAAGGGCAAGAGGCCGAGGAAGGTGGGATGGGGACAGGAGATGCTCATGCTGTACCTTTTCTATAGTTGTGCATTAATTTAATTAACATTTGTGGACGTACGTTTGACTTCGTTTCGGTATTTCACAAGAGTATTATTAAGAATATCGATATTGTTAAATTGCGTGTTATATTGCGCGCATATGCGGGGGATTGGAGAATTTTTTCTAATAAAATCGTCATTTTTTAAATGACGATTACTGCACCTGCGACGCATCATTGGCCACTTTGATTATGATGTCACTTTTAAAGGCTCCTATTGGTTGAGATATGAAACTGAAATTACGGTAGGTCTGCGCTCATTGGTCGATTATGACCTCGCTTTTCAAGTATTGGTTGAGATTGTTTTGATAAAGCTTCGCTTCTACCGCGTGTAAACTGCACTCGAATTTTTTTTTCGTTATTAGTAACTTTTTCAACAGTAAGTAACATTTAAAAAAAATGTTTGAATTAAAAAGTTTTATGTTTTAAAAATTATACTTTTATTTCTAATAATGACATTTATAAACGTATTTCACCACCTTTCGAAAACAATTTTTAGTTTTCAGATATGTTTAGAAATATTCCATTCATTTAGATTTTATTGCAAAGCGGAAATATTTTGACATTCTAACAAAAATGCCCCCCGCATTCTGAGGGGCTACAGTATAAATACAAATAATGTAATTCAAAAAAATTGTTACTACCCATTTATGTGCTAGAGTTTCGTGAAACTTTTACATTTATTTTATTTATTTATTTACGTCTTCGGCTTTATCATGAAATAAATAAAAATTAAAATGGAGTTCTACAAATTCAACCTGATAACAATAAATAAAAATATATATATTTTTTTTAATTTTTAAAAATGTATTACAGTTGTGTTAACTATTTATTGAAGTAACAATGGTAGAACAAGTACATGCATTGATTTTTATAATAAGTTACAAAGCATAATGTAAGAAAACATATATATTATGACCGGTCAGTGGTTGAGTGGGCAAAGCGCTTGCGTCCCACCCGAGCATCGCGTGTTCGATTCCTCGGCTGGCTAAGTCCTCCATCACAACACAAGCAACATTTTCGGCTTTCTGTGGTGGTAGTAGGAGATTTTCAAACATTGTTGGGTTATTCGTAACCCGGAAATGTTTGTCTTTCTTTAAAAAAAAAATTATCTAAGAGGGTAAAATATTAAAATAAATATGCACAGTAAAAATAGAATAAACATAGAGAAATACAAAAAAAACACTATGAACTGAACTACTAAAGAATTTCTGAAGAGGTTTTATCACTAAAGGTACTGTCAGACTCCACTAAAACGTAGCAAGCGTTTTTGGGTTTGGCCTATTTCAGCATTTCGCTGTCCGTACATTCCCAATGGGGATGGCGATCGATATGCTGATATAGGCCAAGCCACGAAAGTACACAGGCATAATATTGACGTCCTCCGTTGTCGAAAGGCAAAGCTTTCGACTTTCTATCATTTTTCCTGTGTTTCGGGTGGGTATACATTTATTTTGGTGAGAATTTCAGGGCTGTCAATAACATAATTTTATTAAATAGAAGGTCAGAGACAATCCATCTATGATGGACCTAACAATATATGACGTCTTAATGAGCTACTCATCAAGGTATGCACTTATTAAGGAACTAATTTAGTACTTACAAAATTATTAAATATTCTCAAGTAGAAAACTACGTAGATACGTAGGTACTTGCGTAGGTTCTGAACTACTTTAACTTACGTTTTTCGTTACTTAGATACTCACTTAACAACTGTCTAAAAGGGAAAGTAATAATTTTACATGAATTGTTGAAATATTGTTAATTAAATAACGATATTAATCAAGGTGCAGATGGTTTGTTGGATGGCCCCAGAAGTTGACAGTTTGAAAGTTCCTGCATAATTAAGGGGGTTCATTAGTTAAGGGATGCAGGGTGTGTTTAATGTCTATAAATAACCGGGTAACATTGTTTATACCATAATATTAGTGTATAGGTACCCTGCATGCGTTGCAAGCCGATAAATTATATGAATTACACACTTTTTTTTTTAAGCAACTCACGCGCCACCCATTGTAATATTTTTTTAATTATAAATTTCATAGCTCTAGAGCTCACCATTATATATAGAAACCTTCACAGGCGTGCTCACAAAAATTCACCAAACTTTCACCGCAATAGGATCATTTTTAAAAAAAATATTCCGGTTTAGGCAAATTTTCTAAGACATTCTGTATATTTTTTTTAATCGTATTTTTGAAACCCTGGCGATATTTTGAAATTTTCAATCCGAAAAATCAGACCCTTTTTTATAAACCGGAAAGACGGGACATAAGGTGCGAAAAAACGATAATTACATAGCCGAAAATCATTTTTAAAAAAAGAACGTTTTTCACACGAATGGCACAGGAGAATAACGAGGCATACCAAAAATATTAAATCTTATAAATATTTTTTTTCCTTAATCCATCTTATTGATCATAAATCATTATTATGTTGTCTATATTACTAAATCAAATGTAATATACTTGTACTAGTAAATTATAATAATAATAAGAATATTGTAAAATTTTATTTTGTTAAAATCCGCACCATTATCATTATATCTCTAAAACACGTACGGACAATGTAAAATGTACGGGGTTCTCTTCACAACATCTGTCAAAAAATCAAACCAAATGATACATTCGCAGAGAACAAACAATAAATCTAGTGGACGTTAAATGGCAAATTCAAAAATTCGCCTGAAATCAAAGTGATGCCATATACAAAAAAACAGTGTGGAATTTTATAAAATTAATAGGAACATTTTCGGCGACGGGACATTTTCATGTAGTGACGTCACGAGCCCAAATAATGGATTTATTTATTTAAAAATAAAAAAACTGTACATTTCTAAAAAAATTTACTAACATTTTCGTAAGCTTAGTAAAAAAATATATCCACACGATTTTTTCCAAGTCGTAATGAAGTCCATGCAAGTGGCCTATTGTAAACGAAATAATTTCATAACGTCAGAGTTCGTCATTACATAAAGAAACCTTCGCGGGCACAAAAAATCACCAAAGTTTAATCATAATCGCTTAATAGTTTAGGAACGCACGAGAGATAAACAAAGAAACATTAATTTATTTAAGAACATTATTTAATATGATGTACCTATGTAATAATAAAAAAATAAAAATAAACCTTTTACTGAATACTAAGATATTTAATTGTATTTATTTAAATAAACGTTCGTAAAGATCTACTCGTTATAATAATAATATACAATTGTGTTGTGTCAACAAATATAGCATGTATTTTTTTATTTTTTATTTTTAGATTTGATTGAATTTTTTATCCGGGCCAAATTAATTATTCATATTCCGTTTGCGCAATGAACAATGCACACCTGCCAACAAACACTTTGAACAACTTTCAAAAAAAAAATTTTTTTCTAAAATAATTAAGTTAGCTCCATCTATGAACGTGAAGAAACAAAAAGCATATTGCTTCAAAAGTACAACGACCTGCAAGCATAAAAAAGTTTTTTTCATAAAACTCGGCAGTAAAATTTGCATTCGAAATTGCACTGCGAAAGAAAATTTATTCATACGAAGTTTGCTTTCAATTATTTCGCTTCCTTTTTGTAATCTAATAAAATATTTATCAAGTCAGAACAAAAGAATTTTCCTCAATTCTAAATCATTTCTATAAGACTTGCTTGAATCTAAAATCTCAAACCAGCTTCTAAATAATGAATGAAGCACCTCTATTTTTCCTAAAAGAAAATTGTA
Source organism: Limnephilus rhombicus (assembly GCA_929108145.2). Taxonomy (NCBI): domain Eukaryota; kingdom Metazoa; phylum Arthropoda; class Insecta; order Trichoptera; family Limnephilidae; genus Limnephilus; species Limnephilus rhombicus. Next base: position 32,778,378 of record OV815284.1, on the reverse strand, counting down.
TTTGGCCAAACACCGCAATTTAAAACAATTGTAAAGCTTTGTCTAAAACCACTGAGTACCTTTTGAGTTATTCAAAAAATCTGAAATTGGCGGGTTGCATTAATTTGAATACAAAGTTAGAGCTATTTGATCATTTTATACTATGTATGGTAATAATTTAAATCACGGGTCTGAAATTTGGTAAAAGTTTTGCATAGAACCAACCACACAGTTTCATTATATAAGAAAGGGTTGTGAAATCTCATAGTATATGTATACGGACATAGATAAATAGTGTGCTTGTGTATTTATTTCATTGTATATTTATATTGGAAAGCAACCGCAATGTCGTCATGTCATGGGGTTCCATGTAGGTAGTCGAAAACCTGTAAAATATTGTATTGTGAGTTATTCGATGAATAACGAGAAAAAAATTATACGCAGAGTGCGTACACTTACACTGCGTTATGCGTATACTTACCCCACACCTGGGCAATTGACTTGTGAACTTTCACCACAACTTACGAACTTACCCCACATCTGGATCAAGTGTACGCAATTGACTTGTGAACTTTTACCACAACTTACGAACTTACCCCACATCTGGGTCTAGTGTACGCAATTGACTTGTGAACTTTTTATATAACTTTTTGATTTGCGTATGAGATTTTTGAGTTTGTTTGAGATACCTCAATAACAGTCGATCAAAGTAATTAAAAAAATGAATAAAATATCTGCAAAAACTCAATGCATAACTCTACAAGAGCATAAAAGGTGTTTTAAACATTTAAAAAATACGCTTTCTTTTTGTTCGTGTGGATTATTATGTATTCCCCCTTTAAAAGCATCAAAGGAATGCAAAACACCGCAAAAAAGGTGTTTGTTTTTATTCTTCCTGAAAACATGAATTTAGACGAGTTAAAATATTCCCTCTTTGCAAAACCTCCTGTCTCCTGTAATATCGGTTTTTTGCGAGTCTATGCTATGTTTTATTTTGCATGCAAGCATATCATATTTATAAAGAAGACCTTTTTTATTTATATAAATGATACTGTATGATAATGTATTTATGGTGACATTATATAAATGTAAATACCTAACTCACAAGAGTCCCAACTGCTCCCGACTATTCGGGGGCAGTGGGATTATGGTCACATACCCTAATTCCTCGATTTGTATATATATTGTGAGGTTATAGGTATTAGGAAGAGAAATAGATGGAGAAGAAGAAAATTTGGAAACACCTTGCTATTCAGATGTGATCACAAAATAGGCTAAAGCCATTTTAAGCAACATTTCTATTCTCAAAGACTCTCTTTCACCGGGGCAATTTTGAGAGCATTTACCATTCTAATAACATAATAATAAAATACAATTGTGCAGTTCATACGCGGTAGATGTGAAAAAAGGTTTATGCATTACCTGTATATGAGGGAATATACATACTACCCATTCCTGTATGCTCGATTTAACACCCTAGAAGCCCGCCGAAAAATATTTTTAGGCAAACATTTTTCTAAGTTAATCTCCGGTACCATATTAAATCCGCCAATATTGAAAGAGATCAACTTATATGTCCCTAATGCTTATACTCGTGGGAGATTTTTTATGCTCCGAAAGCGAGAACTTCTGCCTATCAGAATGCACCATTAAGCAGGGCGACTCAACTGCTTAACGACTGAGCATTGAGCATCGACATCTTCAATGTCACCTACTGAGAATTCTGTAACTATCTCTTGACATATGTCACAACATAGTTAAACTGCCCCCATGCACTTTAAAAAAAAATTGTAATCTTCTCCATAACTTTTTAGTGTATAACTGTTTTATGAAGAACTTGAATAAAATAAATAAATAAACCTTCAGAAAATTAAAGTAGTCAATAGTGGGGAGGCTACGAAACACCGCATAAAGAGGAGATCGACCGACTGTTCTAACTCATTCTCTCGCAGGCTAAATCATATAGATGTATGCTTTTGTCTGTTTTTAGTGTCGCTTTTTCGTTTCATCGAGTTTCAAATCACAAAAGTGCTAACGAAGTTTTCACTTCAAAACAATAATATTTTATAACTTAATGGAAATATTACTATGAAACGTGAGCGGGAAGTTTACAGAAACCTTTCAGTAATTTTCTGGCGCTCAACGAATGATTCAAAGTTACGGCAATCACGTAGACGTGAATTGTGTGCGCGATGAAGTGATAGTCCGCCGTTCACATGGATATAACATTGTAATATAATGGTTATGTGGTGCCAGAGTTTGCATGTTGTAACGAAAGGAGAGATTTTATATTGTTACTTCCTTTGTTGTGATATTTGCAAAAAAATGTACAATGTGATGTTTTATGCTTGCGACATAAAATAATAGACATGAAAATGATACAATTTTACATTATTTGAACCACTACATTTTTTTTAAATATATCATTTTGACATTAAAAAACAACATTATATATTATTAAGTGATGAAGTAGGAGACAGGGGAGATGAGATAGAACGGACAGTGAAAGGAAACATGTCTAATATGGGACTGTAAGATAATATTTTTGTTTATTCATAATTGACTCTTTGTTATTAAGTGATTTCTTCATTTCTACGGCTTCTACGTTAGGTATCTAAACATTTTCCTTCGTTATGTATTTTTTCATACCTATGGTTATTTGCAATAATATTGATACTAATGATTCTTATTTTCAAATAAGGAATTATTCAATTTGCATAGTATTTATTATTCCGATTTGACAGCTCGCAGTAGGTTTGACGAACGTCCATCTTTGGCCGTAAAAAAATGTAGTATCCAACACGGCGACCATCCGAAACCGGAACAGGAGCATAACAAAAAAACTTCAATTTGCATAGAGATGAAATGCCAAATGATCGAGTTAAAACAGCACTACGCAAGATTCAGTCAAAAAAGCTTAAGACCAGTAAAGCAGGCTGATTTAGCTTGTTCCCATACAAAACTCTCTGCACACTAATAGAGTAAGACCACAAGGCCCCCAGACGTTACTTATTTTCTCAAGCACCAAATATGTGGGATAAAGTAGTGTTAGTATGTACTTTGAGTATATGCATAGCTGCTAGCTTGGGTCGAAAGGTCGTAAAAACATTGCTCAATGTACTTAAAATCTTAGCACTGATTTTTAGGTATATTGTAGAGAATATTGTTAAAAAATAATAATCAATACTGCCAGACACTTGCCGTGGACGGTGAATTTCGCCAGATGCTTCATAACTCAAAAAAAATAATGCTTCTTCCCCACTTCATTCCGCTTCAAAGCATTCCCTAATTGGGCATGCCATAGTCTCACTGAGTCCAAGTATTGACGATCTTGTCTTGTAAACTTAACGAAAATCGACTCTTTCCAAAAATGTGTTTTAAGTTTTTATGAGCATGTCATAGGAATAAACTTGCTGTGACTTTTTGGAACAAGAGTGTTTAAATTCAAGCTGATTTATTACTTTTACTTTATGACTGATAAAAAAGTGTTAGTGCGGCTACAAAACATTCATGATTCATAAAAACAAATCATTGTTTATAAAATAAAAAAGGTAATTTAGGAATAAACAAGCAAATTGTGAAGCTTTATTTGACTTGCGTGACACGAAACAACGAAATACGGAAACTAGAAAATAAAGGCTTAATTACTATCCTTGAAACAAGAATTAAGGCACAAGTATTATACTAACTTACTGACTGTGAAAAAGCTGAAGGTTTTTCGTATAAATATATATTTTAATAAACTTATCCTGTATGGTGAAATGAAAAAAACCTTTAAAAATGTTGGAAATGCCAGACATTTAGAAGGCAGAAGGCAAGTTCCTTAGAAGATGCTTTTAATTTTCCAATGGAACGGTACAAGAAAGATTCCATGCCGGTTGATCCCCCGACGGCTGTCCCCTGGAATACTTATAAACAATATGCAGTCGGTTTAGGAAAAATACAATATACCTTCTTATACAAAATATAACAAAGTGTCCCCGAAGGTGTGTTCGTGACATGCAGAGAGGATGTTCCGCCCAATAACAAAATAATAAAACGTATTCATTGAAATGCATCAAGAATAAAAGCTACTCGTCTATGTATGTCTCTAGGTACAAACTACATACCAATGTATAAAAACAAACATGGACACTGTAAATAATTTCATTTTTATTGGCATACATATTGTTAAACGTATTTTTTAAGTAAATTTTAGGTTTGAAATTGGTAAATAACGAAAAAAAATATAATTATTATAATTTCTGGGGGCCAAGTGTCAGGTGCAGGCGCGGCTGGCGCTAACGTGCAATAGGGCGCTGAACCGCCAAAAAAATTCAACATCATTTTAACTCATCGTATTTCTACGTAATGTGTTTATTTATTAAATTGATAAAATTGAGCACAATCTTAAATTTAATTATAATTAATTATCAATCTAACAATTAACAACGTATTACGGCCAAATAAACGCATTGTTCCCACCCGCCAGTTACGGCGGCTACCCGCTAGGAGCGAGGAACCGAGGTAGGTACAATGCCAAACCGCGCGCCAGAGCTAAGCGCCCCGTAATTTGAATGATCCTCGTAGTAAAAAATCCCAAAACGTCAGAAACATGTCATACTAAAAATCGGCTGACCGCGCGCTGCACGGCCGACCCGAAGAGCTTCGGCACTCTTCGGAAATATTCCGAAGCTTTGGTTCCAGCGGTAGTAAGGTTTGAACAAGATAATATTAAGTAATAATATTTCTCTTCTAAAATGTAACCATTAGTCAAAGGGTCAGCTATGCGTCTCGTGTGACATTATCTTGTTCGAGCCCTTGGGATGTACCTTTTTGACATTATTATTTGTTTGTCACCCATTGATCGAAGTTGGCGATCCACGCCGCAGAGTGAAACGTTTCTTGTGTGTTAATTATTATTATTGGATTATTGCGTTATTATTATTATCTTTGGAAGGTTGAGTATTTTTAAATGGATATCACACCCACCCTTTCCACTAATCTTCTAATAGATCAATAGTAATGGAGTGTAAAATGCTTCTAAAAATATTGATACCAGAATAATTCTATAATAATTGGATAATTACTAGAGCGCCGTTTTAGTTATGTTGCGTTGTAAAATTTATTATGAGTTCCTAGGCTATATGTATTTTTATTATTTGAATTTACAAACAGATACATAAAACATACCTACTTACCTGGCAGGTCAATTCACTATATTAAACTCTAGACATCAGCATGTTTTTACATCGCACGATATTTTTACTATTACAGTTACATGATATTTTTAGATACTTAGCAAATAATGTAAAATTATGCATGATGTCTAGATTTTTTTAAAAATATAATATCAACCTTTCGTTTTTTATGAATGGCTTGGTGAACCACCTATAATTTGAGGCACCTGCCGCGCCTGGTCAGGTGATCAACTGTAATTGACAATTTATACATTATTGACAATAATCAAACAAAAATTACCACAACATTATTCGTTTAGTCTGAAAGTAACAAAAAAAATTTAAATACAAATCAAAGTACCTTCGTAGGAAAATAAATCTAAATGCAAATGTCTTTCTTACATAAATTAAGCGTTTTTTCTGTGAGATGTGAAGTGCTCTTAAAGAGATTAATTATGACAATCTGTGCTCTCAGAATCAATAATTTACTTATTTTTACTCTTCGTGAATATCACAAATTCAACTTTAAAAGTATCATGTGACGAATATTTGCGTGGACACTGCAGTTAATTTGTAAAAATACTATAACATTTGTACAAACGCTGCCCCTTCAAAATTGGCATTAAAATACAAAAAATACGAGGAAACGTTTTTCGTTAATTTTATTACTTCCACGGAGAGTTTAAAAACAATGAAATTTCCACAAAATGAGCAAAACTAAAATATTATTTTTCATCAAATTTTATGATCGGAAGGCGTTTAAAACGAAAGCGTTGTAGGCATTCAATTATTTTTCAGAAGATTTGCCAATACAGGTACCTATCATAGAAATACATGTTAATTATGACAACATAATTGATTTTATGTTCCCAGCTAATTTACATGAGTGAAATAAAATACAATTTGTAATTCAATATGCTTAGGGTAAGCACACGTTGTTCATATCGCCCTAGTTGAGAATGCAACGGACGGAAAATTCCTCGTTGCAATTAAATTAATTTGTTTGTTATGTGAGTCCTAGCGTTGCAGCTTTCTGGTACTCCTATACCGTTTTCCCCTGGACGTTGCAGAAATATATATTTCAACCTTTCTGTCTAAAATTTAAGCTGCGGCTATGTTCGGAATAAATAAGTTATTTTGGTTGGCTTGTGACTCGTGGATGAATGGAGTTATTATTGTATTAGTCGAGTTGAAGTTGGTCGTTTATGCGCTCATAAATTCGAATTTGTTGAGTGAAACATCAAATTTCTCAACGGCAGACGTTTCTCGCTAGTCCTTGAAGTAAGTGCATGCTTAAAAATTGAACTTGAGCTCTTCAAATTTTTCTGTTACAACCTGTGCAATGTGCATGCGACGATGTATTGAAAATAGTTATGCAATAATTGAGACAACATTATACGCACAACGGGTGGCATGATTACATGGATTTTTTTTTACTGTGTTACACTACACAAAGACTTGAAACTCCCGTAAAAACTGCCTTCGTAGGGTTACAGTTGCTGACTTGAGATTTTAGTTAGTTATACCTTCTTTGAGTATGAATAGTTGGTGGGAAGACGGGGTAAGAGGGGATGCAGCACAGCTTCTCTAGGTACCAAACTGGAAGTCAGCCGTTGAGGACCGGAGGAGTTGGAGGCGAATGTTGCAGGAGGCCAAAGCTCGATATAGGCTGTAACGCCATCGAAGAAGAAGATACCTTTTTTTGAGAGCCAGCCAAATAAATTTGAATTTATAATTACTTTTGTAAGTCTTAGTTGTTGTTCTAATAATATAAAAATATGAAGAAATTACTTTATGGTGCAAATAAAAAAATGTTGTTACTTTAATTATAATTTATTTAGATAATAATTTCGATCACGGACATTTGAAATCCTGTAAAAGACAAAATTTAAATTGTTCAGAAGAGAGAAAAGAAAGTTTTTTTATCAGATCTCTGGATTTTGTACACCTAAAGTTATATTTTTTTTATATAAAATAACATTGAATAGACGTTGAATAAAACCTTTTGTAAATTTGTTGAATAATAGAATTAATTTTTTTTAATTTTCAGATAAAAAAATCCTTTAAAATGCGCATTATAAAAGATGCACTTATTTTCGTAGAAATATTTGGAAGACGCAGATCGAAAGAGAAAAAATGACATATGTAGTTATGTAGAAGTTAACTTATTTTTTAATATAATATTGTCCTTTACAGTATTTCAAATTTCCGCTATCGACGTGTTAGCGGTAGCGGGTTCCAAACCCGGCGTAAACAAGTACATTTTATTTGATTAATTTGTATGATTTCCAACTCACATAAAAACAGACAAAATAAAACAGCAACCTACACATGACAATTCTAATGAAATTTTTAAAGCACTACCCTAATAAATAGCGCAGCAAAAAGTTAAGGATTAAACAAAGTATGTTTGGAAACTGATTGTTATGTGTCTCATGACTGTTGGTGAAGAAAACCCCCTCGTATCAAAAATATGTATATTTTCTATAAAATTTAAGAATAATTTTATGCCTGAAGAAAACGTTCTCCCGGCTCTGCGAGAATACGACCTCTGTCAATTTTATCCAGTTACCGTTGTTGACTCTCGTATAACATAGAAATGTTGACGTAGCTAAAACTATAAACCTAAATAGAAGCACCAAACACGAACCAGGACTAACTTCCTGATTCGGTACGGGTAGCTTCAGCACCCATTGCAATAACCCCCGCCAAGCTGTGAGGATGTGCTGAGTCCAATATATACTGATGATGTATTTAAAATTACATCTGCAGATAGTGGATTAGCAAACGTTATAATTCAAAACACAAGTCAATTTCTTTATTCCAACAAGCGCAAAACAACTAGCGCAGATCGGGGAAAAATTAAGGGATAGTCTTAATTCTTGACACATCAATTAAAATTTTGGAAATGTCACTTATATTAAAAAAATATCCGAGTTCAGAACCATAGTTATAATCACGGAAAGACCCATGACCTTATATTAAAATGACACTTAAATTCAAATCATTTTCGAGTTTATTGAACCAGTTATATGTATATAATAGGTACACATATATGTTGTGGGTCTTTCTGTGATTGTAACTCGAAATAATTTTGAATTTAAGTGTCATTTTCAAAAACGGGTGTGGGTCGGTCTGTGATTGTAAGTATGATTTTGGACTCGGATTTGTTTTTTTTTTAAATTTAATAATTTCGTATAACCGTTTTAGGGTGTTTCGCACATATCGCATTCAATGGTCATCAAATGCGATGGAAAATTCCCCAATGCCAAAATATCAGATTGATTTTGAAATTGACACCAGCATTTGAATTGTGTTATTCGCGTGATGCAAAACTTCATCAATGCAGAGTTTCAATTGTTTGATGTCGTCAGAAAATCCCAACGGGCGTTAGCACTAATGTCGCTCCAGTTCCAGCGCCAGTCGATGATATGCGATAGTGACAACAGTGTCGGCTCCGACAGCCGTTAATAATGGACGTTGTCGCCTGTCGCAATCATGTTTATCCAGCGCTTGGAGTGAAATAATTGACACCTGACCAGTTCCTGTGTAGTAACAGTTAACAGTCAGTCTTCTAGAAATTTAATAAAATTATACTAAAAATTTTCATCGGTAGGCAACACCGAGTTACACTGATTGTAGAACAAAAAAATATAGTATTTTCAAATGTGAGGTTATGATTCCTCTCCCTAGTTTGAAAGAAACAATGGAATTTTTCTTTGTGATGTAGAATCATTTCAGTCAAACGGCACAATAATAAAAAAAAAATACTCACGATAGTATCTACTTTTAGTCGTGAAAATATCGAATCGTGACAAGAACTATCCCCTTTTCCGAGTTACGGGTGTTAATGCTTGCCGTACATCCCCAATGGAAATATATGACGAGCGAAATGCTGAAATAGGCCAAACCAAATTATCTTTTCTCTTTTATAACTGAGTGTGACGGCTCCCTAATTCAAAAAATATTCTCTTGGACCATAGTTATTTTTTTATTATTTCAATCTAAGAAAGCCTGTTGATATTGGCCATTGAAACCATTTAAAGCAGGTAGCAGTCATCACACGTCAAGGGCCACATAGGCCAATGTGAGTTATCACCGCGGGCCGCACACTTATGATTTCGGGGGGGGGGGTGCGTTCAAAATCGACTTAGGATGTGTTCAAAAAACAACTGGGCGTTTTAATTAAATGTCAGCCAATTAAAATCAACGTTTTAAAATTATAAGGTACACGTACGTTAATATAATTGTACGTGAAAAAAAATATATTTAAAAAGAAAACGGTACATATTTGTGATCGTCTTCCATTTTTGGCAATAATTTCTGGATGGACTGTACCTACCCGTAAGTGGAAAGTGGGAATGCCCGGAGCGAAGGATTGACATTATTGTACATAATAGCACGTGTTAGCCGGAACCAGAAATAGTTATTTGCTGTTCTCACAAGGTGTTATGTAAATAAAATTACACGTTACGTTGCTTTTAATTGCATTTGCAAGACTGAAGATGTAGAACTATTTCGTGGTAGGGATGTTAAACGGTTTTTTTTTCGTCCAATTTCCATACGGTATTTTTATGTAGATTCTGAATGAAAAAAAAAACCTTTATCTATGTTGGTACCGATTTACGAAAATAGTTTTACAGAACTATAATAACACCTTGATCAAAAAATTTTACGACTTTACTCATAAAATTTAAAATACAAGTTTATTCATCAAAATCGTTAAGGTTACCTTCAAAATACTCCCCGTCAACTGCAACGCACTTACGCAAAAGCTTAAGAGGGCATTACCAGAGAAAACCAGAAATATGTCATTTTCAAATCAGATTTCAGACGTATTGACTCTTTTCCACAAAAAATTATAAATGGATTTCGAAAGATTGTTCTTTTATCTAGCATTCGTTTGTAATGAATTTTTAGAATTTTTTTTAATTTTTAGTATAATAAGGTTATTCCATAGATCGTTGGCAGATTTGTTAAATTTTCAAAAAAGATTTTGTATTATACCACACCCATTTCAAATAATATAATCATGTAGTAAAATAAATCAATATATTATCTAGCAAAAGAATGTTTTAGAATTTTAATTTAAGTTTCAATAAAATCATTAAAAAATATGTACGTACATGTGTTTCTTGACGAAAATTGGTCCATTTGTGTATTTATTTGAGCACTTACAAAATAATATATTTCAGATTTTTTAACATTCTTATTAAATTTAGACATTATTGAAAGATGGTAAATACTTATAATGAAAAAATAATTACAAAAAGGACATTATTTTAATAGTTTTATCATCACGCCTTTCAGCATTTTTGGATGAAGGTATAAATTAAAGCTAATTTGGATTGAAATAAATTCGATATTGAGTTATAATTTAAAAAAGCTGGAACGGAGAATAATTAATCTTTCTCATTGTAACCGCCCTGCACGTTCGTAAGAACAACTTTCGACGAAATGTGGATTTTCGTCCGCTGGCTGGTTAAACGTTCTTAATCTACTCCTCGAAACACCGCTGGTTCTCAATTTCAGTATGTCTATCACAGCTGTTTTCGATTTTTTTATAACATTCTCTTGGACGCTGTAACGCATTCCACAAAACGGGTTTTGTAAGTCGGTTGAAAAGGAAAAAGTCGCAGGGAGCCATATCAGGTGAATTCAAAGGCGGCTGGATAGTATTCGTATTGTTTATGGTCAAAAACTCAGGATCGCATTGTGCGACGGTGCGTTTTGTACTGCAAAATTGATGCCATTTTCAGACTTGTAAAAAATCGAGAACATGCACAAAGCTATTGGAAGATACACTCCATCAACTTAATTATGTCGCTATTTTGCAACCATTCGAGATTAAAAGAAAAGTGTAAACGATGATAAAATATTGATATAATATATTGGATCTTGCTCTCTCAACGAAACCGTTAAACAAATCTTTGAAAAATATTTTAAACGGTTTAAATTATACTACCCTTCGACCAAGCGAAGGTAATACCAGCTCTTAGAGGGTTGGATTTGGCCATAATATTTTATGCTAACAATTACGAAGAAATTAAAAGTGTAATATTGACGACCACACCGCGCGCCACTCCATCACAGTTGAAAGATTTTTTTAAAATTAAAGAGAGAAAATTTAAAATTCATAAAAATATTATGATGTATCTACAACTATCAAGTTAGTACATCTGTTTCTTTCGTCTGAAAACTCCTCTCATTTTTCACTCAACAACTTACCGATCGATATATATGTATACATTATTACGTGACGCGACGTAAAAAAGGCTAGACAATTTTATTACCGCCATAAACCTGGGATAGTTCGAGAAATTGTCAACAGGCAATAAATCCCAATTTAATCGATCGGTATAAGGCTTAAGCATTATAGGTGTGCACATTGCAATGGTATCAAACAAGTCAATATTTTTAGTTTACGTAGGTACACCAATTATTAACTCGGAATGAAGTGCATTAAATTTAAATCTTACGATAAAATATGCACCATTCTTCAAAGTTAGAGCAATTCGTCTGTTATTCCCCATGTAAAAAAAATTGCATTAAAATACCGATGAAAAGATTAAGAGGGTGTGGAGGTCGAACAAAGGACACGGAAGCGCAGTCGGCTGGCTATTCGATTGGTCCCCAAGCAGCCAATCCAATCCATTTTAAGTCACAAGAACTTTCGCCGCGACGCATTAAAAATCTGCCGCTCATTCTGTTTTAAACTCCCGGTCAAGGCTCACTTGCAAATCGTGTTTGTTCGCCCTTCACATTATTATTATTGAAAAAAAAATAAAATTTTGAGGAATTGTGCACACGTTGTAAATTGTTAATAAACCTGTGAGTAATGTACCGACATTCTACTTATTTGATTTACTTTCACTTTAAAACACATAATACATCATTAATATTTAACTATAAAATATTAAAATACAGAGGTACGCCCTATAACTGGTGACCTCCGTAAAACACCGATCCTTCTATAAGGGTATTACTATAGAAAACCAGAAATATGTCATTTTTAAATCAGATTTTAGACGCATTGACTCTTTTCCACAAAAAATTATAAATGGATTTTGAAAGATTGTTCTTTTATCTAGCGTTCGCATTTTTAAATTTTGAGAAAAAAATGTTGATTTTTAGTATAATGAGGTTACCATACCATAGGTCGTTGGCAGATTTGTTAAATTTTCAAAAAAGATTTTGTATTATACCAGTAAAATAAATCAATACATTATCTGCCAAACTCATGTTTTAGAATTTTAATTTTAGTTTAAATAAAGTCATTAAAAATATATACGTGCATGTGTTTCTTGACGAAAATTGTTCCGTTTGTGTATTTATTTGCGCACTTTCAAACTAATATATTTATATTTTATTTTTAATTTTTAACTTTATGAGTAAAACATCAAATTGTAATATTTAAATAAATGAAGACAATATAAGCGAATCTCAATCGAAAATCTGGAAACAGAAAAATCAGAAAAACATATTGTCCCAGAGGTGTCAATATGTTTTTCTGATTTTTCTGTTTCCAGATTTTCGATTGATATTCGCTTATATTGTCTTCATTTATTTAAATAATATATTATTTTTTTTTACATTCTTATTTAACTTAGACATTATTGAAAAATGAAAAATACTTATAATCAAAAAATAATTAGTTTAATCATCACCCCTTTCAGCATTTTTGGATGTAGGTATAAATAAAAGCAACTTTGGAATGAAATAAAATCAATATTGAGTTATAATTTTAAAAAGCTGGTACGGAGAATACTTAATCTTTCTCATTGGAACCGCCCTGTACGATCGTAAGAACAACTTTCGACGAAATGTGGATTTTCGGCCGCTGGCTGGTTAAACGCTCTTAATGATCTATCATATAATAACAGATTGTGAAAATCATATTTATTGCGCACCGTAGTTATCGCAATTTTAAAGTCTTCCCATCAGAAATTATATAAAAAAATTTGCACCACAAATAAAAAGTCTATAAATATTTAAACGAAGTTACAGTAAATTGTGTAGTTTACAAGGCTTTACTTGAGAAAATCAAAACCTAGAACTACAAGTTGAATTATTCTAACAACCTTCTGATTTAGAAAATAAATTCGATCGTGTCTCAATAACAATGTGAAAAATATCCTGGTATCGGTCCAATTTTGCAAACTCCACTGGCGCAAATTATCGCACATGGGTTATTTTGCATATTTTACTTGCGGAAATGTGAAAAATCTATGACAAAATATGCAGTTTCGCTTTGCATGGCAATAGCGTAACTTGTATAATGGCGAACCGGGTGAATTTTCCCTTTTCCGACTAGGAAATTTCGATTGAGATATTCTTGGGGTTTGTAAAGAAAATTCTTTGGAATTTAATGCCTCGGGGAAATAAACCAGAGTTAAAGCCGAGTTAAGACCATTAAAGTTTTAGAATGAACGGACTGGCTGAACTATTGCATAGTTTAATATGTTTTTAGGCGCTTCGGATCGGAGTAATCGTGCAAATTGATACTATTATTGTAGTAATGTGTATGATCGATTAAGTCGTAGGCGATCAATCGCCTCTATTAGACCATTAACATCAATAATGTCCGAATTTGAGCGAGCACTTCAGTTATCATTAAACGCCAATAGTTTGAGAATTATTGATTGAATTTGACGAACTTTTATAAATTAACAATTGACTTGTTCGATTATATACGATCCAAGTAAACCTTGGTTCCACGGCAAAACAAAATCCAAAAGATTTATGTCCTGCATTTCGAGAATAAGAATTGGTCACCTGCTCTATTGCCGCTCAACCCGAGTCCTCGATAGTCCACTCTGCCAATGCGGTGTGGAGGAGGAGACTCTTGAACATATCTTTTTCAATTGTAAAAATCATTCTTCTTTCAAAAATAAATATCGTTTTCTTAAAATCACCCATGATTGTCTCCTCAGTATTATGTATTTGCTGTCTCTCAACATAGCTCGCGTTTTGTTCAGTTCTATATAAGTTCACAGACGTGAATGACTATTTGATTTGTCCTGTCTCCTTATAGATTTTCCTCAAAATTCTTTTTTAACTTTGTCGGCACAAAGCACTCTTTTTGGGATGAATTGCCTATTTAAAAAAAAACGAAAGCTTCATAAAAATTAAACATGTTATACTATTCATAGCACTATTAACGCCAAATTTTACAGGTGTACTATAAATAACCCTCCAATATTCTTCTTCATAAGTCTTATATAAAATAAACCATGAAAAGGGGTTTGTTGCTGAAACGAATGGAAAATTTAAAATTTTCAGCAATTTCTATATTTTACAATTTTATAAACGATTTTCCTAAACCTATCTCAATGTGAAATTCCTGTGTCAAGACAGATGTAGGAGGTCATAAATAAAGGTACCTATTATTTCAATATTTGTAAAGAGGGTTAGGTTGTACGTGTAATTTCTTTGAGTTTTATAATCGAATAATCGAAGTAAAAGTAAATATTTAAATCTATATAAATAAAAAACGGGATTGCATGGTCAAAAAATAAAGGGAGATTCTAAATTGAATAGTGACGCCTGAATATGCATTTTTCAGTAGTTAATGTAATTATTTATTTCAATCGTTTAAATTTTGTCAATATTTATATTTTTCTAAGCGTAGTTGGTAAAGAATGTTTCTCAAAACTATCTAGCTAAAATTTGTGCTATTTCAAAAAAATAAATGTTGGGGTTTCTAGCTGATAGAAACTTTTTTTATACATCGATTGTAAAAAAATGTTAAGGAACCCATCAAAATCGAAGAACCCATCAAAGAAATATTAAAAATATTCCAATTAACCATAATTTATTAATGTTTTAAGGAAAGTGGGTGAAATTTGTAAATTATACTCAGGTCTAATAGAAATATTTCAATTTCTAACATTGATTAATGAAAAACAGATTAAACCACATAAAACAACACAAAATTGAATTGAGGGTTTGAGGTTTCCCTTCACCCGTATCGTAAACCTACGTAGTACCTGTGTGTTCGGATTAGAATCGGAAATGGTCTAACCATATAGTCGTAGGTACTTGTAAGTGTAATCAACATACGAGTACTACCAACCTACAGTATTCGTGCAATCTCCATTTGCTCTGGGCCGATTGGTTTCATGTTTACTAAGTGGTATCGGAACGTTCGTAATATAGTCTTAAACTTGATTTGATCGGGATGTCTAGTGAGCCAGGCGAGACTTCTAGTATAAATTTAACATTTTTTAACCGATTTTGAATTTTAAATTGTAAAGGAGAATCGAAAAGCTAACTAGCTAAAGATTGAGCTTTAGTACAAAATATCGCTTATTATTGTATCGATTGATGACGAAAATTGAAAAATTTTAAGCACATTTTAAGGATCAAAAAAATAAAAATTCTATTATTTAAATTAAACAACGTATTTTCGGCTACGTAACATCCTAAAATTCAAAAGTACACTCTCAGTATATTCATTACAGTGAATTACATTAGTTTGTGGTGTAATGGTCGATATGGCTGCCTTCCAAGCAGTTGGTCGGGGTTCGATTCTCGAAAGTTACATTTATTTAAAAAAACTATTTTTTTTTCAAATTTCATAATTTTAAAGAGTTATTAATAAAACACATCATTTGATACAGCAATTAATGTGATTCCTTACTCCGTAGTCTACCGAGTGTTTTCAAACAATGCCGGCGGGAAAGATGATGACACCATCCAATCAAGCACCATATTTAAAAAAAAAGTTTTATTCCTTCACATTTATTAAATAAATTACATTGGTGATGCATTATGTCTGTCTCACTAGGAACTCCCGTGAGATGAGAGCAGGCGCTTCCGATTACCACACGCTTCCAATTGCCACTTAAAAATACTACAATTTTTCAAAATAAACGCATCCGGTTATCCGTGCACGGATTTTCTAACTACATTGACATACGAAAGTTCACTATTTAAATAAATAAATAAAAATTTATTAAATAACACTAAACACTACATTGTTTAAATACAAACTGCATCTTTCGTGACAGTGCTCACCTCATCAGGGTTTACTTTTTTTTTTTACATGAATACCGCACAAGAGTCCCAACTGCTTCCTTCTGGAGCCAGTGGGACTATGGCATCCCCAATTGGGGTATGTTGTGAGGCTGAAGGTAGTGGGGAGGGGAAGGAGATAGGGAAGAGGAAGGAGATAGGGAAGAGGAAGGTGGGGAAGTACCTGGCTATTCAGATCTGGTCACCAAACACGGCAGAAGCCATTTCAAGCAACGTTTCCATTCTGAATGGTGGTCTTACACCAGGGCGATGCTGAGAGTATCTTCCACTCTGGAACGTGCCGCAAATATACTATATATTATTTTAAATGAATAAATTGTGAAATACACAAATTAATCAAATAAAATTTATTTGCCACGCCGGGATTCGATCCCGAGATCTTCGGAATGCTAGTCAAGCGCCTTACCGCTGCACCACGCCGGCCGTCAACTTAAAACTAAATTATAAATATAGACTTACAAAAGTTATGGGAGAATTTACTTTTATTATCACATAAAACTTACTATTTACTAACTTTTTTTGGTAAAAATAAGTTTGATATCTTCAAACTCAAAGACTTCTTCAAAGAATATATCGATAGCGGAAATTTTAAATATTGTTAATGACAAGAAATCCAAAAATGAGTTAAATATGTCATATTCATTCGATTTCGACCGTCGAAATATTTCTAGGAAAATAAGTGTATCCTTTACAACGTGCGTTTTAGGAGGATTTTTATTCAGAAAATTAAAAATAAATGAAATTCGGTTATTGAAGAACTTTAAAAAAATGTCAACTTTTCTGAAAAATCTATTCAATGTTGCTTTATAATAAAAAAATATATAACCATGCGGTGCAACAAGAACAGGAAAGATGATTTTTTGAAAAAAGGAAGATCTTTCTTTTCGCTCTGCCTTAAAATTAGCATTTCAAATTTCCAATTTCGAATATGTCTCTCTCTATAAAATAAGTCTCGCGGCATCCCACCCATAAAAAAGCTTCTTAAATACCCTCGTCCGGTATGACGAATGTGTTCAAACGAATTATAAAAAAACCTACACAAATCCTCCGGGAGGACTAAGACATCCCCCAATCGAGATGTCTTAGTGCCAAACAACGTTTTAATTTTATATTTCCGTATTTCTGAAATAAAAACCGCAGATACTCTGCATATGGCGTTATATTATGATGTTAAAATAGTTTATAATAATTGTAACGAAGAACAAGTAATATATTACTTGGCCTCTGGTTACCGCCGTATAAATGTCTAGGTTTCAAAGAACACCTTTATGTGTCTAAGCAGGTATATTCTGTTCGCCGAAAGTTTTTTAATACTCATTGGCAAAGAGCATAACACAAACTTCGGAGATATAAATCTCGCAATAAGAAAAAGCAGGAGCGTATTTATAAAAAAATATGGGTAAAATGAAATGGGAAAGGATTTTTCATTTGGGTTTCGAGAGCAACCATGTTCGATACACCCCTGTAAAATCTCTAAGGGATATGAAATCAAAATTCTATGTCGGCTGTAAAATATTTATGTACAGCCAAAGTGTGAAAATAAAAGATTTTATAGCTTTTATTGTGTTCTTGAATTCAATGGAATAGCGCGAGTTTCATAAATATTTTTTCGGTTTCACAAAATTATTTGTATTTAAATATTTTTTATAGGTGCGTATAATTTGCCAACTTCAAGTAATTGGTATTCGTGTGGATAGTTTTAAAGTATTATAATGTAAGTAAATCTGATTTGGTTAAAAAATATGTCTGCAAGTTTTAACATTACTCATTAAAACTAATAGAGAATGTTCCTCTAAGTTGGTTTCAAACATAATAAATAGCCTACGACAAACAACTTTGTCGAAGATTTATGAACTCAACACAATCACAATATTTGTTCTTTAACATGTTTTGGCATTTTTATTAATTATTGTAAGAGTGCAAAATAAAGCACGTTCCATAATACAATGAACATATTCACACGAATGTCGCTCTAAATAGTAGAACCATTTATTTAAATAGCATAATAAAATGTTAAAAAAAAAATCGTTTTAAACTATATTTTTTCAAATCAAATTTCAACACATGGTTACCTAATAATGTATTAGCTGCCATCAGCTTGGTATGGTTTTCATTTCATTATCTGTAAGAAACAATAATGTATAAAAATCAGAGTGTGCAATTCACACGCGGTAGAAGTGAAACCATCAGAAAACTAAAGTAGAGAAGAGTGGGGAGGCTCCGAAGAACCGCACAAAGAGGGAGCCGATTATACCATCTTATTCTCTCGCGGGCTAAATCCTATAGGTGAATGTGTTTGTCTCTTTTTAGTGTCATCGAGTTTCAAATCACAACGGTGCTAAAGATGTTTTCACTTCAAACTGATTGATCAGTTTTGTAAGATTGGTAAAATAAAATATTGTAAAATTAAAAACCGAATAAACATACTTAAAAGAAATACAAAAAAAAACCATACTAACATTGTTCTTTTAATACATATTATTTGTGTTATTTTTATTACTTTATAAAATTATTAAAGTAAACAGTCTTGTCCTAGTGAAGTTAAAAATTATTAAAGTAAACAGTTTTGTCCTAGTGAAGTTAAAAATTATAAAGTTAACAGTCTTGTCCTAGTGAAGTTAAAAATTATTAAAGTAAACAGTCTTGTCCTAGTGAAGTTAAAAATTATTAAAGTAAACAGTCTTGTCCTAGTGAAGTTAAAAATTATTAAAGTAAACAGTCTTGTCCTAGTGAAGTTAAAAATTATTAAAGTAAACAGTCTTGTCCTAGTGAAGTTAAAAATTATTAAAGTAAACAGTCTTGTCCTAGTGAAGTTAAAAATTAAATTATAAACAATAATACCTACCACGTAACGAAACAATAAATAAATAAATTTATTTTATTTATTACAGTTAACAAAATATAAATATTATGCTACCACATAATTCAACGCCATTATCATAAATATATTTGTTTGTTTTTATTATATTATGTATTTATTTAAATAAATAAATAAATGATGCTTTGTCTCGTCGTCTACTTGCAAAATGCCGTAATATTTAATTTAGTAATAACTCTTTTAATCAATATTGGTTACAACAATGATTCGATATTTTTATTCGAGTGTCGTCATTAATCAACAGCGAAGGGAAAACCGAATTTGGCCATTAAAAAAAACTCAATCCTTTGGTGGAGGTGATTGGCAATTTTTCCTTTATATTCAATACTCAAACAGTGGTTTCCCATCATTTTAACCAAACAGTTATTTGATTTCAAGGAAATAATTTGGAAATGCATGATTGTATAATAAAGTATAACTATGGCCTTTTATGGCCCCTTTAACAGATCGGTTATTTAACGGTTCCGCGATATTTTCATCCCGAGACAAAATATCCCCGAAAAAATATCCTCCGACAAAATATCCTTCGGACAAAATATCCCCCAACAAAATATCTACTAAAACCTAACCTAACAAAAAATGGGACAAAAATAATGCAGACATTATGTAAAGACAATAAATTTTTGTTATCTGTATTATTTTTGTCCCATTTTACTGTTTTTGAACAATAATTTATTGTCTTTACAGGATGTCTGAATTTATTTATTTATTTTATTTAAGGAGAAAACACAGATAAAGACAATAATAAACAAAACAATATTATGACCAATAACTTGAGAATACGCCTGCACCCCAACTATTTCTCACTGATTGACTTGATAAATAAAGATTTTCAAATACATTTTATTTACATGTTTAAAAATAAGTCATAATTAATAATGAATCGAAAATTATTTAAAAAGAGGCACATAAAAAGTATAGTGCATGATATATGAGTTTTCTTTTTAATAGGAAAACAGCCTTCAATTTTCTACCAAAAGTGCTACAAGTATCAAAAAATATATCGAAATCCTTAAGGTTAAGGTTTTTATTTAACAATTCGCACATTCTTCTGATTGGATCCCTGACACCAGCATTTGTACGTGTCCGGTTAATGTGGAATAAGTCGTTAAGCCTAGTTGTTCTGGGTGGTATTTTAAAATTAATTAGTTTGAGTAAGTCAGGACAGTCGATTGCGTTGTTGCAGATTTTATACAGGGTCATTAGGTCAAGGTAAGTTCGGCGGTTAGATAGAGTGGAGACGTTATATTTCGATTATGAATTATTTAAGTCTCATTTTTTGTTAGGTTAGGTTTGTTTTAGTAGATATTTAGTTGGGGGATGTTTTGTCCGTAGGACATTTTGTCGGAGGATATTTGTCGGGGGATGAAAACGCGCATTACCTTATTTAACACTCCCCTGACCGAAGATCGCATTGAACAAACAAAAGTTCTCTCTGACTAAATGTGTTTAATTTAGTCGACGTGGACTGTTGTTCGTTCCCTGGCAAACTGCAGACGTGTTCAAGAATGATAACAAGCCATCTACAATATCGGATGAAACCTATGTATATCCATTTGCTTGTGCAAGAGGACTTGGTGCTGTTCTCCCCTGGTGTCCTCGCTTGTGCATTGTATATTTGTTTTTACCTTGTACACGAATAAATCGTAAAACTAAACCTCGTATTTTCACGGTTTAATAGTGCACAAAGAGTTGTAGCCGAGCTTCTAGAACGTTTAAAGGTGCTATTGTACTTTAAAGTGCCAAAGTGAACCAACCGTAACGGTTGCACCAAATAGTGCTAACAGAACGGGCGGATTCGGTATGGAAATTGGCTGAAAATCAGCAAAGAACATCCCTAACTATGTGTCAGCAAATATACAATGTTCGTAGAGTACGGTTTACGGTTTACCAGACCGTATACCTTATACGAGCACAGTTTGTATGTTGGTTTATGTACTTCGAACCGTTTACATAATTTAGATTTGTCTACCAATATAAAGCACAAATAAGGACGTTTCAAAAGCATCGATATTTTATTTGAGTTAGATATTTAGAGAATTTGAGAGAATCGTATCGATAAAAAGCTTGATAGATAAATAAATAAGATCAGAAAGACTGGATTTGAGTAAAAAAGTTGGCCCCAACCAGAGACTTATATTGTTAATGTTAATTTCTGCTGGATAAAAGTATGGATAATACCTTGATTCTATATCATCTCCGGTTTCATTTTCAGCGATTAAAAATAATTAAAAAACTCGGTCATTGGAACCTGCACTTTTTTGTCATTTTTGTCGATCTCATATTACAAATTCAGAATTAAGAATATTATCCTCAACTAATTTTCCTCATATTTGTGGCAGCTGTCTTTTTGAATGATTACAAAGTTCTTTAACAAATTTATTTGTAACCTAAAAAAAAATAATGAATAGCCAGCATTAAAATGTTTTCAGCCTGAAAAACAACAGTTCGGAGGTGGATATGGGTACCGCCGTATATGGAACCGTTTATCGGATAACCAACACCCCTGCCATAGGTCACAAGTGGTTCACTATGTTTGGTGACTTAGCAGGGGTACCCGGGTTCACAGGGGGGGGGGAGGTTTGTCTAAGCCAAGGCGTTTGCCCACCTACTGTATGGCGGGCCGGATCGAGAGAGATTGGTTCAGGGAGACCTAACCTGGACCTCTCCAGCCGGACTCTATCCGTCGCCTTGCACCACAGATGGAGGGATGGATTTGTTCGTCCGTCACTCCTGGACACATTGACTCCCAGATTCCTACTCACCCCTCACACCCTTTTTCTTTCCAGAACTTACTCTCGAAAGACCCTCCACACAGCATCTCCAAAGTTGATATAGGCCCTGAGGGAAATTATTTTCCTCAGGGCCTCCTGTGTGGAGCTAATGAAAGAAAGGTTATTTTTTAATATCACAGAAACGCCCTTCAGAAAGAATCTCTATAAAAAATTTAACTAAAAAATAAGCAGTTATTAAAATATATTTAAAGATTTTTTTCTCTGGAAAACCGAACAATTAGGTACAAAAACGGTTTTTTTCAGATGAAAAAGTGGATCAAAAAATTGAATAATAAAATACAGAATCAAAAATAATCGTGCAAATTATAAAAGAAAAGATAAATATCCATTCATAACTGAAAATCGTACTAAACTCGTATCTGTATGACCAAACTAAACACGTCTTTTGCCCAACACCATTATACACTCCAAGGAAAATAATTCTTTAATAACCTGCCAGTAGAAATCAGAAGCATCAATGACAAAGTTCAATTGTTGAATTCTATCAAAAAGCATTTTAGAGAAATCATCAACAGGAAAATTGCTGCTTCCCCCCCTATCACCACATTAATGTCACACTAAAAATTATACCTATTTTACTTCTTACTGAATACATATGGATGTTTGTGTCTTTTAGTTAAAGGGTCTTGCTTGCGATATGATTTAACTATGTATTAACTGTATATTAGCTGTGTATTAACTTTACCTATATATGTGAAACACCTCACTGTATAAACTGTACATATATACAATGTAAACTCTTCTTCCATCCACAAGCAAAAGCTTTGATTGGAAGATAAGTAATATTATAATAATGTTCCATGTTTAAGATACTTAAGTAAATAAAAAATAGAAAAATAAAAAAATTGAAAATATTGATTTGTTGGATTCCCATCCCTACGTGTAATTCACATAGAGTAACTGCAGAAGTCAGTATTAAGGTTGCTATAGCTTAGCAGACGACCCGCACCCACGGGATTCAAATCCGCTGCAAATCGAGCTCGGAACGGCAATTGTCAATTATTGCCACTGTGGGCGATGAACACTAACTTGCTGAAATCATATTTCGTTTGTCGAAAGCTCCCGGGAGATTGGGAGTGACTGAAATGCAATTTTAATGAATAAATTCCACAATTTTTCACTAAATTTCCAAGAGAAGTACCTATAATACTTTTTACTATTGAAAGTTGTATAATTAGATCAGTCTTATCGTCGCGTCGCCTCAAGAGTGCATTAAGAAATTAGTACATTTTGAAAAGAATCGCAGAAAATTAAGTGAGTGCCCTTTCGAATTTACCTATAAGAAAGCATTATGTGAAATTTTGATTTTATTTGGAAACAGTTTAAAAATATTAAAATACTAGCTGACCCAGCCACGCGTTGCTGTGGCTAACGAAACACAACGCCATCTACTGGATGGTTGCCAACCCGCTTGCCAGCCCACTCGTCCAGCACATACGGACATTCTCCTTTATATATTATATTTTTCAACCAATTTACACAAAACCTTGACAAATTATATACCTAAACCTTCCTCATGAATCACTCTATTTGTGAAAACCGCATGAAAGTCCGATCAGTAGTTTTTGAGTTTATTGCGAACAGACAGACAGGCGCCGCGGAGGACTTTAATTTATAATTTTTTTTTTACATTAACTCCACACAGGAAGCCCTGAGGAAAATAACTTCCCTTAGGGCCTATGTCATCTTTGAAGATGCTGTGTGGAGGGTCTTTTTGAGGAAAGGAAGGAGTGAATAGGTCTTGAATAGACCCATGTTGTAGGAGGGAGGAAACACAGAGGCCGGCAAATCGTTCCACAGCCCAGCCGTTGAACTCAAGAACGAGTCATAGAAACGAACCGTTCTCATGTGACTAATAATGTCAACCGTATACAAATGTTGGGCGCGTGTTTGAGGGGATCCGAGGGGATCAATGACACTAGTTCCTCGGAGCATCTTCCATTGTAATACTGGTAGAACAAGTACAGCATTCCCACCTGACGCCTGTGCTCTAAAGATTGCAGTCCGTCTGTTAAGATGGGAGAATCTATCAAACGGACCGCCCGTTTCTGCACAGAGTCAAGGGTAATATGTAGATAAGTACAGAATTAGTAACTGAATTCGTGTTTTAAACATTAGCTTCACACCAGAAGCCTTGAGAAAAACAATTCCTATCAGGGCCTGTGCCATCTTTGGGGATGCTGTGTGGAGGATTTTTTTAGGAAAGAAAGGATAGGAAAAAGGTGTGATCGATGAGTAGAGTAGAGTAGAAATCTGGGGATAAGTATGTATAGGAGTGACATAGGAATCCATCTCTCCCACTACGGTGCAAGGCGCTTGGTAGATAAAGTGTTGCTGGGGAGGTCAGCCACTCAGTCGGTGGGCAGACACACCCGCCGCCAAGACCCGGACAAACATCTGCTTAGTTACCAAACCTAGCGAACCCTTGGGGTTGAAACACTTGGGTTCAACAAAGAGTATGGATAATGTAGTTCCATGAGGTCAACCGATGGCAGAGGTTTGGTTATTAAATAGACGGCGGTACCCATGCCCGCCACCCAAGTTAGAATCCTGTTTGCGGAAGATTCGAGAACCAAAAAAGAATGCAAGGCCAATGAAATCAAAATGAACATGATTGTTTGAAGTGAAGGTCAATTAAAGCAACCAATGTATTTTCAGGCAATATTTCGATTCAGTATCGTGTTTTTTTTTTAAAATGAAAACTTATTTAGCACCGTTGTGATTGGAAACTCGATGAAACGAAAAATAGCGACACTAAAAAGAGACAAACACATACATCTATGGGGTTTAGTCTGTGAGAGAACGAGTAGTCTAATCGGTCTCGTCTTTTTGCGGTGCTTCGTAGCCTCCCCACTCTCGTCTACTTTAGTTTTCTGAAGGTTTCACTTCTACGGCAGCGTGTGAATTACACACTCTCATTTTTTTCATCTTTTTTAATCTTTGTGGGATAATGACTACTTACATCACTTTTAAATGCTTTGATACACAAAATACTTGACTCTTGTAAGTTGTAAGTACAAAACACATAAGTACATATATACTTTTAATATAAAATTGCAGATTTACAAAAATATATACAGGGTACAGCTAAGTAGCAAAAGCAATTTGTCCCTTGCAATGCTATGAGGGGTAACTTACCATTTGGCATTATTAATTATTTTTGTCGTCTTCTCGATTAATCTCTGTCCCAGGACAAATTTTCATCCCGGTTTAGTCATACGCGAATATCCCAGAGGCAATTTTGTACATCGGCTTGGGTGGAAGCGTACGACGAGGTAGGTACTATAATATAATGTATTATGTACATCTCTACACATATAGCAGCCAGATCAGGAATTCAGTAACTTTGACAAAGTTTAGTGCTCAAAGTTACCACAAAGTACTTACTTCAATCGCAATTCTGTGGAAACTTATGACTTCAAGTTTACAGAAATTGAAGTTTATTCATACTCTGGAATTCTTATTGAATCGAAAGAATAACAAAGTCATAATAAAGAACAATATAATATAACTTATTTTAATACGTATGATGAAGCAAAAAGTATGTTCAGGGCAGTTGTTTCACAGAATTTGAAAAATCACCAAATTGCAAAGATTATTTTCAAGTTTTGTTTAATTTCTATTCATGTTCTGTTAATATTTCTGTCTTCTAGAACAACAGGCCGAATGAAATGAAAACAGAACTTGAACAAAACTTGAAAATTCACTTTGAAATTTGATGAATTCTTCAAAACCAACTGACTCTTAATTTTTTCGCCCCACACAGGAGGCGCTGATAAAAAAGTCCCTCAAGACCTATGTCATCTTTGGGGATGCTGCGTGGAGGGTCTTTTTAGAGAAAGGAAGGAGAAGAAGTTCTGGGAAGTAAAAATATATGAGGGGTGGACAGAAATCTTGGGGTAAACGTGTTCAGGAGTGACGAACTTATGAATCCATCCCTCCCACTGCGGTGCAAGAGAGAGAGAGAGAGAGAGTCCGGCTGGAGAGGTCTAAGTTAGGTCTCCTCCCTCAGTCTCTCCCGATCCGGTCCGCCATGCCATGCCGGATGCCATAATCTCTCTGACCCTCGACATGAGCTATGGAATTTTTAAATACCAACTCGGCAAATCCAGGTATTAAAAGTGATCTCATATATAGTTCACTGTTATTTGGTTTCAGATTTTAACGTTACTTAACAGCAGCTTTTGTATTCACAATTAACACCACATTTTTATGAAGGGTCATAATCTTTTACGGATTAAATCTATCTTTGGTTCTAGTGGTGGGTGCCTACTCTCTGTTATTTGATTGATTTATTTAACTAGCATGTTTAGTTTTTTAATTAAAGATCAATATTTTGTAATGATAAACCTGAAAAAATAACACAGATGTAGATTGTTAAGCTGATTTTTTAAATACGGGAAAAACGGAACGATGGTGCAAGGATGAGTTTGTTTATTTGAGAAGTATATTCATGAGAGATAGAAAGGTGGGTAAAGACGTAAAAAGAAGGATGAGTAAAATAAATTATAAAAAAGTGGTCAAACAATGCATGGCTAACAAATCACAATGGAGTGCTGATACCAACCCTGTTGTATGGCAGTGAGATATGGAACTGGCACGGAAAGGTTCAAAGAAGATTTATTTTTTTAGAAACGACATCCCTCAGGCACGTATGTGGTAAAATCAAGTAAGACCGTGTTAAATATGTTAAAATCTAGAAAGATTTCAAAATTGCAAAAAGCTTAGTTAACCCTAATAAGAAAGATGCGCTTATAGATTTGGGTAAGTAAACGGATGAATCACGAAGAAGAGGAAGTCGGCAACGCCCGAGGAAGACATGGCACGACCAAGTGAATCAAATTTAAAAAAACTGTTTAATATTAAGAAGGGTGAGCCAAATCAAATTGTACTTATTTTAAAATAATAAGTTACTTAGGAAGGAATCAATAATATTAAGAAATTTTAAGTGCTTACTCAAGTCAAGAAATTGAAGAACGCGCATTTTTTTAAACTTAAAACTGAATTTAGCTTATAAGAAAACAGTAATAAACAGACAATATATGTATGAGACGACGCGCGCTTGTTAATAAATTTTGAGAATTTTTTAAAATTTTTAGTATAATAAGGTTATTCCACAGGTCGTTGGCAGATTTGTTAAATTTTCAAAAAAGATTTTGTATTATACCACACCCATTTCAAATAATATAATCATGCGGTAAAATAAATCAATACATTATCTAGCAAACGCATGTTTTAGAATTTTAATTTTAGTTAAAAAAAATAATAATATGTACGTACATGTGTTTCTTGACGAAAATTGGTCCATTTGTTTATTTATTTGCGCACTTACAAACTAATATATTTCAGATTTTTTTTACATTCTTATTAAATTTAGACATTATTGAAAAATGGTAAATACTTATAATTAAAAAATAATTACAAAAAGTACATTATTTTAATGGTTTTATCATCACGCCTTTCAGCATTTTTGGATGAAGGTATAAATTAAAGCTAATTTGGATTGAAATAAATTCGATATTGAGTTATACTTTTAAAAATCTGGTACGGAGAATAATTCATTTCTCATGTAACCGCCCTGCACGATCGTAAGGACAACTTTCGACGAAATGTGGATCGTCCGCTGGCTGGTTAAACGCTCTTAAAGCAAGGAGTGTGTATTATAACAGAGCTATATGGCAGTATATCCCATCTGCCTACCCCTGTGGGGAAACGGCGTTAGAGTTAGATAGACATATTTAAAAAATATTATTATCTTCGAAATCCTGAATTTGAAAATATCTCAAACTGAAGGAGTTTGTTAAAACCTTTTTGTTAAGGGTTGACTGCTCGTTTTGTTTTCACGCTTTGATGCATTTGACTGACATTTTTCAAAATTGGAAAAATGGTTGGATTGATAGGACAGGAGAAGATCTTCGGATTGGCTCTGAAAAACTTTTGTGTTGTTTCAAAATAACTATTGAAAATAAAGAGACATTTTCTCGAAATAAATGAGTTGTTAATTCTTTTTACACGGAAAATACTTACCATTATTTTGGTGACAAGACAATCTACTGCAATCGCTCACTAAATTATTAGACTACGTTCATTAAGAAGGATTTTTATTTAAATAGGAAGAATCTCGCTGATTCAAATTCTGCTTTGCGCAAATTAATATTTTGTTACGTAACATATTTCACATAAGACAATCTCGTATTTATTTGCGTTACGTTTAAGAGTGGTACATATTCTCAGTATCGCCCCTGTGAAAGACACCTGTGATTAGATTTGAATTCTATTATAATAGAAAAGCACTTTCCAACTTTCATATTTCCCATCTTCTTCCATCATCGCTCCTATAAACCTCACAATATGCTTCAAATTGGGGATGCCATAGATCCACACGCTCAGAATTTCGAACCTCCTTTTTCGGACAGTTGGGAGTAACATGCGGCATTAAAAATTTTAAAATCCAAAAATTGAACGTTCACCTCGTGATTTTTATTAAATTTGTCGCTTTATTCACCCTTATTCGTTTGAATTTTTTTTCTCATTGAAAAGGGTGAATCCAAGGTTTCTAATAAAAAAAGTTTTCTCAGTGAAAACCTTCGAGTTTTTCAAAGTTTCTAAAGTTGCAAGATTCTCAAATTGATGGTTCTATTTCCAAGTTTAAAGACATTTAAATGTTCCTGTCTTTGGAAATCCGACCGAATTTAAATCACAGGACCAATGCAGGATCACTTAGAAAACCTTCCAACTAATCAGGTACCTACTGTGGAATCGATCGATTCCTTGAATCTGTTCTCAATTTATTCTGAAATGAAAAATAAAAATTGCCTCAATTTGTTGAAATTTTCTCTCGCAATTTTAGGTCTTCGCATTTATTATCTTATTTGTGAAATTTGAAGTTGGAGAGGTCATTTTTACTGGAAATAGATGACCGGCCAGTGGCTGAGTTGGCATCGCGTTTGGGTTTCACCAAGGCGGCGCGTGTTCGATTCCTCGTCTGGCTAAATCCTGCATCACGACACAACCAGCGTTTTCAGTTTACTATGGTGGTAGTAAGAGATTTTCAAACACTGTCACGTTATTCGTAACCCAGGAATGTTTGTCTTTATTTAAAAAAAAAATTGTCACCAACAATAATATTATTTATCAAATAGTTAACTATTTCGTGAATAAATATTATGTTAGAGTACCCTATAAATATTATGTAAAGGACATTTACTGCCTAATTTTAGCAGATTAAAAAATCTCCTTCACTAAACTTAAATTAACTTATTAATTATTACTAACGCGGACTCGTGAAAAATCAAGGAATATTATTATCGTGGGATTTTTTTTTTTTTTCAATTATTTCTGGCTTTCACCCTTCAAGGGTGTTCTAGGCCATCATTTATAATTACAGAGAAAGGAAAGGTGAATTTATATATTAATTTTATTTAAATGTGCAAATTTCAGAATTTTATGGCAGATTGGAGTAGAGTTCAGACTTAGAAGAGATGAGATGTTGAATGGAGGAGAGGCAATTTTTGATAACGCTTGATAGAAGAGAGGATATTTATTTAGAGAGGGACAATCAAAAAATATGTGATCTAAAGTTCCCACATCTAGACCACAGAACGTACAATCTGGGGAGTCAAGCACATGAATTTTATAAAGGTGAGAAGGAACGGAACAATGTCCGATTCTCATACGAATAAGTAAGGAAATTTCTTTTTTGGAAAAATGGGGGAATTTTTGAAACCACGGTTTTGATGGGATAGTCCTTTGTATTGAGGCGTAGCGGGCATCCTTGGATTGACTAGCAATGTTCCAATACTCTGTCCAAACATTGCGGGATCTATCTTTGATGATGGAAAAAATATCAGACAGGGGAATATGGTTTACGAGGGTAACGGTAGGGTTAGACGCTCCTTGTTTTGCCAAGGAATCGGCAATATCGTTACCCACTATGCCAACATGTCCAGGAATCCAAATCAGAGTGACAGTTTTTCCAGAGCTTTGAATGGAGGTTATCAATACTCGAATAAGACATACAAAGTGATCATCAGGATGAAGAAGAGGACTTGTTTTAAGTTTTTGGAGGGAACTGAGAGAGTCAGAGAGAACAAGAGAATGTTCAAAATTATTTTTTATTATATATTTGAGAGATTCAATAATCGCAATGCACTCGGCAGAAAATATTGAAAATTGGTTTGAAATTGAATAAAATATTCTTTCATTAGAATTATTGTGGTAAACGTTAATACCAATACCACAGTTAGGAGAGTCCGGAGATTTGGAGCCATCAGTAAATAAAAGAGAAGAGTTGGGCCATTTAGAAGAAATAATGTCATTGAACATATTATTGACAGTACGGGCTGGGAGATTGGAATGACTTTTAAGGATGCCGATCCCTTCTAATATCGTTGGGGATAGGGTGACGTGACTATATTTTAATTTGTACAAAGGAAGAAGATCATTTTTGATAATTTGAAGCTCTGAGAGAGAGCGAAAATTTTTACAGATGGCAGGGAGAGGTTTAGTTCGAGCTCTGATTGTAGATGAATGTGTTGAGTCATTGAACAACGAGACTCTGGGAATAATCTGATGACTTTTAGAATTTAAACATTTCAGAACAAATTTGTCAGCAAATAATTGACGCCTTAAATAAAGAGGAGGATCAGAACATTCTACTTGAAGGGAATTGATGGGCGACGATTGCATCGCGCCAGTTATTATTCGCAATGACTTAGATTGAATTTTGTCTAATTTACTGAGTGCATTTTTGGATGCAGTACTAAAAAGTGGGCAGGCATAGTCGAGATGACTTCGAATAAGTGCATTGTAGAGCAACTTAATGCAGATAGGATGAGCACCCCACCAAACGCCAGTCAATGATCTGATAATATTTAAATTTTTTTCACATTTAGTAACTATATTATTAATGTGGGAAGACCATTTAAGTTTCCTATCAAATGTTACTCCCAAAAATTTTACTTCGGAAGCATTGGGGATTGGAGAATTTTTAAATAAAATTTGAACAGGGGGGTTATTATGACGATTTGAGAAGGTAACACACTGACTCTTTTGTACTGAAAGTTCAAGACCATTTAAAGTAAGCCATGTGCAAAGGGCATCCATGGCTTCATTAAGATATTTGACGGCGGATGGAATGATTTTGGATGATAAGAAGAAAGCTATGTCATCTGCGAACTCAACAACTTTTACTTGAGGGGGAATGGTGACATGCATATCGTGTGTGTATATATTATACAGTAAGGGGGATAATACATCGCCTTGGGGTAAACCCTTCCAAATTGACCTACTCTGAGGAGTAACATCTGGTAGCTCAATGAAAATTTTCCTATCGAGAAAAAGATTAATAATAGATTGGACAAACATGAGGGGTAAGTCAAGGCCTAAAAGTTTTTTTTTAAGAATTGGGATGGAAACATTGTCAAAGGCGCCTTCTATGTCTATAAAGACTGCAAGACATACTTCTTTGTTAGAAATGGATAAATTAATATCAGTGCTGATGATGGCAAGGTTATCTTGTGTAGATTTCTTTTTCCTAAATCCAAATTGGGATGGAGAGAGAAGATGATTACTCTCGACAAAAAATTCTAACCGGTTTTTAATTAATTTTTCATAAATTTTACTAAGGGTGGATGAAAGAGCAATTGGCCTATAGTTGGATCCAGAATTGGGTGATTTGTTTAATTTTAGAATTGGGATGATTATTTGAGAACTCCAGTCATCAGGTATTATGCCAGTCTGGAAGATTTTATTTAAGATGCTTAAAAAGTGATTAAGAACATTATCATTACTATTTTTGATAATGCTATAAGGTATACCATCTCTGCCTGGAGATGAGTCCTTGACTATTGATAAACAATTTTTTAATTCAATTAAAGTGAATGGAGAGTCAAGCCAATGATCAGACATAGGAGTGTTGTGGATTGGAGTTATTTCATCTAAGTTAGGTACAGAAGGGGGGGCAATTTTGTCCAAGAACTCGTCTATCCATTTAGAATGAGAAGCTCGAGGAGATGTTGGACTGAAGGAGGATCGAAATCTTCGAATCATAGACCAAACTTCCGAAATTGGAGTGTTCGGAGATACTGAACTGCAGAAGTTGTACCACCCGGATTTTTTTTTTGACCTCAATACCCTTTTGGCATTGCCTTCGGCATTTTTGTATATGAGATAGTTCTCCATAGTCATATTGTGACGATAGGAAAGAGATTTAGCTTTCCGAATTCTCACTACTTTGGAACATTCCTCATCCCACCAGGGAGTTGGAGGGAGTTTTTTGAGAGATTTGGTTTTAGGGGGAGGATTTGATTTATTGATTGCAGTTACGAGCATTGATTTGAAGTTATCGTAGTCATCTTTGACAGATAATGTATCGGTATAGGATAAATTTTGTATAAACTTATCCATACGTGAGTTAAATTCGTCCCATTTGGTGTGTTTTGTTTTAATCTTTGTCGAAATATGGGACTTGTCTGAATGGAAAGAAGTTTGATAAGTGATGGTTATCGGGAAATGATCACTGGAGCAAGGGTCGGGGGACACCACCCACGAGGAGAGAGGTGCCAGATTAATAGAGTATATGGAGAGATCCACTGCACTGGGGTTTGTGTTGGGGCGAGAGATTCTAGTAGGAGATCCGTCATTCAAAAGAAAAAGGTTGGATTCATCTAGGAAATCCATCACACTTCGACCGTCTCGATCACAGAAAGCAGAACCCCAGACGGGGGAATGGGCATTAAAATCACCCAATAAAAAGAAAGGAGGGCTTAGTTGACGGACAATTTGCAACCACGCTTGTTTATTGAAGTGCGATGTTGGGGGAAGATAGATAGAAACAAAGGAAGTGTCCTTTATTTTAGCTGCAACCATTTGAAAGTCAGCATTGGGGGGTTTGATATTATTTATTGGGAAAAACGGAAGGGATTTTTTAATAAAAAGGGCAGCACCACCGCCCGTACCTTCCGGGCGATCATCGCGGAGACAGGAGTACCCTCCCACATTAAAGTGGGTGAATGGAGTAAACCATGTCTCCGAGACAGCAGCCACAGAAACAAGGTTTGAATTTAATAGGTTAAGAAGGTTTGATTTGTTAGAAATAGCACTGCGGCTATTCCACTGAAGAATTCTGACATCTTGAAGAGCCATTTTGAATAAATGATTTTAAAGTGGAAATAATAGAAGCAGCGTTGGACGGTAGATTAGTTTGAGAAGAAATTAGGTCAATTAGAAGCATAATAAGAGTTTGAATAAATGAAGAATTATCTTGGGAGAGTTGTTCAGAAAGCTTTTGATAGTTTGTTGAGGATGAATTATAATTGTTTGCGCACCCATTTGTGGCGTGTGAAAGAGGAGAACCATTGGGATTTAAGAGAAGTGAGTTGTGTTGTTGCTGATCGTATCCACGAGCCTGTTTAGAGATAGGGTTTTTGTATGTGAATTTTGTTGAACGGGAAGATGTTGAGGAGGAGGCGAGAGGGTTGGATGAAGAGTTACTGGATAAAACCTCGGAAAATGATTTTTTGACAGGCGGGAATAATTTTGAAGCCTGCAGAAAAGACAAGTTCTCAGAGGCCATAGAAATTTTTATATTTTTTTGGCGAGATTGTTCGGGGCAAGAAGAGTTAATGGCGGAATGAGCGCCTAAGCAGTTAAAACATTTAGGTGAAGAGAGAGAGGAACATTGGTCAGCCGAGTGGTTTTCTCCACATTTGAAACATCTGGGAGGGGATCTGCATGCAGCTTTGGTATGACCAAAACGGCAGCAGTTGTAACATTGAGTGGTGGGATAAGTGTACATTTCAACTGGTAAGGAGTTGAAAAATAAATAAATATGGGAGGGAAGAGATTGTCCTTCGAATGTGATGACGACAGATTGGGAGGGCTTCCAGGAAACGATGCCCTCAGAGGTGTCCTTATAATTTAGCCTCCTGGCTTTTATGGGATTGCCGATATGTTGGGGGGTTGAAAGTGAGGACAGGATTTCTGGAATGGACAGATCGGTCGAGATACCCCTGACCAGGCCCATTCGAGTGACATAGAAAGTTGGGATGTACGCCTTGAATTTAGAATTTGATGAAATAAATATATTTTTGATAAAGTTGTTGGCGGCTGAACCTGACAGGAATTCAACAGAGATTCGGAAGCGACCCTCGGCTTTAACACCTCCAGGTTTAATCGAAAGGTTCTTGTTATTTGAAAGAAATTTGCCAAATTCAAGAGGATGGATGGTTTTACCTTGTTCAGTTTTTTGCGCATATACAATGTAGGGGCCACGGGAATGAGTAGAGTAAAAGATTGTTGGAGGAGGTTGAGGAAGAGCTGGAGGGGACTGAGGAGACAAAGGCGAATCATGTTTTTTTGGGGAAAGGGGACTAAATTTTCTTTTTTTAATTGAGGTTAGGATGACAGATTCATTGTCTGAAATGTTTGAATGTTCTGAAAAGTCTATTTTATCTGAAATGTCACCATCTGGAGGGTCAGGAGGTGGATCTGGGGGCTTTGTAAGGGGTACAGGAGGGAAATCCTCCTCCATTGTTCAAAGAATTACAGCTAATATAAAAAGTGACAGAAGTAAAAAAATTATATAAATATCTGAAAATGAGCAGCAAGAAGTGACTCCTGGAAGATCAGGGGGGAGAAGATTCCAACACACTAAACTTTTTACAGCCAAAACACAATAAAAAGATTGGTTTAAGAATATTTTTTGAAAGAGCAAAACAAAAGAACTGATGACAGCCAAATGTTATTGTTGCGAGTCCCTATCGTGGGATTTGTGAAGCTGAAAATACAATTTATAATACTTTGTCTCAGTACTATTGTATTCCAAAAATCACATTTTTACGATCACAAATTTACCTTTAAATTAAATACGTATTTTTAATGTAATAATTAATGAATTAATAAAATAATATGATTTTCTGATTAGGTGGGGACCTACTTTAACGCTAAAAAATTTCACACAATCAGCTACAGTTTAGATAATTTCG
Organism: Limnephilus rhombicus; assembly: GCA_929108145.2. Lineage (NCBI taxonomy): Eukaryota > Metazoa > Arthropoda > Insecta > Trichoptera > Limnephilidae > Limnephilus > Limnephilus rhombicus. The sequence continues at coordinate 32,743,544 of OV815284.1, read as the reverse complement.
TTTAAATTCTATGGCCCCACTGGTGTCATGGAAATTTCACAAAAATGCAATTCTTTAATTTCTTAATTAATTAGTGTCATTATTTTTATCATGAGCTGTGGTGTTTCGAAATTTGTAATTATCTCACTTTCTTATAATTAAAAATCAAGAAAAAAAGTATTTCGAATCATAAAAAGGTTTTAAGGCGAAATGAGTTTTTTTTTACATTAACTCCACACAGGAGGCCCTGAGGAAAATTTTCCTCGGGACCTATGTCATCTTTGAAGATGCTGTGTGGAGGGTCTTTTTGAGGAGAGGAAGAAGTGAACATGGGTCTTGAAGAGACCCGTGTTGTTGGAGGGAGGAAATACAGAGGCCGGCACAGCAGAGCTGTTGAACTCAAGAACGAGTCGTAGAAACGACCCGTTCTCATGTGACTAATGTCAACCGTGTACAAATTTTGGGCGCGTGTTTGGTGTGTTTCCCGACACTTGTTTCCCATACTTGCGATTTGTACAGAGTTAGCAGTTGTGCAGGTTTAGCAGGGTTAACAGTACGCCAAGTTTCTGAGAGGCTAACTTAATTCTGGCTTCGATGGAGCCCCCGTACCTGAGCGGTCGCTTAGAGTTACACCAAGCACATCTATGGAGGTAAGTAAGATTAAATCGGAATGCTTTGATGCTTTGGGCATGTAGAGCGGATGTACGATAAAAGGAGTTAAAGAAGAATATATGACGCGGAATTTAACGGTAGAGACATGGCACGATCAAGTAAATCCAATACTTGAGTCAAGTCATTTCAACTTAAAAAAATATTTCAGTTAAAAAAATATAAATTTAATATCTTTTTATAAAATATATATATAATCTTTTTCAAACATAATTATATTTATTTTGTCCCGTTAAATTGCGAGATAACAATTTGTAAGCGGGTTCATAAAAACAATCGATACTTATTTTGAAAGCATCGGTACATTTATTATAACATTATTATTTTAAACCTAAACATAAGATATTTATAGAAAAAAAAAACGGAATAAAAAATGTATATATAATCGGTAACGAAAAAAACGTAAGCACAACATAATCCAGAGAAAATCAGAATAATAAAATGATTAGTCCAAAAATAAAAAAAGGAGTACACGATGACACAGAGTAATCAAATAAAAAAGGAATACATGATGAGACAGAGTAATCAAATAAAAAAGGAATACATGATGACACAGAATAATAAAATAAAAAATGAATACATGATGAGACAGAGTAATCAAATAAAAAATGAGTACATGATGAGACAGAGTAATCAAATAAAAAAGGAGTACATGATGTGACAGAGTAATCAAATAAAAAATTAATACATGATGAGACAGAGTAATCAAATAAAAAAGGAGTACATGATGAGACAGAGTAATCAAATAAAAAAGGAGTACATGATGTGACAAAGTAATCAAATAAAAAAGGAGTACATGATGAGAAAGAGTAATCAAATAAAAAAGGAGTACATGATGTGACAGAGTAATTAAATAAAAAAGGAGTACATGATGAGACAGAGTAATCAAATAAAAAAGGAGTACATGATGAGACTGAGTAATCAAATAAAAAATTAGTACATGATGAGGCAGAGTAATCAAATAAAAAAGGAATACATGATGAGACAGAGTAATCAAATAAAAAATGAATACATGATGAGACAGAGTAATCAAATAAAAAAGGAGTACATTATGAGACAGAGTAATCAAATAAAAAAGGAGTACATGATGTGACAGAGTAATCAAATAAAAAATGAGTACATGATGAGACAGAGTAATCAAATAAAAAAGGAGTACATGATGTGACAGAGTAATCAAATAAAAAATGAGTACATGATGAGACAGAGTAATCAAATAAAAAAGGAGTACATGATGTGACAGAGTAATCAAATAAAAAATGAATACATGATGAGACAGAGTAATCAAATAAAAAGGAGTACATGATGAGGCAGAGTAATCAAATAAAAAAGGAGTACATGATGTGACAAAGTAATCAAATAAAAAAGGAGTACATGATGAGAAAGAGTAATCAAATAAAAAAGGAGTACATGATGTGTCAGAGTAATCAAATAAAAAAGGAGTACATGATGAGACAGAGTAATCAAATAAAAAAGGAGTACATGATGTGACAGAGTAATCAAATAAAAAAGGAGTACATGATGTGACAGAGTAATCAAATAAAAAAGGAATACATGATGAGAAAGAGTAATCAAATAAAAAAGGAGTACATGATGTGACAGAGTAATCAAATAAAAAGGAGTACATGATGAGACAGAGTAATCAAATAAAAAAGGAGTACATGATGAGTCAGAGTAATCAAATAAAAAAGGAGTACATGATGATACATAGTTGTGTGGCGGTCTGTCCTCTCTGCCTATCTCAGTGGTGGAAGGCGTGACGGTCTCTTGGTAAGTTTGGTGCCAACAGTTTTACAATTATTTTCATATTTTTTGATCTAGTAAGAAATATAAGTTGAAGAAAGACTAAATTTTGTAGAGTCTAAAACTCACTTTTCCGCATAACTGAGGCTTTTTCATGTTCTATGTCAAAGAAATGTATACTACTTCATGCAACGCTTTTTGTTTTTTTGTTACACAGCAATCGTCCAGAACAAAACTAGGGCCTTCTCTTTATTGCATTTCCAATGAAATATTGATTTTCCAGTTCAATGAACACTGAATTTCAATATCGCTTTTGTCCTGCGGCAAGACTGAAGAATATTTCTGACGATTTGAAGTCATTGCATTAAATTATTATTGCAATGGGTGCATTACAAACTGAAGCCTCGATGGAAATTTTAAAATGAAAAAATATTAAAAGGTACATTAAGTAGATAATAGAAACAAAGGAGATGGGCCATGAACCGTTAATACTATGAAAATATAATTGCCTCTATCGCCAACATTGTTCACCCATACTACTGCTTATATGAATGATAGTGCGTGTAATTTGGTGGTAGCTCGATTGCAGTCAGCACACTTTCACTTTTTGTTTCTTTTCTATAATATAGTCTGACAAATACACAAATACACAAGTAGATACAAACGATACTGCAACCGTTTAAATTTCTAGAAATGGTAACACCAAGATGGTTCAAATGTAAAAGTAATTAAGATTAAAAAAGCATGATGGTTCAAGTGCATGTTTTTCACATTATGTATACATGGTGTTCAGAAAATAATGAGACTTCCCGAAAGGAGGTGATTCTACATCACATTTTAAGGTAGTTTCATATCAAAATATGTTTTTGCAACGCCTGGTAAGCGAGATAATTGCACAAAAAAGTTTTTCAATAAAATATACTGAGTGTGTTAATCAGGTACTCAAAGGATTTAAACTGGCGATCCGTGAGCATATTTGGAGTTAAAAAAGAAGATGTCATTTTGCAAATTGAAGTTCTTTTTTTAAAGGAAAAATTATACGTCAATTTTATTTTGTCATTTTCCGAAGGTCCTGGGTTCGAGTCCCAGATACGCCCATATCTTTTTTCTGATTTTTCTTTTTCCAAATTTTCGATTGTGTTTAGCTAATATTGTCTTCATTTAATTAAATATTGAAATTTGAGGTTTTACTCATAAAGTTAAACATAAAAAAAAATATATTTCCAACAAATCTCGCCACTGGGTAGTTAGTACAACGGGTCATGTGATACGCACTCTGTCGCGTTCCAGCAGCACGAAAATACAAGAGACTAAGCGCGTTGCAGGTGATCCGTCATGACGTGTAGCAGTGTGATCAGTGGCGACATGTGTTTTAATTGAAAAAAGAAATCATAGGACAACAAAATTGCATATACATTTTTTACTCCAGATATGCTTAGGAGTAGCTAGTTATAATACTTAAGGTACGTGGTGTTTCACCCTGTAGTTCAAAACTTTGTTAAAATCAAAAAAGATAATTTAAAAAAAAAACACGTGAAAGAAACGAGCAAATTTTTTAACAACATGAAAACTTTACTTAAAAAAAAGGCTGACAAAAAATTTATGGCATTTTTCCCGTCAAATGACAAACTGTCAAATTTGGAAGTATCTTTTTTGCATTGTCCCATTTGTGCGATTCCCACTATACTCTCCGTTGACGAGCCAACAGCAAATTGAAAACGTATATTTTTATTATTGAATTATTTTCGATTGCATTTGGCGAGTATTTATAACAGACAAGTATCTACATGTATTTTACTCAACGCGGCAGAAAGTCAGTGTAATCAAACAGGCAGGTAATCAATGAAATCAGAGACCCAATCAGAATCCAATCAAATCACCTCACTAGAACGTGGTTCGACTTAATTAGCTTTTGCCAAGGAATAATCTTCCCACAATAATACATAATTCTGCTCCGTCTCTCCGGAGAAACCGATCCGGCTAATTCACCTATACGTGCAACGGAATTAGAAGAACGTACTGGGAATTCTACCGAATACCGGGATAAGCATCAGAGCGCATCAATATAATTATTGTTGGATTCTTGTGCTTGAATTTTGTAATTCAGAGAGACTAGTGAAGGATTGGCCTAACACCAAATAAGGCGAAATCTAGATTGCTTATGAAGCGTCAAATTCCTGTTTGGGTTCTAATCTCCAAATTATAAACTAGTTGTGGTTTAACCCCTTTTTCGCCATGCAACAAAGTCGCCCCGTATTTTACTGTATATAATGAAAAATGTTTGTTGAAATTTAGTTTTCAAAGCTGGAAAACAGTTTTGCAAAGTCTATTAAATTTTGTAATATTCTGCTCCTTACATGACAGCCAATAATAATAATTATTATTGGCTGTCATGTAAGGACTAATTAATTTATAAACTAACGTTTAGACAAGATTTTTTATGCATAGCACAAAGGGTAACAATTATTATAAGCAATGTTTCAGGCTGATAATTAATGTTTATAATAATATCTTTATTTGGAAAACAAACAGCGTTACAAAGATACATAAAAAAGAGTGCTAACATAAAACAGTAAACCTAAAAACATGTTTTTGCTGATAAAAAATTAATACCGTGCGCTACGGAGTGCAACCAATCAATTGGGAGGCGGGTATGGGTACCGCACCCTCGGGAATCGTTTATTGGATAACCTGCCATAGGCCACCCCAAGTGATTCCCTGTGTTCGGTGACTTAGCAAGGGTACCCAGATTCATTGGGGTGAGGTTTGTCTAGGTCTTGACGGCGTATGCATTTGCGCACCTACTGCGTGGCAGGCAGGATTGGGAGAGAATGGTTGACGCAGACCTTTTTACCTCTCCAGCCAGACTCTTTCGACCCATCGCCTTGCACAGTAATGGAAAGGATGGATTTATACTTCCGTCCCTCCTGGACAACTCAACAACATGCAACTTTGAAAAGTCGTTAAAAGTGATGAAAAAAAGGTTAAATAGATAGGTTATGGGCTATTAAAAAAAGTATGACTTTTTAACGGGATGTTGAACCACTTTATTGAGTCGTCATGGAAACTTCATGCCCACGCTTCATGCCTTTTTCCTTCCCAGAACTTCCTCTCCTTCTTTTCCCTAAAAAGACTTCTTAACATTAGATGACATAGTCCCCGAGGGAATTTGAATTCCACAGAAAGTTTCCTGTGTGAAGCTAATGTAATAAAAATCTAATTTTCGTTATGATTGGTAACTATTTTTGATTGCAGAACGGAAAAATAATATTAATTGATTTAATAATTGATCAATTGACTTAATATTGATTTGCTTTAAATTTGAAAATAAAATTAAATGGATTTCTACAAACTGAACATAATAATGATAAATAAAATATGTTTTCAGTTCCACAAGGGTTCAAATTACAATCTGCTCGTCTGCGGTTAAGTGTCTGTGGAATGAAGCATGGGATTAATTGAAACCGCGACTCGTTGGAACTAAATTGCCATTAAGTCACCATTGTTTACAGGAGTTATGGGAAACGGAAATATTCATTTTAGAGGCTTTTTAACAAATAAATACTTTTCAGAACGTTCTAAAGCTCTGCAAAGCTTTTGTCAATCAACCTTTGGAATTCTAGTTGGGTTTTTTACTGCTAAGCCACAAAGGCAAACACAATAGTAAATTAAGTTTTATCAAATGCATATAGGACATGTTTATATATGTTTCTCAAATGCATATAAGACATGTTTATATATGTTTCTCAAATGCATAAAGGACATGTTTATTAAGTTTTATCAAATGCATATAGGACATGTTTATACAGGGTGTTAAGGGGCGTACTTGACTTACTTTAACCAGTGATTCCTGACGTTATTTGGAGTAAAAAATGTAAATGAAATTTTGGTCTCCGGTGACTTTTTTGAAGACTTTTATTTTTTTTTTTCAAAATTTTTTTCTTCAAAATCAAACAAAAAAAAACTTCTTCCGCATGTCGTCACTGGTCACTCAGCCGGGTGTCCGACGAACTCCTTACCCCGCCTCCAACTGTTCAACAACTATTTTTTTTTTAATGTTTTTGTAGAAAAAAAAAAAAAACATCAAAAATGTCACCGGAGACCAAAATTTCATTTACATTTTTTACTCCAAATAATGTCAGGAATCACTGGTTAAAGTAAGTCAAGTACGTCCCTTAACACCCTGTATATGTTTCTCAAATGCATATAGGACATGTATATTAAGTTCTATCAAATGCATAGAGGACATGTTTATATATGTTTCTCAAATGCATATAGGACATGTTTATATATGTTTCTCAAATGCATATAGTACATGTTTATTAAGTTTTATCAAATGCATATGGGACATGTTTATATATGTTTCTCAAATTTTCCAAATTGTTTTTCAAATGCGTCTTAACCATCCAAGTAAAAATGTTTTTTTTTTTTTTTTTTTCTTAACTTTATGAGTAAAACTTCAAATTGTAATGCTTAATTAAATTAAGACAATATTGACACTTTAGCTCAGTTGGTAGAGCTCTTGCCATGTAAGCGGAAGGTCCTGGATTCGTGTCCCAGAGGTGCCAATATCTTTTTCGGATTTTTCTGTCTCCAGATTTTCGATTGCGTTTCGCTAATATTGTCTTCATTTAATTAAATATTACAATTTGAAGTTTTACTCATAAAGTTAAAAATAAAAATAAATATTCATCCTAGACTTGCAGAAAAATTAATAGATGTCGCATATTAAATATAAAATGGATAAAATTTTATCCAGAGACTATCTACATAGCATTTAGTTCGGGTTTGAATCTTGCAATCATATATAAAGATAGCAGCCAATAATATGTGCGTTAATAAAATGAAGATAATGTTGGTAGTTCTTAGTCGAAGTATGATACAGTTAAACGTGACCGAATTGGAGATAGACACCTTAGCTCTCAGTTGGTAGAGCTGTTGCCATCTAAGCAGAAGATCCTGGGTTCGTGTCCCAGAGGTGCCAATATCTTTTTCTGTCTCCAGATTTTCGATTGAGTTTCGCTAATATTGTCTTCATTTAATTTAATGTATTTTTCATTTACTGTGTTTGTCTGATATTTCAAGAAGTCCAAAGCTTTACGTCAGAAGTCTTTTGAAAAAGATAATAGTTCATTCTTAGGTATGTAATATTTTTTTACATGTAGCAAGCACTTTGTGGGTATACGCAATTATAATAATGACAATAAAATAACTGTTTTCATTCCACTTTATTATGTATCTTTATAAGCGGTTTCGGTTCGACCTGAACCTTCATCAGAGGTGATGAAGGTTCAGATCGAACAGAAACCGGTTAGTTAAAAATAAATAATAAAGTGGAATAAAAACAAAGTAATTTTATTGTCATTATTATAATTTTGTAATAAATTTTATTAGAAAATCATTAGAGCAGATCCGTGAAAAATCACGGGATGTTGTAATTGTATGATTTGTAAAGTTGAATGTTTATGTAATCAATGCTCATCAGAACAAGGATAATTAGCTGGGATGCCTGAGTTTATGGGATAAGTCTTGTCCGGGTCTTGGCGGCGGATGAACCTACCCACCTACTGCTTTGCAGGTCATATCGAGAGAGACTGGTTGAGGGAGGCCTTTTGACCTCTCCAGCAGAACTCTCTCTACTCAGCGTCTTGCACCGCAGTGATAGGGATGCGTTTCTTCGTCACCCCTGAACACGCTGATCCCCAGATTCCTATCCAACTCTCAAACCTTTTCCTTCCCAGAACTTTCTTTCCACAAAAAAACCCTCCACGAAACATCCGCTAAAACTCTAAAATGAGGCCCTATGTGAAATTATTTTACTTAGGGATTATTTTACTGTGTGGAGCTAACCTAAAACAAAAACAATTGCTTTAGAATGATCAACTAATTTTATGTCTAAATTCTTAACACAAATCAGTTTCGTTTTTGAATCCGAATTCATTTAACCAGTGTTACATTATTCACAGACATCATTCATTATAAATATGTAAGCTAATTGAGAAAATGCAACGTGTGCATATAATTCGAATTCACTAAATATTATCATTTTTGATTATCAAAAACTCCAACAAAAATTAACTTTGATGCTCTTGTAAAATAGTTAAATAAATATATGAAATTGTTTCGAAAAAAGCCACCGAGCACTTTCACCATTTTGTACAAAGTTCACACCCGGGCACCAGGCGCTAGGCGCCAGAGCCCTATTACAGCCCCGCGGGAGGCAGCCCTCTTTAAATGTAAATTCTCCAATACATAATGCATCGGAGTATCGCGACACCTCGCGGACTGAAAGCTGCTAAGGAAAATGTACCCTGGGAATAGACAAAACTGTGAATATTACCCACCTGTGAAACGGTATAACGATCGGGGTATTCTTGTGACTTTTAAGCCTAATTGAATAGGCCATTTTCACTAACAATAAAATATAATAATAAAAAAATTTATTAGTCACTAAACTTTTACAATTATTACTGATTAAATTAAATTGTTACGGATTACTGTTTAGTCACAATTATATAAGTTTAAATAAGAATGCCTTCTTTAAAAACAAATAAGAAACAACGAGAAAATAATGTTCTTTGCATTTAATGCCGGCCTTCGTGTTTCTTCCCTACTGTAAGATGGATTTTTAAATCAAGGTATACTCCTTCCTTTCCTCAGAAATATCCTCCACACAGCTTCCCCAAAAATAACAAAGGAACATTATTTACCTCTGGGCCGCATGTGTGGAGAATGTAAATAATAAAAATGCAAGCCGCATAATACTTCCAAATTTCATTTTACACTTTCAATGAATAAAATTTCACCGGTGAACTATGCATGAGAATATAAAAGGCTCTAGCGCGAGTATTCGACAATATTTGACAACATGCACGTGAAATATGACGTCGAAGCATTTCACGTGCGACCATATTTTATTCTCGACTGTAATTTCTGTTTTATTCGAGGAAGCTTTGAATTTTTCATCGCGGTGCAAATTCTCTGATCGATACAGATTTGCAGTCTGGTAGTTTCGCAGTTTCTTGCGTAGGCGATGTAAAAACTCGGGAAACTCAATTTATCTGAAGGAAAATAATGTCACTTAGATAAATGCGTGCTTAAAAGAGTATACTTCTCATAGTCAAACAAAATTTAAAACAGAGTTAGACCAGTGAAATTATTTTTTCATTTCAATCAAATTTATTCTTACAAATCTGGTTAGTTATTGTAAGCTTTTCTCTGTTTGTCACATTTTTTAAGTATTTCATTTGCAAGACGCGAATATATCGAAATATCGCGAAGAACAACGTCGTTTAAAGTCTCGTTTCTGCATTTTTACTGTTTTTGAAACATCTTAATCTTAATTAATATATAAAATAAAGTCGGGTTAGTTACACCATTTATAACTCAAGAGCGGCTGAACCGATTTTTATGATCTTTGATTTGTTGGAATTTTCTCCGCCCCAAATAGCAGAATAGCTATTAAAACATCGGAAAAATTCACAAAAAAATATACATATATACCTTCTATTTCCTCATGCATTTTGTATGGAACGAATTATCATGTTTTGAAACAGCTGCAGCAATATTGCGATAAGTATAATATTGAATAGTGTGATCTCTTTCTTACACACTAAATGTCAACAGTCGAAAATGAGACAAACGGTGAACGTATGTCTGCACCCCTCTTAAGGAAAAATACAATAATTATAATAAATCTCTTTCACACGTATAAAGAAAATGAAACGCAATTCCCGTAAGTAAGTGGAAAAGTAAGAAAATCACAAAAATATAAAGCCGTAAATAACTCCATCTCTGATACTGACAAAAACAAAACACGAACGGTTGCGCATCGATAATTGCTTCGTTGTGTAATTTTTAACTTAATAAATATTTTTTAGCGTTGTTTTGGGGGACCGCCAATATGAAGAGAAGGTGAATGGCAGAAGAAATCAGAACGCCCGAGGAAGATATGACACCGTCAAATGTCATGTCTACACGTCACAATTAAACAATTACGACGGATGATATGAGGCGATATGTGAAGGTCAATGAATCGAGAAGTGTGCGCCTATACAGAATTGTGCGGCGGTGGATCTGAATACCATACAATCATAAGAGTCCCACCCTCTCCTAAATGTACGGGGTTAGTGTAACTATGCCATCACTGTGCTGAACGAAATTGGGAAGGGAAGGTAGGTAACTAACACCTCTGCCATAGGTCACCCAAGTGGTTCGCTACATTTGGTGATTTAGCTGGGGTGCCCGAGTTCATGGGGTGAGGTTTATCTTTTATTTGGGTGGCGGGAATGGATACCGCCGCCCCGGGAACCACTTATTGAATAACCAACACCTGTGCTACAGGTCACCCCAAGTTGTTCGCTATGTTTTGTAATTTAGCAGGGATGCCCAGGTTCAAGGGGTGAGGTTTGTCTAGGTCTTGGCGGTGGATGACCTGGACATATCTACTGACCAGACTCATACATACACCTCAAACCTTTTTCCTTCTCAGAACTCTCCTCTCCTCCCTTTCCTTAAAAAAACATTTACACAGCATCCCCAAAAATGACATAGGCCCTGACGGAAATCTCAGGGCTTCCTGTATGGAGCTCATGTAAAAAAAAGGTTGGAAATATTTACATATTTACACCTAATTACTGAAGTCTTCCATTTCGATTTTGAATGTTGGTGTTTCACCAAGGCGTTACTGAGAGTATCTTCAACAGCATAAACAATTTGTGGGTTTCTAACTGCTATCTAACGTTCTCTTGTGGCATGTAACACTCATTAAAAATGTTTGAATTACATATTAAAATAAATGAAAACTCATTTAAACTTTCCGAAGCCTGGTTTTGAACCGCCAACGCGTAGCCCTCCGTGCTAAACATCGCTTACCATATACGAGCTTTATAAACGGCGTTAAACTAACCTTCGCGAGGTTTAAGAAATCTTAACGAAGATTTTAAATAATAATAAGCTAGAATTAAATTTGATTCACGAGGGTAAATGTATTATTAGTTATAAACCAACCTATTACGGTTTCGCCTGAACCTTCATCGGGGATTGATAAAAAATTACTAAAAAAATACAAAATTACAGTGCTTAGGAAACATAGATAATAAACATAGCACCAAACGCCTATCAGATGTTATCGGAAACCATGCATTACGATTAGCATAAGTATAGTTACGATTACACTTCTAGACAATTTTTATTACAAATTATTTTGTTGTTGTAATTAAACATTTTTATAATTACCGTGACGATTCACGGTTATATACGTTCCTCATCGCTATAATGCTGCAGTTCTTTCTTACACATAAAATTTTGGTGAGACACACAAAATACGTGTGACTGTTTCCTCCAAAATTCTACTTTTTTCGACTCGAATTGCGTTTAATTTTTTTTATACGTGTGAGAGAGATGTATGTTAATGATTGTATGTTTACTTTGGGGGGGTGCAGACATGCGTTTACAGTTTGTCTCATTTTCGACTGTTGTTATTTTGTGTGTAAGAAAGAGCTCCAGCATTATATGTTTAAGAACAAATACAAAACCATCAGCGCATTGACATTTCGTCGCCTTAGTTCTTGTATGTTCAATAGACCATTTGAATATTTTACAGGAGGAGAAGGTTTTTTTTCATTATTTCAATGAAACATTATGAAAGGTTTTTAAGATAAAGCTATTTCCGTAAAGGTAAATGTCTCATTAGTTTAAATAATTCTTAGTTAAGTGATTTACTATCATTTTTTATACTTTTTTTTTAAATTTTAAAGTGGAGATTGAACAAAAACTAAAATGGTCTATTGAACATACAAGAACTGAGGCGACGATTTGACATTTTTGAATTTGTGTAATTCATTGACACTTCAACATTATCCTTGTTACTATATTCCATACTTTCAAAATTATCGTTACGGCTAGTAGTATTGATAGGGGTTTACGGAGACGTCACGGTATGGTGTGTGAGAGAGATGCAAGAAAATGATGACTTTTTTCTCTGGAGGAAACAAGCCTACGTTTATTGTGTATCTCATCTTTTGAAAGAGCCGCATTATTATTGTGTTAATGCTCGTATGTTTATTGCCTTTTTTATACCGTCACAGTACCGTAACCGTGAATCGTCACGCTAATAATAAAAACGTCCATCTTTAATATATAAAACAAAGTCGGGTTAGTTACACCATTTATAACTCGAGAACGGCTGGACCGATTTTTATGATCTTTGATTTGTTGGATTTGCCTCCGCCCCGAATAGCAGAATAGCTATTAAAACATCAGAAAATTCACTTAAAAATAATTATGAAGAACTTTAAAAAAATAAATACTTTTTCTCATACATTTTGTATGGAACGAATTCTCATCTTTTGAAAGAGCTGCAGGAATATTGTGATAAATATAATATTGAGTAGTGAGTGATTTTCAAAAATTCAAAAACGTCAAATATCAATTCGCTGATTGTTTTGCTTTTGTTCTTAAACATTTAATGCTGCCCCTCTTTCTTACATACTAAATGTCAAGTCCAAAATGGGACAAACGGTGAACGTATGTCGGCACCCCCGGTGACCAAAAACCCGCCGCTCATTTGTATGGAGCGTGACAGTTTGAAGACCCCCCCCCCCCCCTAAACGTGTCACGTAGTATGGGTACGTTCCGTTATGTGAATAATAATCACCCTCAAAGCATGGGATACGGCTTAAAATAAAAATAACATTTAACAAAGATTTATCCAACATTTGAACGGTTTTCTGTTGTCTCCAAGCACAAGTTGTTATGTAAGATGTCAGTTCATAAATGTTTCTTCCAGCGAATGTCATTTATTGGCATTCCCAAGTGGCGCATATTCCGCAACATGCTTGAAGATAAGGTCTGCATTGCTCGCTGCTTCGGGAGATACCTATGTGTATTTTCTTACTACGGTACTAGCTACTGGTTACCTAACCTTTCTCTATATTTCCTACCCGTTTCATTTCGTTTTATACGGTATAGTATGCCATCTGTGAAGGCAAATAGATCCTTGACTTTTGTCGTTTAGTTTTGGAAGTTTGTTTGCAAAAAAGTATCTACGCAATAAGAGGCAGTGGAAAATAAATGGGCCTAGACAAGGAAACAACTTTTTCTGGAAAAACTCGATTTATTTCTTCACAGTCTTTTTTTATCCCTACATACCCCGTCAACCGATTCCCTAATTTTCGATGCCTTCCAAATAATAAGCCCCCAAAATAGGCATCTGTTTCAGCGATAACCTCCTCCTTCGGCCCAAATCATTTCTTCAAAAGGGGTCAAAATGGAGAAAATGATTTAAGAGGAACCAATCAGTAGCTGTCGTTAATAACATAAGATACGCAGATGATACTGTATTACCAGCTGACTGTATCGATGACCTCCAAGACCTATTAAATCTTGTTAATAATGCTGGTGAGCAACTGGGCCTAACAATCAACGTCAATAAAACTAAATGGATGACATTTGGACGACTAGATCACTCTGAATCAGGTTAATACAGTTAAATGGTTGCAATGTCGAAAAAGTGGAAAGATTTAGATACCTCGGCAGTATTCTCACGGAGACTCTTGAACAAGATGTAGAGGTTAGGTGCAGAATTGAAGCAGCAAAAACTGCGTTTATTAAAATGACAATATCAGCTTAAAACTAAGGCAGACAATGCTAAAATGTTATGTGTGGTCGGTCTCGCTGTACGGATGTGAAACATGGACCTTGAAAGTAAATACCATGAACAGGTAAGAGGCTTTTGAAATGTGGCTTCACAGGAGAATGCTCAAGGTCCCATGGACCAAAATGATCACCAACACAGAAATTCTCAGGCTGGCTAGAGCAGATAGAGAACTGCTTACATTAACAAAAATCCGGAAAATTTCTTACCTGGGTCATATACTTCGAGGGGAGAAGTATCACTTGCTCCATTTAATATTAAAAAGCAAGAATGATAGAGGGTCGCCGAGGGGCTGGTAGGAGACAAATGTCTTTGCTGCGAAATATACAAGAGTGGACCGGCATTAGAAGTGTGGAGGCGCTACTCCGGGCAGCGCAAGACAGAGAGACATTTTCAAGAGTGATCGCCAACGTCGGGGGGACCTGATAAGGCACACAAAGAAGAAGAAATCAGTAGCTCAAAACGTGGAGTTATGCTTTTGGGACTGTGCACTTATGCGCCGGCGCATTGTTTTGGAGTAAGAGCATTTTTTTCTTCGTAAAATGCGGTTTAACTGTTGTGCATAATATACGTCCGTGATCGTTTTGCTTTTTTTTAAGAAACTTAGTGGAGGTGAATGATACCGTATGCATCCCAAAAAATTGTGGCCTTGACTTTATTGGCCGACAGTCCCGCCTTGGCTTTCTTCGTTCGATTCACCAGGAGCAGTCCACTGTTTGGTCTCTGGTGTGTTGTGACGGATTCGTGTTATGGCAACGTTACGAAACGGCGCAAAAAGTCCTTCATATCGCGGTTGAACATTGCCAAACACTGCTTCGAAATGGTCAGAAGATTGCGTTTAGTGTCCACTAACAGCAAATGCGGCTCCCAGCTTTCGGTTGAAATGCCCGCAGCCTCAGCTATTTACCATACTTAGTTACTTAGTCACTCTTTAATCATCGATTATATTATTATTCCATTAATTTTATCGACCGTTTCTGGCGTGGTGGCCTCTTTTGGATGACTTGTAAATTCATCATCAAAAATGCTCTCACGACTGCGTTTAAATTCAGCTGTCCAATATTTAGTTGCTGACATCGAAGGTGCAAAGTCCCTATAGACATCGTTCAATTCGGTATTAATCGCATCGTTTGTTTTTTTTTCAAAAACTAGTGTCTTATATATTTTATTCATTTTTGTAAAAAAAATCAAAAGTTACCCGCTTCCGATGACTGTCAAACACAAACTAAATGATGTTGCTAGTAGAACATTTTACGGTAGTCATTTGAAGGTTAGGTTTTACGCAAAACAACTTTTATTTGATACCTATTGGTAGCGCCATATCTGGCCTAGGCCGATTGCTTTTAAACCAACCCTAGTATCATTACATTTTCTGTATCTAGATACGTATTTCTGTCACTTCGATGACGCCATTTTTAAAACAATGGCGTTATCGATGGGTCAAGTTGTAAAGGTTTATTTGAATTCTGAACTATCATTCTCGGCGACAAAATTGTCTTTTAAAAATATCAATGATATGATTAGAAATTCATGAAAATTGTCAATAAATCTGTAGATTTTATCGCTAATAAAAACGAAACGGTATTAGTATCAAGCGGGGCTTAATACCGAATAAATTTTAAGACCTCGACTGATAAAATCATAATATTTAATTGAATAAATAATTTCCCTCGTGGCCTGTGTCATATTTGGGGGTGCTGTGTGGAGAGTCTTTTTAAGGAATGGAAGCAGAGAAAGTTCTGTGAATGAAAAAAAGGGGTAGGATATGAGGGGTGAATAGGAATCTGGGATCAATTTTTATGAATTAAAACATTTGTAATGATATGATTATAATGATATTCTAGCATGGTCGTCCAAAGACCATTCTTTATGTTTTATCAGACGAAAATAAATTAAGCAAAATCAATGTGTTAGTAGGAACAAAATGGGAACTAAACTGGGTAGTTCCGAAGTGACGTATTATTTGTTTCGTTTCTGCATTCTAAAAACAAATTGCCATTATTAATTCTAGCACCCAGTAAACCAATCTAGTTTCCTCTACCACATAAAACATTGCAATTTTCAGGTTAAAGCAATCGTCTTCACCTCCTCGTGAAAATTACGAAGGCATCCTGTGTCGAGGAAGAGAAAATGGAAAGGGGAAGAATGACAGAGGAGCCATCAACCCTTATCTTCCCCAAATTAGAACCCGCCTCCCTTGGCAAATTACGACCACTGGCTGTCGTAAACTCGTCCCTGCTAACCTGTGACGCGCTGTCTAAACCGGCGGATTAAGGGATAAAAATAATACTTCTCAATTTGATGTACAGATGGCGCGTAGTGTGCGGCTTGTTTTAATTAAATGGCATGATATGGTATTACATATTATTAACGGTAACTGTTGGGTTTCCTCCCATTCCGTGGTATGGTACCACAGTATGAAGCCAAAAATATGCTTGTTTGTATAATATATTGTTAGAACTTGTATTATTAACGCTAAATGCTGGGTTTTCTCTCATTTCAGCGCATCGTGTATCATTGTAAAATAAGCATTAATATTAATCTGTTTGCTTGATGTTCTCTCTAATATTTAGTTTTTCAATAGGCCACTTGCATGGATTTTATAACGACTTGGAAAAAATCGTGAGGATAGATTTTTTTACTAAGATTACGGAAATGTTAGCAAAAATTTTTGGAAATGTACAGTTTTTTTTAATGGATAAATCCATTATATGGGCTCGTGATGTCACTACATGAAAATGTCCTATGTTCCTATTAATTTTATACAATTCCATACTGATTTTTTTTTTATATGGCATCACTTTGATTTCAGGCGATTTTTTGAATTTGACATTTAACGTTCACTAGATTTATTGTTTGTTCTCTGCGAACTTATCATTTGGTTTGACTTTTTGACAGATGCACGTTTGTACATTTTTTAGAGGTATAATGGTAATGGTGCTGATTTTAACAAAATTAAATTTTATAATATTCTTATTATTATTATAATTCACAAGTACAAGTATATTACATTGGATTTATTAATATAGACGTTGAACATTATAATGATTTATGTAATAAGATGGGTCAAGGAAAAAAATATTTATGAGATGTATTATTTTTGGTATGCCTCGTTATTCTCCTGTACCATTCATGTGGAAAACGTTATATTTTTTAAATGATTTTCGGCTATATAATTATCGTTTTTTCGCACCCATAAAATTATGTCCCCTCTTTCCGGTGTATAAAAAATGGTCTGATTTTTCGGATTGAAATTTTCAAAAAATCGCCAGGGTTTCAAAAACACGATTAAAAAATGCAGAATGTCTTAGAATATTTGCCTATAAACCGGAAAATTTTTAAAAAAATGTGATGCAAGTGGCCTATTATAAAATTTTCCAATTTTAACTCAACGCAAATACTTTTCAGCTCACTACCACATTAGCACGTGTTGAATTTGAGGGTTATTTTCATTGGACACATAAAAGGATCACAGTCGTTTAGAACTTTATGACACTGAAATGTGAAGATGTTGCATAAATTCACGGCAGCCAACTCAGCGGATTTTTTAGCTGGACGGTTAATTTTACTTCGTGACGAAATTAACTATTAAACATAGTGAGCTCTGGCATTGTATCTCGCTTTTTTAACCTACAAAATTTGACTTTCAACTACATACTTTGTGTCAAAAATTTTGACAAATACACAACATTGCTTGTTAGACATTTTTTATATAAATAAAGTTTAACTGATTGTTAAAATCTCCGGCGAACCTGGGTAATGAAACTAGTAATTGATATGTACAAAGAATCATCAACAGGGCATGATTCTGTCTTAATTTTTTCTACTCCCAATAAAACCGAGAGGTTTCGTGGTGTGGGCAAATTTTAACTGAAAATCGAAATATCAAGGATATCTCAATATTTTTTAATGGGGTCAAGCGGATATAATTATAACTTTGATGGTGAATTGAAATTTAAAGAATCTAACAAACTTTTTTATGTGAATATCTCACAAGATTCCCAACTGCTCCCGTCTAGAGTCAGTGAGACTATGGCATCCCTAATTGGGGTATGTTTTGAGGCTGTAGTTAGTGGGAAGAGGGAGGAGATGGGAAAATAACAATAGGACAAACATTGCTAAAGCCATTTCAAGCAACGCTTCAATTTTGAATGGTGCTCTTACACCAGTGTGATACTGAGAGTATCTGACATTGTGGAATGTGCGGCCAATATGCTTTATATAATTTTTAATTAATAAAGTTGAGAAATATTTATAAATTATTCAAATAAAATTTATTTGCGCAAGCCGGTATTTGAACCCGCGTCTTCTGAATTGCTAGTCGAGAGCCTTGCCTCTTCACCACGAGGCCGTCTTAATACTTGTTTAGTGAGATACCCTTTGTTATTCATGTTATCAGCATTGGATTATTTTACATCGAGGATATAAAACATTTGTTTTTAAAGTGGGCTTTTTTTTGTACAAGAAAAGTATTATATTTTTTTAAAAAATGTACCCGGTCTCGAAAGACAGAATAATTTATAAACGACATAGCAATGGAACGAATGATAAATCAATTTGCATTATTTTTTTTAAGTAGATTGATTGTTAAGGCCTCGTAATAGATTATGATGGAAATGACGTAGTGAACTATAGACCCGTAGTTCCCAACGAGAAAAGCTTTGGTGTCGTCAGAACTCACCGCACAGGAGTTTTTTTTATTAGACAAATAGATTCTCTGCTTTACAGTTGTAAGATATAAGTTAGTAAAATGTTAGAAATACCAAACCTCCACATGTTAATTACTACATTACACCACGTATAATAAAAACTAACTTTACCTGGAATATAATTACTTAAAACTTAGTAGCCCTAAGTTTAAATATATAAAATCCAAAAAAAAAACGCGAAATAAAATCATCGAACATACTAATTTAAGTTGTTTGTCGTGTGCGTTATTCTTGCATGACATTATTCACGTTCAACGCACTCAAATTTTGCCTTGAATTAAGTGTGAATTTCAAAATTTAAACTACTTGTGTAAAGAATAATTCCGAAAAGCGATAAAATAAGTACCTACCTAATATATAACATTTTAACAGATAAAACCATTTTAATTGTTTTTTAAAGATTGGAATTATAATATCCCGTGATTTTTCATGGGTCCGCACTAAAATCAGGAATGAAAACAAAGGAAAGTATTATAAAACATGTAAAGTAAAAGAAAATCTATATATATAAATAAAAATGAATCGCCGAAATGTATGTACGCGCAAAACTTCCGAACGACAGCACCAAATTGTATAATTCTTTTTTTGTTGTGTTAGTTATTATCAGGACAAGGTTTGTATAAAACTACTGGTGAGCTCTGGCATTATAAAATTTGTATAAAAAAATTGCAGTAGGTGGCACGCGAGCTGTTTGAAAACTGAATCCACCGGGAAAGGGGGGTATGGAGTGGGGAGAGGGAAGGTGGAGGAGGCGGAGTGGGAACACGCGGGAGAGGAAGTGGAGGTGGAAGGAGAACAGGATGAATGGGAAAGGACACGCAGGGAGAAACTATTTATTTATTAAATGGCATAGCAACGCATGCCGGGAACCAGCTGGTATTAAATAATTATTATTGTTGCGGGTGTAGTTAAAAATGAATGTTCTGGGTTCTATGTTTCCACGAGTTTTTTTTAGCTCCCTCAATTCCTAAAGCCTTTGAATACGGCATAAAGCTGTATGTATAAAAATAAGTTTTTGGGTGAGTTCGTTCGTTGTACAATTTATATGATATATCTACCGAAATGTTACTTGTATATTTTTGGCGCAAAATTGTTTGTGGACTGTCCTACCTCGCAGTATTTTTGGCGAATTCTTAAACATATTACTTATTTCCATATCTCGCACCGGACAACACAAGTTTGTTTACTGACTAACCGTGAGAGCTTGCACAAAGCACGGAAAGATATCGGTCTCGAGTTGCCGCTTGGTGGTGAGCTCATATCGCTAGACTGCCCGGGGTGAAGATTACTTATAAATTCCCACTGAGAACAAAAAAGAGAAAAGAAAACATAAATAAATAAAATATAAAATCATAAAAAACACAACATCATGAAAGTAAAAATAACATAATATACACATAGAATTACATTAATGAGAAAATTTCTAATAGGAATCCTAGATCGAAATGAGGAAAAAATAATAACTGCATGGTGCATAGTGCATATGCAACACTGTTACAATAGGCCAATTATGAGGTGACCCGACAGTTGAACCCTCGACAGTTGTCCACCCGAAGTTATAATTACTATAAAATTTTAAAAATTGTGCATTATTTACCAATTTAAAACCTAAAATCGACGGTATACACAGAATTGTTGCATTTGAACGAAAATATGTTTTTTACTTTTGTTATCGACCGGTACATGGTCTCTGTACACCCCTTCGGGGACATTTAGTTAAATTTTGTGTAGGTAAGTAGCCGTATTTTTTCTAAATCGACTGCAATCTTTTTATATAGCTTATATAACAACGGCCAACTGTCGGAACTGTCATGGAATCCAATTATGAATGGGTGTATCCACTCGTTAAAAATTTATATGAATTCCAGAAATATAGAATAAACAGTAAAATCTAGGTAGATTCGCTGACTTTAAACCACAGTAAGCATTTCAATGTTTCAGTATTAATATTTGGAGGTATGATTTTTAAATCAAATGGCCGAATCGAAAACCGAACACACAGAATCCCCATCGCTAGAGAGGGTACAAACCATTTAGCATAAAAAACATTATTTGTATTGAGGTTTCAAATTTTTTTTATTGTTGTTTTAAACAAACAAACCATAACATTATCAGAATATTATAGCCTTCAAAATCGCAGGAAATTTTGTTTAAATAAAACTAAAGTTCTTATGACAGCTAAATGAAACAATTTAACTTTGGTTGACACACTTTTATATTTGTATGTTATAACAGCAATTAAATGGTCTGGACATGTTTTCTTCCTGTAGGTTCATTTATAGGTAATTCTTCACTAATATAACCTTAATTTATCTGAATATATTCGAGAACATATTTTATATCACTTATTTGTTCATCTTTCTGTTAAAATATTTTATATCAATTATTTGTTCATCTATCTGTCACATTTCCATACACATTTTTCTGACTCAGAATGAAGATTTCTTTCCAATGAAATAATAGTTGAGATATTATACATTAGCGTGTGTCGCTCTCCAAAGAGAGAGAAAAAATGGCCTTATGTATTTAAACGTCCGGGGTCTCAAAAGTTTCGTATGATCTGTAGCTATTCGAAAACGTAAAAATAAATGAAATTATTCTTCACTTTTAGCCCGCTAAAATGGCCGGAAGTTTTGCAAAAAAATAGATATCGTGATTTGGAAAAAAAATAAAACAAAGGGTTCGTATTTTATATTTTGTACCAAACTTTTTTTTTACATAACTGCAGTACAAAGAACCAAAAAAAATATATAAGGGGAAAATAACACTTTTTCTGGATAAAATCAGAATTCTTGTTGACTTACTTGTATGCATAAACTTGAACTTTTTTTTCATTTTTGTCAGTTATACGCATTTTTTAATAATAAACAAACGTTAAAAGGTTAGATTATTGAAAAAAAAATTTATTCAAAATTTAAAAAAAAAATGGTTTTAGGTTTGTTTTCTGATTTTCAATGCATTTTAGCGGGTTAATGACCATTTAAAAAAATAATAATTTAAATGCAGTTCTCATTTTCTTTGCAAGACGCAACTTTTGAGACCCCGGGCGTTTCTGAATTCAAAAGTTGAAATAATTGACACACCCTATTATACATACAATAATTAACCTAATA
Organism: Limnephilus rhombicus; assembly: GCA_929108145.2. Classification (NCBI taxonomy): domain Eukaryota; kingdom Metazoa; phylum Arthropoda; class Insecta; order Trichoptera; family Limnephilidae; genus Limnephilus; species Limnephilus rhombicus. Next base: position 32,721,678 of record OV815284.1, on the reverse strand, counting down.
ACTGCGGCTGCTAATTTATTAAACGTCCTGCTTGTTCCCAACAGACCTTACAATGCTTGTTCTGGTTTGATAAATTAATCGTATTTGAATTATCGAACCTATATGATTGCCGTACACATTCCGTAGGTACCAATGGTAATATTCATGATAAATCGTTTTTGAATTATCGGAATTCGAGTCACATCTTGTCCCGATGCTTCGATTATGCTTTTCGACTATGTTATGTCGGCTAGCAGTTAGCAACCGGTGGCACTGAGCCTGATTGCGAATGATATTGTCGTTTCTTAAGGCGGAGCTTAACGTAAAATCACTATTTTCGATGAAGCTTTACTACGAACCGATTTACATTATGAACATTTAAAAATTTGCCTTGAATAAATTGAAGTTTTTCTTATCGTTTCCCTTGAGTGGAATTAAAATTGGATTTTTAATTATTGGATGAAAAATACTAAAAACATGTATTTTTCATCAAAATTTTAACAAATGAAGTAAATTTTCACGTTCTGCGTAAGTTCTTTTCAAGTTATGTTATATCATTATACGCCCGTTGCTTCATAAAAATTAAAATAATCACAAAACTTGAAAAGAACTTTCACAGTACGTGAAAATTTATTTCAAATATTTGATTATTTGTTAAAAAAAAATCCCGTCCTAAGAAAATACTCATTTTTGGATTATAGCTTCCACTTAACCCTAAAACACTACTGAAATCGTCGATTCGTATTTTTATTGTCAAATTGCACGTTCTATCAAATGGTGCATTATTTTCATCGAATCGAATTGAATTCGAGTTCAATTTCGACTAAGGGTAACTACGTATATTGACTTATTGCATAATAATTACGTCAATTTCCTTAGAATTTTTGTTCTTTCGTGTTTTTGGTTAAAAATAAACATTATTTGGGGCAGAACTCGTCTCTGAAGTACGTCGAATGTTGGGTATCGATTTGAGCGATTTTCTGTTTAAAAATATATATCACTACCCAATGCTAAACAGGGCCAACATGTGAGGAAGAGGCCAAGATGAATCTCGCTAGTAAAGAACTAGAAAAAAATATTAAAATCTGGAATATTCTTAAAAACGTTGAATATTTTTGGCCAATTGTTGAATCAGTCGAAAATATCAATGTTTGTTAACAGCTTTTACATTTTTCCAACTTTTCTTCAATATCTTGCACTAGTTGTGAGTGGAAATTTTTTACATTGTTTGGCTAGGGCGGTGAAACCTGTCGGGGGGAAGACGTACCTATTTTATTATTCTGTCAATGTCATTCTTGGGCAGGCTGCGTCATAGTGTCATAAGTCATAAGGAGAATACATTTATTGTTCAATTTATGAATATTTCAACTCACGGAGATGGAGCCACGCGTACCACGTCGTGATCTGATCAAAAAATTCCACGTTTTTTCAGTAAAAAGAATATCAACATAGAAAATGCTCTCGGGTTTTTTTGTTTTGTTGTGGTTATGAAACCTGGTTCTTTTGTGACAGTATCTGGGTTCCTACTATGTTTCGGACTTGGTTTTGCCAAGAAGTCGTATTTATCCAATCATCCTCACATATAACTAAACAAAACGCCGAACAAAATCCAATCATCTACACATTTAGTTTTTGTTCAAATTCCACTTTAAAATTAAAAATAAAGTATGAAAAATGATAGTTAATCACTTAACTAAGAATTATAACTAATGAGACCTTTACATTTACGGAATTTTTTTTATCTTAAACACCCATCATAATGTTTCATTGAAATAATGAAAGAAAACCTTCTGCTCCTGTAAAATCTTCTAATGGTCTATTGAACAAACAAGAACTAAGGCGACAATATAACTAAACAAAACGCCGAACAAAATCCAATCATCTACACATATAACTAAACAAACGCCGAACGTCCCCAATAAATAAATACAACACAATGAAAAAATATTTTGTTTTCCGCTATACTGGAGTTGAACCAGTAGTCTCCCCAGTTAAAGCTATTCATTAGCCCGTCTCCTCTTCCTTGGCTCCCCGTACTTGCAAATATAACCCCGCCGAATATCATGCGAGAGATAGCAACACTGAAGGAATACAAGAAGGCGCTGCAAAAAGCGAAATACCCTTGCACGATGATGTCGTTTCTCACCCGGCATGCCGCTTAAAGTCTCGAAAACCCTTCTGGACGGAAGGAGAAAGACTCCTTCGAACACCTCTCACCTCAGAAGATAGGTGGAAGCTTGAGTGGCAATCAGCCAACGTCAAAAACGCCCAACTCGTGCAAGACCCCACTGAGAGACAGCCTGGGTTCTCATTGCCTCGCAAACTCTGGACTGCCATCAATAGGATAAGGTGCTCCCATAGCCGTTGTGCTCACATGATGCACAGATGGGGCCTTAAAGAGTCGGCGACGTGTGAATGCGGTGCGGTGCAGACCACCGAACATGTGGTCAACGAATGCCCGCTCCATTAATTCCCCGGCGGGATTGTTGAGGTCCACAGGGCAATGCCTGAGGCCCTAGACTGGCTCGCAGACCTAGATGTCCCCCTCTGACCCCCCACCATACGAAAGTGGAAGAATTAGCCCGTCTTATTTTTTCATCCATATGTTTTCCTGTCTCCTTTCTACGACATTCCCTCTACTTGTCCAAAAGTTTGTCGATAAAATACATGCGAATATTAACAATACTTTTGATTGTTTATTAAAATAAATCTTTAGTACAAGAACAAGACCAAACCATTCAAATCAAAAATCCTGAATTATGAGTCAGAAAAATATCGTTTTATTTTTTAAACCTTTCTTACGATATTCATCTTCCACTCCCTGCTGCTGTAAGTTATTAATGCGTGTTGGAATTTGGAACTGCCACCTTATTCATTTGTTTGTTAGTTGGCGTCCAGATTTTGCGTGCTGCGAAGCAAATTTGAAGGAAATTTAGCTTGAACGTGACCGCCTTCAAGATTGTAGAACTGTGGAAATTAGGCAAAATTAACCTATCGAACACAGCCAGATTATGTATGTTTTTTTTATTTGTTTGAAAAATAAAACGCATTGAGAATATTTCGGTTTTTTTCACACGAAAAATTCATATAATTCGTGCCTTAGTGAGTATGATTCAGCGATCCAACAATATTTTTTATTATTTTGAGATACGGAATCAAAAAGAATGCCAATGTTTTAATTAAAGCACTGAAAACACATTCCTAAATAGTATCTAAAGACATAGATTACTCTTTTTCCTGCTTCTGTCTGACGTATTTTTGTATTGTTATTTCGCAAAACAATGCATTAATGCTGCTTTTTTAAAAGTGCTTGCATCGTATTTTCGAGGTAAGGTTATAGTATATTTTGTTCCCTTACTAAAAAGTAAGTGTAATATAAGTAGTCTATTCTCACAACATAACCCAATTGGGGGTGCCGTAGTCTAACTGGCTCCAGACGGGAGCAGCTGGGACTCTTGTGAGGTATTCACATTTAAAAAAAAAATCTATGGTCAGTTTAGTTGTCTATAGGCTATTCGGGTCACATGGTATCGTTTACGAGATGTGCCGAAGGAACTCGAAGGCGGTTGTGTTCTGCTATTATATCGCGATAGCCCACCAGATAAAAAATAGCTTCCCAGTAAGGACGTGAGTCTTCCTAAACTATATTTATAAAGAACGAAACAACAGTCACTATGATCTCAAGAACTTTAAAGTCTGGAGATACTGGTACTAGCCTACAATTAAATACAATAGAATATCTCTGGAGAGGGTTTCAGAGATACTTTACAGTAAGTATTGTAAAATATTTACCCATTTTCATTGGCTTAATGAAAGCCGAGGAGAAGGGTTACTGAATATGCATATGCAGAAGATGCTGAATTTCAATTCAACATTTAAATATTATGCAAGATTTTATCACAATATCTTTATAAACGGGTTTAACAAAACCTCTAAAGTTCCGAGTGCCAATGTATCGCATTCTCTAAGTAATGTGTTTTCTTAACACCTGTGCCTTTTCCGTAAATTTCAATGCGGACCCTTATCACGTTAACTTTCCACTCGTGGCGGTTTCAAGGTACCTAATTATAATATTTTAGAGATTTATTACAACAACGCTATAGGAAGGAAGTTGATGCAAAAAATCGAAAATATTACGTGTTACTTGTCAACATTTTTACCTGTAATATTGGCACATATACTTCATGGTGAGCTGAATTAAGAAACATAAAAAATACATGTTTTTAAATGAAATTTCATAATTCATATATAATTCATATATATCTCATTAATTAATTAACTATACGTATCTAATATTAAATATTTTTTTAAAAATTACCAACTAATCATCAAGCCGTTTCTTCGCAAGGGTAGGCAAAGTGATTAGATAATCTCACTAAGTAAACTCTGTCTCGGCACATACTCCTTGCTTCAATCACATTCATACTCTTCTGTTATTCTGACTCTTGACATCACCCGACTATTTATTCACTTCTACGTACCATGTCCTTCTCGGGCGACCCCTATTTCTTCCACCATTAACTTTCGCCCCTCCACATTTTTTAACACGGACATATAAAAATTTACTATTCGTACGCCTCGGGGATCTTATTTCCACAGTATTTAGTCTATTCTCACACTTCTCCTGCCAGTTCCATGCTTCTTTGCCATACATACATGTAAAATATATCCATGCTTTATCTCTACAAAAAGCGCTTTTCCGAACACTTCTAGATGAATTATATATCACAATTATTACTATTCTTGTTGCATGAGAAATCTGACAAATAATTGCACCACTATTCTCAGACGATTTGGGGTAAATAGTTATTAAAGGTGGCGGACCGACAAATATGAAAGCATTGGTGACCAAGTTGCATCTCATGTTCATTAATTATTAATGGGTAATGTGTACAATAAATTCGGAATTAATAAATTATGTGCAACAATAAATATTCCTGTTTTCGCTCTATTTATTTTCCATCAAGACAAACAGCCTCGCAACCATTTAGCATAACTAACAATTTTCTTCACACTGGGAAGAATATTATTAATTATTACGTTTGCAGGTTTCACACATAAAATAATATTTACGTGTCATTTATAGTTATTTTTTTTATTCTGACGAAAAAACGGTTTCGAAACACATAGATAACTTTGATTAAATAAACGGTGTGTATAAAGTGATTTGTTTAATTTATTTAAAATGACAGCACAAATTGAATTTGCATTTATTGAAGAAGTCATCATTTATTGTTGAAAAAAAAGATAATACTATAAATCTATTGTATATACGAAATATGAAACAGAAAAATAAAAAAGGAAACTGTCGCAACTCGGAATCGAACCCAGGATCAAGGGTTAATTAAGGCATTTGTCCCAATAAGACGAGAGATTCATATTTCTTTAATGAAGACAATATTAGCGACTCTCAATAGAAAATATAAAACAGAAAAATCACAAACAGTCTTAGTCTTGACATGCGGTGCTCTATCACGATTCGATTCCTAGATGTGACCGTATCTTTTTCTAATTTTTCTGTGTCTAATTTTCGGTTGAGAGTCGCTAATATTGTCTTCATTAATTAAATATTATAATTTGAGGTTTTAATGGGTAAGTTAGAATGATAAAAAATTAAAATTTTCTTATTATTTTAGATTAATTAGTTTTATTTTCGTCTTTTTGGTTATTATAACAAGTTATTCCAGCAAAATTTAATAATTTATTAGTTTTGATTAAGAAGGATGAAAGATGAAAATAAAGAAACTAAAATTAAAATATTCAAAGACCATCGGAAAGAAAGCTTGATAGATCATAACTTTATAACAAAACTTCTGGAAAACTTTCGAATGAGAACATTTTCATGAACATTAAGATTGGCAGTGAAACTGTATAAAACTTTTTTCTTAAGGGCGACAGCTGTTTTACAAGGCACAAGTCGAGCATAGCGAATTAAGCAAATGAATCACACTTTCAAGTACTTAATAGTTATGTTTCTGAAATAATAAAAAAACTTTATGTAAGTTTCGGGAGCTAATGTCTGTTTCTGGGGGGAAAGGTAGAAAAATAATTTCTTATAAGCTAAAAAAATGACCGCCCTTAAAATAATTCATTTCTATAAATTAGAAAGCTTAAGACTTCCAAAATCATGTCAAAATCAATAGTCAAAAAATGGCTATAGGTAGGTACACTGACTATTAAAAATATTATAGTCATTCTTAACGTAGGGACGAGGTAGCTAATTGTTTCACATCTGCTTCAAGGAAATAGTTTTTTTTTTCATTTGGCCTTTTTAATTCCTTTGTGATGCTTTTGGAATTCACCACTTTCCTTTCTTTGTAAAACAATGTCATTACGCACGTAGGTACTAACAAGGGCGTAGCTGTAGAATTCATAAGAAGGGGATGTTCGACTCTTAGGCGGGGGTAAGATCCTGGTGGTGGTGGAAGAGTGGTCAGGAAAAAGGGGCGGAGAAAAGAGAGAAGGGGGGGGAGGTATTGGAAAGTTCTTTAGGACCTCTACTTAATACATTTTATTTATTATCACATACCGTCTTACCAACTTAACACATTATATTGATAAAAGAGACAGTGCAAATATTGTTGTTATATTTTCCAGGAATGTAATCTTCGAGTACGATTGTTTTTTTCCTACATAATGGCTAATGGAAGGGGGGGTGGGGTTGAACCCTAAACATTAAAAGGTAAAGTTTTGCTCAAAACGCAATCACTTTACTAAAATGTCACTTAGTTTATAGACGTATATCTCCAAATTTTCATTTAAGTTCGGTTTAGTATCTAGTAGGTACCGAAGTAGATATAAAAATTCTTTCCTTTTCTAGGTCTGAAAAATCCATTATACCTTTTTTTTCAACCAGTTTTCCCATTATTTCTTGTGCTACATTTTTCAAGACACTTTGGCAACGAACGTGCAAAAGAGGCGAAAGGTGAATTAATTCGTTGGAATAAAGATTTCAGTTTGTGAAATAATTAACTGAACGGTATTCTTGGTGTAAGGACCTTCATTTTAACAGTGTTGTTTTGCTGGAATGTTTTGACTAAGCATAATTGTAGCGTCTCTTGTCTTGGTCTATTTTTGGATCTAGAACTCATAAAACTTTACGTTGGGATGATCTTTTTTAAAAACACAGACCGTATAATAAAATTTTAAAGATAATTTATATGATATGTACAGCACAGTTCGTGTACAAATTTAATTGAGATTATTTTAAAAAGATTTCTGTGATATCAAGATTTAGTCTCTTTGATTATGTACTTTGATTTATCAAGAGAGCATTGAGTAGTACGAGTAACTACCTGGCTCACAAACTGGAATTTTCTTATATTTTTTAAACCCGAGAAAGCAATACCTTGGGACTAAAGCATCTTACTGTTTATTTTTATTTAATTTTATTACGAACATTTACAGGTTAATAACATTAGATACATTAAAATGACAACAAAATATAGGTTACAACCCAATAACTAATTTTCACGACATGCACAAAAAATAAATAAAAAAGTCAAAAATTATTATGTTAAAAATGACAAAATACATTAAACAGGGTGTTAAGGGACGTACTTGACTTACTTTAACCAGTGATTCCTGACATTATTTGGAGTAAAAAATGTAAATAAAATTTTGGTCTCCAGTGACATTTGTGATGTTTTTTTTCTTTTTTTTTTCTACAAATTCATAAAAAAATTGTAGTTGTTGAACAGTTGGAGGCGGGGTAAAGGGTTCGTCGGACACTCGGCTGAGCGACCAGTGACGACATGTGGAAGAATTTTTTTTTGTTTGATTTTGAAGAAAAAAATTTTGAAAAAAAAAAAAAAAAAATCGTCAAAAAAAGTCACCGGAGACCAAAATTTCATTTACATTTTTTACTTCAAATAATGTCAGGAATCACTGGTTAAAGTAAGTCAAGTACGTCCCTTAACACCCTGTATAGTTAGAAACTAGATAAACTGTCCAAACTTACTAGATAAAATAACTTATACATAAAAGATACCATTAAAATACAAACGCGTCAGTTTTGTGGCTAGAAGAAAAAAAAACAAAGAAAAGTTAAAAAAAAAAATAATAATAAAAACTGAAAAACACCAAATTTAATATCGACAAATAATATTTGATTATATATATTTTTTTTTATGTATATGTATAATTTTCTATTATAATACAAGGAATTGATTGGGTAACAAATGGGATTGACCTAATGAAAATAATAAGATTATATGGGACGTTAAATGCCGGAAAAAAAATCTAAATATTTAAAAAAAAATTATAGACATTGAATGATAATGTGGGCGTCAAATTGGAGTAAAGAATCGTTCAGATTCGAAGAAAATCAAAGTTTTCGATTCTAAGTCCATACATCAAATGAATTTTTATAAAATTAAATAATAAAATGGAATTGAAACCGAACCGTAGTTACTTTATTTGAAAAACTTATTTTTCAGGTGGCAATTAAATTCGGTACCGTACCAGAATTTTCAAATTTAACACAAGTTCCGCACTCAAACACTTCTATAGTTAAAAAGTTTTAGATAACCCGAACATATTTAAGTTCTCAAAAAGCTTCATAAAAATGAAGTTTAAAAGAGCAGGTTTAATTTTCCAAGATTTCCATGCAGGTGTTTTATAATGATGAGGTTTCGTTTATGGCTACTCGGGGGCGCGGAGTGGTTTCTGAGGTTCTCGTTGGAGAAAGGGTGGCTAGTTAACAACTTGCACTTAGAGTGAGAAGTAAGATTTGCAAACCAGGTTTGTAATAAGGAACTCCAGTGAAAAATATTCTGGCTTTAAAAAATATGTTCATGTAGACCAATAAACGCTGATTCTGAAAATATAAGTTTAATTTAATAATATTAAACGCAGAGTTTTTAAAAAAAAATATTAAGAAGTCCATTTTTAATCGGGTCGTAAAAACACGCCGTCAAGGTGACGTCACTGTTCGACGTGTTGTGACCAGGCGCGGCTGGCGCTAACGTGCAATGGGGCGCTGAACCGCCAAAAAAATTCAACATCATTTTACAACTCATCGTATTTCTACGTAATCTGTTTATTTATTAAATTGATAAAATTGAGCACAATCTTTAAATTTAATTATAATTATTTATCAATCTAACAATTAACAATGTATTACGGCCAAATAAACGCATTGTTCCCACCCGCCAGTTACGGCGGCTACCCGCTAGGAGCGAGGAACCGAGGTAGGTACAATGCCAAACCGCGCGCCAGAGCTAAGCGCCCCGTAAATTGAATGATGCTCGTAGTAAAAAATCCCAAAACGTCAGAAACATGTCATACTAAAAATCGGCTGACCGTGCGCTGCACGGCCGACCCGAAGAGCTTCGGCATTCTTCGGAAATATTCCAAAGCTTTGGTTCCAGCGGTAGTAAGGTTTGAACAAGATAATATTAAGTAATAATATTTCTCTTCTAAAATGTAACCATTAGTCAAAGGGTCAGCTATGCGTCTCGTGTGACATTATCTTGTTCGAGCCCTTGGGATGTACCTTTTTGACATTATTATTTGTTTGTCACCCATTGATCGAAGTTGTCACGACAGTAAATGGCGATATTGGCGATCCACGCAGCAGAGTGAAACGTTTCTTGTGTGTTAATTATTATTATTGGATTAAAATATTGCGTTATTATTATTATCTTTGGAAGGTTGAGTATTTTTAAATGGATATCACACCTACCCTTTCCACTAATCTTCTAATAGATGTAATATCAATAGTAATGGAGTGTAAAATGCTTCTAAAAATATTGATACCAGAATAATTCTATAATAATTGGAGCGCCGTTTTAGTTATGTTGCGTTGTACAATTTATTATGAGTTCCTAGGCTATATGTATTTTTATTATTTGAATTTACAAACAGATACATAAAACATACCTACTTACCTGGCAGGTCAATTCACTATATTAAACTCTAGACATCAGCATGTTTTTACATCGCACGATATTTTTACTACTACAGTTACATGATACAAATAATGTAAAATTATGCATGATGTATAGATTTTTTTTTAAATATAATATCAACCTTTCGTTTTTTATGAATGGCTTGGTGAACCACCTATAATTTGAGGCACCGGCCGCGCCTGGTCGTGACGTCACCGTAAAGTCATTGTATGGGAATGTATGATTATGACACAAGCCATCGTATTAATTTATTCGTTTATTTACTTACTGTTTATAGAGATTTAGTTGTTGTGTTTATTGAAACATTATTTAGGCCTAAATAATCTTTCAAAAATAAAGGTATTTCTTATTAGTTTATCTCTAATATTGAAAATATTCAAAAACTACTGAAAAAAAATAGTAATGCTATTTCTAGAGAGAATACTTCGAACAACGGAATTCAAAATAGCGGCAGTAGATCAGCTGATTGCCCGATCCTATACTAATTTTTAAGGAGTGATGACGTCACACGATTCACCATACATACGGTGGTTTTCGGGGGTCTTGAAAAATTAAAACTTTGACAATTATTATTTTAACTATTAAAATAAATTTTAAAAATAAAAATGCAGTTATTTAAGTTAGAAGGTCATTATTCTTTAAAAAAAAATTAAAAAATTGGACTGGAGTTCTCTATTACTGGACAACGTATAGTTATGCTGAATAAACAAAATATTTAATCCTCTAAACTAAAGATACCTGAATATATCGCAAACCTTCTCATTAATTAAAATAAAATAGAGGGTGCAGAGATTATTACATAAATTCTATCGAAAATTAATTAATTAATCATTTTGTACTTACTTATTGCATGTTGAAAAAGGTTCGTATTTGTAAAACACCTTTCTATATGTAACCTATAAGTTTCCCGAAGCTGAGGCATTAAATTGAAATAGTTTTAGTCCCCAAAGCGTAGGGACCCTCAACACGGTTAAATAAACTTGGAAACTTGGAAATAAACTAAACCTCAAGTCAAGAAGCCAAATTTGTTCTTCAACTTGTGATGGGCTTTGTAATTAATCGAATTGGATTAACTTGTTTTAACATAAACAATTCTGAGCGATTTATACGTGGTTTTCTTTTTTAGTTAATTTTATATAGCTTTGCATTTAGCCGTTAAATTGGTACATTCTTCAAGGGAACCCAATAATGAAATCTGTGCATTAGTTACAATAAAAAATACATATACATATAAAATGTATATACTAGCTGACCCGACAAACGTAGTTCTGCCGTATAAATTATTTCTATTAAATATTTTGGTTGTTAAATAAAAAATCTATGACAGAAAGAGAAATAGAACGCTGTAGACGATGACCGCCAATAAAAACAAAAAAACATAAACTGAAGTATGAAAATGAAATAATGAAAATCAATATGAATTTCGAAATGCAATTGAGTGTACGATATTTTTGGTCAGTCCGTATTTAGCCAACACAAACAAGCTCGATGGTTTGCCCACGCGAGAACAAAATGCCGAATGAAATATCAAAATGACGCGACGCTTCTCGTGAATGTCTTGCGCATGTGTGGATGAAAGTTCAATGAGGCGGACATAGCGCCATCTGTCATTCAACAACATAAATAATTTCGTTCTGTTTGCAATACGAAAGACGGTTAAATTTGTTCGCACAAAAATACTAAAATCGCGTTTAAAAAATGGGAGGGTGGGGGTAGGGGAGTTGAAATTTGGGTTTATAGGTATTTTTGATGCCAAATAAAAAAAAAATACAAAAAAATTGAAATTTTTTTTCTGGATAGGAGCGTTGAAATTTGGGTTTATAGGTATTTTTAATGCCAAATGAAAAAAAAATACAAAAAAATGGTTAAAAAAAGTTTTTTTTCTGTGATTAGGGTATCTCTACACCCTAATCACCTAGCGGTATGAAATATACTTTAAAACCTATTCTCATACCTACCAAATATACAAACAAAATTTGATAAAAATTGGTCCAGCCGTTTCGGAGGAGTGCGACCACAAACACCGTGACGCGAGATTTTTATATATAAGATAAAACTAAGAAACCGATTTCCCTACAAATTTAGAACATTTTATAAACAGTGCGTCAAATAGTTTTACTGGCAAACTGGCAATATTGCTAATTATTGTAATATTATTGCCAATTATTCATACAAAATGTATTTCATCATAGCCAAGTTATATGGTGTTAAAGATGGATCAAGTTTGTCGTAGGTGTGATTACCGCACATTGCGAGTCCCGACTGCTACCAATTGTGCGAGACCAGTGGGACTAAGGCGTTCTGCGAGGCTTAATTTAGTAGAGAAGGGAAGGAGATATGTAGAGAAAAGTTGAGATACATCAAACTATTCAGTTCTAAATACATCAGACACGGCTAAAGTCTAATGAATGTAGGCACAAAAAATTAGACGGTAAGACAATATATTATAATTCATGTCATAGATAGAGAATAGAAAATTCAAAATGCTCTCCAGAATCTATGTTATGTTCAATAACATACGTTTCTACAATGTTTTAATTGTATATTATACATTAAATTGAACCAATTTTGAAAACAAACTATTCAGTTACATAAAAACTCGGGATTTTCTAATATATCTGTGTGGGTTCTCCACCTCACATTAATCAACTACATTATCATGTTTTGTTATAAGAAATAACAAAACATTAGTTGATTGATGAATGTGAGGTTGAGTAATGTAGAATAATGGTTGAAGAAGTCGGGGTCGCCCGGGGAAGACATGGTCATGTCAAGAGTCAGAATACAGGACAGTGGTATGTACTCGTATCATACATCGTACATTTAATATTTTTAATACAATTTAATAAAAACAGATGATTAAACATTCCAAAAAAAAAGTTAAGAAATACTTAAAAGTAAAGAGAAAAAAAAGATCATATTTTAAAGAAAAGTAGAAATAAAAATGAAAATTCAACTTTTGAAATACAAAAATTAATAATAAAGATTAAATGTTAAGAACTCAAGTGTTCCATATAAATTAAAACATATAAGTATATAAATCAAAATTAAAACATTAAACAATCAAGTAGTTTGTGTCGAAACCGAGTTGTGTCGCAATCTATCTTCTCTGCCTATGCCTGTTAATTAATTGAAAGTTTGTTATTTAAAATATTAACGTTTGCGAATTTCAACTTGTTTAATATCGTATTTTTAAAATACATCTTATTTTTTATTTTTTTATTTCTTTCTGTAAACATCAAAAAAGTTCTACCTAATACGAAATGTTTACTGAATTATTACAAACAATAATTCCACCGTTTTATTTTTCCAACTTGCTCAAGTCAAGGTAATCGTTCCAAAACAAACTCTGCCCAGTTGCTTAAATGTTTGTATTATAGGTACAAATATTTGAAAATAGCTGGTTTTCTCACGCGATTGTTTCAGATAAACAACTATACCATCAACTTCACGCGATGTTTTCACTGAAAACCACCGGGTTGCCAAATAACTACAAGTATAAAAAAAGTTGCGAAAATAACCGTTATTTAATGTTTAACGCAAATAATTATTTGGTTAAACCGTTATTTTATATTATTAATCCCTTTGGAAATACAACGTTGAAATAATAGACCAAGTATTTGCCTGTTACTACGACCTAAATTCGCATATCATATACACTATTGATTACTGTTAAATAACCTTATTTCCTTTGTACTAAAGTGAATTTTTCTTTATTGGAACCGAACCATTTTTTTACAATTCTGACAAGCATTTGAGTAGGGACATGGAATAAAATATATATATCAAGACTTTAAAAATATATTAACAACCTCTTAAAGCTTGCTTCATTACAAAAAGTATAAATAATTATCAAAGAAAATTAATCGGAAGAACCCATAGAAAAAAGATTACGTTGCGATCGAGACTCGAACTCCGGACCTCTACTCTTAATTGTAATATTGTACAAAACACTTGCAACCATAATAAATACCCTCCTTTGCCTTATTCTGAAAGGATTCCTGAAAGGTTCTGCCTGCCTTTCAATATTTCAGTTGCTCTTTCAGGAACCAACAAAGGGTGTTTTGCGAAGTAAGTCGGCCGCGTAAGATCTTGTATTATGAAGGATAAATACGTTAAGACAGGAAATTGTTAATATAATTAATTTGCGGATGCTTCAAGTCTTTGATCTGTAATGTAGAATGAGAAATTACACTTTCAGCTTATAAAAAGCATGGAAAGATATGGCCAGTTGTGGTTTTAACAGGATTGCGCTACGTGCCGTCCGGCGACCGCAACCATCGACTTTTTAAATCAAATTTTTACGATAAGTGTATTAATTCGTGAATATTATTTCGTGAAGTCACTAGTTTAGGTGGATAAAGCAGTAACCAAAATAGTATTGAAATTCAAACAGAGCTCGCGTTATTCGTGACTTGACCAGCAGGGTTCAAAAAAGGGGTCTAGGACGTTTCTACGCCGCCGGTTCTTCGCCGCCAGTTCATCGCCGCCGTTTCTACGCCGAGACGGTTCTACACCGGCCGTTTCTACACCGGCCGTTTCTACGCCAGCCGATTCTACGCCGCATTCAAATTAAATTAACAATTACAATTAAACTTTATTGTTTTAACACATACATACAGTCATAGAAAATAAAATAGAAAATACAAAAACTATCGAATCATTTAAAAAGTAGCATTAACATTTATTTTAAATTAAAAGAATAAATAGGAAAAATAAGATTATTGCGTCATTTGGTAATTGTGTGCTAGGCCACGTAAATAATCTAGAGGTTCCCTGTTTTCATAATCTAAGACAATTCTTCGAATACGTTCATCAGCGTCACGGTATTTTTTCAGCTTCATCGGTGGTAAATGTCCGGCGATAAGTTGCTCAAAATAAGCGTCTCGTCCTTTTTGTACTTTTCGCAATCCATCTATAAATTTCCAAATAGTTGGGTGATGCATACATAATTCAGAACGCAATCGACGATTGGCTGCCTCTGCATGATTATTGGTGCGATCTTCTCCATCGATTGTTCTCTGGTATAAATTCCACATTGTTGGATGAAACATAGTCGGGCGCCTACCATTCCCGCGTCGATTTAAACGGCCAACATAGCTGTCTTCAAACCAATTTAGAAGCGGCTGAAGTTCTACTGGCAAATCATTTGCTAAAGCATCAATGTATTCATCTAAATCAGCTATTGGCACAAATGCTAATGCAATGACCATTTTAGCTCTCAATGCAAATTCAGCATCATTGTTGTATTGACTAATAACACCAATCTGAGCTAAATGCTTCCTCATATTTTGTGCTAAATGGAAGAAGCAACCTTTTACATTTACTTCAGGAAAGCAATCTTTCATGGCACTAAAAGCTGCATATTCATAATCACAAATGATAGATCCTGGACTTAAATTTGGCACTAGTGTTTTAATTAGTTCGAACATACGTGTGTATGTAACACGCTGCTTGTTAGGTAACAGAGCATACACTATAGGATGCACTCCTCCGTGTTTTGTTGCCATAACAATATAAACTTGCGAAAATAGCCTCGGTGCTATTGCGAAGGTACCATCAGTGTACCATGTATTGGCATTATGCAAATGCTGCAACCAGCTCCCTCTTCCAAAAATTAAAATTCTGTTTGCTCCCTCTCCATCGTCGCTTAGCAAAAAAGTTTCTTCTGTTCCTGGTTGAGGCACATATAGCTTATATCGATTTGGCAACACCAAATCGTTTAGGTCTGCGGGATCAGCAGGTGCAGCATTAATTTGATTCCGTTTTCTTCTGATTATTTTTCTCAGGGCTGCATTATTTGGAATCGATGCTAAAACAGCTTCAGGCACGTCGACTATACACTGATTTATAACTACACTTGTGCCCTCCATAGTTTCTTCTGCACGACGTTTCATGTTAGTGCAAACAGTTGCTGATTGTATGGCTGCTGCCGAGGAAGGGTGAGAATGATTGTTGATTTCGTTGACCACTTCTCCAGCCCTCGTGTGAATTCTTCCTTTACAACGACCCACTTCTTCGCACCGCCAAAATTTTAAACTAGCGTCCCTTTTACTAACTTTGTCGAAAACGTACAAATATCCGTTATATGAAAACTTCTCGTTTCCTTTCTTACTGAGAACTGCTGGTTCCATTATTAAGATCACTGTTAACTAACGTAATGATTACTTTGTGACGAATACACTTAGAGTGATGTGTTAAGGGCTCCTGCCCCATATTTATACCAAATACTGTTAAACAGTTTTTAGAATTTTAAGCGGATTAAAACTTCTCATTACCTCCTTTGTGCTAATGGGCCTGTGTTGATAACCATAACACCATTAAGATAACCCGGATTAAAACTTCTGCTTACCTGCTTTGTCAATGGGTCCCAATCTGGTAATCCCGGTGCTCTGTGGCTGAAATTGGAACGCTGGCGCGTCACCGGCCCCTGATCAGCATGTTCCCAAAATGCATTTATAAGGAATGATTGTATTTTTTATCAATTTTTTTTTAGAATTCAATCTTTGATTCCTTTATATCTAAGAAAGATTAACCTAATGTTACCATTGATACTATGACCAATAAAACGTCAAAATGAATTTATTCTCAGTTACTCACTTAAATTAAAAATTTCATTGAAAATTACATCTGAAACTTAATTATTCTGTAATTAGTCGCAGAACAGAGGATTATTGGGCGCACTTTTACGCTGCTGTATTTAGGTGAGTTTGAAGGTGTGCAGAATCTAGCTGTTTGTGTACTTATTATCGATTTTTTTTTTTTATAAATTCATTTAAAATATTTTTAAAGGTATGAGCTTTAGTAAAGTAACAGTAAAAAGATATTTATGTCATAAATTATATCGGAAATCTTGATTTAAAGTTGACGTCTTTTTTCCAAATTTTTTTTTCAAATTTATTTTCTTTAATGGAGTAGGAAAAAAAACTCCACGATTCTCCACTCTAATTTTAAAAGAATATTATTGATGTATCTTTTTTGTACATGGAACAATAAAAATTATCACCAGCCGTCACCAGCCATTCCAGTAATTGCATTTTTAAGGAATGATTGTATTTTTCATCAATTATTTTTTTGAATTCAATCTTTGATTCCTTTATGTCTAAGAAAGATTAACATAATGTTACCTTTATTACTATAACTAATAAAACGTCAAAATGAATTTTATTTTCAATTAGTCACTAAAATTAAAAATTTCATTGAAAATAACATCAGAAAGTTAATTATTCTGTAATTTATGTAATAACATATTTTTTAATTTATGTTATTACATAAATATAAAATATCCTGTACTATCTTTTGGAGTCTTTTCCGTTTGGTTATTTTAATGCGCATGTCATTAAATGTATAATATATTTTTAAATAGGTACCTGCCAACTATAAAATGTTTATAAATACATTCAATTTGCGTGTGAGCATTTTTAGCAGGAGTTAATATATAATTAGATTACCTATTGTGTGTAATTACACTAATTACCCCCATTAAACCATTCTACCCCCAATTATCATTATTTAACGTTATTCCCCACTGTCTGGAAAATCCTAAGTATTATTGCTATGTACATCGATTAACAATGTTATGTTTATTGTTTGGGATTCTCCTTCAATTTATGAAGTTATTATAGAGAATCTTTCAAAAATTTTGTAATATTTCATATAAACACTTAAAAACAACAATAAACAACCAAATGGTCGAACGCCGAGAGGGATGTCGCGCCAGCCAGCGCTCCAATTTCAGCCACTGTGCGGCGATTGTAACTTGCATGTACAAAATATCTTTTAAATTAAAATAAATGTTAATGCTACTTTTTAAATGATTCGATAATTTTTGTATTTTCTATTTTATTTTCTATGACTGTATGTATGTGTTTAAACAATAAAGTTTAATTGTAATTGTTAATTTAATTTGAATGCGGCGTAGAATCGGCTGGCGTAGAAACGGCCGGTGTAGAAACGGCCGGTGTAGAACCGTCCCGGCGTAGAAACGGCGGCGATGAACTGGCGGCGAAGAACCGGCGGCGTAGAAACGTCCCATTCCCTCAAAAAAGTACCCAAAATTGGATATCCATAATGTGCTTCGTCAAGAAAAACCGCGGTGGTTAAACGACAGAAATCATTTTTATAATGTTAAAACCGTGTATTTGTGTTGAACGATCGATTTCATTTATTTTTTATTAAAATATTTATTTTTTGCAATATTTTTAATGATTTGGAGTTCTACGGGGCTTAAAAAATACTATTTATACTTGCCTTCTTCGATCACTCATTGATATTTATCTACATCATTTGCTTATCGGTCTATATTTACGGCTTTAAATAAAATGTCACACGTTTGTCGGTTTGTCGGTCGCGTACATCAATCGCGTACGTCGGTCGCGTATGTCGGGTTGGTTTACGCAAGTGACCGTCATCGTTGCACTACAGTTCTTCATTCATTCACTTACGTAGGACCAACGTAAGCGTAGCACTACTTCCAGCATAATTGACAACACAAAATATTTCTTTACTGCATGCACTAATTCTTGTGAATTTTCGTCAACCTATTCGTATTACCAGTCTATTTCGTACAAATACATAATTCATTCATTTATTTGTGAGAGTCTGATTTTTTAAATTTTCAACTTGAGAATCGGACATTGTTCCGTTCCTTCTCACCTTTATAAAATTCATGTGCTTGACTCCTCAGATTGTACGTTCTGTGGTCTAGATGTGGGAACTTTAGATCACATATTTTTTTATTGTCCCTCTCTAAATAAATATCCTCTCTTCTAGCAAGCGTTATCAAAAATTGCCTCTCCTCCATTCAACATTTCATCTCTTCTAAGTCTGAACTCTTCTCCAATTCTGAAATTTGCACATTTAAATAAAATTAATATATAAATTCACCTTTCCTTTCTCTGTAATTATAAATGATGGCCTAGAACACCCTTGAAGGGTGAAAGCCATAAATAATTGAAAAAAAAAAAAACTCATATTTACCAATTTTGAAAATATATTTTCTATCTTTTGTTCAAGTTGTATTAATGTGTCTTCTTCATTCGATTATTAACTTGTCTTCCTTCATCTATCCATTTTGAACTACTTCAGCTAACTGTTATTCGTTCATGATATTATATTTCTGGCCCAATTTCTGTTATCGCATAATATTAGGCTTTCTAATTAACTTCGCTAATATGGACGCTTTAATAGAAGGAACTGATTAAATATTTAATAGGACTATGAACAAAAGCTTCCAATGCTACGTTATTGATCTAGGAATATGGAGAGGTCCCATAGAAGTTACACTTGCCGACCCTCTTCGTTGATTCAGCGATTTTCTTTGGGCCTTATAATACTCTCGGAAGAGAGATAATATTGGAGAAAATGGAGAATTTCTTACTGAAAGAATTATTGCTGAAATTGTATTTTAATTGATTTACTTAATAAAAAAATTCTAAGTCTCCAATTTCTGTACGAATTTATGTATTTATGTTAAGCCTTGAGGCAACCAAGAACCATATTTTTAGGGTGTTATTTGTGAGGAATGTTTGCGAGATGGGAAAGCTGATAAGGATTTTAAAAGGGTGAAGGAAGGAAATTCAGTTATTGGAGGACTGTAGAGTTGCCAACGGAGTTTTGATTAAAATAACGAGATATGGCAGTGAGGCTTGAAAATGGCGAAGGAAGGACGAAATTAGACTGAATGCTATCAAAATGAGATCCTTTACCAATGGACAAGTTTTTTTTTTTTTTTTTTTTTAATGGCTCTTCACCCCAAAAGAGTGTTCTGGCCAGTGTCAAGTGAATGCTTTTGTGAGTGTAATTTTGTGAGTGTAATTTTTGGTTAATATTAACTAATTTAGTTTTAATAACAAGAACCTAACTACATTATATAATAATACTATACAAATAATAATAATAATAATACGCAAAATTATTACAATAAGAGAAGATTTTAATTAAACATAACAAGGAAATTAAAAGATATGCTGACACAATTTATTGTGCGTAAAAAATAAAATAAATATAAATACATGAAACTTAACTTACAGTTACAAATTGATGCTGTTAATATTCAGGAAATTAGCCAAGACTTTATACACGCGTTTGTTCACAGAAGACAACAGGCATGCAATGTTGTAGGGAGGCAATATACCCGAACTGATTAGGTGAGGGAAGAAATTTTTGTATGAATTATTTAAAGGACAACTGAAAAAAATATGATTGAGATCCTCTTCACCAAGACGACATTCACACATCGCAGAATTCTTAATATGAATTTTTGTCAGGTGAACATTGTGGCAGCAATGCCCTATCCGCATGCGGCAAATGGATGATGTCGAGAATTTGTTAAAAGAAAGTCTTGAAAACCACGGTTTTGAAGGAATCATTGGCTGAATTGTGAAAAAGCTATATCCTTTTGATTGACTAGATTCTTCCCAATGATTCTGCCATGTGGAAATCATGTTTTCCTTCAATTTTATGAAAATGTCATCGGTGTTTAAAAATTTATATAAAATATCCCCCGAAATAATGGCATCTTTCGCCAATGAATCGGCCTTTTCATTTCCAGGGATACCGCAGTGACTAGGTATCCAAGCCAAGATGATTTCTTTGCCAGAGTCGGTTAATTTATGAATTAAAGTGCGAATTCCAACACAGAAATCGTCTTCTGGGTAATGGAAAGGGGAAGAGTTTAATTTTTGAAGTGCACTCAGGGAATCGGAGAGAATTAAGAATTTTCCAATGTTAACATCGTCAATGTATTTGAGGGATTCAAAAATGGCTATACATTCAGCAGTGAAAACGGAAGCCTCTTTTGGAAGTTTAATTTTTCTATCGACTTGATCTGATGGGCAGTGGAATGCTGCTCCCACATGGTTTGATAAAGGAGACTTGGAACCATCTGTGTAAATAATTTTCCAGTTGGAATATTTCGAATTTAAAATTTGGATAAGTTTTGTTGGAGCTTCGTGATTGTTAATTATGCCGAGAGAAAAAAGAATATTTGGTTTACACAAATGAATACGAAAGGAGTTGGCATATAAAGGAAGTCTGTCTGATGGATTTAAGAGGGGTTTATACGAACAGTACGTATGGAGGCTTTTAACAAGAAGAGGGATTGATTTGTTCCTCCAATATGGAAGTGATTTCACTTGAGCAGTGAGTGCAGTAATTTTGTCTTTCAGTGGGTGATTAGAGAGTCTTAAGCATTTAAATAAAAACTTGTCAGCCAAGAACTGTCTTCTGAAATGAAGAGGGGCCTCCACAGCCTCCACTTGTAAAGCGTTAATTGGGGAAGAACGCATTGCTCCGATAATCAATCTTAAACATTGAAATTGAATACGGTCCAACCTTGCGAGGTTCTTTTTAGAAGTGGGTTCAATGAGGAATGACGCGTAATCCAAATGACTCCTAACATATGCGTTATAAAAAAGTTTTTGGGTGAATGGATGACTTCCCCACCAGACCCGTGAAACGGCACGTAAAGTGTTGAGGCCAGCTTGACATTTGTTAATGATTAAATTAACATACGGGTTCCATGTTAACTTAGAGTCTAAAATTACCCCAAGGAATCTTATTTGTACCTGCATAGGGAGAATTGAATTATTTATTTGGACTGTTACATGCGGAGTAACACGTTTTCTGGAAAAGACGATAACATTGCTTTTGGACGGAGAAATTTCTAAGCCGTGATTTTTTAACCAGGTGTCAAGGTTTTTCATGCAAATGTTAATCACATCCTCCAGAATAGAAATAATTCGTCCTGAAATATATATAAAAAGATCATCCGCATACTGGAGTATTTTACAAGATGGATGCATACTCCGATGCAGGTCAAAGGTATAAATATTAAAAAGGATAGGACTAAGGACGGAGCCCTGAGGCAAACCCTTGTTTACTATTCTTTCCAGTGGAGGAGAATCCAGCACCTGGATTTGAATTTTCCTGGTAAGAAGGAGGTTAAGTATAAAACTGGAAAGCTTACGAGGGATGCCAATTTTTAATAATTTATTAAATAAAACATCCAATAAAACATTGTCAAAAGCTCCGCACACATCAAGGCAAACACCGACAAGGAATTCATTATCGGCCAGGGCTAACTGGATATCAGAAGTCAGGATGGACACACTTTCGATCGTACTTTTTCTTTTTCGAAAGCCAAACTGAGAGCTGGGAAGAATTTTCTCATTTTCTGCATACCAGTCTAGACGTCTTTTAATCATATGTTCAGCTATTTTAACTAAGGAAGATGACAGAGCTATAGGTCTGTAAGAAAGTCCAGAGTTAGGGTCTTTCTGGGGTTTCAGAATGGGAACAATTATTTGAGTTTTCCAGGATGATGGAATTTTGCCGGAGTCAAAGATCAGATTTATAATTGAAAGAAAATAGTTTAGTGTGGTAACATCGCAGTTTTTAATAAAGCTATAAGGAATTCCATCTACACCAGCGGATGAGTCTGTGAGATCGTTTAAGACCTCCCTAAGTTCAGTTAAATTGAAGTGGGAGTCCATCCAACCCCGTGTTTTAAATGAGTATGTGAATTCTGTTTCATTAAAATTACTTGCAGTTTGAGGAGCTAGTTTATCGGCAAATTCCTTCACCCACTCTGAAGTGAGTGGTCGAGTCACCGTTGGGACGTGAGAACCCTTAAACCTGCGAATTGAATTCCAAACAACTGAAAGAGGAACTTCGGGAGATAATGATGTGCAAAATTTTTTCCAGCCTTGACGTTTTTTGTTTTTTAGAAGACGTTTGGTCTTAGCTTCAATTTGTTTATACTGAAGGAAGTTCTCCATATTCATATTTGTTGAATAAATTTTCGCATATTTTTTCCTCATATCTACTGCGTCTGAGCATTCAATATCCCACCAAGGAGCTGGGGGAGGTTTCCCCTTGTTACGTGTCGTTTTAATGGGGATAAATTTTTCTGCGGCCGTAATGACTGCAGACACAAATAAATCGTAACATTCCGCAACATTTTCTGTAGTTGGAGAGGGCAGATTTTGCACAGAGAACTTTGTATGATTTGAATAGTCATTCCAGTTGGCTCTGGCAGTTAAGAACCTTGGTTTTCGACTACTGCACTTGACATTTTTGTTGGAATGATAAATATTTGAGGATTCAATGAGGATGGGGTAATGATCACTCCCATGGGGGTCATCCAAAACCTTCCATAACAGGGATGCAGCTATGTTGGAATTGCAAATAGTAAGATCAACCATGCTGGGTCGCTGACCAGGCACCTGAAGACGAGTAGGAGAACCATCATTGATAATACAAAAGTCTAGTTCATCTAGTAGATCAACAATATCTCTGCCCATTCTGTCACAATTGTGAGCTCCCCATAATCCGTGATGGGCATTGAAATCTCCCAGAACAAGAGAAGGGGTAGTGACCTTGGAAAACATAGCTTTTAGGATTGATTTAGAAGGTTTATTAGATGGTGATATATACAAAGAAATTATTGTAGTGTCAAAAACCTTTGCGGCCGTCACTTGAAAAGGACAACCAATTGGTTTTACATCTACAGGGGAGAAGGGTAATGATTTTTTAATGAAAAGAGCGGAGCCGCCCTTTCCATCTTGACGGTCGTCTCGAAGACAGTGGTATCCCCTGACTCTGAAATCAGAATCCGGTTCCAGCCACGTCTCCGAGATGGCAGCCACTGCAATTGAGTTTGAGTGTAATGTGTTTAAAAATTCTTCAGTCTTATTTCTAAGACTATGACAATTCCACTGAAGAATCCTCATCAGAGGAGCCATTTCTAGTTGAGTTGATAATATTAGTAATTTGTTTAGCAACGTGGGACGGTATTTGAATGTTGTTTTTATTTAAAGTTTGTAAAATATGTAAAAATGAGGTGATTAGTGTAGAGTTAAGGTCTATATTATAATTTTGTTCTTTAGTAGATGACTTTAGGTAAGAATTGAAATTTGAACTGGAAGGAATTTGTCCATTAGGGAACCACAGAAGGGATTCGTGATTAGCATTATTTTTTTTTGTTAGAACTCTAGGTTTCACGACCCTTTCAACAGTTTTTCTAAATGAAGAAGAAGAAGGTTGAGAAGGGGTGGATTTTTTAGAATTTTTGGAAGTTACTTCAGAATAAGATGGAATGGATTTGTTAAACATTCTTGATGCTTCCGCATAAGAGATGCTCTTCTCGGCCATTGTGTGTTTAATATTGCGCTGCCTTGACAGTTCAGGGCAAGTTTTGCTGATGGACATGTGGGTACCGGAGCAGTTTAAACATTTATAATTTTCCTCTGTTTTATCACAGGAATCGCCACTATGGGACGAACTGCACTTGAAGCAACGGGGTTCTGATCTGCAGAGGTTCTTCGTGTGTCCAAATCTGCAGCACTTGTAGCATTGCACAGTTGGGAACACATAGAGCTCTACTGGTAGAGAGACGTTAAACATAGTAACATTTTGTGGAAGGTCTTTGCTGTCAAATGTTAGGACAACGGATTGGGAGGGTCTCCATTCTACAGAGTTTCCCGTATTAAACCTGTAATTTAGACGACGCGCTTTTAAAACTTTTCCGAAACCTTGAGGAACAGTAATGTTTTCCAGGATGTCCTCTATGGACCAGTGCGGTGGGATCCCTTTTGTGACACCTAACTTTGTAACCTGATATGTAGGTATGAAAACGTTGTACGAGTTTTTTTTGGCAACATCAGATTTTACAAAGCTATTGGCCTCAGCCGCTGTCTTGAATTCAACAGAAAGACGGTTACGCCCAACCGATTTTACTCCATTCCAGACAGGGTGGATTTTATTTTTAAACATAAAATGTCCAAAGTCCACATCGTATAAATTTGATTGTTTTTCATCCTTTGAAATTTTAGTCACGTGTGTAATGTAAGGTGGTCTATCAAGATTATTATACAGACGTGACATTTGTGAAGGAGTATTGTTTACCAGTGGGGCGGGTGTGGTGGAGGGGCTTGCTGGACTTAAATTTGAAATCGAGGAAGAAGTGGACGGAATTACATCCTGTAAAACAGAATTATTTGGAAGGGAGTCGTTTTGCGTGGAGGGTGTTTTTCGATGTATCTGTTCAAAATCTGTTGCATTTCTATTATCTGCTGGTTTAGCAATTTTTCTTTTTTTTGACGTAATCGTTACGAAGTCCGAAGCCTCCGGAATATTAACCGCGATTAATTTTTTTGTAACACCCGAGGATTCAGATAGCAAACCATCATCTGGGGGATCAGGTGGTTTTTCTTTATCCATTTTCGAAAAAATCTACAGCACACAAATCAAAAAAAAAAAAATCTTACCTTAACTGCTCCGAAGAACCAATTATATAACACAAATACTTACAGTGAAAACAAATATACAAGTAAAAACTATATTACACTAATTTACAATACTATTTTAAAACTATTATCTATATAAAATGATTAATTTTGTAAAGAGGAGTGAAATGACACTGGCACAGTTAGACGGTAGCCTTTGTTTTTCGGACAAGTTGAAAACACTCCAAAACGACATGGCAAGTCCAAGTGATCCAAATTCTTTGGTGGATCTTTTTATATGAATTCCGCACTGAGTCCCAACTGCTCTCAACCATCTGGAGCCACTGAGACTACGATAATCCTTATTGGGGAATGTTGTGATGCTGACAGTAGGGCATGGAGAAGGATATGGCGAAAAGGAAAGTGCAAGAGTAGCTGGCTATTCAGATCTGGGCAACAAACATGGTCAATGCCATTTTTATTTTTTTATTATTTTTTTTACATTAACTCCACACAGGAGGCCCTGAGGAAAATAATTTCCCTCAGGGCCTATGTCATCTGGGATGCTGTGTAGAGGGTCTTTTTGCGGAGAGGAAGGAATGAACATTGGTCTTTAAGAGGTCCACGTTGTAGGAAGGAAGAAACACAGAGGCCGGCAAATCATTCCACAGCCGAGCTGTTGAACACAAGAACGAGTCGAAGAAACGACCCGTTCTCATGTGACATATGTCAACCGTGTACAAATATTTATATTTTTTCTTTATTCATTGCATAAATATTATGATTACGTTATTTGTGGATTTTTCGACCACCATGGTAGGCTGATGCCCGTGTTATGGTGGTCGAAGATACGTATCAATTCTTAATGGTGGTCTTTCACCAAGGCGATTTCGATAGCACCTTTCACTCTGGATCATGCCCGCAAATATATACATTATTTTTAATATATAAATATTGTATTATTTTTAATTTATTAATATATATTATTTAATCAAATTTATTTACAAGCGCAAACCGGGCTTTGAACCCACAACCATGGAGGCCATGACGCATATATGATAAAAGAATGTATGGTAAAATACAGCGCATGAGTGTGATTATTTAAATTTTATTACAGTTGAAAAAATATTAATATTTCACTTTCTAACTAACTATATTGAAAGCTAAATAGAAGTACACATATAATATTATTTATTTATTTTAGGGAAATTCACAGTTTACAATTTGATTCATTTATTCATATTTAATTTACCTTACTGAGAAACCAATTATAGATTTCCTCATTATACTATTACATTGTGTATCTAGAAATTAATAATTAACTCAAACTGAAATCTTACAACAACTAAAAGATATTACATATAACAGGAGGTAGGTAGACATAATATATGTCATTACATAATATATCATTACATTTATGCCGTTTTGTACTCTTTTCATAATTTAAATGCACTTTTAATAGAATTTTTATATTTACTTTCGTCACAATTGAAGATATCTATATCTAAGAAAATGTTATTGTATGTTGAACCTAGTCTTATAAGGCAAGCATTTTGGTTTGAATTTGTTTTAGTGTTTCTCTTTAAAAATATTACACGAACGTGTGTGCCGTGTAGGTACTTTAAAATCTATTCTGTTCAATAATTCAGGACAGTCAGTTATGTTATTTACGATTTTATATAGCAACATCGCATTAGAGAATTGTCTGCGTACACTCAACGCATCAATTTTGTAAAAAATTGTTGCATCAAGATAATTATTAAATCGATTGTGCGATTTGTAAGAAAGGTATTTTATGATTTTTTTCTGAATCGACTCAATTTTGTTTACATGTACTGCATAAAATGGAGACCACACAGTTGACGCAAACTCTAGATGGCTTCGTACGTATGCAAAGTATAGTTGTAATAATCTTACATAAAATATAACAATAATATATAA
The DNA here is from genome assembly GCA_929108145.2 of Limnephilus rhombicus. Taxonomy (NCBI): domain Eukaryota; kingdom Metazoa; phylum Arthropoda; class Insecta; order Trichoptera; family Limnephilidae; genus Limnephilus; species Limnephilus rhombicus. Next base: position 32,694,620 of record OV815284.1, on the reverse strand, counting down.
GAGCGTTTAACCAGCCAGCGGACGAAAATCCACATTTCGTCGAAAGTTGTTCTTCCGATCGTGCAGGACGGTTACAATGAGAAAGATTAATTATTCTCCGTACCAGCTTTTTTAAATTATAACTCAATATCGAATTTATTTCAATCCAAATTAGCTTTAATTTATACCTTCATCCAAAAATGCTGAAAGGCGTGATGATAAAACTATTAAAATAGTGTACTTTTTGTAGTTATTTTTTGATTATAAGTATTTATCATTTTTCAATAATGTCTAAATTTAATAAGAATGTTAAAAAAATCTGAAATATATTAGTTTGTAAGTGCGCAAATAAATACACAAATGGACCAATTTTCGTCAAGAAACACATGTACGTACATATTTTTTAATGATTTTATTGAAACTAAAATTAAAATTCTAATACATAACTTTGCTAGATAATATATTGATTTATTTTACTGCATGATTACATTATTTGAAATGGGTGTGGTATAATACAAAAACTTTTTTGAAAATTTAACAAATCTGCCAACGACCTATGGAATAACCTTATTATACAAAAAAATTTAAAAAATTCTAAAAATTTATTACATACGAATGCTAGATAAAAGAACAATCTTTCGAAATCCATTTATAATTTTTTGTGGAAAAAAGTCAATACGTCTAAAAACTTTTTTGAAAATGACGTATTTCAGGCTTTCTCTGGTAATGCCCTCCTTAAAAATTATTCCATATTAAAGTTCTTTTTAATTTTGTTCACCTATCTTAAGTATAAGCAGTTTTTTTTTTAAATTCATTATTCTATTCTCCATTTTCGGGATACCGAGAATGAGATTGTAAATGTATATACACCCTCGTGGCCTATGATTGTTTTACCCCTTTCATTCTTTACTATATGATTGTTTTACACCTTTCATTCTTTACTATATTAGTGTATAATTTATTATGTTGTCTTGTATATTGTTCTGTACTTGAAAAGTTTTTATAAAATATGATTTTAGATAATTAGTTAGGTTTGGTGTCGTTCGATGTTCAGTTGATCAATGTGAAAAAAGCGAAATGTTAAAAATTATATACGGAAAGGTTATTGCGGTAGCTTCGAAAAGAAAATAATAATGGGCTTTTAGTTCACTTGTGGAGTAAGTGAGCTATTTACGCAAAGTGGTCATAATGTGCATTAATCAGTACTTTATGTAGCTGTGGTCGTATACAAAGTAGATCAGGACATTACGGGTTGTCATGGAGTTGATGGAGGTATTACAATGGATCGATTTGAGTTACACTGATGGCTTTATACGGTCAGTTTAAATATTTAATTTTAAGAAATTTATTGGATAACCAACGCCTCCGCCATAAGTCACTCAAAGTGATTCGCTACGTTTGGTGACTTAACAGGGGTGCGCGGGTCCATGGGGTGAGGTTTGCCTAGGTAGTTTACCTGCTGCGTGGCGGGTGAGATCGAGAGGTTTTTTAAACTCTCCAGTCAGAATATTTTAACCCATCGCCTTGCACCGCAGTTGGAGGAATGAATTCATACGTCCGTCACTCCTGTACACACTGACCCCCAGATTCCTACCCACCACTCATACACTTTTCCTTTTCAGGACTTCCTCTCCTTCCTATCTCTAAAAAGCCCTTCACAGAGCAACCCAAAAAATGACATAGGCCCTGAGGGAAATTTTCCCTCAGGGCCTCCTCTGTGAAGCTAATTTAAAAAAAGAAGAAAAAAACATGTGCATCATTTTTCCCCGTATCCTAAAAATAAAATAAACCTGAGGAATATCGCAACGGGCAAGGAACGTCGAGAAAGAAGGAAGCAGTAAAATGGACGATTGTGAGAACCAACTATTTAAATCTAGTAACTTTGATACTTTCTTCTTATTCCTCATTCGAAATGCGTATTTCTTTTGTTCAAATGCTCGGCAGATGCTTGGATGAATTAACAGAGTGAAGATACGTTACTGAGACAACGCGCTTGTTTTCTCTGAACTACATAGGTTCAGTGGACATCCTTTGGCGGCCCATTCACATTCATCGTACACCCCGTAGAAAAGTGTCGTAAGTTAAAAAAAGTTAATTTTACAGGAGAGCGAAAACAAGCGGTCCCGTCGAAAAGAGATACTAGCGACACCTTGCGTAGATAAAGTGATCTAACTTAAATACGGGTTTCGTGGGGCATAGATAATCACAATCACTTTACTTTTCAGAGATAAAACGTAAAATAGAAAAATTTGACTTTCGACACTTTTCTATGGGATGTGGACATATTCTTTGAATGAATTTTCCTTTTACAAGTGAATATTACGTTTCTTGTATTTTTGTAGTGTCATTAGATAGATGTCGTAATTTTTCAAGTTTTGGTCATTCGATAGGTTAATAAATTTCTTCTTTTGAAAGGCAAAGAGTCAATTTTTTGTATCAATACTTTCAGCTTCACAAATCCCACAATTATAATATTTCGTTATTTTTCACAGGTCTTCTGTAGGGTAAATATAAATTGAACATACCTAACTACTTCCTAGTCCTTATTTGAATTGTGAATACGTTCATTATTATGTTTTTTGTTAGTTTACGAAATATAATTCGAATGAATTATGTACAGAGAGATAATAAATGAAACTGCGGTGAAAACTGTTATCACCGAAATAGCTTTTCCAAACTTTTGGAAACTAGCTTATATTATTATGAATGTTTAGAAATGATCCCAAAACTTTGAGATTAGAAAAGTTTTTGAAATGCATCCATATCATGCTCTTAACACTTCGTTTAACAGATTCCACCTCTTGATATGAAAAGATACGTACTATTTATTATACTAAACCGTCAGACTCTCTAGGCGTATATTCAAATCATATAATCATGTAGTAAAATAAATCAATACATTATCTGGGTATCGCATGTTTTAGAATTTTAATTTTAGTTTAAATAAAATCATTAAAAAGTATATACGACGTATATTATACGTACATGTGTTTCTTCACGAAAATTGGTCCGTTTTTGTATTTATTTGCGCACTTACAAACTAATGTATTTCAGATTTTTTTAACAAGCTGGTAAGGAGAATAATTAATATTTCTCATTGTAACCGCCCTGCACGATCGTAAAAACAACTTTCGATGAAATGTGGATTTTCGGCCGCTGGCTGGTTAAACGCTCTTAACCAATACGTTTAAAGCCATGTTAAATATTTTTTGGATCTTAAAAAGGTGATCTTTCACCAGGGCAATACTGAAAAAATTACAGAAAATTACCCACTAACAGAAATAATATGTTTCAATACCACTAACTAGCTCAGTGGCAGGACCGTACCGGGGGTGCCGCTGATTCCAGGTCATTTAAATGCCCTTTAAGCCTTCCTTATTATTTATTTCCCCGTTAAGTCAAGCGAACAATGCAAGCATTATTCCAAATTGCGAGTGAAGTAATCCCTCAGGAGAGTTTGGTAATCAAGGCTCCGGTGGCGTGCAATCGTCTTTCATGGGAGCCACACAATTTCAGGGCCGTACGAGGGTGATTCGCGTTATAAATAATTTCAGCGTCCCGTTGTATTTATAATACGGACTCGTATGAGAATGACACGAGTGCTTAGTTGAGCGGGTTATGTGTACGGAGTTTGCTAAAGTTGTACGAGGCATTGTTTCACGTTTATTATTGAATCAAGTGGTGTGAATTATTCAGCGTAAAGCGAGGTCGGGAGAGGAATATATATCAAAGTTGGGACACGGCCAGGATATTGGAGAAAGTTTTAATTCTGTCATAAAATTGTCCTGATCTACTGCAGTGAATGTTCTCTTTTATGTACAAAAATAGAACTGTATCACGCCTCTCAATACAAAGTAAGATAGCTTGTTTGCTTGTTACTAACAAAAGTGTTGTTATATGTATTTATTTTATGTATTTTGTTTATTGGCTCGCCAACAGAATACATCACATATAATTATTATTTTAGTTTACAATTTGAATTTGGTTACAGTGACAATTCCAATTAAAGGTGAGCGAGCACACCATTCATTGTAATAGTGCGTACATAAAACAAGCAGCATCAAATATTAGAAAAAATATACATGCAGACGTACGTTCATATACAAGGTGTTAGGGAACGTACTTGACTTATTTTAACCAGTGATTCGCGACATTAGTTAGAGTAAAAAATGAAAATGAAATTTTGGTCTCTGGTGACATTTTTGACTCTTTTTTTTCTACAAAAATACAACAAAATGGTAGGTGTTGGACAGTTACAGGCGAGGTAAGGGGTTGGTCGGTTTTTGGGCTGACATGCGGAAGTTTTTTTTTTGTTTGATATTGAAGAAAAAAAAAGTCATCAAAAAAGTCGCCAGAAACCGAAATTTTATTTACATTTTTTACTACAAATAATGTCAGGAATAACTCGTCAAAGTAAGTCAAGTACGTCCCTTAACAGCCTGTATATCGAGTCATTCTTGAGGCTGGTTTGAAAAAAATTGTATTATTACGGTAACTATCGATCCAAAAGGTTTAAAGGTTTCTCGTGAATTTCGGCCATATATTAAGATTAATTTGAATAATTAAAAATTAATTTTGTTTATGATTTTAAACGGAGAGTTTATTTATATATGAAAAGTGTCTTCTTTTGGCGAGTGAGACTTCTCTAAAGTGAGTAAGTCTTTCAGTCTAGTTATGTAGATTCCGATGTACTCCAGATTTGTAAGCTAGAATTCTTTAGTATCTTCTATAATATAAAAATGAATCGTTAAATTTGTTGGTAAGCGCAAATCTCGAGAGCGGCTGAACCGATTTCGCTAATTCTTTTTTTAGAATATTCCTTGAAGTTCGAGGATGGTTCTTACGGAGAGAAAAATTAAGAAAATTGCGCAGAAAATTAGATAATAACAGAAAACATCGCACGTTTGACAGTTCGCGTGTTAGAGAATGACATTTTGCAAAACAATGAATGATTGTTCAATCGGGATTCTATTTTTTAAAAGTTGATAAATTTATTTAAAGTAGGTACTCCCCTAATAGTTTGAATCGAATCAAGAATTTTAGATATTTTAAATAGGTACCTATGTTAGGTACCAAATTTAATATACATGAAAAATGGAAATTTGAATAAAAATTGTATAAGGTGGCACGCGGGCTGTTTAAAAACTGAATGTACTGGGATTGAATATATGGAACGCGGGAGTAGGGTTGGCGGGACGAGGGAGCGGTAAAGGGAAGAGGGAAGGCGGGGAAGGTGGAAGGGGAAGGCGAGAGGGGGGAGGGGAACCTGGGAGGGGGGAGGAGAACTCGGGAGAAGGGTTTGCGGGACGGGGGAAGGGGGGGGGGAGTGGAGTGGGGAGAGGGAAGGTGGAGGTGACGGAGTGGGAACGCGAGACGGGAAGAGGATGCAGGAGAAGAAGGGGAGGCGGAAGGGGAACGGGAGGAATGGGAAAGACACTCAGGGAGAAACAATTTCTTTATTAAATGGCATAGCAACGCATGCCGGGATCAGCTAGTTTTAAATAAAAGTAATTTTGAGGGTTGAATTTTATTTTTTTATCATAAGCTCTATTAGATAATGTGTTGAATGAAGGTCGCCTAAAGTTCTTTTAAGTTTTTTTTTCATGATAGATTAAGCATAATCCATAACGTTGTCCACACATAAATATATATTTTTTTAAAGGTTTATGTATTTTAATAGACTATAAAGTTTGTGTTATCTGTTGGTTACTTAAAATCGTTTTTTTTTGTTATTTTTCAGGTTTACAAATATTTCAATTTTTTTTACCGACTCTTGACACTTATTAATAGGGTTATTCTGAATAATTTCAAAATTATCTCCTTATAGTCTATTAAAATACATAAACCTAACAAACCCATTAGGCCAGTAGTATCTAATTGTAATGCCCCATTTTTTTTAAAGTTAACTACTGCAGTACAATAACTCTAGAGATTAGCTTTTTTATTTATGCCTTCTAAAGCTTATTTACCGAAGTATATTTTGTATTGTTTGTTTGATCCATAATAAACATGCACGCAAAGTTTGAAATTGTCAGTGATTTGGCGTATTTTTTTACATTACAAATGAACACATACAAGCTAACGAAAACAAAGAATGGTGATGTCTGTGTATTAAATAGATAGGTTGAAAATTCAAAAAACACTTCATATTATATTCACATTGCATGAAATCAAAATCCCAAACGTGACGACGTGTATAAAATCCCAGAATCGTTACACAATACGTAAAAATCAATTATTTTGGTTGATACGTCAATTCCACACGAATGTGGAAAAAACCGCTTCATCTACTTCTTTTAAATGGGTCACGCAACCAAAAACATTTGTCGAATAAACGATATATCGTTGAACCTTTGATGTGAAAAATATAATCTTCAAATAAACGACCGATTATATCGAACAAACATTGGGCACCCTCAGAGAGTTCGAGTCCTGTAACAGGGGTTTTTCTTGACGCACTTCAGCGTCTGAACTATGTACAGAGATAATAAATGAAACTGCGTTTTCATCGAGACCTGGTGTGAGATTTTTTTTTAAATGTGTAAATTCACAAATAATTTGTAAAGGTCATTTCTCAAGTGTTGGAAAGTACCAACACCATTTTGTGCGAGAGCTTCCTATGCGGTGTATGTATAAACTAGCAATTTTGTCGCTAGCAATTTGGGAGGCGGGCTTGGGTACCGCCGCCTCGGGAACCATTTATTGGATAACCAACACCTCCGCCATTGGTCCTCCCAAGTGGTTAGCTACGTTTGGCGACTTAGCAGGAGTGCCCGGGTGAGATTTGTCTAGGCCTTGGTAACGGATGTATTAGCCCACCTTTTTTACATTAACTCCACAAAGGAGGCCCTGAGGAAAATAATTTCCCTCAGAGACTATGTCATCTGGGATGCTGTGTGGAGGGACTTTTTGAGGAGAGGAAGGAATGAACATTTGTCTTGAAGAAGAAACCCATGTTATAGGAAGGAGGGAACACAGAGGCCGGCAAATCATTCCACAGCCGAGCTGTTGAACGAGTCAAAGAAACGATCCGTTCTCATATGACAAATGTCAACCGTGTACAAATGTTGGGCAGGCATTGTTGCATTGCATTTGGCATATTTCCCGACTATGCACCGGTGCCGAAGGGATCAATGACGCTAGTTCCTCGAAGCATCTTCCATTGTAATACCGGTAGAACAATGCGTTGCAGGCAGGATCAGGAGAGATTGGTGGAGGGAGACCTTTTGACCTCTCCAGCCGGACTCTCTCGTCCCACATCTTTCACCGCAGTGGGAGGAATGGACTCATACGTCCATCATTCCTGGACACATTGAACCCCAGATTCCTACCCACCCGTCATACCTTATTCCTTCCCAGAACTTCTCCTCTCCTTCTTTCCATAAAAGACCCTCCACAGCATCCCCAAAGATGACATAGTCCCTGATAGATTTTTTTTCCTCTGGGCCTCTTGTGTGGTGCTAACGTAAAAAAAGCTTGGAGTAGATACATAGAAAACAGACATTTTCTGTCGTGTTTTTTATGACGATAAAATGTTGACGATAAAATGTTCTGCTGAAAATTCGAAAAAAAAATACCGTAAAGAAATTGAAGACCATAATTAAGAATCGAACTTTGATCGTGTTTGTTGATCAGGTCTGAATGGCCAGGTACCACAAAATTTTCCACTCTCCTTTACCTTTCCCCCATCGCGTTAGAGACACTGAAGGACAGTTGTGCGATTTTCACTTTAAAAAAATCAAACACATCTACTACAAAATTTATTTTTTTCTTCGTGTTCGCAGATGGTTAATGAATACAAATTTAATGTCGTTGAATATCATTAGTTTATATTAAATCGTAAACTAAAAAAAGAGATAATCGTAAACTAAAAATAACTTTTCTCTCTTTGAAAATGAACGTTTTTACATAATCTCTTTACGCCCATTTAAAACTACTGTAAATTAAATTTGGGATAGGTTTTTGAATTTAGAACTTTTTAAATTTGAAAAACGAATACGGTATGAAATATTGCCAGCTTTAAACCCGCATTATAAACAAAAAATAAATGGTGGCGGTTAAAATCTTTCTTAAGCGGGTAAAATTAAATATCCACACAAAAAGCACCCTGATTCATGTTAACTAAACATATTGATATATGATTGTATGAGCAGTTAATCGTTTCTAACGGTGAACTCTGGTGTCATGAAAGTTGCACTATTCAAAACTACCAATATGTTTTTTTTTATTTTTTTTATTTTGTATAATAAAAGATACAATATAATAAAATAATACATAACAATCTTAATTAACTAATTTCATTCCCGGTTAGTGGAGAATTATCCTCGAGTCTAACTGGGATAGTAAGTCTATTTACTAATTTATTTATTTTATTATTAATTAATATTTTTTTTAATGTTCTCCCATAATAAACAAATGCTTGTGTGTAATACCTCCTTAAAGGATGCAATAATAAAATTAAAATCGGTGCAGTTCACACGCGGTAGAAGTGAAACCTTCACCCACACAATCTCAATCAATTGGAGCCTTGAAAAGCTCATAATCAAAGCGGCCAATGCGCGCAGCTTGAAAAAGTGCGACGCTTCGTGGGTACTGTACGTAGATAAGGTTTCATTCCATCTCATTCTTCCGTACGTATGTGTTTGTCTCTTTTTAGTGTCACTCGTTTCCTTTTCATAGAGTTTCAAATCACAACGGTGCTAAAGAAGTTTTCACTGCAATTTGACGGACAATAATTTTTTTCTGATGAGGGGCCATCCATAAATTACGTCACATGAATTTCATGATTTTTTACCCCCCCCCCCCCCCCCCCCGTCCCTGTCACATTCTACTCCCCTCCCCCCCTTAAGGTGTGACGTAATTTATAGATGGCCCCTGACATACAATATTACAATGATTTTTTGAAGTGAAACTTCTTTAGCCCCGTTAGTGATTTGAAATTCGGATGAAACGGAAATGCGTCACAAATTTATTATTTGGCGGATCCTCGGTTCTAATGTAATGCGGTAAATTCGCGCTTCGATGGGCAAGGCATTTGACAAGTCTCAGCGGCCAGAGAAACAGACATCAAGCGAACGGAGGTTCAAATCCTACGAAATCAAAAAAAAAAAAAAACATTTTTATTTTTGTGAAATCAATTTTGTGAATCTTCAAACCACTTTAAAATAAACAGATAAAAGATAAGTAAGCAACATCTTGCGACTTTCTAGTTTCACTTATATTTAAAATATTTAAAGGTTTAGTAAGTCAAATATAAGTCTTGATGTTTGGTTTTCTGCTTTGCCGGATGGTCCCGAGGCGAGATGGAATGGAAACATCACTCTTCTAGAATGAATATTCCCTCTAGACGAGCAGAAAGAGAAAAATAAAGTCTCCGACCTGCTACAAAACTCTGCTTAGTTCCAGGGTTTGATTTTTTCTCTTCACGCAGAAATTTAATTTTAAATTACAGATACGTTTTTAGTTAATGCATCGGGCCGCGTATTTCCAAAACCTATACCGGTTCAGTCGCGGTAGCGAGAATTTACATTTTAAATATACCTCCATATTGGTTATTTTTTATCACATTGCAAAAACAAAAATTGTTCTAACTAAAATCTAGATAAAATAATCTTTCTGATGTGTATATTAGAAATTAATAATTTTATTTCTAAATATTTAAATTTTAATATTATTCCCATATATTGTAAATACACCTCTATATTGATAATTTTTTATCACTTTGCAAAAACAAAAATTGTTCTAAAATCTAGATAAAATAATCTTTCCAATGTGTATATTAGAAATGAATAATTTTATTTCTAAATATTTAAATTTTGATATTGAAAATGTAAAGCGACTGAACCGGTATAGGTTTTGGAAATACGCCATCGGGCCTCGGGCATATTTTGTTAAAAGGTCAGAAAATTTTCGCTTTGCAATAAAACATAAATAAATTGAATATTTCTGAATACATCCGATAACTAAAAACTGTCTCTAAAAGGTGATGAAATAAGCTTTTATATGTTATCTTTAGAAATAAACGTATCTATTATTTGAATATTTTGAATGCAAACAATATAATTTTTCATATTGTTGAAATATGAATTTACAGCGTTTGGTTTTAGTTTCACTTTTTAATTGTTATTTTTAAGTTTTATAACACGTAGACTCCAGATCCTCTCCATCCTATAGTTATAATTATAATTTTTTTAAATAGGCAATTTACCCTAAAAACAGTGCTTTATATGACCTATACTTATTTCAGGAAAGCACTTTTAGATTTTAGTCATACATTTGATAAATTCATCTTACGATTTATGCCAACGGGGGAAGTGAAGCATATATTTTTAGCACTGATATAAACTCCTGTTCGACTGACTGTACCCTCAGTTTTATTACTTTTATGTAAAATAGTAAGAATTTCATCTTTGACGAATTCATCCATATAAGAGGCCGAATAACGATTGAGCTCTATTTTTAAGTCCGGTTTTTACTCGGACTTTCGAGCTTTTTGCATTTCGTCCTTTATTTGGCAGTGGCGAATACACATGGTTAAAAAAATCATTTCTCTGTTTGTGAGTTACTAATCTGGGAAAAATACTTTTGGTAGTTTCATACGACTTTTATACAAAATATATAAACAGATTATCTGGCAAGACAGTACCACTAACAAAAATACGATTTTACAAAAAACAAGTAAATTATTACGTAATTAAAATAAGGTCACGCAAGGCGAAAGTTAACTTTGGTGTGCAAAGGGTTAATAGTTTCATAAATAGTATTTTTTCAAATGTCCATAGGTCGTCGAATCGTCGCACATCGTATTTTTTATTGGTATCTGTACCTACTGACCATATTGAAGGCGTGTATGGGTACCGCCGCTCCCGAAACCATTTGTTGGATAACCAATACCTCTGCCATGGGTGAACCTAAGTGTTTCGCTACGTTTGGTGACTAAGTAGAAGTCCCCGGGTTCATGGGGTGATTTTTGTGGGTAGCGGGCCGGATCGAGAGAGACTGGTTGAGGGAAACTTTTTGACTTCTCCAGCCGGACTCTCCCGACCCATTTCCTCGCAATTGGAAGGATGGATTCATATGTCTGTCACTCCTGGACACTCACTCACATATTCCTACCCACCCCTCACACCTTTTTCCTTCCCAGAACTTCCTCTCCTTCCTTTCCTTAAAAAGATTCTTCACACAGCGTCCACTAAGATGACTTTTTTTTACATGAGCTCCACACAGGAGGCCCTGAGGAAAATAATTTCCCTGAAGGCCTATGACATCTTTGGGGATGCTGTGTGGATGATTTTTTGGGGAAAAGAAGGAGAAAAAGGAAGGAAAAAGGTTTAAGGGGTGGGTAGGAATCTGGGGTTCTGTGAAAACCTAGACAAACCTCATCCCATGAACCCGGGCACCCCTGCTAAATCATCAAACGTAGATAACCATTAGGGGTGACCTAAGGCAGAGGTGTTGGTTATCGAATAAAGGTTCCCGGGACGGCGGTACCCACTCTCGCCTCCCAAATTGACATAGGCCCTAAGGGAAATTATTTTTTTCAGGGCCTCCTGCGTGGAGCTAACGTAAAAAAATGTTAAGATTGCAGAGGATATTTTGGTGTGATTTAATAAATAAGATAAAATCATAACTACTAGTACAGATCTACGGCGTATACTTTTTACTAGAAAACTCTGAAAAATTTTCTGGAAACCCATTTCCATCCGGGTTTTCATTTGTGTAGGTTACAGATATGGAAAAACTATTTCAGATCTGCACTAATAAACCCGGCCTCCAGATTTCAAATCATGAACCGTCTATGACGGAATAACATGCGAGCCCAGACAATGACAAAGGGATAAAATGAACGTATCATCGTTGGCAAATATGCTCGCTGAGAACGAGCTTTATTAAAACTTGTGTACCCTTGTGTGCCACGTTAAGTAATAATAAAAATCTATGTAAATGTAAAAATATTCTCATAGTTTTACGCATTTTTTTAAGTTGCTATGTTTTTGTACTTTTACGTTCTCCCTATTTATATTATATTCTCCATTTTATAAACACGCACTCTTACCACAAGCACTTTCTCGACCAGCGATCCGGAGGTCGCGGGTTCAAATCCCGGCGTACGAAAGTAAATTTTATTTGATCATTGTGCTTTCACAATTTAATAATTTAAAACATTTTGAGATATATTTGCGGCACGTTCCAGAGTTGAAGATATTCTCAGTATCACCCTGGTGTAAGACCACCATTCAGAATTGACCGCCTTCCTCTTCCCCATTTCCTTCCCCTCCCTTACTATCTTCAGCCTCACAACATTCCCCATTTGGGGATGCCATATTCTCACTGGCTCCAGGCGGTTCTGCGGCTGACTCCGCACTTTCCATATTATGTCAGTGATATTCGAGTATACCTAAATGACATATACCAAGTAAAACAGCAAAAAAATATAAATCGTTAATAGCCTTTATTGCAGCCCTTAGCCGGTTTACGGATCGTCGGGGGTTATGCTCAGAAATTATAAGCGACAACGGAACCAACTTCATAGGTACAAATCGGTACCTACTCGACATAAATAAATTTTTGAAATTTTCGAATTCAGTCGTGCCTCTTTCATGGCAGATACAAATACGATAAACTAAATAAGTAAATTAATAAAAATCTCTGGAAGATCGGTCGGATCCAAAGATTACAAACTATCACACCAGAAATTTTATATTATATAATTTTTTTCTGGAATTCTTTACATAGCCCCTTTCAACATTTGACGTCATAAATCTCAGCTAAACACAAAATTTATTTTATCACCCTTTTAACTCTTAACAACATTAAAATACAAATTCGCCTTTCTATCTCCGTAGTTGGAAACAAACATCCAAGAACAAACACCCTTTAAAGTCCAACAACCAACGCAAAATCGCCGACATCCATTCAAGAAATACAATAGCACAAACAAAGCAGCTAAACTGGGATATTCCGACGTCAAAACAAGATCGCAACCTTGTCCCTGACGTCCACCGTCAAAAATAATTCACCGGAAGATCCATAGAGAACAGAACTTCGAGTTCAACAACAGAGCGCTTTAAAGTAATGATTATCATCACGGGGTCACCAGCATTAGAACTTTTATTTATGAAAGACAAGCCACCGTAAAAAAAATCCTTTTTGTCTCCAACAGCATTCTCTGATCTCTCAATATATTGATTCCCCCTTCAGACATCATGGAAATGTTACACTAAGCAATGGATTAACCTCTATTTTAGTTAATCCATTGCTTAGTGAAAAATAAATTCATTAATTTAGATCCAAGGAAATTAGGCATTGCGTTATTTTCTAGTTAAATCTTGGAGCGCTTAAGAAAAAAACACAAACAGCCTTACTAAAAAACCCAGTGAAAATTTTAGTCAATTGACAAACGGCCGCGGATGTGAAAACATTACTAATTAAAAATTTGTTCATTGAAAGAAATACACATGGTTTCCACGGCCTGAGAGGGTAGTTTATCTCTGTTTTAACCATTGATGTCCGAACGATATTTGTAATTTTTCCATAGTATTTTGAATGTTCTATATATTTCTTATTTTTGAAGGTGTCGTAAAAACAAATACCATTTATGAAAACTAGATAAAATTACCTTTTAGATTTGTATATTTGAAATACAGTTTAGTTTTCAAAAACTGACATATTTTAAGATTCAAACTCGGAAATAAATGGAAAAAAAATTCTTACCAAAATTTTTTTGACTAAAATGTAGAGAAATTAAAAAAAAAACAAAATTTCAAAAACACAGTCCTTTTATGTAATAAATTTGAAAGGAAACTATCACCTCACTTTTTCCTCGTGCATACAATAAAAAAATAATAAAAAATTTCAAAGTTTTTTTTATTGCTAAAAAACTAACCTAAAAATTATACCGTCTTTTATATCAGATTTCTTGCATCTCTAAAGACGTTAATTTCTTTGATGCATTTAGGCACACATGTATTAGATATTATTATTTAAAAAAAACACCACTTTCATAAAATTATCGTAAAATAAAACCTTTAAATGTAAATTTGAATTCTCATGTATCATATAAAATAGTTTTTGACACTTCAATTTTCAAAGTACGATTATTGTTTTATAACTTGACTAAAACTTATGAAAAACCACAAAAAACACGGTAAATATATCAATGATATAAATATAAGAGTAAGTTATTCATATTAATAGAAATTAACCATCACATAAGTAATATTGCACACACAAAAATCATTTCGCACACGCAGAAATCATTTCGCGCTTCCAGCTTCTTTTTCGAGCGCGAACAACGAATGCGCAGGCGCCGCGCCGCCGCGCCACCTAGCGGTTATGAAGGAAAACAAACAATTTAGTACTTAAATATGCATTGCTGCCGGATTTGCAATACGTTTTAAGACCAAATCTTATTAGTAATGTTATCGTGTTTTAGTGTATTTTTGTTTTATTCATGTTGCTGCAATAACACGGGTTATCTGGCGTGCTGTGATTTTTTTTTAGTAAGGCTGAAAATCTTTTTGTTACCTAAGATTTCAAAAGTCTAAAGTAACAAATAGAACTTGTTTTCGGGGTCTGCTTTGTATCCTTAATTTAAATATTATTTTATAATTAAAATGTGAATCACTTCACATTTAAATCAATAAATTAATTATTAGGAGTTATTCATTTAAAATTATTTTACTCCTCACAATTTCTCGAAGCTTTAAGCTTGCAAATTTGTCAGATTTATTACCCGAAAGTTCCCACTTAGCTCCTGAACGTTTTAATATTAATAAAGGGGTCCTTGGATGTATTTCATAAAATGTAAATTTAAATTTACTTATCTTCATCATTTGCCTACATTATTTCAAATTGGAAATTTCGTTCCACAAACTTCGCGGTATAAAAATCTTTACACGAATAAAAAAGGTAAGTACATATATATTGCGTTTTTTAATAAGTTTTTTTTTTTAATTTCCTGTTATAAATGTGATGCTTGTTTACATCTACTTTTAACCCCCGACAAAAGGAGCAATGTTATAAGTTTGACTTTCTATATGTTTGTCTATCTGTCTGTGTGTCTATCTGTGGCATCGTAGCTCCTAAACAAATGGACCGATTGTGATGCGGTTTTTTTTATTTGAAGTTCTTGGCTACAATTCATGAAAATCTTTTCAGGCGTTTCAATCTTATCAGCTCTTTTTTGTATCGGGGGTTGCCTAAAATTTTGAAATTTTTACTTAATAATGAAATTCGCCTCAATGATGCATGTCCTGATATAGAAAAGGTTAAATTTTTTTTGTTACCACACACAACACAAATTCATCATGAATCTGTCAGAGGGTGATGATGTATTAAATTTGCTGACTGATGAAATATTCCGTACTCGCGCTCACAGGTGTGATATTTGCCATCATATTTTTTTACTAATAATATATATTTCTACACCGCAAAATATTTGGTGGTTAATACGTGATGAATCATGCGTGATTTTGAACTGGATAAAAGTGGTGTGGAAATTCTGACTGATTTAGTAATATTTTTACAAAAAATTGTGCAAATACTATGAAAATCCCAATAACAATTCGGCTCCCACCGTTCTTCATATTAAAAACCGTTCTTCATAGCACAAAACTGATTAATGTGTTAGTTTCGCAGTAATTTAACTTAGAGCCCATTTAATCTTTGTGTGGAGAGTCTTTTTGAGGAAAAAAAGAAGTTAAGCTGAGTCTTTTTATTTTATTTTTATTTTATTTAAGGAGAAAACACAGATACAGACAATAATTAACAAAACAATATTATGAACAATAATATTGTTTGTTAATTATTGTTTACTATTTCTATTATTAACCAACTATTTCTTACTGATTGACTTGATAAATAAAGATTTTCAAATACATTTTATATACATGTTTAAAAATAAGTCATAATTAATAATGAATCGAAAATTATTTAAAAAGAAGCACATAAAAAGTATAGTGCATGATATATGAGTTTTCTTTTTTATAGGAAAACAGCCTTCAATTTTCTACCAAAAGTACTATAAGTATCAAAAAATATATCGAAATCCTTAAGGTTGTGGTTTTTATTAAACAATTCGCACATTTTTCTGATTGGATCCCTGACACCAGCATTTGTACGTGTCCGGTTAATGTGGAATAAGTCGTTAAGCCTAGTTGTTCTGGGTGGTATTTTAAAATTAATTAGTTTGAGTAAGTCAGGACAGTCGATAACGTTGTTGCAGATTTTATACAGGGTCATTAGGTCAAGGTATGTTCGCCGGTTAGATAGAGTGAAGACGTTATATTTCGAGAGCATAATTGTGTATCCCCGTTTAAAAAACAGATCTTCGTTGCAGAACAGAGGAAACACAGATATCATCAAATGATTAGACATACTTGACGCAACTTTTTTGTTTGGAAAATGAGCTCAGTTAAAAAAATCTATTTTACAAACTTTATGATCGACTTTTGTGTGATTTATTTATTTATTTATTTATTGCTTCTTCACAATTTATGTACACATATTTTTAGCATGTAATTATTAACCCCACTAGGGTTCGCCTGTATCGGGGTTAATAATTTCACATTTTAATAAAAATAACACACACAAATATCGGTCATGCAAAACAGTTAAGTAAAAGCAAAATAATAAAATTTAAAAATAAAATGATAAACAGAGAAAATAACAAGTGATAAAAATATATGAATTAATAACAAAATGTTAAGAGATCAGACAAAATGTTCTCATTCATTATATCATTAGTTCATACCATTTTCAACAATAGATAAAATTTAAATAATATATGTCCTTAGGTTTTTTTTTTAAATATGTGTAAAAAATGAAACAAAACAATGATTTATAAGCGATTACATTAGAGCGAATCTTTCTTATGCAATATTAAAGTGACTATCAAATAATTATGAAATAAATATGAAAGAAACCGTTTTCACATTTAAGTGACCGTTTTCATTAAAATATGATTGTATTTTATAGTGTAAGTGACACCTTAGAAATGCCATCCGTGTGATCTTTTAGTTTTGACAAAGTTATGGGATACGATAACCCGTATATATTTATTTATTTGTTGTTTGTTTACCTTTTTAATTTAGGTGTTATTGTTTAAATTGAAATTTTGATTTGATTTTCCCCTTTTTTTAATTAGCCAAGCTATATTATTATTTGTTATGATAAAATACAAAGCATTCCCAAAACAGACATATTATTAGAATAACTTGTAAAATGCAGGACAATGTGAAATGCCTATTACTTGTGACAAAGTAATAATTGCAGTCACGATTCTCGCGTGTAAGACTTTCATATGTCTACAAAGAAGATGAGATTTTATGGGTGCGTTTCATGTAACAGCTTCCTTCCCTGAGAGTGTACAAAAATGAAGTATTTTGTAGCACGCTAATGAAAATGTGTAGGTACCCTCCCAAACGAAAACAATTTGCAACTTCTTATCTTGTTCTCATATCCGTAGTTTCCTTTTCTCTTCTTACCAAGGCCTAAGAAAAAAAATCACGTAACAACAAGTGGGGTAGGGAATTCTGTAATACAAAATAATAAAATCGTTCTAAATTTCTATAAGAGAGAATAATACTTTCACACAAAAACTTGCCCAAAAGGGACATCGTTTTTAAAGTAAGTCAAGAAAACAATTCCTTTCGTGAACATTGATAATTGTAGCATTTAGATATGATTTTTTACTTATCATTGTTAACACCGCACAAGAGTTCCAATTGTTCCTAACTATCAGGAGTTTGGGACTACGCCATCCAATAACATACTATTACAATAGTTAGGGCTACGTTGTGTGGTTGAAAAAGGGGGGGGGGGGTGGTTGAGAAGATGGGAAGAGGAAGGTTTGGAAGTACCGGAAAGGCGATTCCGGTTCTACTTACGGATAAGGAATTGTCTTCAAAATGTAAATTAACGACTTTTTCGCTCTCATCCAAGAGAACCGGAATCGCAGTTAACAAAAAAGTCTTTAATTTACGGTTAAAGACCATTCGTAATCCTTATTTAGAACCGGAATCGCCCCAAAAGTCGTTAATTTTAAGGTTAAGGAATTTTAATTATCCTTAGCATTAAGCAGAAAGGGAAATAACCCCTTTGACTCTTCAGATCTAGAAACCAAATAAGGTTAATACTATTTCAAGCAACGCTTCCATTCTGCATGGTGGTCCTTCATCAGGGCTAACCTGAAAGTATTTACAACTCTGTTATTCTTAATACTTCAAGTGATGCACTGAATAAAAGAGCTTTTAAAAAAATTGTATCGTTCTCGTAGTCCTTAATCGCTGTAACAAGAAAATTCAGGTCATTTTTTCGCTTCACCGAAGATTCCTCTTTCATGAAATGGTTGGCTTAAAAGCCTTTGACTTCTACTGCACAAAGTGAAGTGAACGATTTTAGATTGCTGATAAAAAAACGTTAAAGTTTTATAACCTAAACAGGGGAAATGTGAAAGCGCTCTTTTATGGAGCATCGATTGCCTGCAATACAGAATATCAAAGAAGCTTAATAAGGTTGTTTTCAATTCCATCAGGTTTTTCGATAATTTCAATTTAATACATGTAAAATAAGAAAATGTTAAAAAGTGATAAAGGACTATTTTAAATACGATATCCGTTGTCAATATATTCGAGAGGTTTGCGAAAACTGGACATTTGAGGGAAGCTTTTGCCAAAACTTTTGCCAGAGGACAGATATTGGAATATGAGAAAATATATTCATAATATTTTAGGACGCGAAACGCTTTCTATATTTTTGCTTTTCTTTTTTGAAAATTTAATAATAGATGAATTTATTGTTTAGAAAATATCACGATTGGGTTACAAATCGATTACGGAAATTTAAAATGCTGTAAAGGACAAAATATTAATTGTTCGGGAGAGCAAAAAGAATGTGTTTTATTTTTTCAAACAATCTTGTACGCCTAAATTTTTCATTATAAAAAACGTTGAATCTTCCAGATTACTCTGTTTTTTGTAATTTCTTTAATAACAATATTTAATTTATTTTTATTTTTTATTTGGACAACGCATATCAAAAGAGCAAATAAAAACGAAGAAAAATAACAAATTTAATTAATTTTATGATTTATTGTCCTTTAGAAGCATTTCGAATTTCCGTTATCAATATATGTATACGGCTCTGTGATTTTCCATACCCAAAATAAGATAATCATTTTCAAAAATTGAGTTCGAGAACATTTATGTAAGTATTCAATTCCTTTTAAATATTATTTAATATCTAACCATTCAATGGAATATAATACAGCATGCTCCTTAATTCTAAGTCCATTTCCAATAGCCTCTAGTGCTATAAGGCCCTTAAATGCTCGTAGAATGATTGCGTACTCGAACGAGCACTAACTGGTCTATAGAAAACCACCTGACCGAACCCTTCAATGCGTTTGTCATTAAACCAGGGATTATTAAGGTATTTTAATACTGAACTGATTATTACCTACCTAGAAGAAGATCCACATCGAGTGAAAATATGCATCAATTTTAATAATAAAATTAAAAAACTAAGTTATTTTTTAAAATCTATCAGGAATGTCCTCATTAAAAAAGACTTAATCAAGATTTACATGGCCCTCTGCCAATCACTGTTAGAATACGGTATTATCGGATGGGGCAGTGCAAATAAAAACATACTAAATCCACTAATTAAAACTCAAAAAGCCATAATGAAAATTATACTGAAAGTTCCTGTAAGAACTAGCACTGACGAAATCTTCAACAATCTTAACATAATGTCAATTAAACAAATATATTCTAAAACTATACTCATTTACATTCATAAGTACAAAACCCAAGAAATAACAACTGACACGTACATTAGAAACACTAGATCTCATGGTCAAAAACATATCCAACAAGTAACTGCTAACACAACATTTGGGCAAAAAAGCTTCTTATATTATGGCATTAAACTCTACAATAAAATACCACTCTCACTCAAAAACCTCAACATTATAACATTTAAATTTCAAATAAAAAGCTGGATACTAAATATAGGGAGATCAGAAATAGAAAATATACTGAAATCAAATACAGACTAAAACCGAATCTAATGAACTGAATTATAAAAAAACACTATCTTAATTACTTTATAATTATTAAAAAAAATACTACATGATATATGTTATGTCGAATTCATATTATTCTTATATTTAAATTATAAAATGTAAATGAAATCCTCAGCACGGGAGATCCCAGTGAGGATATCATTTTCTCTATTTGTTTTTTACGCACCAGATTATAAATCATTATTATTATTATTATTAATTGAATTTGCAGAAAATGTTAATGACTGGTAGGTAGGTACCTATAGTAATTTTCCACCTAAACATATAGTGGAATAATAATATTATTACACCGTATATTCTACGGTTCTACCAGTCGTAAATAAATCACTCTCACCCTCTTTCACGTGATTGTCTACATTGCCTGCAAGTCACATAAAGAGTTTGGTTTTAAAATTTGGCTAATGTACGGTCTGTATTGTATTGAATGCGGACTGGCACCGTTGTATTTGATTCATAATACCTACTGTCTTACGACTTACGCCTAAGTAGACAAAAACTGATGCATTCAACTAACTGGTTCCATCGGACGTTATTATTACGCTAACGTCTGTACGGTTGAAATTAAAGAATCCGGCTGAGAATGCAACTCTAATGCCGCGCCGTACGCAAAATGATTTTGAAAACTTAAAGTTTCTTAAAAATCTACATTTGTAATTCGGTTTCGAATTCAAGCAAGTAGCCAATAATGAGGACGTGCCCCTGGCAGGTATAAGTACTACGGATTTGTAAATTTGGGTCTCTCTCCGGATATGGAAAAATTGACGGCAATATGATCATTAATGTAACTGGCAGTTGTGAATAATAGTATCACGCAACTGTATTTATTTATTTATTTTTTCAGGTTCTCCGTAAAACAGTTACACACCAAATTATTACGGAGAAGATTACAAAATTTAAAAGATGAAAAAAATAAAAATAAAGTCCGTGGGGGCAGTATCACTATGTTGTAACGTATGTCAAAAGAAAAATACTGAACTCTCTAAAGGTAACATTGAAGATGTCGGTGCTCAATGCAGAATCGTTAAGCAGTTGAATTGCTCTGTTTAATGGCGCATTCTGAAAGGAAGAAGTTCTCGCTTTCGGAGCATAAAAAAGTGCGTGGGATCTCCCGCGAGTATGCGCGTTAGGGACATAAAGGTTGATTTCCTTCAACATAGGTGGATTTAGTACAGTACCGGAGATCAGCTTAAAAAAATATTTCCCCAAATATATTTTTCGGCGGGCTTCTAAGGTATTAAGATCGAGCATTCCTGTTAAGAACAAGGATGGATACAGGAAAGAGTAGTATGTATATTCCCTTGTATACAGGTAACGCATAAACCTTTTTTGTACTCTTTCTATTTCTAGGATATGGTTTTGTTCAGAGGGCACCCAAATAATGGAGCGTATTCCAGGATGCTGCGGACAATGCTTCAAATGTTCTTGGTATTGCATTCATTACCAAGAACAAATCCGAGCATTTTGTTGGCGCGGGAGACAATGTCAGGTATGTGGGATTTGAAAGAGGGATTTGCTTAAAAAATCACGCCAAGGTCTCGAATCTCGTTTTTGCGTGTTAGTATAATTTTATTAATGTGGTATGGGAATAGAAATTTGTCTTTGGATCTTGTAAATGTAACGACACTGCATTTCTGTATGTGCAAGAAATTTATAATACATATGACGTCATTGCCTATCGCGGTTAATTTGTTGAACTAACTTTCGAACCCACGACGGATCTTGCCTTATATACCCCTACCAATTGGTAGTCCACAATGTTCCAGAACATTCGAGAGTATTCTGAAATGTTTCAAAATGATCTGGGATGTTCCGGGATGTTCCCGAATCTTCCAGACTTTTTCCAAACATTCCAGAATGTTGTGGAATGCTCTCGAATACTTTTTAATGTTCTGGACTGTTCTACAAATTTCTAGAGGTTGAAACTTCCAGCCCTTATATCTTCAAAAGTATGCCCTTCAGGTGAAAACGAGAAACTTCTTCATGGATAGGGGATAGATAGCTACCACATCATATAACTCCCTTGATTATACCAAGTCTAGTTTCTGAGTTTTTGCGTGACGCACCTTTTTTACATTTTCTTTTATAATATATATTGACAAATATTTAAATATTTTGGGACATTTTTAGGGATTGCAATTGCTATATTGTGTATACAAAATATACCCAAATAAATCCATTTTTTTAATACCTCACGAGACTTTCAATTCCTCCCCACTATCCGGAGCCAGCGCGTCCATGGCATCCCTAATTGGGGCATGTTTTGAGGCTTAAGGATTGGTGAAGGGGAGGGTGATATGGATAACAGTTATGCAAATCATCAATTTAATAACTAAATCGTCCATTAATAAATTGAATACCTTGCTGCAAGCCTTCAATAAAGTCACCGAATTTAAAAATAGTATTAGAGTACTAACAGTAAAATAACTAAAGAAGTTTAAAACCGACTTTAGAAGAAATCTGTCAGACATGTTTACGTGATCCCCAAGTGTCAAACTGTCAAACGGCTTCAGATTTGTAGAAACGTGTATTTGTAATTTAAGTCTATCTATCTATAAATTAATTTGTACATTTCAATCAACTGGGCTTCAGTTCACGTCTTAAGATTTGGCAGTTACGTCAAGTGAGTTAATCCTCTTCACGAATGAATCTCCGGAGCATTCGGATTAATCCGAACAACTGTGAATCCAAACAGAGACTGAACAGACGAACAGACAGAAACAGGACAGTCCGTCGAAAGCAATTCGTTGGCAATATCACGCAATCCCATTGTTCAACTTAGCACTACTGTAATTTGTTCATTTATATAAACAATTATTTCTACGAATAATACGAATAATACGAATGAATAATTTTTGTAGTGTAGGTAACAAAGATATTGAAATATAACAGATGTGCTATCTGCAGTTTTCACTAGGTGGGACTGCGCTTCCGGGTGTCGCCGATATTGTTTACCAATTAACAAATAAACTAGATGAACGAATAATTAACGAATAAACCAAACGAACGTAAAACTAAATGAACGAATTATTTTCGTATTCAAACTATATTGTTAACCAAGGTTGTCCGCCGACAGTTGCGCGGACACCATAGCATATCTCTTTTGTATTTGAATATCTTTACATAAACCAAGAGGAATGAAATTTTTTTACTGCATTGGAATTAAGTAACTTTTTATACAACGCTTCAATAATACGAACCCCATTAAATGCCCCACTGACGTCAGAATAAATTTTTGATCTGTGGTGAATGAACGAACAATGAATGAATGAACGGATGAACGAATGAACTAATGAACGAAAGAACGAATGAACGAACGAACGAATAAACGAATGAACGAATGAATGAACGAACGACTGAACGAATGAACGAATGAACGAATGAACGAATGAACTAATGAACTAATGAACGAATGAACGAATGAACGAATGTTTTTTCTTAATAAAGCTTGGTAAAGCAATCGAATTGAACTCGAAGATCGTACGTCGAGTAAAATGAAAAGCTGCTTCATTGTAAGCAATATTGATTAATATTTCTATTTTTGAGAGTGATAATAATCCCAATAAAATTAAGTGGAATAAAGTTTTATATTCGTTTTATTATAATATACAATATTGATTACTTATTATATTATCAATACGATTGCAATGATTTATAAGCTTTCAAATGAAATAATTAAAAAAAACGCGGATCTCAATCGACATTTTGAATGCACGCCAATGGCATTTTTTTACGAATGCCATTTAAAATAGTCCGCTTGAAATGCCGACATAAGGCCAAACACCCCATTGACCTACATTACAGATGTATAATAAAAATAAATGGATTCTTGGAAAAAAAATCGAATTGTGTTTTAGCGGGTAGTGCTTAAAATAAGAAAAAGGTTTACTGAAATAAATATGAAATGATATTCAGATGAGTTGTTCAATTTCGAATTGTTTTATTGTAAATAAAAACCTAATTTTGTGGTACGATTGAACCTGAAAGGGATGAAAACATTATCTTGAATACAACAGGAAAATCACTATGTAAGAATCATTAATTTACTTACCAATTTAGCATGCCTACAAATACCCTAACTAGTTCAACACTAGAAAATCTTAGGCTGCAAATGATATATCAACAAATTAGTAGTTCATGAAAAAGTGAGGGCTTTAATACATTTCTATTTAACGATCATATCATTTCCCTGTGGGCAGAGAGGATAAACTGTCAAACAACTGTCAAAGTTGCACTCCTATCTTGCTGCATTCACATTTATACTTAGACCCAAATATCTACTTATTTGATTCACTTGATCGTGCCATTTCTTCCTATGGCGTCCCCGACTTTTGACTTCGTTTCCAGCCACGCAATAATAATTATTGTTAACATTTCAATCGCTCAACGACACTGAAATTTTTCAGTTTTTCTAAGATAAAACCCTTAGGATATCAATAAAAGGTAAATCTGGCTATTTGTGATAGGTTTTACAAGATTAAAGATGTAGGAACCAAACGAAGGACCTTTAATTGCAATTAATTAATTTGAATAAAATTTCACCAAATCACATGAAACTCTGTCTAATTCCAAATGACTGATTGCAAACGTTGAATGGATCAAGTAGATGCTCTTGACAAAGGCTTCCAAATTTGCAGTGAAATGAGAGATTATGATTGATGGATGCAAGCGGACTGCATTGCAGTTAAGCTGCAATTTGGAATTTATCACTTCGAAGCTATTAGTCATTTCTAACGAACAATTCAGAACTACTCCGGTTATGTTCAGTTATTTTCCACGGTACCCGCATAACTAACTAATCAGTAACCATTTCCATTAAGGAGTATGCAGAGAGTATGCAAAAACAACTTTGTTCTGACACACATACGCCCATCTTCATTCACATAACATCATACTCTGGTTTTCAGACTAACGACATGCCCCCACTCTTACGCCATATCTTTCAGGGACATCTCCAACTTCATCTTCAACATTCTCCTGATAGCGAAGAGAGATTGATAGCGAAGAGAGCTTCGCTATCAATATCCTCTAAATGTCCTTACCATCTTCTTATTCACAATTTTCAGATATTTTCAACATAATTTTTTTCAAATCAGGTATTATCACAAATATGCCACAGGGATTTCATTTCAGCCACTCTTATTTTACTTTCTTCCTTCTTTTGCCAGACCCATGCTTAACAACATACATGCAACATTATAGTATTATGAATAGCAAAACTCGCTCTCTCACTACATTTCCCAAAGAGGGGTGTAATTGATCCACGACAGACTTTTGAGTTAAAAAAATATGTATATATTTAAGGGTCACCCATATTTGTCTTTCAAAAATTCTTTGAAAATGTCCTGTCAAACCCGTTTCAGACCAATTTGATTCAGTTTGGTAATATAGACAATATAATATTTTAATAATATTTTTGGTAATATAATATTTTAACTTAAATAAAATAAAATAAAATAAAAATAGACGTTATATTTTTTTCCATTGGTTTTCATATAATAAACATCAATCCAACAACTGGGTACTGATAGTTCTGTGTCCTTTTTGCAATCCCAACGGACAAATAATGATATCATAATGAATTATTCATTCGGAGTAAGACATTTTTAAACGAACAGTAGGTTATTTAGAGTGCTGTTATGTTGTACCTGGCCTGAGTACCCTATTACCATTTAGCTAAACTTTTATATTATTCTCTTGTGGGTTTATGAGCATATGTAGGATGAATAAATGTGCCTTGGAAAGGGTATTATTTGTTATGGAGTTCTATCATTCATAAAAGTGCTTTCACGTGGCCTCTAGTGTACGTGGATTATTTTAGTACGGTTTAATGCTGTTCAGGAAGATGATAAAAATAGTGTCTGATAGAAAAAAATGAATATCAAAAAGTTTT
This sequence comes from Limnephilus rhombicus, assembly GCA_929108145.2. NCBI lineage: Eukaryota > Metazoa > Arthropoda > Insecta > Trichoptera > Limnephilidae > Limnephilus > Limnephilus rhombicus. The sequence goes on along the minus strand of OV815284.1, from coordinate 32,668,665 downwards.
AATTGTGCGTTATTAAAATTAAAGATTATCTATCGCAGCCCAGAATAATATAAACATTTATTACGTGTGTCTATAAAATCAGCGTTCTTTCAATGCAAGGTAGACCTCTCCAGTAAAATAAATAAGTATGTCGACGTGAGTTCATTCTTAGAAAGTAAAATAAAAAGATTAAATGTATGATTAATTTGTTTTTAATTTTAACTGTTTAAAATAAATAAATAAAATAGTTAATTTATAAACAAGTTCTGTTGTGAAATTATGATTGCACCTGATAGCTGTTTCGCCATCTGAAGGCAAGTAAACTCACGCCAAGACATGTTGAGTCGAGTTAAATTATGGACTCCAAATTAAAAATTATGCATTCGGAAACACCTCACTTTCGAAATATATATTTTTTTCGCTTTAACGAAATATAATTGTTTTTGGGGTGTAATGCCGTGTTGCGCTACCCCCTCCTTTAGCCAACCTTTTGGACAGCTTTGCAGTGTCCATCATCAGGGCAGATCCGGCAGATCCGGTAGATGTACCGTACAAAAATTGCTGAAGAAAGATGTATCCTCGTATGTCGTAGGCCGATCGTAAAATTAGGCAGATCATGATGTGCCTAGCAACACCGTGGAGTGCCTGAGGGGCATCAGGATTAGCCTGATTTTACGATTGGCCTGCGACATGTATATAACCTATGTTACTGCAAAACACACATTCATATAAAATATCATTACTTATATATATATTTTCTTTGTTTGGTTACTTAATAGGACCTACTCGTATTTACATTGATTTTACATATTAGGTATATTATTATTTTATATTATATACTGTTTATATTATATATCGTCGGTCTAATTCCAAAGTCGCGAATCCGCATTTCTGCCAGTTGTGAGTATGCTCCGTACAAATTTTTTCTTTTTTAACGGAGCAGTACCCGCAGTTTATTATTATTAAACATTATTATGGATAAAATAGAGATTTATTTAAGCTTGTTTAGTAATAATATAAATCGATTTTTGATATCAATTCTAAACTTCAAATCTCAGTACCTCCGAATGAACATTTTGCTGATTCTCGACTTTGGCATTGGACCGACGATATATTATTTTAAATTATTTTAATGTACTGTTCATAAAATCGACCACCACAATACGGGTACGCGCCTAAGCATGGTGGTAGATTTTTTTTCAAACAATGCAATGAATAAAGAAAAAATAAAAAATATACGAGTATATATATCAAAGATATTGAAATATAAGTAGATGTGCTATCTGCAGTTTTTACTAGGTGGGACTGCGCTTCCGGGTGTCGCCGATATTGTTTACCAATTAACAAATAAACTAAATGATCGAATAATTAACCAATACACCAAACGAATGTTAAACTAAATGAACGAATTCTTTTCGTAATCAAACTGTATTGTTAACTAATACTAATGCACATCTTCAAAAAATCAACGAAACGAACAAATTCTTTTTGTTTGCAGACTACTCTAATTAGAGCGTAGTCCGCCGACAGTTGCGCGGACACTATAGCATATCTCTTTTGTATTTGAATATCTTTGATATACATATAGGTATATAGAAGTAATATAAATAGATCGTCTATAAGTGGCTTCACCTCAGTTTTGCCTTCAAAAGGCGAAACAGCTCTCGCGCGGATTAATAATTAGACAGCATAACTTCTTTATAAATAAAGAAATTGTAATATTTAGTTAAATGAAGACAATATTAGCGAAACTCAATCGAAAATCTGAAAACAGAAAAACCAGAAAAAGGTAGTGGCACCTCTGGTAGCGCAGCCGCCCGGAAAGCCGAAGGTCCTGGGTTCGTGTCCCAGAGGTTCCAATATATTTTTCTGATTTTTCTGTTTCCAGATTTTCGATTGAGTTTCGTTAATATTGTCTTCATTTAATTTTTTTTTAAATGTATAAAAAAATAAAATTTTTGAATAAATAAAAGAAAAACCTTACATTATTTTGCTGGACAAATAACGATGTAGGATGGGGACTAAAACGATTCTACCATGAAAAATGTTGAAAGAATTTCTACCGCAGTGTAAAACTGGGATTACAAACGGCGACATAATTGTCTATAATTTTCCTTGTACTGCTGCTGTCGCTATTGGTCGGCTTTTAAAAAAACATACATTTCAGCCACAATGTTATGGATGGATGGTTCTCCTGGCCTGGTTGGCCATACAGTCCTTTGTGTCCGTACAAAGGAAAGAAGGTACAACTTTTAACGGTTAATTATACTACCTGAAAGCGCTCAAAGCCGTTGTAACATGTTCGCAATGGGCGTAACCGTATTAAACGACGATAAAACAATTGTATTTTAAAGTTTAATTTATAAAAAAATACTACTTGAATAATGCGCAACTCTAACAGAAATGCTAAAACCGTAATTTGTCAACAAGTTTTGGAAGCCTAGCTTTAATTAAATTGCTGATCGAAAGGCATTTTTTATGTGAATACCAAACAAGAGTCATAACTGTTCGGAAATATTGTGACTTTTGCATCCTAAATTAGGGTATTACAATTGTGGAGGACGAACAAGGTCACTGATCTGCAGTCGTACGGCAATCCGATTGGTTCCCCATACACCAATAGGAATCAATCCTTATCACAAGTCACTCTCTCGCGCTGCAACGAACATCATCCAAATCATTCTACTTTAAACTGCCGGATAATACAGTCTTGTAAATCGTACTTGTTCGCTCTCCACTTTCCTATACAATTGTTCATATTAAATATTAAATTATGGTGCGTTATGTTCGCATGTAATTTGTAGAATGAACCTGTAAGTATCGTATCTACGATCTGCTTATTTGATTTACCACACACACGTAAACATTAACCCCCATACATAAAATGGTGGGTTGCAAATGACGGTTAGTGGGATAGCACATCAGTGTTTACGTCGGATAGCAACAAATCACCTCTTTCAAAACCTTGCTTTTTCATAACTAATTTTCATTCAGTAGAACCTTTTCTTTTTTTATAATATGTTTATTTGTCGATTTTAAACTGCTGCAAAACGATTCTTAAGACTATTTATAAGCATAAATGAAACAATTTAACTTCGTTTGCACCACTTTTATACTTGAGTAAATCCGACCGGTTTCAGAACGAACGTTCCTTCTTCAGCTTAAATAATAAAAATAATGAATCTATTATCAACAAACAAAAAATATTGTCTTATAGCCCAATCATGGATATGTTCCCCTACCCACCCATTCTTCGCTAATACGTAGCAACAGCTCCACCCCTACCATAATAATACATTGTTCCTATCCATATTTCAAAACTGTCAAATCAGTATACATTTGCCCTGAAGAAGGAACGTTCGTTCTGAAACCGGTCGGATTTACTCAAGTATAAAAGTGGTTCAAACAAAGTTAAATTGTTTCATTTATCTATAATGGATAACCACAAAGTTATAGCTACATTCAAAAGTATTTATAAGCAATTTTTTTTAATAATACTACCAATATAAGTAAAGAAATAAATTCTCTGTTTCAGTTTTTTAAAGTTTATAAAACTATAAGTTTATAGGACCATAAGTGCTCAACAATCATTTTCGGGTTACGAATAACTTGACAATATTTTAAAATCTCCTACGACCATCACAGTAAGCGGAATATGTTATTGTCTCGTGTTGGATTACTTAGCGTCGAGGAATTGAACTCACGATGCCTGGGTGGGAACGAAGCGCGATTCCTCAGCCTTAGGCCCTCCGTTCACGGAAATACTTACAATCTACGTAATTGGGACGAAACCACAAGTACCCTGCTGATATACCACTTTTTAATGCTAGTCTCCGTACACGGCGCTATCCGAAATGTACTGAACTTGGACATTTTTCACGTGCAGCCGTGGAGTGAAGACGCTGTCATGCGATGTCATATGACTTTTTTTCCAACATCAATCCATGCCTTCTCCACTAAATCGTTTCTTACGTATTCTGGTAAAGTATAGTTATGTAAACAAGCATTTTTTCCACTTCCAGAACAAATCTAACATTACTTTCATGTTCCGACGCCATTTCTGTCAAATGTCAAACGAATAAGTATCCGACATAAATGATGCGAGCGTCGCGTGCGATCAGCACTGTCGGTATCGTGATACTGATTGGAATCCGACAGCCACCGCGTAGCGCCGTGAACGAGCTCCAGCAAAATCGTACGGGGGGTACTTACGATCGGCGCGTATGATACGCGCACGAGGATCGAGTATCTTGTAAGTATCTCCGTGAACGGAGGCACTTAGACTGACCGTTCAAACATTGTTTGCCAGAGTTATTTGTAATTAAAAGATATGTAAATTTGTTATAAAGAAAACGATCGCTAAAATTGTTATCCACTGGATTAGTATTCTCCGGAACCTTCAGCTAGTAGAAAACTGCTCTAAACCATTTATTTATCTAACCAGTTTTAAAATCTGCCGTGAGTTATTACGTACAATATATTGATTAAAATCATAAAATAAAATGATTAAAATAATTTTAAGCAACTGGTGTTCACTGATAAGAGCTGTACTGGGAGTATCGACCCCTCCGGGTTGCGCTGATTCTTATATTAATCAAATGCGACCTAACATGTAATAATAATAATAATAATATTTTTTAACTATTAACTATTGTTTTACAATAGTTAATAGTTACAATATTACAATAAACTCAAATTTGATTCGTATTAGTAAGTTAACTTAGATTATATTAGTAATATAAGTATATGTTTTAGAAATATTTATGAATTAACAAGAACCCCGGTTTGGGTAAAGGCCTCCTCCAAAAATGCCCATTTTTGTCAGTCTTGTGCTATGGAGTACCAGTTTATGCCAGTTGATCCTTTCTATAGCAAAGAAAAGGTGTTGTGTTTTTCTATTTTGTTGCCCTGTCGTCTAACTTCCGAAATTCCCATAATATCTTAGTTAATTTTATTTAAACATTCTTCTAGTTCTAATATTCGGTCGTATGATGACAGGGTGTTGACGTTGTATGTTATAATTTTTAATTGACGGCTTAGTTTTGTGTGATTTTTCGAAGCTTTTAAGGATGAGGTTGAGTTTTGTATCTTTTGTACCAAAACCCTCTTTTTTTAACATGTAATGATTAAAAATTAATTGATTTTAAAAAATATAGCACACGCCGGGACTTGAACCCCCGCATCTAGATTCGTTGTCGAGGATCTTAGCCAAGAGACCACGGAGTTTTTTTCATCTAAGGATGAAAGAATTTCACGAACAAGAACGGAATGAATGTTAAAACCCAATTATTACAAAAGTAACTTTTGTTAATCCTTTATGGCGATATTAGGTAGGTAGAACAAACGTATAGTTCGCATAATTGCCTACACCCTGAAAACACAATATTGTAGTTCAAACTTGCACGATATTATATTTAAGTTTCCGACGCGTTTTTAGATCATAAAGATTAGGTGTACTTACGGGCTTTGCAAGAACGTGTCGCCAAGCAGTTGAACCAACTGAATTACGGGTAAAATCTGATACCAGTGTAACGTACGTTGACTTATTATGACGTGTTATCGGTAAACCAATAGTGGGAAATTTTAAAAAAGAGCTGGCCCAAGTACAGTAAGTTTTTTATCGGGAATATTGAACCGAATGAATTATTCTTTAGGGGAAAAATATTGTTGAGTGTACATTTCTTGGACCACTTGATTATTATGAAGTAACCAGCAGACTACTATTGGAGCGACCAAGGGAAATAAATAAATTTGCATCGATTGCTCGCGATTTCCCAGAAGATAATTTTTTAAATTTTTCGACAACATACCTAAAAAATCATACCTTCGAATTTTAACACGGAAACATAAAAACTTATTATGGTCAATGAATTAACCTATATTTTACCGTTGATCTCATAATTGTAAGATTTATAAAAATATATATAAAAAAATCGTTAAGTTTATAACCGCGCGAATCCTGCGTGTTTGTTACTTTGAAACTCCGTGAGATGTACTTATTCGAGTCAACATAGAATATTTTAAAAGACTGGCTGAGGGAGACATTTTTTTCTCTCCAGCCGGACTCTCGATCCATCGCCTTGTACCGCAGTGGGAGGGATGGATTCATACGTCTGTCACATCTGGATACACTGACCACCAGATTTCTACCCACCCCTTATAACTTATTCCTACACAGAACTTCCTCTCCTTCATTTCCCTAAAAGGACCCTCCACACAGGATCCCCAAAAATGACATAGGCCCTGAGGGAAATTGTTTTCCTCAGGGGCTCCTGTGTGGAGTTAATGTTAAAAAGTGTATAATGTAACGTAACTCCTATTTTCGAAATAAATAACCACATAATTGTTCGTGCTTTTATACTTGATAAAGCTTTAAAAATCAGCATAAACTTAATCTTGCAAAGTTAATTAAATCTTAAAACTAGTATTCATGAGGAGGTGGCCAATTAATTCATATTTCTCATGAAGCTCTTCCATTTTCATGGCGTTTTCAGATAATACTTCCATTTTCATGGAATTTCCATAAATATTCTACGATGCACACGATTATTCACTCACTTTCATGAACACCTAAGTGGTTCCGCTAGGCAGAGAATTTCTCGATTTTCTAGTTTCAGTTGTTAATTTGGTTAACCTAACAAACTGTGGGACAACCAGGGACAACCTAATAATTGGAACGTTTTCAATCAAAAGTATGTACTTTATAATGAGAATTTTAAACGTGGAACGAAATTAATCCAATTGAATCTAACTGAGAAAACTTGGAACATTATTTCTGTACCCGAGAAGCATACGGATACAAGTCCAAAATTTGAAGAAATTAGTTTTTGATGCAGACTTGAAGTAAATTATCGTGTTTATCAGTGGCAGAAAGATACAGGTCATAATATCATGAAGAAAAATAGGATTTTCAAAAATGTATACGGATGCAACCACCTTTGATGCAACAACTATCTTAGAAGCAGAAAGATGTGCATGGACTTGCATCTTTGTGATTTACGAGTAGTTGCATTTGAGAGTTATTATGACTCAAATCCTAGTATTATGACTCAAATTATACATTACTACGCTTTCGATGTAAGGAAACAATTTTAAAACATTGATCCTCTCATAATACACCACATGTCATAACAAAATATTCCACTTCATTTAGAAGCAGAAGGGCTCAAGTCCGTGTTCTTGTTTGACTCAAGTCAGCGTTTTTTTATAAACAATATTTTTAAAGGCTTTAAATACAAAATATTTCATTTTACGAGTATTTGCTCGCTTTTAAAACCAAACTAATTGATTTAATAATTACATTTTGTTATCAGCGTAGATATCCGAAGAAGTTATGAGACCATAGTTACAGAAAAAATAGTTTTTTGGCTCTCCTGAACTTGTATCCGTATGCTTCTCGGGTACAGATTTTAATGAATGATTAATTTTTGCAGGTATATTGTATTCACACAATAATTCTGCTTAGATACTCGTATATGGTTTAGAGCAGTTTTTCTACCAGCTGGAGGTTCTGGAGAATACTCAACCCGTGGATCACATTTTTAGCGATCGATTTTCTTTATAACAAATTTACATATCTTTAAATATGAAATATTATTCAATTAAGGCAGATAATACTTTTCAATTCCTCGACTAGCTAAGTTCTCCATCACGATACAAGCAACGTTTTCCGCTTAACGTGAAGTTAGTAGGAGATTTGTAAATATTGTCAAGTTATTCGTTACTCCGGAATGTTTTTCTTTTTGTAAAATCTTGTAGCACTGCAAGACTTTAAATTAATTTGTTCACTGATATTGGTAGTGTTATTTAAAACAAATCGCTCATAAATGGTCTTAAGGATCATTTCGCAGCCTTTTAAATTCGAAAAACAAATAGATTATAGAAAAAAACGAAAGGTTCCACTTAATCAAAATTAATTACAAAAACGATCCACATTTGTAAGAGAGGGATTTATTGCCATCCGACTGCTGTAAACATCTTGCTCTAGCACTGTCATTTTCAACCCACCATTTTATTGTTACACCATTCTGTTTTCATTTTAACGTTTACCTAAATTATTTTTTTATTAATTTAATCGATTAAAAATCATAAAAATCACCTCAAAAACCAAGAGTTTTAAAATATTTTATTAAAACTTCCATTGTGAGTCGTGTCTCTATTAAATATACATAAATCATTTCCTATGCCTTTGTTTTCTATATTTTCTCTTTTCGAGTAGAAGAAAAATTACATGATCAAAGATATTACAAAAGCTCCCCTTCGTGATAAAATGCAGTAAGCGGTATTAATAATTTAAACCATTTGCCGGAGACTATCATCCTTTTGCCTCTAAAATTTACTGAAACGACTTTGAAATATTGATCAAGTAAATATAGTTACACGTTAATCAATGACAATGGAATAAGAATTCATAATAATGTTGTTTGTTTCAATCTCGCAATGAAAATTTTGATATTATTGTGGAATATGAAGGTGTCTGGAGAATTTTTTTTTTACATTTACTCCACACAAAAGGCCCTGAGAAAAATAATTTCCCTCAGGGCTTATGTCATCTGTGATGCTGTGTGGGGGGTCTTTTTGAGGAGAGGAAGTAATGAACATTAGGAGGAAATAAGGAGGAGCTGTTGAACACAGGAACGAGTCGAAGAAACGAACCGTTCTCATGTGACAAATGTCAACCGTGTACAAATGTTGGGCACGCTTTTGGCGTGTTTCCCGACTATGCACCGGTGCCGAAGGGATCAATGATGCTAGTTCCTCGGAGCATCACCATTGAAATACCGGTAGAACAAGGATAGCATTCCCGCCCGACGCCTGTGCTCTAAAGATTGCAATCCGTCTGTTAAGATGGGAGAATCTATTAAACGGTCCGCCCGTTTCTGCACACAGTCGAGGGTATTTTTCAGGTATTTTGGAGCTCCAGACCAGAGGTGGCTGCCAAATTCAACCGTGGGGCGCACTCGTGATTTGCACAGGGTTACCAGTTGTGTACTATTAAAGTATCTGCGGGCCCTGTACAGTACGCCCAGTTTTTGGGAGGCTAACTTTACTCAGGCTTCGATGAAGCCCCCATACCTGAGCTGGAGCTAATAAATCAAAATTTACAGGTCTATCGTCAAGGACGTGGCGGCCAATGGACTGAAAATTGTCTTTATATTAGATAAAATAATTGAAAATTATTTAGCCAATATTTTCAAAAAAAAATTTGTTCCCTTTCTAAACAAAGAATCTGTGTTCTCTAAATTTTCATTAAATTTGATATTTCCCCATTTAAGCTGAGTATGTTAGTTAATTCAATTAATTTAATCATTGAAGACATTATTAACAATTATCTAACGAAAAATGTGAAACAAAAAAGATGGAGAAGGATTCAGTCGCATCTATGAATTGAACCCAGGACTCTTGCAGTGGAAGTGCTCAGATTACTGAGATCATTCGACCATATAGACTTAAAATGTTTCATACTTTGACTGAGAGTTACCAACATTACCTTAATTTTTTTAGCGCATATTTTATTGACTCCTATCTTTATAGATGATTGCAAAATTCTACCCGAACTAAATGCAATGTTTTTAACAAACACCCTTTTTATTATTTATTTAATACAAGAAAAGACATTTTTAAATACAAGTTTTAAGTAGTCCCACAAAACTGTCACACATGACGGCTTTTCTGTACAAAATAATATATATTTTTTAAATTTTAATACATGTATAACATAATATTATATATGAAATAATATATCTCAATGTACCTACCTATATACAATTTATTTAGGCAGGTACGTTGAGATGTTCAGAGATACATTGATTTGTCACTTATTAGCCAACTCTTAGTGTTTTTTGGACAGATTATTATTATTATTTTGATTTAGGTATCGTAAAGTATCCTAAATATCCCTTATTTGATTACTATGAATACCTATGTCAGGTACTCTAGATTGATGAAATTACGTGACGGCATTTTTTACGCCGAGAAATAGATAAACATTCTCCATTTCAGACATATGACTTATGGCATTAAGATCAATAATTATACTGCATTTTTTTCATAAGAAGCAATTACTTCGTGATTGGGCATAATTAAGCTTCATCAGGATATAATAGTAACTAAATACTTAGGACGGGTGGTTTCAAAAAAATTGACGGATTCATCAAATATTTTAAGTTAATTTTCACGTTCTGTGTAAATTCTCTTCAAGTTATATTATTATTTCATTATAAGTCAGTTGCTTCATAAAACTCAAATAATCACACAACTTGAACAGAACTTACATAAAACGTGAAAATTAATTGGTGATTCCGTCAATTTTGTTTAAATAACCCGTCCTTAGTATTTAACCACGATTATTTATTATTTTATACATTGACAAGGTTTCTCTTCGACCAAGCTCTACCCATATATAACCTATATACAACACAGTCTTTGGGCGGATTGTTTCAAAAAATTTGACGGATTCATATTTGAAGCTAATTTTCACCATCTGTGTAAGTTCTATTCAAGTTCTGTGATTATTTCAGTTTTATAACGCAACTGGTCTATAATGTTATAATAACAGTACTTGAATAGAACTTTAGTTAATAGTTTTTTGAAACAGCCCGTCCTTAGTATTTAGTTATTATTATCCATATCCTGATGAAGCTTAATAATGCCTAGCCACGAAGTAATTGCTTCTTATGAAAAAAATGCAATATATTTATTGAAATTAATTAGTGCATTCCTGGATCTTAATGCCAGAAGTCCATATGTCTGGAAAGAAGAATGTTTATCTATTTCTCGGCGTAAAAAATGTCAATACATTATTTTGGCTTCCACATTAGTTATTGTTATCATTATTCCACATAATTTCATCAATCTAGAGTACCTAACATAGGTATTCATAGAAACCAAATAAGGGATGTTTAATATACTTTATGATACCTAAATCAAATTACAAAAATTTACATAGGCTATTCCAGTATTTACCCCTAAATTTAAACCAAGATGTAAAGCCCTTTTTGGGTGATTCAAAAATATTACACGCGTCTGAAATAATCGTAGAAATATTTAAGAATGATGTCCAAAGAAAATTATATAAAAAAAACTTTAGAAATTGTTTCAAAATTTTTTTAGATAAAAATCATCAATATTACGAATGAATAAGGTCCACTCTTTTTTGTGTGGATAATATTTTGACAAGGGTCTGAAATTTTTATCCAATAACGCACATTATCAATCATTTTATTTGAGACAAGATACCACCCTTCTAAACTATAGCTAAAAGTTACAAAAAACATCTCTCCAGTGAAAAATTGTGGGTATTACGGTAAATAATATACTTTAAAACCCACGGCATCCCTAGAGAAGCTGAACCTGGAAAAATGTATACTTTTCTTCCATAGTTTATTTTTGCTTACTTTTGAATGTAGCTATAACTTTGTGGTTATCCGGTATAAATACTCGTGAAGGTAAGAATGTCTCTTTGTTTGAACCACTATATTTTATTTATATACGTCAACCGGTTTCAGAACAATCGTTCCTCTCCTAAGGGAAGAGTGTACTAACTTGACATTGTGTTGAAGTGGTGATGGGGGCGGCGTAACTAGGGATTAGTGAAGAATGTGGAGAGGAGATAAAACGGATGGTGAAAGGAAACATGTTGAAGATGGGACTGTTACAATATTTTGTGTTTATTAATAGCTAGCAGACCCGGCCACGCGTTGCTGTGGCTAACGAAACACAACGCCATTACCCAATCTTTATAAAATCCACACCAAAAAATAAACAAATTTGTTACATAAAAAAAAATGTAACAAGTGAATTATCTGTGTATGGGTACTTTTGGTGTGAAGTTTGTTAACATTCAACATATTTATATTGGTAGCATTTAAATGTTTACCTTTGCTCAGTTAGTGATACTGAAGATCTGCACAGAGGGGTTCACTAGGCAGAACTGGCCTTGAGCTCTTCATTCTTTGAGCAGCCACAGGTGACCACGGCCACCGTCCCTGTGGCGGGTCGACGTAATCAAATAGTCGTAGTTCGCCATTATTTTAACAACATGTGAAGATTGATAAATCCGCGCCCATTAGCGGCATCCATTATTGAAGACCATCAGGACAATCATTAAAATCCTGGATCAGCAGCGGAGTACCATGAGAGCACATTATTTTGAGGTGCTCGCAGAGATGCGGCCGAAGATCGCCCACCTTGGCCGTCATCAACATAGTCGGCTGGCTGGCAACCGCCCTGGAACGGGACGTCGCTGGGAAACCGCGGGACTGGAGGCCTGTTCGTCGCTCCAGCCTGCCGTTCAGCACATGTCAGCAGCGGAGGGAGCTGACCGCCCATATCCGAAGGCAGAAAGCAGCATCATGGATCGCCTACATATGGCATTCACCCATTCATCAACTCCTCAAGATTAAACGGTACTAACGCTCCATAATATGCCCATTCAGAATTTAGTCTAGCCCTGATTATTATTTGTACTTAATTAATAAATTAATTTAACTTTGTCAAAGCACTATACTATTTCATTTAAATAACCTATCCTCATACAAAGTATTACACAGCCGCCTGCTTAAGGTCCACACTGAGATATAAATTCTAGTAATAATCACACTTGTCTCATGCTCTCCATGTATTATATTCCTAACATTTTAGCTTCCAATGAGAAAGCTAAATATTTTCATAACATTTTGGCGTCCAACGCAAATATTTTCATAACAAATGAAAACTATTTTTGAAGTTAGAGCTCACCCGACTATTCTCTGTAAAGCCGGGAAAACTACATGATTCTCTCAGTTAATTGGGCGATGATATAAAGCGGGGTAAGGTAAGGGCTATATTGGGGATAGATGAAAGACACTTTATATGAAACATGTGTACACCTCAGCACCAGCACAGGATCTCATATTGAGTTTCTCATTCTTATTGTTCACAAAAAATTACTACTCCACTTACATATAGTTACTGATTATATTACACTCTATTACCATGTTTTATGTTAGGATTTTTATATTACTTGTTGGTTACGCCCATACCTACACATACACATACCTACATAGCACGTTACCTACACATACACATACCTACATAGCACGCATACATACTGTCACTGCTTGGGATTGGTATTAATAATGTTGAAAATTCCTTTCCTACCTATCCCTATTCCTATCCGTCAATCTTACCCATAGTCAGTCTGTAATAAACGCCCGCCGCAACATATAGCCATTGTTCTTCCGCTATCGGTGAACCGCCATTAAAATAACTCCGCCTTCTATCAAATAAACGAAACTCACCCCTATTGCTGTTTTGTGCCTGTTGGATGGGAGAGAAAGCAGACAAGTGCATTTGCCAGCATACAAGTTCTTTTATCCTTTTCGGTGAGTCCTTTCCTTTCTATGTAACATGTGTTTTTATCGTTTCAAGCAGTGATAGTGACACAAAACCGAGGTCCTTCGCCAGTCATTCTTTACACAAACATATCAATCCACTCTACACAATCATAATCTCATTCACTTGTACTTATCATCTATTTACCTGTAAACTATATGAATATATAAATAAAAATTATTTTTATTATTACCGGCTCGTAACTTGCCTGTTGTTTTATCAAAAAATGAGTCCAAGAACGACTTGTTCTCACGCTACTGACCTCAGTTGAGAACGGGTGTTCTCTTGTTCAATTTTTTTTTTCTTTTTTAAATTACTTACTTCAGATATCTTTACTATCAGACTGAAGAGAGATAGCTTTTAAATATATTATTTTATTAAAAATGTTTTTTTTTAATCCATAACTATTATCAAATCTTTAACTGACAGCCCTGAAACAATTAGCTAATTAGCAATACCTGCTATGTAATTCCAAACAAATATGACTTTGAAGGTAACAATAAACTCAATACAAATTTACTCTATTTAGTGTCTATAAATACAGTTGACAACTTTTCTGACAAGTCCCCTTTGTTTACATCTTTTTAATTCTAAATATTCCTATTTAAATAATATGTTCTCTGTTACTATGAATAACATTGATATTTTTTTGTATTTTTTTATTTATTTATTTTAACGGTATTTATTTATTTTAACGTATATTAACGGTAGTTTAGTAACACATAATAGTATCCTATACCTAAATACTTGCTTTTATCACACATACTTAGTTAAATTTACATTCTTATTTTGTTATTGTAATACTGAGACTCTCCTGTGAGCCACTGTATACTTATAATATCATGTACCTATCACTTGAATGTAAAAGCCACTCTATGGCGTTTAAATAAATAAATAAATTACAAAACTACAAACGAATTTCCTCATAGCTGTTCACATTTCTAATGCAATAAAATCAGAAATAAATAAAAAAGGATAATAACACAAAATCAGGTTTGACGTGAAGAGCTTTCACAAATATCAAAAAAATCAAAAACGATTTAATGTTCTACGTCAGAAATAATTATAATATAGGCTTTAAAAGTATTTTACACAATGGTCTAAGTAAGCCCGTAAAACTAAATATAAATAAATTAACATTATTATAAACATATTCTGCTCCCATAAACGCCATGAATTGGGGTTATTAGAAAGTAGTTTTGTTGCGAATAAATCACAATAAAGCCTTGCTTCATAGCGGAAAAGAAGTTTGTCATATTTAGTGGGGAAGATTGTGTCATTTTGTAGAATATAATGCTGGGGCGTAACCTATTTTCTTACAAACATGGCGTGCAAGCTTTAAAAAATAGACTAAAAATAACAGCGGATTGATGTCTTATGAGGGAGTATTTTTAGAGATAAAAAATACTTCCCATGTGTGGCCGCGAACCAGAAAAACTTGCTGGAAAAGTTTTAAAATGATTTTTTTGTTTTTTTTTTTAATAAATACGATACTAGTAGCAACTTCCTGGCTTGCTCGAGTTTTAGAACTATTGACATTTCTTTCTCATTAAAACAGCGAATAAAATAATATGCCACATTTTCTCAATAGTAATAAGTTACTTCAACTAAAAACTTTAAAAACTGTACAAATTTTATGACGAATAGACCCTCATTCAAGGATTTTGCATTCCAGTTAGTATAAATTAGATTTATCACAAAGATTTGATATAACTTCCTAGTTCCTCCGAATATAACTTCCTAGTTTCTAGATTGTTTAATGTCAATCAAAATATTTTTGTATTTATTGCAGAAACTTTCATTTTCTTCATTATCTTATAAATAATATTGAACAGAAATATAAATAATGCCTCACTGAATTACCGCTATAACGAAAATTTTATATTAACGAGCTTCTTATTACGTACCTACCTTTTATGCCGTGACCGGACAACTCAGAATCTTACAAATTAATCACCTCGTTTGAAAAGACATTAAATGTGATGAAAACAAAAAAACTGGTTAAATAGATTACGTTAGGTTAGGTTATGGGCTATTTAAAAAAAAAAATCATAACTTTTTCAAATGAGTGCTTCTTTGCTGAAATGCTACTTTGCTGAATTGTCGTAGAACCATTTTATGCAACGAGTAAGAAACTTGAAATAAAGTTTTCGGTTTCTTGCCAATGAAACTGAATCTCAAACGTGAAATCAAAAACAAACAAACTGAAATTTAATCAGCTTGAAAATGTGTTCATACTGAACACTTAAACTAAAAACTGAAGCCAAAATACTAAATCTGGAAAACTTAATCAGAGAACTTAAAAAAATAACAAAATATGCACGCATCCACTCAGCTTTCAACTAAACTTCACATAATTATTTATTATTCCTTGCAGCTACCGTAGATGTGAGATCTAAGGTTTCAAAAAGGGTGGTTTATATTTTCAGCAAAAACCGGCCGTTTTAATGGTCGAAAGTTGAGCAACGCGGGAGGTTAAGAATATCCAGAAAATGAACCTTTAATTATAATTAGTGAGCACATAACATTTTAATCATTGAGGAGGCTTGTTCTTTGAAGAATTCCTTCCCAGAATTTGAGTCAGTTAAATATTTATAGGTACTCCGAAATGTACAGCTTGATTATAAATATCTACAGAAATGTCTTCTGGAGAAACAGGTAATGCCTAAAAGAGATATCCTTAGACTACTTGTACTGTGATGATAGAATTATTCGCTCTGGTAAAGAATTTCCCAGAGGTTTTTAAATTTATATTTTAACTAAAAAGCGGATAATCTGTGTGCTGAAGCTGCAGAAACCCTAGAATAAGCCAGAAGCATCATAAAATTTGCACATTTTTGTGAAAAAATAAATTATTCTAAAATAATAGTTTAAATCTGAGGGTGTTTACCTGCCGAATTATTAATTTTATTTATCAATGCTTAACCCGCGAGCACTCCCGCTATGAGCAGTTCCCTCACGGTGAAATTAAAATTCGCTCCATTTATGCGACAATATGCATACGTTCCTTGTTCGCCCAATCAGGGCCGGATCTACGAAATCTGGCGCCCTGTGCAGTAGGTACCGATGGCGCCCCCCCCCCCCCCTACATTTTTATTTTGATTAAAAATTCGTTCACCCTAATTTTTTATTTTTTTTTATTATTTTTTTTACACTAATTTATCAAATAAAATCAAGACATATATAAAGGGTGTAACTTTTCCAAGTGACCTGGCGGTAGCTCTCACACTCGTTTTTTTAAAAGAGAGAATCGCCAGGAGCCATATACTCTCTGAATCTATTGGGTAAACATAAAATTATGGTACTATTTTAATTATTTTAGGAAAAACTCTTTTTGCAAGTTATGCATTAAAATAATTCAACGAATTGTTTGATTGTGCCCGTACCATGATTTAAAATATAGGTTACGAGACAATGCGGGTGGTTTCGCTGAACTAGGTCCATTAGACATTCTTGTGATTTACTGCATTTATGTATATACCCAACGTGAATATTAATAGAAAATGCAAATACAAATACGTTCTCATGGCAACGTACAACACAAGAATAGCATCTACAGCTTCTGACTAATAAGAATATAACCTCAAATTTGTACCTTGCATTTCCCCTGTGTTGAGCGAACAAACACCATACAAACACTAAACACTGACATATGGTATCAACGGCTTACGAAAAACGCTTACACTGACACCGTTACATAACAAATCCAACAAATCTAATAGATATTTAATTATACATTTAACGAACTTTAAATAATATGTCAAATCAATGATCTGCAATGATCAAACTGTCAACACGTAACACGTTGCAACCTGCAAATCCTGCAAACCGTGCGACGTTTTTGTTAATGGAATTTTTCTGAAGATTTCATAAGAAAATGGTCTTTAACTACCTTCTCCTAGAGACTTAAATCGTACAAAATAAAACAATAGCGAGCGTACGCTAACTTAAATTGTCAGCATTTTGAAAGGCGGTCGGTTTGTTTGTTCTCTTGAACAAAAATACCGCGCTGTGATTGGTTATTGAATTTGGATTGCACCCATTCGTCAGTAAAAGATATATGGAAAAATAGATTTTACGTTTAAACTAAATATATGGAATTTGTAAAAAAATTCTGTAACTGACTATAAATTCGTAAGCCGTAAACCAACCTGATGCGTGCGCATTCTGTTTCTTTGGAAAGTGTTGCTAAAGCGTAATAATTATTTCGTACTATGGGTAATTTTTAAACAATTCAGGGAATATTATAACTAAATTTTAATACAATATTTATTTTATCACGGCGCCCCTTCGGAGTTGGCGCCAGGTTTTTGCACGTTTTTGAACGTATGACAGATCCGGCGCTGCGCCCAATAGCTGAGTTTTATTCTTCCCCCGTCCCGTGCATAACAGTTTTTTCGTCTTAGGGTATACTAGTCGCTCAGTAGAGGTGGTTTGCTTGGCCTGGTCTCGTCGCATAGCATTTTGCTCATCGCGCGAGTGACAACTTAAGTATTATTTTTTATTTATTTTTAACTTTATGAGTAAAACCTCATTTGTAATATTTAATCAAATGAAGACAATCTGGAGACAGAAAAATCAGAAAAAGATATTTGCACCTTAGAAGTGACCGAATTGGATATAGACACCTTAGCAAAGTTGGTAGAGCTATTGCCATGAAAGCAGAAGTTCCTGGGTTCGAGTCCCAGAGGTAATATTGTCTTCATTTGATTAAACATTATTTTTTTACTAAAAAAAAAACACATAAATTTGTTTAAAACTACTTTTATTTTAAAACACTCTACCGGTTTCAGAAGCACCCTTCTGTTGTCAGGAGAATTTTATAATATTCTCCGTTTTAATATTCTCCTGATATTTATAATATAATAATCTCCTGATATATATAATATTCTCCGTTATAATATTCTCCTGACGAAGGAAGGGTGCTTCTGAAACCGGTAGTGTTTTAAAATAAAAGTGGTGTTAAACAAATTTATGTGTTTTTTTTTTTTTTTTTTTTTTATTTTATTTTATTTTATTTTTTTTTTTTTTTTTTTTTTTTTTTTTTTTTTTTTTTTTTTTTTTTTTTTTTTTTTTTTTTTTTTTTTTTTTTTTTTTTTTTTTTTTTTTTTTTTTTTTACAACGAAATATTTTAAATGCTATTAGTTATTAGTTAGGTATAAGTTAGTACTTAAATAATGAATTGTACATAAATATATGTGAGCTGCAGTATTTATTTGATAATGGTGTGTTTTTTTTTTTTTTTTTAAAGAAAGAATGTTATGGAGAACTAAGATATTTGTAAGATTAGTTGACAGTAGTTTTTTTTTTAAGAATATTTTTAAAATGTCTCTTGACAGAGAGCAGTATTCGGGTTTTATCATTGATGCTTTTGATTTCTTCTGGTAGACGATTGAAAAAAGTTCTTCCCTGATAAGTATAATGATGCTGTGCAAAAGACGTATTTAGTTTTGGGCATAGAAAAACATGTTTAAGTCGAGTTCTGTTTTCATTTAAAAATGGATATTTATCTTTTTCTTTTATTATTTGAATTACTGAATTTTTAATATATAAATCTTTAAATGTGGGAACTTGAAATTCTTCAAACAGGCGTTCAGTTGGGTAGTCTAAGGATTTTTTTAATATAATTTTAATAATTGTTCTTTGTACAATTTCTATTGGAAGAAGGTTACATTTATACGCGGATCCCCAACTAATAATAGCGTATTGTAGAGTGGATTGAACTAAGGCATAGTAGATTAAATATAGATTTTTTACCGACAGAAAATATCTAATTCTTAAAAATATATATATTAATTTTCTGATTTTGTTTACTACTTGACATATTTGTTCCTTCCATTTCAGATTTTTATCGATAATTACGCCGAGATATTTAATTTTATTTGTTGTTTTTAATATTGTACAGTTTGATTTGCAATAATGTTGGCTGTGAATTTTAGTGTTATCGTGTATGACAATGTTAAAATTTTTGGGAGCGTCGTTTGGATGGATTGCAAATGGAATTACAAATGTCTTTTCACTATTTAGTGATAGTAAATTAGTGTCGAAAAAATTCTTAAGCGTATTGATGTCTTCTGTGGCCTGTAATTCTACATTTTCCCAAGTATTTTCACTTATTATTAAAACTGTATCATCGGCGTATGATGTAATTTGACCATGTAGATGTTGAAAAAAAATATCGTTTACATATATGGTAAAAAGGATTGGTCCAAGCACTGTACCTTGGGGGATTCCAAAGCTTGAAATCTCTTGATCACTATTAATACAATTGATTTTTACCACTTGAGGGCGGTTTTTTAAGTAGTTGGTGATCCATTTAATCGCGTTGCCTTTTATGCCAATATCATTTAATTTTTTTAATAGTATCTCATGGGATATGCTATCGAAAGCCTTTCTGAGGTCAATAAATATGCCCGCACATTTTTTACCTTTATCTAATGATTCGTAAATGTATGAAGTTACGTTAGCAATTGCATCTTGTGTGCTGAGTGATTTAATAAAACCAAACTGGTTTTTGTTTAGTATTTTATTACTATCTAGGAAATTTACCAATTGTTTTTTTACTATTTTTTCAAAGATCTTTCCTATGTTAGAAATTAGACGAATTGGGCGATAATTCGTTACTTGGTGTGGATCACCAGATTTGTAAATAGGTGAGATTATTGTGTTTTTGTAGTTCATTGGAATTATTCCTTTCGGTAAACCCAAGTTTATTAAATGAGTGATGGGTTTTATTAAGTAAGATTTCATAGATTTTAACATGTGTGTCGTAATAGAATCAAAACCGGGAGACGAACCTCCTTTCATATTTTCTATTATTTTTAAGATTTCACATTCTGTTGTTATTTCAAATGTTGAAAGTATATTACGTTTCTGTAAATTTTTATTTTTATGTTTTTCCGGGTTAGAAGGTTTATGAATATTTTTTGCAAGATTTTTTCCAACATTTGCAAAGAAGGAATTAAATATGTTTGCACATTGTTTAGGCTGTAAATTGGCATCTATAATTTTTTTATCATGTTCGATGTACTTAATATTTTGAGTTTTTTTTGTATTGTCTATGGCCATATTCACAGTTTTCCACATTTGTTTATGATTATTTTCTGAAGATAATATTTTATTTTTAAAAAACTCTTCCTTACTTTTTTTAATATAAGAAGTTAATTTATTTTTATATTTTTTATAAAAATTATATGCTTTTTCATCATGGGGATTTTTTAAAGTTGTTTTATAAAGTTTTTCTTTGTTTCTGATAGATATTATAAGTCCTTTGGTAATCCAAGGTTTTAAACATCTTAATTTTGATTTTATGTGTATTATTATTTCAGTTGTCGAATTTTTAATGTGTTGTGATAGGATTTTTTCAAAGTTAGTCGAACATATTTCAGTATCATCACTCTTTAAAACATTGTTCCAATCTTCCTTTTTTAGTTTTTCGGAGAGAATAGTCATGTCTATTGTTGATTTTTTGGGTATTAAATTATGTTTTTTATGTTTAATATTATTATTATACAGAAGTAAGCATGAATGATGATCAGTTATGTTAGTTTTCCAAACAATTGATTTTAGTTTGTGAAGATCTTTAATGTTTACGTTTGTCCAAATGTGATCTAAACAAGATGGAGTATGTTCTTTTATTTCTCTAGTATTTTTATTTATGCAAGATATGAAATTTTGTTCAGTCATACAATTGATGTATTCAGTTTTGTTATTATTTTCTATTTTTTCATTAATGTTCACATTAAAATCACCCACCACGAAGCAGAGTTTATTTTTTAATTTTAATAATATGTATTTGAGGTCGTTAATAAACGTAATAATACTCGAGCCATGCGTTCTATAGATAGCTATTAAATGATATATTGATTTGCCGAGTTTGAAATGTACTTCGATGCAGTTTACCAAATGTATTGGGTGTTCTATAATGTTAACAATACTAAATTTATTATTTGCAAATATTATTATTCCCGAATTTTTGTTGATATCTACTTTGGTAGAAATATAATTGTACTCAGGTAAGTGATAAGACGGTGACTTAATTATGGCGAGCCACATAGTTAATGCTTTTTACAAATATTATTTTTTTAGTTTATTCCAGAACGTTTTCGTTCCAGTTATGTAAAGAACATGCTTTTAATTTGTGTGACACATGAGTTCGTGCATTTGACGAAAATTAATATTTTGTTTTCATTCCTAATTTTTTTTTTATTGAAGTAATTTTTTTAGTTTATTCTAAAAGTCCAGACAAGAAATGTCAATTTAGTACCTTTATTTGTCATTAAAATATTATAGTGTAACAAATGTTGTACATTAATTGTTAACATTTGTTGTAATTTAGCATGATTTTTTTATTATATATTAATAATAATATAAATAAATATGTTATATTTTTTGTACTTTTTGGCTATTTGAAAAACGTGAGCAAAATGCTCTATACGCGAGTGCTCTCGCGGGTTAAGACAGCTATAAAACCATTTAGTAATTAATGTCCGTCACACTCACAATAAACTTCATAACGGCCAGACTGACAGCGCCCATTTATTAAATATCCATTCTCTTCTATTATCCGCATTATTTCGCAAGTGTAGGACTTGAATGGAAAATAAAGCCTTTAGTTGTCAGTAACGATATAAATATCTAGGATCATTAATCAATCACTTTAAAACGGGTTGGAAGACATCATTTTGTGGACGATTGCCAAAAACCACATCTCCAAATTTAGAAAAGCTTTTTGTATAATGATTGTAAACTTTGAAAATATTACATAATTGAAATTCAAATATGAAATAAAATTACAAAACTATGTTTAAAAAATTAGTGTATGTGATAAAAATTTCAAATAAAATTTATACATAAGTACTACGTGCACAATCAGATGTGAAAACCGCGCGAGTCCCAACTGCTCCCAATTGTCCAGTTCCATTGGGGTTATTGCCACGTCAATTGGATCTCGTGAGTATGAATGCAGTTGAATGAGAAAGAGATCGGGAAAGTAAGGGTTGGGTTGGGAATTACCAAGCAATTCAGATCTGGTTAATAAACACGCGAAAGTCATTTCAAACCACGCGTTGATTCTGGTGTGGTATTTCTTGTTTAAAATTAGAAAAATTTCACTATCAGAAATCACGTTCTGTACAAGATTTTACATTAAAAGAAAACACGGTCATTGAGATATTTGAACAATAGGTATTTTACTAAATATTGAGCGAAAGTGCAATTGCACCTCAGGCTGATAATCTATAATATAAAAATGAATCGCTAAATTTGTTGGTAAGCGCAAATCTCGAGAGCGGCTGAACCGATTTCGCTAATTCTTTTATTAGAATATTCCTTGAAGTTCGAGGATGGTTCTTACGGAGAGAAAAATTAAGAAAATTGCGCAGAAAATTAGATAATAACAGAAAACATCGCACGTTTGACAGTTCGCGTGTTAGAGAATGACATTTTGCAAAACATTTAATGATTATGCAAACAGGATTCTATTTTTGAAAAGTTGAAAAATTTATTTAAAGTAGGTACTGCCCTAATATTTTGAATCGAATCAAGAATTTCAGATATTTTAAATAGGTACCTATGTTAGGTACCAAATTTAATATACATGAAAAATGGAAATTTGAATAAAAATTGTAAAAGGTGGCACGCGGGCTCCTTAAAAACTGAATGTACTGGGATTGAATATAAGGAACGCGGGTGGAGAGTTGGCGGGACGAGGGAGCGGGAAAGGGAAGAGGGAAGGCGGGGAAGGTGATAGGGAAACGCAGGAGGGGGGAGGGGAACTCGGGAGGGGGGTTCGCGGGACGGGGAAGGGAGGGAGGAGTGGAGTGGGGAGAGGGAAGGTGGAGGTGACGGAGTGGGAACGCGAGAGGGGAAGAGGACGCAGGAGAAGAAGGGGAGGCGGAAGGGGAACGGGACGAATGGGAAAAGACACTCAGGGAGAAACAATTTCCTTATTAAATGGCATAGCAATGCATGCCGGGACCATATGGGACGCAGGAGGAGGGTTGGCGGGATGAGGGAACTAGAAAGGGAAGAGGGAAGGCGGGGAAGGTGGAATGAGAACGCGGGAAGGGAAGGGGAGGTGTGAGGGGGGAGGGGAACTCGGGAGGGGGTTCGCGTTACGGGGGTAGGGAAGGGGAGTAGAGTGGGGAGAGGGAAGGTGGAGGTGACGGAGTGGGAACGTGAGAGGGGAAGAGGTCGCAGGAGAAGAAGGGGAGGCGAAAAGGAAACGGGACGAATGGGAAAGGACACTCAGGAAGAAACAATTTCTTTATTAAATGGCATAGCAACGCATGCCGGGACCAGCTAGTACCTAAATAAAATCGTCGAAATCAATGTTTTGTATTCCCCATTTTTCTCCCCCAAAAAAGGAACGATTTTAAAGATTTTTTTTGCCAATTGTATTATAAGGAAATATTCTATTTCTGTAAGTTTTACATTTTTTTAAATACGTTGTCTAGTTTGTAAACTGAACGTCTCTTGATGGCGTTATTATAATTCTATTTCATTGGCTCTTAACTCCCGTAAGAAAAAAAAGCAAACGCACTGGCACGCTAGTGGTCGATATCTACATTATATAAAAAAATATTTGCAAAAGTGTCAAAATCCAGAGAGGAAATTTTTGAAATACGTTTGAATGGACAAAATGCCGCCCGGTTTTCCATTAATTATTATACACAATTAAAAGGTTCTCAAAAACAGAAATTGAAATGGGTGCGTTGCTTAAATTCGTAAATTAACGAACTTTCAAAAGTTACAGTTTAAAGTTTCAGGATTTCAAATCCATTTTGTAAAAACCGTTAATATCGTGTGAGTTTATAATACGTAGTATTTATTTTATGCCTAGTTAATATTGTTTGAATTTAATAATGGATTTTTATGAGTTATTTTACTCGTATAGCACGCAAAGCAATTTTTAATACTGGTAATGTATAAAAACTGACGTTTTAACAGCGCAGCCTCGTGGTTTCCCATATTCCACGCCGTGTGAAATTTAATTATGGAGTTTACAATTTCTGGAAAACTTCGATGCGTTTTCCTACGGCTTCGGCGATTTATAATCTGCCCGGGCGCCTTTCTGGAAAACGAAACTTTGCCTCTTTAATTAATCAAAAAACGCAATTTTATTATCCACGAAAATGGTAAAGTTTTCCGAAAAGAAATTCACAATATAACCATATCTGTGTGCGAATTTTTTTTAAAAGGTTTCTTTTGATTTGCTCTTTCGTATTGTGAATAAGGGAATGCTGGATTAAGAAAGAATGATACTAAAACGGTAAATATGTATTTGAAACACCGTAATATTTCATATTTACGTCATTAGGTACGAGTACTATAAAAGAAACTATCAGTTTAACTATGGCAGCCCTCTGGAAACTTTTATGGAGAGCAACAAATTGTAGGGATTTAGAAAGCGTAATGCCTAACTAAATATAACTAACTAGTCTAAATATAGTCATTTACCTTGTAAATAATTGCGCATCACCAGGGATTTTACTGAAAATACCTTTCCTAATGATCAGCAAGGTACATCCCAATAATCCTTAAAACCTCTTCGCTCTCCTTCCCCTCTACAATTCCGTTTAGCCTCACAACATACCTACCCCCGATTTGGGATTCCATAGACCCATTGGTTCTAGATAGTGGGGAGCTGTTGAGACATTTGTGCAGTGATCACAATATGAAAAAATCCCGGTTTGTGGCAAATTTAATGGAGTAAGATTGAAAAATAACTCCGAGGAAAACCAAATTTAAAGTGCTAAGATCAAGCGAAGCTTTCAGCGTATCATTTAAATATTTCGGATGCTGCGGACCGCAAAAAGGTTCAGATTTGAGGAACAAAATGTAAAGAATGTCTAAATTTAAAACACATCAAGATTCCAATTTTTAATAATGGCTCAAAGGGGAAATGTTGTATTATACAATGCAGGTACTACGAGATCCGTGAAAAATAGCGTTTTATTATTTTTATTTTACATGGCAACCCAGAAGGAATTGTTTTTTTCAGGTTTGTTATGATTCGTATCAATCTCTTATCTAAACAATCCATCGTCACGGGAAGGAACGAAGGCGGTGTAAAGTGCTTTCTACCATTTGTATGTAAAGTTGAATAAATGATAAGAAAATACGAAGGATTTTCATAATCAAACCCGCAGAGATTCACTGTTTACAAAAATGTCAACACAAATATTTAAATGTAAAACAAGGATGGAAATTAAAAGCAAACAATCAATTGATAACAGGGGGAAAAGTACTCTCAGAATTACCCTGGTGAAGGAGAATGATAATTTATATTCGAAACGTTGCTCAAAATGGATTATGCCGTGTTTAACGGCTGTGGCCAGTTTCTTCCCCGCCTTCCTCTTGCCAATCGCCCCAATCACCCCAATTGGAAATGTCATGGTCTTACTGACTCTAGACGGTTGGAAGTAGTTGGGACTCTTGTGCGGTATTCGCATTAAACGATGGATTTAGCCGTGTTTAGTGATCTGAATAGCCAGGTACTTCCCCGCCTTCCTCTTTCCAATCTCCTTCCCCACCACCACTACCTACTGCGTAATACACACCCCAACAGTCCGGAGCAGTTGGGACTCTTGTGAAGTATTAGCATCAAAAAGAAACAGCATATTGAAATCCGTACGAAAAACTCGTATTATGAATCATAATAATATATTTCAATATTCTCAAATCGAAGTAACATTTCTATGAGAACACCGCGCGTAAGTCCCAATAGCTCCTAAGTGTTCAGATCCAGTGGGACTACAGCATCCTTAGCAGGGATACGTTGTGATGCTGAGGGAGTGAGTAAGGAAAGAGACGGAGTTAAGGAGGGTTAACACCGGCCAATAAGATAATTTCACAAAAAAAAACAGAATGCACACAATTCGCTTGACAAATTAATTATGAAAATAATATCGAATAAACCACTATCTACCAACTTGTTTTAGTTGAAATCTAATAATTCCGAAATTCTATTATCCCCTGAAATAATCTCAAAAGTGTCGTAAATATTTGAGCTAAAAACTTTGGCTCTTACCACACAGGTAAGCGGTTAAATTTCATTCATATTTCCATCAAGATGTCGCTTCTCCAGAAGTTTTGTCAACCCTCCTGATCTCATACAAATTCATAAAACTTGAAAAATTCAAATTTTCTTCCCCTCCGTCTTCCGTTCACTTCACTGAGACCCGAGTTTAACATATTTTTGAATAAATTTTTAATTTACTTTTTTCGGTGGTCATGTCATAAATCCAGGACTACACGTATAAGTTGGCGGAGTTATAAACATGAACAAGCGCTATATCTTAATTTTTGTAAGATGATTTTGGATTTTTTATTGAATTAAAAGACAACGAATTCGAGGTGGAGCTGTGAGAGTGAACTCTTTGGCTCCGAGTTCGGAAACCTTGGGTTCGGAACCCAGAGTGCGCAAAAAATTTTTTAAGCCTTAATCAAAATTATTTTCTTTAGGTAATCGTCAGCCTGGTGGGTATGAAGCTCCACACAGGAGGCCTTGAAGAAAATAATTTCCCCCGGGGCCTATGACATCTTTGGGGATGCTGCGTGGAGGGTCTTTTAAAGGAAGGGAGGCAAAGGAAGTTCTGGAAAGGAAAAAAAGGTACGAAGGATGGGTAGAAATCTGGAGGTCAGTGTGTCCAGGAGTAACGGACGTATGAGTATCGTCCCCGATATCCCTCCTACTGCGGCACGAGGTGATGGGTCGAGAGAGTCCGCTTAGAAAGATAAAAAGGCCTCCTTAAACCAATCTCTCTGAATCTGGTCCGCCATGCAATAAAGGGGCAGACGCATTCGCCGTCAAGACCCACACAAACCTCACCCCGTGAACCCCTGTTTAATCCATTTTCAACACAAGTATAGCTCAGTATATAGTTTTTTAAATTGCTTTATTAAGATAAGTCTATTTTTTAAGATAATATATTTTTTATGTATTCCATTATTAAATATTGTTATAGGTACTCGCGCAAAAACTTGACAAATCAGTTCCAATTTCGAAAATGGCAAATAAAATAAATTTCTGTTGTAATGTTATATTTATAGGTGGGTTCCATATTGCTTTTCTGAATTATTACTCAACATAAATAATTACTCTATCTTTAATATTTTTAAAACTTTCTCATCTTTGTGTTTAATTGGACAAATATAACTTTGAAATGTTGTTAAAAAATAATTATCTTAATGGTACTTTTATACGTATCCTGTCTTCACAACATACATTGTAACATCCACTGTAGTACCAAGTTTAGGACATTTATTTTTAGCGATAGCCCCCAGAACTTTACAAAATTTCTCGAATCTCTTGTTTTCACTTGACTTCACTTGATAAAAACTTTATCGTCTCTTGTTTTTTTGTTTAAACGTTGTTATTTTCATAAACACCCCATTGTACATTCGATGGTTAGCATTAATACTTTGTTATTTCTTTGTGATATTTTTTTTATTATTTTAACCTTTTATATTTTGTGTAAATTATAAATAAAAAAAAATTTATATAATTTACTTATCTTCGTGTTTACTTTTGTGGCTTTTGTTAAACTTATTTTTCTACACTACATTAAATCTAATTTGAAAGGGAACTGTATAATTAGATTATTCTAACCAAAAGGTGTGGGTATTTAATTTTAGAATGTTAAGTTGATTTGAGATTTTTGTCCTCGTAATGTAATAAATAATTACGACGACAAAAATATGGAAAAATCATCCTTCACATTGTTAAAAAAAATGCTTCGTAGTCTCCCCACAAAACAAAGCTTATGAAATCGTTTGTGACTATTAGTAATATTTTCATTGGGGTGCAACTATTGCTTTATATTTGTTTAGTCTTGTTTAAGTCGTTCATCGCGACTGAACGCACTTTTGACGATAATATTGACAGTTTACACTGATCGTCTCGTGATCATTTGAAAGCTGTGCAAGTTTCATGACGTCAAATTCAAATTCTTGACCGTAATTCAAATTGTTTTAGACCGCGTATTGTTGTTTTAGCTATCATTTGAACGGTGACCAGACAACTCAGAATGAAACCAACTCAGAAGCACCTCAGAAAGGTCATTAAGAGTGATGATAAAAAATATAAAAAAATTGGTTAAATAGGTTATGTTAGGTTAGGATTACTGGCTATTTTAAAATTATTTTTTCATAGCTTTTAATGACCTTTCTGAGGTGTTTCTGAGTTGGTTTCATTCTGAATTGGCATGGAACCCATTTGAACACTATAATCACACAGAAACAAAATATAATGTTGAAATTTATATTTTACGTAATAATTTTGTGGTTATGATCGCCGATTCGACCTACTATCTGATTCTCCCTGCCGAAGCTAAACTTTTGTTAGACGTCATAAATATCATAGAGAAATCTGATAATAAATTGATTTTACTACTAATCTTATTCCTTATATTCAGTATTCTATAGAACCATATCGTCTGCTTTAAAGGCATAATATTTTATTATTATCTTACTTTTCTTACAAGTTTATAGTACTGGGTATCGCATAAGGAAACATTAGTTATTTCTTACTTAAACTTCTCTTAGTAAAATTTACGCTCTTAATCTTTTAGCATATTTTTTTTCACGCAGTTGTAATAAACAACTTTGATAAAAGAAATCACTGGTTCTAAACTTGAATTTACTCTCCAAAAAAGGAGAATTGCAACAATTTATTTTTATCACATTTTCCAACACTATCTCCATTGTAGGCGGTTTCCTTTACGTCATAAATTACTTGACAGCATTAATCCCGGGAGATAACGCAGCCAGAAGGTATTGAATGCGGAATCAAAGGGCCCCAGAAGCCCTTTTCATTCGCCCTTAATCTCATTCCCTCACAATGGAGCACCTGCCTGGAGTCTACAGCCTTCAGCCTTCAGATTCCAGAACCTTTGAGGGCGAAGTCAGATGATATTAGTCAAGCGACTTTGCAGGGATGTTAATGCGTGTTTTGGGGGACGCAAGGGCAACTCGTGCATGACAGTTATGCAATTGAACGATGATTTATTTTATAATTAAAATTTTGAAATAAATCATCGTATACCCCCATCCTAAATGTTGTGCATATATATGTATACCATGCTATGATTGCCATGATAGGCTGAAAGTAACCGTCAGAAATAAATAAATAAAATGGAAAAAGTTTTAAGTTGTTTCAATATAACATTTATGAACATTTTTTCAATTTTATTTTTTATGTGATACCTCAATCAGACGGAACGCCCTCCTTTGCAGAGAATCAGTTAGCTTTTCAAAAATTGTGGGGCTACATCCCAGAAGTGGCTTCCAAATTTAATTGTTGAGCGTACTTGAGATTTGTATAGGGTTAGCAGTTACTATTGAAGAATCTGTTAGCCCTTTTCGAGACGCCCATTTTCTTGGAAGGCAGATGAACATGTTTATTTTTCAATATTATTGTAAGAAAAGCTTTTTTATACTTGTTATATTAACATTATAACATGTCTCTAAATTAAATGGTTAAAGATAATCACAAGAAAAGATTTAAATTTAATAATAATAGACTGCATTTATTTTATAGGTTTACCAGAATATTCCGTTAAAATGTAACATTGAATGTGTAATATTTAAACACTACCCCTATTATTATTCTTCTATAATGGTCACAAAACACACATGAAACATTGTGTTTTATTGGTCACATAAAAATTGAAGGTTTTTCCATGCATAATTCATGTACGAAGTTAGTTTGGCTAAAAGACGTTCAGACGTTTCGGTCGCGTACATCTACTCAGGGAATAGTTAAATAGATAAACGGGAGAAATGGGGAAGTTAAAGGATATTAAAACCTGACTCCCGCTACCAAAGTGTCCGAAGGGACGAATTTTGAAACGAGGAGAGGACAGAAGGCTTAAAAAAATGTAAGCCTTTTCTTTACAGCAAATGTGAAAAGGTGACTACAAGTTTATTATTTCGATGCATTACCCACTCCAGATTCAACCTTTCATAAAAGCTTTTATATTCAGGGCAATTGTTTGTCAACTGAAGAGATATCCGATAGAAGTCTGTTACGGGCGGGTCTGCGTGACCCGTGTGACTGAAGAAAGCAAGATAATTTTTTTCATAGGTACTCCAGTTGAAATTCATCAAACATATCGATCGTCCAGTGAGTAGCCAGACATCTCCGAATACTAAGTTTTGAGATATTGACGAGAGCAATATTCGAATGATGGACATAAATCAAATTTTATTTACATATTAAATATGCTATAAAATAGCACAAGAAGGCATAACGGTCCAGTACATTAGTATGATATTTTGAAATATCATACTGGTGACCCAGACATTAACATTTCGTTTAATTCACTACAAGTTTTGATGCATTATATTTGATTTGGTTGCTTTTATGAGTAATCTGTGTCTTGGAACAGACGCCTTGTATAAGTATGCCGGGGGACCAATTTTCGGCGGATCAACTGTCATGGAACCTTTCACGGTGACTCGACAGTTGTTCCCCCGACAATAGATTCCCTAAGGCCTAAATGATATCTCTAATATAAAAATGAATCGCTGAATGTGTTGCTAAGCGCATAACTTTCGAACGACTGCAGAAAATTGGATAATTATTTTTTTGTGTGTTCGTTATTGTCAGGACAGAGTTTTTATAAAACTTCAGGTGAGCTCTGGCATTATGAAATTTGTATAAAAAAATTGATATTGGTGGCACGCGAGGAAGCGGCTATTGCTATGGAAAGCGGGAGGGAGGGAGAGATGGGGGAGGGGAACCAGGGAGGGGGAGGGGAATCTGGGAGGGGGGAGGGGAACCTGGGAGGGGGGAGGGGAACTCGGGAGGGGGGTTCACGGGACGGGGGAAAGGGGGGGAGTGGAGTGGGGAGAGGGAAAGTGGAGGTGACGGAGTGGGAACGCGAGAGGGGAAGAGGACTAGGAATTAGGTATAACTTATTTTCCCTAAAGTGACTTCACATTGTATATAAGTACGCCGGGGACCAATTGTCGGAGGATCAACTGTCATGGAACCCACTTTTACATATGTATAACTGCATAGTCAACTGAAATTTCGATTTTTCGGCGATGTCTGACGTTCAATGTTCAAATATCAATTCTTAAAAAGAAAGGTTATTCTATGGCTTATCTAAGTGTCGAAATGTCTTGTGTAAAATAGCGAAAATAATTTTCTTTCAAACTTCTAGGTATTAACTGTTCAGTGATTTTTGCTCACCAAAAATAATCCAAAAGCTGGCATCCAAAATTTATGCAGGTTTCTTCCTCTGAATACGATATTATATTTTTACTAAACCCTCTACTGTAATTTTTAGGCATGTATTTTACTACTTATTTTTATTGTTGTTTAGGCGTTTTATACGATGAATAGAGTGTATAGTCTATCTTTGAAGTTTTTTGGAAAAATCAAGTGGGCGAATTTATGTTGTGTTTTTATTATACCTTCGGGCAGTCAATTTTCTGATAATAGAAATCTTCTAATGGGATCGCCAGGAGGTAGGCACTTGTCTAAATAATGAGATATCGAGCTGACTAAGAAAAGGGTTGAACATTTTGGAGTTGATGAATATTAATTGGACGCCGAAAAAGAAAATAGAAGTTATTTATGACAGATAGAAACACTTTTGTTTATTAGTTCCGCGTTAAGATGAATCTGTTGTAGGTAGATAATAAAGGTAGAATAAGAGTCTGAATAATTAATGTAATCGTTTTTTAACAATCAAGAATATTTCCAGTTCAAAATTATAAAAAAGAATTCTTGCATATTTGTTGAAAATTGAAAATCTGATGAGAGTTGAAATTATTTCATTTATGGCCACAATAAAATGTAATTTTTTTTTAAATATGCGAAATAATTAGTAAGTTTACAAAAAATAAGATATCCGGTAGTATTTTTTTTCGTTTCTAAAAAATAAACTGAAAGTTCAGACTGAAACATAATTAATTATTATTAGTATTTTATTAATTTATTATATTATTTAATATCAATCTTTCGTTTGAAATCAAATGCCGCATTGGGCAAGCTCGTGCAACCTTTATCCGCATGAAAAAGATGTTCTGCAGTCAAGATCTCAATCTTGGATTACAATGGTCAGATGTTACGTGTTTTCGGTATTATTTTATGGAATGGAAGCATAGACGCTTACTGGAGAACTAATTAGGCGACTTGAGGCATTCGAGATGTGGATCTACAGAAGAATGCTTAAAATATGCAGGATGGACAGGGTTACGAATGAAGATGTTGTGGTTCGGATGAATAAAGATAAAGAAATTATTAATACTATAAAAATCCGAAAACTTCAATATTTTGGAGATGTGATGAGACATCCAGAGAAGTATGAGATCCTGCATCTCATAATGCGGGAAAAGATTGCCAGAAGACGGGGCCCTGGAAGAAGGAGAACCTCATGGCTGAAAAACCTGAGACAGTGGTTTGGCCTGTCTGCTGTAGAGCCGTTCCGGGCAGCACTAAACAAAGTCGGTCTAAAATTAAATAAATTTTTCGTACTTTCAAATATAATTGGCTAGTAATAAGCAAGTTTTTCTTTTAATGTTTAATCTTTATTCATTATATGAATCGTGGGATTTAAAATTGGTAAAAATCATACGTATACCTACGCATAAATTTTCTTGTTCTATAATTTTGGTAGGTAACGAAACTGTTCTTCATTTACTGGATTAACTTGAAACATAACCTTAATTATTTGAAAAAATATATTTTGAACGATTTAGTTTTTTTAATATCTCTTGAAAATTTTTGTTAACTTTATTGATTTTATTAATAAACGGGTATCTACTCTTGCAAAAACACGAGTGTAGAATCTAGAAGCAATGTCTTTTCATGGAAGAACGTACTCGTAATAATTGAATTTCAGAAAAAGGTTCTCAGAAAGAACTTTGGTTAGCTACTTAAACCCCGGATAAAATTCGATAATTAACTGAGGCATAAACCACACGGGGCAAAGTATCCAGCTCATTAAAAGTTTTCAGTGTCTTTCAGACGCCTGCAAACAAAGCGTAAAAAATCCAGAAAATTTCACGCTGCTTCGAGCCGGAAACGGAACGGGAGCGCCAGGGTAATTAAGTTCGTCTGTTTTTACTGCCTTCACCTGAGGAAACAGCTAAGTGACTTTAGTGCATATCACCTACAGGGAGTGGCTCAAAAATGCACTTAACTGATAGGGAAGATCTACCAGTAACTTTACGTGTTTGATGAACACTGCAAAAAAAAAAACAGCTTTCATCTGCGGAAAACAGGATTGTGAGGATAGTTCATATGCAGCCACAAGATAATTAAGCATTGCACTTAATGCACAATGCACATGCATAAAGAAAACAAATTTTACTTTAATTTTATGACACCTTTTTTAACTCTCTTTATTAACGGAAAATGGCTAAGTGACGTAGTTGCATGACGGCGGTATTAGTATTTCTGCGATGAATTTATTCCCCAGGGTTTTGCATAGCGTTTTTCGAAATCTAATGAAGACTGTGTCTTTTCTCTCTTTTTGATGGTCAAGTGTGCAAAATTTTCTTAGTCTTGGAATAAAACTATATAAAAAAAAACAAATCCATGTCGCCAGCCCGGTGTCCGCCACGGATACACTTCTTTATATTAATACTCAAGCTACATTGATTAACCTTCGATTCTATCGTTACAATTTTAGTTTCTCGTTTACCACTTTTTCAATGCTTGCACCAAGAATTAATGACACCTAACAGTGTTTTACCGCTCTATGCTGCGGAAACGACGTCAGTGCACATAAGCTTAAAAGAGTGCTACAACCAGGGTTTTCAAATCCCGCGGGATAAAATTGGATTGATGTCAACGTTTTAAAAAAAAACTGTTTATTGCTTTTGTACCCATTAGATATCGTTGATAATCTATATTACAAAAAGACATTGAAAAGGTTACATAGTAAGTCATTTATTTATGATGACTGATGTTGGTATGTAATGCATTGAGAAGATATTGTGAAGGTAATATAATAAGTATTTTAAGAAGACTTTGATAAAAAAATATAATACAAAAATATAAAAAATCAGAGTGCGTAATTCACACGCGGTAGAAGTGAAACTAGAAAGTCGCTAGATGTCGCTTTCTTTTCTTTTGCTTTGTTTTTTAAGTGGTTTGTAGATTGGATATTGAATTCACAAAATAAATTATTTTTTTTTGGATTTCGTAGGATTCGAACTCCCGATCGCTTGATTTCTGTCTCCCTGGCCGCTGAGACTTGACCTTTTACAGTATTATATTAGAGTTGTGACGCGTTTCCGTTTCACCCGAATTTCAAGTCACTAACGGCGCTAAAGAAGTTTCACTTAAAAAAAACATAACTATCACTGATGGGACTCTATACAGTCGTCAGATATCAATCATTTTGGTATTATTAATATTATAAAAAAGACGTTGAAAACGTATTTTGAAGACTGAAAATTTCTTATGTTCTTACTTTTGAGCATTCTGGCCATTTCTTCATTTGCAATTCGAAAGCACGTGCAGCGTGTTTTTGATGTAAATTTATGTGAGATATGTTTTATTCCCGCAAATCAAAAATTGCTCAAATCCCGCGGGATTACGGGATGTGGAATTGCGGGATTGCGAACTCCAGAAACAACAATACACTTACTGATACTTCAGTAGATGTGATAGTCTGTAGATATCGTTTTCGATATTAAATTTAAGTTTTTTCAAGTCAAATTCTATTTCTTTAACAGATGTTTAAGAGAGCTTAGTGATTTTAGTGCAAATCAGCCCAAATCAGCAACGCGCTTAACCCACATATATTATAAAGAGAAGATATATAATCTAGCTCGATATTTGATAAAACTGTGCAATTCGGGTTTATATCATTTATCCTCTTTTCCGTTTAACTTTTATGCCCCAAGGTGTGGAGACGAGCACGTAGCACGGGAATTATGTAGTTAAAAAGCTCACTAAACTGACACTCAGCTTTTATTGATCATGAATTACTGAATGCAATGAAACATTTTTTCGAAAAAAGATGTCTGACTTGAAGCGTAACAAACGTTTTACTGAAAAGTTTATGGTCTTGTTACTCGAAGACCATGAAACTTTTCCTGCTTCAGAAAATTTCATAGCAAGGGTTAAATTTAGAATGCAGAAAAGAACCTAATTAATTTACAATACACTAATTTTCACAGAATTTAAAACTTCTTACTATAAGCGTACTAAAGTTTTGACTTGAACTTTTAAAAGACTTCGAGTCGAAATGTTTTAATAGCATACGTATGTCTTCGAAATAAACTTTTAAACCCAATTGCACATCTCAGAACTTTTAGTTTTAATTTAATCACATTCAAAAATAAATCATTAAGTGTGGTAACTATTTTTCCAAGCGCTTAAAAATATATGTATACGCATACATCATACATAGCCAGTAGGACTATGACATCCTCAGTTGGGGTTCGTTGTGAGCCTGAAGGGAACTGAGAAGGAAAAGTGATGGTGAGATGAACGATTGGAAGTACCTAGCCATTCAGATATGGTAATAAGATAAAGCCTGTCCAAGCAATGTTTCAATTCTGAATGGTGGTCTTCACAAGGGCGATCCTGACATATCTACTGCTTTAGGCGCAGGGCTGGGCAAAATACATGCTTTGCTGTAATTGAAATACAAATTACGAAATACTTTTTCGCATGTATTTAAAATACGAAATACAAAATATTTTCAAGTCGTGTATTTGAAATAAAAAATACAAAATACAGTATTTTAACCATTTTTTTTAAATCTCAAATACAAAATACAAATTACAAAATACGTTTGGATTTGGTAGAGCCTTTGGTTGCAATAAATTGTCGTAAAGTGCCCTTATCTAAGGGTGCGTTTCCATAGAAGTAAAGCTGAGCAGAGTGAAATAGAGACGTGCTAAAAGTGACCAATCATATTGCTCAGAAGACACATCTCGTCTCCGCTTGTGACTTACGTGTCAGATAATAATAATTATTATTATAATAACACTAGCTGGTTCCCGGCGTGCGTTGCAACGCCATATTCAAAGAAATAAATTGTTTATCCCTGCATGTCCTTTCCCGTGCTTTCCCGTTCCCGTCCCGCATCCCCTTCCCCTCCCGCGTTACCCTTCCACCTTCCCCACCTACCCTCTCCCCTCTCCCCTCTCCCGCTCCCCCGTCCCGCCAACCCCCTTCCCGCGTTTCATATATTCAGTCCCAGTACATTCAGTTTTCAAACAACTCGCGTGCCAGCTATTACAATTTTTTTATTCAAATTTTCATTTTTCACATATTAAAAAAATCCATTTTTGTATATTATAAGAACAATCAATCAAATCTGGTACCTAACATAGGTAACTATTCAAAATAACTATAATTTTAAAAAAATGCTACAAAAAAAAAAACTGCTTGTTAAATTCAATTTCATTAAACGCGCGAACCGTCAAACGTGCGAAGTTACAATACTCATTAAGTTTTCTGAAATTATCCAATTTTTTGCGTAATTTTCTTATTTTTTCTTTCCGTAAGAACCTTCTACAAAGTATTAGAAAACTTTATTAAAAAAAATAGGTAAAGTCGTTCTGAAGTTATGTCGTGACCAAGGGAAACAAGGATTCATTTTTATATACATAGATGACATTTATGTAGCGCAGTTTTGTGTTATTTTACTTCAATTGCCCTCTCATTATTTAACTTAAAAATAATCTAGTATTTAGTCAATTTATTCCTATAGTGATATACGATACAAAAATGTACAATATTAAACAATGACAAGTATAACATAATACGATACAAATTGTACAATAACAGTGCTATTATAGCACATGACAGTAATAATACATAGCATGACATAAAAAAATGTACAGTACATTATAAAGCAATTATAAGAGAACTACAAATAATCATTAGTAAGAGTGCTATTATAGCGCAGGACAATAGGACAATAGAACAGGATTCTAGCGTTTTTAGGCTATGTATTATCTATGTCAGTTTATTTTTCATTATCATTGTAAAGATCGCTAAATGTATTTGAAAATATATTTTGAACCCATAAGTATTTGAAATACAAATTACAAAATACTTCATCAGCAGGTAATTGAAATACCAATTACAAAATACATTTTTAGGAAGTAATTGAAATACAAATACAAAATACGTATTTTTATTTCAAATACGTATTTCAATTACAAGTAATTCAAATACTGCCTAACCCTGTTTAGGCGTAACGATTTTCAATTATCACAATTAACACAGCACTAATAATGTGATGAAGATCATGTTTAGGCATATATTTTCATTGTCAATTGAATAATGGTACGTTATGGTATAAAATAACAATGTGTGTCATCCTTGAGATTGCCAAGGGTAAATCTTTTTGAACGGAAATGTTCTGAGAATACACTCGTTGTTTCTAGATGAATTCACCGGAAAACGACTTGCGGATGCGAACAAAGGCGACTGGACCACAAAAGATGACATTGTTATAAACTAAGAAAGTTTTTGGTTAAAGAGGATTATATTAGTGAGTTTTTAAAAGAAAGGTTTTTAAAAAATGTTGAGTAGTCATAAAGTAAGCGAGCTTTATTTGCAAAAAAAAGTTTTTGAATTAATATTTCCACTGTTTAAAAATAGAATACAGCAAAAATGTACGTACCAAATTTCGTAGTTTTCAAATACATTTTAATGATATTGTTGTAGCCACGTCTCTATTGTAGCCACATTATAATATTTATGCATACATTTTTTTAAATTATGTTTTAGTGAGAAGCTTACTAGACATTTGTATCTTTTTGTAAAATTAAACATTTAATTTTTTTTTCGTTTAATCAGTCGGATTGAAAACTAAATGATAAGATGGCTTTATAAAAAAACCAAAAAAAACTTATTTTTCAACATTCATAACGAGTTTGCACGTGCTTATAGTTCATTGTGAGCAAAAAAAAACTGTTTTCTTCAAATCGAATTTTGAAAATAAATTCTTTCAAGTCCTGTTTTAAATCGACCAATTGTCACTTTATCTGTCTGTAAATTGGTTCGTTGCGTTCCGGTTCCGGTTCAAGATGGTGGCTGTGCAGATAATACCTTTTTATCCCGCCAGAGTTCTCATTATCGTGGTTCCTAATACGAGCTGTCAAATCAGAATTATCAATATTATGGTACCTATCGGCGTGAAGAAAGTTTGAAAAAATAATTATAATCAAGATGGTGACAATTCTTTGGGAAATTGTAAAATTTCTTTACTGAAATCAAAAAAAAAATACTAAAAATATTATTGAACTTACTTAAAATTTTAATACTTTCTGAGGAAAACGAGAGCTTTAATGAGAGAAAATTAGAAACAGATAATCTTTTTGGAAGCGCGGTGCAGTGTTGCAAAATAAAATTGGAGGAAGGGGTGGGAGAAATTCCGAGAAAAAACTAAAACTTAGACTTCAATACTAAAAATCTTGAAAAATTAAAAAAAAATCATTCTTGAGTGATCATTTTTCGAGTGTTATTGGTTAAATAATTATAGAGTTTTGAATAAGTGTAGAAGCTTACTAATACCAAATTCAGCTCCAGGGCGAAGCCGGTTAGTAAAACCATTAAATCATGCAAAAAATTGACAATATTTACTAAATATAAACTAATATAGCATGATTGAATGTTTAAATACATCACGTAAAGCATATTATTTGATATATTGTCAAACCGATAAATTCATTATTGCGACATTCCATTGTACACTCAAATCACCCCCTTAGCCCGGGATCATTCTAAAATTCATGTCAAGTAAAATATACAGTCAACTCGTTCATTGAAACACGACTTGCCTATTGTTCGCGAGGTAGTAGGTAAATCGACGCTTTTGTGGACTATATATGAGGAAATTCGTATTTTGATACGAGAGAAGTTACGAATACCTTTATGTAAATATTGATGGCGACATTTTATGTGTATTATTTGAATTGGCCTCCATAAACGAGTAATATATATGAAAAAGTCTACTACGCGTTGTGTCATTCTCGAATTGAATATGGAATTATAGGATGGGGGGATCTGCTTTACATACGTACATACACAATCTGAATACAATTCAAAAAGGTATCATAAAGACCATACTGAAAGTACCCATTCGAACGCCTTCCATTGAAAAGACGTACAAATGTACAACGAATACATGCCCAAAATATAAAACCGCATTTGGACGAAGGAACTACACTTTGCAACAAAACTCCACAATAGCCTTCCCCAAGACATAAAATTAATTTTAAAAAAATAACAAGTACAAATCGAGAATAAAAATCTGGCCGAATGAAGTAAACGAAAAAACCCTAAAAAATACACTGATAACGACATAGAAGACAAATAAACAATGATTAAATAACTAGTCCGCCTCGACACAGGATCCCCTAGTAAGGAGCACTAAGAAATACCTTATCTGCACTTAATTTCACCATTCTATTTTGTTTTATTTTATATGTATAATATTTTATATAGTTGCTATAATAAAAATTAAAAAATATATATTTAGAACTGGCAGAGGAAGGATGAATGTAGATTTAATGCTGTAGAAATGAGATCCCTGAGGCGTATGTGTGGTAAAATAATGTACGATCGGGTGAGAAACGTGGAGATCCGCAAATAATGCAAGGCTGATGTAAGCGTAATGAGTAAGATTAAGAAAGGAACGCTTCGAAGGTTTGGGTATGTAGATCAAGTAAACGAGGAAAGGAGTGTAAGGAGAATATATGACGCAAATGTGAATGGAAGAAGAAGTCCGGGACGTCCGAGAAAGACGTGGCACGACCAAGTGAATCAGATACTTGAGTCGGGCCCTGTCAAGAGAAAGAATAATAGAAGAGCATGTATGAGACGATGTAAGATTGTGAACGAGGCAAGGAGTGTGTGCCAAGACCGAGTTGTTTGGCGGTCCGTCCTCTCTGCCTACCCCTGCGGGGAAACGGCGTGATGGTTAGTTAGTTACTTACTTTTATACAATTAATTTCACTATTGGTAAAAAATAGTTTTGAATCAACTTTTGCTTTTGATGACAGTCAAGATCCTCTACAATAAATCCAGAGGTAGCAAATTTGAATGAAATAAATTTTCTTGTAAAATAATATGTTGTATTGTAGTATATTTGTGACACGTTCCTGGGTGATAGAAGATTCGAGAAAAGAAAGACCACAAGTGAATGACCACCATTTGGAATTGCAAATTGCTTGGTAACCAGATCTGATTAGCCGGGTATTTCCCTACATACCTCTTCTCCACTCCCATTAATTAGGAATGATATAGTTCCACTGGCTCCGGACCTTTTGGAGCAGATGTGCTGTGCTCATTAAAAAAACCTGTAGAGGGGTACAAAATTAAATTACATGGCAAGAATTGAGTTTATTTAATAATTCAAATTTATTTTAAACTGATACAATTTATTCTTTGCGTGATTTTGTCCAAGTGTTAGCCATTGGAGAGTTTTATTTATAAGGCAATTTATTTGTGATGAGGAAGTATAAATTAAAATTAAACCATTTGGTAGGTAGGTACTTATGATATGAAGGGCAAGGCTATTATTGATCAAATTAATTTCAGCCATGAACGCCAATTTACTTCAAAAATCTGCTGACTTCTGTCGAAATTATTTTTGGACCACCCTTCCACATTTCATGAATATGTTTATAGACTGGGATTTTTTTATGTGAATACCGTAAAAGATCGTGGCATCCCCATTCAGTGGCTGAGTTCGTAGCGTTGGGTTGCCTGGTCCTTGGTAGAGTTCAATTCCTCGGCTGGCTACGTCCTCCATCACGACATATATTTTCAAATATTATCAGGTTTTTCGTAATCCGGGGATATATGTTTTTTTAATAGGATTTATTGTGAAGCTGTAAAGAACTGAGATGGGAAGGAGATGGGAAAGAGGTTGGGAAATATCTGGGTATTCAGGTCTGTTCACAAAACATTGCTAAGTCATTTCAAGCCACGTTTTGACTATGAATATAGGTCTTTCACAAATCGATCGATTGTATCACAAATAAAGGTAATGCAATAATGATTAAGAGGAACCGCTGGGCAGCCTTTTTCATACAAAAATTGAATTTGGATTTGAGGCCAAAATACTTACCAAACTGAATGACTATTTTTTAATCAAAAGGTATAGAAAATACCTAGAACGTATACGTGCTGCAGGGGCGTTCCGTGAGTTTCCAGTGAGCTAGAGTGCTAATATTGAAAAATTCGACCTTATTGATGTTGTGGCTGAAAACGATTTTTTTTTTATTTCTACTTTTAGTACGAAGATTTTCAGAATTCTTTCAC
This sequence comes from Limnephilus rhombicus, assembly GCA_929108145.2. NCBI lineage: Eukaryota > Metazoa > Arthropoda > Insecta > Trichoptera > Limnephilidae > Limnephilus > Limnephilus rhombicus. The sequence continues at coordinate 32,627,051 of OV815284.1, read as the reverse complement.
TCAAGGTATACGCCGCATCTACAAACCGAAAGATCTTCATGAAATTTTGAAAAAAAAATCGTTTTCAGCTGCAACAACATCAATAAAGTCGTATTTTTTTAATTTTAGCACTCTTAGCAAACAGAAAAAGTCACGGACCGCCACTGATGTGCTGCTTTATTTATTTGCGTTTTAAATTATAAAATGCAGGCCATTGAAATATCTACAGAAATTTAAAAAAAAATAGAATTCAACCATTCAAAAATAGTCTTACTCAACCTGTGTACTACGTAAATATATGAAATGCAAAGTAAAAACAAACATTGTAAAAAGCGGTTTTTTGGGTCGAAATTTAAAATTCAAATATGACAAATTTGTATGGGAACGTAAATCGGTTGTTTGTAAATAGAATGATTTATATATTTATGATTATTTTTATCTTTATGTCATTATACGTATGTAGTACACAATACAAAATTATTTTTTGGTGGTATGGTAATATAAATGATTTATTCAAACACATTACATTCATTTTAATTCAAAAATTAAAGATTTCTTTTTTTAAACATTTTTAATGTCTATATTTGGGAGGCGGGAATGGGTACCGCCGCCCCGGGAACCTTTATTGGATAACCAACACCTCTGCCATAGGTCACCCCAAGTGGTTCGCTACGTTTGGTGGTTTAGCAGGGGTGCCCGGGTTCATGGGGTGAGGTTTGTCTAGGTATTGGAGGCGGACGACCAGGACACACTGAACCCCAGATTCCAACCCCCTCCTTAAACCCTTTTCCTTCCCAGAACTCTCCTCTCCTTCCTTTCCTTAAAAAAAACCCTCTACACAGCATCCCCAAAGATGAAATAGGCCCTGAGGGCAATTATTATCCTCAGGGCCTCCTGTGTGGAGCTTATGTAAAAAAAAAAAAAAAAATGAATGAGATCTATAGAGCGATGCTCTCTTTCTCAGGGTTTACTAAAAAAAGAAGTGTTTAGTATACCCTGAGAAAGAGAGCATCGCTCTCGAAACGTGACGGTTTTATGGACATTAAAAGTGGTTAAAACAAAGAAATCTTTTAATTTTGAATATAAATAATTGCCGAAATTGAAAAAAAACTATATCTTTGATTGCCCATATTTTACAATTTGAAATACAAATAACCAAAGCGGCACACATAATTTGTACTAGATATTTACTACACCTTTTCATAAGAAAAATAATAATTCAGTTTGATCAAAATTTAAGTTATGTACGAAAAGTACTAGTGTACTAGTATTAAGTTAAACACTTAATACTAGTACACGATCGTATATCAAAATTAAATAATTTCATCGATTACTAATTGGGAATTAGTTATTCAACAGATATTACAATAATGTAACAATTTCAATTTAATATCGCCAACAAATCAAAATTAAGTGACACTGTTGTTTACAATATAATTATCTATTAGATTAATTATGTAATTTTCAATTGTGGTTTGGTAACAGAATTGGGCGGAATGGTTTACATCAAAGTCTACTGAAACTGGTTTATTCATATAAAGTTTTGAATTTTTTTATCAAATTTCATCATAATTTTTTTTTATTGAAGTGAAAACTTGTTTAGCATTTGAAACTAGAAAAATAGCGACAGTAAAAAAAGACAAACATATAATCGTATATGTGTAAGATTTAGCCTGCGAGAGAATGAGATAGACTAATCGGTTTCCTCTTTGTGCGGTTTTTCGTAGCCTACCTGTCTCCTCTTTGTTTACTCCCCGCTCTTATTTACTTTAGTTTTCTGAAGGTTTCACTTCTACTGCGTGTGAACTTCAATTTCTGTTTTTTTTTACACAGCTTTTGTTTGTTGTCTGTCAATAAATAACAAAAAACATTGTTTTTTTTTCTTTATCGGTGTAAACTTGCATTCTATTATATATCTGTGGTACTTTTTTAAAATTTGAATACCTCACAGGTGTCCCAACAGCTCCCGCCTGGAACCAGTGAGACTATGGCATCCCCAATGGGGTATGTTGTGAGGCTGAAGGTAGTGGGTAAGGGAAGGAGATGGGGGAGAGGAAGGTGGGGAAGTACCTGGCTATTCAGTTCTGGTCACCAAATACGGCAAAAGTCATTTCAAACAACGTTTCAAATCTGAATGGTGGTCTTACACCAAGGTAATACTGAGAGTATCTTCCACCATGAAACGTGCCGCAAATATTCTTTATATTATTTTAAATGCATTAATTGTGAAATAACGTAAATTAATCAAATAAAATTTATTTGCCCACGCCGGTATTCGATCCCGCAATCTTCGGATTGCGAGCCAAGAGCCTTACCCCTCGACCACGAAGGCCGTCAATAAACATTTGGGAATACCAAAAAGGTGTCATGTGTTACATTATTACAGTTAAATTTTAAGAACTCCTATGCTCTCTATATAAATGTCGTAAATAGTTGTCACTAATATAATAATATATTATTAGTAATAATTACAAATTAGAAAAATACGTGAATCATAGGTTGACGTAACTACATGAGCTACGGTGATTAAAATTTTGGCAGATAAAAACGAGACAAGACACCATATTTTTTAATATATTAATTTTGGAATAAGATGAAACTCTGGCAAAGTCTGGTAGTGCAAGTAACTAAAGGAGTACTTAAGAGTATATGACACAAATACTTCCCTTTACGACAAATACACCTATCGTCATCTACTACATAACACGACCAAATTTGGAATTAAATCCTTACAATATGTCGCACATACGCAATACAACGCAATATCTAATGACTGAAAACTTCCAGCATCAAACAAAAAATATTGGCAAAGACTCTAAAGAAGGATATTTTCTCAGCAGCTTTATAAACCAGTGACGAATTTAGCTTTTAGTCTAGCCCGGTTAAAATCTATGTATTCTTCATTGAACCCTTTAAATTCATAATCTTATCTAAAAAAAAATTCTTTTAGTTATTATAATGTTGACCTTCCCGAAATAAGTTTTATTAAACTCATTGGGAGTAATGTATTATAAATGTTATGTAATAATTTTGTAATATAATATCACTAAATAAATAAATAAAATAAAAATACTAGTTTGATTGGGGGCGCTCAAATGAACCCCTCGGGGTCGCATTGATTAGTTGGAGGTTAGACAGGTGCCCCGTGGAGAAATAACGAACCTGCCAATAATAATCTGGAAAATTAATCCTGATTAGAAGTTCTCACATAACTACATAATATTACTTTATACACACATGTACAGATATATAGTTTCAGATATATTGGAATATTATATGAATTGATTGAATAATGAAATGATTGGATAATTCCAACAGTATAATTACAAGAGTTAAACAAAAACTGATAAAACTGTTAAAACAGACTGTTTTGGAATCATATAATTACAGAAGAAGATAATTATAATAATCTAAACGAAAATATGAAAAAAAACAAGACACAGAAAAACAGAAAATGATAATAGTCGCAACTGGGACCCGAACCCAGACTTCTCATATCAGAATGATATATTACATTGATGGAAATAACCTTCAACAGTTATAAAAAGATAGTTTTCTTGTAAAAAAATTAATATTCATTTAGACTTTTATAAAAAGTCCACACGAATAAATTCGGATATATTTATCCGAGACGCTATCCAGGTTACAAACCAATTCTTAGTATGATTGTTTCCAATAAAAAGGGTACTTGCCCATAATATGGAAAAATAATTAGTTGAAGATAATATTGTTAATTCTAAAATTTTAAATATGAAATTGACAAATATGACGGTTTGACAGTAGGTGGCAATAGCGAAATTACTCCCGGTTAGACGAGAGGTCTGGGTTCGAGTCTCAGTTGCGACTATTATCTTTTTCTGTTTTTCTGTGTCTTGTTCTCTTTCATATTTTCGTTTAGATTATTATTTTTATTATCTTCTTCTTCAATGATATAACATTGATGGGAATAATCTTTAAAAGTTATAAAAAGAGAGTTTTTCTTGTAAAAAATTGAAATGTAATTTTTTTTTTTAAATAATCATTGTCGGTCCTAATGAAAGCCAATTTTCGATATCAGATGTAAAAAAATAACCGTTTTATAAATCGACCCGTAGGTGACATTAAAAGAAGAATAACGAAATTTCATTAGTTTGCATGAGGTAAAAGTATTTAAGTCAGAAAAAAACCAATGACTTAAATAACGAACAATACTCAATACACAGGAAAATCGCCAATCGATTCAGTTTCTTTTTTTTATATAACTCCACACAGGAGGCCCTGGGGAAAATAATTTCCCTCAGGGCCTATGTCATCTGAGATGCTGTGTGGAGAGTGTTTTTGAGGAGAGGAATAAATGAACGTTAGTCTTGAAGAGACCCATGTTGTACGAAGGAGGAAACTCAGAGGCCGGCAAATCGTTCCACAGCCGAGCTGTTCCACAGCGCACTCAAGAACGAGTCAAAGAAGCGACCCGTTCTCATGTGATATAATATGTCAACCGTGGGCGTGTTTCCCAATTATGCACCTGTGCCAAAGAGATCAATGACGCTAGTTCCTCGGAGCATCTTCCAATGAAATACTTGATAGATTGCAATCCTTGTTAGGAGAATCTATCAAACGGACCGCCCGTTTCTGCACAGAGTCGAATGTTTTTTCAGGTATTTTGAGGCTTCAGACCAGAGGTGACTGCCAAATTCAACCGTGGGGCACTCTTGCGATTTGTACAGGGTTAGCAGTTGTGTACTATTAATCATTTATTATAAATCAATAAAGAAAAGTAGTCTGCTTTGCATCCACAAATTAAAACAAAATAAATGTATATAGTTACTTCGATCGTACTTTCAATAGAAGCTTCAAATATAAGCCAAACGCAAAAAATGATAAAGAGAAAAACGACATTAATTTCTGCAAATTTACCAAGTTTTTCGTTTCGTTTTCAATATAAATTAAATAAAACTTAAACATTCCAATATAAAAGTTTATAATTCACTCAAAAACAAGCATTCTGACTCTGAAAACAACGGAATTTATCATTTTAATGAAAAAGGAAAAAATATATACAGGGTGTTAAGGGACGTACTTGACTTACTTTAACCAGTGATTCCTGACATTATTTGGAGTAAAAAATGTAAATGAAATTTTGGTCTCCGGTGACTTTTTTTGACGTTTATTTTTTTTTTTTCAAAAATTTTTTCTTCAAAATCAAACAAAAAAAAATTTCTTCCACATGTCATCATTGGTCACTCAGCCGGGTGTCCGACGAACCCCTTACCCCGCCTCCAACTGTTCAACAACTACCATTTTTTTATGTTTTTGTAGAAAAAAAAAAAAAAAAAAACATCAAAAAAGTCACCGGAGACCAAAATTTCATTTACATTTTTTACTCCAAATAATGTCAGGAATCACTGGTTAAAGTAAGTCAAGTACGTCCCTTAACACCCTGTATTTGCTGAAAAGTTTCCGGAACAAAAAGATTTTCATTGAAATCAATTGGAATTGAATAGGAAAATTCAATATTTTTTGTAATTCAATTTTCAGTATTTTTAATTTACATAGAAATTCATCTCAAGTAAGTAACTTTTATTTTATGGCCATTTTCTTAGAGGCTCTCTGAAAATTAAATAGAAGAAAAACCCATTTTTGAAACCGACAATTCGAGGTGGAATTCCATTATAATATACGAGTATTATAATAAACGAAACTTATTTCCACTTTAATTTATTTGACCGTAACCGGTTTCAGCTTGTTAAAGCCATCTTCAGACTGGACCAGTTCATTTACTGTCAAATAAATTAATGTGAAAATAAGTTTCATATTTCTTTCATTATAACATAGAAGAAAAATCATTTTGAAGTGCGATTATGTCACTGAAATCGAAAAGAATAATTATATTTGGACCATAGTCACTTTCCATATAAACATAATGTAAAATACCCTATTTTTTTCGACGTGTTAAATTAAATTTTCCAGAATTATTGTTTAAAAGTTTCTAAAAGAAAATTCATGTCCTAAATACGTATTTTTACCATTGAATATGAACACCTACATTTCTATGATTTGGAACGTAATTAACACGGAAAAAATCCATTCTATAGGTAAATACATTTAAAAAAGTTAACTATAATGACTTCAAGCATTAATTTTTGTAACCAAATTATATGTCCTCCACAATTTTCAGTGGAATTTCTGAGACAAAAACGTTTGATCTAAGCGATGTTATTCGATGAATTCGACCAGAAAACCGTTGAAAAACCTGTATATTAGAATAATTACTAACTTTTATAAAAGTTTTAAATAATGTACTCACCCTTCTCGGATCAACTGAATTCTAGTCCAAACGCTGTCAACGAAATCGCGCACACGGTCAATTTTTGCGAACTTTGGTACACTTTTTAAACTGAGAAACGCGCTTGCCGCTTGCTCTGGTCAGTGGTGAGTTCACTGGCGTGGTGAGTTTGACTAGGTGGTGGGTTGTTCGGGGTGAGTTTAGTGGCGAGTGAAGGTACACGGCACGTCCAAGCAGGGCAAAGTCGTGATAACGAGTGACTTGAGTATGGGAGCGCGGCTCCTTATATGGCCGCGCGGGGAGGCAGTGGCGGGGTGGAGTCACTTTATTGTGCGCCTAGCAAAGCTGGAAAACGCCGACGGAAGGATATTATGTTAAGCTTTTCCAATAACGTCGCTATTGAAAGTGTTATGAATTCCTGATTTTATTTGAACATTAGGTACATCAATAAAAAGTGGATAATTTTATTGTTGTTCGAATAGAATTGTGTTATGTACTCGTAAGTTGGTGACATATATTTAAAAAAAAATTATTGCCTTTTTAAAAACAAGATGACTTTATTATTTACGATGAATAGTTTCAAACTACCGATTAAGATAGACAAACATTTAAATTCCCGGTTTGGACGGTAACCGACGAGTTCATCGAAAATCAATTCATCGAAAGCAAATTCATCGAAAACGAGTTCATCGAAAATCAATTCATCGAAAATCAATTCATCGAATGATCGAATCGCCAATTCATCGAAAAACATTTTTTTTAGTAGATATTAGAGCTGTCAAAATTAAATACCCAAAAAGGTCTGATTAACTGAGTTAAATGTGTTTAGCAACTGTCAGTTTCGTAGTGACAATGTAAAATTTAAAGGTTATCTCTTCGATTTCCGATTGTCTGATACTGCAAAAAAGGGATATCTAAGGAACGGTGACCAGACAACTCATAATGAAACCAACTCATAAACAACTCAGAAAGGTCATTAAGAGTGATGATAAAAAAATATTTAAAAATTGATTAAATAGGTTAAGTTAGGTTAGGTTAGGTTAGGTTAGGTTAGGTTAGGTTAGTTAGGTTAGTTAGGTTGACCAATGCTTTTTTAACTTCTCGGTCCGCTCGGCATTTCTCTTAAATATCAACAAAATATTTTTTTTCGATGAATTGGCGATTCGATAAATTGATCATTCGATGAATTGGTTTTCGATGAATTGATTTTCGATGAATTGGTTTTCGATAAACTCGTTTTCGATGAACTTGCTTTCGATGAATTGATTTTCGATGAATTGATTTTCGATGAATTCGTTTTCGATGAACTCGTCGTGAACCGTTTGGACAGTATTTGAAAAACTACTACTACCTTATTTATCCATCTAAAATATTATTATTATCTTAAATAATTATCCACAATAACAAATGTAATAAAATCACATGTATCCAAGACTGTTCAAGATTGAAATCAGTAGCAGAAAATAATTACCTCGGATTGATAATAGAACAACATATGAAGTGGAAGAGCCATATCTGTGAATTGGTTAAGCGTGTCAGAAAGTGTATATATATATATATATATATATGTAGAACAATTTTCTCGGTTTACCCGCGTAACGTAGTCCTTACAAGGACTTTTTAACTCCTGACGTTTCGGACAGATCACACTGTCCATCTTCAGAGGCCTTATGTCTTGAGTTTTTGTCTCAAACTGATAGCTTTCGCATGTCTGTTCGGTCCAATAGCTAAAACTTAAGTTTTAGCTTTTGGACCGAACAGACATGCGAAAGCTATCAGTTTGAGACAAAAACTCAAGACATAAGGCCTCTGAAGATGGACAGTGTGATCTGTCCGAAACGTCAGGAGTTAAAAAGTCCTTGTAAGGACTACGTTACGCGGGTAAACCGAGAAAATTGTTCTACATCTTACACCCGTGAAAACCTTAATCATAACATATATATATATATATATAAATATATATATATATTCATAAGATTAAGAAATATTTTAAAACTCATCAATCTAAAAAGAGTATCCAGTCATTAATTCAATATGGAATTATTGGATGGGGGGGTCATACAACAGTATTCTAACCCCGATCAAAGTGATCCAGAAGCTAATCATAATAATCTTAAAGAAACCCTCCACTTATTCATCAGAAACGCTTTTCGCAGATTTCACGGTGCCTAGAGTAGAGAATATCTTATATATGTAATTTATATAACTCCACTGTACACTAATATATCTATATTAAATAAAATAAAATATATATATATCTTAAAATTTATATTAAAATGTTGCTTCCGCAACAATGGAAGATTTAGCTAGGTAGCAGAGAAATAGAACTCACGACGCCTGAGTGGGAACCCGACGCATTAGTCATCTTAACTACTCACCGGTCTAACATTTTATTTACTGACTGCGTGGTATTTACTCGTATTGAATATATGTATACATGCGTATAATAATACGAGTAAATACCACGCAGGTTGCGCTATCCTTTTCTTTAGCCAAAAAAGCAGTTAGCGTAACACGGCATACTTTTCTGGCCGTGAAAATTTAAAATCATTTATTTTTTCTTTAAAACCCAACGTGCATAATAATTACTTTGATTTTTTATAAAATATGCTTTCATTGTGATAAAATTGTTCAAATTTTGGAAAACTCAACAATGATGTGTATTATTTTAGGTAAGAATAGTGTAAAAAATCTTTACTACATTGCAGAAATTAATATAAAAAAGTTTTACTTGCGCTGCCAAACTAGCAGAAAGTAAAATTTGTTCTTGGTTTATTTTTTGTTATCAATGAGAGACATAAAACTATTATAAATGTTAGAATAGGAAGAAACTCCCATTAGGGAAAAAAAAATATTTGTATCTCAAAACATTTTCACTAAAGAATTATATTATACCATTTCTTACTTATCAGTTATTCATTGCAATAACTAACAAAAAAGTGATTTTAAAAATGCACAGATACCACGGGCCGCCTTTGACCATACGGCGAGTTTACAATCTTGATGTAAGTCAATTTTATTACTCGCAGTACAATATCACAATTTACTTCGTTACTTGAGTACTTGCTCCCTGCTGATTTCCAGGAACAAACACCTTCAGACATGCATTTACTTCGGACGAATACGGGTACGAGCACTTCAGCACTTCAGGCGAAAACTACATTTTCATATAATTTTGACGTTCTGAGGATAAATCATGTGCATTGAATGATTTCAACAAAGAACGTCGTGTATTGTATGTGGATATTATAATAAAAATTTAACGAATATCTATTACAAACTACTGCATTTTTGTTACAGTTGGTCATCATATATAATATGTATTATATTTTTTTAAATTATTTTTTCAATTTACTAAAGAATAGAGCATTAGAGGTTCATATGTAAACATTGGCGTCAGAACGAAATTTCATTGCAAGTATTACACACGGAGGGAATTAATTATACATGTACAAATTTACACTTACTGTTTACATAATAGTGGTGAGAATTACACCTACTGGAATTCATGCCAAAACATCTGTTTTTTACAGGTTTAAATTTTAGAGCCACCATAATGTATACATTTTTTTAATGGTTAATTTTTTAAAAATTACGTACGAGTTTAAATAAGTACCTCAATGTTTCTGTTTCTTGCCTCTAGTTATTTATAATGTGAACTAACTAGAGGTACTTACCCGAACGCACGATAAATGGCATGAGAGTCTATTTTGGAAAAAAAATAATTCAAAATGACACTTTTTCGGCGTGCAATTAATATTTTTCTTTTTTGGAAAAATTAGTTTTCTGTATTTCTGGATTCGTAAAACATAATCAATTTATGAAATGCGCCGTCTGATGGACGAATAATTTGACCTGCCCACGAGGATATATGTATATTGCCTGTACTATTGCAGGACATTTGACTGATCAGTGGTTGAGTGGGCATAGCGCTTGGGTCCCACCCGGGCGTCGCGTGTTCGATTCCTCGGCTGGCTAAGTCCTCCATCACAACACAAGCAACATTTTCGGCTTTCTGTGGTGGTAGTAGGAGATTTTCAAACATTGTTGGGTTATTCGTAACCCGGGAATGTTTGTCTTTCTTTTTTTTTTAAATAAAAAAATATATAAAAATAACATTTCCTTCGGGTAAGTGCGCGTTTTATTTTACGTTTAGGCAATTTTTTTAGGTGATTTTTAGGTGAGAACGCTGTGTATATAATTATTAGTAAGGCCCGCCTTTTTGGGGCTGTTTATATGCTCCACCAAGAGTGTTTGCTAAATGAACTTCGTATTTGAAAAAAAAAAGTTAGGTTAGGTTAAGTAAAGTTTTTTTGACGTGCGTAATTTCTGTAGGCGCAGGTAATTCTCTTAATGTGTTATACCGTCCGTGTAGTTCTATCAGTGTAATTGGTAGGTGAAATGTACGCATTTTCGTCGTATTACCGTAAACATTTTGTTTTTCAAACAAGTTTTAAACTTGTCGATGGTCGAAACTCAGTGAAAATTTGTAAAAGTGTTGGGTTAAGTTAATGCACTTCTTCATTTCACCCTGAGGTGGAAGATTCAAAACTAATTACTCAACTAATCTAAGAGTTTAGTTAAAGAAAAAAGATACTGTCAATATTGTCCTTATAAAGGACAATATACAGAAATTGTTCGTTGCAATTATCCGGCATTGTAATAATAATAATACTAATAGTCTTTATTCAGACAGTAAATTACATTACATTATTCATAATATTTATAACATTTATAACACTTATCATGCATCGACTCCATGTCTGTATGTCACTAGTTGACAAAGGCCTCCTCCAACTGTCGCCATTTCTTTCTATCATTAGCTACTCTTGTCCATGTACCACCTGATATGGCTTTAATGTCGTCAACTCACCGTCTAAATGGTCTACCTCGTTTTCTCTTCTTGTCACTTGTGAACTAATTCATGACTCTTTTTGACAATTTTTCACTTCCTAAGATTGTATGGCCTGACCACTTCCACTTTAGCTTTTTTATTGTTGTTGTGACATCTTTTGTTATTGTTTGTTTCATAATAGTTTCGATTTTTATTCTATCGGACAGTCTTTTCCCTAACATACTTCTCTCCATGGAGTTTTGGCAAGTTTTGAGTTTCTTATTGTGATTTTTTGTGAGTTCCCAAGTTTGTTTCCGTTTAATAGTTATCCCAGTTTCACTGCTTTTCATTAATTCTTTATTTTGCATTAACCAGAAATAAATAGGGAAGTATTTTCCAAGTAACCTTATTTCTCTCCTGCATGGTATAACATAACTATTTAAAAAAATATGCATGTTCTGACGATCCATCGTCACTATACAGAAATTTTTAATAAAAAAAATAGATACCGTTATAGAATACATCATCTGCCAAACATGCCCAATTTATTAAACTAAATAGTATCCGCATAACCCAATCTAACCAGAAAGTTTTATTTTATTTTATTCGATGCTAGGTATACATTTTTTTTTAACGCACGAGTATTTACTCAAAATTTTGAACGAATGAAAAGCAGAATACCAATTCATTTATTTACATTCTGAAATACAAAAAAAGTCATAAAACAGTGTAATCCCAGTTGTCCAATTCGCATTGTTCAACGTTAATTCATTTTCGGAAATAAGGTCCCGTGGGGGCGACTGTAAAATCCAGGGGCTCAGCTGTTCCACGTACAAAGTAGCATCCATGGCAGTGTTTCTTCTCGATAACGATCACTCCCTGAAAGTGTGCAGGATATTCGCACAGATCACCGGAAAATAATGAAACTTCAACGAACTATCGAGTACCTACATATGCACTTAGCAGTATGGTGAAACCATCGAACAGAATATCACTAGAACCGTGATATCGATCGTCCAGTTGTTTTTTTTTAAGTGAAACTTTTTTAGTGTTTCAGGCTGATAATTATTGCTTATAATAATTGTGAAACTTTTTTAGCCCGTTAGTGATTTGAAATTTGGATGAAACGGGAGTGCGTCACTAAAATGTATTATATGACGGGTTCTTGGTTCTAATGTATTCTCCAGTAGCGCAGCGGCATAGCGCGTCGCAAATCTCAGCGGCCAGAGAAGGCCTTCTCTGGCCGCTGAGATTTGCGACGCGAAGGTTCGAATCCTACGAAATCCAAAAAAAATAAACATTTTTATTTTTGTAAATCAATGTACAATATTCAAACCACTTTAAAATAAACAGGCAAGAGAAAAGAATGCGACATTTAGCGACTTTCTTGTTTCTTGAAATGCCCACTCCGATATTTTTTTAAGTGAAAACTTATATAGCACTGTTTCGATTTTTAACTCGATGAAATGAAAAATAGCTACACTAAAAATAGACAAACAGATACGATACATCGAGATAGTATAACCGGTCTCCTCTTTGTGCGGTGCTTCGTAGCCTCCCCATTCTTCGCTTCACTTCTAATGCGTGTGAATTGCACACTCTGATTTTTTTTTCTTTTCTTTATTCATTGCTTTGATACGAGTAGTTAATAAAGGGGATTTTTCGACCACCAGACTAGGAACATGTTCGTGTTATGGTGGTCGATTTTACATACAGTGCATTAACATTTGAAATGTGAAAGAATATAAAAGATTATAAAAGAATTAAAAATAACATAAGTAGTATTAATGAAAATGAGTATAAAAGATTATGAGAAGATAAATAATATATGGATAATATATGAAAGAATAAAAAAAATCAGAAAATGCAATTCACACGCGGTAGAAGTGTAAAAGAAAACCTTCAGAAAACTAAAGTAGACAAGAGTGGGGAGACTACGAAGCACTTTTTATCATCGAGAAGGATGATTTTTTTCCATCGAATCGTCGAATTCCAGTGCACCTTTTCCTACACATTTGGTCATCTTATTAGTATTTTGTGTTTTCTTCTTCGGATACGCTAGATGTCGCATTCTTTTGTGTTTTCTTCTTCGGATACGCTAGATGTCGCATTCTTTTGTGTTTTCTTCTTCGGATACGCTAGATGTCGCATTCTTTTGTGTTTTCTTCTTCGGATACGCTAGATGTCGCATTCTTTTGTGTTTTCTTCTTCGGATACGCTAGATGTCGCATTCGTTTGTGTTTTCGTCTTCGGATACGCTAGATGTCGCATTCTTTTGTGTTTTCTTCTTCGGATACGCCAGATGTCGCATTCTTTTGTGTTTTCTTCTACGGATACGCTAGATGTCGCATTCTTTTGTGTTTTCTTCTTCGGATACGCTAGATGTCGCATTCTTTTGTGTTTTCTTCTTCGGATACGCTAGATGTCGCATTCTTTTGTGTTTTCTTCTTCGGATACGCTAGATGTCGCATTCTTTTGTGTTTTCTTCTTCGGATACGCTAGATGTTGCATTCTTTTGTGTTTTCTTCTTCGGATACGCTAGATGTCGCATTCTTTTGTGTTTTCTTTGCCTACTCATTTCGGAGTGGTTTGAAGATTGGATATTGATATTACTTTTTTTTTTCGTAGGATTCGATCCTTGGTCGGCTAATTATAGGCGTGTGACTGTGGATTTATCGTATTATATTGGAATCTAGTACCCCAGAATTAAATAAATATTCTATTGCTATCTCATTCATCTCTTTTTAGTGTCGCTCGTTTCCGTTTCATCGAGTTTTCAATCACAAGGGTACTAAAGAAGTTTTCACTTCAAAAGTATGTAATTTAAAAATATCTAAAACCAGCCGTGAATTATTATTGCCACAATAATTTTCTCAGCAAAGTAAGGCACGATTAGTCATCTCATCAGCACGAGTAGACATCTCAAAGTACTAGGTTTTGAGATAATCAGTGTGGTGTTTCACCAACATTCCTCCAACTCACTTTGGAAGGAGATATATTCAATAGGTAGAATGATGTTCTTTTCGTATAAATCTGGTTTATTGATACTTCGCGTATACAGTGTTGACCACGATAGTCGATTTATCTAGGAGCTGGCTAATTGTAATCTGAGATGTGAGATCTGCTGAAGACTGCCTCCGAGCTGTTGAACCCTCTGTTGCCCAAAGCCTGTACTAATCTAGCTGCCATCTAGCGGAGTCTTAGGACAATTCTTAGTACTGCCATCTAAGTGAGTAGGTATGCACAAAGCTTTTAGAAATACACTGGGGAAAGAAATATTGGACATTAAATCAAACATTATTTTCATTTTTCTGTGTTTTACGTATTAAATATGCTATAAAATCACCGGGAACACTAAATAGTATGACTTTTTGAAATTTCCTACTAGTAACCCAGAAAACATTTTTATGTTTATCTATAAGTTTTTCTGCTTTATAATGGATTTGGTGGTGTTTCTGAGTTATCTGAGCATTGTACCAGATGAAGGGTATGCTTTTACAAACAACTGCATACACAACTCATTTTTCAGAAATGTTTGACTAATTAACTGGACGATCGATATACACAGAGTTGAAAGAACACGAAATGGTGAGAAAAATTATGTTTTTTATACTTATCATAAGTTAAAAACGTCCTTTAGGGTCGATGTCATCTTTAGATATGGTGTTTGGGAGGTCTTTTGAAGAAAGTAAGTTGTGAATAGTCCGAGCTTGAAGAGACCAACCAACACCTCTGTCAAAAGTTACCCCAAGTGGTTTGGTGACTTGGCAGGAAGGTCCGGGTTCATTGGGTATCCAAGGTTCGCCCGGTTCTTAGTGTGATTTGAGTGGCGGACCGGATCGGGGGAGGCCAGACTATCGAATCATCGCCTTGCACTGTAGTAGGAGGTATGGATTCATTCGTCACTACTGGACATATTGACCCCCAGATTCCCACCCACCCCTCGTACCTTTGTCCTTTCCAAGGCTTCTTCTCCATCCTTAAAAGTCTCTCCACACGCCCAAAGATGATAAAGGCCCCAAGGGAAATTATTTTCCTTTGGGCCTTATGTGTGGTGTTAATGTTAAATAAATAATAAATGACCAAAGTCGCCACACAGTACCTTTTGGTTCTAGTCTATTTAGCACTCTCTTTTTCTCTCTTACACTTGCCTAACATCGCATATCACCATCCCATTTGAAATCAATAATAATGATGATACACAAATCTGCATAAAGAAATTTAAGCAAAGAATTGTCAGACTTTTGGATCGCGAAACACGACTACACAACAGTTCTTCTTTATTTTTTTAGTATGACAGGATATTGTACATTTTCGTTATACGGTGAAATGGTATAAAACGTATTGAATATACGGTGCTACAAAATGAATCTTATCTCCTTTAGTGAGCGATGAAAAGTAATCTAGGAATCTGCGTTATCTGTACGTCAGATAATAAACTCAAAGAGGGAATCACGTTCAGCATTCTCTTGTGTTGTAGATTTTTTTTTGTTAATATTTTACTATTTATAAATTAAGTATACATAGATAAAATACAATAATTTGCTATGAACCATCTCATGAGGCCTGTTCCGAGATGTCAGAAATTTGATCTAATTTTAATGTCTTAAAAAAGGATATGTTATAAAATTAAGATATTAAATAATTATTAAAAAATATATTTTAAAAAATGAAAGATCGAAACAAACAAAAAAAATGAGAAGAACAGATAAAAAATACAGGCTTGGAGGGCTTTGTTATATTGTGGACGTTATTTGTCCGAAGTACTCTTATATTATAATGCATTTGTTGCCTATTCGTGTGTGAATTTTGTATTTTAGATTAACATTTTTTTCAGGTTTGTTGAGCCAGATTATAGTAATGTCTTGGCCATAAGTGGTCTTTGTCTTCGGAGTCACGTGTTGATGTCTATGTCTTGTTTCGTAATTGTGTTGTGCAGTACGATGGTATAGTTTGTCGTTTTGGTATTGTACAGAATTAATTTTGATGTACGTTCAGTACAACTAAGTCGTATAACTCTTTGGCCAAGAATCTGAAAGGTAATAATTTTATTTGAGGTTTATTGTGCTATGCCTTAAAGTTACTTTTCTATGTATCTATATACGTATTAATATGATATTTTGCAAAAAAAAATAAAGTTTTCTGAAGGCGGGTAGAATAATAAGTGATTCTGTGGTATTCGCATTCTGTTTTATTATTTATGATCCATGTTATTCACATTCTACATTAATCACATTCTGTATTATTCACGTTCTACATTATGAACATTCTATCTTATTCATATTCTACATTATGAACGTTCTATTTTTTTCATGTTCTTCGTTATTCGTGTTCTACGTTATTCATATTCTCCGTTATTCGCGGTCACATGTTACGACTTTCACGTTCTATATTATTTACACTCTGCATCATTCACGTCCTCCGTTAATCAAGTTCTACATTATTCACATTCTACGTTAATCATGTTCCATGTTGTTCATATGCTCCTTTATTCCCCTTTCTATATTATTCACACTCTACCTTATTCAATATCTATGTCATTCCCATTCTCCGTTATTCACGTTCTACATTATTCACATTCTACGTTATTCGCGAAATACTTTTCCACATTCTCCGTTATTCACTTTTCTATGCTAATCGCATTCTCCGTTATTCGTGTTTTTATTATTCACAATATATGTTAATTAACGTTATATCTTATTCAAATTCTACGTTATTCATGTAATACGTTATTAACGGTCTACGTTATTGGCGTAAAACGTTATTCACATTCAACGTTATTATTTTTTAATTTTATTAGCATTCTACGTTTTTTATTATTCACAATCTATGTTAATCTAACGTTGTACGTTATTCAAACTTCACATTATTCACGTTCTATGTTATTCAATGTCATTTACAAAAGTCTGCGTTAGAAGTAGATACGTTAAAACGTTATCACAATAAGAAAGTGTTAGGGCATTCTCAATATCAATCTCAAACAAAGAAATGTTAAAGAAAAGAAAAATAAAGAAAATTTCCCATCAAAATACCACCAGAGATGCTTATCGCGGAAAATAACTAGGTACTTTTATTTGGAGAGATAGTTTTACCAGATATGCTTCTACCTATTTCCTTCTACAAGCAAGGCAGTTTATCTTGTTGATATACTATTAAAACATCTTTAGGGGCATCTAGGTAAATAATTCCAAGTTCCGGAAAAATATTTTCAGATGTGAAAGTGAAATATATTGGATTTGGGGGTTGGATTTATCTTACTTTTCTGCATAAATAATGTCGGTGTACAAAATTAACAAGTTTTTTACGACATTTTTGGCAAAATGGAAAGTTTCTTGGCTTTGAGATCGGAGATTTTGGTTTCAAAACTCAACCTGTGCAATTTTAAATGTATTTCACTTATTATATTTCACCTGTAGAAAAAAGATTTTGCAACTCGTTTAAGAGTGGAAAATACCCTACTTATAGCTTTTGTGGTGTAAAAACATTGCGAAGGTAGCCGTCTGTTAAAATGAATTTAGCTTTGTTTAGTAACAGGTTTGATTCTAAGATTTCTCTACATGGAGGAGTACGGCCACTATCCATGGCTCTATCCGAAGAAATTTCTTCTGGGCATGCTGGGACTTTACTCCCTGAAGCTCAGAAGAGAGGGGTGTGCCGCCACCCACTTATTCAGACTGCTGAGAGGCTATATTGAGAACTCAGCAATTTTGGAACGCGTGAGTCTCTATGTTCTAGTCCTAGTGTTCCACAGACAGCGTCATCATAGATTATTCTAACTTCCTACCTGTAGGACTAACATGCCAATGGTTCTCTTGGTAGGGAGGTTGCTTCTGAAACAAATCTCCGTCGAGATTGATGTGTTTGGCGTCAGTGAGGAGAGATACAAAAGGGAAATTCTTTTGATTCTTGAAAGAGTCTCACCGCATTGACGAAATCTTCACCACCGTCTGAATTTTTTTAAATTACCATATTTCTTAAAATTTCTTTTATGTATAAATATTTGTAAACAATTTTTTGTAAAATATCTATATGGCGTTATTTCTTATATGTAGGTAATAAACTCAAATTTGTAATGGTGTAAGAAATTAATAATAATAATTATTATTATTATTATTACTCTACCTATTCTTCCCACACCATTTCCTCCCTACTTTAACTGCCTCACAATATACCTTAAAATGGGTATTCGGCAAATAGAACACTTGCCCCAACAAATGAGACTTTGACTCGGTGTAGATTCAAGCCTTAAAAAATTATTTCAATTTATTTCGGTTTTAATATTTTTCGTCAAAAATCCCTTCTTTGTCTTTTTACTAAAAATAATATGTCTGTAATGGCGTATTTGCTTTCGATTCCCCGTACCACGTGTTTAAATATTTAAATATCTATAATAGAGCAGAGAATTTACAAACACAATGTAAATTATATTTGTCTTCAAATATTACGTCCTTGTACCGTGCCTTCTTTGAGGAGGTTTTTTTAACTACAACAGAAAATAAACCTTTCAATGTTCGAGAGAGTGTGTAGAGCAGACAGTTTTCTGCCGAAAACCTTTATTTCTGCGATAAAACATTTAGTTATAAATAAGTTGTTTTTTTTTGTACCAAGATAATGCTGAATTATGTTCGAGTGTTTTTTGTCTCGTTATCTTCCTAGCTGCGAAGGTGTAATTACATATTTTTGGCTTAAGGCGCCGTATACCCGCTCAAAAAGAAGAAGATGGAGAGATATATAAATACGAATGTTAGAAAGAGCGCGCTAATATTAAAAACGATAAAATTTCAGCGAAAATTGTGAAAATGTTTAATAAAAAACGACTCGTTTAAAATAGAGTAATAATCTCGTGGGGAACATCCAAAAGGGCATTTAAAGAAATACTGTGAATGTTTTCATACATATAACTTCTAAAATAAGTGAAAAGAAGTGTGTTTATAATAATTTTTGAAGCATACTTTTTCTATCGAGGGAATTTCATATAATTTGCGTTTCGGCGTGAAACACGTCTAGATATTATCTTCAAAAATAACATATGTTTTTTAAGATCGGTAGAAATTCGGGTAGCGGCGGCTTAAGATATACTTTTTATATATTATTTACAACTAGCGCAGACCTGTTAAAAATCATGGGATATTATAATTTTTGAATTTATATTGCAGAAATTATTTATAAACAAAATATTTGCCTCAGGATCATTGCGATACTGAGAGGACAGAAATTTATCTTTCGAATGAACGCTTTTAGTAAACTTGAAAAATAAAGAGTACAACATTTGTTTTAAAATGAAACGAAAGAAAAACCTATTTCAAATATAGAATTACTAATTAATAATTTTTTTTTAAATTGGTTTCTCCATTATCGCTTGTCAGAACTGTTACCAAAATGAAAAACATTATTTTCTTGGAAAAGTTAAATTTATTCAATTGTTGAAAGTTCCCCACGCTTTATGATAACATTAAACTAACAACACTATTGTTACAGAAAATGAATAATAACATGATGTTAAAATAGAATTTTCCGCAAACGCATAATTATAATGTTACCCGTACCATCACGTTTGAGCGTATCTTTCATTGAGCAGCACAAATGAGAGTTGTTCATTTTTTTTAATTAACCTAGCTCCTTTTGAACTGCCAAAGTGACACCTGCAAGAAAAAAAATATCTTTTTTGTAAACTTTATTTACTTTTCTGAATTCCAGAGGCAGACTATGCTCGTGCGATTGCTAACCCTGTACAAATCACAATTGCGCCCCACGCTTGAATTTCGCAGCCACCTCTGTTCAGGAGCTCCAAAATACCTTAAAAAAACCCTCGACTCTGTGCAGAAACGGGCTATCCGTTTGATAGATTCTCCCGTCTTAACAGACGGATTGCAATCTTTTTTAAAGCACAGGCGCGGGTGGGAACGCTATCCTTTTTCTACCGGTATTTCAATGGAAGATGCTCCGAGGAACTAGCGTCATTGATCCCTTCGGCACCAGTGCATAGTCGGGAAACACGCCAAAAGCGCGCTCACGCGTACACGGTTGTCATTTGTCACATGAGAAAGGGTCGTTTCTTCGACTCGTTCTTGTGTTCAACAGCTCGGCTGTGGAACGATTTGCCGGCCTCCGTGTTTCCTCCTTCCTTCATTCCTTCCTCTCCTCAAAAAGACCATCTCCACAGCATCTCAGAAGACATAGGTCCTGAGGAAAATTATTTTCTTCAGGGTCTTCTGTGTGGAGTTAATATTTAAAAAAAATCGAGAGTATAACAATATTTTTGCAAGTGAAGCGATGACAATTATTAAGACAGCTATAAAATTTTAATGAGTCTATGAAGAACCAAAGAAAAGGAGAACGAATAAATTTGATTATTTAAATTTCCAAATGAACAAATCAGAGAAAATGGGTGAATTAACGTCATTTGAAACATTTACTAAAAAAAGAATTTATCGGCGAAATTTAATTGGAATGATGGGTTTGTTTACTTGAATTCACTTTCTATTTCATGAATTGAAATGATTGAAAGGGGTGAATTATTTGTTCATAGTCAAATAAACCGCCTAATTGGTGTGTAACAAAAGTATAAGAACCTTATGAAAACGTTTAAAAATTGGTCAATTTCGAAAACATTGAGCGCTATTATTATTACCGTGACGATCCACGATCACGGTACCGTGACGGCATTAACAAACATAATACCTAATAATTCTCACACATTATATAATGAAACAAAAGATGAGGCACGATGTCTGTATGTATGTCTGTTTTCTCCAAAATATTACTTTTTTCAATAAGGAACTCCAGTGAAAAATATTATGACTTTAAAAAATATTTTATTTTTATTTTAACTTTATGAGTAAAACCTCAAATTGTAATATTTAATTAAATGAAGACAATATAAGCGAAAATCAATCGAAAATCTGGAAACAGAAAAATCAGAAAAAGATATTGACACCTCTGGGACCAGAGGTGTCAATATCTTTTTCTGATTTTTCTGTTTCCAGATTTTCGATTGATTTTCGCTTATATTGTCTTCATTTAATTAAATATTAAAAAAATATGTTCATGTAGAAATATAGACCAATAAACGCTGATTCTGAATATATAAGTTTTATTAATAATATTAAATGCAGAGTTTGAAAAAATTATTAAGAAGCCCATTTTTAATCGGGTTGTAAAAACACGCCGTCATGTTGGCATTATTGAAATTTTAGTGGTGACGTCACTGTTCGACGCGTCGTGACTTCAACGTAAAGTCATTGTATGGGAATGTATGATATGACACCAGCCAACGTTTTAATTTATTCGTTTATTTTCATACTATTTATAGAGATTTAGTTGTTGTGTTTATTGAAAGATTATTTAGGCCTAAATAATGTCTCAAAAATAAAGGTATCTCTTATTAGTTTATCTCTATTATTGAAAATATTCAAAAACTACTGCACAAAAAAAATAGTAGGTAATAATACTTCGAAAATACTTCAAACAACGGAATTCAAAATGCCGGCAGTTGATCAGCTGATTCCCGATCCTATAGTAATTTTTCAGGAGGGATGTCGTCCCACGATTCACCATACATACGGTGGTTTTAGGGGATCTTTAAAAATTAAAACTTTGACAATTATTTTAACTATTAAAACTAACTCTAAAAATAATAATAAAAATGCAGTTATTTAGTTTGAAGGTCATTCATTATTCATTAAAAAAAATAAAAAATTGGACTGGAGTTCTCTATTGGAGGAAAGAGATATATCATATTACAGCGTTTCATTTTCTTTATACGCAGACGTACTTTCACCGTTTGTCGCATTTTTGACTGCTGTTATTTAGTGTGTAAAAAAAGGCTGCAGCATTATATGTTTAAGAACAAAAGCAAAATCGTCAGCGCATTGACATTTGATGTTTTCGAATTTTTGGAATTCACTCACACTTCAATATTATCCTTGTAACTATGCTATTTCTAAATATTTTAAAGGCGAAAGTTTGTATGGATGTATGGGTGTCTGGATGTATAGATGTATGTATGTTTGTTACTCTTTCAAGCAAAAACTACTCAATGGATTTTAAAAATTCTTTCTCTAATAGAAAGCTACATTATTTGCGAGTACTATGCTCCGGCGTTATAAAATTATTTATTATACGTTTATTGTCCAGACGAAAAACAAAGCGTTGGTAATTGTTTGACGTGCGCTGTCATTTTGTTATTTGTTTAGATTACTATGGAGATCCCTTTGATAGTTAAAACTTACTGCGCGTGTCTGATTCTACGTTTTAATAGGTGGCACGCGAGCTGTTTGAAAAATGAAAATAACGCGTATGGAGGGGGCTTGGTGAGGGGGGGGGGGCAAAAGCTAGTATTCCATACTTTGAAAATTATCATCACACCTAGTAGTATTGTTGGGGTCTGCGGAGACGTCACGGTGGGGTGTGTTAGAGAGATGCAAGAAAATTATTACTTTTCCTTTGGAGGAAACAGACCTACGTACATTATGTATCTCATCTTTTGAAAGAGCTGCAGCATTATTGTGATGAGGTACGTATGTTTATTGCCTTTTTATGCCGTCACGGTACCGTAATCGTAAATCGTCATGGTAATAATAAAAGCGCTCATTGCCTATTTTTTTTAATCGAAAACTTTGATCGAAATTTAAAAAAAAAACGTTGTATAAAATCATTTATTTATCAGTTATTCCGCTGTGAGTTTTTGGGGTACGCACTTTGTGATATGAAAGTTAATTTAGGACTTAGATTTATCTTATTTTTTTGTGAAAATAATATTTTTTTTTAGAAGAAAAAATAAAAAGGTTCTTTAAACTTTTTTTAAAGAAAGAAAAAGTAACATTCCCTGGTTACTAATGACCTGACAATGTTTACCGACCTACTACCATCATTTTACCGATAGTCCAGTTGATTAGTCAGACATCTCCAAATACTAAGTTTTAAGATAATGAGAAAAGCAATTTTCGAATGTTCACTATAAACCTTTACAAACAACTCAAAATTATATTATCAAAGTTATGTATAATAGAATTAAAACATTTTCGACAGATGCTTTATACAAAGAATCTAAACTATTCAGTCTCCGTAAACTATTTATACTGCAAACTATGAAATATATCTTTAAAAACGTAAACAAATTCGAAAAAAATGTAAACAGAATCGACATTAGAAATAATAATGTATTCTTTACCCCCCAAACACTCACAAAACAAATGCAAACTCACAGTAGCTTTATTGGACCTCGTACCTTCAATAGTTTACCAAAACATATTCAAGTTGCAACTAAACTTCCGCATTTCATAAAAGAGTTAAAATTATGGCTAAACCATACAGATGTAAAAACTCTATTTATTTAGTTTTATATCACTTTTATCACAAACTTTACACCTATTATTACAATTTATCATTTATTACACTTTACACGTATTTAACCATACACTATTGTATACACTTTTTGTACAAACTGTTTAAACAATTTTTGTTTTTGCTTTATATACCCCTGTTTGTTTTTTTCTAGGTACTAAATAAAACTTATATTAACTATATTACCCACACACAGGCTGCGCCTTAGTGGGTTCCCACATTATTGTTTATGGTTTTTCAAAATATGTAAATATAAATTGTAAAATATGGGAAAAATAAAGGATTAAAAAAAATAATACTTACACGTCTCTGCATTTTATATATTAAATATGCTATAATAGGAACACCGGAAAGCATGAAGGTCTTATACATTAGTATAACTTTTGACATTTCCTACTAGTAATCCAGAAAACTTTTTTTTCACTAGTTTTTGTGCATTATAATTGATTTGGTGGTGTTTGTTAGTAATCTGAGTATTGTACCAGATAGAAGGTACTATTCTACATATAACTGCATACTCAACTCAAATTTAGATTTTTCGGAGAAATTTGACTAACCATCTGTGAGTCGAGGTGTCGAAGATGTTGTTGGTGAAATGGTGGAGGACTTTATATAGGTGGGAACTGGACGCATTTGTTAACCGGTAATTTTTTCAACTGTTTTCAGCTATTTCTAGATGAAGTGCAGGTGAGTAATTTATAGTGGTAAAAAACGGGTGTACTTTAGACCACACAATTGAAGTAAAACTTCTGCTCCATTTATACGATAGGACGAGAGAAAGAAAATGTGCGCGCGCACTGCTCTCTCTTGCTCCTACAGTGCGATACAGGCCTGCACTGTGTAACGTAATTGGCTATGAGAGAAAGAGAGAAAGAAAATGTGTCTCGCACCTCTCTCTCTTGCCCTACAGTAATATACTAAGCGTACTCCCTCTCAACTGCCGTTCACTGAGGAGAGCTCTTCGCTCGACACGGGATGTCTCTCCAAGAACCAGGGCTTTTGAGAAATCACTAGGTGTACGAGACCCAACCCTAACAGGTATGAGTGGACGCGCATCAGAATCCCCGTTCACTAGCATCCACGGTGAGCGTCTGAGTGAGTCTCACTCTACAAATGACCCCACTACTGAGACTCAAACCCGTAAGGAATCACCTGTTGCCCCAGAAAAACCTCTCGCATCCTCACCCAACCAGGCAAATAGGAAACGTGTTAGAGAGGAGGACACCTTACTTACGGAAGAAAATGATCTAACTGAGGTTAACGCTGAAACTTTAAACCCAATATGGGATCAGATGATGATTATTTCGCAGACTATCTCTGATGGAAAAAATAAATTAAACAAAGAGGCCAGAGCCACAGTTACGAGATCTTTAGATGAAATTAAAAAAAGCTTGCTAAACTTTGCAATTTCTCACGCAGCGGCGACTTCGAGAGCGCAAACACTGTCTGCGGTCTTAGCCTCCCAAAAAAGCATAACAACGAAATTGGATAAAATAATTATGCTAAATAATCTGGCACCAACGAAGCACTCTGAACAGATTCCTATTCCAAGAAAATCCTATGCTGGCGTTGCCTCGGGGGCTCCTGCCTCCAAAACCATTACTATGAATGGTTACGAACGTCCATTACCAGCACTTCAACCGACCCTGCTCTTCTACCCAACCGAACCTGAGGGAAAGACTTCTGAAGAACTGCAAAAAAACCTGACCTCGATTCTAGACCCCAAGAAGGACGGTTTTCAAGTGGTGAAAACCCGCAAAATTAGAGGCGCAGGTATTGCCTTGCAGACCACCTCACCCAATGGCCTGTCCAATATCAAAAAAGTAGCAGATAAATTAACGGCTAAAGGTATAAAAATGGTCGCTCCTCAAGGTAGGTTACCAAAGATAGTAATCTATGATGTGCCCAAGGGAGAATCAGAGTCCGACATACCCCTCTTCAGTGAGATATATGATAACAACATATTAGGTAAGTGTAATCTCACAAAAGAAGACCACCTTCGCACGATGAGAAGAGTCTCTTTATTTGGAAAAAGAGATAGCGGCACCATGAATATGGTTATTACCTGCCATCCGGAGGCCAGAAAGATTCTCATTGACAGCGGTCTGTGTTTTCTTGGATGGAATGCGTGTAGAGCTCGCGATTACCTCGGGGCTACGCGTTGCTTTAAATGCCATCAATATGGCCATATATCAAAAGCCTGTACCCAGGAAGTCATAACCTGCCGACACTGCGCCGCGGCCGGCCACGATTACCAAGATTGCCCCAAGAAAACACAGATTGCTGTCTGTGCTACGTGCACCAGGTTCAAGAAACCGGCTGACCACTCCACGGGTGACATATCGTGCCCAGCCCAGAAAGTAGCCATAGAAAATCAGGTCCGAATGACCGATTATGGATATTAATAAATTTCTCTCCATAGGGTAGATCAACCTGCAGAGGTCACGGGCGGCCACGATCGAGGTGCTGCGGGTCATGTCTGACCTAAAAATCGACATCTTGCTAATTCAGGAGCAATACACCAGGCTAGGTAAGACACCAGTTAACTTTCCGGGTGCGGTACTCGAAATTGGCGCCTCGCCGGGGGCGGGAGTTCTGGTCAATACTTCATTGATCAGCCCCCTCCTTCTAGCGGGATTGTCGAATGAATACCAAACCTGCGTATCAATTAAATTTGGGACAACTGAGATCTTTTTGATCTCAGTTTACTTTAAATATTGTAATCCAGTAGGACCACATATCTTGAGTCTGACGCGCGCCCTAAACGCGCTTAAAGGACGTAACATAGTTATTGGAGGAGACTTTAACGCTCGCTCACCACTGTGGTTCGATTCCTGTAATTATAGGACGGAGCGCTCAGACGCCGTCGAAGACCTCATTGCGGCGCAAGGTCTATCCATAATAAATTAACAAAGTATCTACACCACTTTCTCGAACACTTCTGGTGAGAGCAACATTGATCTAACTCTTTGCTCTGGATCTGTTGCGACCAAGATATCAAAGTGGACAGTTCATGAAAGCGCAATTGCCTCTGATCACAGGCTAATAACTTTTACGGTAGGTGTCAAAAAGACGGAAGCTCCAAGATCCTCCTGGAATTTCAAAACCTCCCGGGCGAATTGGGATAACTTTGGGGATGCTCTACGTGATACTTTAAGGGGATTTCACGACGTAGCAGCTAGAGATCCAGATAATTTGGGGAATTTTTTTAATGCAGCCGTGGTATCAGCTGCCAAGCGGTCTTTTGGAAGATCAAACCCAAAGACAGTTGTCAGGACGCCGTGGTGGTCGAGTGAGCTGACTTCGCTGAAAGGGGCCTATAAGAGAGCCTATCGAGCCCTGAGCGTGTCCAGACGCGGCGAGTGTACGCAGGAGGAGACATACGCCCTTCAGTCACGACTCAGTGTCTCCCGTAAAGCCTTCAAACAGGCGATCCTCTCAGCGAAACGAGCTGCATGGCATAATTGGGTACAAGAAGTGGGCAACGCCAACCCGTGGGATATCCACAGCGCCATTGATAAAACGGGAAAAGGCTCTGACCGGTATTTGACAAGCGTAATAACCGAAAAGGACGGATTGAACGTTGAAAGTGTGGACGTGGCATCCACTCTCAATACACTTCTGGGCAAGTTAGTTCCTGTAGATTCAGTAATTGGGGAAAGCGACCACCACAAACAGATTAGAAATCTGTCACGGCTCCCACCGAGAAACCTCGCCCAGGAGGTTAGGATGACACCAGTAACTAAAGTGGAAATCGAGCTGATAATCAAGGGTTTGGGTCTTAAGAAGGCACCAGGGCATGATAGGCTCAATGGAATAATAGCGAAGCAAGTATGGATCCACGCCAAGGAAGAGCTCTTCCAGGTGATGGATACATGCATGAGAAGAGGAACTTTCCCTTCTGAATGGAAGAGGGGCGTGCTTAGGATTATACCAAAGGGGAACGATAAACCAAGGTCGGACGTGAAAGCGTACCGTCCAATCACTCTGCTACCTGTCCTGAAATCGGCTGACCTTCGCTCCGCACAAGACCATGGGACTCCTGATGAAGGGTAACCTCAATAGAAGTAGAAATCCCACTATCAAAATGGGAGATACCAACATCCGATTCGTTGAGAACACTAAATACCTAGGCGTCACTTTGGATCGAACGTCCTCATTCTTGACCCATGTTAAAAGCGTATCAAGTAAGGCCCAGGCCCTCTTTTTGAAATTGAGAAGAATCTCTACTGCTGAGTGGGGACTGCGCTCTCCAGCGCTCCGACTCCTATACAGGGGGGCTTACGTGGCGCAAGTCTCGTATGCGGCCTCTGTGTGGGAGCACCGCCTGGAGAATGCACTCATACTCTTGGCGCTCAAGAGAGGCCAGCGAGTCCCCTTGGTGGCGCTTTCGGGTGCGTACAGAACAGTCGCTTCGGACGCTTTGCCAGTTTTGGCCGGCGTTTTGCCTATCGATCTTGAAATTAGGGAGGTGTTAACAAAGAAGCTTCTAACAAGAGGAAGAACTGCAACCCATCATGGTATTGAGCTAATACCAGGTGGAGCGGTTTCCCTCCCAGGACTTCTTAGAGAGATGCGAGAAAGAACTTTAAGAGAATGGCAGGAACGTTGGGATAGGTCAAATACGGGAAGGTGGACTTTCTCCTTCTTCCCGTCAGTTAAACTCAGAATGGAAGGGGCGTACATCACTAGGGATCATCATGTGACCCAACTTCTCTCCGGTCATGGGGAGTTCAGAGGGAGACTTCATAGTCTCTCTCTATCACCCCGCCGAGCACATTCTGTGGCACTGCGAGATTTTGACGGATGCCCGAGAGGAAATGCTCGATGGCTTGCAAGTTACTACGAGACCAGCTTGGAACGCGGATCTCGTTTCGAATAAGGTGAACTTTGAGTGTTTGAGGAAATTTACGAAAGTCTGGGTTGAGAGATGGCCTGATCTTAGAGTCGCTGACTAGCTGTAAAATCATGTAGTTGTCAGGTGTATCTGCTCTTGAATCCACGGACATTCCCTTTTCTTTATTACATCTACTGCAAGAATTTTATGTTTTATGCTTTATATCTGCATTTTTTTTGTTATATCATATCTATCTTTGGTACCTTTATCTTATTCTATTGTATACATTTTTTTCCCTATTTCTTTTATTTTTATGTGACTATCTTTTTTATGCCTATTTTATTTCTTTTCACATGGTTTCTTTTAGATTTAACCAAGCTATGCTAGACGATGTTTTATCGAGATACCTGTTTATTATTTTCATTATTTTCCATCATTTTTGTGTGATTTTATTTTTTTTCCAGCTTCATATTCCAAGGAACACTATTGATACAACTAACATACTCGACTTTGTTTTTTAGTTCGTTTTGGTTTCTTTGTTCTCTTTTTCTTTTTAGTCTCACAATGCTACTTTGCTTCGCTCAGAAGGCTGAACTGAACTGCATCTATCTATTTTGTTATGTTTCTTTTTCCCCTTCTGGGGGTGCGCTAGACCTCGTCCTTGCATCAACAGGAGTCGGTTGACGATGGCACGGTGCCCTCTAAAATCAATTGCGCCACCCGCAGCAACATGTGCAGGCTTTAGGTGTGGGGGGGCGACCTCGGCTCTCCTTCGCCTTGCCTCCGGCTACTCGACGCTGAATTCCTTAGGGTCGTCGGGTATTTCCCCCCAATCTCCCATTAACTTTTCTTTGAGGCATCACCGAGGAACCGGCTAAGGGGCGCGGAAGCTGAGTGTGGTTCACGACTAGACCGAACGTCATGCGCATTCTTGCTGGGACTGCCAATCGATTGGAGAGGACTCCCAACCATTTGCCATGCCCTTATTACTTATCTACTGTGTCTTCCTCCCAAACAGGTGCTTGTAGGATACGCTGGATACAATCACCCAGCGCTTGCCACCTCGTGGACTTTCACCAACCTGTCCCACTGTCTTGTCTATATTTTGTCATACTAACACATATTGTATCTGTATTTCCTGCTAAGCACTTGCATGCTGCTTATTAACAACGTATGCAGGGACATTGGAGGTTTAGTTTCGTTTTCAAATGTAGAGTCGTTTTTACCAAAAAAATTAGAGTCCTTGCAAGAGCCTTGAAGGGATAACCATCTGTTACCTATACCAGGGCGGGTAAGTGGTGGGTCCTCCAATGCCATTCACCTCGCTTTTCGTAACGCTCTCGTCACGGATTCGCCGATTTACTCCCCGAATCAAGCGTGCGTAAAGAAGTTTTACTTCAAAAAACTACCATTTTTCGTGAGTTTTTTGCGAAATTTGTTCGCTTTAACTAAAAATAAAACAACCATAAAAAAATAAACACATCGATCTTTCAACGTTTAATACATATTGTGAACCACAAAATTGTATGATATGGTTTTTCAGTAAGTTGTCACCCTGAAAAAGTGATACAATTTAAAACACGCAACCGAGCTTTACATTTTCCAATAAATTCTTTCGCAAACAAAATAAAGTATTTTGTTTACCAGACCAAGGGAGCCTTCAATTTACTCTGCGGTACTTTTATCGCAAAATCTATTTGCGTCTTTTCTATGATTAGTATTTGTGTGTTCACAATTCACAACTATACCAAGTCTTCGAAAAAATGTATAACGGCCTTGTTATTTGTCTAGGAACTTCCAATAATAAGCAATTTTTGAAATATAATAATTTTAGACTAGCAGTTAAGAACCCGCTCCGCAGGTTTTTGCTGCTAGGCCCTGCGGTTGGCTTTTGGTTCGGCTTCGCCCAGTTAGTGTTGGTGACCATTTTATAAATCCGATAGGAACTGGTTCCAAAAATAGCTTCTTCGTTCTTCGGATCCACTGTGATCCAGTGATAGCTGGTCACTGGGACAAAGTAACCGGGACAGTCAATGCAATGACGTCAAATATAACAGCGCTCTTGAGGCGATTTTTCGCAAAAATAGCGCTATATAAGTTGTCCAAATTTATTATTATTTATTATTATTATATAAAATAAATAATAATAAATTTGGACAACTATTATAAAAGGTATATTCCCGAGTGATACTATTATTAACAACTAGGTATTACCGTCAATCTAAAGATGCGCGATATGAATCGATATTATGCTGTATCGATACGTAGCAATGCGATATATCGATATTTTGTATCGATACACGACCATAGGATCGCATCGATATATTGTATCTCCAGGTAAAAAATATCGAACCCATGTATATCTGCTTAAAATTATGATTTGATTGAACTGTAATATTAAGCGACGCTCGGG
The DNA here is from genome assembly GCA_929108145.2 of Limnephilus rhombicus. Classification (NCBI taxonomy): domain Eukaryota; kingdom Metazoa; phylum Arthropoda; class Insecta; order Trichoptera; family Limnephilidae; genus Limnephilus; species Limnephilus rhombicus. Next base: position 32,596,378 of record OV815284.1, on the reverse strand, counting down.
CTTGTGATAAAGCTTTAAATGATATATCAGATTATTTTAAGTCAACTGTTGCCACACCTTCTACTTCGTCTAGTGTCTAGTGAATATCAAGAAACAAACGTTTCATCTACACAACAAAGCAATACAATATGGAAGTTCCACAAACAGTTGGTTTCTGAATCTTCAAAAAATGTACATAGAGAAGGCATGGATGACATTTTAAAACTGCATCTCAGAGAACCACTTATGGATAGAAATGAAAATTCAATATAGTATTAGAACACAAGACTAAGGACTATTTGGCCTAATCTCAGAACTTTGGCACTTCGATATTTATCAGTTGTTGCGACTTCAGTGCCATCTGAACGCTTGTTTTCACTAGCCGGAAACACATTTTCAGATAGACCCAATCGCTTAAATCCGCAACGCCCGTCTAGTTTTTATTTATCCTTACCGCTTCTCAATTGCAATTTTAAAATATTTTAATAGGTATAACTTCCATTTTTAAGAAAATAGAGTATTTTTTACTGTTCAAACTATTACTTTTATTTTACCTGATTAAAAAATTGATAAATATCGTATGTATCGATACAAGACGTTGCGATATATCTGCTTTCCATATCAATAGAGATGCTCAAATTTACAAATCATAATAGGAACTTATTCCTAGGGGGGACACGTTCCCTTGCGACCTATTAACGGAAGTAGTGCCATCGTTTGATGAATTCTTGAATTCGAAACCGAATTACAACGACAGCTTCGTTTAAAATTTCACATACACGTTTATATGGTGCGGCGCGTATGGCGCGGCGGCATACATGATTCAACCACGCAGACGCAAGCCTATTAATACTGTTTGATGATGATACCCAACTCAAAAATTCTTTGCGGATATTATTTTACGCCTATTGTTAAATAATATATTGTGTACGAAATCCTTAAAATATTATCATCCGTTTTTTTTCAGTCGGGTCAGAGAGCGCTTCGATAAGGTGATTCCAGACTTCGATCTCGGTTCAATGCTGCCACATAGTTTTTTTAACATATTTCCCACATTTGCCATGTTTTGTGACTAGTTCTGTGTAGCCAAATACTTCCCCACCTTTCTTTTCCCCATCTCCTCCCCCTCTCCACTTAACTTTAGTCTTATAACATACCTCAATAACTCTAGACGGGAGCAGTTTGATTTCTTGTGAGGCATTCACATTTAAAAAAATCAAAATAACTTTCCGCAGCTTTTTCTGAGGCGACCGTCTTCCGCCTAGAATTGTCGATAGGTAATTGTTTTGTAGCTTTTATGTAAAATTTGTACCATTACTAGCGTTAAGAACTGAAAGTGCTACGGAAAGATGTCCTAGCAGAGTAAAATAATAGCTTAAAGCCTATTAATAAACAAGACAAAGGTAGCCGATACTTTCACCCAAATCTCCAAATGTTGGGAGAAAAGTAACAAAGGTTTTCTATAGATAATATGGGACGACGTTTATTGGACGACAACCTACAATATTTGGATAGGTGAGGAGCTGATAATAATTGGAGACATTTGTTTATTCTTCATTGACGTCCTTTCCGGTTTTTACATGGAATAGTTACATTTAGTGTAATGCCGTCAATGTTATGTCGCTACTCTGTTACAATAAAGCCACGACTAGGGGTTGTTCGGTACCGGTACAAAAATGATATTTTCTTTCTGTCAATCCATTATCCAATACGGTATAATAGGATGGGGTGGCGCTTATAAAACTCGCATACAATTTATCTATGTTGCGCAAAAACTAACAATTAAAGTAATATTTGTAAAATCATTTTTATATCCTTTTGAACTTATATTTAAAGAATTTTAGGTCAAAAAATAAAATTTTCTTTTCCTATACCACTCAACTGTGCAAGTGTGTACACAAGATATTTTATATAAAGCAGTACCATTCAGAAACCCAGCAAATCTCGGAAAAAAGTACATGTTACCGATTCCGTTATGTAATAAAAACTTTGGGTCAACAGAACTACAAATACCTAGGAACCAATTTCATTAATGAATTGCCAGACAATATAAAATCCCCTAAATTAGATTCAAAGAATTCAAAACAGAATTACAATACTATACTGAAAACTCGAACTGAAAAAAAAACTTGAATTGAAAAATTGAAATTATTTACTTAATAAAAACAACAACAGTAATAAAAAATAATCTTTTACTTTTAAATGTAGCTATAACTTTGTGGTTATCCATTATAGATAAATGAAACAATTTAACTTTGTTTAAACCACTTTTATATTTGAGTAAATCCGACCGGTTTCGGAACGACTAGGCTTGTTGAAAAAGTATCGATATATCGATATTTTTAATTCAATATATCGATATTTTAGCCGATATATTTTGACCCGATATATCCATACAAAATATCCGATATCGAAAATTGTATCAAAAACGATATTTTTTTAAATTTATGTATTTAAAGTCACTAGAATCCAAAACCGTATAGGAACGAACGGAAAAAAGTAACTGCATTGGGTCAAGACATCTGGCGGTTGAAATTTTAACTATTAATAGCTTACAAATCTACTGTCTTTGCATTAGTATTTGTGATCGCCAATACTATCTCATGTATGTAGGTACATACATAGAAATGTATGCTATTTTTCGCCATTTTTTTCTAAGCCACTCCTATGTGTTGGTTCCCAAATGTCTATGATTATTGACTTGTTCCAAACATGAAGTCCTTTTTGACAGATTAATACGCCAATAGAATGTTACTGAGACGCATACAAACTTTGTATGCGTCTCAGCTTACATATAAGTTAGAAGACAGCTTTTTAGTTTTTGATATTTTTGTAATTATTACGTAATAAAAATGAAAAGTGATAAAAATAACTTCATTTTTATTGAGATTTTTGTACATTAAAAAAAGCAAATTGTGTACAAAAATTACTATTGATAATATTGAGCTGAATACACTATTATTTTAAAAACGCAAAATCTCTTGAAAATTTGACCGATATATCGATATTTTTTCCTCGATATATCGACGTCGATATTGATATTATAATAAATATCGATACATCGATATATCGAAAAAAATTTTCACTTTCGACATCCCTAGGAACGACCGTTCCTTCTTCAAGGCAAATGTATACTGATTTGACAGTTATGAAATATGGACGGGATCAATGTATTATTATGGTAGGGGTGGAGCCGTTGCTAGGTATTAATGAATAGTGGGTAGGTAGGGGAACATATCCATGATTGGGCTGTTAGACAATATTTTTTGTTTGTTAATAATAATTTCATTATTTATAAAGTTATAGATAGCTACATTCAAAAGTATAATTAAATTAATATTTGTAAAATCATTTTTATATCCTTCTGAACTTATATTTAAAGAATTTTAGGTCAGAAAATAAAACACTCTATTCCTGTACCACTCAACTTTACAAGTGTGCAAACAATGTGTTTTATATAAAGCAGTACCATTCAGAAACACGGCAAATCTCTGAAAAAAATGCACGTTACCTATTCCGATATGTAATTATCTGAATGCAATTATTAATGTTCTCCAAAATGACCTTAAAAAAAATCACATCTTCGCGATTCTTTCAAAGACATTCTTTCAAAGACATTTCAGAATACAATTATTAATGTTCTCAAAAGTTGTCTTGACAGAAGCTCATTGCTGTGATCTCTTGAACGTAACCATTCCTTTGTTGAGAATATTATGAACTAAATATACAAGTTGTTTGTCCTGAAACGGGTATCCTTCCCAGTTGGACAGACAAAGTATCATTTTGTAAAGTATTATAATATACATATATATATGTATAAATAAATAAAAACATTGGGTCAACAGAACTATGTACAAAAACGTAGGAACCAATTTCTTTAATGAATTGCCAGGCAATATAAGATCCCTTAAAATCGCTTCAAAGAATTCAAAACACAACTAAAATACTATACTGAAAACTCCAACTAAAAATAAAACTTGAAAACTACTTAATAAAAACAACAATAGGAATAAAAAATAATCTTACTCATCAAATAAATAACACCTTCCTCCCGTACCCACAAGCATAGCTTTTGTGAGAGTATGACTTTACATAAAAAAAATATAGATAAAATTATGAAAATGAAAAATTTCGTATATTATACAGGTAGGTAGGTACTCTGTTTTCAATTATGTTTATATTTTGTGCAAACTCGCAGATTATATGTATTACGTTTAATGTATTACTCCGGTGGTGGTCTAAAAGAGACAGACTACGCGTCTTTTAATAATAATAATAATAATAATTGGATAATTATATATGGCCGTTTTTTGTGAAAAATCACTTTCATATCCTCCGTTCGTGTTATAGGTACATTCAAACCAAAAATAGAACTCCAGTAACTCCAAAAAATTCCCTCAAGGCCTATGTCATCTATCTTTGGGATGCCGTGTGAAGGGGCTTTTAAGGGAAAGAAAGGAGAGGAAGATCTGGAAAGAAAAAGATATGATTGGCGGGTAGGAATCTAGGGGTCAATGAGTCTAGGAGTGACGGACGCATGAATCCATCCCTTCCACTGCGGTACAAGGCAATAGGTGGGCTAACGCATTCATCACCAAGACCTAGACAAACCTCACCCCATGAACCCGGGCACCCCTGCTAAGTCACCAAACGTAGCGAATCACTTGGGGTGATCTACGACAGGCGAGTTGGTTATCCAATAAAGGCCTCCCAAATTAATAAAACTCAAATTAATAAAAGCGTAATGTCTAAAAATTTTATATCTACTTGTATTTAAGTTAATAATAAGATTTGAAATAGTAAATAAAAACAAATATTTTGTCTATTATCCGATATTAATTTTAGCTTATGAAATAATGCTAACCTTCGTGACTATTTACATTTTCAATGTTGCTTTCCAGAGAAATTTCTGAATAATTCCAGTATTAGCTCAACGAACTTGACTAATTGGGTTGGTCGTCAGTTTGTCTTGGGAAGTTTAGTTATTGTCAATGCATACCGTATAGCGAATTGCCTTTATAACAAGTTATACAAATATTCCTCATGTTATGGACATGTTTTTATAAAACTATTTATAAATACCGCTCGAGCAACAGAGCGATAAAAAACTTTTTCCTCCGATTGCTCGTGATTTTTTGGAGATCATTTTGAATATTTTCCGCCCACATTTAAAAAATCATATCTCCGAATTTTTATATGAAGACATACAAACTGATTACAGTTCTATACAGCCAATGAATTCACCTATCTCTTGCCGATTATCACATGTTCGTAGGATTTATAAAAAAAAAATATAAAATCCATAACTTTGGTAAAAAAATGTGGTCCAATTTTGGACCGCTGTCAATTGCAGAAAAATTAAAGCGGTCCATATTTTGACCTTACTCGCTCCAGCGGTCAATAACATAAGCGTGATATGTGTAGTAAAATCAGAGACGAGAGAAATAAGACTACTTATGTATCTACCGCATTAAAGCCATAGCAGGTGGTACGTGGACAAGAGTGGATAATGATAGAGAGAAATGGCGACAGTTGGAGGAGGCAACTAGTGACGTACAGACAGGGAGTCGATGCATGATAAACTAACTAACTAACTAACCATCACGCCGTTTCCCCGCAGGGGTAGGCAGAGAGGACGGACCGCCAAACATCCCGGTCTTGGCACACATTCCTTGCCTCGTTTACATTCATACAACGTCTCATACATTCTCTTCTATTATTCTGACTCTTGACATGACCCGACTCAAGTATCTGATTCACTTGGTCGTGCCATGTCTTTCTTGGGCGTCCTCGACTTCTTCTACCATGCATGATAAGTGTTATAAATAATGTAATGTAATTTACTGTCTAATTAAAGGCTATTATTATTATTTATTATTATTATTATTATGTATCTACCGACATTTTGATAAAAAAACAACGTTTCTTTTAAGTAGATATCCACACTAAATTTTGAAAAAAAAATAGGTTTCTTATAAGAATCTACTTATATTTTGATAATGAAATAAGGTTTCATATAAATATCAACCTACATTATGATAAAGCAATAAGGTTTCACTGAATATCTAACTATATTATCATAAAGAAATAAGGTTTTTTATAAGTATCCACCTATATTATGATAAAGAAGTGAGGTTTCATACAATTATCTACCTATTATTATGATAAAGAAGTGAGGTTTCATACAAATATCTACCTATATTATGATATAGAAGTGAGGTTTCATACAAGTATCTACCTATATTATGATAAAGAAAAAAGGTTTTTTAATAAGTATCCACCTATATTATGATAAAGAAGTGAGGTTGCATAAAGTATCTACCAATATTATGATAAAGAAATAAGATTTTTTATAAGTATCCACTTATATTATGATAAAGAAGTGAGATTTCATACAAGTATCTACCTATATTATGATAAAGAAGTAAGGTTTCATACAAGTACCTATCTAACTATATTTTGATAAAGAAATGGGAATTCATGTAAGTTTATTATGATAAAGAAATAAGACTTGTGGCGGCCACTTTTGCCGAATTCATTGTGCCGCCACTGGCGCCAAAAGAACATACGAGAACAATGCACACAGCGCAATGTACTACCGGTACATCTACCTACAGCGGTTAATAATTCCGCCAATTACGCGAAAGGCCTCGAACTTGTGACTGTGCGATACAAATGCCCGCAGAACGTCGGGCAATACGTGAATGCGGCTTTGGCTTGGCGTGAATTCACGCAACATTAACTGGCGCGCTAGCAAGCTTCTCTGCCGATCGCGCTAGTATATAAAGCGAGTCGTTTCGGCGCTCGCTAGCTCAGTCTCAGTCAGTCCAGTCATTCATCCGGTCGAGTAACACACACCGAGCAGTGATTACAATTAGTTCCAGTGCCGTAACACGTTACTAGCCCTCGCTGAACAAGCGATTAACGTTTGTTCAGTGTGACTCCAGGAACATTTCAAACACCTTCGAGGATTCCTTCTCCAACTACCATCCGCTGTCCAGCCCGTTCGCGCCTCGACATGAGATGTCACCCGACCTATCGACTACCAAGCCCGCTCGCGCTTGCTGTTCATATAGGTGCAACCCTCATCGCCTCTCAAGGTTCCTTCCTGCTTCACGTGTGTACGGCACTCAAAGGCCACACAGCTGCCATATCCCGCCAACACCACGGTGATCGACCGCCTGGACCAGGGTCACTTCTACACCGCCTCGGTGTAGAGCAACACGCCGGCTCCCTGAAGACCTGTGATCTTCACCGCCGTAGTCTCCTGACCATCTTCACGCATCAGCAACGCATCAGCATCACTAACAGCACCACTGTCACTCCGCTCCGCTTCGACCCTCGCTACGTAGCCAAATAAAAACTGACTCACTACACCGACTGACGCCTTTCATTTCGCAACCCGTCTCTGCCGATCCGGCCCGCTCCCTCAGATTTCATATAAGTATCTACCTAAATCACGATAGATACATAGAATGTTTAATATAAGTCTCTACATATAATAATACGATTAAAAATAAGTATCTTCATTTAATAATATGATAAAGAAATAAGGTTTTATATAAAAGTATCCATCTAAAATAATACGATAAAGAAATAGGGTTTCTTTTAAATATGTATCTACTGTATAATGATTTTCGTGCAAGAGTCCCTGTTCAGGTTTTAATTTACATTATTATAATTATCTTTTTTATATGAATACCTCACAATAGTCCCAGCTGCTCCCGTCTGGAGCCAGTGATACTATGGCATCCCCAATTGGGGTATGTTGTGAGGCTGAAGGTAGCGGGGAGGAGAAGGAGGTGGGGAAGAGGAAGGTAGGACTGGATATTCAGATCTGATCACCAAACACGGCTAAAGCTATTCCAAGCAACGTTTAAATTCTGAATAGTGGTCTTACACCAGGGCGATACTGAGATTATCTTCCACTCCGGGACGTGCCGCAAATATACATTATAATATTTTAAATGAATAAATTGTGAAATGAGACAAATTAACTAAATAAAATTTTTTTGGCCACGCCGGGATTCGATCCCGCGACCTTGATTCGCGATTGCGAATCAAGAGCCTCACCCCTCGACCACGCCGGCCGAGAGGTAAAAATATATTATGATATGCCCGGCGAAAATCTACCTACATTTAAAGATAACATGAATTTTGTTTTTGTAAAAAAGTAATAAATAAAATTAAAAGATAATTAAGTGTTAACATTTATATTTTTTTTTATTTCGTCATACTGAAAAAATTACTAAACCAAAAAAATATATATCAAATTTGTCAACAACTCCGCACGATTCTAATATATTCGTAACTAAAATAATTATTTCACTTTATATTATCTATCTTTCTGGATAGACACTTTATCTCATTATTTTACAGATCACGTTCTGTGCAAATATAGTACCAACCTGCCTTAATAACTTAGCTCTCTGATAAAACTGAGGTTCATTTGTGAAATTTATAAACTTTTGGCACGATTTTTAAAAAAATGTCAAAATTGTATTAATCTATCACCAATATTCTACTACGTATTATTAAAAATACAAAAAGTTTGTAGAATTTTATAGAGCTCAACTTGAAACGCGTCATGTAATATACGTTTAAGATTTTTGCCAGGAATTTATGTTGAGCTTAGAAAGGCTCGCAAATCCATTATAAAAAATAAGGCTTAACATAACTGAAATTTTTCTTTTTCGAAACCGGGAACCTAACCAGTCTTTCTTTCGGGATGTAACACTCTTTATCGAATACACAATTCGATGTACAGTCTTTTTTTACAGGCCAAACGATGTGTCAATTCTCAATAGCTCATGACCAAGAATCTCGAGACACAAATGGCTGTGCAAAGAGATTTCTGCTGTATATTTTTTAATGTGAATTTTCGACTCAAGGGTCCCAAGTGTCCGGAGCTGGTGGAATTATGGTATCCCTATTTAGGGTATGTTGTGAGGCTGAAGGGAGTGGAGAATGGAAGGGGACGGGAAAGAGGAATGTTTGGAGGTACCTGACTATTCAGATCTTGTCTCAAAAACGGCCAAAGCCATTACAAGCAACGTTTTGATTCCGATCGGTATCGTTTGATTTTTTCAATCTAAAACAGGAACGCTTTGATTCCTTTCATCAGGGCGATACTGAGAGTAAGTATGTATTACTTTGTTAAGACATATTTAACGCCGATCTGGGTCCAATTTCAGTTAAAAACAAGTCATGGTCTTTGGAATGACGATATAATTTTTCATACTTGAAATTCTTTCATCTCGCTGAAGAATATTAATTCTGCAGTAAATCAATCGAAATTCTGCAACATCAGCCTCTCGAACAGCTCGTGGCTATTGGTCATTTTCCTCATTTCCATATTTCTGATATTTCAACACTCGCGTCGGTATACAAATACCGGGGAATATCGAGAACCAATCACTGCTAAAAGCGATGCCTTCCAAACCGTCACGGGCAGCTTTGAATGCAGCGAATCCAAGTATTGAATGCCATGAAAATATACGAGTATTGAAGGCTATGGTGATATACGGTATACAAGAACAGAATGCCGTGGATATTATGTGAGTTACGAATGATATGGAACGCTTGTAGCCGGCCGCAATATCGACGTTTAATAAGGCTGGAGCAAAAAACATATTCATCATTGTTTAAAATGTTACATTTTTTTGCGATAGATGGTATCTTGTCATTTTTCGTAAGCTTATTTTTTGAAGGGTTCTTTAGCTCCGTTGTGATTTGGAATTCGGATGAAACGGAAATGACGCATTTCAGCACCTGCGAAGCATCAATCTGCGCTCATTGGCCGCTTTGATTATGATCTCACTTTTCAAGGCCCCTATTGGTTGAGATTGTTTTGGTTAAGTTTCGCTTCTACCGCGTGTGAACTGCACTTGGTCTTTTTAAATTAAAAAATGAAATAAAACCAGGCAAATTTTAAATCAGTCGATAAAAAATTTTACCAAAACGCTTTTTCAGGAAACTTTTTCGGAAAACGCATCTCATTCTGATTTGTATTGAATTTTCTTTTTCATGTAAAGTTTTATTTAAGCAACAACTGTGTAAAAAAAACATTTCCCCGTGGAGGTGGCAGAGAACACTTGTGTCTTGGCATACACTCCTTGTTTCTATCACATTCAACATTAACACAAATTCTTCATTGGTTTTATTTGCTGGATATTCATATTTTGCAACAAAACTCCACAACATCCTTCCACTAAGATAAAAATCTAACAGAAAATTTTTTTCAGCACAAATCAAAAATAAAAATTTACAATTGTGCTGTTCACACGCGGTAGAAGTTTACAGAAAACTAAAGTAGACAAGAATGAGGAGGCTACGAAGCACCGCACAAAGAGGAGACCGATTATTCTAACACATCTATAAATCCTATAGATGTACGTGTTTGTCTCTTTTAAGATAATCTCTATGCATTTGCCGAGCTGAAAAATTAATTTTATAAAATTTCCTCCTTAGAAAAGAAATCGAAAAGTAGGTATGCTCCAAAAATTATAAAAAACATATCTTGTTCTGTTATGTTATATATTCTATAAGTCATTTCGAGAGATTTTTTCTATATTTTAAATACCTAAGTCACGCTTTATCAAATATTTTCGCTCACCATTACTCTCTAACAATCGAATACACATAATATCTCCCTTTCTTACCTTCTTCTTATAATTTTTGAGCGCTTACTACGGAGCCTTAAAACTAGATTTTTGTATTACGGCCATAGAACCCAAAAAATAATCAAGTGTGCAACCTGCAAAGACTAACTAACTAACCATCACGCCGTTTCTCCGCAGGGGTAGGCAGAGAGGACGGACCGCCAAACAACTCGATCTTGGCACACACTCCTTGCCTCGTTCACATTCATCCATCGTCTCATACATGTTCTTCTATTATTCCGACTCTTCACATGACCCAACTCAAGTATCTGATTCACTTGGCCGTGCCATGTCTTCCTCGGGACCAAAGACCTGCAAAGACCAATGTTTAAAAATATACGAAGGTCACCAGAACTTTTTGTAGTAAAGGAAAATACCTATTCAATTTTATAAGAAAAACTCTCTTTTTATAACTTTTGAAGGTTATTCCCATCAATACAACATATCATTGAAATTCAAATTGAATATTCATTTAGACTTTTATAAAAAGTGAATAGTTCCATATAAATAAAATCGGATAAATTTATCCGTTATGCTATCCAGGTTACAAACCAATTTTTAGAATGATTGTTTCCAATAAAAATGGTAATTGCCTATGATATGGAAAATAAATTAGTTGATGATAATAATATTGTTAATTCTAAAATTTGAAATATGACATTGACTATTATGATGGTTTTACAGTAGGGCGTAATGGCGGAATTGTTAAACGCACGTCCCTAATAGACGAGAGGTTCGGAGTTCGAGTCCCAGTTGCGACGCTTGTCTTTTTCTGTGTCTTGTTCTCTTTCATATTTTCGTTTAGATTATTATTGTTATCTTCTTCTTCAATGAAAATATATCTGTTAACTCTTGTTTGGCTTGAATTCCACAAGGTGGAATTTGCAAAAAAACGGTTTTCAAAACTCGTTAAAAAGTAAGGCACGGCTCTGTCGTAATGTCAAAACAAAAAAGCCACCCATAGCGAGACCCTCAAACGCGTTGATATTGTCGTTTATTCTGTCGACGAATTAAAAAACGACCTGACCGGACCTATTATTTATACATAACTTGAAAACTTAAATACACAATAATAACAAGTATACAATATTTGTAACAAAGTATTTACTGAAAAGTAATAAAACAACAAATTTTTTGTTTGTTTGTTTGTTTTTTTTTTTTTTTTAAGTGCACATGTTGTGGAGATATTTTTTGAAACATGTTATACTATTTAAAAAAATATCTATGAAACTGTGTATCTTAACAAGATCGTTGTATGATCGAGACATTCTAGATATAGGATTAAAATATCCAGTATTATTCGTAAAAATTTCGGTCCAAAATATGTTAAGGGTTCTTGTAGATTTGGGCCTGGCGTATTACTTGATTTGGTTGACTAAGTTACTGTCTACACGATTATTCACAATTTTATAAAGCATTAAGAGTTCATTTATGTTACGTCTTTTAACTCGTCAAAAAGTTAAAAAGTAACTTCAAAACTCGTTAAAAAGTAAGGCACGACTATGTCGTAATGTCAAAACAAAAAAGCCACCCCTAGCGAGACCCTCAAACGCGTTGATATTGCCGTTTATTCTGGCGACAATCAAAACTGTGAATGCGTTATCAATGTTTTGTTTCCAACTGCACTGAATGACAAATTGGGAGAAACAATTACTAACCATAAAACCGAAATACATGGCTGGTATATTGATGGAAAGAAACCAGTAGGTAGACTACAACAATTTTCCGTTTAATTCCTTCGTATTTACTCGTTAAAAGAGTTCATTAAAAAACGCAATATGCCTACAACTTTATTCGTCGGTGGCATATGCATATGGTGTTCGTTTTATTATTCAGGTCGGTGGATCTGAATAATAAAACAAACACCGTTTTTATGATTATTTTTTATTATTTCATATAAATTTCACATAATAATTTTATTTTGTATGAATACCGCATAAGAGTCCAACTGCTCCCAACCGCCTGAAACGACTCCAGGCTATCTAGCACGGTCGATCGACATAGGTTTTATTGAAAATGTCGGTAACTTGTCACCGCTTCCGAGCACGACTGCAGGCCGCTAACGAACAAACAACAGTTCACAACGACTAAGGGTTCCTAATTTATTTGACGATGACAGATTTCGACATTTTCAAAAAAACCTATGTCGATCGACCATGCTAGATACCCAGATACTAATATCTACAGCCTGCATGTCGGACGTATATCTACAGCTCATATGTTGGACTAATATCTATGAACTTCAGAGTGAGGACTAATATCTACAGAGCTAAGGTCGGACGAATATCTATGACGGTCCCAGTGGAAACTAATGTCTATGGAGCGTAGGTTGGACTAATATCTACAGTGTGCAGCTGCGCAAGAGATTGTACGGAAAAGTATAAATTACTTCAATTACGTAAAGGCTTAAACGTTTAAAGTACGTACATGAAGTTTTTGCATAATATTACGTATTTTGCTGTTTACGAGGACAATAATTTATTGAACAAACATGGAGGTCATGTTACAAAGATATTTATTTATTTCGAAATACACGGCACCACAACCTAACCTAACCTAACATAACCTAACTGACATAGAAATGGTCATGGTAACAGACTAAATAATTTAGAAGCACTCGAAATAAATAAAGCTGTTAAAACAAAAACCGAAATCCTTAATAATCAGCTAAATGTGTCCAATAGTCCGATATTAGGGATTTTATACACACGTAAATTAAGTTTTTTAAACTTAATTTACGTGTTTTACATTTTAATAATTTCAAATCCAACCTCTGCCAGTGCTGTAGATATTCGTCCAAACTTTGGTTCTCATAGATATTAGTCCGATTTGTTCAGTTTTTGGAATTCCTGTAGATATTAGTAGACGCCTCCCCTGAAACAAGTGAGAATATGGTATCCCTAATTGGGGCATGAAGGTAGTGGGGAGGGGAAGGAGTTGGGGGAGAGGAAGGTGGGGAAGTACCTGGCTATACAGATCTGGTCACAAAACACGGCTAAAACCATTTCAATTCCGGATGTTGTTCTTACACCGAGGGAATGTTGGGAGTATCTTCCACTCTGGAACTATATATTATTTTTAATTTATGAATTGTGTAAAAACACAAATTATTCAAAGAGTTTTAAAAGAAAAATAGTATAAGTTTACCATTTGAGAACAAAAAATAGCCAAATATAAATAATATATTTCCGCCAGCAATTTTCTTTTTTTTTTCGTGCTTTTGTTAGTAGATACTACTGGTATAAAATTGTCAATAAAACGCCCATTATAAGGCACTGGGGTAGGAAATGTAGGATAATAAGGTACGTTTGAAGTTATTGAAGTTTGCATGATAAACTTGGATGATAATCCGCGCTGATGACATCTAGATTTTAAAATAGTAAAGAAGTACATTATTGGTACATTCAAAATACATATGTAAGCATTGATTCTATTAATGTTTTCAGTACCTTCTGTAAGTTATTGATGGAAAGTATGTGACGATTTTTTTCAACTATTTCTGACGTTTAGGCTTCTCACAAAAAAACATTAATTTCATCGCATAGTAAATGCTCGTCTAAACACTATTTGATAAATCTGCATGTATTTTTATAAATAAATTAAATAATCCAATCATTTTTATCTGACGGTAGGTATTGAACAATTATTGAAAATCATGGTACAAATAATTTAGCTTTTTGTGGTTATAAGAAATTTTCGAAATACAATAGAAAAGATATCATGTTCTGAAACAATTTGTGGTGATTTTCAATTATTGCGAAAGCCCAGACAGAAAAAGCTGTCATGGCACAGTTCACTATCATTTATTATGAAAAATTATTGACATCGTGGAAATTAAACCAAATAATCAGTTTTTATAAACGGATTGAGTATAATTGACAGGGAGGACCAAAGACCGAAAAAAATAAAATAAAAATAGGAAGCATGGAAAACTGGAAAACGATTTCTGTCAAATTATCATAGATAAAATGCTTTTTTATAGACCGATGAAGAAGGGTGAAGTGGGAAAATTCTACCATTCTGACATAACGTAATACGTAATACCACGAAAGCCTTTCGAAGGTAGGTTACGGGAAGGCTTTACTCGTACCCTTGCTGCGTAGCATGGAGTGTTTATTTCTGTTCTGGCTAATAATATAATTTTTGATGTAGAGCCTTTTCTTTTAATGCTGGTTGTGAGATGGATTCGACGGAAGGCAATTCGTTCGCTTTGACTGTGTTAAGGGTGTTGGATTTATTGGCCTACAGATTTTTCCAGCATTCCATATTGTAAGTCGGAAATAGAAATCCACCTTTAAGTGAGTTGTTTCCTCAATATTCAGGGACAATATTTTTATTTGTTCCCCGATATTTCCCATTGGCCGGGAAACCTGTCGGTCTTCGGCCCCTTATGCATCAGCATAATTTGTAGTCGGAGGCCCAATTTATTTGACTGCCGCATCACTCACTGCCCTATCTACACGAGCGCTAACAATGTACTTGCCAGGACATCGCAAACCACGTGGCGGAAGTGCAGAAACACTTTTTTCTAAAAAAGGTTTTTTTATTTAGTTGGAGTAACTAGTAGTGAAAAATTCGGGATCAGACAGCTAACAATAACACGCACGTAGTTGGCGAAAAGGTTTAAATTCCCGTATAACACCACCCGCCTGTATTGATTTATTCACGAATAAAACTTCGCCAAAAAGCGTGTTTTGTTTTATTTTGCAAAGCTCAGACACAAATGCATAAATTTTTCATTATTTTTCATTTCATTCAAATTTTTATTTAATTTTCTAACTAACTAAGCAGGCAGAGAGGACGGACCGCCAAACAACTCGGTCTTGGCACACACTCTTTGCCTCACTCACATTCATACATCGTCTTATACATTCTCTTCTGTTATTCTGACTTTTGACATGGCCCGACTCAGATCGTGCCATGTCTTCCTCGTCCCTCCACGTCCCCCGGCGTCCCCGACTTCTTCTACCATTCACATTCGCGTCGGATAATTTTCTTACACTACTTTCTTCGTTCATTCGCTTTACATGCCCAAACCATCTGAGGGACCCTTTCTTAATCTTACTCATTATGCTTACATTCTTTGCGGATATCCACATTTCTCACACGATCATACATTGCTTTACATGCACACGTCTCAGGGATCTCATTTCATCAGCATTCAGCTTAATTTCATCCTTCCTCTGCCAGTTCCATGCCTCACTGCCATACATCAGGGTAGATACCAGGACTCCATTGTGGACTGCTAGCTTCGCTTCTTTTGACAGTTTTTTATTAGCGCCAACGGCATTCAGTCCACCATTAATGGAGTTAACGGCATTCACTCTTCTTTCAATATCTCTATCAGCCTTCCCATCTAACGTAAACATACTACCCAGATACACAAACTCATCCACCTGCTCCAAGTATTCATCATTCACAACTATGTTGCACACTGTTTTCGTACTCTCTCTCTCACACACCATGACTTTAGACTTACTTACATTCATCATTAACTCATTCTTCATACATACTTCGTTCATCCTAGGTACGAGAGACTATAGATCTTCCATACTGTTAGAAATCAGCACCGCATCATCAGCATACAAAAGGCAACATACTTTCCGATTCATTTTCTAAGAAAAATAATTTTCCACACCATACAATAAAACCATAACCGAAAAGAGGTTCTTAAGTAGGAGATTTCGAAATTTAATGCAGTTTTTTTAGGTCTGATACCTAATTTTTTTCTGGGCTTATAAAAAGACTAATTAAAAATATATGTAAACAAGTGCAGTTAACACGCGGTAGAAGCGAAACTTTACCAAAACATTATAAACCAATGAAGAACCAAGGAGCTTTGAAAAATGAGGTCATAATTAAAGAGGTCAATAAACGCAGACCTAGCGACATTTCCGTTTTACAGCTCAACCAATAGGAGCCTTGATAGGAGTTTGATGCCTCGCAAGTGCTGTTATGGATCATTTCCGTTTCATCTTAATTCCAAATCACAACGGGGCTACAGAAGTTTCACTTCAAAAATACTAATTTCAGAGGCAAATGTTTCCTACTCGCAGTATTTAATTAAAGCATCTAAAATACTCATTTCAGAGGCAAATGTGTTCTACTCGCAGTATTTAGTTAAAGCATCGAAAATACTCATTGCAGGGGCAAATGTGTGTTCTACTCGCAGTATTTAATTAAAGCATCGAAAATACTCATTGGAGGGGCAAATGTGTGTTCTACTCGCAGAATTTAATTAAAGCATCGAAAATATTCATTTCAGAGGTAAATGTGTTCTACTCGCAGTATTTAATTAAAGCATCTAAAATACTCATTTCAGAGGCAAATGTGTTCTACTCGCAGTATTTAATTAAAGCATCTAAAATACTCATTTCAGAGGCAAATGTGTTCTACTCGCAGTATTTAGTTAAAGCATCGAAAATACTCATTGCAGGGGCAAATGTGTGTTCTACTCGCAGTATTTAATTAAAGCATCGAAAATACTCATTGGAGGGGCAAATGTGTGTTCTACTCGCAGTATTTAATTAAAGCATCGAAAATATTCATTTCAGAGGTAAATGTGTTCTACTCGCAGTATTTAATTAAAGCATCTAAAATACTCATTTCAGAGGCAAATGTGTTCTACTCGCAGTATTTAATTAAAGCATCTAAAATACTCATTTCAGAGGCAAATGTGTTCTACTCGCAGTATTTAATTAAAGCATCTAAAATACTCATTTCAGAGGCAAATGTGTTCTACTCGCAGTATTTAATTAAAGCATCTGAAATACTCATTTCAGAGGCAAATGTGTGTTCTACTCGCAGTATTTAATTAAAGCATCTGAAATACTCATTTCAGAGGCAAATGTGTGTTCTACTCGCAGTATTTAATTAAAGCATCTGAAATACTCATTTCAGAAGCAAATGTGCGTTCTACTCGCAGTATTTAATTAAAGCATCTAAAATACTCCTTAAGCGTCGATGACACTGAGCGAGTTTACAAGCTACTGCCTGGGAAATTCACTATCTGTTAGTAAACTCGCTCAGTGTCATAGTGTTACTTGCTAACTAGCAGATTGTTGATATCTACGAAAAAAGTTGAAATGTCGTCAACTTTACTCGCCACACGCTTACGTGTGATTGGTTTATTTATGTTTTCAATATGGCTGCCAATAAACAGCTGATTTTGACTGTCAAAGATCTGACTTAGTTCACGCAGGCGTCCTTATTCTCGCTACTGGCGCTAGCAGCGACCTGCAAGCTCAGTTTCCTACGCTACTGAGCGAGTGGACAGTTTTGTGAGTCATCATGACAATCTCACTCGCGGATTCACCTGCTTTTAAACTTAGTTGATAGTAGCTTGTAAACTCGCTCAATGTAATTAACGCTTAAGCGATATAATTTTCAAACAAAAACTACATGACTTTGCATTACCTAAAATATAATTTTCTTTAAAATTGCATCCTGAATCTTGCGTCGTATATAATTTCTATGGACTTCACAGTTTCCACATTTCAAAGGCTTATTTAAGCCGGAGACACTGAATTGATCTCGACAGGTACGACTCTGAAACAGACAAGCCTTAATTAAATGCAAGCATCGTTTGAGAAGCAGCTTTTATTTTAAAATGTATCACTCTACATTCAATTTACTTTTCAAATGAAATTTAAATGAAAAGTTGCACAACGGATATAATTTTCCGTACCAGTCACATTAATTTCAAGAGTAAATATTGTTTTTCGATTATTTTCAGTTTTCCACAGAGAATAAGCTGAATTTTATGTTTGCTTTGAGAAGTAGTTCTCTTTGAAATGGTTTATAAATGACAGTAAATGCGTGCTTACGTTTTATGCTTTTACGTTTAGAGAGTCTATCAAATCATTTTACGGACTCTGCATCATTTTTGATAATTCAATAAAAATTCGGTAAAACGGTTTGGGAGATGTCTTTGAATGTGATAGAATAAAGGTAAACAATATTTACAGCCGACGCTGCGAAGTTCGACGTTCCTTTTAATATTTTTGGTTTAAAAAGTTTAATTTATTTTCCAATCAAACTTTTCAGAAATGAAGCTCCAGGATTAAAATACAGATATCTTTATTGATTGAACAACTTTGAATATCTAAGCCCATGACTGTGAATAAGTAAATACTAGTTTATTTAGATTAATCCATTCTTACCCACCTAGATTTTGTTTTAAAGGGGATTTTTCAGAAAAAATGTATTTTTTGTTCCTAACGATATTCAAATGCATAATGAAAATCAACCCGCGAAAATAAGGTTTTTTTAATATAATAATACATGTATTTTCAATTTTCATATTATTCTGAAATGTTAGCCGGCTAGTGGCCAATTTCAGAGAAATGCGTATGCGTGCGCATTTGTGCACGTTAGTGCTACCAAAAGTTATTAAAATATTTTTTTTAAATTAACTCCACATCGGAAGCCCCGAGGAAAATAATTCCCCTCAGGGCCTATGTTATCTTTGGGGGTGCTGTGTTTAATAAAAGGAAGGAGAGAAAGTTCTGGGAAGAAAACAAGGCATGAGGGGTGGGTAGGGATCTGGGGATACTCTGGGAATCTGGGAATCTGGGATCTGGAATCCAACCTCCTACTGCGATGCACGGCAATGTTCGAGAGAGTTCTGCTGGAGAGATCAAAAGGTCTCCCTCGACCATTCTCTCCCAATCTGGCCTGCTACGCAGTTGGTGGGCAGACGCATCCGCCACCTAAACCCTGATAAGCCTCACCCCATGAACCTGGTCACCCTTGCTAAGTCACCAAACGCAGCGAACCACTTGGGGTGACCTGTGGCAGAGGTGTTGGTTATGCAATAAATGATTCCCGGGGTGGCGGTACCCACACCCGTCTCTCAAATTGCTTTATAAACGAACATGTGCGCAATGTTATTAACAAGATAATAACAAAAATTCAAAATACACAATAAGATGATGTAATGATAGTCCCAATTAGGGTTTGCAAATCCCGCACCATTTTCAATGCCGCGGGATAAAATTTAAAAATCTCGCGGGATTTGGGGGATTTTTTGTGAGGGGTATTAAATTAAAAGAAGGCCAACCTTTCATTAACATTCATAACATCATATCCGGTATAAATTATTATCTTTTAGAATGGTGTATTATAAAAAGACATTGACTTAGTAAGGCATTTAAGACGCCTTTTTGATTTAATCATATTTGCCACTGGTAATATTATAAAAAGATATTAAAAGGAAAACACAATTAGAAGATTTTGATTTTTTTAAATATCCTAAAAACACAGACTGTGGAGAGTCCTATCATCCATACGTAAACGCACATTAATTTGTACAACAAAAGCCTAGCAGCGGAAAATCTGTGTCTGCTTCTACACTATTTTGTGGTACTATCATAAAGAAGGTATGTGCTAACTGAAGGTAACTCCCACAGATCCGATACCTCCGTCCTAAAAAAAGGGACATACGAGTATCTTTTTTCAAAATTGACTCCAGGTCTTGAAGTTTCACATGCGACTCTACCCTCTCTTCATCAAGTTCAGTTACTCTTTCAGAGCTTGTCAAAATTGTGTCAAAGATTGACCACCACTTATTTGCATTAACAGCATATTTTGGGTATAAATTTAGTATTTTTTCAAACTCACACGTGAAAATCACACAAATCCGCGAGGTGTCATATTGCTGAAATCCCGCGGGATTACGGGATTGCAAACCCTAGTCGTAATATTGGAAAAAGTGTCGGAATAATAGAATGAAAAAATAAAATGAAAAATGATATCTAAAACAAATCATAAACTGCGTTTAGTTTACGTGAAAATCAATTTATTGGAACCATTTTAAAACATAACCTCAATATGTCTTACGTACATATTGTACAGACTTAAAGAAGTATTGAATATTGACAAATTGAAAATGATTTATTTTTCTCTGGTGCAATCTTCACTCATGTGTGGAATAATAGGATGGGGTGGTGCTAATAGCTGGTGGAATAATAGGATGCTTTTATAAAACCTTTACAAACAACTCAAAATTATATTATCAAAGTTATGTATAATAGAATTAAAACATTTTCGACGCATGCTTTATACAAAGAATCTAAACTATTCAGTCTCCGTAAACTATTTATACTGCAAACTATGAAATATATCTTTAAAAACGTAAACAAATTCGAAAAAAATGTAAACAGAATCAACATTAGAAATAATAATGTATTCTATACCCCCCAAACACACACAAAACAAATGCAAACTCACAGCAGCTTTATTGGACCTCGTACCTTCAATAGTTTACCAAAACATATTCAAGTTGCAACTAAACTTCCGCATTACATAAAAGAGGTAAAATTATGGCTAAAATATACAGATGTAAAAACTCTATTTATTTAGAAAAATGAAACAATACAACTTTGTATAAACCACTTATATGATGTGCAAATCCGACCGGTTTCGGAACAAACGTTCCTTCGTCAGGGAAAGCTTATACTAATTTGACAGTTTAGAACAATGTTTTATTGTGGTAGGGGTGGAGCCGTTGTTAGTTAATAATGTAGATTGGGTGGGTAGGTATTAGTGTAGAGTGGGTGGGTAGGGGAACAAATCCATGATTGGGCTATATGACAATATCTTTTGTTTGTTGATAATAGATTCATTATTTTTAAGGGATTTTTTAATTTCCAAAGCTTCTAAGTTATCTAAACGTTTTCCTTTATGATTAATATGAAGAATATTTATCCCTGTGTTTTTTTCAAAACTGTGGTTATTTTCAATGATATGGTTAGCGAACTCAGAAAAATTATTATTATTAAGACACCTTAAATGTTCTTTGATCCACCCAATCTACATTATTAACTAACAACGGCTCCACCCCTACCACAATAAAACATTGTTCTAAACTGTCAAATTAGTATAAGCTTTCCCTGACGAAGGAACGTTTGTTCCGAAACCGGTCGGATTTGCACATCATATAAGTGGTTTATACAAAGTTGTATTGTTTCATTTTTCCATAATGGATAACCACAAAGTAATAGCTACATTCAAAAATATCTATTTATTTAGTTTTATTTCACTTTATGTTTCTAAAAACTCTATTTATTTAGTTTTATATCGCTTTTCTCACAAACTTTACACCTATTATTACAATGCTTATCATTTATTACACTTTACACTTATTTAACCGTACACTATTGTATACACTTTTTGTACAAACTGTTTAAACAATTTTTGTTTTTGCTTTATATACCACTGTTTGTTTTTTTCTAGGTACTAAATAAAACTTATTTTAACTACATTACCCACGCACAGGCTGCGCCTTAGTGGGTTCCCACATTCTTGTTATGATTTTCAAAATATGTAAATATAAATTGTAAAATATGGGAAAATAAAGGAAAAAATAAAAATAAAAATAAAATAAACGTCTTCAAGGAAATATGCTGGAAAATTGAAAGACTTCATGTTATAAGACGTTCTTGTAGTAGATTCAATTTTCTCTCAGGATTTTTCCCCTCTGGGAAATGGTTTAATAGAAATTGTGCTATGTGTAGAGAATCCAATTGCTCCCAGATGGTCAAATTCTAGACTTTTTGTGGACAGTAAGTGGTTGACCATTTTGTATGCTAAACAAATACGTATAAGGCAAATTCTCATAAAATCTTTTTATCAATTACAGTAGAAACGTTTAAGTTTTATGAACTTAATATTTTACTATTTCTTGTGTGATTCTTTATTAAGAGGGAATAACTAGATAAAATCGGAAATATGTCATTTTTAAATCAAATTTTAGACGAATTGACTATTTTCCACAAAAAAATATAACTCTTCCCTTTCTTTTATCTAGTAAATCTAGAAAATAAAATGTTGCAAACATTTTTTATATCTTTTTTTTTTTTTTTCAGAAGAAGCAATTACTTTGTGGTTAGACATTATATTATAAAAATAAAACAACACTTTGTATTTAACCACGAATTTATCATTTATGTATCTACCGGTTTCACTTAGACCAAGCTTCCTCAGGATAAAATAATAACTAAATATTAAGACAGAGTTATCAGTTATATATAAGTTGAGCGACAGAGGGAGAAAGATGTGTTTAGATGTATATTTAAATTGTGTTTAGATGTATATTGTTGTCTCCTTCCCTCTAATTGATTATCTATTGTACCGCCTTCAAATATTTTGTCTCTATCTAACTATGTTCTTTTGTCATATTCTTTCTCCCTCTGTCGCTCAACTTATATATAACTGATAACTCTGTCTTAATATTTAGTTATTATTTTATCCTGAGGAAGCTTGGTCTAAGTGAAACCGGTAGATACATAATTGATAAATTCGTGATTAAATACAAAGTTTGTTTTATTTTTATAATTTTTTATATCTTTTGGCGACGAAAAATATGTTTTCAAACCGTACGGCAACTTCTTAAATACATTATGAAAATTGTATACCCACAATTAGTAATTTTTATTCATTTCTTTTGGTGAGAATTGTGAATTGTATACATCTTATTAAAATAATAAATGCAAAAGTTTGTATGGATGTACGTGTGTTTGTTAGGTACTCTTTCAGGCAAAAACTACTAAATGGATTTTAATGAAACTTTTAATATAAGAATATAGGTACATCAGAATAACATATAGGCTATAATTTATAAAGTTTGCTAGGAAGGGGGAGGGGAACGGGGACGCACGGGAAAGGTGATTTAGGGAGAAACAATGCATTTCTTTGAATATGGCTTTGCAACGCATGCCGGGAACCAACTATATATATAAAATCTCGCGTCACGATGTTTGTTTGCGATAAACTCCGAAACTAATTAACCGATTTTTTATGAAATTTAGACTACTGTGTGTAATTTGGTGCAACTTAAAAGATAAGATACTTTTTATCTCGATTATTATTGACCTCAATATTTATTATTGCGAATTAAATGTTCATTAAATGTTTGTTATAGGACAATGCTTTGTAAGTGCCATAAGTTTCTAGCAGATGGCGGTGTGAGTTATTTTATCGACACAACACTTGGTTATCTAGGTTGGGTAACCATCCAGTAGATGGCGTTGTGTTTCGATTTCACGTCACAGCAATGCGTCAACTAGTGTTTTATAATATTTATTTTAATGAACTGTTATGGGTACTATATATTTCACCAAAGTGCTACATCAGGCTAAACATTAATCGACATTATCATACAAGGTTGCTCAAAATACAATTTCTCTTCAATTGACAACTGACAATTTAGCAAACGAATATACAAATGACCTCTAGCTTTTTAAAACCCTTCAGAAATTTGCCGTATTTTTTGATAGTCAAAATATTTCCGCTTTTTTAAATAAGAGTAGAAAGCGTAGGAGGGCGCCACTGTTGTTCAAATGGCAATACTAAAAATATAGCCATGGTGGTGATCTAAAGCTGTGCATTCCACATTTTTATTAAAAAATAAAATGGCATAAAAGGGAAAAATTATTTTTTCATTGCAATACTGACAATACCCACTGACCTCAAAATTAGAATTGCATATAGGTATATTATTATTTTGCGTTTGCAATTTTGTGTTCATCCATACAAACTTTCGCCTTTATAATATAATAATAATAATAATAAAATAATATAATAATAGGATTTAATATTAAGTACCTAGCGTTGCCCGGGTTTTAGATCATGTCTTCAATTTTAGATCTGAATATATTTAACTCATTCAGATCTAAAAGTAGTGTAACTAAACTCATCAATAAGGATTCTTCCTTTCTACCTACTGTTAAATTCAAATTTATGTTTAATTAAATGAAAGCCAATCACTTTGTAAAACACAATTTAATCAAATGTACGTCATTAAGTAGGTACCTTAACAACGGTGCTTAAAAATGTTTTTTTAAATGTGTCTAAAGTGTTCTGTATTTTCAGTGTCGTTTGACATTTTTATATATTTTCAACTCTTATTTGACAGAGTATAAATGGAATATTTCTAAAGATTCCCGAAAATTAAGAACTGTTTTTGAAATGTGATAAAATACGCTTTCAAATTTTATAATTCGAAATGAACATATAATTTTTGAAATATAAAATGTTTGCATGCAAACATAAAAAAGGCTCACCCTAAATTTTTTCCAACTAAACTTACTGATAACGAAAAAAAAATAAAACACACATTCGTATTTTATTAGACAAATGTATTACGAACGTTAGGGAACGTACCCATTGTGATGAATTGCATTGATCAACAGTGAAAATTAGAAAATATCGTAGCTTCCCACTTTAATTTAAAAAGAAAATATCAATTACTTATAAAACGGACACACCTACGACATCTATCGGATTACAGTAAAGTGAATTCATATTTACGGTAGGGATCTATAATTAGACAAAGTGAGACGAGTATTGATTAAAAAATCACAGATGGTATCAACAAATAATCAGAGACAGGGACTCCCCAATATATTTAGGCCGTGATATCTTGACAGCCAATTAGATTGCAGCAAAAGCGATTAAAAACCAATTCAGCCTATCAACAAGAAGAGGGCCGAGCCCATTTTTAGAACAAAGGATCGACCTTTGGATCCGGCAATTAAGGATGTAATTAATGAGTTTGACGTTCCCACCGAACCGAGAGGTGAATAAACCCCATGGGAAAAAATAATCTATTCAGGGACAAAAGTACGATGAACCCAAGAAATGTTATGATTAACAGGTACATTCCAGAGATCGGAAACCCTAGTTCTCGAATGCATTGAAGCATATCAGGTGCGAAAAAAGGATACACGTAAACAACGATGGAAAAGTTTAAGTGAAAAATTGCATAGCAAGTGACGAAAACGTGTTGTAAGATGTTAGGGAGATTTCCATCTATAATACGATTGTTTGGGACGACCGGAGATGATCGATTCGAGGGAAAACGTGCTAAAGGAAATGGAAATGTTGAAAAAACAATGGAAAATTATTGTTATCAATTCTATACGGAGCGAGGATATTACGATGAAAGATTTAGGGAGGAAACGTCAAAGGGAAGTTAGCTCATTTAGAGAAATTACTTAAGGTTAGATTTGCAAGAGAGAGACCAATACAGTTTGAAATTCAACACTCTGTTTAGAATCAAGAGGGTTACCACAAAGATGAAAGTAATTAAAGTGCTATATCATAAATCAAAAAATTACACAACGTTTGATGGAGTTTAATTACAACCTAAATACGAAAATATTTACGTTCAAAGTCGTAAATAACGTATTTATTAGTTAAGTACATATATCACTAAAGGTATGTAGTACTAGGGAGCTTTAAGTAGCTTTCTGTAGTTATCAGAGGAAATAAGGGTCCAATTTTCATAAAGGCTTGTGTGACGTAGGGGAGGAATTTTCCATCCCTACCACACATATGCAAAGCCTTAAGAATTTAAATATCGATCAGAGCCAAGAGAAAACGAAAAATTTACGATTGGTGCCAAGTGCCCAGGAGTAAATAAAATACAGACAAATATACGAGTAAGGAAGACAGAATATTACAACTGTCTTGCCGATGACCAGGAGAGTTAAATAAGTATAAAAAGACACAACATCACACCATACTACGTGACCAACTTTTTGCAATTTTTAGGCCCCCGCCGCTCATTTGTACCAAGCGTGGTATTTTGAAGACTCCCCCCCCCCCCAAACAGGTCACTTAGTATGGGGACGTTCCCTTACTGTGACATCATTTTTTTTCATCCATATGAAAATAATTAATAAAAAATTCCCAAAATTTCTATTTTTTTTTTAATTAAATGAACACAATATTAGCAAAACTCAATCGAAATCTGGAGACAGAAAAATCAGAAAAGATATTGGCTCCGCTGGGACTCGAACCCAGGACCTTTTGCTTACATGGCAACAGCTCTACCGATTGAGCTACAGAACCCATATTAATTCGGTCACTTTTAACTGTATCATACTTCGACTAAGAACTACCAACATTATTTTCATCATCTTAACGCACATATTATTGGCTGCTATCTTTATATATGATTGCAAGATTCAACTCGAACTAAATGCAATCTAGATAGTGTCTGGATAAATTTTTATCCATTTTATTTTTAATACGCGACATCTATTGACTTTTTCTGCAAGTCTAGGATGAATATTTATTTTTAATTTTTTTTTTTTAAATTGCGATTTAAAAGTTTGTTTTCATAAAGGTGTACATTTTACTTTTTTGTGGTTATTTTTTAGATTTGAGTGTAAAGCGTGATATTTTTCCTTTTAAAAACTGTTTAGAACATATTTCTCACTATGAGAAATATGGGATTTGAGCTATTTATATGAGACCTATGTGAGCTGGGAAAAATTTGATGTTATGTGATTAAACGGGTTAACATAACAAATTCGAAGTGACATACTCGAATGTACCTAAACAAATCTTTCACATCAATATAATATGTATGATAATTAATTTTAGAGTAATAATTTTAATTTTATTCAATATAAACCATACGAATCGACTATTTATGACTAACCTTCATGGAAAAAGTCCCAAGGGCCCAAAAGAGTAATGAAATAAAAAAAATACAATTTGTCTTTTTGTAAACCTATATCTGATTTTTTTATTTCTTGTATTTTTTAATTTTCCTTAAGGCCTGTGTCATCTTTAGGGAAGCTGTGGAGAATCTTTTTAGAAAGGTATGTGGGGTGAGTAAGAATCTGGAGGTCAATGTGTCTAGGAGTGACAGACGTATGAATCCATCCCTCCCACTGCAAGATGGTGATGGGTCGAGAGAGTCTGGCTGGAGACGTCTGGGTTAGGTCTCCCTCAATCAATCTCTCTCTAACCGACCCACCACGAATTAGGTGAGTAAACGCATCGGCCGCCAAGACCTAGAAAAACCTTACCTTGTGATCCCGGGAACCCCTGCTACGTCACCAGTTATGTAATTTTATTTCATAAATTATAATTTTATTTTTATTATCTATTTCTTTCTCGCGTTTCAAAATTATTTCTCACGTTAAAGTTGTACTTACTTGCAAAAGCCCCCTGGGCGTTAAATAATAAATAAATAAAAAATTTGAAAGAAAAAACATCAATTTTTCTTTTTTTTCTTTTCAAAAATGGTTTTTCATCACTTATAGCTCTCAAATTGCTTCTCTTTTAGCGCCGATTATAATAATAGAGTTGTCAGACCCGTACAAACGCGGATGCAAAGCATGTTCCGATGTGGGGGACATTGTGCGAGGAGGGTATCACGAGTTATTAGTTTCGACTCTTTCCCGCCCCGTGAGTATGCAGCCCTGCTATTGCATATAAACCAAACCTTCAGTTCAGCTGTTCTTTAAATATCTTAGTTGGCAGGCGACTAAAGTAGTCAATCTAGCTATGAGATCCAAGTCCATTGGATATTGTCTATTGTCATTGTCATCTATTGTCATTGTATCATAGCTAGATTGACTACTTTAGTCGACTGCCAACTAAGATATTTAAAGAACAACTGAACTGAAGGTTTGGTTTATATGCAATATCAGGGCAGCATACTCACGGGGTTAAATCCGTCCAAAGAGGTTGGGCGCTTAGTGTTGAATCTAATTATATAAATCTATCTAAGTGACTTACGCCATCTTCGTAACATATAAAGTAACGGATTCTTACGTAATAAGTAACCTTGTACGTACGCGTACTTGCATAATACGCCCCTAAAGTATATAACATAACGTTCACGTGGTTTGTGGTTTTAGCCCGTACAGCCATAACCCTAAGGATGTCACCACCAGCTGCCACTGGCTTGAAACAAAACATTATTTTGGGGTCCAGGGACGGATTTAACTATTCGGGAATCATTATTCGTATCACTCGTAGAAAGAAAATTAGTATCTAAACTACACATTATATTATCCAATAAGCATACCGGAAATAACAGATTTTTTTTTACATTAGTTCCACACTAAAGGCCCTGAGAAAAAAAATCAAACACGGCCTATTTCATCTCAGGGGATATTTCATCTTGAAGGGATGAAAACAAACCCATCCGTCCCTCAGCGTAAGGTGTTCGCGAACCCTTTTGTGAATAAAGCCCCGCCAACATCCCCCGCCCTCGCCCAACCCCCGTAATAGAACCTACCTGGAAAGGTGAATAAGAATAAAAAAGAGTATCATACAGAAACATGTGGAGGAAGATTCATTGAACTGTGTGTTCAAAGAAACAGCTGATCTTTTCGTATAAAAAAGTGACATGATTTTTTGTTGTTGTGTCGGTTTTGTACGTGTCGCATAGATACCCGAATAATTTAGATTAAATGAAATAATTTAAATAACGCGGATTGAAACTATGATTATTTGACGAATTAGTGGATGGTTTTTTTTTCATGTGTGTAGAGTCTTTTAAGGAAAGGTAGGAGAGGTAGTTCTGGGAAGGAAATGTACTTGAGAGATGTGTACGAATCTGGGGGTCAGTGTATCCAGGAGTGACGGATGTATGAATCCATCCTTCCAACCGCAGTGCAAGCCGATGCGATGGGCCGAGAGCGTCCTGCTAGAGAGGTCAAAATGCCTCCCTGAAACAGTCTCTCTAGATCCGGCCCGCCACGCAGTAGGTGGACAGATGCATCTGCTGCTAAGACCCGGACAAAATTCACCGCATGAACCCGGGCACTCCTGTTAAGTCACCAAACGTAGCGAACCATTTAGGGTGAACCTATGGCAGAGGTGTTGATTATCTAATAAATGGTTTCCTATTATACTATACTCATAGCCGCCTCCCAAATTGGACATACTTACGTACATAAATTAAGTTTTTTCTATCCATCTTTCGCGTGGCTCTATCGAAAATCTCAATTTTGCATTACTTTATTTACATTTTGTCCCATATAACTGAGACGCAGACAAATTATTTTATAATTAAAGGGGGAGCTATGCACCCCAACACTCAAAGTACAGATAGAAATTA
Organism: Limnephilus rhombicus; assembly: GCA_929108145.2. Lineage (NCBI taxonomy): Eukaryota > Metazoa > Arthropoda > Insecta > Trichoptera > Limnephilidae > Limnephilus > Limnephilus rhombicus. The sequence continues at coordinate 32,566,870 of OV815284.1, read as the reverse complement.
CTTACTATTTTTTCAAGAATTTCGATTGTATAAAAAAATTATCGCTTTCATCCGAAGTAAGTACCTTACTTCGATCACATCAGACACGACTACAACACATAATTTTTATTATTTGGTGGTATTTATTTTTTAGGTATCGGCAAATCCGCCCCTGGCTTTACCATCGTTACTCCACCATTTAAGCATTTGGTATTCAAGCCTTCAAGTAAAAATGGCTCCTTTTTATGCGTTCTTCAATTCACTGAAAAATTATACAAACGTAGTTTTTATTCAGCGATTCTCCGAAATGGAGTATGTCTTTAACGTTCTTTCCCTTGAAATTAAAAGCAGGATTTATTCCAATGCACCAAGCAATTTATGCTACCCTGATACCAGACACTGGAAAATTGAGTTTTTAGATTACGATAAACGCATAAATTTGTAATTAATTTTCTTAAAAAGGGTTTCTGGAATTTTTATAATCAGAAATAACATAGATGTGAATTTCAATTCAATATACAGGGTATTAAAGGACGTACTTTTTATTTATTAATTTTTACTTTAGTAATTTGTACATTTAAGTTTACAGATTTCTAATTAATTTTAATATTTCACATTGCAAACTAAATTTTATGTAGTTTTATGTAGCTCCTACAATATATTTTGAACTTTCCAATTGGTGTGGACTTTAAAGTTTCTGATAGCTTGTTATATAACTTCATCCCTTTGTACAGTAAACTGTTCTGCGTAAAACTTGTCCTTTTATTGAAGCCTGATTTCCTTGCACGTCCTTGTGTTATGTCTGTGAATGTCCTTGTTGAGTATAATTTTATTTGAGAAGTATTTTGGTAAAATGTTGTTTATTATTTTATGTATAAATATCATCGTATTCAAGGTCAACATCTGTTTCACGGTTAGCCAATTCAGTTCCTTTAACATTTTATTTACTTCTGAAAATCTATTTCACCGAAGAATTATTCTCATTGCCCTGTTTTGGAGAATTTGAAACTTATTTTGTTCTCGTTCGTTACATAGGGAAATTATTTTCCTCAGGGCCTCCTGTGTGGATTTAATGTAAAAAAAATATGAAAAGGACAGTCGAGCAATAGTTAAAATGTGGAGCATTAATTGATTTGTAGATAGTGATTGCAGTTCTACTAGATAGTTTTGGCCGAATTCTTCCCAAAAAAGATATTATTTTCCCAATGTTTTGTGTGTATATTCAGCATGCTTGTTGAATGTTACTCAACTTAGTTTAAGGGGGTATTCTAGTTCATCCATGAATTGTAGGTAGTTTTTAAGGTTCAATAAAAAAAATCAATAATAATTTAAACAGCCCTTATTTTACCAGGTATTTATAAAACATTGAGGAATACATTAAAAAAAAATCAAACGAAAAAATTAAAAAATCGAAAAGTTACAGGATTTGATGTGGGGGTCTCGAAAAAATAATGGCGCGCCCTGTTTGGCGCGATTGAAACCCTCCTAGGAGTTTGAAAAAAATAAACCAAATTAATTCTTAATCCAAACAAATGCTGCTATGGCCCGAACTAAGGAAAAGTAAAAAAAAAATCGCAAAATGACTGCTGTCTTAAATAAAAAGACACTTTTTTACCATTTTTTTTAATTTTCCGAAGTTTTTTTAAATAGTAATATTTGATACTTTGTTATAGTTTTAGTTAGCACGATAGAGTAATGTATAGAGAAGGCTCACACCAAATTTCAAGTAAATTGTTTCAGTAGAACCTGAGATATCGTGTCAACCGCCTCGTAAAAAGTAGTTTGGAGAAACACGCGTTTAAAGTGTTGCTCTATTTAGATTCTAGATAGATTTCATTTAAACCGGTCGAACTAAAATGGCTATAACTTCTAAAATAATTCTTTTAAGGATACATATTTGAATATCTAAACTATCGAAATACCTTTGTAGAAAAATAGAATAAAATTTCTAAACTAGAATAAGCAGTGTTTCCCGACATTATGTGGAGTAAAATATGTAAATGAAATTTTGGTCTCCGGTGACATTTTTATGTTATTTTGAAACATGAAGAAATTGTAGTTATTAAAACAGTTAACGTCGGGTTTAGGGGTTGGACGATTATTTGGCTGAGTGGCCAATAATGATATGTGGAAGTTTTTTTTGTATTAGATCTTGAAGATTAAATTAGAGTTTATTGTAATTTTGTGATATATTATAAAACGTCAAAATCAATTTGCAAACGTTTATGAGCAACCGAAAAAAAATCATTCCGAACGTAATCTCAATAAGTACTGTGCGAGCAATCCCCGTATTTGGAAGACGAAAGAAATCAACATATAAGCTCGACTTACACCCGAATCCAGTCTAGACCTCTAGAGACAACCAAGGGATCATACACAGTCTGCTGGATGAAGATTACCCTGATAATAGCCAACCTCCTATAAGATGGATATTAAATTTTAAACATTTCCAGATGATTAATATTGCATGACCAAACTATACCGCAGCTTTTTAAATAGTGCTGACGTTGTGGCATTGAAGATGTCGCATTGCTGTGATCTGAAACACCGCACCTATGTGCAACCTATTTTATTCGAACCTCAATACAATACAGAATCTTCCTCTTTTTGCAATAGTTCTTGAGGTTTATTTGACTTGGCATTGCATTTTGCAAGTTGTGGCAAAATTTTGCAGGTAGGCACTGGTACACCTTAATGTGGCGTCTTTGTCATCTAATTCTATGCTAGTTACCATTCATAAATTACTCGCTTTTTTAAATTTGGAGGCAATGTGGATACAATGACGTTCCGAAAATAAGTGTCAAATTATTTGGTTTCTAGTTATATTCAAACATATTACAGAGCTAAACTTAAAACTCACCTTTTCAGACTGCCCAATCCATAAAGTCAAAAACCTTTCATCACCTTCACTGTCCGTGACATTGTAAATAACTAATTGTGTAAAAATGTAAAGGTAATTTCATAAAAATTCTCCAGTTCTAAAGAGTCCTAAATTCTCCAGTCTGTCATAATAAATATCAACTCTACTTTTGCCACTAATCTTCTCACAAATGTACCTACTACTTACAGTGATGGGGTAGTAAATGTAAAATCATGCAATGTGCAGTTTTAAATATAAAATCCTCCGCGTGCAAGGCGGTATAAGCATGAATAAGCATCCAAGCATCGCCTTTATAATGACAGTGTTTTTATCAGAAGTGACCTGTCAGATAAGCATGTTTCTGTGTCTATTTGTAAATAATAAAATTAGATAAAGCTTAAGAATTCATCATAAATTATACAGAGCCCCTGAAGTGATTTTTCACAAAAACGGAGCTCCACAAATTATCCAACTATTATTATTATATTGATGGTTGAACTGTTAAGGTTTTTTCATGCCATGTTAACTATGACGATGAAATACGCATTTTGCACTTGTATTACCATTTAAGATTGTTCCTAGCTTTGAGATAACAAACACCATCTTAAATATTATTCAGTGCAACACCCACACAAATATAAAACTGAACTATAACAACGACGTTCACCAATATGATACACGACAACACAACAAACTAGATATATCAAAAATACACTCAACAAAGTTCGGACTGAAATCATTAGAATACATTGCGTACACTAACTATAACAAATTGCCTGAAGAATTAAGACAGGCCTCTAACAAATCTCGAAACGATATATTGAAATCCTATTTTTTCAAATGTTATTTGGAAAACGAGTCATAAGTAGGTACAAACTCTGTTCTGATAGCTATCCTGATTATCTCCAAGTACCAAACTTTGTACATCCAGATATGATGGGCGCAGTTTATATCTTTTTTTAAATCTTATCATTTATTTTTTATGTAAACATCTTGTATTAGGTCTGTGTATTTTTGAGCATGTACCTTTTATTGTATTTTTCCTGATTTGTTTTTTATGCATTTCTATAGTCCATCATGGAGGATACTTGATTTTAACTTTGTGACACCAACAGTACATAAATCAAATGAGTGGTTATAATATTATTCATAAAATCTTATAAGACATGTTTCTGTGAAATATTTGTAAAGTGATTCTTCATATGTTTGTGTCTGTATGTTGCTTCTGTAAAATGTTTTGTAAATTTTTTATTTATTTATTGTGTCTGCATATTGGGTTGGGTTGGGTTTATCTTTTCAAATGTACCAATTGGCGATTCCTTAATGAGTTTTGATAACTCATGGGAATGCAACTTCGTTGTATGTTTTATTTAAAAAATAAAAAATAAAAATCACTTATGAGTACGAATTGCAAACTTCGGAAATGATAAATAATGCGTATAAACACGAAAAATCACGCGAGACGTTTGCCGTCGTAATTAACAATATGGCGTTCCTTGAGAAATAACATTTCGCGTTTTAAAAGATATCAAAATAACCATTAAAATGTAGACAGAGAAAAAAAACATTTTATAAATTCCTCAATGATTATACATAATAATTTCGTGTTAAATATGTTATAAAGTATATCATTATATATATGGGGTATTAAAGGAACTCTACAACTCAATGCGGACGATACAGTAATTTTTTACAACAGACTGAATCTAGCGGAGCTTGAAACGGAAATGAATGCTGATATTTCTAAACTCACAACCTGGTTAAGAATAAACAAACTAACTCTTAACGTAAAAAAAACTCATTATATACTTTTTGGCAACAAGAAAAATATCAGCCTCAATATCAAAGTTGGTGATAACTGCCTCGAAAAGAAAATGAGCACAAAATATTTAGGCCTGATCGTAGATTCCCAACTTTCGTGGGATCTCCACATAAATCATGTAAAGGAGAAAATTACACCCATAACTGGTGTACTTTATAGACTCCAAGGATTACTACTCGTACCTTTATTAACATCGGTGTACTACGCCATAGTACATTCACACCTTTCTTATCTCTGCTGTATCTGGGGTTTTGCCTCAAAGAAATTGATACCTGATCTGCAGGTGGTTCAAAACCGAGCTCTCAGAAATTTTTTTGGACTTCCATGGGACACCCATGTCAGAGACATCTATTTAGTTTCCGGTATTCTTCCAATCACAGTCCTTCCTTAACATGAAATCACAAGCATCATCCTACAAATTACCCAACAATCAACTCACACTATCATCAAGCTACTTTACAATCAAGACATCCACACTCACAATACTCGAAATAGCAATAAAATCCGCATAGCTCAAACACACACTACAAAATATGGGATAAAATCTCTGAACTATGTTGCCTATACACTATATAATTCGCTACCAGATATGTACAAGGGAATCCAGCAAAATAAAAATAAATCAGAGTAATGCTTTAAAAGAATATTTTTTAAGAATGTATAAGGATGAAACTTTGTAATTTTCTTGTCATGTTCAATTGTCTTGTTTCTTTTCTCTTCTTTTCTTTTCCATTAAGTTGTAATCATCTATATCTGTATAACCTTGTTCCCTTTTTCTTTAATTGTTTTCCATTGCTGTTTATTCTACTCAACCTGCATTTTATTTTTCTTCTATATTGTATGTGAATCTTATATTTTAATATCCAAATTCTTATGTAAAATTTTAACTATTTCCTCCCACCCATGATTTGTATGTTCCTCCTGTCCCAAAATGAGTTCTGTAACTCATCGGGATTGTTATATATTTTTTTGGATTGGTGTTACGTTGTAATAAACTTTTAAAAAATGGCGCATCAAAATCGGTCCACTCCGAAAGGTGACTTGTTTGTAAAAAAAGTTATTTAGTTTCGAAATTGAAAATTGATAAAGTCACCCCATTTCACGGTACCCATGCTGCTTTCTCTAGGTGATATTGATAAATCTTCTATATGATGTAAGTAAGATATTATTGACGCTAAAATGGGTAGCCTTATATTTATGCTGTAGTAACAAAGACAAAAAAAAAAAAAAAAAACATTTCAGATACGAATATTTACGTACGATTACTTACATAAATGATGCGAGATTTGAAATAATTATGACTTGTGAAATAAAATCTCAAAAGGTAAATAGTTTAGATTTGGAAGACCTAGAAGAAGATTTTAATTTGCATAGAAGTGCAATTCAATTTGGGAGGCGGGGATGGGTACCACCACTCTGGGAACCATTTATAGTTAACAAACTCCTCTGCCATAGGTTTGCTGTGTTTGGTGATTTGATGCCCGGGTTTATGGGGTGAGGTTTGTCCGGGTCATGACGTTGGGTAGTCGTACCTACCTACTGCGTGGCGGGCTGAATCGTGAGATACTGATTGAGGGAGACCTTTTGACTCTCTCATAACATCACCTTGCACCCCAGTGGGAACCATGGATTCATACGTCCGTCACTCTTGGACACACTGGCCCGCCGATTTCTATCCACCCCTCATACCTTTTTCTTTACCAGAACTTCCTCTCACTCATTTCGTAAAAAGACCCTCCACATAGCATCCCCACAGTCCCTGAGGGGAATTATATTTCTCCAAAATGCCAAAGGTATGTTGCCAAATGACCAAATGACCAGTTAGCGGCCGAGTTTTCAAAACCAGTCGGAAAATGCAATACGTGTGTGCAATGGAGGAATTAGCTAGCAGAGGGATTACCTACGAGCCCTACCTAGAACCCGATCTCTGAACCATTTGATCACGAATGCACAGCGTGGTATATTTTTTCAAATTTCAGTTTACTTCTGAGTACTGGAACTTCTTATCCCGATTCCATACTACGCTACGATGAATAGCGTTCAGCAACTAGACAAGACCCATTTCAAGACAATTTTCATAGTACCTATTTACTTCTTTATATATTGTTATGAAGATATTTACGTTGGAGCGCCAAAATGTTATGAAGATATTAGCTTTCACATTGGAAGCTAAAATGTTAGGAATATAATACATGGAGAGCAAGAGACAAGTGTAATTATTACTGGAGAATTTGTATCTCAGGCGTGGACCTTAAGCAGGCGGCTATAAAATACTTTGTATGAGGATAGGTTATTTAAATGAAATAGTATAGTGCTTTGACACAGTTAAATTAATTTATTAATTAAGTACAAATAATAATCAGGGCTAGACTAAATTCTGAATGGGCATATTATGGAGCGTTAGTACCATTTAATCTTGAGGAGTTGATGAATGGGTGAATGCCATATGTAGGCGATCCATGCTGCTGCTTGCTGCTTTCGGAGATGGGCGGTCAGCTCCCTCCGATGCTGACATGAGCTGAACGGCAGGCTGGAGCGACCAACAGGCCTCCAGTCCCGCGGTTTCCCAACGACGTCCCGTCCCAGGGCGGTTGCCAGCCAGCCGACTATGTTGATGACGGCCAAGGTGGGCGATCTTCGGCCGCATCTCTGCGAGCACCTCTGGCTCCAGGCATAGTCGGAAGGTCTTATGATGTCTGCGTCTGCAGATGCTGGATGTGGTTTTAATCCAGCAGAAATAATGTGCTCCCATGGTACTCTGCTGCTGATCCAGGATTTTAATGATTGTCCTGATGGTCTTCAATAATGGATGCCGCTGATGGGCGTGGATTTATCAATCTTCACATGTTTTTAAAATAATGGCGAACTATTACTATTTGATTACGTCGACCCGCCACAGGGACGGTGGCCAAGGTCACCTGTGGCTGCTCAAAGAATGAAGAGCTCAAGGCCAGTCCTGCCTAGTGAACCCTGTTAGATAGCAGAACTCCCAACTCTATGTCGAACTCCCAACTCTACCCCGCCCCGTGCAGCTGCACCCCACTCCTTTCCCCCAACGGTCCCGGCCGACCGCAAGACCCCGCTCATTCCCGCTCATTCCCACCCCGACCGCGCTTGCGACAGCTGTGTCAGTACGACACGCACGATCCTGGCTTTTTCCAGAACATTCGATACAAGCGCGATGTTTTGGCGGTGTTCCGAGGAGCACGCCCGAGGCCCCTGCAGCACAGGAACCCTACCTGTGGCGACCCCAAGCACATCATGGCCCTCCGGCCAGGCCTAGCCTGCCCTGCGGCTAGGGTAGCCCCTCCCTGGGACCTCCCGACGATCACCCCCTTGGCACCTGTGAGTAAATGACCCTCCATTTTGCTGTGTGTCTTCTCCTTAATTCTCGCGTGTCTACAATTGACCCCCAGAGACGGCACGAGTAAGAGAGAGATTTGGTAGGATCCCCCATGTGTAGATAGTCAATTAGTGTACCTGTGCATAATTATTGATTGTGAATGTACCCACGGTTGTAATTACAAATCACCGACAATACAAGTAATGTTTACCCCAGACAGTGTTTCATTGCCCTGACGAGGTACGTACAGTGTTGGCTTTATTTTAGGTATTCTCACTTGTTCCCTCTAGGAGACCCACCACCCTGGTGTAGAGAGATCTCACCAGCTCTGCCGGACCAAACCTGAGCTAGATCTGGTGCAGAAGGTAGGCACTTCCACCCGAGGCGTTTAACAACCCCTCTGTGCAGATCCTCAGTATCACCAACTGAGCAAAGGTAAACATTTCAATGCTACCAATATAAAGATGTTGAATGTTAACAAACTTCACACCAAAAGTACCCATACACAGATAATTCACTTGTTACATTATTTTTTATGTAACATTATGTAATTGCTGTGTACCTTTTATATTTTTCATAATAATAACAAACAAAAAAAAATAAAAAAATTTATTTACAAGAAATTTACCTACATTTATATTAATCGCTAAAAAATGTTTTATACCTCTGCCAACCGGTATGCTTCGAATATGTTTATAATCATGTTTTGTGTAATATAGTGAGAATTTTTGAAACTACTATAAATAGTCTGAGCTCAAATGCGAATATGCTGGTTGAACTCCTTTGTTAACAATTTACTTATCGAATACTCATACCTACTTGTGTTGTGCCTACTTATGTCTGTCGTGCTCTGTTTATTATGTTATGTACTAAAAACTTGTTATGATTCTACATACTTGTTATAATGCTCCTGTACAATTTACCTTACATGTAAAAGCCATCAAGGCGTAAGCAAATAAACAAATAAATAAATAAGACATCCCTAGCAGTTTTTGGCAGACTAATTTATCAGCGGGAGCTTGTAGCGAACTAGAGTTGGAATTCTGACAGCACCAAGCAAATGGCGGAGCTTCAACATGGTAATCGTAAATTGTCATCGTTACTTTTGGAATTCACTTTGGTTTACCTTAATTTATTTTGTAAAACTTTTTCGTAATGTTTAAAACGATCTGACGCTCTTAATTTTGATTATTTATGGGGCATTTAATTTTGAACGATGGAAGGTATCATCGAGCTTCCATTCACCCCTGAAATATTAAAATTAGAATAGATTCTTAGTCAATCGATACTTTAATTTATTATTTTAATCCGTAGATTCAATAAAAATTTTATATTCTTACAGAATGAGTTTCTTTTCACATTTATTTTCATGCTCTGGTTCCATATTACACTTTACAGCTTTACACATCTTAAAGTAACCATTAAATCATTAATCTTATATTTGTAGAACTCGAGATTGAGGTTGCGTGTTGGAAGTCTTTATTGAGTTCTAACAAGATTACAAATTTACAAATCAATTCTGAACTGGACAGCGGAACAGATTAAATACACTACCGGTACTAGGTAAACAAACTAACGTGGATTTTACTGGGTCAAGGTTAACTGCGGTTGCGTGAGGCGAGAATACTGAACGCTATGTAAACACTGGAAACACTGTACTGTGTGTGTTGCTGAGCGCCTTTATATAGTCCGGCGAGTCGGAGTATTACTTTGTCTGGTAGTAATTCTTCACTCGGCGACTTTCTCGAAAGCGCCCGAACTGTGCATTTCATACCTTTTCTGGAACGCGAGAGAGGTAGGTAGGTCTGCAGCTCATTATCGATGCGATAGGTACCTACACATCCAGCCATCGTAATGCCGGCGCTAGGTTTATTTAACGAGAGGCGGCCGGAGCGTTCTAGTTAGTTCGGTATTCGAACACTTTAACATGGGCGTCACTTCTGGAAAGATCCATATATTTCGGAAACAATCCAGAGCATATGGTAGTAGAGGCTGGCTGCTACATATTTATAATATTGCTACAGGTTATTAGAAAATACGATGAGACGTAAAATCTTGACAGTTTCCGTAACGTAACGGTATAAAATGCATTTATCGTTGTTAATTTTTTTCATATTTTTTGCCTATCCAACTAAGAAGGTTTTCGTGTTTTAAGATAATAAAGTCAGTAAGGCAGTCGTAATATGTTAAGATACCTAACTAAAATAAATTGAAAATGGCTTCCTGTTAAAGAACGTTGTGAAATAAATAAGTTAAGTTAAGAAAATCCTTACCTGCATTAGGTATGCAGTCGCAGCCCCCGGTCCCTCCGCCCTCCGTTTCCGCCCTTCCCGCCCAGGAGCAAATACATTGCCAAGCCGCCCTGATAGCATCAGCCGCAAAAGTGCTGCCAACTCACGAAACAAGGTAAGAAAGTGCCAAGGATACCCTTGTGAGAAAATAAGATTTTAGTCTGGTAAACGTAAGCTCTTTTAAACAAGGTAGATATTGTTCATCTTTATCTAATCCTTACCGTCTATATTTGATTAGAGAAACAAGGAAGATGGGCCTTTATTAGTATGAAAACACGCACACAACGCATATGGTACCGTGACGGCAAAACAGGCAATAAACATACGTTCCTTATAACAATAATGCTACAGCTCTTTCAAAAGACGAGATACATGTTGTACGTAGGTCCGTTTCCTCCACAGAAAAAAGTCGTCATTTTCGTGCAACTCATGGCGTCTCCGTAGACAGGGGTCTAGATACTAGATACTTGCCGAGAAGATAATTTCATTGCAGAGATAATGTATAAGTCTTCCTCGGACGTCCCCGACTTTTTCTATTAATCACTGCTGTACTCCACATTATTACTGTTAAAAAAACTACAATATACCGACTTCAATTCGACTCCATATCTCATTCTAATGCAGAGAAAAAGTTAATAAAGAAACAATAAATATTGTTACAATCAAATTCAAGAAAAGAAGATTATGTTTTTATTTATTTACTAATCTTTAACACCCTTTTGGGTTTTACATATTTTTACATTTTCTATGATTTAGTGCATACAGGTGTCAAAAACAGTGTTAAAGGTTTAGGTAACTAAAATAACATAAATGGGTATCCAACATGGTATCTAGGTGTAAAGGTAAAGTATAACGTTATACAATAAAAGAGACAGAAAAAATCAGTTTTTTAACTGCAGACGATGGCATAAAATATAACAAAAATTATACATATTTATGTGAATTCATTTGGGATAATTTGTAAGTGCTAATTTCATAACGAAGTAGGTAGATTTAAGAACAAAACACACACTACCGATTTGCATAGGACTAATACAATAAGGAACTCCAGTGAAAAATATTATGGCTTTAAAAAAATATGTTCATATAGACCAAGAAACGCTGATTCTGAATATATAAGTTTTATTTCATAATATTAAATGCAGAGTTTTTAATAAATTATTAAAAAGTGCATTTTTAAACCTCTTCGGAAAACACAGCGTTAAGTTGGCATTACTGAAATGGTTAACCGTGACGTCACAGTTAACCTGTCACCTGTGTATTGTATTGTATTGACATTTGAAAGACTTGAAGTGCACACGTACCTATGCAATTCAACATTTCGTGTTTTTGGTTTATTTTCATACTGTTTATAGAGATTTAGATAAATAATAGTTATTGTGTTTATTGAAACATAATTTAGGCCCTCAACAATTTACGAAAAGGGCTATATTTGCGGACAATCTGCAATAAATGTTGTCTATTTGAGGTTAAAGTCATGTCATATTTTGACGTTTGTTTTTATGTATTTTCAAATTGTTTTTAGTATAGGGCTTTTTATACAAGTTGTTACACACTCGTCATGATCAGTGTATTATAAATACCAGTGTTTCTGTATGTATTATACATAAAACAATGTACCTACAAAGTAACACCTGACACAAAACACGATGTCACATGTATTTGCAATGAAAGAGATGATTTATTGTTTTTATATTGCACTTTGATTAAATACAATAACAGTAGCGGTGAAATGTGGACATTTTACCAATGTTTTTCTATATTAAAAGCAGTTAATCTTGAATAAAAAACACACCTCACACCTAAAAGTCATTATCCGCCATGATTATTCTGGATTCTTCACAGTGTTGCCAACAGTTAGAAGTGAAATTTCCCTAGAATTTCACATTTACGCAATTACCTACGTAGCCACCTGATTGTGTAACACTAATCCTGTTATATGTTAATTAATATGATAATTAATTGGAAAGATATCGGAACTTGGTAAATATACTAATAATACCGTGATTTTCCAAATAAAACACTTTTTGCTACGTGAAGTAATAATTTAAAAGTACGAATACACTCACCAGTGAATTAGAAACTGAATTCCAAATTAAAAAAAAAACACTTTGCAAAATAAAAATCATAAGCAACCCGCCGCTCATTTGTACCAAGCGTGGTATTTTGAAGACCCCCCCCCCCCCCCCGAACGTGTCACGTAGTATGGGTACGTTCCCTAATATCATTTTGAGTTGTCAGTGTTAAAAATAACATGGCATGTAAGTACATGAAAAATAATTAAGATTCATAGGAATTCCAAAAAATATATATACGTATATATATAAATAATACCAGTAATACTGTCATATGTAATAAAATTTTGGTAAATATCGGTTCGGACTGGCCACGCTTATTACGAATAATTTTTAGAAAAAAACTTTAGATTCGCCTTAATTACTATAAAAGGAAACTTTTTGGCTTCGGGGCGGCGGAAAATAATGCATTTTAATTTTCAATTGCATAAAACCAAAATTCGCTTCGCGACTGACACAGCGAAAATCCGCGGCCGTACATGTCACTGTGATGTTGGTATCCTTGATAAATTAACAAGAGCTAATACGACTGTAGCCGACTTCGTGGGATAAGGCGCGTAATTATGAAATTTGTCTAGCGGGCTTGTTTGTGAAACATGGTTTGTGATACAAAAGAAAGTGGCCCTTTATAACGCCTACTCGCGTCAAGGCAAGAAAAACATCCCAGTTTTCAAGTGGCTTAGCGGCTACGCTAGGTTTGTGTAACATGGTTTGTGATTCGCGGTATTTCATGTAGGTATCCCACGAAGTCAGCTACAGTCCATAACAGTGACAGCAAGTGATAGCTACGGCCGCGGATTTTCGCTGCGTCGGTTCGCGAAGTGAATTTTGGTTTTATGCAATTGAAAATTAAAACGCATTATTTTCCGCCGCCCCAAAGCCAAAAAGTTTCCTTTTATAGTAATTAAGGCGAATCTAAAGTTTTTTTCTAAAAATTATTCGTAATAAGCGTGGCCAGTCCGAACCGATATTTACCAAAATTTTTGCCAGAGTTCGAAATTTCCCTAGATTTTGTCCTGATTTCCCTTATCCCTAAAAAATATTTTTCTCCCCTAGATCTAGGGAAATTTCCCTCGACATGACATCACTGATTCAAAATGACAACTTAAAAAGTAAAAAACTAGCGGTGGGGACGGTGGGTAAAGACCACCATAGATACGGTGCGTTTCTGGGAGTCTTTAAAAATTAAAACTTTGACAATTATTTTAACTATTAAAACTAACTATAAAAATAAAAATAAAAATGCAGTTATTTAAGTTTGAAGGTCTTTATTCATTAAAAAAAATAAAAAAATTGGACTGGAGTTCTCTATTCTTCCTGTAATCAACACATCTAAAACATCTGTGTAAATGTAAACAGTTCCTATTTTGAAGTTTACATTTAAATTCAATGCAGATTTGAACGTGAATATTTTTTCGCGGGAATAACACACATCATAGACAACCAAAATTAGTGTTTATATAAATAAATATTTGACAAGCTAAGGCCTGTGAAAAATCATAGGATATTATAATTGCAAATATCCAATTTTATAATTAGAAAATGACGAATTTTCTATTAAAATATTATATTATAGATTATAAGTAAGCACCTACGTACTTTATCCTTTGTATGATTTAATGGGATTTGTAAAGCTGAAAGAGCATTTCTTTCAAAAATAAATACACATGATCAATTTTATTTATGCTTAATATAATGTGATTATATTTTTTTTGACAAATAAACATTTACATACCTTTCGAATGAACACCGTAAGTAAAGTTGAAAAATCACCAAATCCGTCAAAAATTTCAACAAAAGAACACATTTCAACTATAGAATTATTAATTGACTAGCTGACCCGACGAACTTCGTACCGCCTCAGAATCAATAACTGTTGAATTTTTTACGCACCAATTAAGTATTTTTATTAAGGGCCCGCAACCCGGATTTGTACCGATTTATTACATATTTCCCTTAAACACGGAAAGTTTTAAATCTCCTAAAAAAATATATGTTATTCTTGAAGATAATATTTAGACTTTGCCCGCGCCGAGACGCAAATTGTATAAAATTCCCTCGATAGAAAAAAATCGCAAAGTATGCTCCAAAAATTATTATTAACACGTTTGTTTCAGTTATTTTACAAGTTATATTTATGAAAAAATTCGCAGTGTTTCTTCAAATGCTGTTTAAGATAGTGCCCGCGAGATTTTTGCTCTTTTTTAAACGAGTCGTGTTTTATTAAAAACTTTCGCATCGTTTTTGTCGCTGTAAATGTTTGGGCTCTCCTCTAACATTCGTAATTTCGTAGCTCTCCATCTTCTTCTTTTCGGGCCCATTTGCAGAGCCTTAAGTTAAAAATTACACAATGAAGCAATTATCGATGCCCGACTGTCCGTGTTTTGTTTTTGTCAGTATCAGAGATGGCGTTGCGTACGGATTTATATTTTATTGTGATTTTCTTACTTTTCCACTTACGGGAATTTTTGAAATGAAGACGGTACGGGTGCCGCCTTCCCGGGAACCATTTATTGGATAACCAACACCTCTGCCATAGGTCACCCCTAGTGGTTTGCTACGTTTGGTGATAGCGCAGGGGTGCCCGGGTTCATGGGGTGACTTTTGTGCGGGTCTTGGCGGCGGATGCGTCTGCCCACCTGCTGCGAGGCGGGCCGGATCGAGAGAGACTGGTTGAGGGAGGCCTTTTGACCTTTTCAGCCGGATTCTCTCGAAAGGTCAATTCCGGTCAAGGCAATGGCCTTGCACCGCAGTTGGAAGGATGGATTCACTCCCGGATACACTGACCTCCAGATTCCTACCCACCCCTCACGCCTTTTTTCCTTCCCAGAACTTCCTATCCAACCTTCCTTAAAAAGACCCTCCAAACAGCACTCCCTAAGATGACATAGGTCCTGAGTGGAGCTTACGTAAAAAAAATGCGTTTCGTTTCAGAGATTTATTATTCTTGTATTTTTCCTTTGGAGGGTTACAGAGACATACGTTCACCGTTTGTCTCATTTTCGACCATTGACAGTTTGTGTGTAAGAAAGAGGGGCAGCATTATATGATTAAAAACAAAAGCAAACAATCAGCGCATTGACATTTGACATTTTTGAATTTTTGGAATTCACGCACAGTTAAATATTATACCTATCACAATATTGCTGCAGTTCTTTCAAAATATGATAATGCGTTCCATACAAAATGTATGAAAAAATTAATTTTCTTAACTTTCTTTTTCGTGAATTTTTGCGATGTTTTAATAGTTATTCTGTTATCCGGGGCGGAGACAAATCCAACAAATCAAAGATCATCAAAATCGGTCCAGCCGATCTCGAGTTATAAATAGTGTAACTAACCCGACTTTGTTTTATATATTACTACCAGACCCGGCCACACGTTGCTGTGGCTAACGAAACACAACGCCATTACCCAATCTTTATAAAATCCACACCACCCGCTTGCCAGCTGCCCGCTGCCCGCTGCATGAATTGAATATTTGAATTTATCCGCTTTTCAGTAGAGATATAGTATAATAAGCATGTATTATAAATATAAACTAATTAACTCGCCACTAATTATACAATGCTTGCAATGCAACACTGGATATTTGAAAAGGGAAAATCAAATACCTACTTACTCTAAAACATCTGTTTTCCAATTTCTTCCGTAGAAAGAATTTCAAAAGTGTCTATAGTACGGCCCGCCAGCCGTTTTAAATCGCACAAAAATATGTTTTCAAAATATTAATTTACATGTCTTATACATATAAACATTCCTCTTCAATCACTCTATCTATTGGTGAAAACCGTATGAAAATCTGTTGCGTTGTTTAAAAGATTAACGCGCACATACATTTTGAGCGACTTCATTTTATACTATGTAATGATGATGAAGATAATCATAAAAGAAATTAATTTTCTTATTATAGGTATATATGCACACGGTTGACATTTGTCACACGAGAACGGGTCGCTTCCACGACTCGTTCTTGAGATGAACAACTCGACTGTTGAACGATTTGCCTCTGTTGGGTAGTATTTGCCGACATCTGATCATGGGTCTCTTCAAGATCCATGTTCACTCCTTTCGCTCCCCAAAAAGATCCTCCACACAACTTCCCCATGTTCACTCCTTCCACTCCTCAAAAAGACTCTCCACAAATCATCCCGTTAGACGACATAGGCCCTGAGGGAAATTATTTTCTTCAAGGCCTCCTGAAGTTAATTGTAAAAAAAAATCCTACCTACTTATCGTACTTAATCACATGTCTGAATTCACACAAT
Source organism: Limnephilus rhombicus (assembly GCA_929108145.2). NCBI lineage: Eukaryota > Metazoa > Arthropoda > Insecta > Trichoptera > Limnephilidae > Limnephilus > Limnephilus rhombicus. Next base: position 32,550,232 of record OV815284.1, on the reverse strand, counting down.
CAGTTTTTTTGAAAATTTCAAAGAAAATTTAAGATGGTTGAACGAGATTCTCGCAGGAATGTTTCACTTCGCGCACCGAAATCCGAAATTAGTATTTTTCAATTACTAGTTGTTACTTGTGAAAAATTAAGACATGTAGCATGACTTACAAAGTTTCCCGTTTGAAAATCGCCTGCAAAAATACGCCATATGTATGCACATTTCAAATTTCAATTCACCCCTCAGGCAGAGTTCGTAGAAAACGCTTTTAACAAGGTTAGCTTGGCCTTTTTCGAAAAAAAAAACTCGTCGGGCCGCTTTTGAAATTTCGAACGCGTGACTCAGTTTGAAATAAAACACTGCTTTGCAACTGCGAATTTTTAGCCACCGCTCTACCCCCTCGACGAGCTAACCTTGTTAAACGTATTTTCTACCATCCTTGCCCCTCAAGCTAATATGTACGGTTTACGAAACAGCTAATACAGGTCTCATGGAAATCGTCGTGTCTCCCTTACCTACTATCATGCTTATAAATATGATCTAAACGGTGTTAGAAAGAAAAAAACACCACGATTTATATTCAAATCTTAACAAAAAAAAATTATTACGAAACTTTGGAAATTTTTTATTAATTATTTTTACATGAAACGACAAAAAAGTAAGTTCACGATAAATTTTATAAAACATTTGCCTAATAAAATATGTGTGTGTTTTTTTATTTTTTTCGCTCTCAGTAATTTTAGGAAAAAACGTAAGGTGAGCCATTTTTCATGTTTGCATTTAAAAAAAAAATTCTAATTATGAAATTTGAAAGCGTTTTCATCAGCTTTTTTAGTTTTCGGACGCGTTCAGACATATTCCATTTATTTGGATTTTGTTGCGAAGCTGAAATATTTTGACCTTCCGACAAAATAGGCCCTAGGCCTGAGGGGTTAAAAATAATTGTCTGTTAAAAACATTAATTATATACTTTTTCGCTTTTCTTAATTTGCGAAGATTATTTTCATAATTTTATATCACTTTCAATTTATAAAAAAATATGTTGTAAAACATCTTTCGAAGTTTAGTTTATAAATCAAAATGGAACATGGAAAATTATTAGGGAAGTAATCGAATTCAACGGAAAACCATTTCTCTCTGGAATGTAGAAATTACTGACCATTGCAACTTACGATTTCTTATTCTTTCTAGTTTTATTTCAGATAATTTATCACACTTTGGCCGTACAAGGCTAACTAGTAGCCGCAATTAATGGGAAAGGCGCTGAGTAGTAAACTCATATACTTACCTAATTATTTTTTCACATTAACTCCGTAGGAGGCCATGAGAAAAATAATTTCCCCAGAGCCTTTGTCATCTTTGTGGATCTTGTGTGCTGTGTGGAGGATAATTTTAAGGAAAGGAAAGTGTTGATGCATGTGCATCTCCCTTTAACTTATGTTCCTTTATCCCCCAACCAATCTTATGTCCATTACCTGTTCCTGTGTGACAGAGTTGAGTACATTTTTAACAATTGTACTTACCGGTCAATAACCTTTTGTCATGTGCACCAATTCATTGTTACGCGGATTACAGTACAGTCCATTGGAATTTTTGTTTGACAAGCCCCTAAAGGTCACACAAACTCCAACGGCTCGGAGGGCTTTGAAGCAAAGAATGGACGGTTACCTCGAGAGTGTTTTCTCTGGGGGCCAAAATAATCTCGTTGAATTTAATGTTTCAAAGAACCAATAATGTCTGATTATGCTTGGTGTAACTCTAAGTGACCAGCTCAGATATGAGTGCTCCATCGAAGCCAGAGTTAAATTAGCCTCCCAAAAACTGGGCGTACTTTACAGGGTCCGCAGTAATATTACACAACTGTTAACCCTGCACAATTTGCGAGTGAATTGACAGCTATCTCTGGTCTGGAATTCCAAAATGCATGAAAAAACTCTCGACTCCGTGCAGAAACGGGCGGTCTATTTGATAGATTCTCCCATCTTAACAAACGGATTGCAATCTTTAGAGAGCAGGCGTCGGGTGGGAATGCGATCCTTGTTCTACTGATAGTTCAAAGGAAGATGCTCCTAGGAACTAGCGTCTTTGATCCCCTCGTTAACGGTGCATAGTCGCTAAACACGCCAAACACGTACCCAAACATATGACGGTTGATATTTGTCACATGAGAACGGGTCGCTTCTTCGACTCGTTCTTGAGTTCAACAGCTCGGTTATGGAACGATTTGCCGGCCCTGTGTTTCCTCCTTCCTATAACATGGGTCTCTGAGACCAATGTTCACTCCTTCCTCTCCAAAAAGATCTTCCACAGTGCATCTCAGATGACATAAGCCCTGAGGGACTTATTTTACTCAGGGCCTCCTGTGTGGAGTTAATGTAAAAAAAAATAACGGAAACCTCTGGAGTGATCACGTAGCATGGAGTGAAATTTCTTTTTTGAAAATTTCGAAATCGGCATAGTTGGAAAAGATGCTCCATATATTAACAATTACAGCAAAAATAATAAAAAAAATATATTCATAAAACCTGGATATCGCCAAAGCCTTGTATTTTATCATTTTCACAATTTTACCTAAGTATTTATAGCTTATATACGCGAAATAAAACACACGAAAAATTTATATTTTACCATTTATTTTACAGATAATACATTCATAGATTGGTAGAATGGAACAAATAGTGAAAATAAAAAAAAAATGTTCTCATATTATTTACATTATTGAAAAACTTAAAAATTGCAAAAGTTGCTATGAACGGTACTGCATTTTGGAGTCAAAAAGTGGCATAAGGTTTCGGGACTATAACCTTGTTTTTATTAAGTCATCTCGTCTCAAGGGTTCACTGACAGCAGCTGAGGCTTCTGTTACAATTTTCACACATCCCTCAATGCCTTGAGTGGGCAAGGAAAATTCTTTACCGACATCAATTCTACATCGACAATTATCGTGTGATCGGTAATGGCTTGTCAAATTGTCTCGTCCCTAACAGATTTGATGAGCAGTGACTCGGTTACATTATCCCAATTCATAACACCAATATAATTATCTACCGAAAAATCAAAAAGGCACTTTGAAGGGACGAATAACATCTGATTGCGTTTTCATTTGCCGGGCTTCCAATATTCTTCTTAACGCCAACTCTCTTAACCATTTTCGGTTGTCGGGTAAGATGGTTAACAATACGTTTGTGATACCCGAAAAACCAATGCGCTTGATTATTGTATTACTGATTATTTAAAATCACTGGCCAAATATCGTGAAAGCAAATGTCTAACTCCTGAAATACATATTGGTTTGGTCTTAACGTTGAACCACATAGGTGCGTGAACTGTCGTTAAAGTTAACAAATTTTCTGATGGTTTTAGGGTAGGAATGTAAAGCTGAAGAACCCGCTTCGTTTTAGTGAGCCAAATGGAATGTACAATTTTACCGTTTTTTTGACAAGTTTTCATTGCGGAATCTGGAATTATCAACTCATCAATCAGTCAATGGTTTTACATATTTTCTATATATACAGCTGAGCTATACTTAAATCCTGTTCATTTTTCATACTTGCGAAAGAACATTGAATGACTTTAAATTTCAGGATAAGAAGTTGTTCATACTAATTTAAGGATTTTTCAATAATTCCAGTGAAACGTTGCGGTCCAGTCGATGCAGTTAATAAGTAGTGGCAAAATGAGCTCGTTTGCGTGTAACTGACAGACAATCCAGTGTAAAGGCCGTTTGATAAGTGATTCAAGACACCAAATCTCTTTTGTAGCCCGTATTGACTGCAGTTCCATCGCATCCAATTGCAACACACTATATCGACGAATATTACTCCTATACACAACATGTATCGTTCTGTGAAATTGAGCTAACATCTTGTAATACAGCAGAAAAAATATCTGCCTAACGTTCTGGCTACAACAGGAATGCTGAATATTTTTTCGTAATGCTTCATTCATAAGTAATCAAAACATTCAAAGGTAATTCTCATCCAGATGTCACATTGCCATAATGTTCAAAGTTTAAAGAACAGTTAATATAAACTCTTAAATAGCCCATCGAAAAATAGTTGAATATTCTAATGCAGCATACAATTAAAAATACTACGTAACTGTAACTCGACCGACGCGCACTTTGATAAACAAAAATCATCGAAGAGACGAAGGCCTAACACATACCCCTAATAAACTCAACAATTCTCTGAGTTCCTTTAGAAGGGAAGGTCCTAGTCCGTTTAGAGCAGTGGTTCCTAACCGGTGGTCCGCGAGATCTAAAATGTGGTCAGCGAAACATTTGTTCATTTCACTACAAAACCGAATCGACAGGAGTCCTAAAGCTGATTCGTAACCCTTTTGGTATTAGTGTTGGAGAGGTAGCTGAAGAAGTCCAAGAAGAGCTCATTTTTGTACCATGCGGTCCCTATGAGAACAAATAAATGTCATGGTGGTCCCTGGCCAAAAATGGTCGGGAACCACTGGTTTAGAGGGAAGCCCAATCCGCTAGATATGATGGAAAATTCATCTAAATTCTAGATCAAACCACTGTGTTTGAAGCACGTTTGGGGTGGGAGAATTTAGTCTCTGGAGGGAATAGTTTAACTGTTGATACGGTGTTTCTTTATAATTATATCAAAGGAGAATAAGTAAATACATATTCGTTTTTTACATAAATAGAAGCATTTCTAAGAATCTGGAGAACATTTTTGTGTTTTCAATATTTTTATGAAAAATTGAAAGTGGTGGCGATGTCATAATTATAAATATTTATTTTTTATATTTTTTATTTGAGATAAGTACATAACGGAACACCAATCCCGCGTATGCCGAATTCTATATTACGAAAAAAAAATTCTCCATACTAGATCGCTCCACCCTAGTGATCAGTCCAGTGATCCCTCAGTGCCAAAATATCGATTCTCACCAAAATCGTGCGGTGTAAAAATTAAAGTCATATTCCTTACCGATTTTAACTATTCGCTAAGCTATTCTCATAGTTGTGTCACTTTAAAAGACCATAAAATTTTGTTACAGTCCACCTTAGGGAATGTACCCATACTACGTGACCCGTTCATGGGGGAGGGGGATCGTCAAAGTACCACGCTTAGTCACAATGAGTGGCGGGGGGCTTAGGTTTTTATCTAATATTTTTTCCACTTGTACTTATAGGTATGCATGCACTCTTGCCGTCACGCATCTTGCGCCATATTAATAAACACAAATATAAGCCAAATATTTTTTTAAGTTTTTATTAGCAAGAACTTTTTATTAACAATTCGGGAGGCGGGTATGGGTACCGCCGCCCGGGAACCATTTATTGGACAACCCTTGCCACAGGTCATTCCAAGTGGTTTGCTACGATTGGTGACTTAGCAGGGGTACCCGGGTTCATGGGATAAGATTTGTCTAGGTCCTGGTGGCGGATACGTTTGCCCAACCACTGCGTAGCGGGCTTGATCGTAGAAGACTGATTGAGGAAGGCCTTTTGACCATTCTCTCGACCCTTCGCCTTGCACCGCAGTGTGAGGAATAGATTCATACGTCTGTCACTCCTGGCCACACTGACCCCCCAGATTCCTACTCACCCCTCATACCTTTTTTCTTCTCATATATTCTTCTCCTTCCTTTCCCTTTAAAGACCCTCCACACAGCATCCTCAAAGATGACACAGGCCTCTAGGGAAATTGTTTTCCACGGTGCCTCCTGTGTGGAGCTAATGTAAAAAAAATGATTCAAAACCATATTTACGAATTACTACGTGAAAACTGTGGGGGGATGGGGAGGGTCTTGGAATATACTACACGTAGTCACCGAGGGGGGGAGGGATGGGGTTAAAAATTGTAAAAAGTGGGTCACATAGTATGGGTACGTCCCCTCGTGTTTAAAATACAAATCGATTCGCAGACAAATATTGAGACTACAGGAAGGAGATGAAGTTCTGCGAAAGAAAAAGGTACGAGAGTGGATAGGACTTTAGGAGAACACCACAGAAATTGGAGTAAGGGCACATCCTCAGTAATGAGGAACCGACGTAAGAAGAAGATATTATCGTACAATTGAATTTGAAATATCACAAGCTTTAAATAAATTCTTTTTATTACTACGGGACTCGAACCCGCGTCCTCTAGATTCGTAAACGAGGATCTCAACCACTCGAAGATCGTAAAAATGTGTTAACTATTTTGACAAAAATTAAAATATTTTTATTTCCAGACTCCGTGCTTAGGTCAGATAAGCCCCGTAGATTCCTCAAAGAAACCAGATTTTTTTATGACTTTAGTTGAGCTATCTTTCTTACGTTTCTGGGTTGGAAATGCATAGCTTATCTTCCTCATTAGTTTTTACTACGTGTACGTTTTGAGACTTTTGTGACGTTAATGTTTTAAACCAGAATGCTTTTAGCCTGAAATGAACATTACTTCAAAGTTCCTCGCATTATTTTTTTTGATTTAGCAAGGTGCTTTAGCAGTTTCGCAGTGTTAAAAAGGAAATCTGAAGGTGTTTTATAAGAACCATCATTCATACCAGAAGCGTGTCGTGGACGTTGTCGTGAGTATTGCCAACTCGATTTTTAAAATAAAGCGAGACGTCACGTTGGACCGGGGTAAAGGGGGGGGGGAAATAAACCGGTTCTTTCGAATTTTCGTGAAGCATTCCGGGGAGCAGGGTGGCGGCTAGAAAAATTTTGAGGTAAAACCAAGTTTTCAATGCGAAAACAACCGGTTCCTTAAGAAATAGCTCTTTAATTGTCAGTTTTCGTTCATGAGTTTTGAAAAATTATCTGAAAAAAGGAGCTAAGAAGCTAAACCACTCTTTTTGGAGCTGACGGCCTCTTTTTAGGATCTAAGTTGGCATCTGGATCTGACTTTTTGCAGATCTTACCGGTTCCTGAAGCAAATAGATTTGATTTTTTTTTTTAAGTGAAACTTCCCGCTGTGATTTCGATTTCGGATGAAACGGAAATGACGATTACTACACCTACGACACATCAACTGCGCTCATTGGCCGTTTTGATTATGATGTCACTTTTAAAGGCTCCTATTGGTTGAGACATGAAACGGAAATTACGCTAGGTCCGCGCTCATTGGTCGCTTTGATTATGACCTCAATTTTCAAGTATTGGTTGAGATTGTTTTGGTAAAGTTTCGTTTCTAGCGCGTTTAAACTGCACTCGATTTTTTTTTGCATAGTATTGTTGAAACATTTAAAACTTGTTAAGAATAGCTACCTTTTAACATTAAAATAAAACTAGTGAATTTTATTAAAGCAAAAATAATTTTGTAAATTAGTGTGTGGAAGAAATTAAAATAAATGGAAAAACTGCCTAAATGCACAAATAAGGTGTTATTACATAATAATCATCTCTCCGTGTAGAACAGTCGGCAGTTGTTTGTTTGTTTAGTGTTGTTTAACCTTATGAACACAAAAACAACAGTTTTAGGCGACTTATTTTTTTATTATATATCGTGCGAACATACGTTAAAGCATAAACATAACTACGAGTATAATCGTGCTGTATTATCAACCAATTAGACAAAATAAATAAAATTAAACATAAAAAGAACTATATTAAAATATAAAGATTTTATAACGAAACATACCATAATATACAACCTAAGTGAGAATTGTAGCTCCCTTATCAGGCACAAGAACTCCTATTTTCTGATAAGATGCACCTTACGTATACAGGGTGTCCGGGGGTAAAGTGCATTAACTTGGGGAGGTGATTCTGCAAGATGGTAGGAGTAAAAAAGACGAACAACTTTTTCCGAAATTCCAACATTTTTTTTCCCATACAAAAAGATATACCTACTAAAAATCCTTAGTGTGCGGTACGATCTTTTACATGCTGAGAGCCTGCCGGGCGGCGTATTTCCAATCCCTAACGCGGTTGAGTCACTCTAGCGACTGAGCCGCGTTAGGGATTGGAAGGCGTAAATCGCCTTACAAACACTACCGCATTTCAGTCGCGCTAGTGACTGATCCGCGTTAGGGATTGTTATGCATAAATCACCTTACAAAAGCTATACCGATTCAGTCACCTACGCGCTTCGTTGCTCTATCTGTTTCTGTGAGGGTGACGACCGTAATTATAGAGAGGATAGCAGAGAGGTGGACAGCGTTTTTTAGTTAGAATATTTTTTTTTTTATATTGAAAATTTATTTTAATTTAAAAAAAACGCGTGTTTTTTTACTGAGAGTGACGAAGGGTAAGCAGAGAGGATGGACCGCGAGACTGAAATTTTTTACTGAAATTTTTTACTAATTTTTTTTTTTTACATAGATAGATTTTTTTACAAAATTTTTTTTTTACATAGATTTAGTAAAAAATTTCAGTAAAAAATTTCAGTCTCGTGGTCCATCCTCTCTGCTTACCCTTCGTCACTCTCAGTAAAAAAACACGCGTTTTTTTTTAATTAAAATAAATTTTCAATATAAAAAAAAAATATTCTAACTAAAAAAACGCTGTCCACCTCTCTGCTAACCTCTCTATAATTACGGTCGTCACCCTCACAGAAACAGATATAGCAACGAAGCGCGTAGGTGACTGAATCGGTGTAGCTTTTGTAAGGTGATTTATGCATAACAATCCCTAACGCGGTTCAGTCACTAGCGCGACTGAAATGCGGTAGTGTTTGTAAGGCGATTTACGCCTTCCAATCCCTAACGCGGCTCAGTCGCTAGAGTGACTCAACCGCGTTAGGGATTGGAAATACGCTGCCGGGGGCCCGACTCGATTGTGATTGGCCCGTATCGTAACAGCGGAAAATAATAAATCTGGCCGCACACGCCGGACTAATTTTATCTTTTTACCTCAAAACTACCCCTAAAAGTCGGAATTTCTGAAAAAGTTAATTTTCTTTTTTACTTGTAGTATTATGTAGAATCACCTCCCGAAGTTAATGCACTTTACCCCCGGACACCCTGTATTTTATTGTAAAATATACATGAGAAACGTAACCCATTTTAAAAAAAATTGCATTAACTCCACACAGGAGGTCATGAGGAAAATAATTTTCCTCAGAACCTATTTCATCGGAGAAACTACATATGTGTAGGGTCTTTTTGAGGAGAGTAAGGAATGAACATTGGTCTTGAAGACACCCATGTTGTAGGAAGGAGGAAATACAAAGGCCGGCAAATTGTTTCACAGCCGAGCTGTTGAACACAAGAACGAGTCGAAAAAACGACCCGTTCTCGTGTGACAAATGTCAACCGTTAAGAGGGTATAATCAGAGAAAACCAGGAATATGTCATTTTTAAATTAGATTTTAGACGAATTAACTCTTTTCCACAAAAAAATATAAATTGATTTCGAAAGATTGTTCTTTTATCTAGTAAACACATGTTTTGTATTTTGAGAAAAAATGTTTATTTTTAGTATAATAAGGTTATACAATAGGTCGTTGGCAGATTTGTTAGATTTTCAAAAAAGATTTTGTATTACACCACACCCATTTCAAATCATATAATCATGCAGTAAAATAAATCAATACATTTTCTGGGAAACGCATGTTTCAGAATTTTAATTTTAGTTTAAATAAAATCATTAAAAAATATATATCTACGTACATGTGTTTCTTGACGAAAATTGGTCCGTTTGTGTATTTATTTGAGCACTTACAAACTAATATATTTCGATTTTTTTACATTCTTATTTATCTTAGACATTACTGAAAAGTGATAAATACTTATGATAAAAAAAAATTATTACAAAAAGGACATAATTTCAATAGTTTTATCATCACGATTTTCAGCATTTTTGGATGTAGGTATAAATTAAAGCAAATTTGGAATGAAATAAAATCGATATTGAGTTGTAATTTTAAAAAGCTGGTACGGAGAATAAATAATCTTTCTCATTGGAACCGCCCTGTACGATCGTAAGAACAACTTTCGACGAAATGTGGATTTTCGGCCGCTGACTGGTTAAACGCTCTTAATATAACAATAAAAAAATCAGAGTGTGTAATTCACACGCGGTAGAAGTGAAACTAGAAAGTCGCTAGATGTCGCTTTCTTTTCTTTTGCCTGTTTCTTTTAAAATGGTTTGAAGATTGGATATCGATTTTACAAAACAAAAATGTTTTTTTTTGGAATTCGTAGGATTCGAACCCCCGTTCGCTTGATGAATGTCTCTCTGGCCGCTGAGACTTGTCAGTCACCTTGTCAACTACGCTATGAAAGGCACGCGCCGAGGTGCGAATTTATAGCACTATATTAGAACCGAGTATTTGTGTAGAACTGAGTTGTGACGAATTTCCGTTTCACCAGAATTTAAAATCACTAACGGCGCTAAAGAAGTTTCACTTCAAAAATTATTTTCTGAAACCATATGAAAACTTATCCACCTGCGTTTGTCACGAGATAAAAATAAATTTAATCATTCTGCGAAGTGCAGCCAAACCGTAAAAGTTTAAAGAGATAAGAATAATTCCGCGTTGGCTTAAGCCCCCAGAGGTTCCGCAGTTTGCAGTACCGCTTGGCAGATATTTAATACGAGCGCGTGAAAAATCATGACAAAACTTTTAATCCCTGAAATTATAATGCAGCCTAACCTAACCTAACTTTAAAGATTTATTTAACGAGTGCAGGTAGATTGGTAACTGCTACGTGTTCAAGCCATCAAACGCAAATAAATCGCCTCTCGATACCTGGTTATCTAGTCGATCGATAAGGATTGATAGGATAACTTTCGGTAACTTCTCATCGTTCCCTAGCATTCAGATCGCCAACGAATAAATAACAGTTCACAATGATTTAGTGTTCTTAATATATTCCACGTTAACTGTTGGTCGTACGTTAGCGGTCTGCAGTTGTCTTAGGGAATGGTGAGAAGTTACCGAAAGTTATTTTTATCGATTCAGCATTCAGATTGCCAACGAATAAATAACAGTTCACAATGACTTAGTGTTCTTAATATATTCTACGTTAACTGTTGTTTGTACGTTAGCGGTCTGCAGTTGTCTTAGGGAACGGTGAGAAGTTACCAAAAGTTATCCTTATCGATTCAGCATTCAGATCGCCAACGAATAAATAACAGTTCACAATGACTTGGTATTCTTAATATATTCCACGTTAACTGATGTTTGTACGTTAGCGTCCTGCAGTTGTCCTAGGGAACGATGAGAAGTTACCGAAATCGATAAGGATAACTTTCGGTAACTTCTTATAAAACTGGGAAGACTTCGGTGGCTGGGTCATATGGAGATAATGACCGAGCATCAAGCACCAAAGTCCCTGCTGAACTCAAGACCGATAGGGCGAAGGAGCCTGGGAAGACCAAGACGATAACGTACTCAAAGACATATCTACCTTGGAGCTTCTAAACTGGAGAGAGCTGGCACAAAACCGAGGTGAGCGGCGGAAGACTCTTGAGGAGGCCAAGACCCACCAGGGGTTGTAGAGCCAAGAAGTATCAAGAACACTTATTTATTTATTGGCGATGTACAATAATGCTGGGAACGATGAGAAGTTACTGAAAGTTATATTATAACTAGTGACCGACCGAAGGTTCGGTTTCGGTTTCGGCAAGTTTCGGCAAAAAAATCTGGTATTAGCATCAGTTTCGGTTTCGGCAGATCTTCTGCCGAAACCGAAACTCTGCAAAAGATCTCTAAACGGTAAAGTTTGTCTTAAGAATGTTGTGATTGTAAACGCAATTTAAATATTCAATTAAGGATGTCCTTCCTTTATAATGTACGTAAGTGTCGATTATTGACAAATTTTTGTTCCAAGAAGTAGTTAACATGTTTGCTAATTTTTAGTACTTAATATTTTTTTTTAATCACTTTCTTCAATTATTGTTTTTTTTTTATTTCATTTAAAACATGTTAACTGTTTGTTTAAGGCTTTTGAAATGTGGCTTCACCGGAGAATGCTCAAGGTCCCATGGACCGTCATGATCACTAACACAGAAATTCTCAGGCGGGCTAGAGCGAGATAGAGAACTGCTTACATTAATAAAAATCAGAAAAATTTCATATCTGGGTCATATACTTCGAGGGGAGAAGTATCACTTGCTCCTTTTAATATTGAAAGGCAAGATAGAGGGTCGCCGAGGGCTTGGTAGGAGATAAATGTCTTGGCTGCGAAATATACGAGAGTGGACCGGCATTAGAAGTGTGGACGAGCTATTCCGGGCAGCGCAAGACGGAGAGACAATTTCAAGAGTGATCGCCAACGTCGGGGGGACCTGATACGGCACGCAAAGAAGAAGAAGAATAGATTTTTAACACGTCTAAAAAAGTTTCGGTTTCGGCCAAAACTGAGACAGCTACCGAAGATTCGGTTTCGGTTTCGGTAGAAAATCCCGTTTTGGTCGGACACTAATTATAACCTTGGGCGGCCCGGTACCATTTGATCCACAGACCTAAACCGGTCGGCCGGACCAGGGGTTGGGCCACTGCTGTACAGCATTTCAAATTTCCTTAATCGATATGGATCGAAAACAGCAGATAAACATTTAGTGAAGCGATAAAAACCACATTTTCGTTTATATTTTGCAATTTACAGCATATATAATACCTTCGATTGAATCTCAGATTTCGTGGTTCTTAAGTATTTGGTTGCTTGTGTGAAGGGCCGGTCGTTAAGACTGAAAAGTGCATCACTTTAAAATTTATAAATATTACAGTCGCAACGTTGGATTTTTAAAAAATATTTTTGTGTTGGCTTGACATATTTTTGGCCTCCGTGGTCGAGAAGGACGAATACAGAGGTCCCGGGTTCAAATCACGGAGTGCACAAATAAAATGTATTTAATTAATTAAAAATAATATTTACAGGGCGGTTTAGGGACGCACTTGACTTACTCTAACCAATGATTCCAGGCATTATTCCCTATGGTGACCCGACAATTGGTCCGGCGACAATTGATCCTGCGATAGTTGATCCGCCGACAGTTGGTCCAGCCGACACGGTTGGTCCGGCCGACGCGACAGTTCGTCCGGCTGACGCGGCAGTTCATCCGGTCGACAGTTGATCCGACCGACAGTTGATCCTTCCAACAGTTGGTCCGGCCGAGGTTTAGAAGATGTTTTCTTCAAGTAAGCATGCAGAGGATATACGTCCGTACAACCAAAGTCGATATACTTATATCTGAAGGCATCATGAAAATCCGCTGTAAAAATATTTTTACTAATAATTTCGACTCTCCGAAGAAGCATGCGGCAATAACAAAATACGACATACTTATACGTGCAGTCGGCTTAGCAAAAAACCGCTAAAGATTCCTACTTGCATATAACACGGCTTTTTTATCTGAATATAACACGAGTCCCAACTGCTCCCAACCGTCTCGAGCCAGTGAGACTACGGCATCCCCAATTTTGGTATGGTGTGATGTTGAAGTGGGGAAGGGAAGGGGATGTGAAAAATGTACCTGGCTATTCAGGTCTAGTTATCAAACATGGCTAGAGCCATTTCAAGTAACGTTTCAATTCTGAATGAATACTGACGAATAGCAAAATACGACATACTTAAGTACGTGCAATATCTACTTAAGATTAAGGAGGCGGATATGTTTTTTTATTATTTTTTATGTTTTTATCTTTTTATAACCATGTCTACTTTGATACCTACATATCTTTTTCACGATGTTATTTACCCGCTTCGGAACAGACTTTGTCTAGTGAGGTGGGTAAAAGAAATGTATGTACATAAATGAAAATAGATAAAAGCCCGGGTTGCCGGCACTGAAACTGATTATTTGGAGTAAAAAATGTGGATGAAATTTTGGTCTCCGGTAACTTTTTTTTAAACTTAACAAAATCAGTAGGTATTGGACAGTTAGGGTCATGTTGAGGGTTTAGGCGGTTACTCGGCTGAGTGACCAGTGACGGTATGTATTGTGAAAGATTTTTTCTTATTTGTTTTTGGAAAAAAACATGTAAAAAACATAAAATAAGTCAATGGAGACCGAAATTTCATTAAATTTTTTTACTCCTCATAATGTCAGTAATTACCTACTTGTTAAAGTAAGCCACATAATGAATGATAGTAGGTTCGGATGTCTATGTGGTAGGTATATTTGCGGCGTGTTTGAAAGTGGTATATTCACCAAAGATGGGTTGTTTCTGAGAATTTGAACAATTCATAAAATTAAAGTTCACTGAAAGATGTATTGAAGTTCTGTTATTGTTTCGTTGCGGCCAGTTGTTTCTCAGAACTGAAATAAAACAGAACTTGAATAGAACATTTACAGAACTTAAAAATTAAAAATGAAATTTGATGAGTTGTTCGAATTCTGTGAAACAATCGGCCCTTAATATCGCCTTGGTGAAAGTCAACCAATCAGAATAGAAACGTGCTCGAAATGGCTTTAGCCGTGTTTGACAAGATTTGAAAATGTAGGTAATTCCCCACCCTCCTCTCTCTCTCATCTCTTTTCTCTCCTGCTACCTCTAGTTTCAGTCTCACAACCAGTGATGGTATGGAAAGGGAAATTTCCCTAGATCTGTGGGAGAAAAATATTTTTTAGGGAAAAGGGAAATCAGCACAAAATCTAGGGAAATTTCGAACTATGGCAAAAATTTTATTACATATGACAATAGTAGATACTGGTATTACATACATCGTGTATATTTTTTAGGATTCCCATGAATCTTAAATATTGTTGATGTACTTACAAGCAATATTATCAAGCAATGTTATTTTTAACACTGACAACTCAAAATGATATTATGTATCTAAAAAGATAAATGGGGACCTCTGAAAAAAAATTAATTTATGTTTTAAGTTCCGTTTTTCGGTGATAGCGGTTGATTTTTATTTTGTAATGTTTTTTATTTGGAATTCCGTTTCTAATTCAGTGGTGAGTGCATACATACTTTGATCATTATTTCACTTATCGAAAAGTGTTTTATTTGGAAAAGCACAGTATTAGATATAAGTACATCTACCAAGTTCCGATCTTTCCAATTAATTAATCATATTAATTAACATATAACAGGATTAGTGTTACACAAGCAGGTGACTACGTAGGTAATTGCGTAAATGTGATTATTATGTACGTTATTTTCTATGTACATTTGTTACTTAAATTAATTTTTTTTTTATTATTTAAAAAAATTAAGTCACCAATGTACTTAGAAAATAAAACTCTTTAAAACAAAATGTCTAGAAATTTTTACAGTTAATGCCCAATAAATACAATTTTTTTATTATATATGAAAGGAATACCAATGCTTATGACCAATATTAATTGATGCCAATTGATTTGCCGAGGTGGTACCCCCGAAATCTAGGGAAATAATTTTTGGGCAGAAAATCCCTGCTCACAACGTTCCCCAATTGGGGATACCGTAGTTCGTAGTCCTACTGATTTCAGAGGGCTGGGAGCTGTGGGAACTCTCGTGAAGTAGGTATTCTAACATAGACCTAGAAATTCCAGAGACAATATGTTGTGAAAATTTCATGATATCAAAAATCACCGTTTGAGAGATTTTGTTGGAATCAACATGTTTCCTGTTGAATGATGGTAAAGAGAAATATTTCTGATAGGTAGTTTAGTTATATGCTTATTACATTTGAAATAGATGTTTTATTATTCTTACGTTGTCGCTTCTTTAATCAGAGAAGATATGCAAAATTGTATTTGTTAATGTCTTAACTTATCATTTTTACTGCAATGCGCATTGTTATGTAAATCATTTATCATGAAAACCTTGCTTGAACTCTTTACTTTACTTAGTAAATTTGTCACAAATAATAGGTAGGTGGATAATTATCTATTTAGGTAAAGAAATGTGCTCGCTATCTCTGCAATTTCAAATTTGCGAAATGTTTGTTTACAAAATAATGAAAAAGGATTAAATCGTGCAATAATTAAATTATACTCGTCGCAACACTGTTCACTGTTCACATATTACGTCAATGAACACATAATGTCACCAAGGCCTCAATTTTATTGAATAGGCCACTTGCACACGAATGACATAGGTGAATAACGAGGCATACCAAAAATATTAAATCTCGTAAATATTTTTTTTACTGATCCATCTCATTGATCATAAATCATTATAATGTTCAACGTCTATATTACTAAATCAAATGTAATATACTTGTACTTGAAAATTATAATAATAATAAGAATATTATAAAATTTGATTTTGTTAAAATCCGCACCATCATCATTATACTTCTAAAACACGTACGGAGAACGTAAAATGTACGGGGTTCTCTTCATTACATCTGTCAAAAAATCAAACCAAATGATATGTTCGCAGAGAACAAACAATAAATCTAGTGAACGTTAAATGTCAAATTCAAAAATTCGCCTGAAATCAAAGTGATGCCATATAAAAAAAATAAATCAGTGTGGAATTTTATAAAATTAATAGAAACATTTTCGGAGACGGGATATTTTCATGTAGTGACGTCACGAGCCCAAATAATGGATTTATTTATTTAAAAATTAAAAAAACGTACATTTCTAAAAATTTTTACTAACATTTTCGTAATCTTAGTAAAAAAATCTATCGACACGATTTTTTCCAAGTCGTTATGAAGTCAATGCAAGTGGCCTATTATGCATAGATATCGCAGTGAATGTTGAGTCGAATAAAGTACCTACTCACACAGGTGCATTTCTTGCAAATTTCATGTCTCAAACTTGTTTTCAAAGAAAAGAAAATTAGAGTGAAATTTTTACAAAAAAAACACTTTGGCGGTCCATCTAACTTAACCTCACCAAGGAAGGGGGGGAGTCTAAATTGAAGAAAAAAAAACAGCTGGGCATAGTTCCCGACTATGCCGAAAGCATCAATTCAATCATTTGCTCCATTAAGAGGAAATACCAGCGGCGTTCTTTCCATACAAACGTATTCCCCATTTATCTCTCTGGATTTTGACCCTAGAGCAAATGTTTTTTTTTTACATAATATAGATATTGACCATTAGCGTGTCGGTAGGTTTTGCTTTTTTTGCTAATTTACTTCTCATAGAAGTTAGGACCTTCCAAAAATGAATAAAATTGCCTAGTTTAAACGCCGTCAAAAGACGTTCGGTATACAAACTAAACAATGTATTTTGAAAAAAAGCAAAACGTACCAACATAGAATATTTTCTTCTAATACAGTTAGTGAAAAAAAATTAAATCGGTTCAGTTTTGGAGAAGAAAAATAGGGAATACAAAACATCGATTTTGACGATTTTATTTAGGTATTTTCGGCCCGATATGCAGTTGTCCCTTTCGCTCAGTTCCCCTGAGGGGAGCGCGGAGTGGAACAGAAGACATTACCTGAACAGAAGGTTACAATACCTATGGACGATATTTTTAAATAATAATAATAATATCTTTATTGAACAAAAATTTTAAGATTTATTACAAACAAGAAAAAAGGACATCTTACAATATTTTAAAAGTAACATTAGTACAAAAGTTAATAACAAAAAACAATATACATATAAACAGTAGGTACTTAGAGAGTAGAGATTTATAATTACAAATTTAGGTTTCTCGTAACCTGCCTCACTAGGCTAGCCTGTGTTGAGGCAGTTATTTATAATGCTGTGAACATACCTACACTTATATTAGAATGTAATCACACAATATAATGGTTGCATTAATAATAACAATAACATTGGTACAATAATAACAGCATTGGTTCATTACTAATTTCGAATTTGGGTGAGTGCACCGGTAAATGCTCTATCATTATTTTTTATCCAAATTTTTATGTTTTTTTTTTAAAATTTTTTGTGAATCCCATTTTTTTATACTAATTGGAAGAATGTTGTAAAGTCTTGTTGCAAGGTATCTGAAGCTTCGTTGACCAAAAGTAGTATGAGTTATGGGAATTTGTAGTAAATCTTTGTTATTGTTTCGAGTATAGCGAGAATTTAGTCTTTTTTCATAGTATTTATGTATGTTTGTGTATAAATGAGTGAGGATTGTTTTTGCATATATCTGACGAACGTCAAACACATTCATAATATTAAAGATAAAGTTCGAGTCCGTAATTAGGGGTAGTCTAAGAATTATTTTTATAATCGTTTTTGTGCCTTTATGATTGGATCTAGTGCTGATGCAGTACCGCCTCCCCATGCAATGATACCGTACTCAATAACAGATTGACAGACTGCAAAATAAATCATTTTCAAGTGTTGCAAGTCGAGAAAGTTTCGTATCGTTCTGAAAAAGTGCATGGTTTTTCTTATTTTGTTTGCAATTATTTGAGTGTGAAAATTCCATTTGAGATATCGATCAATTGTGAGGCCGAGATACTACATCTTCAAATGACCGGCATAGCTCTTAATACGATAGAACAAGACAGCCAGTGGCATAGCTAGGAATTCCACCCGATGGGGGTGATCCCCCGACCGTGAAAAAAAAATTATGAAGGTTGAATATTGCCACAAAAATATTTTACACATACCTAAACGCTGTCTGTTATTTATATTTTCATAGCTCTATGGCTCGGTCGGTCGGTTGGGGATTCCTCGAAAATTCTGTTGTGATATTTTCGTTCCTAGCTTTGAATTAATTGTTATTCTGTCAGTGCTTTTAAAATTGTTTAAAAATATCTTTCGAAAAACAAGCTAAATGGATTGAATAGTTAATTTTTTTGTAATAAACGATAACTAGGTAATAAACGGAAAACCTGAATGCAATTATGGCATAAACGATCGATAACTGACTGAAAAAAAAATATCACTCATCTGTTTGTTTTGTTTTTTGTATTTCGTTGTTGTGTATATGTCGGCGGCCGATCGTAAAACCAGGCAGATCATGATGCGCCTAGCTACTTCGTGAAGTACCTCAGGCGCATCATTATCGGCCTGATTTTGCGATTTGCCTGCGACATATAGGGCCGGTATATCAGTCATTGCTAAGGAGTACATTCCTCGCTCAACTTAAACCGACCAAATCGGCCGCTTAAGCCGCAGAATAGTTCCTTTGCTAGACGCTGTGGCGCTATTGGCAATAACACATCTTAGGACATCTGTCAAATTTGACATTTGCCAATGTTTCGATTTCAATATACATCTGCTACGTACGTAAATTACATTATGAATAAATTAACCATCAGCATGGAGTTTGAGCTTTCTTTGAGCGTTGAGGATTTAGATATCGTGGAATAAATTCGGTGTTTGGGTAAAATTCCTAAAAAATAAAACTAGTTATTTTTATACTAATTTGGGGTCGGGGAATCCGAATCTGAAAGAATTAGGCGGCGGCAAGCAATATTAACTGAATTAAACGACTTTAAAAAATTTTATACACATACAGGAAAATAGCCATTTTGGAAGCATTTTGATTCCTAGAAAATCAAACTAGTGATTTTAGAAAACAAACGGCGTATTCTTAAATCAAAAGTATGAAAATTCGTAGTCTTAAAAATGCGTAACCTAACCTAACCTAACGTTAGGTTTGTGTAACATGGTTTGTGCCCCTTTATACCGCCTGCTCGCGTCCCTAACCTAACCTAACCTAACGCTAGGTTTGTGTAACATGGTTTGTGCCCCTTTATACCGCCTGCTCGCGTCACGGCAAAAAAACATCCCTGTTTTCAAGTAGTTTAGCGGCTACGCTAGGTTTGTGTAACATGGTTTGTGCCCCTTTATACGGCCTGCTCGCGTCACGGCAAAAAAACATCCCTGTTTTCAAGTAGTTTAGCGGCTACGCTAGGTTTGTGTAACATGGTTTGTGCCCCTTTATACCGCCTGCTCGCGTCCCTAACCTAACGCTAGGTTTGTGTAACATGGTTTGTGCCCCTTTATACCACCTGCTCGCGTCACGGCAAAAAAACATCCCTGTTTTCAAGTAGCTTAGCGGCTACGCTAGGTTTGTGTATCATGGTTTGTGCCCCTTTATACCGCCTGCTCGCGTCACGGCAAAAAAACATCCCTGTTTTCGAGTAGTTTAGCGGCTACGCTAGGTTTGTGTAACATGGTTTGTGCCCCTTTATACCGCCTGCTCGCGTCACGGCAAAAAAACATCCCTGTTTTCGAGTAGTTTAGCGGCTACGCTAGGTTTGTGTAACATGGTTTGTGCCCCTTTATACCGCCTGCTCGCGTCACGGCAAAAAAACATCCCTGTTTTCAAGTAGTTTAGCAGCTACGCCGGGTTTATGTAACATGGTTTGTGATACAAAAGAACGTGCCCCTTTATAACGCCTACTCGCGTCAAGGCATAAAAACTCCACAATACTAGTTGGTGTACCTTCCTAAAATATTTGAGAATCAATTATAAAAAAATAAGTACTTAAAATATAAACATGTTATTTTACGTTATAAATATTACTGCTTAATGGCAACACTTAATTTTGTGTGGTAAAAACATCTATGTTATCGTGTTTTTCTATGATCTTTGTACTACATGTGTCAAAATACTTCCGGAATGATTATTTTCATGTGTGTGTGTATAGAAAATTTTTAAGTCGTGTAATTAAGTTAATATTGCTTGCCGCCGCCTAATTCTTTCAGATTCGGATTCCCCGGCCCATAGTTAGTATAAAAATAACTAGTTTGATTTTCTAGGAATCAAAATGCTTCCAAAATGGCTATTTTCCTGTATGTGTATAAAATTTTTTAAAGTCGTTTAATTCAGTTAATATTGCTTGCCGCCGCCTAATTCTGGAATAAATTCGGTGTTTGGGTAAAATTCCTAAAAAATAAAACTAGTTATTTTTATACTAATTTGGGGTCGGGGAATCCGAATCTGAAAGAATTAGGCGGCGGCAAGCAATATTAACTGAATTAAACGACTTTAAAAAATTTTATACACATACAGGAAAATAGCCATTTTGGAAGCATTTTGATTCCTAGAAAATCAAACTAGTTATTTTTATACTAACTATGGGCTGGGGAATCCGAATCTGAAAGAATTAGGCCGCGGCAAGCAATATTAACTGAATTACACGACTTAAAAATTTTCTATACACACACACTTGAAAATAATCATTTCGGAAGTATTTTGACACATGTAGTACAAAGATCATAGAAAAACAAGAAATATACAAAAACATGTGCCGGCAGTGTTACCAGCTCTCAAAAACATACCTTATAAATCGACCAAGTCTTCTTCGTCCGTCGTATTAACACATTAACCTGATGAATTACGACTATCTCAACGGCGTATTCTTAAATCAAAAGTATGAAAATTCGTAGTCTTAAAAATGCGTAACCTAACCTAACCTAACGTTAGGTTTGTGTAACATGGTTTGTGCCCCTTTATACCGCCTGCTCGCGTCCCTAACCTAACCTAACCTAACGCTAGGTTTGTGTAACATGGTTTGTGCCCCTTTATACCGCCTGCTCGCGTCACGGCAAAAAAACATCCCTGTTTTCAAGTAGTTTAGCGGCTACGCTAGGTTTGTGTAACATGGTTTGTGCCCCTTTATACCGCCTGCTCGCGTCACGGCAAAAAAACATCCCTGTTTTCAAGTAGTTTAGCGGCTACGCTAGGTTTGTGTAACATGGTTTGTGCCCCTTTATACCGCCTGCTCGCGTCCCTAACCTAACGCTAGGTTTGTGTAACATGGTTTGTGCCCCTTTATACCGCCTGCACGCGTCACGGCAAAAAAACATCCCTGTTTTCAAGTAGCTTAGCGGCTATGCTAGGTTTGTGTATCATGGTTTGTGCCCCTTTATACCGCCTGCTCGCGTCCCTAACCTAACCTAACCTAACCTAACGCTAGGTTTGTGTAACATGGTTTGTGCCCCTTTATACCGCCTGCTCGCGTCACGGCAAAAAAACATCCCTGTTTTCAAGTAGTTTAGCGGCTACGCTAGGTTTGTGTAACATGGTTTGTGCCCCTTTATACCGCCTGCTCGCGTCACGGCAAAAAAACATCCCTGTTTTCAAGTAGTTTAGCGGCTACGCTAGGTTTGTGTAACATGGTTTGTGCCCCTTTATACCGCCTGCTCGCGTCCCTAACCTAACGCTAGGTTTGTGTAACATGGTTTGTGCCCCTTTATACCGCCTGCTCGCGTCACGGCAAAAAAACATCCCTGTTTTCAAGTAGCTTAGCGGCTACGCTAGGTTTGTGTATCATGGTTTGTGCCCCTTTATACCGCCTGCTCGCGTCACGGCAAAAAAACATCCCTGTTTTCGAGTAGTTTAGCGGCTACGCTAGGTTTGTGTAACATGGTTTGTGCCCCTTTATACCGCCTGCTCGCGTCACGGCAAAAAAACATCCCTGTTTTCAAGTAGTTTAGCAGCTACGCCGGGTTTATGTAACATGGTTTGTGATACAAAAGAACGTGCCCCTTTATAACGCCTACTCGCGTCAAGGCATAAAACTCCACAATACTAGTTGGTGTACCTTCCTAAAATATTTGAGAATCAATTATAAAAAATAAGTACTTAAAATATAAACATGTTATTTTACGTTATAAATATTACTGCTTAATGGCAACACTTAATTTTGTGTGGTAAAAACATCTATGTTATCGTGTTTTTCTATGATCTTTGTACTACATGTGTCAAAATACTTCCGGAATGATTATTTTCATGTGTGTGTGTATAGAAAATTTTTAAGTCGTGTAATTAAGTTAATATTGCTTGCCGCCGCCTAATTCTTTCAGATTCGGATTGCCCGGCCCATAGTTAGTATAAAAATAACTAGTTTGATTTTCTAGGAATCAAAATGCTTCCAAAATGGCTATTTTCCTGTATGTGTATAAAATTTTTTAAAGTCGTTTAATTCAGTTAATATTGCTTGCCGCCGCCTAATTCTTTCAGATTCGGATTCCCCGACCCCAAATTAGTATAAAAATAACTAGTTTTATTTTTTAGGAATTTTACCCAAACACCGAACTTTAGCCCTAATTCTTTCAGATTCGGATTCCCCGACCCCAAATTAGTATAAAAATAACTAGTTTTATTTTTTAGGAATTTTACCCAAACACCGAACTTTAGCCCTGGCGTGGATGAAATTCAATTTTATTACAGGTTTCGTCTCTCCAAAAGGGTCGCAAATTGCTTGTTAGATTTGATAAGGGATGACGTCAAATCTGAAATTAACTGGTAAGTGAAAATGCTTTTTAAAAGGTATAAAAAAGTAGCTAACAATATAGTACGTCTGCATAGTGTGCTTGTTTTCATTTCAGGAATAAAGCACTCTCTACAAAACACCAGATACTTTTGACAATCAGATACCTAGCATCTGGCTCCATGCTGATTGCTGTGGAGGACTTAATCAAAGTTCACAAAACTACCGCAAGCAAGCACATTTGGATAGTTTTACAATCAATTGTATGTTTTACAATCAACTGCTTTCATTACTTTGAAAAATGATCCTGAAAGTTTGGAAAAAAAAGAGGGTTTTTTGCAATAGCATGCTTCCCTAAAGTGATTGGTGCTCTTGATTGCACATGCGGGTACAGTCCCCTGGTAAGTTAAACGTCATTTTATCCAAGTGCTTGTCCCAATATCAACAAACATGTCCCCCTTTGCTTGCTTACCTTATTCGACTTATGAATGTGCAGACTAATCATTAGTGAACCATTATTTTAGGTGGATGCAAGAGCAGAGATTCACCAGAACCGAAAAGGTTTCTTTTCTGTCAACGTGAAAGCTATTTGTGATGTCAATCTCAGATTCACCAATATCGTTTCAAGGTGGCAGGGGTTACATGTTTTATATTAGTGTAATTATTCATTTTTTGAGCTAACGTGGTTGTAAATTTACCTCAGGCCTCTTCAGCATTCAATCATACTGAAAATTAATAATATAGGTACTTATCAAAATAAAATAAAAATGTCTGAGGAAGTATAACAGTGTTTATTTTTTAAATGTCTTTATTCAGGTGTAATATTTAATGGAATACAAACAAATTACACAAAAGAAGAATTCTTAACAGACTTGATACTTCAAAATGAAGATAATGACGGATCAAAATCTGGATATATTTCAGGTGAAAGCTTTCACTGACAACATAGAAATAACCTACTTTATTTAATGGTTACTAGTTAAGCTGGTCTATATTGTCATGCGTGACAATCGGTATAGTTATAGTAGGAGTCATAATTTTTTATTTTATTTATTTCATTATTTTAATATTACATTTGATTACAGTAATGACGTATTGCTCATCTCACTAGGTGTGAAATGCCTGTGTTGAGATGGCAATTTACAGAGTGGTTGTTATCTAAGTTTTTGTTTACATAATATGACAGTTATAAAAATAAAATAAAATCAGTATTTTTTTCTTACAGAAGCAATTAAATTTCAGTTTAACAAAAAGGCGTAATATTATGTAAAATTGTAATTGAAAATTAACATCCTGTTGACAAACTGCTTAATTGCGGTTTAACGGGATTGTAACTTGAAAAACAATAAAAAAGGAAAATATTTTAAATTGAATTATTATTTTTGTGTATAAAAGTACAAATATTACTTAATATGGAAGTAGTATTTGTACTTTAGTTTTTCCTCCTCATCAGTTCCATCCCGAGGAGGTGCTCCTCGTGTTCTTCCTGGCGTTCGACCTTGAGGTTTTCGGCCCTGAGCAGATGTTCTTTCTCGTTTTCCTGGAGTTTAGTCTTGATGCCCTCCACCTTGAGGAGGTGCTCCTCCTGTACATTTTGGAGATTTGAAGCAAAAATTTTCATTTTAAATTCTGTCAAAGAGCTCCACTCGGTGGTTGCGGTAGTAGATTTTCTTTTCTGCTGAAAAAGAAGAATATAATATTATAAAAAGTTGTTAACTTGCTTCATTCCAATAGTTGCTTCATTCCACACCCATGTATTTCACAATATAACTGGAAATAACTTATATTGTTACATACGTGTTTGCAAAATAAACCTTTTCGTCATGAAAATTCTATATTCTCTTCCTTAATGTCAACTGATCAATTTGAAAAGTTTTGATGTAGGAGTATCTAAGTTTTTGTGTTTTGATAACTAGCCACCACGACATTTCCGGGGGGTAGGCAGAGAGGATGGACCACCAAACAACTCGGTCTTATTCATTTAAAATAATGTATATTATATTAGCGGCACAGATGTGTAAGACTGGTATAAGACCACCATTCAGAATTGAAACGTTGCTTGAAATGGCGTTAGCCGTGTTTGGTGGCCAGATCCGAATAGCCAGGTACTCCCCCATCTCTCCCTCTCCACTACCTTTAGCCTCACAACATACCCTAATTGGGGATGCCATAGTCTCACTGGCTCTAGACGGGAGCAGCTGGGACTCTTGTGGGGTACCTACTCATATAAAAAAATACATTCCTTGCCTCATTCACGTTCATACATCGTCTCGTACATACTCTTATATTATTCTGACTCTTGACATGGTCCGACTCACAATGTCTTGCCAACTTCTACCATTCACATTTGCAATATATATTCTCCTAACACTCCTTTCTTCGTTCATTCGCTCTACCTGCCCATGCGTCCCTTTCTGTATTATTTTTATTTTTTCTTTATTCATTGTTTTGAATGGTTACATCATTTTTGGATTTTTCGAGCACCATGCTATGCTCAAGCCCGTGTTATGGTGGTCGGGTGAATAATTATATTATAAATAATGCAGGTTATTTTGTTACACCATACTTTCAGGTAGGATATTATCAGTATCACCTTGGTGTTGGTGATACATCCACTCAGAATCCAAATGCTATTTGAAATCAGTGGCTAGTAGTAAAACAATTCCCCTCAGGGCCTATATCATCTTTGGGGATGCTGTGTGGAGGGTTTTTTTTAAGAAAGGTAGGAGAGGAGAGTACGAGGAAGGAAAAGGGTTTAAGGGGTGGGTAGGAATCTGGTAGGGTTCGATGTGTCTTGGTCATCCGCCTCCAAGACCTAGACAAACCTCACCCCATGAGCCATGAACCCGGGCACCCCTGCTAAATCACCCAACGAAGCGAACTACTTGGGGTGACTTATGGCAGAGGTGTTGGTTATCCAATAAAGGTTCCCGGGGCGGCGATACCCAATCCCGCCTCCCAAATTGAGTATATATTTTCAGTTACAACATTATCAATAATGTCACACTTTTCACTCTTACCACTCTAGCTTATGAAAAGTCTAGAACTGTCCCTGCTTGAAATGCTTTAGCCTTCTTTGGTGATCATTTCTGAATAGTCAGGAACTTCCGTACCTTCCTCTGCCTTAACTCCTTCACATATCCACCCCGTTTAACCTCACAACATATCCCACAGAAGATGCATTCTCACTGACTTCAGTTAGCAGGGAGAGGTTGGGACTCTTGTGGGATATTCACATTAATTCATACGGCAGAAATGAAAGATATGAGTTCAAATCAATTTTAAGTTAAGTAAGTAACTAACCAACTGTCATACTATCAGAGAATGAATCGCCAAACGTGCATACATCTTCTTTTACATGCCCTACTGTGATTCTAACTCTTGGCGTGGTCCAACTAATGAAGCCAATCTTCCTCGGACGACCCCCGGGTTCTTCTACCATTCACATTCGTGCCATATATGGCAAACATAACAAGTTAGTATTTCATATTACAATTAATTGATATGCATACTTAATAATAGTTACCTTTGAAGACTGTTGATTCTACTCCGGTCGACTGGGTGAACAACGGTCCCATTATACAAGTCAGCTCATCCAATTCCAATTGACCGCATTGGACGCTTTATTCTCCAAAGTGAGCGAATACTTTCATGAGACCAGCTCCACCAGCAATTTCACCCCCTCTTCCGCGAAATTTAGTGTTCTAGTATTTTTGATTTCTGAAATGATTCACGTAAAGCAAGGTTAACAAATAATTTCATACTCGTTTTCCAACTAGTCAATTCTAATCATTAATCTAAATCGAAGTAAAAATAAAATAAAAACTATAATGAACAACAATAAATCGAGCTTTTAAATACACAATTGTGCGTAAAAAAACTTACCAGAAAATAATAAAAAATATCGATGTTTGACGTTTGAAGTTTGGTTTTAACCATAGAGTCCATAGATAATAACATAAATAGATTGGTTCTGCATAGAAATTATCATAGACTAAACTTTTAAAATTGGTCAACTCTAGGTTTACGACTGATATACGCATTGCGTATGCATTGCGTGCTAAGCATAAATAAACCAATCCCGTGCTAAGCCACGCTGAGCTCCACATTCCGTCAAGGCCGAGCTTAAGCTCAACTGATATACTGGCCCATACATAAATAAATAATTAAGGAAAAATAATAAATGATAAGTTATTTGGAGCATTTCGAAAAAAGTTTTTACACATTTGACTAGCAAGTAATGTTTTTTTTTTACTAGCTGAAGTCCCCGGCGATGCCCGGGCTCTACACAGAGTTTTCTAAATCAAATATAAATAAAATTTCATTAACCTCGGCATAATACTGTAGATTTGCATGCAAATCAATACACACCGCCCACTCGCAAACCTGCTCTTCGACCCCATACAGACATTCTCCTTTATATATTATGTATTACAACCAATTTACTTGACACACTAAATACCTATACCTTCCTCACTCTATCTATTGGTGAAAAGTGCATGAAAATCCGTTCAGTAGTTTTTGAGTTTATCGCGAACAGACAGACGGAAGCGGCGGAGGATTTTAATTCATAATACTCATATGTAGAGATATGTACGAAAGCGGCGGAGGATTTTAATTCATAATACTCATATGTAGAGATATGTAAAATACATAATATACAAAATATTTGAAGAGAAAAAATAAATAAGAAAAGCAGGTAAATATGATTATAAATTCATGAAACAACGGTGATAAGATATAATAAAAGATATAAGAAAATAAGAAGATAGTAATAATTATTGGCTTTTAGAATTCTCTGACCATATTAGGAGCCAGTATTTTTCTCCAGTGTGCATCAATGCTGGATGATGGAATGAGGCGGGCTTCCATGACTAGGATATTACCAGAGCTGCATATCCTTTCCCTCATTCCTGCCACCCTGGATCTAATAAGGGCTGCAAAGCCGGGAACTCGCCCCTCCGTGAACATCTGGGAAGCGCTGCAATATCTGGGGAGACCAAACATTATGCGGAAGGCGTTGTTGTACTGAATCCGGAGTCTTTCTATACTTTTTAATGATTCTCTCAAGCCGGGTACAGATTGCTGTAATGTAACATGCAATGTAACGTGAAAGGAACATTTCATAAGTGTGGACGCCTTGCGCGCACGAACCGAGCATGTACCTCCTCGCATCTGTTTCCGGCAAGCGCACGGTGAACATAGCTCAGTCTGCCGAGAACAAGTCCTCTTTCCTCAAGCTTTCTGACGTATAGACACGAACAAGCCGTCCACACTGACGCTCCATGCACACTGCGCGCCCCTTTATGTTTGGCGAAAAAACAGACACTTTGTTGATTGGGGCGCGCACGAGTTGAAATGCTCTGTTCGTGCACGTAGTGTGCACGGTTCGTGCGCGCAAGGCGTCCACACTATGGGAATTCCGTTACATTGCGACAATGTGGACAGCAAATTATTTCATTGCTTGTCACATTGCATGTTACGTTACAGCAATTTTTACCCGGCTTTACATTAGGTCGTCTGTTACCTTCGGCGAGCGATTGGTAACTTACCGCCGGCGATAGACAAAACGCTATTTACACCAATTTACCAGGTCCACTGCCGACAGTGTTTACACCCTGGTCGACTTCGATTGAAGACTGTAGCTGTCGATTGAGCTTACACTGAGTTTTCTGCGTATACCGGGCAAGCGAAGGTAATCCGTTGACCAAATATATTGGATAAGAGGTCACCCTCGCATTAGCAGCGCCGCCAATCATAATATCTAAATTATTTTCTTCAATATTAGATAGAACGTTATCCAAAATCTAGTTGGAGGATTACTAATTCTTGGGGTGAGACCACGTTCATGCTTGGGATGACACCCCGTTATCCGCACCGGGTGCCACCCATGCTAGCTACATCTGAAGACAGCATACCTGCCTGACACCTGTGCTCTAAAAATTATAATCTGCTTGTGAAGATAGAGGAATCTATCAAACGAATCACCTGTTTCTGCACAGATTCAAGGGTTTTTTCAGGAATTTTGGGGCTCCAGACCAGAGGTGGCTGCCTAATTGAACAGTGGGGGGCCTTCTTGCGATTTGCACAGGGTCAGCAGTTGTGTACTATTAAAGTTTTTCCGGGCTTGTACACTGTACAGTATGCCCAGTTTCGAATTTTTTTTTTTTTACATGAGCTCCACACAGGAGGCCCTGAGGAAAATAACTTCCCTCAGGGCCTGTGTCATCTTTGGGGATGCGGTGTGGAGGGTTTTTTAAGGAAAGGAAGGAGAGAGTTCTGGGAAGGAAAAGGGTTTAAGGGTTGGGTAGGAATCTGGGGTTCAGTGTGTCCTGGTCATCCGCCTCCAAGACCTAGACAATCCTCACCCCATGAATCAGCGTTATTTAAAAAAATATTCAAATTAAGCCTGTCCGCCTACTCCGAAAGATTACAAAATGTACTTTAATGATGTTTGATCAGCCATAGTTATATAAAAAAAAAGAGCTTACAATTCTTTTAGTGCGTGTCGTCAAATTATGTAAATGAAATTCACTGGAAATTTTTAAATATGAATTTAATGAAATATCGTATTTATGGTTTAAACACAAAAGTAAAGCAAATAATTAGTTTTTTTATGTACTCAAATACAGCACAACAGCTCTAACGATCCGGACTATGGCAACCCTAATTGGGGAGTGTCGTGTTCGGAAGGAAAGAAGATAGGAAGGGGGAAGATTGGTAAATTTGTGAAGGTTTGGTTTTCACCAGGACAGGAAGTACCACTTTGTAAATAAGGAAAAGAATAATAATAAATAGCCGCAGATAAAGAGGTATTTAATTTATTTACAAACAACTGCTTTGACAATAAACCAACAGCTTGCAAAACGATTGAAATTCATAATCACATACTTTACGGTACTATTTATCAAAACAAATACATAATTAGAATTACTAACGATTCAGAGCTTTTCAGTACCAGTTTTGAATTTCGGCCATAACAAACTAATTCATCAATAATAATTGTTGTTAAAAGTGCATCTGAATGATTGAAAAGAAAAAAATTACATAACAGGTTTAAACATCGGAATATTATTTATTTACAAAAACATTGCATTAGGCCACTCATAAAACTAAGTCAAAACATATTTACACTTAATAAGAATTATTTAATACATTTTACTAATTATTATTATTTAATTACAGAACATTACAATCTCATTATTTCAACAAAAGCTCACACTCTTTGATTACAGTCAATTTTGTTTTTACACGGTCTTTTTTGCATCATATAGAAACAAAATGTTAAAAAAAGCATTATGGTTACATAATATATATCCGTTCTTATTAGAAATCTTGATTTTTCCCACCCCTTTTTGATTTATACACCAAAAAATAGCGTATAAATAAAAAGGCATTATATTTTTTGACATCCTGCCGAGCGATTCTATATCTTTTGTGGGATCATTATCGAGATGACAGATGTGATCTCTTGTCAGATTTGTGTGATTTTTATACATTTACTGTCACATATTTTAGTTTAGATGGTATTAAACACGAATTCCTGCAAGCATGGTTATTTATTCATTTAATATGTTGAACATAGAAAATCTGACAGGAGATAAGGTCCGTTATCTCGATGACGATCCCACAAAAGATATAGAATTGTTCGGCTGGAGCGATTTTCACACAATACAATCCTTTCACACAATTTTCCTGTGCATTAATTATTAGGTACTGTATTCTTTGGAACATATCCCCCGTGCAAAAACAGAATTTAGACCCATTTGTTTCGGAGAAATTCACATGCGATAAAGTCATTAAATAATTTCCATTCAGCGCCATTTTGTTTTTTGTCAGTTGAAAGGTTTCTGTTAAATGCCGATTTTAACGGTCAGTTGAATTTCAACAATTCATCAAATTTCTAAGTTCATTTTCAAGTTCTGTGAAAGATTTATTCAAGTTCTGTTAAGCAACTGATCAATAATGATAATATTTAATAATAGAATTTAGACAGAATTTTTAAATTAACTTTGAAATTTGAAGAATTGTTCAAATTCTGTGAAAAAATTGAAGTTTGTTTAAAATTTCATAAATTTGAACAAATTGCAATAAAAAAAAGAGAACAACTGTGTTGCTAAGCTTGTCAGCTTATTACAATTTGATAAAAAGCTGAAACAAAACTAGAAAAAAACGAGTGTGCTTTAGACCACACGACTGAAGTAAAACTTCTTTAGCTCAATCTATATGATAGGGAGAGAGAAAGAAAATGTGCGCGCGCACTGCTCTCTCATACTCCTACAGTGTGATACAGACAATAGGCCTGCACTGTGTCTTAGATATACAAAACATAACCTGGCTATGAGAGAAAGAGAGAAATAAAATGTGTGCTCGCACCTCTTTCTCTTGCCCCTACAGTAATATACGAAACGTAACTCTCTCTTTCTATCTTCACTAACTTATATCTCCCTCTCAACTACCGTTCGCCTCGCTTTTCGTAACGCTCTCGTCACGCATTCACGCAAGTCAAGTGTGCGTAAAGAAGTTTTACTTAAAAAAAAATGACACTGAATGGCTATTTGAAGTCAATGTTACATTTGGATTTCTGTTAAACAACTGGGTCTAGCCATACTTCTTACATGGTTCCAAGAATTTTTTTGGTTTATTGATCTCTTAAAAAACAACATATTGAGAATTCTCCGGATGTTTGCAACACTGAACAGCCAATCCCTGGATAATCTACAACGATTAGAAAGAAAATGCATGTCGTCAATTTACGTAACACCTTTCGACTCCTAGGTACCCACCCGACAGGTCAATGCAATTGATTATCAGCTAAAGTATTTGAAAATGTTGACAGGCCTACAACACAATTCTAATGGTCAATCTCTTCAGTAAATACCTCTAACACGGTTCTTGAAATCATTCAACATATTGGTCTATTTAAAAACAATACATTTTTGTGATGTATTCAGTATTTTACAAACGAGTTTGAAATATGTTACATTATTTTTCAGGATTACGTGGACCCATGCACCAGAATTAGAGCAAGGCAGATACAACTTAAGGAAAAAAAGTTCAATTTGCTGCTACAACAGGAATAAAATGTACAGGTCTCTCAAGAGTTGACATTAACACACACACATTGGATTGTGCTTATTGGTGGCATATACAGGGTGTTCAGGGACGTACTTGACTTACTTTAACCAGTGATTCCTAACATTATTTGGAATAAAAAATGTGAATGAAATTTTGGTATCCGGTGACTTTTTTTATTTTTCAAAATTTTTTTCTTCAAAATCAAACAAAAAAACTTTCTTCCGCATGTTGTCACTGGTCACTTAGCTGAGTAACCGACCAACCCCTTACTCCGCCTCCAACTGTCCAACAACTACCATTTTTTAATGTTTTTTTAGGAAAAAAAAAAATCTAAAATGTCACCGGAGACCAAAATTTCATTTATTTTTACTCCAAATAATATCAGGAATCACTGGTTAAAGTAAGTCAAGTACGTCCCTTAATACACTGTGTTACTATTACAGACTTCCTCCTTGCGAAGTGTCACTGAGAAATAGCCTTTTGTCTTGCTTACCCGATTTCCCGAAGAACATTAATTAAATTAGGAATAAGGAACTCCAGTCCATTTAAAAAAAATTAAGAATGACATTCTAACTTAATAACTCAGGTACACCTCGTACGTCATTAGTCATTACATATTTAATCAAGTCTGGCCGTGTTGTGGGTAGCTTGAAAACAAGCTAATGGGTCCAAGTGGTTGAATACCACCTTATTTATTTCCACAATTAAAATAATTTTCAAAGTTTTAATTTTTTAATGCCTACAAAAACGCCCGTGACATATGCAGCCTTGCCACAAGAAGCTTACTTTTTGTACCAACAGGGTCAACCCAGTACTAAACTGAGACAGATTCATAATAATTCATAGATCCTTCAGCCTCATAACGTACCCCGATTGGGGATGCCATAGTATCACTGGCTCCAGACGGATGGGGCTCTTGAGAGGTATTCACGTTAAAAAAAAAAGATAATAATTCAACAGACTCATAAACGTCGTTCTATTTCCTTTTCTATTACGGTAAGATATCTTAAGCAGAGTTAGAAAGATATAACACCATGCTTTGCATTTACATCTAAAAGCTTACCATACATATGAAACAATCAAAAGTGAAGTGACAATAACCCTTTAAAGTACTTTCGTGTAATCCTTCATCAGCACAGTGTGAAAAAAAAATTTTGTCATTTTTTTTAAATTTTATTTTCTGAAATATGCATTTGTTCAGAATGGTCTCACCAAATTTTTTTAAAGAAATTCGTAAAATTAACAGAGTTACAACATTTTATGTGAAACCGTTTGAAACAGTTTGTACAGTCTGTCAAATAAGAATAGAAAATATTAAAAACGGAACTACAAAATTTGTAGGCTGGCAACACCAATTTAACTAACTAAATATTCTTTTAAAGGACAATGACACTGAATTGTAAATAACACTTTAAAAAACGTTTTTTTGTTCTTAACCTTCAAGGCCCGCGGTGTCGAATCGAACGCACTTAAAACGGTTTTGTTTATAACTTCTAATATTTTCGTCATAACTCTTTCTCGTCTCAAGTAGCCTCTTCTAAGTTCACTACAAAAAAAACAAGCTACACAGCCCCCCTCTCGCCTGCCCCGCGTTGTACAAATAGCCTCTGTTATAGTCGCGGCGTAGGCGTCGATATAACTATGCGCGCCTGTCATCGAAAAGTTCACACTTAGTTGAAATATTTTTCAACTATTTTAAATCAAGTTGGTATTTTGTTACTATTTTATATACTGTGGGTAGAAATAAAAAGAGTATCTACATAGAAGAGCTGCAATGGTCAATATTCCAAGAAAACTGAAAAGAAATATATTAGATCACTTGCAGATAAGTAGGGGAAGGCAGGGTAATCACGAACGCTGGGTAATCTCGAATGCAGCAATTTCACTATGTTAGAAGGAGATGGCAACATTTTACTCATCGCCATCTTGTCGCCACTAGTGCCAGGCGGACAGTGGAGCGCTACAGACATACGCCACGTTCGAGGTATGAATAATTACAATATTTCGTTCTTTTCGTTGCAATTTTTCCATAAATGAAACTCAAGTAACTTATCAATTAATTGTAGTGCCAATACAACATTTACAGGCATAGATAGTAGTAGTAGTTTAAGATTTTATCGAAGTAATAAAAAAGCTGTAATAAATTTTAAAAATATTAAAAAATTTTGTTATAACAATGACAATGTGAAGAAAAGAAAGACACAAAAGAGAACGAAAGAAAATATAGATTATTATTGCATTTTTTGTAATGAAAAACAGACAGCCCACTTGGTGATGATTGGATTGAGTGCTGTGTTTGTAAAAACTGGGCACATGAAAAATGTACAGATGGGCAATCGTCTTCCTTTGGGTAAAGTTGTGATCTTTGCCGCACACACTGATCTCAAATTTAAGTTAAATTGTGATTAATCTGTCATATGTGATCTCATTCTTGGGCTAGTCTGGGTCAATGGCAAACGATCGCAATTGCCTCACCACTAAAGGTTTTGTTTTTGTTTAAAAAGTTGATTATATAAAGATAAATTAATAATGTTGATTATAATAAACTAACGTTTATTAGCGTGCCTTTCAGAAGTACTTATTAAATTTATCCTATTTCTCATGTCTTTGGATTTACTTCAAAACTCCCTTAGGTATTGGTAATTACCCCGCCTTCCCCTCCTGACGACAGGAGCAATGAATTAAGTATAAGTTCCACTGCGTAGAGGAAGTGGCAAAATATGTACGGCTAAAAAAAGGAAGCAATCAAAAACACAATGTCGGTACGTCTTGTCGAAGAAATATTTGCAGGGACCAAACTACATTTAATTGTAATCAACGTTATCATGAAGAAGAGACTGCTGACGAAACAAATTAGAATATAAGTACAGTGAAACCCTCTTAAGAAGTTCTCTCTTAAGAAGTTTGGTTTTTTCGGTCCCAATATTGGCCCTCCCACAAACAAGGTTTTCCTGCTTAATTTTCTGGTCCCTTGGAAAACTTCTTAAGAGGGTTTCACTGTAGTTACTTTATGTTTACTAGATATATTATTTTATAATTTTGTTTTCTAATTATAAAGATTTGTGTTGCCAAATTGTTTCATAATCCAAAGATAAATGTTTAAGTTTCCAATTTTTTAATTTTGATTTTTTCATAATGATTATGTAAGTTTATGTTGTCAAATTGTTAAACAGTCCAAAGAAAAAGAAACTTTCTAGTTATAATGTTAATTATTTGAATTAAAATACTTTTCCATTACTAAATATTTTCCTAATTTTAAGATGACTGTTTTAATCTTCCTTAAATGTCCAATTGGTATTTTAGGTTACGCGCGACCGTTACTGTTACAAATGACCGCGCGCCTGCTTGAAGGTTAAAGAAAAAAAAATTAAATCGAAGAAGCACTGTTGTTTAGGTACCTACTTAAGGACATACATTTGATTAAATGGTATTTTACAAAGCGATTTGCTTTCATTTAATTTAACATAAATTTGAGTTTAACAGTAGGTAGAAAGGAAGAATCACTAATGGTGAGTTAAGTTACACTCTTTTAGATCTGAATGAGTTAAATATATTCAGATCTAAAATTAGAGACATGATCTAAAGCCCGCTCAATGTTAGGTACAATTTTTTTTATTGTGGAAAAATGAGAAAATTTGAAAAAAAGTTTAGACACCCCCTGTGCTAGTATTAAATAAATGTGAGCAATTTCTAAACTGTGCTTTATATTTTATTACAATATCGTTATTCTGCATTATGTTAACACAAAATTGCAAAGGTAAAACAAACCTACATGCAATTCTAATTTTGAGATTAGTGGGTATCTATATTCAAGGACGGATTTATTTTTGTGTACTGTGGAGATTCCATCACAGTACTTACTTAGAAGCAAAAACTGTCTTTATTAAACATTTAATTTTTCTATTGTTTTGACACTTTCATAAACCTTCCTAAACATACTTGAACTTGTAGAAATAAACTTGAAGTATGATACTGCAAGTTTATTTCTAACAGTAAATGTTAATTTTTTTGCCCGTCCGCCCCTTGTGCCCCCCCCCCCCCAGAAAAAAATCCTAATAGTAATTGTTGATTTTTTTACCCGTCTGCCCCTTATGCCCCCCCCCAGAAAAAATCCTGGATCCGCCCTTGTCTATATTGCAATGAAAAAAATTTTTTTTCACTTTTATGCCTTTTTAATTTTTTACAAAAATGTAGGTTACACAGCTTTACACTTCCAACATGAGTTATATTTTTAGTATTGCCATTTGAACAACAGTGGCGCCTTCCTATGTTTTGTACTCTTATTTGACAAACTGTAAATCCAGTAATTTGGTATAAATTATGTAACAGCGAATCTATTAGATTCACAAATTTCTCAACACATAAAATTTTTCATTATGACTTGCGTGACACTAGAAATAGCCGATGCAATGATATCAAAGGGCGTTTTCAAGGTAGTGTTTTATTTATTTTTCAATAACAATTTATTAATTATACGTGTAATAACTTATATATTCATAATCGACGATTGTTGACTTGTATGAACATACCTTTTTAAAGCCATGATATTTTTCACTGGAGTTCCTTAATGTATTTAACCCCTAGTCCTCCAACCTTCGACATTCTAGTGTGTAAAATAAACCTTTGTTACCATGAGGGGTCACCGGGTTACCCCACAGATGTTATCATTATAAGGCTATGTTTATACGTTATTCAGGAATACAATAAATTCACTATTTATACTGATACACAAAGGATAATAATTTCACAGATTTTGGTTACCCCAGAAAACACATAAATAAACCATTCTGTGTAACCATTTTGTTTTTATTTTTTTGTCATATGACATGATTTTTAGAAGTTAGAGTTCAACAAAGTTTGTATTACTCTTCAGCAAAGAGTTACTTCAATCTGTGGCCCCTTACATGATGTAAATTAAAGTTTAAAATAGACAGTTAGATCTGGCTTTTACAGTGATGCGGAAAATATAATACATAAATACAAGTAGTCTATACACTTTGTGATGCAACAAAACGGTTTGAACACAGGCACAGTACATAATAGGATTCAAAGATTTAAACATAGATAATAGAAAAGGGGAGATATGATATGATCTGGAAGCGTATCGACTGCCGCCGAGCTATAGCTGCAACCAAACTGCATAGACTATCAAAGCAACGGAGCCAATGAAATTTATGCAATTGGTGTTTAGGTACTAACAAAGATGCATAGACGCTGCGGTAACATAGATGTTGATACTTTAATAATAATTGTTCAAGGTCCATCTCACTTGTTTCTACTATCTATTAATTTAAACAATCAGCGCGTTACTTAGCTTATTACAATAAGGATCAATAATTGATTTTGTTTATACAATGTTATATCGGTGGTCATCTATGCAAAGTTGACCGTTCGTTTTAAACAGTAGTATGTATTATAAAAGTATGAATCAGTTTATTTAGAAATATGTACACAAAAAAGGATAGGTTTAACAATTTTGGCTGACAGTTAAAAAAGAGATGTTTGTACTATTATTTAGAATAATTAAAATGAGCTTAATAACCCAATTAACCCAATAATATGGAAATATATAAGCAGGGTTAGAACTATATTGCTGTGGTAAGGTAAAAAAAACACAGCGGCTTTATTGAGTCTCAAGGAAGACACTGTGTTTTTACTTACAACGGCAGTATAAAGATGTCAATATACTGTATTTCTAAAATACTACTACATTAGTTGGGCCCGAAAGAGATACGGGGTAAGGATGCAATGGTTTAAATAAAGTAGTACGTATAAATCAAGTTATTTTAAAATTTGTTGATTAATCTTGGAATTCTACAAAAAATTGCATTACAATGAAACCCTCTTAAGAAGTTTTGTGGCTTAAGAAGTTTGGTTTTTTCGGTCCCTCGGCCCAATATTGGTCTAATTTTTCCCACATGTAAGGTTTTCCAGCTTAATAAGAAGTTTGTTTTTTCCGGTCCCTTCTTCCAGAACTTATTAAAAGGGTTTCACTGTATATCGAATTAATTCATTTAGTTTATTGACAAGATATGGGCTATATTAGCCTAAATTTGAATATTCAATAACAAATGAGAAACCAATCACTTGTTGTCCTCTGCTATCATCAGGGCAATCTGTTTAAATGATGGACCTGCACAAAATAATAAAATCAATGGTTGCTTTTAATTTTCCAATTATTCCACATACATCGTTTTTCTTAAACTTTTTAACCTTCGATAAAGCCACACAATTTCAAACTTCCCATGGGGGGTAAGCAAGTTAGGAGCGAACACAAAAGTAATATAATTTACATAGTTATGTAAATGATGTTTAAAACTAGAATTGCGTAAAATAAAGGATACTTAATTTATGACAAAACTTTGAAAAATAAAACTTTAAAGTTCTTTCCTTTCCCATTTACTTTGAAGTAAATACTTAACAGGTGGCATTGAAGCTAATTGTGCTTTAATAACTACAGTGAAATCCTCTTTAAGAAGTTATCCAAGGGGCCGAAAAAAAACTTCTTGCAGGAAAACCTCATATGTGAGATAAATTTGGCCATTCAGTCTTCAAGGGACCGAAAAAACCAATCTTAAGGAGGATAACTTCTTAACCTGTAATCGGCCGGACACGCTCATTTGCGCGCAGCTTTTGCGCATGCGCGAAAAAAATATTTCGAAATAAAAAAGTTTGTCTGCGATTTTGACCCTTCTATGTACAGAATTTGTATGAAAACAAGGTCAGAATCGCTTGCGCCAACATCATTGATGATATAGCCACTAGTTTCATTCACCTGACAACACCAGATTATTTTTAAATGATTTTTATCTGTGGAATCGAAATGTCATTTTTGGCGCAAATTGAAGCTGTCAATATTGACGCGTGTTCCTCGACTAAAACATCATAAAACCTATTAATTTACGTAATTAACGCAAGTAATGTTGTTTTGGTGCATAGTTTATTGTTCTAGGAACGTGTTTCAGTCAATGAAATATACGATAGCTCAAAATTAATCAACAAAACATTTAATACAAAATTCAAAATCGTGTTTTGTTACGAAATTTCCGTATTTTTCCTGGAATTTGCGGGCATTTGACAGGTTAAGAGGGTTTCACTGTATTCTGCAATCTTTGTAACATAAATTTACCACCCAAATAAAAAAATATTTTTGTTTAACCCATTGAGCACAATGTTAAATTTTTAGGAACAATTTGGGCTTTGAAATTTTATGATAAATGCGTGGAAAAATTAATAATAACTTTTGAAGGAAAAATACAAACAACACATTGCTACATGTATAAGTTGACGGTAGCGTATGTACTAACACTATATATTTATAATTTAATCTGGCAACCACACCTACTCTTATTATGTCACAGACACTGCCCTCCTTTTTTATCTACATATAGCATAACTTATACATATAGCACTGTATATATTTTTTTTAAATATACACTAACACTAACATAAGTTCATTCAGTTTTGTAGTCAGCACATACTCGTATGAACTTCTCTGTGAGTATGTATTTCAAGTTATTTATCTTTATTATTTAACTTAAAAATCATTTAAACCCTAATTAAAGTATTTAATATTTATTAACAAAATTTTAATTTGAGATCCATAACTATTTTTAAATCATGAAAACGGAAATGAACACAATAAGTAATCTAAAATCGAACGACTGGAAATGTCCATCCCTCGAGTGGTTACAGGTTTTGTGGAAATACAAAAAATACCAATACAATAAATACAGTAATTTTAAAAATTTAGATTAGTTAGATTGTTGGCAATAGGAGAGTATAAACAAAATCTATAGGTAATAAATAAGAAGTATATAAAAAGTGATGAAAAATCTTAATTTAGATTTTATATTTTCACAATCAAATTATTGTATTAAAAAACTAATTGATTGACAAATTGCAAAAAAAAAATAAAAAATCACATTTGCAGTATTGAATGCCAGAGGATGAATTTACTACATAAACAATTGTCATAAGCTCATTTAAAAATAAATATAGAATTAAATAAAATCATTTTATCAATAATTATCACAAGTTCTTCAGCTTACTTGTTAAAGGCATTAAATGACATCTTAAAACTGCGCTAAATTAAAACATTCATTGTAAATTCAGTATCCAAAACTCATAGACAAACTTAATTAATATTTGCTAACGGTATGGTGTGATGTTGATTTTATGCATTAAAAAGTTTATGTAAGTAACTAAAAAAAAATTTAAATTTGCAAATTTTAGTAGGGATGTTATTTTTGTTGCAATTTTCCATAAGTTTTGGAAAATGGAGAAATTAAGTCAGTCTAGTAGTAGACCTGCAAAATAGAAGTAGACCTGCAAACCTCTACGTGAGGAAATTTTTGAAGTAAAACTTCTTTACGCACGCTTGACTTGGGGAGTAAGCTGGTGAATGCGTGACGAGAGCGTTATGAAAAGTGTGATCGGGCGAGGCGAACGGCCGGGCCTTTACGCACGCTTGACTTGGAGAGTAAGCTGGTGAATGTGTGACGAGAGCGTTATGAAGTGTGATCGGGAGAGGCGAACGGTCGGGCGAGGCGAACGGAAGTTGAGAGGGAGATATAAGTTAGTGAAGTTTTACTTCAGTAGTGTGGTCTAAAGCACACTTGTTTTTTAAGAAAGAAAACTTCTAAAGAGTGAACTTCTTTAAAAGGGTTTCACTGCATTCAAAACTAGTACCTATTGCATATTTTTAAAAAACAATTTTCAATTTTTCAGGAAAATTTCTTATAAAACAGAAATTTGTAGATAGAGTAAGTAGGAGCAAAAAGTTATTGCATTTGTTATACATATACATTTTGGATCCTGAGTTAACAGATTTAATTACCAGAAAAGCAAATATATATTGAAACAATTATTTTTCTGTGCATAAAATATATGGGCATTTCGGTCTTTGTGTAGCGATGTTTATTGTTGGGTTTTATGAACCTTACAAAAACTTAAAGTAGATGAAACATTGATAAATATATAAAAAATAATATGTAGTTTACAATCACCATCACTCAAATTAAATATTGTAAATTCAAATCGCGACGATTCATAAATACTATTATT
Organism: Limnephilus rhombicus; assembly: GCA_929108145.2. Lineage (NCBI taxonomy): Eukaryota > Metazoa > Arthropoda > Insecta > Trichoptera > Limnephilidae > Limnephilus > Limnephilus rhombicus. The sequence goes on along the minus strand of OV815284.1, from coordinate 32,509,184 downwards.
ATTTTGTATTCTACGTTATATTGAACACTGACAATGGTGAAATATAATAATATTATCAACAAACTAGATTACGTAAGACTAATCTACTCATATATTTATATCACAAGTATTATTATATGTATTAAGTATTAAATAAATATAAAATAACTAATGCCTAATTGAACAGGGTGCACCAGAAATATTATTAACATTTAAAGATATACATATACATCATTCAGAATTCAGAATGATTTTGTATGAGGTACTCAAATACTGAAATGAGGTGTCCCACCTCAAATGACACGAGGTGTGAAGTGTTAAAGAGCCAAAAAAGATACATACATACACAAAACGTCGTGCCAATAACAAAACACCTCACCACCTAAAAGCTTTTATTGATACAAAAGATCTGCGTTAATAAAAAAAAACTTTTGCAATACAAAGAAAAAATAAAAAGTACAAAGAAAAATAGGTGGGACACATATGTTTTGTGAGGTGGCGGGATATTTTAGGTTTGTAGTGCATCCATGAAGTCGTACGGGAAATTTTAGTGCATCTTGTATGAGGTAGTCAACACTAGTTTAGTGCTACAATCGCATTACGTATGCATTAATTTTAAAAGAAAACAGAGGGACAAACATTTCGGGGAAAGCACTTCAAAATTTATCAACAAATTTGTACCAATTTGATTTTTAACTTATTCAGCCACTGTTCCCAATCCTACTAATCAACTGCTAAGCCGAAACTAAGTCTCAACACTGCTTAAGCATCACTTAATCTAAGGAAGCCGGACGTGCGGATTAAGCTCAACTGAGCAAAATAAAGTTATAAAAAGTGTCAACAGAGTGACGCTAACGCGGCAAACATCTTGATTATATTGTATGATTGATTTAATAAAACCTAGTGGCGTTAGCTCCACTCTGTTGACATTTTTTATAACTTTGCTTTGCTCAGTCGAGCTTAATCCACGCGTCCAGCTTCCTTAGATTTAGCTATGCAAGCAGTGTTGAGCCTTAGTTTTGGTTAAGAAGTTGATTAGTAGGATTGGGAACAGCGGCCGTTGAGTGTTATTTTTAGTCCGTTTTTATTTCAAATCAATTTTTTCAGATGGATTTCTTTCCACACAAAATGAGTGTTCTTTCAACAATAAATATGCAAACACATAGAAAAAGCACCAGAACAGAGTCAACAGGTCAAAGATTTGTACAAAAAGCTAAACTCGAACTATTGCACCGGATGATTGCAAAAATTTGAAGAAAAGTCACAGCAGTCAAATTTTTATACAAAAAATAATTTTTTTTCAATAACACCTTTTATGAGTGGAAAGAGAACGATATAGCTAGACTGCGAGCAAAAGAAGGTGCGCAGATGTACTTCGTTCACAGTGTGTAAAGGGCTTGATATTTTAGTAGTTAGTGTTTATTGGTGGCTTGCCACATCATATTCGCACTGCGCTTCATTCGTATGATGCTAGAGAACCATATTTTGTTTTTGGAAAAAACTATATTAATGTACAAATAGAAAAAATATCTAGAAAATGCATTTAAGGTTTAGAGGAAAGCGGTAAATCAAATTAATATGATTTCTGGTACACTTTGTACAATATAAGTGTTAGTCGCCAGGTTGGTTTCAACTTATCACTGTTGAACCCACTGCGATCAGCCAATCCGGCTGGATCCTCGACATGACGAGGTGTGAGCATTTGGAGTTGAAGGTCACAGGGGAGGGCTCGTGGCTTGAACTGCTTCTGAAAAACAAAATTACAATAAATAACACAAATTCACACATTTTGTGATGACTTCGATAAAAAGAATCATTTTGTATGACTTGACCCCTCGAGCCTCGGAAGGATATTTCTAGCCACAAACATCAAAATATTATGTTTGTCGCTAGAGTTATATTTTTTATTTTATTAATTTTCAACGCCCTGATAGGCTTTTACATGACAAGTTTATAATACAGAGACAGTTTTTAAATAAAGAGATAAACTATAAAAATATAACTAGTAAACATCATATGAAAGGTAGGTATACAGATAAATTTAAGGAAAGATAGTGTATTACAATAAAAGAGAAAGTTTCTAAGTTGTAAATGGCGTAGAAATAAACTAGTAGGTATGTTAGTAATTACAAAATTTACAGGTGACTAATTAAATGTGATGAATAATACATGACAAAATGCAAGATACATAAAAAGAAAACGGTAACAGGTTTTTACATTGTAGATTAATATAGAAATACACAAATATATGCAATAGACCCTATGTGATGCTCCTTAGATATCAAAATATTAGTTATATTTTAAATAGAGTTATATTTTTTATTTTATTAATTTTCAACGCCCTGATAGGCTTTTACATGACAAGTTTATAATACAGAGACAGTTTTTAAATAAAGAGATAAACTATAAAAATATAACTAGTAAACATCATATGAAAGGTAGGTATACAGATAAATTTAAGGAAAGATAGTGTATTACAATAAAAGAGAAAGTTTCTAAGTTGTAAATGGCGTAGAAATAAACTAGTAGGTATGTTAGTAATTACAAAATTTACAGGTGACTAATTAAATGTGATGAATAATACATGACAAAATGCAAGATACATAAAAAGAAAACGGTAACAGGTTTTTACATTGTAGATTAATATAGAAATACACAAATATATGCAATAGACCCTATGTGATGCTCCTTAGATATCAAAATATTCTACATAAAAATATTGTTCAGATATTTCTTGAATAAAGATAAACTTGTATTAAATACATCGATATTTGAGGTGAATTTGTTCCCTAGTGTGTGTAGTCATGAAATTGGTGCATGTGTGTGGTAGTTGGTTACAGAATTATTGTTGCAGAATAATATGTTTTGCCTTGTTTCTCGAGTAGGTACTTTAAAATCAATGAGATGCAGGAGTTCGCAATAATCTAATTCGGAGTGAATAATTTTAAACAAAAAAGTTAGATTGTTTATTTTTCTTCTATTTTCTAGGGAATGTAATTTAAGTGTATGTATTTAGTAAAGATGTGTAGTTAATGTGTTGAATAGGTATAATGTGTAACTTGAAGTTAATAAATCTTAAAAATTTGTGCTGCATTCTTTCGATATTTCTTATTTGATAATAATATGGGGACCAAACTATGGAATTGTATTCCAACAAGCTACGTACGAGTGACAAATATACGATTTTTATAACATCCAGCGAATCGAAGTCTTTGATTGTTCTGATTATAAATCCTTGTGTTTTCATGCCTTTGTTAGTTATTTGTTGTATGTGATTTATAAAGTTTAATTGCGTATCAAACACAACTCCACGATCCCTGGTTTCTTTGACTTTTTCTAAGATTTTATTATCTATTACTACTACTACTCGGCTTCATTCATAGAATTACCTCTGACTTTAAACATATAAATACACTTAAAACTCTTTACTGTTCGCTGGTCCGCCCTCACCTTGAATATACTAGTGTCATTTGGTCTCCTTTTTATGCTGTCCACATTAGTTACATCGAATCTGTACAACATCGCTTCCTACGAGGAATTGCTTGGAGGTTAGGACTTGAAAGAGGAGAATACTCGTATGATGAAATTGAACAAACTTTAAACATTTCCTCTTTAGAAAAACTTAGAAAGGACTCTGATCTAATATGCATTTTCAAAATTATCAACAGTATTACTGACACACCTGCTTTGTTACAACTCATCCAGTTCAACATTCCTTCCCGTAGACTTCGAAATAATGAATTGCTGTTCCTCAATCAACATTCTACTAATTATGGATATCATTCTCCTTTATCCAGAATGTCGAGACTTGTCAACGCAAATCAAAGCATTGAATTTTTTGGTGTAAGCCTAAATGACTTTCGGCAGTCGTAACGCAATGTGGTTTTTTAAAGTCTTTTTAAATCCATCTTCAAGCTACTTGTAGTTATCTTCTCTATGTACTTTTATATTATATGTATTTTGTCAATGCTCTTCATCTATATGTAATCTCCTTTCATTGTGATCTCTCTTTTTTTTCTATTCGTGTTATTGTTATATTGTTAATTGGACTATTTGTCCGTAAATAAAAAATAAAAATAAAAAATAAAAAAAACTATTGTGTATTTGAAAGATAGTGGGGTCTTTGTTCGACAAAATGTTAGTGTCTTACATTTATCGATATTGAGGAAATTGTTTGCGACACACCAATTTTGTAATTTGACGATGTTTGACTGTAGGATTAGGCAGTCACCTATATTGGATATTTCTTTGTATAATTTGACGTCATCGGCAAAAAGCAGAACTTCTACATCGTCGAAACAACTTATGATATCATTTATGAATATTAAGAAAAGGATGGGGCTGAGATGACTCCCTTGCGGTAGACCACTAGTTGCATATAGTAACTTAGATTTATAATGTTTAATTTTAACAAATAAGATTCTGTTAGACAAATAACTTGACAACCAATCCAACAACTTGCCTCTCAGTCCTAAGGCATAGAGTTTACTAAGTAATAATTTATGTGATACTTTGTCGAAAGCTTTTGAAAAATCTGTGTAGATACTGTCAACTTTTTTTTTTTTTTTTTTTATTAAGGAGAAAATACAGATACAGACGTCAATTGACAAGAATATACAAAACAATTAATAGAGAATTCGCCTGCATCCAAACTATTTCTCACAAATTAACATTGACAGCAGATAAAAACATATACAAATATTTATACCATTAAATACGGAAAAGACGTATGAATATACATAAGTAAATATTATTTTACAGAGATGAAAAAAAAAAATATGCGCAATATCCTTATAAAAGTTTACAAATTGTTTTTGGAAAAATTTTGATGGTAAGACCAAATATATATATAGATAAAAAATAATGTCATACAGAAATTTAAAAAAAGAAAGGTGGTTAAAATTATAAACCAAGCAATGTCTAAGGTATTGTACTTTGTAGGAAAACGGCCTTCAATTTTCTACTAAAAGTACTGCGTGTATCAAAAAATAAGTCGGAATCCTTGATGTTTTGATTTTGATTAAACGATTCGCACATTCTTCTGATTGGATCCCTGACACCAGCATTTGTACGCGTCCGGCTAATGTGGAATAAGTCCTTAAGCCTTGTTACTCTGGGTGGTATTTTGAAGTTTATTAGTTTCAGTAGGTCAGGACAGTCGATAAAGTTATTGCAGATTTTATAAAGCGTCATGAGGTCAAGGTATGTTCGCCGGTTAGTTAGAGTGGTGACGTTATAATTCGAGAGCATATTTATGTACCCCCGTTTAGGTGCGCTCATTCTGTAATTGAGGTATTGCAGAAATTTCTTTTGAATACTTTCAATGTTGACTTTATAGACACCGTAAAGTGGTGTCCATATGGAGGTGCAGTATTCAAGTTGAGAACGGACCAGCGTGTAGTAAAGTAGAAGATAAGTTTCAGGTTTTCGAAATTCGCGGCTGTTTCTGATGACAAATCCTAGCATGCGGTAAGCTTTATTCACAATATTCTCAATGTGCGCATCGAAATGGAGTTTAGAATCAAAAAGTACGCCTAGATCTTTTATACAGTAAACGCGCTCGAGTAAATAGTTACCAATACAATAATTGTGTATAATAGCGTTGTTATCATTGCAAAATGCTTCGAACCTTACTAAGTCGCTTTGGATGAGCAGACAATCGTTTAAATTCCTAACAATGGCAAATATTTTTATATCATCGGCGTACAAAAGAAATAAACAATGCATGACACATTTAGTAACAGTGTTAATAAAAAGTATAAATAACAGCGGACCCAGGATTGACCCCTGTGGTACGCCAGAGGTAACTGGTTCCCACGTAGAAGTATGTCCTCGTAATGATACAGCTTGCTGTCTTTTTGTCAAATATGAGACAAACCAACGTAATAAGTTTCCCCTAATTCCGTTGAACATTATTTTTTTAATAAGAATAAGGTGGTCAACCTTGTCGAAAGCTTTTTTGAAATCGCAGTATATTGCATCTACCTGTTGGCCTCGATCCATGCTAGTGAATAAGAAATTTGAGTAAATTAGTAAATTACTCATGGTAGATTTGCCTTTTACAAACCCGTGTTGTTGTTCTGTAATTTTGGCGGCAAGCTGGGGATATATATTATCATGGACAAGTCTTTCCAAGAGTTTAGGGATCGCCGAGAGAATGGATATTGGCCTATAGTTTTCGACTTTTTGACGTGAGTCACCCTTATGGACTGGTATAATATAAGCCAACTTCCACCTATCAGGGAAAACCCTGTCACTCAGGCATTTATTAAATATTATGGTAAGTGGAACATACAATGACGACGCAGCAGATCTGAGGGAAAACGACTTGTATACGTATAATGTAACATACTTATGTTTAAATTGGCAATCCCACAACTTGACAGTGGCGTCCATACTGGTGGATGCCAGGAATCCGTACTCTGCGAACCCCTTGCCCCCATTGACCTCGTTGTTGAACCCCCCCTTGGCTGGGGTGGCGGGCGGCTGGGGGCGACCACCGCCGGGGCCACCGCCGCCGCCAGTGTTGAGGTCGGGGGACGCCCACTCCAGATCCGTCACGTTGCTCTGGTGACCCTTGAAGTCGTGCAGGCAGTTACCGCTCGCTATGTCCCACACTTTGACGCGTTTGTCTTCACCTGGAAAATGATTGGATATTTTTTAATGACCTTACCGACACTCTCCCGAAGGGAGAAAATCAGTGGCGAACTTTGGATGTGAAAAACACGCTCAAATAAATCTAACATAAGCTGTTGGAGTAGCTCCAAATTACCTGCAAAATCTCTATTCACAAGGCAATAATCTTCCAAGACAAGCCCTCCACAATGGACGGGAAATTAACATACAAGTATTGCGCAATATACGATTCAATCAAAGATTTAACCCATCAGGCCTTGGTCCTATTTTGACGGAAGGCCAAAATATTCCCGATTCGCAATAAAATCGACAGCATCCGAAAACTAAAAACTGTTTTTGAATTGTGATGCTTTTAAATTTTATTATCTTATATATAAAAATGAATCGCTGAATGTGTTGCTAAGCGCATAACTTTCGAACGACTGCACCAAATTGGATAATTCTTTTTTTTTGGGTGTTCGTTATTGTCAGGACAAGGTTTTTATAAAACTTCCGGTGAGCTCTGGCATTATGAAATTTGTATAAAAAAATTGCTATTGGTGGCACGCGAGGTTTGAAAACTGAATGCATGGAAAGCGGGAGGGACGGAGAAATGGAGGGGGGGGGACGGGGAGGGAGGGGGAAGGGGGAGTGGGTGGGGAGGGGGGAGGGAGGGGGGAGGGGGAGGGAGGGGGAAGGGGGATGGGGGAGGGGGATGGGGGAGGGGGATGGGGGAGGGGGATGGGGGAGGGGGATGGGGGAGTGTGGGGGGGGGGAGGGGGGGGGGGGGAGGAGGCGGAGGAGGCGGAGGAGGCGGAGGAGGCGGAGTGGGAACCCCCCTTACACCATGCGAGCGAAGCCGCGCGAAAAAGCTAGTTAGAAATAAACGTTAAAATTTTTTTCAAAATTTAAAAATTTTTAATGCAAAAATAAAAAATGGGTCATCTTACATTTTTTCTAACTAAAATTACTGATAATGAAGAAAAATTAAAACACACATATTTTATTAGACAAATATATTATTAACATTAGCGTTAACCCCTCCGCAACGTAAGCAGATATAAGCGTTAAAAATAGGACAGCAGTCAATTACAATAAGCGTCTTTATACGTCAGCGCGTGTGTTTCCATAGAAATCGTTCTAACTCCGTTATTGTTTTAGTTCCCTAAAACAAAAAATAAAAGGTCGATAGTAGATCAAGCTGCACATCCCTATCAAGTTATCTATGGAAATACATAACAGGAATCAGCTGTCAGTCGTGTAGTTGACAAAAATATTTACCGGCGCAAATTTGCTACCGGTAAGCTCCACCGCGCTCCACATTTTAAATTTTTATTATATATTTTTATATGAAATGATAAAAAAGTGAGGTGACAAAAGTGTTTTTTACACATATATACAATAGAATAAGTATTGTTGTTTACACAATCTGTGATTTTAGTACTGTTTTCACATCACAAAACATCACGTGAGTCATTTTTACCTATTTTTAATGTTTGCTTTCTAAATTTTTATATTTACAAATGCTAATATTTATTTGTAATATAATAATTTGAAAGCCTATTTTGTAACCTTTCTAAAACAGTTTTTACTATTCGGCTACGTTCAGAAATGTTTCATTTATAGAGCTTTCATAAAATGTCATTTTGTTAAAGACACCAAAAGCGAATATTCTCGAAAATTCGGAGGGGTTAAGTTACTTTTTTTGCCATTTCAGGTAAAAATAATAATAATAAGAAGTTCCTAAAAACTTTCATAAATATTTTCAAATTAGGGTCAGAAACTTTTTTTTAAAGAAAATAAGAGTGTACATTTTAATTATGTTGTTGTTAAGAGGGCATTACCAGAGAAAACCAGAAATATGTCATTTTCAAATCAGATTTTAGACGTATTGACTATTTTCCACAAAAAATTATAAATGGATTTCGAAAGATTGTTCTTTTATCTACCATTCGCATGTAATAAATTTTGAGAATTTTTTAAAATTTTTAGTATAATAAGGTTATTCCATAGGTCGTTGACAGATTTGTTAAATTTTCAAAAAAGATTTTGTATTATACCACAGCCATTTCAAATAATATAATCATGCATTAAAATAAATCAATCCATTATCTAGCAAACGCATGTTTTAGAATTTTAATTATAGTTTCAATAAAATCATTAAAAAATATATACGTACATGTGTTTCTTGACGAAACTTAGTCAGTTTGTGTATTTATTTGCGAACTTATAAACTAATATATTTCAGATTTTTTTACATACTTATTGTGCTAAGACATTATTGACAAATCATAAATAAGTTTGAGCGAAAAATAATTTTAGGAAGTATTTAATATTAATTAATTTACAGCTTCGCATTTCACGATTTTTATCATAGCGCCGTAACACAAATTTCACACTTCATTACGGCCCGAAAAGTGGCCCGACAAGGACGTGTCCACGTCGCTCTGAATCACAACAGTTTGAAATAATATTTTGGGAACGAAACTGTAAATACATTCGAATTCCTTGTTTCACGTTCGTAAAATCAACAGGGTTGACCGAATTTCATTTTCATTGAATATTTTTATGCAAAAAGTTTTATATTTAAAAAGAAATGTTTTTATTTGTCCCTCATTATACGATACAAGAGACAAGAGTCCCGACTGCTCAAGAGTCCCAAATGCCCCATTTTTTAAAAGTAAAACTTCTTTACGCATGCTCGACACATGGGGTTAACTGGTGAATCGTTACGAAAAGTGGTGATTATTACGAAAAGTGGTGCTGGTTACAAAAAATGACATGCGAACGGTAATCGATGCGAACAGTGATCAATTGCTAGGCGGGTCGGGCCTTTAGGCTCGCTTGTTATTCGTGTTATTATTATATTGTTAATGGACTATTTGTCCGTAAATAAATAAAAGAAATTATATACAGCGCGTACCCGGCATGCGTTGCAAGGCTGGGGATGGGGGATGGGGACGGGGATGGGATTTTTTTTTATTGTAAATAATTTTTATGTTTATATCGCACAAGAGTCCAACAGCTCCCAAGGGAGGGAGGTTGAAGAAGAGTTGGGATGAGGGGTAAAGGAGGCGGGGATTGGAAGGAGGGTATGAGGGGGGGGGGGGGTTGAGAGGGGGTGGGCGGGTAGACCTTTTTTATATCCATTTTTCGTATTACAAAAATAACAAACACGAGAATCGAGTATGGGTACCACCGCCCCGGGAACCATTTATTAGATAACCAACACGTCTGCCATAGGTCATCCCAAGTGGTTCGCAAGGTTTGGTGACTAGCAGGGATGCCTGGGTTTATTGGGTGAGGTTTGTTCAGGTCTTGGCGGCGGATGCGTCTGCCCACCAGCTGCATGGCAGGTCGGATCTGGAGAAAGTGGTTACGGCGTTATTTATTATCTATGTTTCTGTCTCTGTCGATTCACGGCAGCGAGCGGTCGTGTTGTCCGCGCCGGTCCAGTTTATAACGTTTTAAATTTATTCATCCGCTCAAAATGGGGAGAAAAATACGTGTAGACAAAATTTTCACCAAAAAAAAACACTACACCAAAAACATATCTGGGAGAAATATAACGAGAAAAAACGAAGGTTAGTAATATTAAATAATCAATTTACGTTGTACATAACTTATATGCTACAGGGTCGTTGGAACGAATCTGTCAGATTTATTGTACATTTTTTATAATAATATGTTGTTTAATTTCCCGAGAAAAGAATCAACATTCTAAAGTTAATAATGACTGTGAAGTTTCATCGGTATGTGCAATTCAAATTTTTATTACATTACTAGCTGACCTAACAAACGTTGTTCTGCCATGTAAATTATTTCTAGTTATATTATATTATTATGTAAATGGGCTTTGACCAAGTATATTTGATCACTGTAAATGGCTAGCCACATCATGATCTGCCGCGCCGTGAAATGGCGGCAGATCGTGATGTGCGGCGCATCATGATGTACCTGATTTTACGATTGGCCTGCGACATATACACGGTGTCGGGAAATACGTGGTACATAACTCAATTCAATTGTGATTGCCGTGTTAATTATAAACAATAATTTACTAGCGTGCCCGGCGTTACGGCGGAATTTTGTGCCTGACGGTCTTTTTATTTACGAAAATAGTCTATTACGTTTACGTTTGTGGAGCGTGTAACTAAAAAACGGCTGGAATTTCGAAAATTACATACAAAATAAAAGTTTTAGATAATTTTACAAGCTTTTACTTAGTTTCAGAAAAATTTTCTTTGTGACCCACCGTTTCCGAGGTATAAACGGAAATCCGAAAATTGGGACCTTCCCCCCCATCCCCTTAGCTCACAAACTAGGCGTCAGGACCTTTAGTATGTTCACACCCTAAGCACCCTGAATAAGTTTCTGAAAGAATCCCTTAGGTTCCTGCTCACGCACTCTACACTTCCTTCCTTGACTGGACTAAGGGTGCACATCAGCGTGGAAAATGATACGACATTTGCCTTTATGGGCGGGCTTATTGCCTAGGTATATTTACTTATGTTGTTAATTGTTTATTTCATAGATTGGTGCAGCAGAATCGATTGATGAAAATTACCTGCCACAATCTGATATAAGACAGCAACAGGAAATGCAAAATGAAGAAAAAAAAATTCCAAACTTTACAATGAGTGGACGACGAATCGTTGATATGGCCTTCATCTTTGAACAGCTCAAGAAAATAGCCACACATGGTCAAACATTTGGATTCTCAATTTTAAATTTATGTTTTATGTCAGAAACGCGTCAAGGTTTTTTTAGTAAAAATTCAGTCAAATGTAATATGTGCAATGCAATATTTACAATATGTTCGGAACGTAAAGATATTGAAAAAATCGATATAAATCACGCAATCGTTTCAGGAATCATGAGCATTGGTGGCGGTTTTTCTAATTTAGAGGAGTTTATGTCCGTAATCGATATTCCATGTATTAAAACTTATGCTAAAGTACATGAAACTGTTTGTGATTGGTGGTCAAAAGGTGCCACAGACCGAATGGAAATTGCTGCAAAACGTGAAACAGAATATGCTAGATCTCTGGGAAACGTCTCAAAAGGTGGAATTCCTATAATAACAGTTGTCGCCGATGGTTGTTGGTCAAAAAGATCATATCGTACCAATTACTCTGCCTTGTCAGGCGTAGCTGCAATAGTAGGACATCACTTTGGTGAGGTTTTATTCATGCAGGTACGAAATAAATTTTGTATGACGTGCGCACGTGCAGTAAAAAAGGTAGTAACATCGCAGGAACATCGTTGTTTCAAAAATCATTCCGGAAGTTCTACGAGTCCAGTATTCTCGTGGAAGGTTTTAAAAAATCAATAGATATGTACGGTCTGAAATATTCAAGGCTAATTTCAGATGGGGATTCAAGTACCTACAAAAAAATTTTAGATGCTCAGCCATATGCGGATATCACAGTTGAGAAAGTTGTACGTAATTACTGCACAAAACTTCGTAATTTGACAGCGGATACGAGGTTCCCAATAAGTCAGCGCCGCCTTTTGACCGGTCGATTACTGAGATTAAGAACTGCAGTAAGATGTGCGGTAAATTATAGACTATCGGAAAATTATTCTAATAGTGAGAAAATTAAATTACTTTATGGGGATATTTCAAATAGTTCCAAACACGTATTTGGTGAGCATTCGAAATGCGCAAAATATTTCTGTAAACAAAATATGGATACAGAAGATATAAACTATGTACCTGAACTCGTTGCATCTGGTATGATGGAAAGAATCCTACAATTCACAAATCAGTTAGCGTCCCATTCGAGGAGTTTGCTAGTAAATGTGGATAGTAATGTTGTTGAAAGGTACAATAGTATTGTAGCAAAATTTGTTGGGGGAAAAAGAATTAATTACAGCACTAAACAATCTTATTCGGGAAGATGTGCAGCTGCTGTAATATCTTTTAATACAAAGCGGCCACATTACCATTTGCATAAAACCATTTTTGGTCAGAGTCCTGGTCAAAGAATTAAACATTTAGAAATTAAGCGTTTGAGAAAAAAGCGATCAAAAAGAACGTACGATAGAGTCAAAGCAAATAACTGTGAAACAAATAATGATCCAGATTATGGCAGTAACGTACAACTTCCTGATATGGATGCAGATGTTTTCATAGAAGCGAAGAAGACATTTATGGAATCTTTATCTTTGACAGATGTGCAAAGGTTCAGAATTGAAAGTGACACTATTTTGCAAGCGGATTGTGGAAAATGGCTCGAGTTACGCAGAAAAATGATCACAGCTTCATTTTTTGATAAAATTTGTAAAAGAAGAAGAAATATTAGTTGTGCCCCTTTTATTCGAACATTGTTGTATGGAAAAAATCAGGGACATGTACGATCTATAAAATATGGAAAAGATAATGAAGAGACAGCTATTCGCCAACTTGCCAAACAAATAATGTCTATCGAAATTTCTAAATGTGGACTTTTTATTGATTGTGAATACAATTACATGGGTGCTACGCCAGATGGAATATCAAATAACTTACTCATTGAAATTAAATGCCCTTCGTCAGCATCTGGCCTTGATATAGAAGATGCAATTCGGAGGAAGAAAATTAGTTTTCTTAAAATCAATGAAAAAAATGAAGTAACAATCAACAAAAACCATGATTGGTATTATCAAGTACAAGGGCAGTTACATATTGCAGAAAAATGTACCTGTTTATTTGCAGTATGGACAGGTCCCGAGAAACCGTTGCATACAGTTTTAATAGAAAAAGACGATGTGTTTTGGCGTGATAAAATGTTACAACAATTGAAGTGCTTTTATACAGATTGCGTTTTGCCAGAAATAGTGGATCCAAGGCATTCAAGGAATATGCAATTTAGAGATCCCAAATATACAGGGTGTAACAGGACGTACCCGAGGGATTTTAACCAGTGATTCCTGAGCATATTTGGAGTAAAAAATGTAAATGAAATTTTCGTCTCCGGTGAAATTTTTATTTCAAATAAAATCATTTTTTTGGTTTTTTTCCACACGCCGTCACTGATCTCATATTTCGAGTAAAGGATACGGCAACTCCGCGCAAACCCCTCCCCCATATCCGCTAGCCAACCCGAACCCCGTTGTTGGCAGCGTACTCTTTCACTCTCTACTGCGCGCCTCCTCGTAACGCGAATAAACATATTGCCAGGTGGTTTTTTAAATAGATATTTTTTTGGAGATAATATTTAACATAACTTTCGCATACAGTATTTTTAAATAGTGTAACAGGACGTACCCGAGGGATTTTAACCAGCGATTCCTGAGCTTATTTGGAGAAAAAAATTTGTATATCATTTTGCTGTACGGTGACATTTTTTTTCAATTAAAAACATTTTTTTTTGTTTTTTCTACACACCTTCACTGATCTCATATTTCGAGTAAAGGATATGGCAACCTCGCGATAACCCCTCCCCCTATCCGCTAGCCAACCCTACAGTTATCGGCAGCACGCTCCCTCACTCCCATACCGCGGCGAAGCTACCCCTTTCCGAATACCGCTCGGTCAGTTGTGTTTGGAGTTTGACGGTGAACGGGGTCGTGCGTAGTTGCTTTGAAATTTGTTTTTGTTTTACTGTTATTATTAGTGTTTATTCTAAAAGATGCCTCAAAATTATCCACCTGCCCATGAAGCAGATATAGTGTTTGTTTATGGAATTTGCCGAGGAAATTCAGTGGAAGCTGTAAGAGAGTATCGCAGAATATATCCAGAACGACGTCTACCACACCATACAACTTTCGTACAGGTTTGTACCTAACTACCTATTTATTATCGTAGAGCTAGACACACATTTAATGCCGCCATCTCATTGTAAAGGCTCCCAAAAATCCGCCTAATTGTGTCTTGTAATGTTACGGAAAAAGGTTATCACTACGTATGTTTATTTACAAAACTTTCCAAAATTTTATGTTTCACTCTCGGAAATCCAAGATAATACCTATCAAACGTGCCAAGTAAAAAAAATAGGGTAATGTTTCCCAACTTGGCTAATTCTTTAAGCTCAAATTATTTAAATAACACTTCATTTAACTTAATATCCTCCTCACAGCATCCCCGAAAATGTGTGGAGTTGATGTAAAAAATGAATAATAATACAACAGAAACAAGAATAATTTACGTAGGTTAATTGGTAAAAGATGCTTTAAAGTTCCATTTTCATTACAATTAAAGTTCGAAATTCTTGTGAAAAAAATATCAAGCCGTCGCGTCATTTTGAAATTGTTATTAACACTTATTTATAACCCAAATTAAGAACTAAATAATCATATTTTGTGCTTGTCCCCCAACGTAAATAGTTGCTAATCAAAATCGGTTCCAAGAAAGCTTGTTTTAAATAGTTTCACTCACAAAATAAATTAATTCGTACTTACGGAACGTTTTCTATGTTAATCAAATATTTCTATGTTCTCAGAAATAAACTGATATAAAACGCACCCGTCATTCATTTTTACTGATATTTTATAACAGAATAATGTTAGCAATTGTATTTTTGTTTGCAGATGTATCAACGCCTGCGCGACCATGGAATCGTACGGGTTCAGGGCGGAGGAAATAATGATGTTCCAGTTCGTGTTGAAGAGAGGATCCTCAACATGATGACAGAAGACCCGACGCTTTCCGTGCGTCGCGTCGCCATGATCGTTGGAGACATAACACACACGACGGTATGGAGAATCCTAAAAAAACATCGCCTGAAACCTTTCCACTACAGGCGCTGCCAAGGTCTACTGGAGAACGACCATTTCTCAAGACTAATTTACTGTAGACGGATGCTACGAAATGTGTTGAGAAATGGAGATTTCATGAAAAATATTCTATTCACAGACGAAGCCCAATTTACAAAAACAGGAATATTAAATATCCACAACCTGCATCATTGGGCCGAAGAAAATCCTAAGCTTGTCCGGGAATCGTCGAGCCAAGAGAGATTCTCAGTAAATATGTGGGCGGGTATTTTGGGTAACAAAATAATTGGTCCGATCGAGTTGCCTCCCAGGTTAAATGGACCGATGTATCTGGAGTTCCTGCAAGGGCAGCTGGGCGACATTCTGGACGAAGTAAACTTACAAGCACTGCGAAGGATGTGGTTCCAGCACGATGGAGCTCCACCCCATTATTCCGTTGCCGTGCGGAACTACCTGAATGTAGAGTTTCCTGGACGGTGGATAGGCCGAGGTAGTCCTAACATTGCATGGCCACCGAGATCACCCGACCTAACACCGTTGGATTACTACCTCTGGGGAACTCTGAAGGAAAAGGTATATTCGAAGCCGATAGCGACGAGAGAGCAATTGATCCAACTGATCATGGAGGCAGCAGACGAACTGAAGGCGAATCCTGCTAATTTAAGCATCCATAATGTGTTAAGATTGCATGCATGCATTGAAGCCGATGGCGGCCACTTCGAGCAACTTTTATAATAATAATAAAAAAAATATTATAACCAAATGTCAGCATTTTTATTCTTACATGTCATTCATAATATTATGTTCGTATCTGTGACAGATGACAGACACAAACGCGAACAAAACATTGCCGGGTGGGTTTTTAAATTATTTTTAGAGGTATTATTTAATTATAACTTTCGCAAATAGTATTTTTAAGTATTGTAAGTTCAGTCAACATTACACTTAAACAGTAGATACTAAAATGTTTTCAAAGCTTATGATCGAACCACCACGATTAATTTATTTGAAACTTCTATAAGAACTCACATTTTGTGTCAAAATTATGAAACATTCCAATCCTTCATAATCGGACTGTTTGTGGTTAGTTTGTATTTTATTGGTAAGGCTGAATACAGTCAACTTATTGACTTGATTTTTTTTTCTTTAAATCGGCACCATTACCTTAGGGAACGTACTCATACTACGTAACCTCTTCGGGGGGGGGGGGGGTCTTCAAAATGTCACGCTTGGTACAAATGAGCGGCGATTTGCTTAGGATTTTGGTCAACGGGAGGGGGAGGGGGGGGGGGGGGTTAAAAATTGCAAAAAAAATTGGTCACGTAGTATGGGTACGTTCCCTTCTGTAAAATGATAATATTATTTGTATCGGTAAAACAGGTTATTATTGCAATCCTTATTCTGGATAGTTCCTTGTAATCCAAATGTATGCTATTACATTCAAAACATTGCTAGATCAACTTATTTTCTAAGAACTTTGTCAACATACTTATTGATGGGTTGGTAAAACCAATAGTTTATTGTTTCAAAACACTGGTTAGGCCACATTATAAGTCGAGAACTTTCTAAGAATTGTGTTAGGTATCCTGTTCTTCATAATACGTATTAATAGATCGGTAAAACCAATAGTTTATTGATTGTAACCCTTATTCTGAGTACCTACATAACTGAAAAATATTAGTACCTACATTGTGTAGTTAGGTAAAAATAAATGGGGAATTTGAATTGGAATTTGAATCATGACTAGGTACTTCCAAGAATACACAATTACCTACTACGTGGAATTGCGAGGAGTATGCTAAGACCGAGTTGTTTGGCAGTTCATCCTCTCTACCTACCGCGTGATGTTTAATAAATCTTTTGAACAAAATATTTCACACGGTTTTAAAATTGTTCCAATATGTAATTGATTTATTTTTAAATTCATTTATAAAATTAAATATTTTTCTTATTCAAATAATTCAGCACCTGGCAGCATTCTAATTTTAAAATAACATCGTATTCTACCTATACATGTATGTATTTCATATTATTTTAAATTCTGTGGGTCAAGGTCACGGTTACGCATTTGCAGCTGTTGACAAGTTCGTTTTATATGAGCATTGATTTTATTGACAATAATTTCGCGATGATAATGCGCGTTTCGTTTTGGTGATTCTGGATACCTACTTAAGCAAGTGCAAGGGAGATTGTTTTTCGCGATGATAATGCGCGTTTCGTTTTGGTGATTCTGGATACCTAATTAAGCAAGTGCAAGGGAGATTGTGTTTTTAAAGGTGGTTAAATATTTATCTTATCTTATTTCTTAATATTTATGATAAAAGGACCATTGGAAATTATTCTCAATTATTGTCAACAAATAAGTTATTTAATTACTGTTTTTGTGTTTAATTCGTAGAACTACATTTTTTTTTGTTTAAAAGTTATTTAATGGTGGGTTTCTTCATTTACCGAGAATGCTAAATGCAATGCTAATTGTAAAAGTAAACGGTCAAATGCATAGACATTTTTAAATTTCGATCGTTTACTTTTACAATTAGCATTCCATTTAGCATTCTCGGTAAATGAAGAAACCCACCCGTCTTCTAACCACAAATTATTTAAATTAGAATTCCATCAGGAATTTTCGGTACTTAAAGTCTTTACTTAAAGCTAGCAATAATATCTGAGTAAAATAAGCATAATAATTATTTACGCAATATTAAATATTACTTGTTTGGTATTGGAGCATATAATATGGTCCTGCCTTGAAGCGCGCTGGCCGTTGTCGCCTCCCTTCCACTGTGTGCACGTGTGAAATTGCGACGTTGTCTCCCGAGTAGACCAATGATCATGCCATTGGCGACGCGTGATTTAAAAACATAATTTTTGTTTTTAATAGAAAAAAAATATCACCGGAGAGCAAAATGAAATCTACATTTTTTACTCCAAATATGCTCAGGAACCGCTGGTTAAAATCCCTCGGGTACGTCCTGTTACACCCTGTATAGTAGATGAAATGGAAAAAAGGTCTTTACTTAAGAAAACGTCTGGCTGCAAAAGAAAACTATTCGCTGGGTGATTGTATTGTATTGCATATTGAAGTAAACGCCTACGCCTACACATCCAACTAAGACTGATGATCCAGTCAAAAGTCGCGATCTCGTACGGCGAAAACAAATTTTCATTTTACGTGATTGAAATTTTGATTGGAGTATTTTCCTTCGTCCCGAACAAAAAAGGTTGTCTTTTACAAAAATATTCCTATGCGTGTCCAGTGATTTCGAAAGTTAACCCACATCCATTCACGTTTTATTTTTATAAGATCTTTATTTTCTTTTAGCAAGCATTCATTTGTCATTTTCTACTTTTCTAGATTGTTGACTTATTTTTTACCCTAAGATTAATTTAACACACTTGTTTCAGTTATAATTATATATTAGAAATGTGTACTTGCTTTATTTAAATTTTTGACAGATGATTTTCGAGCTTACTAACGGCGTTTATTCGAAATGTAAATTACTGACTCCTCTCTAATTTGTCAAAAAAAAAATATTTAAAAAAAAATTGATAATACAGGGTGGGGCAGAGAGGAGTTACTGATTTCAAAAAATCACTGAAGGCTCCCCAGACTGAGCAGAGGAGCGGGGCGGGTGCCGTTACGTCGGGGAAATGATGCCGTTTTTTTTCATGATATTTTTTAAATGATATCGTTTGACGTGGCGGCCTTGGCGAGCAATACACATATTGACCCTTTGAAAGAAGTTTTCGGCCACTCTTCCCAGCATATCTTGCGGAATTCCAGCGATGACGCCCTCAATCGCCTCGTTCAGAGCTTCAATGGTTCATGATCGAAGTTTTTTTACCTCAACTTTGACGTATCCTTACAGAAAAAAGTCACTCGGGGTCAAATCGGGGGAGCGAGGGGGCCATGGAATATCCTCTCTGCGAACTTATCATTTGATTTGACAGATGTTATGAAGAGAACCCTGTACATTTTACGCTGTCTGTACGCGTTTTAGAGGTATAATGGTAGTGGTGCTGATTTTAATAAAATCAAATTTTATAATTTTCTTATTATTATTATAATTTACAAGTACAAGTATATTACATTGTATTTAGTAATATAGACGTTGAACATTATAATTGATTTATGATCAATAAGATGGATCAAGGAAAAAAATATTTATGAGATGTAATATTTTTGGTATGCCTCGTTATTCTCCTGTGCCCTTTCTTGTGGAAAACGTTATTTTTTTTTAAATGTTTTTCGACCATGTAATTATCATTTTTTCGCACCCATAAAATTATGTCCCGTCTTTCCGGTTTATAAAAAATGGTCTGATTTTTCGGATTGAAATTTTCAAAAAATCCCCAGGGTTTCAAAAATACGATTAAAAAAAAATACAGAATGTCTTAGAATATTTGCCTAAACCGGAATTAAAAAAAAAAAAAAGTGATGCAATTGGCCTATTAAACAATTATAGTAGGTATATGGTGTAAGCACGTTGTAAAAAATTATCAAAAAATAGTTACACACAAAAATAGTTTCTCGACGTCTCGACGCCACCTAGCGAGGGATTTAACACTAACAATGTCTTCCTCGCAAAAATAAAGTTGGTTGTTTTCAGGTGGAAAAAATATAACAAGCAGTAATTGTTGAATGAAACACTAGTATATATTGAATTATTTGGCGGGTATTTGATAAGCCGCCATAGCTCAGTGGTCAGAGCATTCGACCGGCAATCGGAAGGACACGGGTTCAAGTCCCGTTGGCGGCAAGTATCTTTTCTCGGAAGATTTTTCAATGTAAATGAGTGTTTCAGGCTGACAATTATTGCTTGTAATAATTGTTACCCTTTGTGCTATGCATAAAAAATCTTGTCTAAACGTTAGTTTATAAATTAAAAAATAATAAATATTAATAATGCCATTGTGCACACGAATAAATATTTCAAAATGAGACATTTTTTACAATCCAACTGAATATTACTCGGTTAATTTGATTAAAGTACAATTAAAAAACAAAATATTTAAAAATTATAACAAATTTTTTATTCATCTATATTATATCATCTACTTTATACCTACTGTGTTTACGCATTTCATTTGTATATATTTGTGTTTATGTACTTCGATGTACAAATTACAAATAACTGCCTACTACTAATTAAAATTCTGGAAACGAGAATTCAACATCTTCACCTGACCCATACTGTAGCCAGCCCTAGCTCCGCGTGAGATAGTCCTAGTAGATACGCGAAACTAAGCTTGCTGCGGAACGAAATCTAGTTCCAAAAACGTCCGCTCACGACCGCTGATGTGTGAGCGCTATAGTCGGAACCGAAATTATGATTTGCTGGTATGACAGTCTTAACGTTTACATTTGAATATAAATCGTGGTGTTTTCTCTTTCTAACACCATTTAGATCTATTTCTAACCACGATAGTGAGGGAGA
Source organism: Limnephilus rhombicus (assembly GCA_929108145.2). Taxonomy (NCBI): domain Eukaryota; kingdom Metazoa; phylum Arthropoda; class Insecta; order Trichoptera; family Limnephilidae; genus Limnephilus; species Limnephilus rhombicus. The sequence continues at coordinate 32,488,452 of OV815284.1, read as the reverse complement.
TACAATAATTTCTATGAGACCTATATGGGTTGTTCCGAAAAGCAAACAAATTAATTAGCATGAGGGGCTAAGCTATATATGTATGGGCAAAAAACGTCAAAAGGAACTCCAGTGAAAAATATTATGGCTTTAAAAAAATATGTTCATATAGACCAGAGGTTCCCAAACTTATTTTTCTCGTAGACCCCTTTCAAAAATTTACTGATTTCGGTGGACCCCCTGCTGCTACATTTCTACCACATTCCCAAAACTCGTCAAAAAATGTGAAGATTAGATCTAACGATGGAAAATTGCATCGCGGCTAGTTGCAACCCTAAATTCGGAGTGGTATAAATAAAAAGAAAAATATGTAGTGAATTTTCTTGGGTTCTATGTATTTATTAAAATAATATGATTACAGACTTAGGGGGGAAATACATGTAGATGACTCAAATTTTTTATTTTTTTTATTTCATAAAATGTTGGCTATTGAATTGGTTCGCAAAGTTTTAAATAAAAAATTCAATTTGTTCCGGTGTTATGAGGGTGTTTGTGCCGAATCACGTGGTAAACTTGAGACGCATTTTTCTCGAAACGACTTTTTTTGAATATGTGTGCACTCTAGCTCAGAAAGTTTTTAACCAAACGTTAACAATACCTTATTTATATAATCATGCTCTATCTGTGTGAACCGAAATTCGTAGTAATATCATTGTCAAAAGTATTTTTTAATTGCAAAAAAATGTTAAAAATTGACAAAAAATCAAGGTTTCCTGTTTACTCACCTGCAAAAAATTTTATTTTAATTTTTTTGGGAAAAGTAAGGTTTACATAGAAGAGGCACGTCATTTTCTTAAATTAAAATTAAAACCCTATTAATTTCAGATGAAAACTATGGCCTCCAAAATGCACACAAATGCTACGTCTGGTGTTGACGTTCGATGCGTAGCTGCTGATAATTTTCATTTTTTCGAGGAAATGCTTCGAAAAATTTACAATATTTTCTTAAGTAGATGTATAAAATGACCTGAATTATACACATTTCTTCCATGCCAAAAAATTCATGAAAATTATTTAAAAAAACCTAGTCCTGTGTCCTGTATTTCCCACCTTAATAGAATTAAATATCGAATATGCAAGTTTTTACAAGTAACAGTCTGACCTTAAAATATCTTCTTAAAAATCACTGAAGCTGACCTTCTTAACCCCTCCGAATTTTCGAGAATATTAGCTTTTGATGTCTTAAACGAAGTGACATTTTACGAAAACTTTGTATTATTACCGCTTCACAATTAAAGCTCTATTAATGAAACATTTCTGAACGTAGCCGAATAGTAAAAACTGTTTTAGATAGGTTACAAAATAAGCTTTCGAATTATTATATTACAAATAAATATTAACATTTGTAAATATTAAAATTTAGAATGCAAACATTAAAAAAATGTGAAAATGACTCACGTGATGTTTTTATGTGAAAACAGTACTAAAATCACAGATTATGTAAACAACAATACTTATTCTATTGTAATTAACAATGTCGGGCACCCGTAGGAAATTTGGCGGGATAAATTATGTGTCAAACTGCGCGTCTGACAGAATGTTCTTTTTATGTATTTCTATGGACAACTTGAATAGAGATGTGCAGCATGATTCACTATCGACCTTTCACTTTTTATTATACGGATGTAACTAAAACAATAACGGAATTATAACGGTTTCTATGGAGACACACGCGCTGACGTGTAAACACGCTTATTGCACTTGACTGCTGTCATATTTTTAACGCATATATCTGCTTACGTTGCGGAGGGGTTAAAATACACTACTCAAAAAAATTAAGGAAGGTTTTAGAAAAAGGAAATTATTGTGAAATATTAAGGTTATCTGATCCATATGCCGGCCTAACTGAAAAAAAATTCAAGCCCGTGAACCAAAAAATTAACAAAATTATTTTTTCGCGCAATCTATTAAGATTGCATGAAAACTGTAGCTCAAAATGTAGTTGAAACTTAAAAATGCATTTTTTAAGTCTCAATAGGACTATTTTTCACCGAAATAGAGCCTGTTATTGATAGGTAAAGCCAAGCCAATATTTTTGTTCTTTAGTATCGAAACCAGATAAATTTTCGTGGACCCCCACATTAGTGTGGGCCGCAACTGTATGGCGAAAAAAAAAATGTTTTATTTCCTTGAGTGCTAGTGATAAAAAGTTGTCTTAGGTCTTTAGTGTTAATAAAAACTAAAACAAATTAAATAATGTTATCGTTTTTAGGTTCCGCGAAGCGATCGAAAAATGATTAAAAAATATTTTTTGTACAAGTAATAAGGAAATGAAAGAGTTACAATTACAAAATTCTAGATAACAATTTATTTACTATTAAAGCAGTTACAACATAAAAAAATTACAATCATAATTATTACATTAATCATGAAGAATTAAATGTGATCAATTATTTCGGTTGAAAATCACGTTTGTTATAATTTTCGGCATATTTTTCCTGGAGTTTATTGTTGTAGTAATAAGGACTTCCCTGTTATTCTTGTCACATACTTTCGACGATATTTCAGTCACAACCTTTACACAACGTTTTACAGATTGTGTAAGACAGGGGAACCTGTCAAAGTCGATAAAAATAGAGCTGATTTTTGAAGTTAGTTTAAGTTCTTCTAATTCTTCTTCCGTAACATCTTCCAAAATGGGAGGATAAGTGATTGGCGTATCTTGCCAAAATATCATATCAAAGTAGGATTGTGCATCAAAATTCTTAGTGGTTACACTTCAGTGGTTACTTTAAATGTTCGGTTTTCTGTCGAGATAACTCTCCGGCTTTCAATAAATGCCTTATTCTAAGTTCTTTAATGGTAGGTGATTCATCGATTATCATTGACAAGAGTAAACTTTCGCTGTATCGCAGGATTAATTATTACTTTAATCATGCTAAAAACATACATTGCATCTTTTTGCACGACCCATGTAGTTTGATATCAAACCACATAGGAACGTATGCCCTCATGATAAACGTGGCTAACATAACATTTTCAGATGGCGTTGCACTTCCAATATATAGTCGTGGGATTCGACTCACTGTAGTAATCACTCCTGGGTTTTCAAGCTTCAAAAATGTATTAGAATTAAGTAATCCATCTTTGTATGCAAAATGTACCCTGTATAATTATTATTAACTTGTAAATTTAAGCGACCACTTTCGTGGGCGACACCGACAAAATGAGGTGTGACAGAAACGTCGCCCTATTTATACCATGTTGAGCGAGGTCAGAATCCCCTCCACATTTTTGTTAAAACAATGCCCTCACGCTGGCGAGCTCACCAAATGAAATATATATCGTGATTTTTTGGCAATAAATCAATTCACTTCTCAACAAGCAACTCGTCTTATTATTTCTTCGCAAGTTTTTTTACAACCAGCTGCCTTCCCGCCGACTTCTGCCTGTCTTCAGTCCTGGTTTCTACCTCTTCTAGACAAGCCGGCACTACTCCAGGAAACCGCCAGCCTCAGGCAGAAGAATAGGCACATCCAGTGTCACTCACTCATCAGGCACTGGGTAGAGGGAGGTCAGCTCTTTATTATTTTCCAATACATTTTATCATCCTCAGCGTGCACTAAGACCCGGTCCTTTTTTACAGTTCTTGTAAAGGCATTACGTCTGTTACATGTTGATATCCCTTAATAATGTTTGTAATTCTTTCTTTCAAAATGGTTGGCAAAGAATCTTTTTCCCTTATTTTCAAAATACTTTTAGTTACCTACACAACAATATCACGAAACGGAGGGTCCTTGGTCAACCAAGGAACGGCCAATACGGCGCGCTGCTCAAACGAGAGAGGGCAGGTTTGGGGCCTGTGGGTGGACATGTTTTAGTGCCATATTACTACGAAAATAGCAGATGGTGGTTATATAAACCGAAGCTATAGACTTTATTTAACAAGATCTCATAAATATACATCTTTAAACTATTTCAGAATATTTTTGCAAAGGCTGAAAAAATGGAAATATTTCAATATTTTCTCAAACTTCAAAGGACTCCCGGAGCCTTAGGACATTTTTTGATTTTTTTTAAATTAAATTTTTTTGATGTTTTAGATACAAAAAAATTCGGCCCAAGCTACCCCACATACAACTTGTGGACCCCCATTTTTTTATCATGCCAACGTAGACCCCCATCCAGTCTCCCGTGGACCCACCTGGACCACTTTGGAAATCACTGATATAGATCAATAAACTCTGATTCTGAATATATAAGTTTTATTTAATAATATTAAACGCAGAGTTTTTAAAAAATTATTAAAAAGTCCATTTTTAATCGGATCGTAAAAACATGCCGTCAAGTTGGCATTATTGAAATTTTAGTGGTGACGTCACCGTAAAGTCATTGCATGGGAATGTATAACACACAAGCCATCATATTAATTTATTTGTTTATTTACATACTGCTTATAGAGATTTAGTTGTTGTGTTTATTGAAACATTATTTAGGCCTAAATAATGTTTAAAAAATAAAGGTATCTCTTATTAGTTTATCTCTATTATTGAAAATATTCAAAAACCACTGCACAAAAAAAATAGTAATGCTACTTCTAGGGAGAATACTTCGAACAACGGAATTCAAAATGGCGGCAGGTGATCAGCTTATTGCCCGATCCTATACTAATTTTTCAGGAGTGATGACGTCACACGATTCACCATACATACGGTGGTTTTCGAGGGATCTTGAAAAATAAAAACTTTGACAATTATTTTTACTATTAAAACTAACTCTAAAAATAAAAATTAAAATGCAGTTATTTAAGTTAGAAGGTCATTATTCATTAAAAAAAAAAAAAAAAATTGGACTGGAGTTCTCTATTGTACCTACATTAAGATAAATACATTTTTCCATCAATTTCCATGGTCTAATTTGTATTGCGTATTTTGCTAAATACCTTATAATTATTAACATATTAATATTAACTTAATTTAGTCAACTAACACAAAGTACAAAGGCATTTAGATGTAGGCATATGGTTGAGGGTCAACAAAATTGATGTGTAGTTATATGTACAAACCTTAATCAAAATGGAGTCACTTCTTATTTTTTGTTTTGTTTTCTTTTGAGCCACAGTGTCTCTTCTAATTATTATACCTCAATGTTAATTGTAGGTATTGCATTGCAATACAGCACACGTTTTGCAATAAATTAAAAATATTATTAAAACTGTGAAATTATTGAAGAAAGGTTCTTACCTGCGCTGGCGATAAGTTTGCCATCAGGACTGAAAGCGAGGCAGTGCACGGAGCCTCGGTGTCCGGGGAACAGACGCACCTGTTGTCCCGTGGATACGCACCAGAGTCGCACGGTTTTATCGGCGCTGCCTGTCGCCACATAGTTGCCATTGGGGTGAAAGCTTATTGCCTGGAGAAAGTGAAAAAAACAATAATTATTATAAAAGGATTAGGGTACTTGCGAAATTAGGCTACTCAATCATCTTAAATTTCTAAAATATAATCTGAACAGTATTCTAACCGTAGATCAGCGGTTTTCAACCTTTTTGAGCATGCATTGACTCTTACTGCAAAATTTTTGTTCCCTATACCCTCTATCTATCTTGTAATAATGTTTCATTTTTTATATTTTTTTTAATATTCTCATTATTACATGAATTTAACAATCAAGTTGCACAAATACAATTATGCAAGTTTATACATAGTGTAAGATAGAAGTGAGAGAAGGCGTGAATTGAGGTAAGAAAAAAAATTCAATTTAACATCATTTTCAGGTAGGTCCTCGGCGACGAATGCCCTACAATTATTATGTATTCTGTTATATGAATGAACCCAAAATCTCCTTCCAGATCGTTTTTAATGCGCGTAAAGATAAAGTAGAACAGTATTATCGTCTTCGTCGCCAGAGTCACTGCCGGTCGGGAGAGCAGTCTTGCTGTTAAACAGAATTAATTCAGATATCGACAAATTTAGCGTTAGTGAAGCTACCTTTAAAAGGCAAGCTCTATTAAAACCTCTGAAAGGCCAGGCCATTTCACGAAAATTCACTAAAAAAGCACCACTTTGAATTTTGAATTGAATGTTTTGTGGATTAATTTTGAGCTATCGTATATTTTATTGACTGAAACACGTTCCTAGAACAATAAACTATGTACCAAAAAAACATTACTTGCGTTAATTACGTAAATTAATAGGTTTTACGATGTTTTAGTCGAGGAACATGCATCAATTTTGACAGCTAAAATTCGCGGCAAAAATGACATTTCTATGTCACAGATAAAATCGTTTAAAAATATTCTGGGGTTGCAAGGTGAATGAAATTTTTACCGAACTTATGGGGTAATGTTGGCGCAAGCGATTCTGACCCTGTTCTTCATACAAATTCTGTACATAGAAGGGCCAAAATCGCAGACAAACATTTTTGTTTTAATTTTTTTCGAATTTTTTTCTCGCGCATGCGCACAATACGCGCACGCCCGCATGTCTCCAGCCTATTAGAGGTTTTAATGCTTGTATAGTTTGTAGGCCTACGTGTTCAATGTAGTACTCTTACAAATGTATGTTAAAAATGCATTAAAATGTTAAATTTTGTAATGTTTTTGAAATAGTAAAATTGAATTGACATTGTATTAATTCCAAGGCTGCACATGAAAAAATAATCAAGTCTAGTATATTTCTGGTAGCGCCGTGTACGAAAACCAGCATTAAAGAGTAGCTTATCACTAGGCTACTTGTGGTTGTGTCACGGTCACATAGCTTGTACGTATCTCTATGTAGGAAGGGCCTTAGCCTAAATAATTCATCAATACTAATATTTTTGACACAGGCTATGCATCGGTGATTGAATCCAATATTGTATTTGTTAGCCTTTATCGAAAGATTTTAGTTTTTTATTGACAAAACGGGTGAAAACAATTAATTATTTTTAATATTTTAAAGCATAACTTGTAAAAAGCGTTTTTCTGTAAAATAATTATACGCATGCCATCTTTGAAATAATAGTATATGAATTCTTTTGACAATCACCTTAAATATCGGGCTATAAAAGAAAATAAAGATGTGAATAAATCACTAAAAATAAAGTAACGACGGCGTTATTTCCAATGGAAATTTTCAACAGTTGAAAATCTCTAACGATATTAGCGTTGGTATTGGATGGAATTATCTTCAATGTCCAGTACTAGTTCCTAAATAATTAATACACAAACATCTGACTTACATTTACGTCAAGATTATGCCCAGCAAATATTCTGAGAGGGTATGTCCTATCTAGAGACCAAAGTTTGGCAGTTCTATCGTAGGATCCGGATGCCATGTAGACACCGTGTTTAGCTATGTCTAAACACCATACTGGGTAATTGTGACCTCTAGAATAGATAAAATAGCATGTTTTTAGTACACAATTATGTAATTCTATTTTTGAAGGGGTATACGTTCCGCAGAATACTGCATAAAACAATTCTGTATTTTATCAACATATAGCTGGCGTATCCAGCTTTATTCGGGAATTGATATGAGATTGAACAGACGTTCGAACCCACGACAAATCTTGCTTTATATACCTCTACCAATGGGTAGCTCCACCCATACAAAAAAGACTTAGAATGGTCCAGAATGTTTCAGAACATCCCACAACATTCGAGTGTTCTGGAATGTTCCAGAGTATTCCCAAACATTCTACAACATTCCAGAATATTCTGTATCATATAAAGGCCATAAGATCGATTCTTACCAACAAGAATATCAGAAGACAAGGGAAAAGTCAGTCAGTTAAAATATCCAAATCTTTACCAACTCCCACATAGTTGTGTCAACTTGAAACATACTTTAAAATTATTGATTACAGTCCACAAATTGATTCGCAGAGAATACATGCGACTACAGTCCATTTGATAAATTTCCCTATCTTAACAATAAATTTGGCAATCTTTAGAGCACAGTAGTCAGGTGGCAATGCTGTCCTTGTTCTACCAGTAGTTCAATGAAAGATGGTCCGATTGTCATGATCCCTTTGGCACCGGTGTACAGTGAGGAAGGTGCGGAAGTGAGTTCCTAGCAAATCCGCAACGGATTCGCTGACATTAAAGTAAGATTAATTACCTATAAATAGCAGCACAACTGTGGTCAGACATCCGCCACGCCCGGATGGTGGTGTCGTGGGAAGCGGACACCAGGATCCCGGATTTCTCCGCCGCCTCCAGGAGTTTCACAGCTTGGATTGAGCCACTGTGGCCTCGGAGGCAGATGCCTAGAGAAGGGTCTCTGAAAGTGGGAAACATTGGAAAGTGAAATGTAAAATGAGGATTATAAGGTTATGAAAATATGTTTGTACATAGTGTCTCAATGTCATTCTCATCTTGCTGTATACATCTGATTTTTACTGTGTAAAGCCCGGGCAACGCCGAGGACTTCAGCTAGTTGTAAATAAAGGCATGTGTACTTACAGAAATATATCTCCATTAGGAGTATCGTCAGGAGTAACGTAACAGGCCAATTCCACCTGCGAAATATTAGAATTGACCTGGCGTTGGTTCTTGGTAGCATTCCCCCGTATTCCCCAAATCCTAATCTCTGAATTGCTGAAACCGGCTATGAGGGTTTTGGAGTCCGAATCTAAAGTAGCACAAGTCAAACTGGCATCCGTAGTGGTGATCTTGTACAGTTTGAGGGGCGGAATTAGTTCTCTAACGCTTCTGATGGCATCGTTGAGGTCTCGTAACTCTTTCTCATCTTCTAAGAAGTCCGTGTGGCCGTTACACATTTTAATATCCTCTGGAATTGACAAATAACAACTTATTAGTTATACCAATTGTAAAGGGCAGTCAATAACAAAATTCATACAACTGGAGTGGCTCTGCTGGGCAAGGCATTAAGAAAGGACACCAGAATGTTTGTTTCATTAATATAACTCGGACGAAACCTGGTTCGTAGTACATAGTAACCCCTTATCTATAATGCGACTAACGTAACTTGATTTATAACAACGACTTAGCTATTGATAAGCCTCGTGTAAAGTCAGTTTAACTATATCTACGCTGAACTGATGCGCAAAAATCTAATAAGTAAGATAGTAAAAGTTTAACCTTTTAAAAGTTCAGCATTGTTTTTAGCTCTTTCTTGGTAAGAAAAAGACACGATCACATGAGTTTTTTTTTTACGAGCGGATAATAAGATTCATGCTGGACCACTCCGCTGGACAGAGAACGAAGCGTGGATGGATGAAAGTCAACAACTAGAGACGCTTTATTATAATAATAGTGCAGAATTAAGGAGTGCTAGTACATCTACACATTGGTGGTTGGACACTACATCCAGACACAAGAAACTTGTGATTGGCAGCAGGAGACGGCAGAAGGGGAGGCGTTTAAGGCTAGGACGAGTCACTGGGGTTCAGTAATAAAACTAAATACGTAGAAGGAAAATACTTACCAATACTATCAGCATTATTAGGGTACTCATTTAAGAATTCATCATCTTCCTCTTCAAAGTTTTCTGGAGACTAAAAACATGAAATGAAATGATTAACAAATAGCGTTGTCTCAAATTGGACACTTTGAGAAGAACAAAGTAAAACAGCTGGGGATATCTTCATTATGTAATGAATCGGGGAAGGTCGATAATACTCTGTTTCTTATTAACATTATCCAAAAAGTTATGATAAAGAAAAATAATAACCTCTTCAACGGGATCCTTGTTCATGATGTCGAAGTGAAACCAGGTTTGTAAAACTTGAATTAAAATGACATGACTATGCCTAGCCAAGTATTTCTTTAAACAACTTATTGCTTCTAAGGTTAATTGCAGCTCATATTTACAGGATCTGGAAAGAAACAAAATGAGTCAGCAAAAATTTACAATAAATTGTACAATTACACAAACATGAATTCTCTCAATTGCTAAAGATTGTGCCGTTTTTACGATTATCTATTTGACTGCACATGTTCTGTTCACTGCAATGCAATTTTACTGCAATGCAATTTTCTGCAATGCAATTTTACTGCAGTGCAATTTTCTGCAATGCAATTTTACTGAAATGAAATTTTCTGCAATGCAATTTTACTGAAATGCAATTTTCTGCAATGCAATTTTACTGCAATGCAATTTTACTGCAATGCAATTTTACTGCAATGCAATTTTCTGCAATGCAATTTCACTGCAATGCAATTTTCTGCATTGCAATTTTACTGCAATGCAATTCTCTGCAATGCAATTTTACTGCAATGCAATTTTCACAATCCGGATTGCTTGTAAGGAAATTGGAGCCAGTCGTTTTTACCGAGTGGCAAAAACTATTAAGGCTAAAGTGAGCTGCAGATGACTTTGAATTTCGTCAGTCAAATTGTTTGATTTTGAAAAAAAAAACAAATAAATAGGTGAATCGCTCATTTGAAAAAGAAACTTCATATAATGCAGAACAGAAATACGCCATTTTAATTACCTCAAAAAACACCTTGGAGGCCGAGGACATAAAAATAAAAATTCAAAAAAATATTAATTTAACAAAAATAAAAGTTGGAGTAAATGGAGTAAAAAAGATCGGAGAACAAAAATTAGTGATTTCTTGCCAAAAAAAAGAAGATGCAGAAAAATTAACCGAAGAGATAAATAATGTAATTGGAAAAGAAGTATCGGCTGAAGAAATAAAAAAAAGGAAACCGTGCTTAATGTTGAAAAGGCTGCAATGCCAATTGACTGAAGAAGAAATTATAGACGGGATTGTACAACAAAATGAAGGACTAACCCTAGAAGACAAAAAAGACATTAAGCTTATCAAGGAATTAAAAAATAAGTACAACGAAGGAAAAGAAAACGACACCACTAACTACATTATTGAAACAAATGGAAAGTTAAGGAAAAAACTAATAGATAAAAAAAAAATAAACATCAAATTCCAAAGAGTATACGTAGAAGACTGCAGCCCGCTCAGACAATGTTACCATTGCCTCAAGTTCGGTCACACAGCCCAAAGATGTCTCGCCAGGACGCAGCCTCCCATTTGCCCTCATTGCACTAAGGAACACGTATTATCCAAATGTGAAAACAAAGAACAAACTCCAATCTGCAACAACTGCTGTGTCCAAAACAAAAGGTTTGATATGAACTATTCCACCGATCATAGAGTCGATAGCATAAAATGCCTTTACCGGCAAAAAATGCTTCAAATTGCTAAAGAGCGCATTGACTACGAATAAATATTGTAAATTTTCATTTCCTCAAACTCTTATCTATAAATTAACAATGAATGATTCTTTATGTAACATAGCATTAGGTAAAAAAGTATGTATTGAAGAAAACTTACATCACTCTATAAGAGATTTCTATTTTATTTGCACTGAAAAAGGATTTACTCAATTTCATAAAAAGATTAAAAGCGTAAAAATTTTTTTTGAAAAATTAATAATATCTTTAAAAGAAATAATTTTTTTCCCGGGCTTGATTGGGTTTACAAAGACCTACTCTACTGGCGAAAGTAATTACTCCATTGCAGGGTACCATGTAACAATAATAAGAATAAACAAAAACTCTGATATTGGAATACCTATTTCCAGCCAGTTTAATGTTCCCAATATTAATGATTATGATGTTTATATTTTAATGTTTATAGTTTATATTTTAAATTTAAAAACGTAAATAAATTATATATTTATATGTTGTTATTTCAGCCATCATATCTATGTAGACGTAGTGTATATTTAAAATTCTTTGCCTCTACCATTTGTCATTACAAATTACATAAATGTATCCATAAAATAACTAACCTAAAACTGCAAAATGAATGATTTTTTATGTAACGCTTTGGATAAAAAAATTTGTATAGAAGAAAATTTGTGTCACTCTATAAAAGATTTCAATTTAATTTGTCCTGATAAAGGATTTAGCCTATTTCATGTAAATATTAGAAGCATAGAAAGGAACATGGATGAATTAATAATATCATTAAAAGAATTAAATTATTTCCCGGGCTGCATAGTTTTAACAGAAACACACTCAGCCGGTGAATTGAATTTCACTATCCCGGGGTACTTTTACTACACAACAACAACAAAGTTAAACAAAAACTCTGGTATTGGAATATTTGTATCTAACCAATACAATGTACTTAATATTAAAGAGATTCACAGTATTAGTAATGTTAACATATTAAATATTGAATTTAAAGACATAAATAAACATTATAACATTATTGCTATTTATCGAACACATAGGTCGATAGTGTCACACTTTATTGATGAATTAAAAAATATTTTATTAAATTTTAGAAATAAAAACAATGTTTTAGTTGGAGATATGAATTTAAATATCGCAGGCGACTATTCTAGTAAGGATAAAGATAGCTATCTCAACATGTTAGCAGAACTCAATTATTTATCGTGCATAAATTCGTACACTAGAGACGTTCGAGGTCAACGACCTTCATGCTTAGATCATATTTTTACAAATATACCGGATATCCAAAATATAACAGCAGCTGTCATTCACACAACTATCACTGATCATTATTCTTGTATTTTTAACCACAAAACCAGCAATCCAATATTGCCATCATTTAAACAAACAAAATCTTCCAAAAAAGTACTTAATATGGATACATTAAAAAACAAATTTCAATCAGAAAATTGGATCGAATTATTACAATGTAATGATGTCAATATCTGCTGTAAAATATTTGAAGAAAAAATATCTAAATACATAAATGACTCGTCAAAAAATATAATTCCCAAACACAAACTGTCTAACTTCAAACCTATAAAACCATGGATTACTCATGGATTAATAGTATCTGTACGACGTAAGCAAGCTCTTTATAAATTAACAACTCAACAACCTAATAATAAAAACTTACTTAATCACTTTAGAGCATATAAAAATAAACTTACATATATCATAAAACATACTAAAGAAAGTTACTATAAACGGAAGTTGGATCTAGCTGAAAATGATAGTAAAAGAGTATGGACGGTTGTAAATTAAATAATTGACAAGAAAAAGAACAATAATAACGAAATCAATGCTATTAATCATGATAACTCAAAAACATGCTGTAAAGAAAACCCCTCAAAAGCTGCAAATATATTTAACACTTTCTTTGCAAATGTTGGGAAAAATCTCGCCAATCTCATTCACATTGATCCAAATATTATAACATCTCCCGACTGTAATATAAATGCTAAAAATAAAATGACAACATTTGAAGTCACCACAGAGGACGAAATAGTTTCTATCATAACCGATATGAAAGGAGGATCTGCTCCGGGCTTTGATGCAGTCACGGTTGATATTTTAAAAAACATAAAAAATCAAATTTCTAAGCCATTAATGCATATAATAAATACAAGTTTCCAAAGCGGAGTATTTCCATCAATTTACAAACAAACTACTATTACCCCAATATTTAAGTCAGGTAATCCAGAAGAAGTAAACAATTACCGTCCCATATCAGTAATCTCAAATATAGCAAAAATTTTTGAAAAACTAGTTAAAAAAAGAATGAGCCAATTTATAAAATGCAACGATATAATTAATGAAAACCAGTTTGGTTTTATGGAAGGTAGAAGCACACAAGATGCAATTGCAAAATTAAGTAGCCTTGTACATAGTTCATTAGATAAATCATTTAAATGCCTGGGAATTTTTATAGATCTCAAAAAAGCATTTGACAGTATATTACATGACAAACTTATAAGTAAATTAAGAAACATTGGATTAAATGGTTCAGCTCTAGAATGGATAAAAAGCTACCTTTTCAAACGTCCCCAAGTTGTAAAAATTAATGGTGTGCTTAGTTCACCAAAAATGAGTCATTTCGGCATACCTCAAGGTACAGTCCTGGGACCGTTACTGTTTATTATCTATGTTAATGACATATTCATACAAAAACTAAACGGAAAAATAATATCTTATGCTGACGATACTGTCATAATAATTGAAGGTACGGATTGGAATTCTGTTAATAATCTAGCTAACATTGATATTAACATATTGAAAAATTGGTTCGATAAAAATCTCCTCTCTCTAAACACTGAAAAAACAAAATTTATCCCATTCTCTATCAATAAATTCAAATTAGAACCAAATTTAAACATCATAATACACAAAAGTAAATGAAATAAAACTAACTGCAATCAAGATTGTGCTATACTTAGTCCAACTCCCAAAATCAAATATCTTGGTGTATATATAGATCAACATTTTAAATGGAAAACACATATTTGTGAACTCGTCAAAAGGATTAGGAAATGTATTTATATATTTATTAGACTTAGAAATATTCTTAGCTTAGAAAACCTAAAAAGAGTGTACTATGCAACTGTTCAATCTATATTGCAATATGGTATTATTGGCTGGGGAGGAACATATGACAATATTTTAAATCCCCTCAAAATTGTTCAAAGGTTGATAATTAAGGTAATCTTAAAAAAACCGTCTAAATTTCCTACTGAAATTCTTTTTTCAATATTCAATGTGCCTATAATAGACAAAATCTATAAAAAATATTCAATTCTTCAAATTTACAAAGAAATACAGTTAAATACTCGTAACTTCCAATTCAATACATCAGCAAGATACCAGAAAACTATTAAAATTCCTAAATTTAATACTAAGCACATCCAAAATTCCTATCTTTATCTGGGCATAATCTATTATAACAACCTCCCATTAAAATTAAAAACCATCGAAAATATGCAGGAATTTAAGCTCAAATTAAAAAATTACCTGAAACTGCTATAAAAGTCCCAAATATGTTTACTTTGTATCTTAAAGTCTGCTATTTTATAAATCATTTATTCCTTCTTTTTTCTTTCATTTCTTAGTTTCTAAATCTCTGAGTCTACTATTGTATAAATCTTGCGTTCTTTCTTACGTATCCTTTACTTACTTATTACAATAATTTTTGTTACTAACTTACATGATTCTTCCATTTATAATGATTTTTAATTTATATTATGATTTTTTTAAACTCTTCAGGATTTTTATTTTTAAATTATACAAGATTTTTTAACCTTCTTATTATTTACAATAGCCGTTATTACTAACTTACACGATCATTAATTTACTAATTGAGCTAGAACTCCCTCACCAAACACAAGAGCATTGTCTCTTTATGGTGAGGAAAGGCAATTTTTTTTATTTTTTGTTAACCTTATGTAACTATGTAACTGTTGTAACTTCATATGTATTTTTAATAAACATTGCCAATAAAAAAAAAAAATAAAATAAAAATAAAAAAAAAAAAACAAAATAAAGAAAAGGCGAAAAAATACATTAATTGTTGCCTTTTTTAATACACAAGCCGCTGCATTTTTAAGCACGGATTATGGAAATCACACTTCATTTGAACAATTATTACAAGAAACAACTATTTACGTCCACAAAATAGGTTATTGGGTTCTAAGTTTAAGTAATTGAGGTGTATTTAGTTTGAAACGAAACTTCGCAAAAGTTAAATCCATACAAAAAAAAAATGGCGGCATTGAAACTTTGAAGGAATGAAAATCGGATTTTAATGCATATTTTTCCATCTGTGGGGTCGTCCATTAATCACGTGAGGCTCGAAAGGGGGGGGGGTTAAAAAGTTGCTAAAAAAACATCACGTGATTAATGGACGACCCCTATCCGGACTGAAACCGATGATTCTTTTGGTAATTAAGATTAAAAGTAGTTAACTTTTCAAAACCTACACCTATTAAAAGTGTAGCGGCATGCGGCGGCTCTTGCACAATTTACAAAAATACATTGTATTATGAAAATGTTATCCGAGAAGTTATGTTTTAAATTCAACCTGCGGGCTATCCTACAGAGGTATGCAATCGAAAATTGGCAAAAATAACAATGGCACAACTCAAAAAACTTCTTTTTTCAGAAGAGCAGTTTGAACATTTCGTTCAACTGTTATCAATTTATTTAAAAATAAAAAACATTTTTGTTCATATGAAGCGGATACTTTGTGATGTGACATTATTAATTTAAAATAAAACAATAACTTTGTAAACACCACTTTTATTTTTATACTTAATAAAAAACATTGTTTTACAAAACTTGGAAAGCCGTTATGTAATTTCGTTACATATCTAGTGAATAATTGAGCTCAAATGATCATTGTGCCACCATTTTTGCTTGAATTCAAGTAAAATATTATAATATAACAATGACATTTTCGCTTAAGGCCATATTTTTAAGAATTTTGTAGTTTTAATCGAAGGTAGAACAGATTCCCAGGAACATTTCTACATACTTAACTCAAAAATGCAATGATTGTAGCGTAGCGTTGGAAAGTATACTGTATGCAGCCATTGTGTATATTTCCTAAGAACATTTGCCTAGAAGTTATCCTATATATATATTTATGTAAAGGAAATATATTATTCCCTTTAAATTTGAATCCTATAATGTCAATTAGAATGCAATCATCGATTGTCATTTGTTTTGTTATTCTATTATTTGATTGTTAGAAAAAACCATTCAAAGTGATATAAATTTTTTTATTTAGAAACTATATAATATTTTTTACATTTTTATATGAACATGTTAGTTAGATCTATATATAAAATATAAAATATATTCGTAGTCCTCCTCACTAGGAGATCCTGTGCTGAGGGGGACTATGCTGCTTTGGATAAGTTTTTCAGCGACTTCTATGGTTTAACTTCATTGATTGGATAAGGTTTTCCAGAAACTTCTATGATGTTTTAAGTATACTAGTAAGTTCATTTTCCGATAGATTCTTCAGCCAACATTTAATGTCCTTAATGTAGCTATTTTTTTTTTAAATTTGTTTGATACTAAGTGGGAGTAAATGTCGTTTCTTAGTTAAAAAAAACTTTGCAACACAAGTGTTTTATTTAGAAATTAATAAAAAGGAATTAAACCTATCAACTTATTATAAAACGACATTTCGTTTTAAACCAAAAATGGAGAAAATTCAATTCGAATTTACGCTATTACCTGGAGGCGATGACAGGTCAAATATTATTAAAATTACAAAAATAGTCACAAGTGATGAAAAAGTGTTTACAATACCAGAAATGCTACAATCCGCCAGCTATCACGAGGAGATAATGAAAACTAGTGCTTTTGGAAAAATAAAAAATAGTTTGAAAAAAAGATACCAGGTTAGAAGAGTCTGGTTAACCATGACAGAAGAACTAAAAAAATATATGTAGACGAAGATGGAAACCTACAGTTTGGAGACCAATACCTCGAAGAATTGGATGAAAAAAGTTTACAAGTACATCAAAAAGAAGATGCATTAGGAAAATTAATTGAAAAGTTAATGGAAGATAAGCAACAGAGCTTAAAAAACATTGCTGAGAAGTTTGTTATAGAAAAATTCTGCACTAAAAATACAAATGCAAGCCAGTGGATGGAAGTGTTTGAAAAAGAATGTTTGCGGTTTGATGTCACCATGGATGGAAAAAAAATAGAAATACTCAGATTGTTCATGGATAAATCTTGTATAGACTGGTACAGTTCCATGATTATAAAACTGTAGTGTTGGTAATATGTTTCTGTCGGGTAGGTTCGGGAATACCGAACCTAGCCGAAGCGTCCTAGATCGGGACGATATAATAGCGAGTGGAGCTCTCGCCCGCTCTCTTGCTTATCAGACGGCTCACAGCCTACATTGTATCTATTATATTCCAATAAACAGTTTCCGTTGTATCAAAGTACTACGTGTTTCTAATACTAAACCTAGAAGTCATCCTAGAGTAATACTGGAGAGAAAGGGCCCAGTATTACCTGCAATTACTGAACATTACAAAAACTAACAATGAACTCAGAGTGGTCAACATGGAAAAACAAATTCTGTGAATCATTTGCAAACAAAGGATGGAACCCTGTCACATACGCACTATCATTTAGATACAAAGATGGTTCTCTGTTGGATTATGCTATGAGAAAAGAAAAACTTCTATTGGATATGAGAAGATCAATTGACACCGGTACTTTGATAGATCTTGTTGCTTCCGGACTACCAGAATTCATACTTAACAAGATCGATAGAGAAGGATTACAAGATACTGTAGATTTGTTTAATGAAGTAAACAAGTATGAACATATGGTCAACAAAAAAGATTTATGAATAAGAAAACATTTGGAAATGCAGAACATAATAAAAATGGGGGTAAAAATCCATGTTAAATTTGTGAAAAATTGAATAAGGGCATTCGTTACCACCCTGAAGCTACATGCTGGTTCAAAACAAGAGAGGATGAAAAATTTAAGAGAAATGTCATTAAACATGTAAACAAACAATTCAGTGATAGAGACTGAATTAAATGAAAATGATCAAAAAAACTAATAGTAACACCATTAATAAAAGTCAAACTATTACTAAATGATAAATTAAAAATAAACGGAATTTACGATTCGGGTTCAAATGTTTCTCTAATTAATTCTAAGTTATTGAAACTAAAAGGAAAAGAAAACAATTTGAATGAAGAAAATTTAGTAACGATTAATGGTGTTAAAAAGACGAGTGGTTTGGCAACGTTAAAAATAAAAAAATATGAATTGGAGAAAAATGTTGATGTGTACATTATTGATGAACACAATTTCAAGTATGATTTTTTGATTGGATTGGACATGATAAAAGACTTCAAACTTATCCAAAGTGAAGACTTACAAATATCACAGAAACTCTGCCTAAATAAAAAAGAAAAATATTCTACAGATATGATAACGAATACTGAATTTAATCATATAGAAAAACACAGAATTAATTTTAACGAACATGTTAAAGAAGAAGATTTTAAAATAACAATGAATCATTTAAATAATGATCAAAAAACATAAATAAATGAACTAATAGACAAATACACATCAGTGTTCGCGAAGAGTAAATATGATGTTGGCACTGTCAATGGATATGAAGCGAAGATAGACTTATTACTGGATAAATATTGTAGTAAGAGGCCTTACAGATGCAGTGTAGAAGATAAAAAGGAAATAGAAGAGCAAATAGCAAAATTATTAGACAATAAACTGATAAAAGAGTCGTACAGTCCATTTGCTGCACCGGTTACTCTAGCATTTAAAAAAGAAGAAAACAAAAGATCCAGATTATGCATAGACTTCAGAGACTTAAATAAAATAGTAATACCTCAAGCTCAACCATTTCCATTGATTGAAGACCTAATGACAAAGACCAGAAATTGCAAATTTTTTTCAACGCTGGATATAAACTCAGCCTTTTGGTCTATTCCGTTGCGGATTGAAGACAAAAAAAAAACAGGATTTGTAACACAGGAGGGACATTATCAATGGACCTGCCTGCCTTTTGGATTGAAGACTTCTCTGGCAATTTTTCAGAGGATATTAAGCAATATATTGAGAAGATATAAACTAAACGAATTTACTGTCAATTACATAGATGACATTCTTATTTTTTCAAAAACTTTTGCTGAACACATTGATCATCTGACAAAGCTGCTGAATGCAATCAAAACAGAAGGTTTTAGATTAAAATGTACAAAATGCACATTTGCATCAGAATATGGTAAAATATCTGGGTCATATAATTCAGAATAGTTCAGTCAAGCCAGTAAAGGATAATTTGATTTCAATAAAGAATTTTCCTATTCCAAAAACACAAAAGAATGTGAGACAATTTCTAGGAAAAATCAACTTTTTTCATGAGTACATTCCGAAGAATCAACTTATTATATATATATATACTACACCAGTACCATTTATTTTAGAAGTTAATTTCTAAATAAACTTTATTTCATCAATGATTCATTTCTTACAGCCAACGTGATTGTATAATACATATCTAGAAAAAGTAAAAAAAAAAATTATATAGTCAGGGTGAGAAAATAATTAACTCAGCCTAATTAATCACATTTTGAAAGTATACAGAGTGCAGAGTGTTTACTTTCCAAAGAATTTATTTCTTAACCTCTTTAATCACAGGAATATTTGTCTCACATAGGTTTCATAAAAATCGTTGTGTCTCCCTTACTATCATAGTGAGAAATATGATCTAAACATTATTGGAAAGAGAAAGCAACATACTGTATGTTCAAATGTAAAAATTATCACAAAATAATTAAAATGTACACCTTTATGAAACCAAAGTTTCCAACCGCAATTTGAAAAAAAAAATTATGTAACTTTGTGAATTTTAATTATTTTTACATGAAACAACAAAAAAAGGGAGGTAACAATAATGTTTAAATTCATTTGTCTAATAAAATTAGGGTTATTTTTTTTTCATTTTCACTAATTTTAATTAGAAAAAACGTAAGGTGAGCCATTTTGCATTCAAAATGCTTATATTTTAAAGATTACGTGGTTATTTCTAATAATAACATTTGAAAGCTTATTTCATCATTTTTCAAAAACAGTTTTTAGTTTTTGGATACTTTTACAAACTGTTACGATGCGCTCTACAGGAGTATGACGTCACAGTCCCGCTGCGCGGCGAATGTACCCCTCGTTCACCCCTTCTTTCCCCCTGCCCGCACGCCTCCTGCGAGAACTCGCGCTCCGCTCAGAACTCTCCGGGCGATCGTTACGACAGCCCGCGCGTGACGCGCACCCAATTAATCCCACGGAATTTCCGCTTTGGCACCGGCCTTTGTAAAAGCTCGAACTTAACGGTAATATAACCGAACCGGTCGCGGGCCCCCCTGTGTTGTGCCCATGGCCCGCTGACCTTGGACTCCCGCTGCTACCTGCGCAGACCTGACTCTGGACCCCCAGCATCCTGATGCTGCCCACGGCCGTGAGTAACGAAGTTCCCTCCTTTAGAATGTGTCCCCATTAGTTCACGCAAACCGTAATATCACCCCCAGGGAGAATGGAGAGAAATTTACGTAGGATACTTTTTAGCCAGGCCCAATTGTTGATTTGTGATTGTTAATTTATGTGGTTCTTGTTGCTAATTGTTGTAATTGTGTACCCCAGACAATACAGTATTGTTTCATCCTAGAAGTCTCTTTCATTTGACGAACCACGTGGACGAGAGTTGGCCATTAACCATGTACATTCCCCCCCCCCCTTTTTTAGCTACCTACGACCCTGGCGAGGAGAGTTTCACCCGTTCTGCCGAGCGTATTGAGCTGGCCGAGAGCAGAAGGTAGGTGTCCGCTCCTCGGGACGCGCCACAAAACATTCCATCTATTTGGATTTTATTTCAAAGCAGAAATATTTTTACCTTCTGACAAAATATGCCCGATTTTTGAAGGGTATGTATTTCTGAAATCATACAGCGTTAGTACCCATGGGTTAGTTTTGCCCTCGCATAATCGCACTAATCGAGAGTAGGAAGTACGTGCGATTAGTACGCACAAATCGTGTGTACTTTTAAAATTTTTTTATTTCTTTACACTTCTGAAATTATAAGCGCTAGTACACTATGGGTGCGTTTTAGGTTTGTATATTTAAAAAAAACACGACCCGGTGAGTATGATTAATTATCGCATATTCAATAAATACAATACACTCCATGCTCCATTTCATGTAGTTACTTCTCGCACTCATTTTATGTACAATTCTTGTTCACACAGTGGGGAATGAAACTTGCTATGATGACATATTTAATTTTAGTATCATTGCTTCCCTTAAAAAGCAAATATACAAGCAACTATTAGATATTTATGTAATAATCCTTAACATAATAATAAATTATTTATTATGCTCTTTTAATAAAGAATGTTCTTTATCATTTTTATGTATATCGATGTATGTAAAAGCCCAATGGTTGACTGGTGGGTGTAGGGGAAGTTTTAAGTGTGCAAATTCTTACACATAAATTCACCCATTCAGAGGTGGTGTAACACGCTATATAAAGGAGGGGGTTTAAGTGGTTAACTTTTTCCACGCGATCGTAACAACAGTTGATACGGCAAAAGCCATGCCTCACACGCGCCCATATCAGCCCTTGTTACGCTAACTTCGACTGCCGATATCACAGCGCTAATATGTCACAGTTTTTTTTCCCGCTCACTAGGACATTCGTGTAACTATCACGATGCTGACATCTTCAGGCATATTTCGAAACTAAAATTGTATTTCGTAAAAAACATCTATAATCAAGTGAATGTGTCCTCGTGCCTTTGAGTGCCATAGTTCACAATTTAGTCAACAGATGGCGCTAGTAGTAATTCGCAGTTTGCGCATGCGATGCCGATTGACCATATTGGACAAGCGTCGATAACATTTATTGTCGAGATTGCGCGTATTCTAAACGTTTGTTTGTGTTGTGAAACTGTGATTTTGACTTTACATAAAAATTTTATTAATTTTAGTGTCATCAGAAGTTTTAGAACTTGTTTATACGAATTAATAATAATAAGTGATTGAGGTACCACTTGTGTCTATCAACGCAGTGTCCTGAGTACAAGCACGCGGATAAATGGCGCCGCCTTTAAGATAACATGGATATGTTTTTGTATGGAATTTAATGTTTTTGTTTTTATAAACATCTAGGAGTGTTTACAGACGACGATTTGGTTTCAAATTGTAGATAATAATCTCATCTGTTTATATAGTATGATAAATCATGCCATAATATGCTGTAATTTGACATAAAATTGGATGGATAGGTATTTGAAAACATGTACCGCGTATGGGTATTGAAAAAACGGAGTAGTTCAACGTGGGGAAAAGGTTAAACCTCCACAACAGCTTCCGTAATGTGTAGGAAAAAAGAGACTTACTACTCACAGATTACATTTCTGGAAAAGACTATTATTTGCAAATATTATTATTTGCACCATCTCTTATCAATGTGAAAGAAATAATAAGTTACTAGCATTTAGGCCCTGCGACTGGCTTTTGGTTCGGCTTTGACCAGTTAGTGTTGGTGTCCATTTTTAAATCCAATAGGAACCGGTTACAAAAACAGCCCGTTCCTCGGATCCACTGTCATCCAGTGATAGCTAGTCACCGGGATAAAGTAACCGGGACGGGCAATGACGTCATATGTAATATATAGCCGCGTGATACCTAACTAAGTACTACCGTCACTCTTTAAAGGGAAACCAGAGTACCGGACCTAAGCAAATTTTTGATATAAATTAGGTTGTTGGAATTATTCATGTGCGACACGCAGATGAAAGTGGCACTATCTATTTACGAGTTTTGTAATTAATCCGTACTAATATAACGTCAGAAAAAACTCGCGGAAACATATTATATTACGCATACCTACAAAGATTAGATAATTAATACTGTTTGATGACAGATGGCAGCACTTCCGTTTGTATCTTAATTTGTGAATAGCGTGTGTACGCAGACGCAAGGGTAATAATACTGTTAGATGGTTAAATAGAGGTCCTAACAAAAAAGGCTCGATGACACAGAGCTAGTTTACAAGCTACTATCCACTAAGTTTAAAAGCAGGTAAATCGGCGAGTGAGATTGTCATGATGACACACAAAACTGTCCACTCGCTCAGTAGCGTAGGAAACTGAGGTCGCTGCTAGCGCCAGTAACAAGAATAACAACGCCTGCGTGAACTAATTCCATGATGTTTGACAGTCGAAATCAGCTGTTTATTGGCAGCCATCTTGAAAAACATAAATAAACCACGAGCAAGCGTGTAGCGAGTAAAGTTGACGACCTTTCAACTTTTTTCATAGATTGTCAACAATCTGCTAGTTAGCAAGTAACACGATGACACTGAGCGAGTTTACTAACAGATAGTGAATTTCCCAGATAGTAGCTTGTAAACTCGCTCTGTGTCATCGACGCTTAACAGTTAGCCGGATCAAGTTGGCAAAACACAGTGGGTAACCAACTTATTCCTTGTTGACACCAGTTATATTCAGAGAAAATGTTTGCACTATAAATGTTAGAATTGATATTATCTTTTTTTTAATAATACAAAAAGGATTAAAGAAATTTACCTGAAAGCAGCAATGGTCGGCCTGGAGTCTACATCCTGCAGCGTAAATATTGAGCCTAGATCATCTAAAATTTGATAGACAAAGTCTTTTTCAGGAATATCGTTATCTATGGTCCCGTTCTGCAGGGAATGGAAAAGCTGTTCTAAACTATTAGGCCTGTAGAGTGCGGAAGGTAGGTTTCCATCGCTGGTCTGATGGTTGTAGCACATAGAGGATCCAAAGTCTCTCTGGGGCAAGCTTGTAGAGTGGCGCTTGAGGAACATCTGAGCGGGATTCCTGTGTCCCCCTCTCAGCATCTCCAGGTACATGTGACAGAGAAGTGGACACAGGATACTGGAGAGCTCATTTTGAATACTCTCGGGCTCCACACTCTTGATGTAAGTTACCAACCTAAAACAAGGAATATTATCAGTAATTTTGCTGTTTTGACCGACCACAGACCGCGAAAATAAGCTTTAAAAAAAATTTAAGTATTGTGTAGTCGAATAAAAACACATTTTGATTGCACAGGTCTGGATTACATGATTATAAAGGGGCCTGTAAATAGGATTTTTTTTTAAATCTCTAAAAGGTTGAGGTTTATAGCTGGATCTAAAATTTAAGAAACATTTCTAAAATCATCGAGATGCTTGAGAGCTACTCACTTGGTAAACTGCTGATCGCACTGCTGCGGATCGTTGTTGATGGACGAATACAAAATAGAATTGGCGCGACCTGATTCACCGTCAATTATTGCCGAAACTGCCATCTGTTCCGCGCTGTAACATAATGATGCCGCAGCATCCGCTGACAGATCTCGGTCCTGCAATAGTATCAAACATGGAAGTGAGCATTTGACGTATTATTATCGCGATTAAATACCAAAACGTCAACAAAATTTTAGGTTATTTTGGAAAACAATTCGACGCCGTACCGTATAGTTGCGACGCTCTAAATACGATATCACTGCTGCTTTGATGGCCTCATTCCTGGACTTTTTCATTTTAAGTCTGATATTTTAAAACCACCAAACAACTCAAAACGTCTAGAAAATCTTATGAACCACCATTTCTATTTGTATTTTTGGCTTGCCACAGAAATTTCACTATGTACTTTTGTACACATTTGAATGACGTTTCTTGTTTCTTCTTTCTTGTCTATTATCAATTCCATAAAACTCAAATTTTATTTCGCGTAAGGAAATTACCTAGTACCTCGCAAAAAGTTATCACTGTTTTACAAACTATAAAAACAATACAATAGAACCGAAAGTGTTTTGTTGCGCGGCGTACTACAATATATGTCTCAGGTGGGTAGGAACTAGGAACTTGATGTGCCCGCGACTTATGGCGAGTTCAAACTTAAACTCTAGCTCCACACTACTCGCGAAGTTGAACGAGGTTAGCCGAATACGATAGTGCGGAGAGGCACTTCGTCGTACTTCGTCCGACCTTGGCTCGCCTCGGGCGACCTCCATTTTTTGTCGGTTTTTGCGCCCGAGTCAAAGGACTTGAAGTTGGACGAAGTGCCTCTCTACACTACTCGGTTAACTTCAGTTCGCTTCAATACGTCGTTGTGAATACACGTGCGCGCTAGTAATTATTTTTTATTAGTATTGTCACACGGCACGATTATGAGTGGAATACAGAGGTCGCAGGAGCAAATTCTCTGCGACCGGGGCATGTTAGAAATACCCGTAGACAAATTAAAGAAAAGGAATGATTCGCTTTTTGCTACGTTCAGGAGCTACCGTAGAAAAAAAGATTCGTCAATAAATAATAATAATATTGGTTTATTGTCTTCATTTCTTAGTAACAAGTAGAGATAATGATATCCTCACTGGGATCTCCCGTGCTGAGGATTTCATTTACATATTATAATTTAATTATAAGAAATTAATATGAATTAGACATAATCATCTATAGATATATCAGGTAGTATTTTTTTTAAATAATTATAAAGTAAATAAGATACTAAGTGTTTTTTTTAGAATTCAGTTCACTAGATTTGGTTTTAGTCTGTATTTGATATCAGTATATTTTCTATTTCTGATCTGCCTATATTTAGTATCCAGCTTTTTATTTGAAATTTAAAGTTTATAATGTTGAGGTTTTTGAGTGAGAGTGGTATTTTATTGTAGAGTTTAAAACCATAATATAAGAAGCTTTTTTGCCCAAATGTTGTGTTAGTAGTTACTTGTTGGATATGTTTTTTTGACCATGAGATCTAGTGTTTTTAATGTACGTGTTAGTTGTTATTTCTTGGGTTTTGTACTTATGAATGTAAAAATATGTACATAGTTTTAATACGCGAGCGTGCACATTGCAACGGCAGCTGCTACTTGAGCGTCCATGACGTGCGAGTCGTGACGGCACCACCGCGCGAATGAGTTTCTCGCGAAGTTGAACGAGTGTGTAGCGACGTACTTCGAACTTCGGTCAACTTTCCCGAATATTTCGTCGAGGAACTTCGCGAGTAGTGTGGAGCTAGGGTTAAATTAAAATTAAGGAGGGAACAAATCAAAAGAGCTACTGAATCAAGAAATTAGACGTGGGCAGAATGATTCCCAGGAGTGAATCGATTCAGTCTGATTCCCATGGCCTTTTGAATTGATTCCTTTAATTCATTCCTTTAATTCAATTAAATCACAAAAAAAAAATTAAAAAAAAATTGAAAATTAAATGAATAGGGAGGCTAACACCGCACACGAGACCGGGAGGCCACGGAGTACCCGGAGTACCGCGAAAGAGGAGACTGATAGGCTACCAAGCATCGCACAAAGAGGAGACCGATTATTCTATCTGATTATCTCGCTAAAACCTATAGATTAATGTGTTTGACTCTTTTTAGTGTCGCTTTTTCGTTTCATCGGTTTTCAAATCACAATGAGTGGGGAGGCTACGAAGCACCGCACAAAGAGGAGACCAATAGGCTATGAAACACCACACAAAGAGGAGACCGATCATTCTGTCTCATTATCTCGCAGGCTAAATCCTATATTGTTTGTCTTTTTTTAGTGTCGTAATTTTTCGTATGAAAAATGTATTTATTGCTTGCAATTATATCTTAAAATTATACAAGTTTTCGTTTCACCCTTAAAATTTTATTGATTTTATTTTATTTATTAAACTTTTAATTTTGTTCCATTTCACGTGATCTAATATAAACATACATTTTAACATTAAGATGAGTATTTTATGACAGCTAACCACAGCTAATTGGCCTTATAATATCTGCAAATCTACATATTATATCGACCCAAGATCTACGTGTAAAAGTAAGTAGGTAGAATCACAGTGACAGCTGATCGTGTTTATACTTTGCTCTCGCAAAAAAACCCATAAAAATTCGAATAATTCGTGTGATAGTGAAGTTGTTAAAATATTAAGTTAATTAGACTATTGATAAATAAAAAAAGGGGAGATCAGGGCCAATCGGCTCTTGGTCCTTTATATAAAAATGGTGTACCCACTGTCGCCTACAATAGTTATAAATGATAGGATTGATTTGATGGAAACATCAAATGTTATAAGTGATAATGTTGGGGAGTGGCAAACCGTGTCTCGATCCGGCAAAAGATCGAGGCTTAACTCCGATGCCAGTGAATCAGGGAAAAAAAAAGAAGTGAAAGAAAAAGAAGTGAAAGAAAAGAATGGAATAATCGTAGTACAGGGAGAGAATTTACCTGGAAAAGTAGGAATGGCAAAAGTCCTTTTTAAGGCAGGAATTAAGATGGAAAAGATGAAAATAATATCTGGAACGAAAATGGAAATTTGGTTCCCAAATGTTTTGGAAGCAGAGAATGCTTCTAAAAACCCTATTTTCAACTTAAAGAAATGGGAAGTGGAGATAAAAAAGAACAAAAATTTTGTTTTCGGTGTCATCCGGAGAGTGGACCTAGATGTCACCAACGAAGAGTTAATGGATGTACTCAAATGTGATACAAATGTAGCCTGCATAAAGCGACTCTCCAAAAGGGGGACAGAGGGGCAACTCGCGCCCACAACATCGGTGAGCCTGAAATTCGAGGGTAAAGAGATACCATCCTGTGTCTATATGTACGGGGTCAAATTCGGAGTCGAGCCCTACATATTCAGAGTAATGCAGTGCTACTGCTGTTGGAGATATGGCCATATTGCTCAGAACTGTGGCAAGAAAGAAAAGAAACTGTGTCCCAAATGTGATGGGCAACACGAGACCTGTGACAAGGTAGCTAAGTGTGTAAACTGCGGAGGAGACCATCCGGCTAATGACATTAACTGTCCAAAATGGAAAAATGAGAAGGATATTACTATTAAAATGGCTAAAAAGAATATGTCTCATAAGCAAGCAAAAATCCTAATAGAAAAGGAAATATCTCAAAACGACAATTCTAAAAAACAGAATGCAAAAGCAGAAAAAAAAACTAAAATAAATAATCAAACTGTCCCCCCCAAGAATATAATTGGTGACTTTTCTCAAACAGTTGGAAAAACCAGTTATGCTGATAAACTTAAAGGAAATAATCCTGATACTCGTGAATCTCGTTCTACTACACAAGACAAGGTTAATGTTAACATTGCTCATGAAATATTGACAGCATTTATTAGTGGTGAAAACTGGGAAAATCTTGTAAAATTAGTTGTTAATAGATTTATAGAGATAATAATGGGAATCCTGAAAGATGGTGGCTTAAATCAAATATTGAGATCAGTTATGACGGTTCAAAATGGATAAGAGTAATATTAATATATTACAATGGAATGCTCGGAGTTTACATTTCAAGAAACCTGATTTAGAAATATATTTACAAAGGCAACATATTAAAATTGCACTTATCTCAGAAACATGGCTTCAATTACCTTACATTTTAACATTTAAAGATTATACAATATACAGACGAGACAGAGCAGATGGCTACGGAGGGGTTGCTATATTAATCCATAAAAGCTTACATTCAATTGAACGAAACTTAAATTCAATTGGTGAATTGGAATTGTGCAGTGTTAGTTTACTCAATGCCGGAAATCTAAAATCTGTCAGCGTGATATATTGTCCTAGTAATATAAATGTTACTTATCAAACTTGGAAAAAAGTATTCGACCAGATGGGACCTGGAGCCCTGGTAGACGGTGATTTTAATGCACACAATCCATTATGGGATAGAGCTATACAAGACTCGAGAGGAGACCTTATTGCAGAAACCTGCCAAGATTCAAACCTCATCATTGTCAACAACGGAGACATAACAAGATTAGGACATCCCGGACAAAGGAGCTCGAGCCCGGATATTACGCTGGTGTCTTCGGATCTTATATTGACTTGTAACTGGAGAGTAGATTCAGATACAATGGGTAGTGATCATTTGCCAATTATTATCACTTTGGGAGAAATCGATTGTAATTATGAACCAATTTTGAAAAGGAATTTTAAAAAAGCAAATTGGAACAAATATAAATCTACGGTGGATAAACTGATTCAAAACCTTCCCGAAGAACAAAAGTCGATACAAGAGAACTACGACAAATTAGAAAATATTCTGAATAAAAGTGCTGATGAAACTATTCCATACTTTAAGAAATCTAAAAACCCAGCTTTCAAACCAAAGCCTTGGTGGAATCAAGAAGTTTCAAAAGCTATAGCTGACAGAAGGTTAGCTCTGACCCGTTTACGGAAGAATGTAAATATCGAAAATTATATAGAATTAAAGCACAGGGAGTCTAGCACTAGACGAATCGTAAGAAAAGCAAAAAGGGAAGGATGGCAAAAATTCTGTGATTCCGTTGATAGTAATACAACCTACTCTGACATGTGGAAGAAAATGAAATGGTTTAAGGGAATCGGAACCTCCCGTGTAAATATCTTTGAGAATAATGAATCAGCATTACAGTATCTGAAATATCTCGCCCCAAATGAAGATCTTATCGATCATGTGTGGACCGAAGAAGAAACTTCAGAGACTTCTGGCATTCACAAACCGATAACAGCCTCTGAATTAAAATCGGCGTTGAAATACACTGATACCTCCCCAGGCACAGATTTGATATCCTACTCCATGATAACTAATCTACCTACCTCTTGCCAATTAGTTTTGGTGGATTTATATAATTCAATTTTACGAACTTCCACTATACCAATGCAATGGAAACAGGTTAAAATTGTTCCTATAATGAAACCCGGAAGAGACCCGAACCTCATGACCTCTATAAGACCAATCTCCTTAATCTCGTGTCTTTGCAAAACTTTCAACTCTATAATCACAAGGAGATTAGAATGGTATTTAGAAAGTAATTTCTTATTTGATAAGTCTACAATAGGATCCAGAAGAAAGCAGTCGACCATGGATAACCTGGGAAGAATGGTTACAGAGATTCAAGTTGCCCAAACAACCAATGCTGTTACAATTGCCGCTTTTGTAGATATTAAAGACGCATACAACAACATAAAGATTGAAGAAGTCATTAAAGTTCTGATCTCTAAAGGCATTAGAGGGAAAGTTATTAAATATATTTGGGAATATTTTAAACAAAGAATCCTTATTATTAAAGAACCCAACATATTTGCCGTACAAACATGCTCAAGAGGACTACCGCAAGGAGATCCCATGTCTGCCCTCCTTTTTAATATTGGAACTACTGGTATTGGAAATTATCCCCAAGTGAAGCGCGTACAATACATTGATGATTTTGGTATATATTTTTCAAGTTCGAAAGTAAAAACATGTGAAGATGTTATACAAAAAGCGTTGTTAGAACTACAGAATGCTCTTAAAATAAAAGGACTCGAAATATCAGAACATAAGACGAAAATATGTATATTCGCAAGAGGAAAGAGACGAAATGTTCTGAATGTTAAAATAAATGATGTACTTATAGAAAGAGTAGACAACCATAAGTTTCTTGGTGTGTGGTTGGATTATAGACTCGCTTGGAATAAGCATATAAGTAACACCTGTCTAAAATTGAATCAGCCGATGAATATTTTGAAAGTCTTGTCAGGTAAAAGTTGGGGAATTCACCCACTTCATATGAGAAGATTGTACACATCTCTCATAAGAAGTCGATTAGACTATGGTAGTATACTTTTCCATAACTCTACCAAAAGCAACATTGAAAAGTTAGAGAGAATCCAATCGCGAGCTTTAAGAATATGTGGAGGCTTCTTGAACTCAACTCCTGTGCATGTTTTACAAAGTGAAATGAGTGCCCCCCCGTTACACATAAGAGCTTGGAAACTGGCAGCAAGATTTTGGCTTAGAGCTGTATCAACTGAAAATAATCCACTGGTTTCAGAGGTCCTCAAACTAAAATCCTTGACCCAAAACAAGTACTGGAATAATAAAAAATTACCTTTGATGGTTCAAACTTGTACAGAAACAATGTATTGGAAAACAAATTCAAATAAATGTCTAGATATGTACTCTCTAGAAACCTGGGTAGGAGCAATCGATTTGGAATGTATTTCAGTTGAGATTGACAATTTCAATTACCCCAAAAGACAACTCTCATTGAGTGAAATTAGTAACGTTGTAAATGGTATGATAATTAATAAATACTCAGGCTTTAAACAGATATATACCGATGGATCGAAAAAAGTCGAACAAGTTGGAGCTGCCTTCATATCAATGCAAAACAACTTCACTCGTCAAATGAAATTGAACAAAGACTGCCCTATTATGAATGCAGAATTGATAGCAATCAAAGAAGCGGTGAAGTATGCAGATGGAAACAACTGGAATAAAATTCTTATATTAAGTGATTCCAAAAGTGCGCTTCAACATATAAAGAGAGTTTCGAAAGGAGTTGCCTGCAGAAAAATAGCATATAATATTGTAGAGCACTTAATGAAGTTACATCAGAAAGACATTGACATACATTTACAATGGATTCCATCTCACGTAGGGATACATGGAAATGAAGAGGCGGATTTGTTGGCAGACGAAGCAGGGGTGAAAGGTCACGAGTATGACTGGACGCCAGATAACGAAGATTACTCCCAAAAAATACATTTACTATGTAATAATATGTGGAATGAGCATTTTGAAAATTTATCTGCCAATAAGGGCGTATGGTATAGAAAGCTTCAAAAAGAACCCTTTAAAACACCATGGTTCACTGAAACCAATCTGAAGAGATCAGAAATGAGAGTCATTTTTAGATTAAGATCCGGACATGCACTAATGGGAAGAATATTGTATCTGTTAGGCCTCTCTGATTCTCCAATGTGCTCTATATGTGAAGAATTTGAAGACATTGAACACACTCTCACAAAGTGCATTAAATTTGAACAACAGAGAGTAACAATATTGATGACCTCAAACCCATCGGAAATTCATAATTTGATAGCTTCAACCGACTACTATGCCATTTCAAGACTCATGAAATTCATTAGATGGTGCAACATGGAAAATATATGATACATTGTTTTATAAAGATACATACATATGTTAATATTGCAACATTAATATATAGGATATATTTAAAAAAAAAAAAATGAAACCTTAAAATAAATAAAACAGATGAGGCAAAAAATGACAGCAGTATGCGAGTCAGAAGCCTCGATTAAATATTATAATTTAAAAAAAAAAAAAAAAAGTAAGTAGGTACAATATCTTCCGCACGTTCCAAAAAACAGATAAGCATCATTTTAGCTTCTCACTGCTGATGTTCAGATTCAAAGTCGAAAGTTTTCGACTAACTATGTAATGAAATTGACGGCTTGGCGCGCGGGGGAATAAATGAACCGCGCGGACGGATTAAGGGCTGGCATTGAGTAATGAATTAGTAACTTTTGACTAATGTTTTGTGTCTTACCTAGCAGTGACTTGATTTACTCGCGAGCTGCGGACCTTGGACTGGGATGCGTTTGGGACATATCGTGACATTGACGTGACGATGACGCCTGACGTCATTTCTAGGTCTGAGATTTACAAAAGACCATGACGTCACAAGTGAAAAAGACTTTTGTTTTAATTCCCCTGTCTGTCGGAATCGGACAATCTCGATTTCGACAGACTAGATACCTGGGACGCGGACATTGAACACGGACCTGGGACGGCGGGGACCTTAGGACAATCTCAGAACTATTGATTAGGATAAATGATTAATTCCTTGCGTGAAAGAGATGCTCGGGCAACCCGGATGAATCGCGGCCGCGTTTTGGCCATTTTGGGACATGGACTTTGATGATGTTCGGGTATTTTTAGAATGGCGGCGCGGCGGTAGCGGAATACAATCGTAATAGGCGAGTCGTTCACAATACCGTCCGTCGACCGCTTCGCGGCGCGCGGCCCGTTTAATAATATTTAAATACCTATGAAACAATATAATATTTAAATCGTTTACAGAACACATTATTCATTGAAATAATTTAACAGTAAAATAAATGGAAATTAAAAATGTATGGTGTCATTAAAAATCGTAGGATGCAAGGCCAAAGATAAGGAATGAAGAATCAATTCCTTTTGAAATTGAGAATTAGATTGAGTGTGTCACAAGATTGAATTTATTCATTTAATTCGGTCATTCAATTTTGCCCACGTCTACAAGAAATGACACATTTATTCTATTTATAAAAGAGTAGGTGTTAACTGTTAATTTAGTTTTAGTCTTATAACTACGTAATTAATTATTCCTTAAAATTAAAATGTCTTTTGCTTAAGTCTACGTAAAAGTTCTTATATTGTAAAGAGTCTGATCACTTCGGCGGTATAATAAAATGTCCAGTCACTTCCCTTGTTGTTGATGAAGATCCCGCATAGAATAATGCACTAATCGTCCCGGTTGATACACTTGCACTTTAAACTTATTCATTCTTACATTTCGTTATTGCACAAATTCCACAGGCCGCAAGTTGCAAAATTTATTTGTAGTTGAAAAATTGTGCAAAGTGAAAATTGCACATATCCCGTCGGAATCTTTCGGTCACTAGTATGGACTTCCTGACAGAACGTCTCGGAGAGCCTCGGCAGATTAGGGGGCGTTTAAGTATTACATAACACAATTTTTGAAGATTTTTAACCCTCCCCCCCTCCCCAAGTCGCTTAAATACCTTTTTTCTTGTTTTAATCGCGTTTGCGGTAACAAGAGATTTTGACAACGAAAAAGATTGCCAACTTGGAAGATTTTAATTTCCTAGTTTTATTTATCTAAATAAAGAAAAACATGTTACATGTTACATAACGCGTTGTTCGAACCCCTCCTCCCCCCCCCCAATACTTGAACGCCCCTTAGTGGTCGAAATCCGCGACTGTGACTGTCGATCTCCCTGGTGGGGGAGTTAGCGCGGTTTCGTGGGCGGTTCGGAGAGGTTTGGCAGAGCCGGTCGGACTGCAACCCGTAACTCTGTGGAACCCCCTCGGTCGGGAGTTCGCGCAAGTTGACAGACGATCCTCGGCGGCTTCCTCCGAGGGAAGGCAATTGGCGACTGTTGGCGACTGTCGGGGTGGTGTCGGGTCGTGGTTCTTGACTCGATCCCTTCTTCCTGCTTGGCCCTGGTGTAGGTCTTCGGAACTATTTCAGTTCCTTACTATTCCAGATTTCATTTCACTTGCCCTAGATTTAAACAGCGTTAAATCTCGTAGTGAAGTTTTGAACCCTGCAACGGACGGCTTTCAGATTATTCGCGCTAGAAAAGTTAAAGGTTCGGGTATTCTCCTGCAGACTTCTGATTCGTCTGGTCTGGATAATATTAAAAATAATTATTGACCGACCGAAGGTTCGGTTTCGGTTTCGGCAAAAAAATCTAGTTTCGGCACCACTTTGCGTTCGTAAATTATCGCGCGCGTTTGGCTGACTTCGAGTGAGTTCGTGGCTCGAGTGTCACCCGCCATAATCGAGTTTGTGTATTATTAGGTAAGTGTTTGGTTTTGTTATCAAGAAGTAGTTAACATGTTTGTTAATTTTTGTTTATTTTATAGCAGTACCTAATATCAAAAAAAAAAATACGTATTGTTTTCTTCGGTAGGTACTGTGAAGTTCACGTATTTTTTCTCCGTCCCAGTCTGGGAAAATATTTGGCAACACTTCAATATATCATATGACTTTTGTGAAAATGGCCATGTCAATTTTCGGTGTTCTGATCTTCGTCTCGGCATTTGTCCATAATGGTAAGTAATTAATGCATATTTCTATTTAAAATATATCTCCGATGTTCTTTACGTTATTTTATCACTTGGCGCCAGTTAGTCTCGCTCTCATTAGAATCCTATTTGCTTCCCTGTTCGCCCATCCCTCGAGTATTTGTGGATTGCTAAGTATGTATTTGATATTACAGGACTTTGCTCTGGTGAATTCGATATCCTGCACAGTCCAGATTCTCTGAAGTTCACTGGCCATGATCACCTCAAGGAAAGTTTGATCAAGGAGGTATTCTCTGCTGCCCTAGGATTCTCAGTTGAACATGTAAGTAATCCTCCTACCCTTACCCCTACTGAAATCAAAATAAAGATTGAATGTAGTCTAAATCTGTAACAGATATTCCAAATTATGTAAGTTATATCTCTTCACATGTAACTTCCTTTTCAAATTCAAAAATCTTCAAACAAAGTGTTAATTTACCTAATCACATGATCGAATTGGTCAGTGAGTAATGGTTTTCAATGACATATTTTACTGTGCAATTTAATTAAAGTGTATAGTCTGCTTTGATTTATATAGATATATAGAACACTTTTGATATTTGTCTTCTGGACATACCATATATTTTTTATCCTGATGGTAATATTTAGATTGTCAGAAGAAAGCAATAATTCTGCTGTAACCGTTGTTACAGCAATATACACGAAGATACTTACTTTTCACACTAATTAATTTTTTGGTAATTTTTCAGGATTAGTGTCCATGGCTATTACGAATAATTTTTAGAAAAAAACTTTATATTCACCTTAATCATTATAAAAGAAAACTTTTTACATCACGGCTGGCGGAAAATAATGCATTTTAATTTTCAATGTCGTTAAATAAAATTTCACTTCGCCAACCGACACTACGACAGCCCGCCCGCTGCCGCCCGCCATTTTGTCACATACACAAGCCCGCTACACAAACCCTGCGTAGCCAAACAAACCATTCAAAAACGTAGGCTGTTTTTTAAATAAAGATAACATACACAAGCCCGCTACACAAACCCTGCGAAGCTAAACAAACCATTCAAAAACGTATTTTAATAGTGACAAAATTGCGGGCGGCAGCGGGCGGGCTGTCGTAGTGTCAGTTCGCGAAGTGAAATTTTATTTAACGACATTGAACATTAAAATGCATTATTTTCCGCCAGCTGTGATGCAAAAAGTTTCCTTTTATAGTGATTAAGGCGAATCTAAAGTTTTTTTCGGCTAAAGTTCGGTGTTTGGGTAAAATTCCTAAAAAATAAAACTAGTTATTTTTATACTAATTTGGGGTCGGGGAATCCGAATCTGAAAGAATTAGGCGTCGGCAAGCAATATTAACTGAATTACAGGACTTTAAAAATTTTTATACACATACAGGAAAATAGCCATTTTGGAAGCATTTTGATTCCTAGAAAATCAAACTAGTTATTTTTATACTAACTATGGGCCGGGGAATCCGAATCTGAAAGAATTAGGCGGCGGCAAGCAATATTAACTTAATTACACGACTTAAAAATTTTCTATACACACACACATGAAAATAATCATTCCGGAAGTATTTTGACACGTGTAGTACAAAGATCATAGAAAAACACGATAACATAGATGTTTTTACCACACAAAATTAAGTGTTGCCATTAAGCAGTAATATTTATAACGTAAAATAACATGTTTACATTTAAAGTACTTATTTTTTATAATTGATTCGCAAATATTTTAGGAAGGTACACCAACTAGTATTGTGGAGTTTTTATTCCTTGACGCGAGTAGGCGTTATAAAGGGGCACGTTCTTTTGTATCACAAACCATGTTACATAAACCCGGCGTAGCTGCTAAACTACTTGAAAACAGGGATGTTTTTTTGCCGTGACGCGAGCAGGCGGTATAAAGGGGCACAAACCATGTTACACAAACCTAGCGTAGCCGCTAAACTACTCGAAAACAGGGATGTTTTTTTGCCGTGACGCGAGCAGGCGGTATAAAGGGGCACAAACCATGTTACACAAACCTAGCGTAGCCGCTAAACTACTCGAAAACAGGGATGTTTTTTTGCCGTGACGCGAGCAGGCGGTATAAAGGGGCACAAACCATGTTACACAAACCTAGCGTAGCCGCTAAACTACTTGAAAACAGGGATGTTTTTTTGCCGTGACGCGAGCAGGCGGTATAAAGGGGCACAAACCATGTTACACAAACCTAGCGTTAGGTTAGGATAGGTTAGGGACGCGAGCAGGCGGTATAAAGGGGCACAAACCATGTTACACAAACCTAGCGTAGCCGCTAAACTACTTGAAAACAGGGATGTTTTTTTGCCGTGACGCGAGCAGGCGGTATAAAGGGGCACAAACCATGTTACACAAACCTAGCGTTAGGTTAGGTTAGGTTAGGGACGCGAGCAGGCGGTATAAAGGGGCACAAACCATTTTACACAAACCTAACGTTAGGTTAGGTTAGGTTACGCATTTTTAAGACTACGAATTTTCATACTTTTGATTTAAGAATACGCCGTTGAGATAGTCGTAATTCATCAGGTTAATGTGTTAATACGACGGACGAAGAAGACTTGGTCGATTTATAAGGTATGTTTTTGAGAGCTGGTAACACTACCGGCACATGTTTTTGTATATTTCTTGTTTTTCTATGATCTTTGTACTACATGTGTCAAAATACTTCCGAAATGATTATTTTCAAGTGTGTGTGTATAGAAAATTTTTAAGTCGTGTAATTCAGTTAATATTGCTTGCCGCGGCCTAATTCTTTCAGATTCGGATTCCCCAGCCCATAGTTAGTATAAAAATAACTAGTTTGATTTTCTAGGAATCAAAATGCTTCCAAAATGGCTATTTTCCTGTATGTGTATAAAATTTTTTAAAGTCCTGTAATTCAGTTAATATTGCTTGCCGACGCCTAATTCTTTCAGATTCGGATTCCCCGACCCCAAATTAGTATAAAAATAACTAGTTTTATTTTTTAGGAATTTTACCCAAACACCGAATTTATTCCTTTTTTTCTAAAAATTATTCGTAATAACCATGGACACTAATCCCGAAAATTTAGCAATTTTTTTTCTGTTCAATCTCCCTGATTTCTGTGACTATAAAACTATTGTTTTAACACCGTTTTTGAAATTCTGCCTTTATTCTAAATTCGAAAAGTTTTCTGTTCCTAGTGTAATTTCTTTTCTGTTATGGGAGACTAAAAATAGTGCAATATGGCTATTATGTTGAAATCAAAATTAATATTTTACTTCTTTTGTTTGATGGCCATTTTCCATGATGTGTGCAAAATTTTACCAATCTTGGAATAAAATTATAGATTTGTTTAAAAATCAAATCCACGCCTTCCTTCTATATTATAAATAGATTTTTAAGCTATTTCTTTTTTTATTAAACACTTACACAATGACGTTATATAAATTAATAGACGTGCCATAGTCTCACAAACTCAAGATATAATGTGGCAATTAATCAAAACTCTTTTGTTTTCTCAGCGATTTTCAATAATTTCTTAATTCAAAAGTTATTCGTGAATGTTAAAGATAGACGCTTAAAAGAATATGTGCATATGAACGAAACAAAAGATAGAACGCGGGCAGCATTTTCGTATTCAAAATTCAAAAGTTCCGTCGAATACTGTCTCAAGGCCGTCTAAAGTAGGAGGCCTGGGCTCCAGTCGAATTTTGAGGTGTCAAATAGCTATAATGAACAACGATAGTTTGCAAATGGCGTTGATTGTTATTGTATTTGTTGTTTCTGCTGATTTGTATGTTGTTTTACCGCAGGCAAGTAAATAAAGAATCATTAGATTATTATTATAAAAAGTAAATTTTACTTAGCGACGGCACGGCATCGACTTTGTAATTTGGCTGTTGCGCATCCAGACCTGCACTTTAGTAGGCCTTGAGTTCTCTAATGACGCATAAAATCTTTGGGTGGAAAGCAATTGTATTATTTTTATAATCGATAATAATAAGTAATTTGCATGTATTTACAAATGAAATGTTATTCCTTCGCTTTTACGACTGTTTACCGTGTAATGGAAACATTTTCTCATCACACAGGAGGGAATGTTGGCGCTTTTTAATGCAATTTACTTACTAGTAGGACACGACCTTACTCGACGCATGGCAGTTTAGTACTAAAATACTAGAAATCGCGTACTCTACAATTGTCTTGTTGTTGGCTTCCCATTTTGAGATTTCTACCCCGCGTCTAAAGTATGTAACGTCTTTGCCCTTACAATCCTAAAAACCAATTTAATAAAATACATTTTTACTTTGGGATTCTTAAATAGAAACATTATTTTAGGTGATTTTACGTTTTACGTTTGGTAGTCGTAAGTAAAATTTATCGTTATTAAAATTTATTTATTATTTTTAATTTACTTATTTAAAATATAATTTATAGATGTAACAAACACTTTTATATTGTAATGATTTTTCACACCACACAAACTAAATTATGAATATCATTGTTTATTTATTGAACGCCCATAGGGCTTTTACAAACATAGCCCATTTAAAAAATTTACAAACGTTATAGGGAAATACATTTCAGTACCTACATAATATAATTTTTTTTTGAAAATGTCAAGAGACCTAGAGATATCATTTAGCAGCACGATACCTCTCGTCATGCTGTGCTGGGCCAGAAAGCCCGCTCTGCCATTTGGAATATAGAGCAATGGAAATGACCCTGGCGGTAGTTGTAATAATACATATCAGTACACTAAATACTTACCTTATTTCTTCAATATTTGCAAATTCACTTTGTGGCGTCATATCAATTACTTCAAACGAAAACAAATCACTTTGTATACATCATTTATTTAAGTGGTGTATATAGAGCAGGTGCGGTCCGTCCATACATACTGTGGATGCTGCGCTTTTCTAGGTTTAAAATAAGTATAATAATAATTATTATGTGTTTATTCCGAATTAAAAAGTCATGGATTTATTTTTATCTAGCCATAAACCGCACTAGATACTGCACCGCACTAGATACTACCCCGCCACCATCCCAATCTCAGAGACCAACACTAACACGACACACGGATCAGGTCGAAATACATATGTAATATGTATATGTTCTCAATGCTCGAACGTCGCTTAAACTCACCAACACCAGCAAAACAGTGAATGCTCCGTTCATTCCGCGTCCACGCAGGAACGAGTGTGATATTTTTATTATTCGCGTTTAGTCAAGCTGCCATGGTTGGAGTAAGGCCGAATACGGATTCCATTGGAGCATCCAATACACAAAACACGACTTTAGTGCTTAACCCGTTTAATCACAGGAGACCCAAGTTGTCCCAAAACATCATATGCCGTTATAATAACAGGAGACCCAGATTGTCCCAGAGCGACCGTGCATTATTAAAAGTTAGATATTTCTATTTCTGTAATGCGAATATTTGTGATTTCTTTTATGTTAGAAACGGAAAAAAATAATGCTTCTCATTGTCTTAGAATTATATGAGCTAGGTTGTTCAGATATTTTACAAACCTGATCAAAAGCGACGGTTAAATTTTGCGCCTATTTGTGACGTAACCCACATTTAATTTTAAAATAAAATTGTATGAAAGTGATAAAAAGTGAGGTGACAGTTTTATTACAAATTTTGTTTAGAAAAGGAATCTGAATTTAAAATTTGAAGTTTATTCTATTTTAATTACTTTAATTCAAATATTTGCAAGTATGCATTTATTAGCCAATTTACATTTCCAATATTAAAATTTTAATATTTAGAAACAAAAATGTTGATTTCTAATAAACATATCGGAAAGATTATTTTATCTAAATTTTAGAACAATTTTTATTTTTGCAAAAGCGTTAAAAAAAAACAATAAATAGGAACATTTAAAATGCATGAGAAGAACCAGGAATTTTGCGCGCAAACCTTGACAGGCCAAAGTTGACAGAAAATTATTTTCTTATTATTCGAAGGGTTAAAGGCATAGTGCACAGAATAGCTTATCCGAAGCGAGCAGATGGTACCATTAGAGATTTGTTTGCCTGACCACCTTTCGACAGTAGTTATTTGTTGTCTTGAATAACTGAATCCGATTGATACGTTGAATATCTTTTGGAATACCTATTTAATTAATTTAATTAGGGATCTGTAATATTTAATTGTGAAGCATGAAGGTTGTATAGAGCTAATTTGACAGACTATTTTTGTCGATAATTGCATCTTGTTCGTGGGCTAGTTCATGATAGACTTTTATATTTGATATTAGGTATATACTCCAGCATCCCTTATACAAAAAGTCACCGACCGCCACTGATACAAAGTTATTTGTTTTCATTTATCTTATTGTTTATTTCACCTACACTTGATGTCAGTAATATACAGATGAAAGCAAATAATGGACTGAATATCTTTTTTTAGGGCTCAGGATGGCCGGGACTGACCATCAACGATCCCTTCGGCTCTCCCGAGGCTGTGGTGGCCGTCTTCATCGATGGAGTCACATCCCTCGGTTCAAAGGTAAAATTTAAATTACGCGTTCAAGGCTATTAAACAATAAATTGACGGATACTGCTTTGTATTACCATAACATTATTTGCGCTCATTTGTTGTTTTTATTTATTTTCCAGTCCCACATGAAGGGCCACAAGTACCCGTTGGCCACAGACGATAATGAGTGGAACATCTGGGAGTCTCTGGAGCGCCGGGTGCTGCAGCGCTTCCCCGAGGGGGGCAACAAGCTGGTCAACATCAACCTGTCCGAGGGACCTGATGCTGTAAGTGCCTTGTCCATGGTTTATGTTTGATTATGCAACCAGCGGGTAGTCAACCTTCTGAAAAAAAAGGAATTCATAATATATGTACAGTGAAACCCTCTTAAGAAGTTTTCCAAGGAACCGGAATAAACAAACTTCTTAAACAGGAAAACCTTACATGTGGGAAAAATTGTACCAATTTTGGGCCAATGGACCGAAAAAACCAAACTTCTTAAGCCACTAAACTTCTTGAGAGGGTTTTACTGTAAAACCATCACAACTTTACCGCAGAGGTAGACAGAGAAGATGGACCACCACACTTTTTTGTTTCTTTCTTTTCACACACTTGTTGCTTCATTCTCATACATATTCTTCTTTATTTTCTACTTCTGACATGACCGAACTCAATTATTTGATTCACTTCGAACCTACCATGTCTTTCTCGTGTTTTCCCGGCTTCTTCTGCCATTCGCTTTTGCCTCATATATTCCTCCTTACACACCTTTTTTCGTTCATTCGCTTTACATATGCAAGCTTAATCTTATTTATTACACTTACATCAGCCTTGCATTCTTTCTGGGATCGACGTTTTGTAACGTAGTCATTCATGGTTTTATTACACATACACTTCGGGGATCGCATTTCTACAGCATTCAGTCTACTTTAATCCTTCTTCTGCCAGTTCTATGCTTCACTGCCATACATCAGGATTAGTATCATCACTCCAATGTGGACTGCTAGCCTTGCTTCTTTGAACAACTTTTTATTAGTCACCACCGCTTCAGTCCTCAGAATATGAGTCCTATAAAATAATAAAAAAATGTCCACAGGTCAACGAGTACAAGAGCATTTTCGGTGAAGTGAAGGGAAAGATTGGAAAATATACCTTAACTGCTCTGAAGCCAAAAGCCAACGATGAGGACTTCCTCTTCCTCCAGGAGTTGGAACTCTTGAAAGAGATCACCAAGAAAGTGAGTGAAAATAAAATAATATATTTTTCTTTTACATAATGTACATATTAGAAATAGAAATTCGGACCCATAATCATATTTTCACAACAATGTAACATTGCTAGACGTGCGTATGATGTAGATGCATACCTGAGTTATTAATTGCATTTAATGGTTATGAAACAATAGGATTTTCTTATATTAGAAGTGCAAATTTGTTATCTTGTGCTTTGGTTGATCAATTAATACCATTTTATTTCATCATTTATTTACCATATCTTGTATAAATTTGAATACTTAGGTACTCAACTTATATTTTAGAATATGTCCCATACTGCACAATATATTCCCGTCTTAAAACCATGTGTAACAATTTTGGTAAATTTTTGGGATTAGTGTCCATGGCTATTATGAATATTTTTTAGAAAAAA
Organism: Limnephilus rhombicus; assembly: GCA_929108145.2. Lineage (NCBI taxonomy): Eukaryota > Metazoa > Arthropoda > Insecta > Trichoptera > Limnephilidae > Limnephilus > Limnephilus rhombicus. The sequence continues at coordinate 32,445,445 of OV815284.1, read as the reverse complement.
ACTTTAGATTCGCCTTAATCCCTATAAAAGGAAACTTTTTGCATCACGGCCGGCGGAAAATAATGCATTTTAATTTTCAATGTCGTTAAATAAAATTTCTCTTACTTACGATACTACGACAGCCCGCCTGCCATTTTGTCACTGTTATGTCGGTATCCCAACCTGATACAAATAAAAGCAGATACGATTGTAGCCGACTTCGTGGGATATATGATAAGGCGCGTAGTTATGAAATTTGTCTAGCGGGCTTGTGTATGTTATCTTTACTTTAAAAAACAGCCTACGTTTTTAAATGGTTTGTCTGGCAAAGCAGGGTTTGTCTAGCGGGATTGTGTATGTTATCTTTACTTTAAAAAACAGCCTACGTTTTTGAATGGTTTGTCTAGCAGGGTTTGTGTAGCGGGCTTGTGTATATTATCTTTATTTTAAAAAACATCCCAGGATTTGAATGGTTTACAGTGACAAAATGGCGGGCGGGCTGTCGTAGTATCGGTTCGCGAAGTGAAATTTTATTTAACGAAATTGAAAATTAAAATGCATTATTTTCCGCCAGCCGTGATGCAAAAAGTTTCCTTTTATAGTAATTAAGGCGAATCTAAAGTTTTTTTCTAAAAATTATTCATAATAGCCATGGACACTAATCCCAAAAAATTACCAAAATTTTTGATGAGGGAAGTATGCCTGGAGCCTAGACTGTAGTTGGTCCCTGAACCCCCTTTTATAGATAAAGACCCCATATTCTACCAAAGCTGGTCCTAGCCGTGGTGCTGGAATGCCCTGGCCTGCTACGAAGTAAGGGCTCGCCGCAGCCTGACAAACCTGAGCTACCTTCTTGAATTGTAACCATCCCCTGATTTTAAAGTTGAATTAACCATGGGTTTAGGGATTACGTGGCTTCCTCCATGGGCCCACCCCTAACAGTGGCATCCTCACTAACAATATGTATAACTCTGCCATTTTTCTTTTGACTGTTTGTCTTAATCTCCAAGAAATTTGTTTATCCTTTGGGCGAAGGTATCAACAGTTGATATGACAAGAAATCAGCATTGATAACCTAACTTGGGGGTACAGAAAAACCTGATTTGGAGACAACAAGGGACATAGATAAGGTTAAAATACTGAAACCATCAATATGTTATTGCCAGTTACTGATATCTATTTTTTACATTTTGTAGGTTCAGGGAGGAGCTATCACCGCTGACAACATTGTGGACTTCTACTGGATCCAGTTCAGGTCTCTGCATGCTCTATCCGACTTCCACGGTGCTGATTCCGCAGCCACCAAGGAGGCCAAAATGCTCCTCGGTAAACATTATTTCATAATTATCTCATATTCTTTCTATTGTCCCATTCGAGCCGGGGGACCCATCGCCTCAACAGGGCGCCTCCAGGGCTTACTTGCCCTGCACTACTTTGGCAGTCTCCGTCCATAGCAGGTTCAGCCTCTCCTTGGATAGTCTCTGGAGTTGCTTCTCCCAACTTTGTCTAGGTCTGTTCATTGGACGTCTTCCCTCTAGAATCGCATTCCGAATTTTCAGTTGAATTCGGTCTTCTAGTGTTCTTAATTATGTTTGTTACCAAGCGATCTCAATTGTGTTTTATATCAAACTAGCTGACCTGGAAAACTTCGTACCGCCTCAGAATCAATAACTGTTGTGTTACCTTATTAGCTGAATTAAATTCAGTTTTTTTACCAAGTTAAAAATTACACAATGAAGCAATAGGTTACATGCAGTATATGTAATATAGTGTTTTCAATGCATTTAGTTTATGTAAAAAAAATAAGTAAACTCGAATATCGTACTAAAAATCCCCCCAAAAAATTATTTAATTAATTAACTTTTAAAGTTGTATGAAAATTCAAATACCAAAAACGAGTCATGATTGACTGGCTACATTGTGACGTCACAACGCACCCACCGAGTCCCACGTGAAGTTGTTTTTGTTCCAGTTGCTGGTTTGAATAAGTTTGATAGTCATAATCGTTTAGTTACGCATCTTAAACCTATTCGTTTGTATAAAACATATGTTGTAAATACATATTATCATGACAGACAGTGGTTTTCTACAAGGACAATCTGATAATTTGCCAAAAGTCGACGCGATTATGATGGCAGTTTTTTAATGCACCTTTTCATCGCATGACACCGCTTTTTACACATAATAACATCATTTGGGACTTTTATAAATAGTTTGTTAGGTGTTTAAGATGTTGTATTTGTACACTTTGGTACAATACAGTATTTATAAACGATATTTACGGACATTTTCTTCAAAAAACAAATGATCAACTGAAGACTGATGGCTGGATTATGACAAATGTCAGCTGTTAAGAAGTGCGCAGTGACGTCACAAGACAAAACCGCGCGAAGAAGGCGTTTTAGCCCGAATTTGAAATGTGAATATTTAAAACGTTGTTGAAGGACTATTCCTATTGTAAAAAATTTTTTTTTTAATATTCCAGTTTGTAATTTTTTTCTCTAATTTTTGGTAAAAAAAACTTAAAAATGTGATTGTACCCTATTATTGATGCGCAACTGTCCGTGTTTTGTTTTTGTCAGTATCAGAGATGGCGTTGTGTACGGATTTTTAATTTTTGTGATTTTCTTTCTTTTCCACTTACTGAAATTGTGCTTCATTTTCTTTATACGTATGAGGGAGATTTATTATAATTAATGTATTTTTCTTTGGAGGGGTACAGACATCCGTTCACAGTTTGTCCCATTTTCGACTGTTGATATTTAGTGTGTAAGAATGAAGGGCAGCATTATATTTATTTATTTATTTATAAAATACATGTTACATATATTAGACATTTAAGTAGATTAGCTTTATTAAATCACCAAACTAGGCGGGGCTGCCTGTTTCATATGTTTAAGAACAAAAGCAAAACAATGAGCCCATTGACATTTGACATTTTTGAATTTTTGGAATTCACTCACTACTCAATATTATACTTATCACAACATTCCTGCAGCTCTTTCAAAAGATGAGAATTCGTTCCATACGAAATGTATTATTTTTTAATTATTTTTTTCTTGAATTTTTCTGATATTTTAAAAGCTATTCTGCTATTCGGGGTGGAGACAAATCCAACAAATCAAAGATCAAAAAAATGTGTCCAGCCGTTCTCAAGTTATAAATAGTGTAACTAACCCGACTTTGTTTTATGTATTAAGATCAGTGGCGGCCGCTGCCCTGAGAATGTGGTGGTTCACTGACGATTATTGATAATCCATACCTACTTATGACAAAAAATTATTAATTACGAATTTTTAATTTATTTTTAAAACAAACTGTTATTTCCTCTTATATTCAACACTAGTTGCACTCATTTTGCTAATAAAATAATATATTAACAAATTATATTATTAGTATTTAACCCCTCCGAATTTTCGCGAATATTTGCTTATGATGTCTCAAATGAAATTACATTTTTCGAAAACTTTGTGTTATTACCGCTTCACAATTAAAGCTCTATAAATGATACATTTCTGAACGTAGCCGAATAGTAAAACTGTTTTAGAAAGGTTACAAAATAAGCTTTCGAATTATTATATTACAAATAAATATTAACATTTGTAAATATTAGAATTTAGAACGCAAACATTAAAAATAGGTAAAAATGACTCACGTGATGTTTTTATGTGAAAACGGTCCTAAAATCACAGATTATGTAAACAACAATACTTATTCTATTGTATATATGTGTAATAAACACTTTTGTCACCTCACTTTTTTATCATTTCATATAAAAATATTTAATAAAAATTTAAAATGTGGAGCGCGGTGGAGTTGCCGGTAGCAAATTTGCGCAGGTAAATATTTTTGTCAACTACACGACTGACAGCTGATTCCTGTTATGTATTTCCATAGATAACTTGATAGGGATGTGTAGCTTGATCTACTATCGACGTTTTACTTTTTGTTTTAGGGATATGTAACTAAAACAATAACGGAGTTAGAACGATTTCTATGGAGACACACGCGTTAAACACGTTAATTGTACTTGACTGCTGTCGTATTTCTAACGCATATATCTGCTTACGTTGCTGACCGGTTAACACAATCAATACAAAAAAAACAAAACAATGACAATTGAGAACTCCAGTCCAATTTCATTTATTTTTTTTAATGAATACTGTAATAACTTTAAATAACCTTCTGACTTAAATAACTGCATTTTTTTTTTTTAGAGTTTGTTTTAAATAGTTAAAATAATTTTCAAATTTTTAATTTTTCAAGATCCCCCGAAAAACACCGCACGCATAGTGAATCGTGTGACGTCATCACTCCTGAAAAGTTTTTCAACAGGTGTTCATTTTGTATGACAGTTATACGGAAGAAAGTAGGGGAGGGATGGGCACTTTTTCACATAATAATTGATAAAAAACCCATTTTTTATATAAATCAACATTTATTGCCAATTTTAACTGCACCATACATTTGGCTACATGTTTTACAAATAATAGTCTCCAAATTATAATCAGTCTCAAAGTTACAATAGAACTTTCAGTAATATGTCAATTGTGCCCAAAGCTCCCCATGGGGGAGGCTTAGGCACTCCCTGTGGGAGGTTTGGGCATGACCTACCTATAAAGCATACAATATCTATAATATAAAGCAATTAAAAAGAGATACAATCTTAAATAGTATTTTTAAAATTTATTCTTATCTATGATTCGGTATGACCCATAAAGGTTTATCTAATGTATACTTAGAGCTACCACGTTTAGTATTATTGCTTGTCTTTGGTGCTGGCAATTTACTTTTAATGTAGTCTAGTGGGACGCTGGCTATGTCATCTATTTCAGGAAACAGAAAAGTATTTGGTATCTTGCTCAGTCTCATAAACTTGATTGTAGCCATAGTTTGACTAATTCGGACACCCTCAATTCGGCCGACATAATGCACCACAGCCGGGAGCTTTGGGCATGCCCAAACCTCCCTCAAAATAAGTGACCATTGCTCCCTCTGCATATTTTCTTAACTTAATATTCCTGTGAAAATTTTCGGTTCAATATTTTAACATGACTTTCGGATTAATTTATATGTTAAAAAAAATGTAAAACATAAATACCTTTCGTTGGTTCTTCGTCTATTCACTGCGAAATCACAACAAAATATTTACATTCACCGGCACATAACCTTATGAAACGTGTAGGTTTGGCAACTGAACGAAATGACAGTTAGTCTATGGATGAACAGTGTTGCCAGTGGGTAAAGTAAACTACCAAAATGGAGAAAGAATAAATTCTATTATTGAATCGAAATTAGAGGGGGGTGCCCATGTCTCCCGACTGCCCAAACCTCCCCTATCTCCCCTATGGTACTATTCGATAAGTTAAAACATTATTTAGGTGGAATTATTTATTTTTTATATTATATTTATTATGTTATTATATTTTTCAATATTATTACGGGAAAGTGGTATAGAAATTGTTTGAAATTATTATTTTTTTAGCTTTTAAAATCAATACTATCTCAAACGGAGCATCACCTGCACACTGTAAAAATTGTAGGCAAATAAGATAGGTACAGGCGATGCAGCGCCTACCAGCTGATCGACGACAGCCATTTTGAAATCGAAGTTCATAGAGAAGTGAGTCGTTCGCGAACGAGTCGGCTCAGTGATCCGGATCTTCATACGGATCCGTAAGATCCGGTTCCATAAGACCGATCTTCAAAGCTACGGACACACTTTCTCGCGGTTCGCGAATCTTTGCGAATGAGTGAGCGGGTAGCAATTGCTTCTAGGTAGCATGCTCTTTGGCTTCTAATGAGCAAGTGTGTCCGTAGCTTAATTCAGTCATTCAATTGAGCCGATTCACTGAACCGGATCTTTTCATTCTCGTTCAACTGAGCCGCTTTGCCCGTCTCTAGGTAGCATTTTGATGTAAAATATTATACAATTTTTTCATACAGTTTAAGGTTTTCAATATTTTAAATAATAGAGATAAACTAATAGAGATACCTCTATTTTTGATACTGAATTATTTAGGCTTAAAAATTGTTTCAAAAAACACAACAGCTAAATCTCTATAAACAGTATGAAATAACGAATAACATGAAATGTTGTTAATACTGATGGCTTGTGTCATACCTACATAATCAAAGTTTCAATACAATGACTGGTGATGCGTGACGTCAGCACTAACCATTCAGTAATACCAACTTTACAGTGTGTTTTGACGAGAGGTTTAAAAATGCCCTTATTTATAATTTTTTAAGAACTCTACGTTTAATATTATGAAATAAAACTTATATATTCAGAATCAGCGTTCATTGATCTATAAGAACATATTTTTTTAAAGTCATAATATTTTTCACTGGAGTTCCTTATTATCGCGTCACGGGTCAATATAACGCCGCGCCGCTCTAGACGCAGGTGGACGCAAGCTAGACTGGTCTACATATATGATCTTCGTGTCACCTCGGGTCATGGGTTCATGGTCAATCGGTAAACTTCGGCAATAATCGGATTATGTCGGTTGTGGGTGGCACACCGATCTGAGCCAAATTCTGGTACAAATAGCGAAATCGACGCGCTTCAAATGTTTTAAATATTCCATACAAAAACATGATTTGATCCACTTGCAAACGAATGCACACAGCCGATACGAGGGCGCTCGGCGGTCGTGCCTATGTACAAGCTATTCACAGCATTATTCATATTGGTAACTAATATTTTGAAATGATTAAATTAGAGATTCTATAGATTATTAAAGAAATTAATTTAGAGATGTGTATAGTCTTCAGTAAGTAAATAAAGTAAATTTAGCCATTATAATTTGCCAGTGCTGCGCACAAACGCACTGTGCGACCAGCCGCCCTTGATTAAGAGGGCATTACCAGAGAAAACCAGAAATATGTCATTTTCAAATCAGATTTTAGACGTATTGACTCTTTTCCACAAAAATTATAAATGGATTTCGAAACATTGTTCTTTTATCTACCATTCGCATGTAATAAATTTTGAGAATTTTTTTAAATTTTTAGTATAATAAGGTTATTCCATAGGTCGTTGACAGATTTGTTAAATTTTCAAAAAAGATTTTGTATTATACCACAGCCATTTCAAATAATATAATCATGCATTAAAATAAATCAATCCATTATCTAGCAAACGCATGTTTTAGAATTTTAATTTTAGTTTCAATAAAATCATTAAAAAATATATACGTACATGTGTTTCTTGACGAAACTTAGTCAGTTTGTGTATTTATTTGCGAACTTATAAACTAATATATTTCAGATTTTTTTACATACTTATTGTGCTAAGACATTATTGACAAATCATAAATAAGTTTGAGCGAAAAATAATTTTAGGAAGTATTTAATATTAATTAATTTACAGCTTCGCATTTCACGATTTTTATCATAGCGCCGTAACACAAATTTCACACTTCATTACGGCCCGAAAAGTGGCCCGACAAGGACGTGTCCACGTCGCTCTGAATCACAACAGTTTGAAATAATATTTTGGGAACGAAACTGTAAATACATACGAATTCCTTGTTTCACGTTCGTAAAATCAACAGGGTTGACCGAATTTCATTTTCATTGAATATTTTTATGCAAAAAGTTTAATATTTAAAAAGAAATGTTTTTATTTGTCCCTCATTATACGATACAAGAGACAAGAGTCCCGACTGCTCAAGAGTCCCAAATGCCCCATTTTTTAAAAGTAAAACTTCTTTACGCATGCTCGACACATGGGGTTAACCACTCGAACGATCGCGCGTCAAAAGACTTTTTTCTCCGATTGCTCGCGGTTTTTTAGCGACGATTTTGAATATTTTCCGTCAACATTAAAAAAATCATATCTCCGAATTTTAACATGGAGACATAAAACTGATTATAGTGCTATACAGCCAATAAATTCACCTATATTTTACTAATTATCCTATATTTTTAGAATTGATAGATAAATTATTAAAAAATCTTAAACTTTATAAATGCGCGAAATTTGTGTTTTTGTGATTTGAAATTGCCGCCAGTGGCAGTTTTAAATAACTTTATTGAATATTTTCTACGTTTTTATGTTCTCTATGGCCTGTTTGATAACCACAGATGCAAGAATATAATAGAAAAATAATTTTTTGTATGTTATGATCTCTTCAAAAGTTTGGTCAAAAAATGATTTTATAAAATTTGAGTGCGTGACTTGTCAAAATTGAAATCACTGTATAATACTATTTAATAAACTTACCACAAAAACTGGTATTACATTAGGAAGATAAATTAACTGCCTACAATTATTAATAAGAATAGTAGCCATGTTGGCTTTATTTTATTCATTTGATGAATTATACAGAGAGCCTATTTTACGATGTCAAAATCATGGTCCTACTTTTTAAATAATTGTAAATTAGAACTGGAGATTTGTTACCATGTTTTTATATAACGTGCAAAACAAGGAAATAAGGCTTAAAATGAAATATATATCATAGATATACACATTGCCAATATTTCAGGGGGATACTTTGTAAGTTGATGAAATCCACCAATATTTGACGAAAAATCACTTCTGACAGCTACCTTAAGGTCAAGCTACATAGGGTAAATCAGAATATGTAAAATGATGATGATGATAAAATTGTATATATATCAAACCTTTGTATGAGCGTCGAATGGCAAATAAAATTATAGTGATAATTTTATATCTAAAAGCAAAGGTATCGAAAAAAAATGGTGGAGGGGAAAATAATTGATGGAACCAATAATTGATTTATTTATTTATTAAGCCCTTATATTATTTTAAATCAATTAAATTAATATTACAGTTGTATGGTTACAATGGAAGAGCAGTATATTGATTTAAACATTGGTTATACACTTTGTCATAATAAAAATGTATTCAATTTATATTGGTTTATTCATAATTTAAATATCAAACCTGTTGTATCAGCGTCGATCGGCAAATAAAATCTTTGTGATATTTTTTTTTATCTAAAAGTTGGAATGAAAAATAGTGGAGAGGAAAATAATTGAGGGAACAAATAATAGATTTATAAATTTATTTCCGCCCTAATGGGCTTTTACATTCTTTCAATTAAAATTACACTTATTAATTACATTACAATGGTAGAGCAGCATATTTATTTAAACATTGTTTACACACTTCGTCATAATAAAAATTTATTCAATTGGTTTTTCTCAGTAAATCAATACATAGTTTCATTTTGCCTCGCTCTAGAGTGATACTCTCAGTATCGCTCTGGTTAGAGACTACCATTCAGATTTAAACATTGCTTGAAATGGCTTAGTTTTGTTAAGTGACTAGATCTAAAAAAGCCTCTACAGAAAAAATAACAAAATATATAACTAAGACATAAAAATAAAACAAGTTTGATTTGATATTTTCATGGCCAAAAGTATTAACATGATTTGTTTTTGGGGTGTTATTCCGTGTCGCGCTACCTCATTCTATAACTAACAAACGCTGTCCAAAACATAGGCTAAAGGAGGTACAGCGAGACGGCATAACACCTCAAAAACAAATCATGTTGATAAAACAAGTTATTTAATGTGTACAATAGCAGGAAAGAATGAGAAAACCTATGCATTTTTTAATATGTATATTTTAATGATCAGAATTGAAATATACATATTAAATGTCCACCAAACCTTATCAGATAGAACTCGTACCTTTGGGTGCTTTGTCGTTATAACATTTTTATGAGATGTAAAAAGAAATGACTTGGTCCTGTCATCCAGGCGCAGGCTATAGTTATTGATGTCCAAAGAAAGTTCATTAAATTTATAAATTATAATTTCACAACTAAAAACAAGAAAAGAAAAAGAAAATAAAAAACCCTCAGTTATTCAATATGGAGAGTGGGGTGGTATGATATGGGACCATACAATCATTGCATAATCCCACATCACACACGTCACATTTTTTTGTAGTTCGTTTGGTAATTTTGTTTATGGAACACCACACACAATTCAACGTTCGCCCGCTATGGACCGAGAAGTGGTTGCCTTCCAGGACAGTACGCAGAATCTTTCCTTCAACTATTTGGCCAATGGTTCTCACAGTCGGAGGCGGGTTAATTTCCCTGTGACAGAACAGCTGAAGGAGATCCCTCGCAACCTCACTCCTAAAGTTTCGATACAAAATGCGTTTATTTTCCTTGCGGAGCTTTGAACTGTACATTATATACGCATTCTGCACTGAAACACTTAGTAGTCTCCTGAAAAGCTTCTTGTACCAGACCAGGTTTCGCTGTCGTTCAATGGGGTAGCCTGACAAAAGCTGATCCTTTCTGTCAACTCCCCCCATTACCTTGTTATAGTCTAGTACAATTTGGGGTTTGTATTTCCAAACCCCAAACTTTTCAAGATTGCAACTTTGCACAGATAACGATACATCAGAAGAAAGAGTTTCATTGTTGGTGAAGTGAAGGAATTTTTTTATTAGAAGAAAACGATTATAACTCATGGCTTTGCTGAAATAAGGCATGGCGGTGACGTCAATTGAAAAGAAGAAGTCTTTTTCAACGGGAAGGGGAGAAATACCTTGATGCATTAAAAGTGCCAAGAATACGTACATTTCCTCTTTATTCGTGGGAGCCCATCTATTGATACGCGCATAGCGCTTGAATTGGGTTAGCGCAATGTGTTGTTCTGCATACCTGTTAGTCTCTCTTACGATCAGTTCAACGAAAAATGCGTCGAAGATTTTAAGAAAGGCATCCACAGGTTTGCCCATTTCGTCGGTGTTGAAAGTTGGTCCCGGCGTACCTGTGAATATCTCCTTTATCCCATTGAAACGTGAGATTTCGCTGGACCAATCGAAAGAGTAACTATCAGATGGCAGAATCGAACGCATTGCCTCTCTTTCTACCTGGTCTTGTCTTAGGTCTGCGGCCATATCGGGCTTACGTGCATTGTTCATACGATGATAAGGTTTTGGTGGCATGCATAGGTTATCCTCGTCAACGTCGCTCCCTTCGTCCAGATCCATTTCTAAAACAACAGAAAACACAAATTAACTTAACATTTCTATATTACGAGTACTTACTCCCTTTGGTACAACGCTTTAAGATAATGAACTCTTGGCTCGATCAAGTTAATCAAATATTTGAGGCGCGCAATGTCAGAATAACACAAGGGCAGGTATAAATGAGTTTGAATGAAGAAAAGAGTGTGAGTGCCAAGACCAAATTGTATGGCGGTCCATCCTCTGCCTACCCATGTAGCGAAATGGCGTTGTTAGTTAGTTAGTTTTATAACTTACGGTCTTCAAATGCCGACTGATCATGGTGAAGAGATGCAGCATCAAATTCACCCGCTCTGTCCATGCCTGGTTCTGAAATGTATATAACACAAATTGATTTAATGTGTCTTTATTTCAATTACGGAATGCCTCTGATATGACGTTTTAAAACAATAATCTCACTGTTTCCAAACACAGACACTTCCTGGCAGAACGGCACGTCCACCCACAGCTCTCTATGGTAGCCATGCTCCAGAGAGTGATCGCCCCACTGGCGTTCCCCATTCCACGATTTTCAAGCAATGTTCAATTCTGAATAGTGGGCTCTCACCAGAGCGATACTGAGAGTATAGCTCTAGAGCGAGGCACAATAAAACTATGTATTGATTAACTTAAATTAGCTTAATGTAGAGAAATGGCGTGAAGGTTAGTTAGTTAGTTTTATAACTTACGGTTTTCAAGTGCCCACTCATCATAATAGAGAGCTGCAGCAACGTCACCCGTCCCCGTTCCGTCCATGCCTGGCTCTGAAATGTACAAAACATAAATTGATTTAATATGTCTATATTTCAATTACGGAACGCCTCTGGTATGATGTATTAAAAAAAAACTCACCGTTTCCAAACTCAGACACTTCCTGGCAGAACGGCACGTCCACCCACAGCTCTCTATGGTAGCTATGCTCCAGAGAGAGATCGCCCCTCAGTTCCCCATCCCGCGATGTCCCAGGTAACGGCTCTGGAGAAGCCGCCCGCGTTGGCACAGCGGGAGCCGTTGCTTGGGTCATTGTGATAGATGGAACGTTGCACAACCACGGTGGGGGAATAGGCGATGGCAGCGTTGAAGGTGTCCCCTGTGAAAAGGGACACGCTACTCTCTCCGGAGATGGAATTCTGAAAACATATACATAAATCATATGAATCGTTGTCATTCACTCGTGAAACAGTAAATAAAAACAATAAGAATTGGAGTAGCGCTGATTTTACTGCATGTGCATAATGCACAGAGCGCTGATCCATCCAACTCTCACGGTGGCAGAAAGCTCTCGGGGAAAAACAATAATATTGTGTAATGCATCTAGAGACGATAACTTACTTTCGTTTAGCTTTTCTTGCAGGCGCGGTGGGGAGCAGGATCCGCGCCGCCTGCTTCTTAAATTTGCGGCTTTCTAGTTCCGCTTGGAAAGAAGCAGACAGGGCCCTAACGTCCTTTAGGGCCCTGGCGCAATCCTCCCGCACCATAACCAGATCAGGGTCACTGTTAAAATAAATTAAAATATATATGATGAGCTCAACACATAGCCACAGCAAAAAAACCTTCTTAAAACACATTAAAAAATACTAACACTCCAGACCGAGCTGCCAGTGGCGCTCCACGTCCAGCTCCCACAGCCCCCCTCCCTCTGCCTCTGCCTCTGCCTCTTCCTCGTCCTCGTCCTCGTCCTCTTCCGCTCGGCATTGGTACACTTAAAAAATATTTCATGTAGATTTTATATTTTGAATCAAATCATAGATTTTTATATATCTTATCATATAAAATTTTAAAAATATATATTTATACCTGGATTGCGAGACTTCTCGATTATTGGCTCTGTGGAAATTTAAATTAAGTAAATAAATTATTTAATTACAAAACGAAACGAAATAATCCCATATTAATTGTGTGATGGTACCTTTACATTAAATTTCATCTAATAAATTTACGATCTTTTTGACATTTCTACTGAGTTATAAAATTACAAATATCTGGAGAAAAAATGACCACACCTAAATAAAATTTATAATTATCTCTTGGTAATGAATCATTCTAATAGAAAAACACTATTTCAAATGCACAAGTGGAGTAATTACGAATTGAATTGCAAAATAAACTTAAAAAACCTAACCCCACCAGAAATAATAGTTTTGTATCGAAAATATGATAAAAAAACTCTGATTTTTTATTCAAATGAGTTGAAAACACATTAATAATTGAATCACGAATACACTATTATATATTATGGCGTTAAAATGCAAAAACTCAATCACTTACGGCATTTTAAAATACGTGTAAATTTATCCAAATTCTCAAACAGTTTTGCCTCGGAGGTGAAAATAAACTGTCACCAACTGTCACTTTAAACCGCGAAATATTCTTTCCAGAAGCACTAGAAGCATCGATGTTGCCATAAATGAAAGACAATTTTACCAGCTTTCCAACGGAATAAATATTGGCCAGGGACTGGTAAATAATTAAATAATTTTTAATTGTTTACGAGTGGTACGTCATAAACGTCGAATTATTCGACGTGGGCAATCCTAGAAGAAAACAAAACGTCAAATTATTCGACATGGTCGCTCCAGTGGTTAACTGGTGAATCGTTACGAAAAGTGGTGATTATTACGAAAAGTGGTGCTGGTTACAAAAAATGACATGCGAACGGTAATCGATGCGAACAGTGATCAATTGCTAGGCGGGTCGGGCCTTTAGGCTCGCTTGTTATTCGTGTTATTATATTGTTAATGGACTATTTGTCCGTAAATAAATAAAAGAAATTATATACAGCGCGTACCCGGCATGCGTTGCAAGGCTGGGGATGGGGGATGGGGACGGGGATGGGATTTTTTTTTATTGTAAATAATTTTTATGTTTATATCGCACAAGAGTCCAACAGCTCCCAAGGGAGGGAGGTTGAAGAAGAGTTGGGATGAGGGGTAAAGGAGGCGGGGATTGGAAGGAGGGTATGAGGGGGGGGGGGGGGGGGGGGGGTTGAGGGGGGGGGGGGGGGTAGACCTTTTTTATATCCATTTTTCGTATTACAAAAATAACAAACACGAGAATCGAGTATGGGTACCACCGCCCCGGGAACCATTTATTAGATAACCAGCACGTCTGCCATAGGTCATCCCAAGTGGTTCGCAAGGTTTGGTGACTAGCAGGGGTGCCTGGGTTTATTGGGTGAGGTTTGTTCAGGTCTTGGCGGCGGATGCGTCTGCCCACCAGCTGCATGGCAGGTCGGATCTGGAGAAAGTGGTTACGGCGTTATGAAATTATATATACATATATTCTATTATACCATTCACCCGATTACCGTGAAACTTTGTTGATTTGTTTTGCGCACGCTCTCATTTCTCTCAGAATTTTTTAACACAGAAATTTAACTTGGACGTTATTGAAATATTAGAAATAATTTGTGACCAAAAGTATTTTTTTTTTTAATATAATTCTATTGAATTTGCGACACGCCTTTGTTAATATTTTATTCTGTATTTTGACGCACGCAGCGCCAACCAAAACTGTTATTATCTATGTTTCTGTCTCTGTCGATTCACGGCAGCGAGCGGTCGTGTTGTCCGCGCCGGTCCAGTTTATAACGTTTTAAATTTATTCATCCGCTCAAAATGGGGAGAAAAATACGTGTAGACAAAATTTTCACCAAAAAAAAAACACTTCACCAAAAACATATCTGGGAGAAATATTACGAGAAAAAACGAAGGTTAGTAATATTAAATAATCAATTTACGTTGTACATAACTTATATGCTACAGGGTCGTTGGAACGAATCTGTCAGATTTATTGTACATTTTTTATAATAATATGTTGTTTAATTTCCCGAGAAAAGAATCAACATTCTAAAGTTAATAATGACTGTGAAGTTTCATCGGTATGTGCAATTCAAATTTTTATTACATTACTAGCTGACCTAACAAACGTTGTTCTGCCATGTAAATTATTTCTAGTTATATTATATTATTATGTAAATGGGCTTTGACCAAGTATATTTGATCACTGTAAATGGCTAGCCACATCATGATCTGCCGCGCCGTGAAATGGCGGCAGATCGTGATGTGCGGCGCATCTTGATCTACCTGATTTTACGATTGGCCTGCGACATATACACGGTGTCGGGAAATACGTGGTACATAACTCAATTCAATTGTGATTGCCGTGTTAATTATAAACAATAATTTACTAGCGTGCCCGGCGTTACACGCATACACCACTACCTTATATACACGTTGGCTTATGTCACGCATACAGCATTGACTTGTGTACACGGTACATTACGGTGACGTAATTATGAACAAAGGTTGCGGGGGGGGGGGGGGGGGGGGGGGGGGGGGGCGGACCGCCCCGGGTGCCACCCGACGAAGGGGGTGACACTACACCCGATCGTCAAAAAAATATGCAGGATATCGTCGCAAAAATATTGAATACTATGTTATTAATATTTTCGTAGCTATATTACTCCCGTGGAATGTCCCGAAACGGGGAGAATTTTGTGCCTGACGGTCTTTTTATTTACGAAAATAGTCTATTTCTGAAATTTCTACCCCCCTCCCCCCCCTCCTCCCACCCCAACCCAGTACGGACCATTTGGGAAGTCGAAATTGGGGGGGGGGAGTGGCGCGTGTGAAGCCAGGGGCAAAAGCTAGCATATATATATTCTAAAAGGGAATTAAATTCTTTATAACTTCTTTCAAATAATTTTCTTTCTTTGATGAATATTTTAGACGATATGAAGGAATGTTTGATGAAAAATGTAAGGTTAAATGATTTTTCGAAAATATCTACGTTTGTGGAGCGTGTAACTAAAAAACGGCTGGAATTTCGAAAATTACATACAAAATAAAAGTTTTAGATAATTTTACAAGCTTTTACTTAGTTTCAGAAAAATTTTCTTTGTGACCCACCGTTTCCGAGGTATAAACGGAAATCCGAAAATTGGGACCTTCCCCCCCATCCCCTTAGCTCACAAACTAGACGTCAGGACCTTTAGTATGTTCACACCCTAAGCACCCTGAATAAGTTTCTGAAAGAATCCCTTAGGTTCCTGCTCACGCACTCTTCACTTCCTTCCTTGACTGGACTAAGGGTGCACATCAGCGTGGAAAATGATACGACATTTGCACATCGTTATTCTCCTGTGCCCTTTCTTGTGGAAAACGTTATTTTTTTTTAAATGTTTTTCGACCATGTAATTATCATTTTTTCGCACCCATAAAATTATGTCCCGTCTTTCCGGTTTATAAAAAATGGTCTGATTTTTCGGATTGAAATTTTCAAAAAATCCCCAGGGTTTCAAAAATACGATTAAAAAAAATACAGAATGTCTTAGAATATTTGCCTAAACCGGAATTTAAAAAAAAAAAATGTGATGCAATTGGCCTATTAAACAATTATAGTAGGTATATGGTGTAAGCACGTTGTAAAAAATTATCAAAAAATAGTTACACACAATAAATACTGTAAAATTTCTGTTTTGAACTATTAATAATAAAAAATGTCATTAACGGACTGCGAAAGAGAGGCCAGACACCATACGCTTGAAATTCCCGTCAAAATGACAGTTTTAATTTGTGATTGTGTAATTCAAATTGTGTTTTTGTTAATAATTTCTGTTCTAATGACTAAGTCACTATTATATTAGTCTATTATCAATATATTTCATATTATTTTCCGTTTTAATCTATTAATAATGCCATTGTGCACACGAATAAATATTTCAAAATGAGACATTTTTTACAATCCAACTGAATATTACTCGGTTAATTTGATTAAAGTACAATTAAAAAACAAAATATTTAAAAATTATAACAAATTTTTTATTCATGTCTATATTATATCATCTACTTTATACCTACTGTGTTTACGCATTTCATTTGTATATATTTGTGTTTATGTACTTCGATGTACAAATTACAAATAACTGCCTACTACTAATTAAAATTCTGGAAACGAGAATTCAACATCTTCACCTGACCCATACTGTAGCCAGCCCTAGCTCCGCGTGAGATAGTCCTAGTAGATACGCGAAACCAAGCTTGCTGCGGAACGAAATCTAGTTCCAAAAACGTCCGCTCACGACCGCTGATGTGTGAGCACTATAGTCGGAACCGAAATTATGATTTGCTGGTATGACAGTCTTAAGATACCATGGTATAAGTACAAATAAAAATATTTGCTCTGCCTTCTTTGCTCAAATTACTTTCTCAGAATCATGTCTTTTCCATAGGAGGCCGGCTGATTCTGAACGACAAAATTCAAAAGAGTAGCAGGGGTTTGATTTTAAGTCCATTTAAAATCGTCTAGCTTTTTATTCAATCCTATTTTGTAACTCCTCTTAACCACTCGGACCCAAAAGCTTGGTTTCACAATAATATAACAATACCATACATATAGAAACATTTCTACCAATTTTCAATTTTTTTTTTATAATTTTACTTAAATATGTTTACTCTTACTAGACTTCATTTCAAAATAACTATCCTTCGTTGGGCACCATGACACAGGCAGCTGCCTAGTATGATGATCTAATGTATCTTCTTAAGTAAATGAATTAATTATCAACCTATAAATAAATAAATATACAGTAGAACCCCGTTAATTCCAAATCCACGGGACATCAAAAATATAATATTTATATTTATAAATATAATATAATATTCAAATATAATATAATATTCAGATTTACAAATAATGATACGAATTAGGACAATGTTAACCCTGCAAATTGACATTTTATGATGTTTTCCCACCAGACAGATTCAGATTTATGATTTTTATTTTGTAAAAATCAATGTTTTTCGAATAAAAAAAATTTCTGGGAACTTTTTTCGCATAAATTTCGAATTACGCGTTTTTCGAATTATTGGGGTTCAAATTAACAGGGTTTTACTGTAGTATGAGGCGTACCTGACTTAGGGATCTTACGTTAACTTCTGACAGGCCGGAGACACGCCGGCGCGCGCGTCACATGCGCATGCGCGAGAAAATAATTCAAATACTTGAATAATACTTCCGACAAAAAACTTTTGGTCTGCGATTTTGGCCCTTCTATGTACACAATTTGTATGAAGAACAGTGTCAGAATCGCTTGCGCCATCATTACTCTCGGAGACGCTACAAGTTTCATTCACCTTGCATCCCTGGAATATTTTTAAAACGATTTCTTCTATGACAATCGGCTGTCAGAATTTGCCGCGAATTTAACGGTCGCAATAAATGCGTGTATCGCGAATAAAACATCATAAAACCTATTAATTTACGTAATAAATGCAAGTAATGTGGTTTTGGTAGATAGTTTATTGTGTTGTGAACGTGTTTCAGTTAATAAAATATACAATAGCTCAAAATTTGTCAACAAAACATTCAATTCAAAGTTCAAAATGGTGCTTTTTTAGTGTTTTTTTGTGAAGTTTCGCGAATTTCCGCGAAATGGCCTGGCCTTTGACCGGTTAATCACGTAAGGCTCGAAAGGGGGGGGGGGGGAAGGGTTAAAAAGTTGCTAAAAAACATCACGTGATTAATGGATGACCCCTTGATATTGTTTATTTGATAACACCGATATTAATGATTATGCATTGTTTTTCGTCAACATAGGTGACGCCATTGCCAAGTTGAAAGATGCCTTCAAGAGCGCCTACGACGGCGACGTCCTCATGACTGTCATCTGCAGCGATGCTTCTCACACTAGGCGCACTCGTAGCTTGCTGCAGGCTTCCACCGTTGATGTAAGAACCTCTTTTACTAAATAATTTCACTAATATAGACAGTACATTGTTAGGCGCCTGCGTTAAACTGCGTCACGTTGGGGTTAAAGTTGAACATGAATTCAATAAAACAGGGTCTCTCTTGTGGGAGAGGAATGCCAGAACCTACCTTTACGGTGTTCGCCCCAGGGGTTCAAATGCTAGCTCATCGGTGACTAGTCGCAATAAATCCCTTCTGGTCGTAGGCTCAATTAGCTAGTATTTCTCTGTAAACGGGAGGGCTCAATTATACCATTTAAATGAAGTATTTGGTAAACAATCCTGGTTTATTCCACAAGGCAAGTACAGTTTGGGGCACATGGTTACACAACAAGGTTAATAAACAATCTCCTAGCTTTTATCTAACGTAATTTCTTACTCTCTCTCAAAACTTACTGCGTCCGTATTCTGCGCACTGGGCATTTTTTCGCTTTGCTGAACCGTTTCGGCCATACTCGCGGAGAGGTTAAGGGTTAATGTAGTTTTTTTTTACACTTTTAAATTTTTTGAGATTACTGAAGAAGTTAAGAAGTTTTAAAAGTTAGGCGGTTTCATTTGTGATAGATCACAAATGAAAACTAGTGATGAAATATACCATTAATAAATTAACTAATATTATTATTATGAAATTTCTTTTAGTTTGCAACTTTGAACCTCGCCAACAACTACACAGATAACTACCCCGTTGTCTTCAACATTCTCTTCTGGTTCACTGTGATATTAATCTTCACGTTGATCGCAGTCTCTTACGTCATCGGGGACATGGATCCCGGCAGAGACTCCATCATCTACAGGATGACAAGCAACCGCATGAAGAAGGAGAACTAACTCAACCATACAAGATCAATTTAGACTAAGTGAGAAGGCTGTCCGTTGCGATTTCGGTACAACTCGGTTATACATAGTGATAATTCATTCAAACTTTCTCAGAAGACAAATATTTCTTCTTAAAGGCCTTTAATCCATAGATGTTCACCATTGGCTCTGTTCCCTCCACTCTCTAGACTTTGGCTGTCCGTTGCGATTTCGGTACAACTCGGTTATACATAGTGACAATTCATTCAAACTTTCTCAGAAGACAAATATTTCTTCTTAAAGGCCTTTAATCCATAGATGTTCACCATTGGCTCTGTTCCCTCCACTCTCTAGACTTTCCCCGTCCTGCTCTGATCTTCTTCCATTACGCAGTCTGTCCACTCTTCCTCGGACTACCTCTGGATCGCTTCCACTGAAGCACCCATTTGGTCACGATTTCAGTACCTTATCATCTGGCATTTTCTCTACATGATGTCCAGTCCATCGCTGAAACTATGTACTTATTATGGATGAATCGTGTTACAAGTTTCCTGGTTTCTTCAATGTTCCTATTGTACTTTTTCTTATGAAGTTAGTGCTGACAATGGTAACCTATAGCATTGTGTAGCATAGCCACCGTCAATATAATATCACTATAACTGAGTTGGACTGGGTGTTCAAACTTTGGCATGGTTTGTGTTAAAACAGGGCCATCCTTTATTACCTGCTTATTTCACAGTGGGTACAGGATGGCCATTCTTGTTACTTCATCTGTGAACTACAATAATTCACCCCTTTCACAATAAACTGATTAAAATTTTTAAGAGTTATTTGGAATGCTGTCTTTACATAAGAAATTAAACTTTGTTGCCTGTAAATAAGAAATTAAATAGTTCAGTCCATATTACAATGTTATATCGAAGTCATGGTTACCTATACAATTTGATAATTACGGTGACACTCTCTTAAGAAGTTTGCCAAGGGACCGGAAATTTTTTTTTCCTAATTGGGGGAAAACCTTATATGTGGGATAATTGAGGCCATTCAGTCTTCAAGGGACCGAAAAACCAAACTTCTTGAGAGAGTTTCACTGTACTTTTATTTATTAGTCACTTTATTTTATTACTTTTATGAAAGATATTTGTGTATCAATAGTAAATTGTCTCAAATCAGAAAATGATAATGTTGTTGCTATAAGTATGTATGATAATGAACATGTAAGCATCCATATGGCAAACCTAACCCAACGCCACCTTTGCACATATGTACACATGCGATTCCTATATACATGTGTGCTACTGTTCATCATGTAGGTGCATGATCGATTTATTTAATTATATTCGAGCAGCTTTTGGACCGGCGAATGGGTTAAAATATTAAAAGTTTTATCAGTTCATTTCATTTCATAATATTATATGTGTTCAATAACTGTATTTATGTCGTGCAATTTTGTTATTATTAGTAAAAAATATATGTAAAGATTTAAAGTTCACTTCAATATGCATTTCGAAATTATTTTATGCTTTTAAATATTATAATATTTTGAAAAATAAAATTAGGTACTTCAAATCAAATTCATTTATCTTTTTTTTATTTTTACTTTCTGCATTGCACGTAGTACATATATAGTCGATAGTTTTAGAATATTAAAAAAAACTTGCAAACTCTTCTGTGTATAAAATGTTAAAAAGTATTATTGTTGAATGTTGCTTTCAATATATTTTTTGTATAGTTGTAAATATAGTAAGGATTATTTATGTTAAAAAGTCAGCCTATTTTATTGCACAGTGAAACTTCGATCTATCGTGCCTGAAGGGGAAAACGATCATTAATGAATGTGGAAAGTGGTCTCGCCTGTTCAGGAAACAGCGGGGATATTGTGTGAAGTTATGAGTAACTGAATAAATAAGAAATGGTACTGCAATGAAAATGAGTAATTTTGCAATGATAGATCGAATAAAGTTGTAACTCTTTTAAATATGAGATTTGAATGATTTTGCTAGTTTGTTTTAGTTGTTCCTCCTTTCAGTGGACCAAATTTAATTAGTGATTTCCCACAAAATCTCGTATCACCTTAATAATTCATGTTATTTAACCTGATCTACATGGCTGTAAAGTATGCGATCCGTCAGCGGCTACCACCGTACGTGCATGTTGTAAATGTGAAACATGAAGATTCACTAAAACGCATACATGTGTCAAAATGTACCGCACAATGGAATAGTTTGCTTTGCAAAGATTAACATACCTGTTGAATATTGAATATGTAACAAATGTTTTCAGCAAGTATTAATTTATTATCAATTTCCCGTGTTTGTTATTCTTTAATAAATATTTCCTCAATTTTTAAAACTGATTTTTTCTTGTTCGAATGTGTATTATTTGGTTTTGTATGTATATTTGTTCTATTGTGTAAATAATTTCATGCTATTACATTCCCGCAATAAATCTTTACCCAAATTTCTGTTTTATTTTTTATTAACCTTTCCGCATCATCCACTGAACCAAAAATCATTAGATGTGTGGAATTCGATAAAATAGAACTGGTACACGTGCCGTTCTGCCGCAAAGCTACGTATATTGGGGAAATTCCATTTTTAGGGCGCATATTTGGCGCCTGCCGGGATGTGATTCCGTAAACTACACAACTTCAAAATTAGATTGCGGAATTTTTTTTTTCAAGGCGTCTTCGGCGCCCGCAGAAAACAGATTCCGCAATCTACACAACTTCAATGCAGCGCATATTGCGGAAATTTCATTTTTAAGGCGCATATTTGGCGCCTGCCGAGAGTACAATCTGTCAAATAAGAGTAGAAAACATAGGAGGGCGCCACTGTTGATCAAATGGCAATACTAAACACATAACTCGTGGTGTTAAAGTAAAGCTGTGTAACCTACATTTTTTGAAAAAAATTAAAAACACTTAAAAGTGGGAAAAATATTTTTTTATTGCAATTTTCATATCTACCTATCTCAAAATTAGAATTGATGTAGGTATATTATACCTTTGCAATTTTTCAATACTATGAGGAGTAACGATATTATAGTAAAATAAAAAGCTCAGTTGGAAATTGCTCACATTTATTTAATACTAGCTTAAGTACCCAGCGTTGTCCGGGTTTTAGATCATGTCTCTAATTTTAGATCCGAATATATTTAACTCATTCCGACCTAAAAGTAGTGTAACTACTCACCATTAGTGATTCTTCCTTTTTACCTACCGTTAAATTCAAATTTATGTTACATTAAATGAAAGCAAATCATATTTTAAAATACCACTTAATCAAGTTTATAAGATACCTTAACAACAGTGCTTCTTCGAATTAATTTTTTTTCTTTAAGAACAAAAAAAAGGTTTTTTAAATGTGACTTACAGTATTTTATACATTCAGGGGGTCTTTCACCATCTTGCCTGCAAGCTGCCAGTAGCACTACCCATAGAATAAAGCATTTTTCCGGTTTCACCATCCTTCAAATAAGCTTATGTGGGTAGATAAAGGTTTTCCCACACTAATGGGTACTCAGAACAGCCATTAAAGTTTAATGTGTAGATGACAGCTAAGTTGCCTACCATGGGTTCAATATTACCTGACAGTTTCTGTCAAATCGCATTAGCATCACCAATGACGTTATATAAAATAAATAGACTCGCCATAGTCTCATATACTCTATTTTTGAGTACCTCGTACAAGAGGCACCTCAAATGTCCCATACAAACACGTAAAATGTCCCCCCACCTCACAATATGTATTTGTACCAACTCTTTTTCTTTGTATTACTAAAAATATGAAGGGGGGACAAATATGAAGGAGGGACAAATATGAGGTGTGAGCAGGGTTGCCAGGTCTTTTCCAAATAAATACCGAACAGCGAGCAAAAAAATTTTTTGAGGTGAAATTTCCCTAGATTTCGGTGGTACCTTGGCAAATCAAAACCCACGGGGGAGGGGGGGGGGTAGGAAGGTTAAAATTAAAACAATGTAAGCAGTCAAATTATTCGAAAAATCACATTTACGCAAGTACCTACAAGTACGTAGTCACCTGATGTGTAACAACTAATCCTTGAAATGGCTCGAAAACAGTAAGGATGCTACGCAACATCGATTGCCGATTGCGTCAAATCTGGCATTTGAATCGTTTATTAGGGAGAAAAATTGATCAGAAAAAAATTCCGAACCGCCCATACTTCGGTATTTTTGTCATACCGAACACGGTGCTAAAATACCGAATGGTTCGGTAGAATACCGAACACCTGGCAACCCTGGGTGTGAGGTGGTTTGTTTTGTTGGACTACATTCATGTCACGTTGTTACGTATGGGAAAAATATGAGGTGAGGTGTGAGGTGGTTGGTGTATTGGACTACATGTCATGTCACGTTGTCACGTATGGGACAAATATGAGGTGAGGTGTGAGGTGGTTGATGTATTAAACTACATGTCATGTCACGCATAGTTTGGGACAAATGTATGAGGTGGTGAGGCGTGAAGTGTTTGTATATTTTATGACATTTTTGTATTAGAACCGTGAGGTGGTAATGGGGTATTTTTAGAAATTTAATTAAAATTAAATTTGATAATGTTATTATCGAGTTCTGCAAGTTTTTTGGTTAGTGTTTTAGTTACAGCTGTTTCGACTTGTATATGCCAAACAGCTGTAACTAAAACACTAACCAAAAAAACTTGCAGAACTCGATAATAACATTATCAAATTTAATTTTAATTAAATTTCTAAAAATTAAAATGGAGTTCTACGAATTAAACACAAAAACAATTAATAGGTAATGGGGTAGGCCATTCATATATTGTAAATACCGTAGAAGCGTCCCAACTGCTCCGAATTTTTTTATTTTAAATTATTGTTAAGTGAATACTGCACAAGAGTACAAACAGCTCCAAAATTTTTATTTTTATTGTAAATTATTGTTATGTGAATACACATAACAATAACGTATGAGCACAAGAGTCCCAACGGCTCGATTTTTTTTTTTTTAATATTTTTTTTTTATTGTAAATTATTGTTATGTGAATACACAAAACAATAATTTATGAGCACAAGAGTACCAACTGCTTAAATTTTATTTTTTTATTCTAAATATTTTTTATTGTAAATTATGTATTGATAAGTGAATACCGCACAACAGTACCAACTGGAGGTTTCCAACCGCATACCCACCCCGGTATAAGTAACTTATGGTTACTCCTTCAGGGCTCTCACAAGGAAGCTAATTTTTTTTATTTGAACGACTCTACATTTAATTTGAACAAAGCTAGACCCCTAATGTCCCCGCATACGGTGTTAACGAGCAGTATGCAAGTGCTTTATATGTACAGGTTAGTAACTAATAAATATAAATAAATACATTACCTCTTTCATTGGGGAAAATCAGAGGGGAAAATAAAATAATAACGTGTAGGCGATATGCCTACTCAAAGTGTTTAATGTACATAAATAATAACTCAATTTTAACGGAGCGAGTGTGTCACAGGTACGCCCGGCAGTCCTGTTGAGAGGTGCATGTTTTTTTAGGAAAGCCAAGCGCGAGGGTCGGTTTCCGCACCCCTAAGCCAACTTCCCGGTGATGCATCGACGACACTGCTAACGGATGTGGGTGGCAGAACGCCCAAAGACTCTAAGAAGGATCAGCGCCGGGTTGTCGGAGGCAGGGCGGAGGGTCCCCTTACTCGCGCGAGACATCCTTACGACCCACACCTCCCCCCAGGGGAGGCGCGGGCCATCCATGAGACATCGCTCCGGGTCGTCCTTACTCCGGTGTCCACATGCAGGGACGGGGTCACAAGCCACCCCCAATGGAGGGGATAAGGACGAGACACATGGTTCAGTTCACGTCTCTGTGACATTGCTATAAAGAAGTGTTCCACTGCCATGTTACAGGGTATCCAATACCTTGCAATTACACAACGATTAGAAAAGAAAAAAGATAAAAAAAAACAAAAATAATAACTAATAAACCTAAAGAAAAACGAAGGAAATTTGGGTGCATTCCATACATGAAACCGGTTTTTCAAATTTTGATAAGCCAGGTGGGATCAATGACATGTGTTTACTGCCTCACGAAACCGGAAGCATTGGAAATGCTCCTCTTCCCATTATAGGAAGTAACAACACACATATTTAATAATAATAAGAAAAAATGTTGGTTGCATACCACACCTGAAACTGGCTTTGGATTTTTGGGGAGATAAGTGAAGGATCCGAGGTAACGATTTTTACGGCACGCCAATAACGGAATGCTTTGGTGTCAATGAAAACCGATTTCAAGTGTGGTATAGCTAAAGTGTGCGAAAGAATTTTACATAGTGCATCAGAGGTCATTAAACTTTATGCTAGTGCGAGACAAAATAGTGTTTTAATGCCTAAAGATTAGATTAAATTTCGGACTAATACACGGCAACATTCAGGGACATTGCCATGATACAATACCGTCCTCAAGCGATCTACTTTGCTTCATTGTGTGTTGGAGTGCCAAAAAATTTAATAAATTACCCATTTACCATGGACAATGTATGAAGTCCTCATAGAGTTTTAAGAAATTCCATAGACTAAGTCCCGTTGTCCATAGACAATAATTATTCTGAGCATGTCATTGGTGGAAAATAGCCAAATAAATATAAATGATACGAATTTATAGATAGTTAACAATTACCAAAAATTTTATCTGGGGTTTTTCAGCAAACCACTTTCATGTTCAGTATGCATCTTTTGTATGGGCCACTCGATTATATCCCAATCGCGGGAAAACCATACCAATGTGTGCACTGCAACATAATTCAAATTGTTGTATATCTGCACCTTAAACGGGAAACCGTTTGCGTCTTTGTACTGCAACCTCCTATTAGAGAAAGATCACATCTTTGGTTATGAACCACTTCAATGTAATGTATGCAACTTCGACCATGTGGTGACTATCGGAAGTGTCCCAAGCTGGAAAACAATTCCAATATCATGACTTCTGTCCTCTCCCTAGAGGTTGGACCTGTGTCGCGCTACTGGAAAACCGTCTCCATGTTTGTACTGCAACTACTAATTTCCAAAATTTTATCCGTGGGTAAGTATAATTGCATGTCACACCCGAGATCGGCCTTTGTGCTGTGAAGTAAAAACAACGATGACTGGTTCTAGCGTGAGTACTGATGGTACAGTGCAGAATGGTAGTGACAGTGAGAGGTTGGAGGTGTGGCAGCAATTAGTACATAAAACTGGTTAAACAGGCATATATGAATAATAGTAAGAAACAAGGCATAAACAATAATAAGGTAAGTTCAAATCGTAGTCAGTGGGTCCAGGAGCTAGTACACCCGGTATCTATTGATTTTGCACTAATCTTCGACTCTAAGAGCAGACCATCTTTCAACCCATCTTCTTGTGAACTTCTTCAGACACTCAAAATTAACCTTGTTCGATACGAGATCGGAATTCCAAACCGGTCTCGTGACCACTTGCAAACCATCCAGTAATTTGTCTCTGGAATCCGTCATGATCTCGCAATGCCACAGAATGTGCTCGGCAGTCTTTTCCGTGCTGCCGCAGGTGCAGTTCGGATGGGGGATAGGGAGAGTCTATGCAGTCTCCCCCTGAACTCCCCATGCCCGGACAGTAGCTGGACCATGTGATGGTCCAGGTTGATGTACGCCCCTTCCATTCTGATCTTAACTGATGGGAAGAAGGAGAAGGTCCATCTTCCCATATTCGATCTAATCCAGCGAGATTGCCACTCATCAAGTGTAAGCTCTCTCATTCGTTTTCTGTGGCGGGCACGTGCCCCCGTGCCTCCCCAAAATCCACGGCTATATCTTTATATACCTATAGATATTCAAATCAAATTTTCAATAGTATTTTTACTTATTCAAATGTACCTTTACGTATTACAAAAGTTTTGTGAACGAAAATAAATTTTATGTTAGAAAAAAAAACGCATTGAAAAAAAACTCGGCTCGTCCACATTTCACCCTTAAACTGAAAACTTTAGAAATTAGGAAGAGTGTATGAAGAAGACTTTAAACATTATCAATAATCAGAAACTATTTTTGAATCCTCTTCTTCTAAATTTGTTCCCATTGTATTCCCCCCTCCCCCCATTTCTTCTTCCACTAACTGCATCTTTGAGTCCGTATTTGTAATTTTGTTTCATGATAAAGAAAGCAGTGTTTTAAGATAAAATCATGTATTTTTGTTTAAGTATTATAGATGCTTCAATTAAATACTGCGTGTAGAACATCTTAGCTCTTAAAAATATCGATAATTTTTTTATAAGTCTTTCAATAAGCTTAGGAAAAAATAAAGTATTAGGTCTATAAAAAAAAAAAACTTTCAAGTGCAAACTCTTCTACTTATAAATCCCTATTCGGATATGGTTTTAATAATAATAATAATAACGTAGTATTTATATAGCGCAGTTTTGTGATGTTTCACTTCAAGTGCGCTTATTTATAATAAACTTAAAATTAACCTACAGTGTTCCTTACGAGTCCTTAAAAAAATAAATAAATAATGTGAAATAACGAATATACAAAAATATACAAAGCAATTCCTAAAGAACAATATTAACAACAATAGTGAGTGCTGTTTTGGCATAGGACAATATATAATGATAAACCATCACGGTGCCATTCAACAAGAATCATTTAAACTAAATTATATAGAATAGGAGGCAGTTAACATTTAGAAATAATACAAATTCAGAGTGCACATAAAACTATAGTAAAGAGGTAATCGAAACCAAACAATTACCAGAAACTTGAGGAACATGGCTTATTATAGTAGATTGAAAAGGAGTTAAAATTCATGAAAGGTATGATTTTTTAAATAAGTTTGTTTTTAAAGCTCTTTTGAATTCAGCCAAGTTCTGGATATTAGTAAGAGCTGAGGGAAGTTTGTTCCAAATGAGCGGGCCAGTTACACGAAAAGATCGATCATAGTAAACGGCTCGATTTGACCTAGAAAGTTCGATTAAACGATTAGTAACATCTCGATCTGCTGACCTTAGAGTAAGCTGCCTATCGCTTAAGTTTTGTCGGACACATAGTTCCGATATATAGGCTGGCGCCATTCCTTGCAATGCTTTGAAGGTCATTAAGCAGATCTTGAACTCTATTCTTTCAGGGCATCGAAGCCAATGAAGATCCTTTAGAAGCGGGGTTATACGGCAATACTTAGATTCACCAAAAATCATTCTCGCCGCAGCATTAAAAACGGACTGGATTCTATTGAATTGTTTTTTAGGCAAGCCAGCATACGCACTATTACAATAGTCCATACGTGAGACAACGAACGAATTTATGAGTGACTTTGCTCCATCAGAGGGAAGGCAACGCCTGATTGATTTTATCTGCCTTAGATGGAAAAAGCCTGAACTTACAGATTTTGATATTTGTGATTCAAGAGAAAGACTATTGTCTATAGTGAAACCTAAAACTTTATTTCTGTAGAAGGGATTATATCTGTGCCCTGAATATGGATTGGATTAGAGTCGATGAGGGCTTGCCTTCCAGGAGAAGCTATCCAAATAAATTCCGTCTTGGTCGGATTAAGTTTGAGTTTATTGACAGACATCCAACTTGAGACTGTGTTAATGAAACTAACCACCTCGTTTTTAAGGACGTCTTTTTCATCCGGGGAACAAAACTTGAAAATGAAACGATCGTCTGCATAGCCTTGTGATTCAAAGCCAGCTAATTGAATGAGTTTCTCGAGGCGATTCGTATAGAGAATGAAAAGAATGGGACCCAAGACAGAACCCTGGGGAACTCCACATTCTATGGGAGTTTCAGGTGAAGTAGAATTATTGAAAATTACTGAGGCTACTCGTCCAGACAGGTATGATTTCATCCATTGGAGAACATCACCTCGAACGCCAAATTCGGTTTCAAGCACATTTAATAAAATACTATGATCTACCGTGTCAAATGCCGCACTCATGTCAAGAACAGATACCAAACCCAACTTACCTGCTTCCATCCCGATGATCAAGTCTGAAATTAACCGCAGAAGAACAGTTTCCGTTGAATGAAACTGTCGATAAGCGGATTGATTTTTGGCAAATAGACCGGCGGAGTTCAAGTACCCCACCAATTGTTTGGCAACGATTTTCTCAAGCAGTTTAGAAAGGAATGGTAGATTGGATATTGGCCTGTAATTATCCGTATTGTCAGTATCAAGATTTTGTTTTTTTAGAATCGGAGTTATTATTATTAACGTTATTATTAAGTTATTATTGTTTAACGTAGAAAATTCGGTTTCTTTTATAATAATTGCAAAAAAAAATATATATATATGAATTTCGGGTTTATATAAATATATATATATATATATATATATATATATATATATATATATATATATATATATTTACACCCGAACTTCACAAAATAAAATAAATATGCTTTTTCGCGTAGTTATTTTACAACACGGCCGGCAGTCGACAAATTTGGATTTTCAAAGTATCTCATACGCCGTCCACCTAAGGACTACAGACTTGCCACATCCATTTTGTATCAGTTCCGCCACGGCCGTGACGGGGAATAGACGTCTTAGACTCCGCGTCGCTTGGTTCCGTGAAATCAATGTTAAATTTCGTCGTTATTATAATAAACAATGCGCAAAAAGGAGTTAATGTTTTTTACAAGCATTTATGAAATCAACCTGTAAAAAAAAACTAAAATACGTTTTCCAACCTTTCCAAAAGTTTTTAAACTCCTCCCAAAAAGGGGCGTGAATTCCGATTTCGATTTTTTCCTGGACTATTGGATACCTAAGTAAAGTCGGATGATTGCTCACAAAACTTGTCCATTGTATCGAAAGATATTGAAAAACAAAAGAGATATTATGCTTTGATGTCCGCGCGACTGTCGGCGTACTACTACCTAATCGGAGTAGTTTGCATACGAAAAGAATTCATTTCGTTGATTTTTTTAGTGTTGTTTTATATAGGACGGGTTAATTTAGGACGGGTTGTTTCAAATAATTTGACGGATTCATCAAATATTTGATTTGAAGTTCTATTCAAGTTCTGTTATTACATCATTACAGGCCAGTTGCTCCATAAAATTGAAATAATCACAAAACTTGAACAGAACTTACACAGAACGTGAAAATTAACTTCAAACATTTGATGAATCCGTCAATTTTTTTTAAACAACCCGTCCTTAGTTTAACGTTCATTTAATTTATTCGTTAATTAGTAAACAATATCGGCGACACCCGGAAGCGCAGTCCCACCTAGTAAAAACTGCGGTTAGCACATCTCTTATATTTCAATATCTTTTATTGTATCTAAACAACAAAAGTATTTAAAACTAATTGATTTTCATTTATGATAATAATATTTGTTCCATAACCGTTCATATACCTAATAGAATGCCTACATTGCAGGCTTTTCGATAAAACTGCAAAAGAAAATTAAATAAAGCAATAAAGGTACATTTTTCACAGAACCTCGTTACAAAACTGGCTGAAAATCCAAGCCATAAAATCAAATGGAGTGTTCTATTTTGACTTTATGACCCTTGAAAAATAGATTTTACAGACAACCTCATTTCCAGCTAGTTCCTACGGATATATCCGTGTATTTCGTGGAATATGGCAAATGCGCTCTGAGAAATTATCAACTTTTATCTCAAATACGTAGAGTTCAAAAAGTTAGAGAACTGAATAGAACTCTAATGGTAATAATGAACTTCAGTCCATTTTAAAAAGTCAATATTGGCCTTCTTACTTAAATATCAGCGCCATATAAATAAATATATAATATTTTAAAAACAGTTAATTTTCATGGTTAAAATAAGTTTAAAATTTTTTCAAATCTATAACTATACTAGCTGACCCGATAAACGTTGTTCTGCCATATAAATTATTTCTAGTGAATAGTTAAAGTTTCATTTTATTTATTTGAGACACAAACAGGATATTTATACAACATTTTTGTGGGTAATATATAATAAATTAGAATACAAATATAGATATCCCTAGACAAATGTGTCTGCAGTAATCACATATGCACTTTAACATAAGCAAACTCATGAAAAACAATGCAAGTAATATTTATACATAACTTGAAAACTTAAATACAAAATTGAAATACACAATAATAACAAGCATACAATATTTATAACGAAGTATTTACTGAAAAGTAATAAAACAACTTTTTTTTTTTTAAGTGCACAAATTGTGGAGATATTTTTTGAAACATGTTATACTATTTACAAAAATATCTATGAAACTGTGTATCTTAACAAGATCGTTGTATGATCGAGTCATTCTAGACATAGGATTAAAATAACCAGTATTATTTGTAAAAATTTCGGTCCAAAATATGTTAAGGGTTCTTGTAAATTTGGGCCTGGCATATAACTTGACTTGGTTGACTAAGTTACTGTCTACACGATTATTCACAATTTTATAAAGCATTAAGAGGTCATTTATGTTACGTCTTTTAACTAGACTCTCTAACTTGAAATGTTAAAGTCTTTGTTCGTAACCGTCTAGAAGATGATAGACACCTGATCGGTAAGACAAAATCCGTGTAAATTTTCTTTGGACTGATTCGAGTCTAGATACCTGTGTAATATAATGTGGATTTCAGACTGTTGACCCGTACTCAAGAACACTTCGGATTAAGGAATTGAATAGAAATATTAGGCGATTAGAATTCTTAAACAGTTTGGTTGATCTTACAATAAAACCAAGTAATTTATTTGATTTACTCACAATGTATTCAATATGTTGGTTGAATGTTAGTTTGTTGTCAAATATAATTCCTAAATCTTTTATTGATTCAACTGTTTCCAGATTGTGACCACATATGCTATATGAATAAAGAATTTTGTTGGTGTTCTTGGTGAAGTTTATAACTTTGCACTTAGCTATATTCAGTTCCATTTCATTGTCAACACACCAGGTAGATATTGTGTTAAGATCTTGTTGTAAGAGTTCACAATCTTTCATAGATTTAATTGCTTTATATAATTTGAGGTCATCAGCATATAGAGAAAAATTACAGCGGAGTTTATATGTAAGGACGTTAATAAAGATTAAAAAAAGTAAGGTCCAAGGTGAGATCCTTGTGGTACGCCCGAAGTAACTAATATTGGGGAAGAGTTAAATCCGTTAACAGTAACTAATTGACTTCTATGTGATAAATATGATTCTAACCAACGAAGCAGGTTTCCGTGAATACCGATTTTATCGAGTTTATTCATTAGGATAGAGTGACTTACTTTGTCAAAGGCCTTACTGAAGTCGGTGTACACGGCATCTACTTGTGTTTTACTATTCATTGATTTGCACAGAAAGTCCATATACTCGAGTAAATTAGTATTTGTGGATCTTTTAGCTACAAAGCCATGTTGAAAAGGGCTAAGTATATGTGTCACATGGTTAAAAATGGTTTTATATACAATGGACTCGAATATTTTGCCAAAACAAGATAAAAGGCTGATAGGACGGTAGTTAGTTACATCATTTTTACTGCCAGATTTGTGGATCGGAATTACGTGGGCAACCTTCCACAGATCCGGAAATACCCCATCGTTCAGACTTTTGATGAATATTTTGTGTAATGGTATTGCAAGCTGAGCTGCACAACTTCGAATAAATAGTGGAGGAATTCCATCTGGGCCGGAACCCTTATTGATATCAACAGTGTTTAATTTCGCTTTGACCTCGTCTAACGTTATTTTGATATGAGACAGTGGATAATTATAGAGTGGGGATGAAAGTTTAGAGTCACTTTTAGAATTGGACTGTGAACTAAAAACAGAAGAGAAGTAAGTAGATAACAGTTCGCATGTATCTTCTCCATTTGTTGCTGATTTGTCATGGAGATGCATGATTTTGGGGAGAGAATTAGAAATTCTTTTCGAATTAATGAGGGTTAAAAGATTTTTGATACTGTTAGGGAGAGAATTTTCTATTGAATATACATAGGCTTTAGGGCATGAACGTATGGATGCTTTTACTCTAGCCCCCAAGATAGAAAAACTGTCATAGTCACATTGATTTTTATATTTTTTCCATTTCTTTCTAAACTTTTCTTTTTCTCTGAGTTGGTTGATCAGAACACTGCTAAACCAAATTGGAAACTTATTATTCCTGATTCTTAAGCGCGGAGTGTGTTTTTCAATTGATTTTTTTCATTACAATTCAGCGTGTTAAGATCGTCCCAGTTATTAAGTGATAACATTTCATTGCATTTAATGTAATCCGTTTTTTTGAAATTATATTTGATATGATCTGGATTGGTGGGTAGGGGTCTGTATTTGGACATTAAAAAATCAAATTCAATGGGAAGATGATAAGCGTCAATTTTGGATAGCACACGTGAAGCAATTTTAATGTTGAGGAAAACACTAAATCTAAAACATTAAATCTAAAATTCGACCCATGTTGTTAGAGACATGAATGAATTGCTCCAGTCCAGTCAAATTTTGAAAGTCTAGTAGAGATATTGATTTTGAGCTATTATGTAAGACTGGTCTGGTGTGCGTTATGGTTGCGAATACCACCACCTCATTTTTTAAGAGAACTCGATATGTCCCTATCGCGTCTATATATATTATAACGATCATCTACTATTTCATGGTCATAGATTGTGGAATCTAACCATATTTCTGTAAAACAAATAAAAACATAATTGCAACTGAGCACTTCGCAGTATAAATTATTTAATTTACTTTTTGAACCACGTGCATTTTGATAATAAAATGTTATTGCCGTTTTGTTAGAATCCATTTTGAAAGTAGCGTAATTATTAAAGTAGCTTAATTATTAAAACGTATTTAATAATTAAGCATTATTAAATACGTTTTAATGTAACATTGATGTGGAAATAATTTATTGAAATGTAAGTAACTATGCTTTGAAAGAGGGCAATTATGAACATCATAAGTTTTGGTTTGTTTGTGGTACATGATTTTGTCTATGGTATCAGTTGTCATTATTGTTGACAGCGTTAGGTTTTTGAATTGTAAACAATATACTGAGCATACAGTTGTTACATAAAAGTATGTTATCATTGTGCAATTATTTGTAATAGGTTGCAAATGTTTTTTTTATATATAGATTGTGATAGTATATAAAAATAATGAAGTTTTAAAGAATAATTTTGTTCAAAAGTTAGCAACCGGTTTTTGGGATATTTGAAATACTCTAATGATTCGTTAATTACTACAATGGAGAAATCATGCGTATAATAAATATTTTGTTCTTGTTTTAAAAATAATTATGTTCTGAAGTTAGCAACAGTTTTTTTGTGATAAATGAAACACTCTAATGATTCTTTAATTACTACAATAGAGATATCGTGAATATAATAAAGATAATTACAACATTCCAAAAGGTTAACTTTTAAGTAGCTTGTTTGTGGGAAGTTTTTAAGTAATTTTAATGAATTTAATTTCATATAGGGACTGCAGACCTGGTAGGTGAATTTTGGGTGGACTTCAATGTTGAGAGTTTTTTGACATCTTTTTGTTCATGAATAAGTATTATGGGGGGTTGAATCGCTTATACGAGTGAAAATTTTACCATTTCTAACCCAGCAATAGCGAATTTTACCAGCGCTTCTTATATCGCGACATTGCTTCAGCAAAAGTTGGTTTTTTGAGGTTAGATGGTCGTTAATATATATTTTACTGGTTCCAGGAGGCTGTAATTCGAAAGCAAGCATCCCGTTCCTCTTTCTTATTGCAGCTATAAGTTCATCCTTAAGGTACCTGCGAGTTAATTTGACGACAATGTTCCTCGGTCTTCCATTTTTTGCATCACGGTTTGTCCTGGGGGCAATCCTGCTGGCGAAATCCACTTCTTGTCGGGTTATATTGCATCCAGCTGTGGCGCCTATCTTGGAGAGAATGTCGTACACATTTTCATTATTGGTTTCAGGAATACCACTTATTATTATTTTGTTAGAACGATTAAATTGGTCGCTTATTGCAATTTGTTTTTCCAATTGGAACACTTTTATTTTGATCTGATTAATTTCCTCTTTGAATTCATTTTTTATGACTTCGACTATACTGTTTTTAAACTCTTCAAATGTTTCTTCAAATCTAGAAAATGAGTTTTGAAGTCTTCAAATTTGTTGTCTAAAAGTTGTAGAAGTTCCGTGTTGAGGTTATTGCCGGACTTAGAGTTTGATCGTGTTGTCATTGTTATTTCTTCTTCTTTGCGTGCCGTATCAGGTCCCCCCGATGTTGGCGATCACTCTTGAGAATGTCTCTCTGTCTTGCGCTGCCCGGAATAGCTCCTCCACACTTCTAATGCCGGTCCACTCTCGTATGTTACGCAGCCAAGACATTTGTCTCCTACCAGGCCCTCGGCGACCCTCTATCTTGCCTTTCAATATCAAATGGAGCAAGTGATACTTTTCCCCTCAAAGTATATGACCCAGATATGAAATTTTCCTGATTTTTGAATGTAAGCAGTTCTCTATCTGCTCTAGCCCGCCTGAGAATTTCTGTGTTGGTGATCATGTTGGTCCATGGGACCTTGAGCATTCTCCGGTGAAGCCACATTTCAAAAGCCTCTAACCTGTTCATGGTATTTACTTTCAAGGTCCATGTTTCACATCCATAGAGCAAGACCGACCACACATAACATTTTAGCATTCTCTGCCTTAGTTTTAAGCTGATATTGTCATTGCAGAAGAGGGATTTTATTTTAATGAACGCAGTTCTTGCCGCTTCAATTCTGCATCTAACCTCCACATCTGGGTCAAGAGTCTCCGTGAGAATACTGCCGAGGTATCTAAATCTTTCCACCTTTTCGACATTGCATCCATTTAACAGTATCACTGATTCAGAGTGATCTAGTCGTCCAAATGTCATCCATTTAGTTTTATTGACGTTGATTGTTAGGCCCAGTTGCTCACCAGCATTATTAATAAGATTTAATAGGTCTTGGAGGTCATCGATACAGTCAGCTAGTAATACAGTATCGTCTGCGTATCTTATGTTATTAATGACAACTCCGTTGATCTTCAGACCCTTATCAGTATTACTTAGGGCTCTTTTAAAGACATAGTTGGAATAGAGATTAAACAATAGTGGCGACAGGATACAGCCTTGTCGTACTCCACGCTGAATGGCAATTGCATTAGATCTCTCATTCCCATGTCTTATTTCTGCTGTTTGGAACCAATACAGGTTTTTAATGAAATTCTGGTCTTTGGTGTCAACGTTACAATTCGCAAGCATTTTCATTAGGTCAGCATGTTTTACCCTGTCAAATGCCTTTTCGTAGTCAATAAAACAGGCAAAGACTTCCTTTCTTTGGTCACGACACTTTTGCAATAGTACGTCGATAGACAATAATGCTTCACGCGTCCCGAACGCATTTCTGAAGCCAAACTGAGTGTCATCCAAGTCCTGCTCGCACTTATTGCGTATCCTGGCATGTATTATTTTAAGGAATAATTTAACGACATGACTCATCAGGCTTATTAATTCATTGTTATTTAGCGTAATATTTTTATAATTATAACTGATTAAATTGATTGCAATTTTATTATTTTAATAAAAAATAGGGGAAGAGCAAAAATTTGACAGCTTGTAACAACAAGTAATGTTATTGTTGTATAAGTTAGTGGTCGTTAAATAAAAAATAACGAATGTATTGTAAGTGTGTGGGGATGGGATCTATGACAGAAAGAGGAATGGATCGCTGTATCAAATTAATATTAATTTCGAAGAGAAATTGAGTGTACGATATTTTTTGTCAGTCCGTCTTTAGCCAACTACTCGATGGATCGCCCACGTGGGAACATGAATATCAAAATGACGCGACGCTTCTCCTGAATGTCTTGCGCATCTGTGGATGAAAGTTCGATGAGGCAGACGTTGCGCCATCTGTCATTCAACAACATAAATAATTTAGTTCTGTTTGAAATAGGTACTAACAACTCCGGTTATTTTTTTCATGCAAAAATAATAAAATCGCAATTAAAAAATGGGAGGGTTGGGGTAGGAGGGTAAAAATTTAGGGTTCTAGGTATTTTTTGATGCAAAGTAAAAAAAAATAAAAAAAATCGTGTTTTTTTTTCTGGATAGGACACCCTAATTACCTAACGGTATGCAATATACTTTAAAACCCAATCTCATACCTACCAAATATACATATAAAATTTCATATTAATCGGTCAAGCCTTTTCAGAGTGCGACCACAAACACCGTGATACGAGATTTTTATATATAAAGGTTGTCGGGTGTGAAGGCAAGGCGAATGAATTTTGTCATTTCTAGGTTCCTTTAACTCCGTAAAACTTCATTTACGTAAATCTACTAGGTTCTTAAACTACCTTCGTACCCACAGTAAGTAGGTATAAAAATAAATTTACTTTTCGTCTAATATCAATACATAAGTAAAATATTTACGTAAATAAATACATTACAAAATCTTGGAATTTCTCAAAAGCTTACTGCAAAGATATCTTAACTCTTAATTAATGAAATGTTTTTTACGCTGCAGGTAGAACCTATCTTTTTTACCATTTAGGGGTCATTCATTTACTACGTAAGACGAATTTTGCTAGTTTTCGACCCCCTCCCCACTATTATAATAAAAAATAAGAATAGGCCAACCCCCTCCACCCCCTGTTTAATATTTGTTACGTAAGAATCTAAAGAATAAAATGAATACAGGTTTGGTTTGTTTTAATGTTTGTTTGCGCGGGTCCGTTGCCATGGAAATGGAAATCGTTTACCTATACGCATCTGACCGAACCAAAGTTAAAATTATACCGAAAAGTATAATTTTAAATTTACTCATTTTTGTGATCTTACGTAAGAACTATCGAGACTCCCTCCCACCCCCTTGTAAGAAAAAATAAGACATGGTCGACTCACCCCCCTAAATCGTCTTACGTAATAAATGAATGGCCCCTTTCCTAACTAAAATTTAATCTAGACGACGCGTATTTACGGTCAGTATTTATTTGTTCCTCGTAATTTATTATATACTAGTAGTACTGTGAACAGCAGACCTCACGTTCAAAAAGGTATGTTTCTAATTTTTCTTATTAAATAAATCAAAATTAAAATTTCCTCTGAAGTTGCTAGAATGGTAAATTAATTAATTATTAGTTAGACAATTAAAACACATATGGTTTACACCAGTGGAGGTTCTTCAAAGGGCACGGTGGGAACAGTCCCCACCAGTTAAACCCGAAACCCACTAAAGGAAATAACAATCGATGCTTCTTTGTCTTCACCAATATGAATGAATACATAAAAGCAATTAACATTTGCAGAAAGCAAATCCAAAAAAATATTCCGATCAAATCATCCGGATTTTAATGCGATCTGGTGACCACTTAGGCTTAACAGCAGGAGTGGAACCGACCAGCGCACGAACTATCAGAGTTCACTTCTTCAAATTTTGCAAATTCAGAGTTCATTTCACGGTTGAGGCTTGGGGGACAATCCGAGTTGTCCCTTCGGGCATTTTGGTTAATTCTTTGCGTTTCTTTCTCGATCACAGGCAATCCGAGAACCGCGCATGCATACTTGTATGTGAATTTCAAATACCGTGGGGATAATCCAATGTATCCCCACATGACAAAATACCGAACCATTTGTTTTCGTAGTTTCGGGCGGGAATCGCTCGCGTTTAAATCAAGTTCGATAATAATCTTGCAAGATAAAACGTTATTTTTATTATACTATGTTTAAATTGGTTTATATAGCTTAAGAAATATTAAATTAAATGAAGACAATATAAGCGAAACTCAATCGAAAATCTGAAAACAGAAAAATCAGAAAAATATATTGACACATCTGGGACAATATCTTTAATAATATCATCAATATCTTTTTCTGATTTTTCTGTTTTCTGATTTTCGATTGAGTTTCGCTTATATTGTCTTCATTTAATTAAATATTACAATTTGAGGTTTTACTCATAAAGTTAAAATAAAAATAAAAATAAGAAATATTATATTATTTTCATATTTTGGGTTTAGATATCCGATTAGCGTGATTTGACCATCAAATTTTTTGTTTGAGAAATTTTATAAGTAGGTATGTTCTCCGGGTGGTGAGATTACGGCACAGTAGGTTCACGTAAAAAAGTCGATCCCCACCGCCAAAGAAGTGCTCGAGTTTACAGACATTTTTCAAGGGTTTACAGACATTTTTCAAAATGTCAATTTGTCAGAAACATCACTATCTCAATAACAATTATTTTTCAAACTTTTTTTTAGCTGGTAGGTAGGTACTATAATATTGAAAAAAAAATCGAATTAGAAAGTCCAATCAAACAACGATTTCACATTTGAAAAAATAATCTTTACTGAAATATTAAAATGGCCACTATCATGGAACGGAAACGGAATGCACACACAAATTTATAGACGGACGAAATGCAAAATGGTCGAGTTAGCGATTTCAAATAAAAATATGTAGGTCTAACAAAATAATAACTTCCAGAAGAGTAGTGGGTGCTGTCTTCTTTGGTAGTTTAAAGTGATTTCGCATGGTCGTTTAAACGGTAGGTATTACAGATAAATTTAAATAAGTACCATTGAAAGGTAGCATTATATGTAGATAGAAACCCAGGCTCCCCAGACTTGGAAACTATGAATTTGTAAGAAGTTTAAGTGCTAGTGTCAAAGGTTTGTGCATTGATTGATACTCGTAGATTATGCTGAGATAAAAGGGTTAGGTGCAGAATTTTTTTCTTAATAACAGAGAAAAAAGTCATTTTCCGCATTTTCTCTAATGTACGACATCTCCTCCCTCTTTGCCTCCCTTATCCAGATACTCACCTTTTCCCACCCCCTCCCCCCTCCAAAGGACTTGAATTTTGAAATTTGGAAATTTAGGAATTTTGTAAGGTTGGCAACGAATTTTTGGAGATTTGGAAGTAAAATTTTCGATAAAGTTATTTAATTGCGCATAATTTCACGTAAAGAAATCTCTTTCTACGAATGCATGGCTGTTAGTTAGCCTTTCGTGTCTAATAATAACTTAATACACTATACTAGTGTGCACTAGATTTCTAGAAGAAGACAATTTGTCTCAGAAAGTGTACAAACTTGTTTACATTGGCGCCGTTTCATGCCCCATACGGTTTGATGCAGTCTTATTTCGAAATATTGCCAAGGTAACTAGGTACTTTTACAAACCAAGTTCCAGACAACGCAATCAGACGAAGCCAACTTGCATTAGGGCGTAACCGTGTCTTCTTCAATGTTGTATTGGATTAATTTAAAAATATGACCAATAAATTAACATTATTTATTGTGGTGGGCTCTCGCATATTTTATGAATGCAAAATGTTTATTTTACAATTTTTTAAACATCTTTATTAAGGCGCCGCTACCCGAATTACTACAGATTTCTTACATATCTCCCTATATATATGAAGTTTTTAAGGTCTTAAAAAAATATATGTTATTTTTAAGATAATATCTAGATGTGTTCCACGCCGAAACGCAAGTTATATAAAATTCCCTCGATTGAAAAAATCGCAGAGTATGCTCCGAAATTTATAATAAACACGTTTGTTTCAGTCATTTTACAAGTTATAGGTGTACAAAAATTCACAATGTTTCTTTAAATGATACTTAAGATACCTTCCACGAGATTTTTGCTCTGTTTTAAACGGTTTTTCAATTTGGGAGTCGGGAATGGGTACCGCCGCCCCGGGAACCTTTATTGGATAACCAACACCTCTGCCATAGGTCACCCCAAGTGGTTTGCTACGTTTGGTGATTTAGCAGGGGTGTCCGGGTTCTTGGGGTGAGGTTTGTCTAGGTCTTGGAGGCGGATGACCAGGACACACTGAACCCCAGATTCCAACCCATCCCTTAAACCTTTTCCTTCTCAGACTCTCCTACCCTTCCTTTAAAAAAACGCTCCACACAGCATCCCCCAAATATGGGAAATTATTTTCCTCAGGGCCTCCTGTGTGGAGCTCATGTAAAAAAAACGAGTCGTGTTTTATTAAACATTTTCGCATCGATTTTATCGCTTTAAATATTAGCGCTCTCTAACATTCTTAATTACATATCTCTCCATCTTCATCTCCAATGCTACATCATTTACAGAAAAGATGTTACCATTTACTGTACATAATTAAAAGTTTTATATCTTGTAACTTGTAACATATAAGATGCACCACCATAATACTCGTAGAGCTAGACTAGTATGTGTAGGGGATGTTTTTTTAATGTGAATACCGCACAAGAGTCCCAACTGCTCCTATCTGGAGCCAGTGAGACTATGGCTTACCCAATTGGGGAATGTTGTGAGACTGAAGATTGTGGGGAGGAGAGGAAGATGGGAAAGAGGAAGGTACGGAAGTATTTCGCTATTCAGATCTCGTCACCAAAAAGGCTTAATCCATTTCAAGCAAAGTTTTAATGCCGAATGTTTGTATTACGCCAGGGCGATACTAAGAGTATTTTCCATTCTGTAGATCGTGTAGCAAATATACTACATATTATTTATTAATGAATTAATTGTGAAATAACACAGACTAATCAATTAAAATTTATTGACCCACGCCGGGATTCGATCCCGCGACCTTCGGATTGCGAATCAAGAGCCTTACCCCTAGACCACGCCGGCGGTTAAACTATGTCCTCCGTTCAGTACGATCTTTAGTTATGAATCCAAAGGTCGCGGATTCTAATCCCGGCGTGCGCAAACACATTTTATTTTACTAATTTGGTTTTCAATTATCACAATTTACTCATCTTATATATAAAAATGAATCGCTAAATGTGTTGCTAAGCGCAAATCTCGAGATCAGCTGAACCGATTTCGCTAATTCTTTTTTTAGAATTCCTTGAAGTACGAGGATGGTTCTTACGGAGAGAAAAATTAAGAAAATTGGGCAGAAAACTGATAATTTCAGAAAACCGAACGACTATCGCACGTTTGACAGTTCGCGTGTTTGAGAATGGCAAATCAATGATTGTTAAATCAGTATTCTATTTTTGAAAATCTTTAAGTTGATAAATTTATTTAAAGTAGGTACTCCCCTAATAGTTTGAATCGAATCAAGAATTTTAGATATTTTAAATAGGTGCCTATGTTAAGTACCAAATTCAATATACATGGGAGAGGAACCTGGGAGGGGGGAGGGGGACCTGGGAGGGGGGTTCGCGGGACGGGGGAAGGGGGGGGGGGAGTGGAGTGGGGTGAGGGAAGGTGGAGGCGACGGAGTGGGAACGCGAGAGGGGAAGAGGACGCAGGAGAAGAAGAGGAGGTGGAAGGAGAACGGGACGAATGGAAAAGGACACTCAGAGAGAAACAATTTCTTTATTAAATGACATAGCAACGCATGCCGGGACCAGCTAGTCTTTATAATATATAAAACCAAGTCGGGTTAGTTACACTATTTATAACTCGAGATCGGCTGGACCGATTTTGATGATCTTTGATTTGTTGGATTTGTCTCCGTCCCGGATAACAGAATAACTATTGAAATATCGCAAAAATTCACGAAAAAGAAAGTTATGAAGAAAATTATGTTTTTCATACATTTTGTATGGAACGAATTCTCATATTTTGAAAGAACTGCAGCAATATTGTGATAGGTATAAATATTTAATAGTGCGTGATTCCAAAAATTTAAAAACATCCAATGTACTGATTGTTTTGCTTTTGTTCTTAATCATATAATGCTGCCCCTCGTTCTTACACACTTAAAGTCAATAGTCGAAAATGAGACAAACGGTGAACGTGTGTCCCTGCAACCCTCCAAAGGAAAAATACAATGATAATTATAGTAAATCTCTGAAATGAAACGATTTTTTTTTTCGTAAGCTCCACTCAGGACCTATTTCATCTTAGGGGATGCTGTGTGGAGGGTCTTTTTAAGGAAGGGTAGGATAGGAAGTTCTGGGATGGAAAAGGGCATGAGGGGTGGGTAGGAATCTGGAGGTCAGTGTATCCGGGAGTGAATCCATCCCTCCAACTGCGGTGCAAGGCCATTGACTTGACCGGAATTGACCTTTTACCTTGACCTTTCCAGCCGGACTCTTTCGACCCATTGGTCGAGAGAATCCGGCTGGAAAGGTCAAAAGTCCTCCCTCAACCAGTCTCTCTCGATCCGGCCCGCCACGTAGCAGGTGGGCACACGCATCCGCCGCCAAGACTCGCACAAAAGTCACCCCATGAATCCGGGCACCCCTGCTAAATCACTAAACGTAGCGAACCACTTGGGGTGACCTATGGCAGAGGTGTTGGTTGTCGAATAAATGGTTCCCGGGGCGGCGGCACCCGTACCCGCTTCCTTTCAAAAATTCCCGTAAGTAAATGGAAAAGTAAGAAAATCACAAAAAATATAAATCCGTACACAACTCCATCTCTGATACTGACAAAAAAAACATGGACAGTTGGGCATCGACAATTGCTTCATTGTGTAATTTTTAACTTAATAAAAAAACTTAAGTTAATTCAACAGTTATTGATTCTGAGGTGGTACGAAGTTCGTCGGGTCAGCTAGTTTAAAATAATTAAATAAAAATTTGTGGATCGTTCAATAATGGTAGAAACTTTCATTAT
Source organism: Limnephilus rhombicus (assembly GCA_929108145.2). Taxonomy (NCBI): domain Eukaryota; kingdom Metazoa; phylum Arthropoda; class Insecta; order Trichoptera; family Limnephilidae; genus Limnephilus; species Limnephilus rhombicus. The sequence continues at coordinate 32,401,388 of OV815284.1, read as the reverse complement.
TGACCGGATGAAGGACCACCATTAAGATTCGAAACGTTGTTTTTTCGTTATTTGTTTTTGGGGTGTTATGCCGTGTTGCGCTACCTCCTTCTTTAGCCAACGTTTCGGACATCGTTGCAGTGTCCATCATCAGGGCAGATCCGGCAGATCCGGTAGATCCGAAACGTTGGCTAAAGAAGGAGGTAGCGCAACACGGCATAACACCCCAAAAACAAATAACGAAAATGCTTTTGGCCGTGAAAATCTTAAAACTTATCCGAAACGTTGTTGCTTGAAATGGCTTTGGATATGTTTGGTGACCAGATCTGAATAGCCAGGCACTTCTCACCTTCCTCTCTTCCGTCTACTGCCCCTCCCCAATATGTCCAGACTCACAAAGTACCGATCCCATATGGGGATTCCTTAGTATTACTGGCTCCTGATGGTTGGAGCAGTTTGGACTCTTGTGCACATAGTTTTGATTTTTTCACTTTTTACCATGGTTGTAATAACGTCGTTTGATAAAATTTATTAAAATTGCTTATTTAAAGTTTCTATTGCGGAAGCCCTGTAACTTGTACCGTAGGGTGAGCCGCATTTCTGAGAGCATCTCAGAAGTTTCTGTCACTATTCAGTTTTAACCCAATATACGTAAAATATGGAGAGAACGGACGTGTTTCCAAAATATATATCGATTCAGTCGCGGTAGCGACAAATTTAAATATTAAGAAATACAATTATTAATTTCTAACGTACACATTGAAAAGATTATTTTATCTAGATTTTAAAACAATTTTTGTTTTTGTAAAGCGATAAAAAATAAAACATTATTTCATCTAGATTTTAGAACAATTTTTGTTTTTGCAAAGGGTTAAAAAATAACCAATCAATAGGTTTATTTAAAATGTAAATTCTTGCTACTACGACTGAACCGGAATAGGTTTTGGAAATACGCGAACGGGCTCACTAAACTACCGATGTAAGTCAAGACAACTTTATTCTCAAATATGTTTTGTCGTGCTCGCGAATATCTACTTATAACCGATATTGTTGATAAAAATACTTTTACAGTGTCGGTGTTGGCTTTCATGCTGTAGTAGGGCTTTAATAATACCATAATACCATACTGCGGCGTTTTGGTCATTTTTCGGCTAATTTGCAAACACCCGCAAGGCGAGCTGGCCAAAATGTGGCCAAATTGAAGAGATATTTTAAAAAAAATTTAGGATTTTTTTTAGTATTGAAATCTTCGGATAAGCACAAGGCTAACATAGTAGTTTATCGGTTTAAGAAAGGATGTATCACATCTCTTTTAAATTATGTGTTGTTGAAATTCAGCGGACCGAAATTGTTGAAATATTTTTTCTTACATATTATTATTATTACTTCTTATATAGAAATAATAATAATAATATGTAAGATATAATATATATATTTCTTATATTTATCCTTTCCTATTATTATTATTAATATTATAAAGGTGAATGTTTAAATGGATGTATGTTTGTTACTCTTTCACGCAAAACATACTAAATGGACCTTCAAAATTCTGTCACTAATAGAAAATAACATTATTTGCGAGTACTATAGGCTATATATGTAAGCTCTGGCGTTGAATAAGCTCTGGCGTTATGAAATTATTTATTATACGTTTATTGTCCAGACGAAAAGCAAAACGTTGCTAAGTAATTGTTTAACGTGCGCTGTCATTTTGTTAGTTGTTTAGGTTAATATGGAGATCCCTTTTATTTAAAAAAATTCAAATATGTAATTGTCATATAATATAAAACTCAAAAATACTAATCTATACTTATATTATAAATGCGAAACTGCGCTTGTTTGATTGTTACGTTCTAATAGGTGGCACGCGAGCTATTTGAAAATGAATGTAACCGGTATGGAGGGGGCTAGGAGGAGTGAGGGGTAGGGAGAGGTGGGTTGATTAGCGGTGGGGGGAGGGAGGGAGGCGGGGGAGTGGGAAACCCCTAATACTATGCGAGCGTAGTCGGGGGCAAAAGCTACTGTTTATATACAACAAATAACTCTTCGAATATAAATTTAAATCTGTGATTATCAACTGGACCATGAAATAAGACACAGAAGTCATAATATTTTATATTCTCCAAACCGGTACCAAGGACGGTAATTTTAAAGAAAGTAATACGCAGAATTTGCGGGTTCATGAATTTAACAATTTTTTTATGAATCCTTAATATATGCAATTAACATTCAATGTCTTTCTAAAACTATAAGCTGTTTATATAGAGATATCTCCATATTTAAGGTTTTAAGGTTTAAATATCCCAGTGCCAAACTTGTAGTAGGTTACTATAACTTTCCAAATATATCCTGGAACCATGATGACCCTGAATTGTCTGGTATTAATATGTCAACTGCTAATCTTAGTGAGAGGGAGATTCTGGGTATGTAGAATTATTTATCAATCCCACAACTAAACACTGTCGCTAATATAAATAGTCGCATTCTTGATCTAGTTTTTTGCAGTGAGCCCACTGCCTGTAAATTACCTGTAGACGTTTACCATCCCCCTCTGGACGTAGTTATTCCATTTGTTAACAACACTCATCTTAAAAATATAAAGTCATCTTATAACTTCTGTAAAGCAAATTTTCTAAACATTTCTGATTGCTTAAATACAACAGACTGGTCCTTTCTGAAAAACGCAGATATTAACGATAATGTAAATAAATTCTATGATATTCTAAATGATGCTATTGCAAATTTTGTGCCCCTTCGATATAATCGAATTTCTTATTTTACACTGGTTTAGTCCCAAATTGATCACTTTAACATATAGTAAGAAAATAGCTCATAAAAATTACAAGCGATCCAGACTGACGAGCGGTTACAATAAATTTCAATTGTTAAGAAAGAAGTGATGTAAAATCTCAAAATTGTGCTATAAAAATTACATTGACAAAATTGAAAGTGAAATTCATGTAAATATAAAACAGTTTTGGAATTACACTAATTCTCAAAAAAAATATAACTTAAGTGTTCCAACTTCTATGAATTTCAATGGAAAAATTGGGTGTAATGATAAAAACATTGTAAATCTATTCGCCGATTATTTTAAGTCTGTGTATGAAGAGGTTATACCTAGCAACGAAATTCCAAAATTCTCATCGAATCTTAGTCTGGATATATCTGAAATACGCATAGAAATTAAAGATATCAAAAACCATGTAAATTTGTTAGATGCTAGAAAAAATGCAGGACCTGGTAATATTCCACCTGTGCTAATTTATTCATTTATTTATTTATTTATTTATTGTTGTTATACGCCCGTAGGGGCTTTTACATTGATTAGAAAATAATATTTAAGATATCGAGGATTACACATACATAGAATTTATACCAAAAGTTATAAAAGTGAAAAAACTTTTAAGAATATACAAGTAGTTTTTAAAGAAAAAAAACCACTTGTATAATCTTTTGGAAAACCGTGAAATATTTTAAACAATGTAATATTTAACAATAACATAGAACAAAACATAATATAAACATTACAATAACAAATCAAATCGTTAAATATATTATACCCATGTTACAATAATTTGTAGGATTCCATAAAGTGCTGATTTAAATTGCATTTTAGAATGTAAAGGGAATCAGCAAATACATCTACAATACCACCAAACTTGTTGCCTAAATAATGCATCCTATTGGTAAGTGAGTGTGATTGATAGTTAGTTGTGTATTTGTTGCAAAAGAATGTTATATTTTGTCTAGTATTCCTTGTCGGTACATGAAGTTTAATAGTAGCAACGATGGCAGGGCTGTCAATTAGGTTGTTCAAAATTCTGTACAGTAAAATTAGGTCTGAAATGATTCTTCTGTCAGACAGCGTAATTAAATTTAATCGATTCATTAAACTTAAATAATTTATGTTTTCTATTGGAATTTTGAGTTTGAAATAATTAAAGAATGTTTAAACGGATTAGCTGTTCCTTTTTTTCTATTTTTTAACCAGTCACTAGAGACACACAGTTTCCCTGATACATGGAAACACAGTTTTCTTACACCCATTTTTTAAAAAGGGGACAAAACGGACGTAACAAATTATAGACCAATATGTATCTAATCATCGATAACCAAGCTTTTTGAAAAAAATATTCTCCATAAAATATCCACAAACACAAAAAAAAAAATAACTCCCTATCAACATGGCTTTTGTTCAAATAAATCTATACTGATCAATTTATTAATATTCGAAAACTTCATATCTAAATCTTTAGCCAACAGGTGCCAGGTTGACTCAATATACACTGACTTTAGCAAGGCCATTGACAAGGTGTGTCACGAAATATTAATCAATAAATTGGCTAAACTTGGAGTTTATGGTAGCTTATTAAATTGGTTTGTTAGTTATGTGGCGGCCACTTTTGCCGAATTCATTGCGCCGCCACTGGCGCCGAAAGAACACGCGAGAAATACAATAGAATACCTACAGCGTAAGGCACCGCACTAGTACCGTGCAAGTACCGCGCAAGGTTCCTTCCTGCGTCACGTGTGTGCACCGACTCAAAGGATACACGGCCGCCATATCCCGTCAGCACGACGACGATCGACCGCCTGGACCAAGGTCACTTCTACACCGCCTCGGTGTAGAGCAACACGCCGGGTCCCTAAAGACCTGTGATCTTCACCGTCGAAGCTTCCTGACCATCATCACGCATCAGCAACGCAGCAGCATCACTCACGGCACCACTGTCACTCCGCTCTATTTCGACCTCCGCTACGTAGCCACAAATAAAGACTGACTCACTACATCGACTGACGCCTTTTATACCCGTCTCTGCCGATCCGGCCCGCTTCCTCAGTTATTTGTCCAAGACGTCTTAGTGTGACAGTAAAGGGCATATAGTCTTACAAATTTGATGCAACAAGTGGAGTGCCGCAAGGCTCCCATTTAGGGCCCATTTTTTTAAAATTATATTTATAAATGATATTGTTGATATATTTACTGACATAAATGTGCTTATGTTTGCCGATGACGTGAAACTACATAAAGAGATTAACCACATTTATGATTGTATTACACTTCAAACTAACTTGATATATCTTTTTGAATGGTGCTCTATCAACAAACTAGCATTAAACATAAATAAATGTCAGTTCCTTCATTTTTCCAAAATAAATAATCCTATATATTTTCAGTATTCTTTAAGTGATGAAAATTTAAATTGTGTTAGTGAAATTATGGATCTAGGCATTATGTTCGACAGTAAACTCACCTTTGTATGCCATATTAATAATATTATCAACAAAGCCCCAAAGACTCTTGGCTTTGTTTTGAGAGCTGCAAAAGATTTCAATGACTTAGACACATTTATTATGTTATATAAAACCCTTGTCAGATGCCAACTTGAATATAACTCTACGTTATGGTCTCCCTTTTAAAACATTCATTCAGACAACATTGAAAAGATTCAACGGAAGTTTCTAAGGTTTATAAACTATAAATTGCATATTTCTATACTAAACATTGATTACAATTACCTCCCGGATAAAACGTCGCTATTGAAACTTTCAGAAAGAAGAATAAGCACAGATTTAATACTATTACATAAAATACTGCATTACAAAATTGACTGTCCTAAATAACTTCAATTTATCAATATCCATGTTCCCCAAAAATCATGTCGACATTTATTACCCTTCTACTTCAACAACACCAGGACACTAGCTTATCAAAATTCTCCGTTTCCGAAACTTCACAGTCTGGGAAATAAATATTCTAATCTAGATGATATATTTCATCTTAAAACTAATCAGTATAAATGTTGTATATTCTATCATTTTTATTCTTCTAGGCACAAATAGATTTACATACATCTTCAATTTTTGTTTATATTAAATACTAGCTTTTTCCCGCGGCTTCGCTCGCATGGTGTAAGGGGGGTTCCCACTCCGCCTTCTCCACCTCCCCCCCTCCCCCCTCTCACCACCCTCCCTTCCACCACCCCCCTCCCCCCACCCGCCCTCCCCCCTCACACCTCCCCCCTCCCCCCTGCCCCTCCCCCCTCCCCCACCCCCACCCCCTACCCCGCCTCCTCCCCCCTCCCACCTCCCCCTCCCACCCTCCCACCCTCCCCCCACCCTCCTCACTCCTCCCCATCTCTCTCTCCCTCCCGCTTTCCATATATTCAATCCCAGTATATTCAGTTTTTAAACGGCCCGCGTGCCACCTTTGAAAACTTTTATTCAAATTTCCATTTTTTATGTATACTAAATTTGGTACCTAACACAGGTACCTATATTTAGGGGAACTAACTACTTTTAAACTATTAGGGGAGTACCTACTTTAAATAAATTTATCAACTTAAAGATTTTCAAAAATAGAATCCTGATTTAAAAATCATTGTTTTGCAAACATGCGAACTGTCAAACGTGCGATAGTCGTTAGGTTTTCTGAAATTATCCAATTTTCTGCGCAATTTTCTTAATTTTTCTCTCCGTAAGAACCATCCTCGTACTTCAAGGAATATTCTAAAAAAAGAATTAGCGAAATCGGTTCAGCTGCTCTCAAGATTTGCGCTTAGCAACACATTTAGCGATTCATTTTTATATATAAGATGAGACTTCTTATCATTTTTACATAATACGTATTTTTATTTTATTATTGGTTTTGTTGTTACATTGTATTGTGTATTTTATTTTCTCATTGTATTATATTTTCTTCATTGTTTGTTACTCAACTTATAAATTATAATGTAAAAGCCCATCAGGGCGTGTAATAAATAAATAAATAAAATAAATAAATATTAAAATTTTAAGGGCGGGAAATTTTCAGGCCGAAAACTTAAAAAATTCTTAGTGTTCAGTGCTGAAATGTATCATATTGCAAAACACTCATGTGGCTTAGGCCACTGTAGTATCAAAATTCTAAAAAACCTTTGAGGACTCACCCTAATGTATGTACGGTGTACGTGTATACTGTACAGTCTACGATATTGTGGGTTCTTTCTCCACACATTTGTTATCCTAGGTTTTAATTCCACTACCCGTTGACATTTATTAAGCCTGGTATAATAAAACAACGGAACTTGAACATCCTTAAAACTCACATACTGTATGGGGAGGTGCTGTAACTGCTAGCATAATATAAGCTTTACCCAGGGGAATTATTCCTGAATAGGGTTTTATCCAAAGCCATTGTATTAATGTCCAACAAAGAAATAAAAAATAAACTTATTATGGCCTTTGGCTTCAATGTAAATTATTGATTCAATATCAATAATATTCAAAGAAAATGAAACAAAGAGGACGCAGAAAAATATGTTTAAATTGCGATCAAGACTCGAACTCGGGAAAAGCGCAAAAGTTGCGTATTTTTACAATTTACCAGACGATGGGTGAAAATGACTAGACTGCATGCTGCATATGAAAAGACTTCATAGACCAACTTCTGTTTCTACCATAGTTAAACCCTATGGGAGATTTTTGAAGTGAAACTTCCTTAGCCCCGTTAGCGATTCGGAATTCGGATGAAACAGAAATGACTCATACTGCACCTGCGAAGCATTATACTCCTATCAAGGATCCTACTGGTTGGGATATAAAACAGAAACGGCGTCACATTATGACCTCACTTTTCAAGGCTCCTCGGTTCTTCATAGTTTGTGATTGTTGTGGTAAAGTTTCGCTTCTACCGCGTGTTAACTGCACTCGATTTTTTTTTTAATCGAAAACGGCGTTATACAAATTATCCAATTATTAAATACAAGGACTAATAATACTTACAATGTACAGCTTTTTCACGGGATACATTTTCCACAAACTATAAGTTTTATCAAGTTTCCAGTCAATGAATTTGTCCAATAGGAGGTGTAGAGTTCCATTCCTTCAGAAATTTCTTCAGTAGGCTTAGGGGTCCTGACTGGTCCAGGGGGCGGTGGGGGCGGGGGGGGGGGGGGGATGGTATGGTCCCAATTTTCGGGTCTCCGCTTATGTCCCGAAAACGGTACGTCGCAGGGGAAATTTAAAAAATAAATACCTGTAAGCTCATAAAATTATCTACAACTTTTATTTTATATATAATTTTCGAATTCCCAGCCATTTTTGAGTAACACGATCCACAAATGTAGATATTTTAGAAAAAAGTCATTTTACCTCACATTTTTCATCAAAAATTCCTTCATATCATCTAAAATATTCATCAGAGAAAGAAATTTACCGCACCGTTTACGATACATAAGCGGTGACCCGAAAATTTGGAACCTTACCTTTGGTTTCTGAAGCAATTGCTTAGGTCCCTGCTCACGCACCCTACACCTCCTTCCTTGACTGGACTATAGTGAAATACGACCATTACTTAAAAGAGCTTTTGTTACATAAAAAATAATGTAACAAGTGAATTATCTGTGTATGGGTACTTTTGGTGTGAAGTTTGTTAACATTCAACATCTTTATATTGCATTGAAATGTTTACCTTTGCTCAGTTGGTGATACTGAGGATCTGCACAGAGGGGTTCACTAGGCACGACTGGCCTTGAGCTCTTTATTCTTTGAGCAGCCACAGGTGACCTTGGCCACCGTCCCTGTAGCGGGTTGACGTAATCACATAGTAATAGTTCGCCATTATTTTAACAACATGTGAAGATTGATAAATCCGCGCCCATCAGCGGCATCTATTATCGAAGACCATCAGGACAATCATTAAAATCCTGGATCAGCAGCGGAGCAACATGGGAGCACATTATTTCTGCTGAATTAAAACCACATCCAGCATCTGCAGACGCAGACATCATAAGACCTTCCGACTATGCCTGGAGCCAGAGGTGCTCGCAGAGATGCTGCCGAAGATCGCCGACCTTGGCCGCCATCAACATAGTCGGCTGGCTGGCAACCGCCCTGGGACGCGACGTCGCTGGGAAACCGCGGGACTGGAGGCCTGTTCGTCGCTCCAGCCTGCCGTTTTCAGCATATGTCAGCAGCGGAGGGAGCTGACCGCACATCTCCGAAGGCAGCAAGCAGCATCATGGATCGTCTACATATGGCACCACCCATTCATCAACTCCTCAAGATTAAACGGTACTAACGCTCCATAATATGCCCATTCAGATTTAGTCTAGCCCTGATTGTTATTTGTACTTAATTAATAAATTAATTTAACTGTGTCAAAGCACTATACTATTTCATTTAAATAACCTATCCTCATACAAAGTATTACACAGCCGCCTGCTTAAGGTCCACACTGAGATATAAATTCTAGTAATAATCACACTTGTCTCATGCTCTCCATCTTGTATTCTTTTTATTATATTTGACCCTAAGTCATATTATTCTCTTAACATTTTAGCTTCCAACGTGAAAGCTAAATATTTTCATAACACTTTAACCGTGTTTGGTGACCACATCAGAATAGCCAAGTACTTATCGACCTTCCTTCGCAACATACCCGGATTGTCCACCTGGCTCCGGACACTTTGGATTACCTGCAATAAAAAAAATAATCTTGTTGGATATACCTGTACTTAAAAAAATAAAAATTGTGTGATATACCTGCAAATGAAAAACTAAAAAAAATTGTTTGATTTACCTGGAAATAAAAAAAAAAATTGTGTGATATGCTTACCTGCAAATAAAAAAATTGTGTGATATACCTACATGCAAATAAAAAAATAAAATTTGACGATGCCGTTCGAAAAGTTTAGAAGATCTTGAACACGCTATGGACATGACAAGCCGTCCGGTAACCAGGGAGACTTTCCTTGCATAACAGAATAAAGTGCCTAAACTAGCAAGAATTTCGCAGAATCACCAGCACAACGGAGAATATTGCCTAACAATAATACCACAATATTACGTTGTTAGATCGTAATAAAATGTAATGTGCTGGCACCACCAGTAAACCGTTCGTTCTCCACGTTTGCGCAATATGCGCATGAAGCCAGCTTTGGCTCCCATGTTTAGTGTTATGGGTTAATTTGTGAATCCAATTCTCGTATGCAAGTGTTTCAGTATACGAACGATATTGCTGCCCTTTAGCCTACTCTAAATCATGTGTGTTTTTTTTTTTTTTTTAATATATACCACTTTTAAGTTTTAACCACTTTTATTGTTTTAACCGCCATGTTTCAGCTCATCAGGGTTTACTTACTATAAACCAAATTACAAATATAGCTTTCTAAATGGTATTAGCTTTGCGACAGCAGTATTTATTTAATTAAAAGACAAATAACTTCACCCACACAAGGAGGTCCTGAGGAAAATAATTTCCCTCAGGGTCTATGCTATCTTTTGGGATACCGTATGGAGGGTCTTTTACGTACTTTTTTTAAGTACTGGGAAGGAAAAAGGTATGAGGGATGGGTAGGAATTTGGAGGTCAGTGTGTCCAGGAGTAACGGACATATGAATTCAACCTCCCACTGCCGTGCGAGGCGGTGTCCCAAGAGAGTTCTGCTAGAGAGGTCAAAAGGTCTCCCTTAACCAGTGTCTTCGGAACCTGCCCGCCACGCAGTTGGTGGCTGACGCATTCGCCGCTAAGACCCTGACAAATCTCACCCCATGAACCCGGGCGATCCTGCTTACAGAGATGGACGTATGAATCAAACTTTCCAACTGCAGTGCAAGGCGATGAGTCGAGAGAGTCCGGCTGGAAAGGTCAAAAGACCTCCCTCAACCAGTCTCTACCAACCAGTCTCTGGCCAGCCAAGCAGCAGGTGAGCAGACGCACCCGCCGCCAAGACCTGGACATACATGAACCCGGGCACCCCTGCTAAGTCACCAAATATCAGGTATTCTGTAATGACATGTGACCCAAGTGCGGCTCGCACTAATCCCCACATAAAATATTTGGCTCTTTTACAACAAAAGGTGGCCGACCCATGCTTTAAAGCATTGGCCACATGCAGCGTTAAAAGCGCGAGCACTTATCTGTTGAACAGCGAGCGCTTATGTGTTGTACCGACACACTACGCTATAAAAGATTTCTTCCTATTGTAGGAGAGGGGGTCAGTTGAATTAAGGAGCTGCCGCGAAATATCATTTTTTTTCTGGCAGCACATACGTAGTCTGCAACTAGAATTTTATGACTGCACTTCAAATCTTTATTTTTATATATTTTCTTTGGTTTTAATCGTACTTACACCTGTAAATATTTTTATTTTTATTTATTATTTCACTCAACTAGATGCTGAACCAACAGGCGAACACATCTATGATGTGTTTTTATCTTGTTAATTACTGCAAATGTAATTATACATACATTTTTCTTTTATACTAACAATCATGAATGCAGGGACATTGGAGGGTGTAGATTCGTTTTAAAAATACAAAAAATTAGAGTCCTGACGTGTGCGTCTGAGTAGGTTAAACAATCAGTTTCCTCACACAGCCGTTGGGAAAGTGGTGGGTCCCCTCCAATGCACTTCAAATAAGAGAAATGTGTTATCAGATGAATCCACAACACAAACTTTACATTCTGGACACAAAACTGGTTTAAATTAAATCTGTATGCGGAGAATTAAAACTACACTCAGAACATGAAAATAGTTTCTCTTTGATTCTGGCAGCACATACATAGTCCCAGTGGCGTAGCTAGGGGCAAGGGTGGCACCCGTGGCATAAAACGTGGTTCACCCCCCCCCCCCAATTTCGACTTCAAAAAATTTACTCAAATTATAATTATTAACCTTTAAGTACCAAGGTGCCGTTTTAGTTACATAAGTACAGACGTGAGTTCTGCTAGACAACCATTGTTTTAATATAAAAAGTTAATGTATTTTTTCGTATTTTTCTAAAATAATTGATTTTAAATATTGCTTATAGTCCGGTAAAGGAAGGAGTTGTAGAGTGCGTGAGCAGGAACCTAAGTGATTCTTTCAGGACTTGTTTAGGGTGCTTAGGGTGTGAACATACTAAAAGTCCTGACGTCTAGGTGTTGAGCTAGGGGGGTGGGGGAGGGGGGGGGGAAGATCCCGATTTTTTGGTTTCCGTTTATATCTCAAAAACGGTGCGTCGCAGAGAAAAACTTTTTTACAATAAGTAAAAGCTCATAAAATTATCTACAACTTTTATTTTATACGTAATTTTGGAAATCCCAGCCGTTTTTGAGTTATACGCTCCACAAATGTCAATATTTTCGAAAAAAAACATTTAACTCACATTTTTCATAAAACATTCCTTCATATCGTCTAAAATATTCATCCAAGAAAGAAATTTATTTAAAAGAAGGTGAAAATAATTTAATTACCTTTTACCTTTTTACCATATGTAAATAAATCTCCAACCAGTAAATATTTACAGCAATTTTAAGTTTTTTCGTAAAATGTCGTCATTTTCATAGTTTTGTTAAAGGCGCGCGCTTGCGAACGCAACGCTTGGGCGGTGCCCTCCGGTTCGATGGATCGTGAAGCTAATTCCTTTATAAGTTCATCCTTGGATGCATTATTTACATTTGGAATCGGAGTAGACATTGTAACGGTAATGTGATAAGCTTGACACGAAAGTAGAATTGAAAAGAAAGAGAGAATGAAAGAAAATAAAATGACTTTATATATATACATTTTTTAAATGTTGTTATTGTTATTGCTGTTGATGTACGTTGTAGTTGTACGTTGTTGTTGTTATTGCTGGATTATTTTTTTTTTTTTTAATGTGTATGTTGCCCATTTAAATGAATATATTTTTTTAGCCCATTTAAATGAATATGTAAGTAGCCCATTTAAATTAATATATTTATATTTTTTTGTCCATTTAAATCAATATGTAAGTAGCCCATTTAAATGAATATTTTTTGTCCATTTAAATTAATATGTAAGTAGCTCATTTAAATGAAAATTTAAAACGTCAGTTAGACATTAATAAATAAACAATTTACAAGTTTTATTTTATTTTCGTTTCGTTAAACGAACGAATGACCCCAACATAACGCTAATTAATAAAGTAAGGAAAATTATTTATTCCCCACTACTTAGTATGTTTACCAAACCTAAAAAATATAATGCACTTAAATGAGTCATAGCAATAACGTCATTCTAAATCAATTAAAAAAACCCTTACACTTAGTGCAAGGCAAACCAAAGGGAAATACTCCGAATCCCACATTAGCACTCTCTCAATCTCAATTAGTGTCTCTACAAATTGGTTTAACCGGTAATAAATCAACTTAGACACCTTCAAAAATTGACATTTAAAATCTTATAAATAAGTCGTCCGTACGTGGCTTCACCACAGTTTGAAAATGACCTTACACGTCGAAACAGCTGTAACTAAAACACTAACCAAAAAACTTGCAGAACTCGATAATAACATTATCAAATTTAATTTTAATTAAATTTCTAAAAATTAAAATGGAGTTCTACGAATTAAACACAAAAACAATTAATATACTAAGATAATTGTTTTATTTTTAAATCTAACAACAAAAGCTCCTTTTGTCGCATTTCTTCCCGATGTTTATATTCTTTTATTTTTTCATCTAATTCTATAAAGTTAATTTTTTTCTTATGTTGAATTTCTAACTGCAACGACTCCTTTTGTAGCTGAACCAACTCCAGCTTTGCCTCAGAAAGGTCTGTGAAACTTTCTTTAACATTTTTTTTAATCTTCTTCGGACTTCCTTCAGTCTTATCTGGAAATAATAGAGTATATAAATTAAGATTTTAGTGGTATCGCACATAAGAAAGTGGTATCACCACTCCGCAGAGGGCGATGGAGTGGGAATAGCATTTATTTATTAACAGATATTAGAGGTACCAAATTATAGGGGATTTTAATAATTACCATTGCAAATCAGGGCAGATGACCTTTTTTTTTTTAAATCTCAGTCCTATTGAGTCTTGATTTACCAAATCTTGTTGGTGTTTCTATGTCGAATTTGTCCAATACGCCTGCAAATATTGAATATCATAATTATAAGATAGATATATGTAATCAGAAAGTAAAAATATGAGGGGTATTTCACCATCCTTAGAATTTTACCACATTTTAGAATTTATATAAAATCTGAGTTTACTATTCGGCACTTAAAACTAGGTATGAATAATGGCTACATACAGGCTAAGTTAGCCGAGTTTTTTACCAGTTGCAAATATTTATTTGTTAACTAACATACAAAGTCTCATACATTCTCTTCTATTATTCTGACTCTTGACATGGCCCGACTCAAGTATCTGATTCACTTGGTCGTGCCATGTCTTTCTTGGGCATCCTCGACTTCTTCTACCATTCACATTTGCGTCGTATATTCTTCTTACATTCCTTCGTTCGTAAGAAGTCGTAATGAAGAGGCTGCCATCAACTGGTTCCCACAAGAGGCCTAACACCGAGGCGTTACGTTACGATCAAATGTTACAGGTCAGTCGCCACCCTTACATCAGCCTTGCATTCTTTGCGGATCTCCATGTCTCATACATGGTTTTACCATACATTCGCCTTAGGGATCTCATTTCTACAGCATTCAGTATACTTTCATCCTTCCTCTGCCAGTTCCATGCCTCACTGCCATACATCAGGGTAGGTACCAGCACTTCATTATGGATGGCTATCTTCGCTTCTTTGGACAGTTTTTTGTTGATGCCAACGGCATTTATTAATATTCGTTATGTGTATGGATAAGCTATTAGGAGGATGGTGAAATACCCCCTGAGTGCATTAGTACTTACAAGTGACTTCTGTCCTTTTTTCTCCTGTAATAATCTCATTTTCTTCTTCCGCTGGTACAACTAAAACAAAATAATATTTATTTAAACGTTCATCTCAAATTATAATACAATTCAACAGTAAAGATTGCTTAAAGTAAGTACCTAATTTATTTTCTATGGGCATAATTCTTTCTTTCTCAGGAATGCTTTCTTGTATTGTTGCATCAAGAGAGCATCACCATCGTATACCGTGTACAACCCATCTACTTGGGGTTCAATTAATTTTTTTAATTGATCCAGTGGATCCTCATCATCAGAAGGAGGGGGACCACCGCCTGAAATAATTCATATATATTAATTACCATATATTTTGTTTCAAATATCAAACGACTTTAACTACAATATAAACCAACATACCTGTACCCATAATTATTTTTTTATGTGCAATTTCTTTCTTTATGTACTGTTTTTCTAACTCTCCGAATTGTAGTTTGCATAGCTCTGCTGACTGTTCAGTATATTCCGATACTGCGTCCCAGTCTCTTCCATTTTCTCCAACGGCATTGATAAGTTTTTGACTTGTATCTAAAATGTAAAATCGACACAATTATATTATAATGACAGACTATCACCGACAGAAACTATTCTTGAACCATTTATCTGCCTTTAACTCTGTCAGGAATCAAACCCAGATCCGCTTTGTATTAATAAATGTGGTGAAACTTGCCAAATTGCAATGTTTACAATGTAAACATTGCAATTTAGCAAGTTTCAACACATTTAAATTACAGGCTAGTAAAGATACGGGAAACAGGCCTCGAAGAAGATGATTTCTGTATCTCAAAAGGGGCCATGGACCATCTAGATTTCTATATAATAGGTACTAACCTGCCAAGACCATTTTCGCATCTGAATGTTGTTTTTTTATTTTGCTTTTCATGTTCCTGTAGCAGCTTATGAGGTTGTCTGTTGTTCTAGGAACATTTTTAGTATTTGCATTGAAAATTTCGGTTATTTTGGCCCAAGTCTCTTGTTTTACAACGGTTTTAACCTCATCAGTTTTTTTACTTTCTATTATGTGACTGTATGACTTAATTATGTTTAAAAATAACAACTGTTCTTCCCTTGAAAAGTTTGGAGCTCTCGCTCGGGATTTACTTATTTGAGCACTCATTTCATGCCAATTAAAATAAAAATGAACCAAAATGCTACGCAACCACAACACAACTTCAAAATATTTTGACAATCGGAACGGTAAAATGAAAAGTGGTAACTGTTTTACCGACGCGCTTATGGTATTTAACTGTTTTACCGACGCCGGCCGACGCTAATCACGATTAGCTAAACACACGCGCGAACTGCATGGTGCAATACAAAACTAATCATGTTTACTTAAGATGTATTTACTTATGTAGTTAAATTCGGTTAGTTAAATACAAGGTAATTATCGGTTCGGACTGGCCACGCTTATTACGAATAATTTTTAGAAAAAAACTTTAGATTCGCCTTAATTACTATAAAAGGAAACTTTTTGGCTTTGGGGCGGCGGAAAATAATGCATTTTAATTTTCAATTGCATAAAACCAAAATTCACTTCGCGAACCGGCGCAGCGAAAATCCGCGGCCGTAGCTGTCACTTGCTGTCACTGTTATGGACTGTAGCTGACTTCGTGGGATACCTACATGAAATACCGCGAATCACAAACCATGTTACACAAACCTAGCGTAGCCGCTAAGCCACTTGAAAACTGGGATGTTTTTCTTGCCTTGACGCGAGTAGGCGTTATAAAGGGGCACTTTCTTTTGTATCACAAACCATGTTACACAAACAAGCCCGCTAGACAAATTTCATAATTACGCGCCTTATCCCACGAAGTTCGCTACAGTCGTATTAGCTCTTGTTAATTTATCAAGGATACCAACATCACAGTGACATGTACGGCCGCGGATTTTCGCTGTGTCAGTCGCGAAGCGAATTTTGGTTTTATGCAATTGAAAATTAAAATGCATTATTTTCCGCCGCCCCAAAGCCAAAAAGTTTCCTTTTATAGTAATTAAGGCGAATCTAAAGTTTTTTTCTAAAAATTATTCGTAATAAGCGTGGCCAGTCCGAACCGATATTTACCAAATACAATTTAGGATAAAATTAGCGATAGTTGGTGCAAGTCGCCCCTATAGTAGGTTTTGACAGGGCTTTAAACAATTTTTCCACTCGAAGCAAAAACAAATCATCCGCTTTGACATTAAAATCTCAAAAAACATTTTAAATATTTGAATAATCTTCAATAATCACCCTCCATTCCTATTTAAACACATAATAAATTGATTTGTCTTCGGCTATCAGGTATTTTGACATGTAAACACAACAGTGTTTTGACATAAGTCGAAGCCATAGGTAAAATGTAACGAGAAACCGTCATAGACAATCCGAGGTATTCTTAAAACAGCTAGCACTGATTGGTTCCGAAAGGAAAAAAAAAATTATAGAGCTCTACCTAGCACATTATCCATAGTCTATGACCGATTTCTATGCTTTTAACCTTCAAAATCAAAATGACAATCCGTTTTAGGTTATAGAAGGTAGGTATTTCAGATCATTTACACAATAACATAATGTTTCTATGAACATGCTAGCAAATGAAAATCGAAAAAATTCGGCTGATCAGATACTATGCATAACTGTGTGGTATTGGAAAAAAAACCCAATAAATACGTGATTAATTATTTATAAGGTACCCACAATATTATTACGCATAGTATCTCTTTACGAATTCACGCCGGTGATAACGCCAGTGAATTGAAATAATGAGATTTGTTGTCATTTCAAATCACCGTCACTGCAATCATAGGTTATGACAGCAACAAAGTTTAATAACAACAAACGAAATTAAGACCTCCACTGAACAGATGAATAATAAATTTTTAGACTCATTACATTACAGGGCGAAGAAAACATATTCAGGAATGCTATCGGGACCAGACAGCGTATGGAGCGCCATATTGTTATAATAATATTCTAAAAGGTAATTAAATTATTTACAACTTCTTTCAAATAAATTTCTTTCTTGGATGAATATTTTAGACGATATGAAGGAATGTTTGATGAAAAATGTGAGGTAAAATGATTTTTTTCGAAAATATTGACATTTGTGGAGCGTATAACTCAAAAAACGGCTGAGATTTACAAAATTACGTATAGAATAAAAGTTGTAGATAATTTTATGAGCTTTTACTTATTCTAAAAAAGTTTTCCTCTGCAACGCACCGTTTTTGAGATATAAACGGAAACCCAAAAATCGGGACCTTCCCCCCCCCCTACCCCCTAGCTCACCACCTAGACGTCAGGACTTTTAGTATGTTCACACCCTAAGCACCCTAAATAAGTCCTGAAAGAATCGCTTAGGTTCCTGCTCACGCACTCTACACCTCCTTTTGGACCATTCGTTTACTGGACTATTATACATCTTTTATTGCTTATGTAAAACAAAATATAAGGATTTATACGTTTATTTACAATCAAAACATTTAAATTGCAGACGTCGATATTTGGAATAATATTATGTGGACTTTTACCTTAATCTTAATATATTTTAAATACGCTGTTTTTTTTCTCAAAAAATGTTTTTTTCTTAAAGTTTAATAACTAGGTAAACTATGGAAACAAAGAAAACATAAATAATTGGCAGTTTTACGAAAAACCAGGAAGTTTGATGAAAAATGTGAGGTAAAATGATTTTTTTAGAAAATATTGACATTTGTGACTGTCAGTTTTACGAAAAACCACAATGCTTCAAGTTGTAGGAACTATCAAATATTACAAACAGTATTTGCACACAGGCTCGCTGCATTGATGACACACATGTTTCGTGCAAGTGTCACATTTGTAAATACTCTTGAATTTTAGTTTTGAGGGACAGATATGACAGAGTTTTCTAGGTTAGTTTCCCTCCATTTCCCTTACATTTTCCAGCGCATCTGACCCAAGAACTCTTTTTATCGTCGTGCGCAATATCCCTTGGAATGAGGCCATGTTACAAATTTCTTCCTGGTGACAGGAACATTGTTATTTTCAATTGCCCGTTTCATGACCGAGGAGCATGGTTGATTCATTGTAACATTTGACAGAAAATAAAAGAGGAAAGCCATATAATCTGAAAAAAATCATATCTAAAAAAAGTTACATAAGTACCGACGTGTGGTCTGACAGACCACTCGCGATCTTATAACAGCCTTAACTTCCCGAAATCACACCAACCGACACTGCCGTTCTCCACTAACACTGTTGGGCAACTACACGAGGGCTAAAGAAAAGTGCAGAGTAATATTACTACGCTAACATAGGTATCTAGAATTTTCGAACGCTCAAGGTCTCTGTCAGACCACACGTCGGTACTTAAAGGAGAAAGAGAGGCAAGACAGGAGAAATAATTAAAGACAGAAATGATACAAGACAAACTACGTGTTGCCTTCCACAGCCTGAATACTAAGGATTCCTTTTTTAAACTCAAAAACGCGGCCAAGACATTAATTTCTAACTCTCCCAAATACATAAGTGAAGTACTAACACCATACTACAAATAATTACTTTGGAAAATAAAGCAATCAGCAAAAGACAAAAACTTCCAATTCGTATGGTTTAAGGGCCCGGGGAACAAATTATACAAATAAAACATGAAAATGTCTTAAATTTTTTTGTTGTAACTAATGAAGGTCACTCAGACTCACCTATCCTGATTTAAATAACATCATTGCTGATCTACGCTCAATTAAATTAAATAGCTCTCACCAACATCATACAACCAATGACACAAAACTATGTGATGATATTTTTAACAATCCAGGGTCTCTGACACTTCTTAACCAAAATATTAATCGTAACTATGATGAACTTCACATACTCTTACACAACTTCAAAACAGATTTCAAAATTATAATCCCAACGGAATTTTGGATATCAACCTCTTCTACAAAAAAATATATACTGCATATCACACATTAAAAACAAAAATCAAAATTGTGGGATTGTTGTGTACATACATGATAGTCTTAACGACTCTATTTCAGAAATCGACTTGATAAATACTAACAGTCTACAAATAATCATCGACTCAGATACGTGTGTTCTCGCTCTATACAGATCACCATCCACACATAAAATTACACCATTTATAATAGCTTTAGATACTCACCTAAAAAAACTCATTTCATAAGAAAACATCGTCATAGCTGGTGATATAAACTTAAACATACTTCCTAATGGCCACCCTCAAAATATTGATTACCAACTGATGCTTCTGGAACATGGCATTATAGGCATCATTAACACTCTTACCAGGGAAAGCAAAGACTCAGAATCACGTACAGATCACTTTATGGTAAAATCAAAAAGTCAAATATGTAGTGCAGTATACGAATCCACAATCACAGATCACTACACAATTATGATAGGCCTAACTTCGCCAACTAGAAACTCAACTTTCCAAAATAATACCGCAAAAAATAATTGATTACGTTAAACTAAAACAATGTTTAGAAAAAAAAACATGGGAACATCTTACAAAATTTAACTCGGCAGAAAAGGCCTGGAATTTCTTTTTAAAATACCGACAAATTCTCATTACCCGAAATACCAAAACGATATACATACCTCTTCCACACCGCAAAGTAAGACTTAAAAAGTGGATTATCTAAAGCATCATAAATAGCATTAAAAAACGGACAAATTACACAAACAAGTCAAACTGAACCCATATGATACCTCGCTTTATTTCTTCTACAAAAGGTACAGAAACATCTGTTCTCTAACAATACGTAAAGCCAAAGAATTATACTATCGAAACAAACTGATAACATCAAACTATGACCTTAAAGCGTACGGTCAATTTTGAGGGAAAGTTCGCATTCACAGAAGAAAAAAGACGATACCATAAATAGAGACCTAATTTTCAATTAAATTTCTTAATCCACATAATGTCACGAATCAAGGATGTCCTTTAACAACTTGAATGTAAAAAATCACAATCTTTAGAATTCAGTTTTTTATTCAAATTTTGTTTTAAGGCGATGCACCACGTTGTGTAAAATTTGGCACCACAACAACAAAATTCTATACAAACCAACACAAACTATAAACAATACTGGAGTAAAAAAAACTTCTCCAAACTCCCTTTTGCGTAAACCGCCTTTGGACAAAGACATTTTAAAAACACGGCCTGCAAACTATACAATACACTACCAGATTCGATTAGACAACAGAAAAAATTACCAAATTCAGACACAATATAAAGAATTGGATTACAAATAATATAGAACGTCCCACTTATATGACAAATCACTCCTTAGAAATCAATTTACGTAAGCAATTTAATCGATTTACCTAACCTAAACAAAATAATATAATCCTGTCAAACCAAATTTCCATAAATATTTTTACAATAGCAATTTCACTACTTTTATTTTTATTTTTTTATACTTTAAAATATTTTTTATTTTTATTTTTTAAAAGACAAACATTCCCGGGTTACGAATAACCCAACAATGTTTGAAAATCTCCTACTACCACCACAGAAAGCCGAAAATGTTGTTGTGTTGTGATGGAGGACTTAGCCAGCCGAGGAATCGAACACGCGACGCTCGGGTGGGACCCAAGCGCTATGCCCACTCAACCACTAACCAGTCTTTCTTTATATATTTGTCATATTTTTCTCTTTGTATTATTAACGTACACTTCCTATTACCTTTTTATTTTTTTTTGGTTCCGCAACTTTTTATCCCGCGACTAAATATCCCCGACATTTTTTTGATTAGAACATCTTCCCATCAATTATGTTAATTGTTCAGGAGAGCGAAAAGAAAGTTTAAAAAAAAAAAATCATTTCTCCCGTTTTTGTAGACTTTGTTATAAAATAACATTGAACAAATCTTTCAGAATACTTAACATTTTTTGTAAATTTCTTTAATAAGATTATTTTTTTTAAATTTTTCAGAACAAAAAAAATCCTTTTAAAATACATGTCTTAAGGCTCTGCAACCGGGCCCGACAAGAAGAAGATGGTGAGATACAAAATTACGAATGTTAGAGGAGAGCGCTAGCATTTACAGCGACAAAATCGATGCGAAAATTGCGAAAATGTTTAATAAAACACGACTCGTTTAAAATAGAGCAAAAATCTCGCGGGTATAATCTTAAACAGCATTTAAAGAAAAACTGTGAATTTTTTCATACATATAACTTGTAAAATAACTGAAACAAAAGTGTTAATAATAATTTTTGGAGCATACTTTGCGATTTTTTTCTATCGAAGGAATGTGATATAATTTGAGTTTCGGCGCGGGAAAAATCTAGATATTATCTTCAAGAATAACATATATTTCTTTAAGAGCTTTAAAACTTATCGTGTTTAAGGGAAATATATAATAAATCGGTACAAATCCGGGTTGCGGGCCAATAAATAATACACCTATTTTAAAATCTGAAGAGAAAAAACAGAGTGTGCAATTCAGATGCGGTAGAAGTGAAACCTTCAGAAAACTAAAGTAGACAAGAGTGGGGAGGCTTCGAAGCAATGCACAGAAAAGGAGACCGATTATATTATCTCATTCTCTCGCATGCTAAATCGTATGTGTTGTTCTCTTTTTAGTGTAGCTATTCTTTGTTCCATCGGGTTTCAAATCACAACGATGCTAAAGAAGTCTACACTTAAAAACATTGAAAAATGACATATATAATTAATTAATTAATTTTTGGGTCCTTCTCAGCATATCAAATTTCCGCTATCGGTAATCACACATGCTCTATTACGTATGCTCTATCGTTTCATATATGCTTTTCTCTTAGATTCCTGACAAGACCCTACTAAAAATAAATAAACGAATAGGTTACCTTCAAACCTATTTACAATATTATTTCTGTAACATGAGGGACCATGATAAAAACACCAGGGACATTTCCAAGAATGCATAAATTCACGTACAGCTACACAGCTAAAATTGGGTTCTAGAATTGATTTTCGTTCACAGTAAAGTCCCGAACAGGCCAACACGGTGAATGCATTTTGTTCCTAGGTAAATTCACCATTTAATCACAATTTGGGAGCCGGGTATATGTTTTTCGTTTTTGTTTGTTTGTTTTTAAATTTTTTTTTACGATTTTGTTTTTGTTTATTTTTTTTTTATATGAATACCTCACAAGAGTCTCAGTTGCTCCCACCTGGAGTCAGTGAGACTATGGCATCCCCAATTGGGGTATGTTGAAAGTCTGAAGGTATTGGGGAGGGGGAGGAGATGGGGAAGAGGAAGGTGGGGAAGTACCTGGCTATTCAGATCTGGCCACCAAACACGGCTAAAGCCATTTCAAGCAACGTTCGATTCTGAATGGTGGTCTTACACCAGGGCGATACTAGGAGTATCTTCCACTCTGGAACTTGCCGCAAATATACTATATATTATTTTTAATGAATTAATTGTGAATAACACAAATTAATTAAATAAAATTTATTTGCCCTTGTCGGGATTCGATCCCGCGACCTTCGGATTGCGAGTCAAAAGCCTCACAGCTAGACTACGCCGGCCGTCGCCATTTCACCGCCCCGTTCCTCCCTGTTCCGCCGCCCGGGAACCATTCATTGGATAATCAACACCCCTGCTATAGGTCACCCCAAAAGGTTAGCTACATTTGGTGTCTGAGCAGGGGTGCCTGGGTTCATGTGCTGAGTTTTGTTCGGGTCTTTGTGGCGGATACGCCTGCTAACCAGCCGCATGGCGGGCCGGATCGGGAGAGGCTGCTTGAGGAGACCTTTTGATCCCTCCGGCCGGACTTTCTCGACCCAACGCTTTGTAACGCATTGATCCAGTTGTTATTGACCTCCAGAACTACCCACCCCTCTCACGTTTTTCCTTCTTAGAATGACCTTTCTATCCTTTTATGAAAAAAAACTCTTAAAAAGAACCTCCACACAACATCCCCAAAGATGATGACACAGAGGAAAATTATCTTCCTCAGAATCTCTTCTGGTGGAGTTAAAATATATTTTTTTAAATCTGTAATAGACATAATATGTAGAATGCTAATCTTTCCCATGTTATGTTAAGAGTTGTTTGGTAGGAAGATAGTGTAAAGAAAAAATAAAGTGAAGTGTAGTATAATGATTAATAATGTATTAATGAAAAATATAGCGTTTTGGCCGTTGCTACTAACGGAGGTGATATTAATTTTGTTATCCCCAAATGTAAATTCATAATTTTATCTTTGCAAATTGATAGAAAAAATATTTTTTCTTAAATATTGCCTAAACTTCGTGAGTTGATGGGTGCGTAGATTCCAGCCCCCCTAGCATGGTCGATCGACATAGGTTTTATCGAAAATGTCGGTAACTTGTAATCGCTCCCGAGAACGACTGCAGGCCGCTAACGAAGAAATAACAGTTCACCTCAAATAAATCAGGAACCCTTAGTCGTTGTGAACTGTTTTTTGGTCGTTAGCGGCCTGCAGTCGTGATCGGGAGCGATGACAAGTTACCGACATTTTCGATAAAACCTATATCGATCGACCATGCTAGGACCCCAGGTGTGGTTCTCTCCAGATAGTCTGCAGTCAGGTTGTAAGGTTGAGCTGCTTTATAGGCTTCCTTCTGTTGCACACCGAGGAACGTACAATGAGATGAGAGAGTTTGAGGTGGTTGAGGTTATCCTTTATGTAGTAAAAACACTTGTGTTTTGTACTGGATATTTGTAACTGTTTATTCTTGAATAATTTTATACAAAGAGATTCTGGTCTGAGCACTTAACTGGCGACAATAATTTAGACAAATTAAAGTTTACAGAAGCGAAAGACCACTTGATTTACAGGTAAACAAGCAGAGTTTAGGAAAACGAAAAGAATAATGTAGAGAGAGTGACAAGCGAAATCAAAACACGCTGTTTTATAGACGACACAAAATAGAAAGCTGACGCGGCCACAGACAAACAACATTTTAGACAGACAATTTATTGCAATATTTTAGTAAGAGGTGGTATTATTTTAGTAGAGGTGGTATTAGAGTAATTAGACGTGAAAGTTTAGATAAGAGACTCTACACATCGAGATAAGAATAAATGATAAGTAAAAGTGTTCAGTGCTAAATGAATTTAAATATAAAATAGGACAATCACAACA
This sequence comes from Limnephilus rhombicus, assembly GCA_929108145.2. NCBI lineage: Eukaryota > Metazoa > Arthropoda > Insecta > Trichoptera > Limnephilidae > Limnephilus > Limnephilus rhombicus. Next base: position 32,376,642 of record OV815284.1, on the reverse strand, counting down.
CACAACATCCAACAATGGGTAGGTACCGTGAAGAGGCACGCATTCAAATAATACTTTGTAATATTTTCTTTTAATTAACGAGATCTTGAATATTCCGAGATCTCGCTAGATCAGAAATTACAATCTCGCGAGATCTCGGAATTTTCGGGATTTTCATGTAACGGGCCCTCTCATTTGGAATAAACTTCCCTCAGCTCTTACTAATATCCAGAATTTGGCTGAATTTAAACGGGCTTTAAAAACAAAATTATTTAAAAAATCATACCATTCATGAATCCTAACATCTTTTCAATATACGTAATAATAATAAGCCATGTTCTCAAGCTTCCCGCAATTGTTTGGTTTCGGTTTCCTCATAATTGTATTTTTATTTTATGTTTTGAGAACAGCTTTACATAACTTGCATTGAGCACAGTGGCGGATACAGAAAAAACTCAAGGGGGGGGGGGGGGGGGGCGCAAAAGATATAAGAAAACTAAAAAGTATACAACGGGGAGAATACGACGAACCACACAAAGAGGAGACCGACTATATGATTTTGGCAGCCACCTCTGGTCTGGAGCTCCAAAATACCTAAAAAATACCCTCGACTCTGTGCAGAAACGGGCGGTCTGTTTGATAGATTCTCCCATCTTAACAGACGGATTGCAATCTTTAGAGCACAGGCGTCGGGTGGGAATGCTATCCTTGTTCTACCGGTATTACAATGGAAGATGCTCCGAGGAACTAGCATCATTGATCCCTTCGGCACCGGTGCATAGTCGGGAAACACGCCAAACGCGTGCCCAACATTTGTACACGGTTGACATTTGTCACATGAGAACGGGTCGTTTCTTCGATTCGTTCTTGTTTTGAACAGCTCGGCTGTGGAATGATTTGCCAGCCTCTGTGTTTCCCCCTTCCTACAACATGGGCCTCTTCAAGACCAATCTCTTCAAGACCAATGTCGTCTGTTCAAGACCAATGTTCATTCCTTCCTCTACTCAAAAAGATTCTCCACACAGCATCCCAGATGACATCGAGATGGCCCCGAGAGAAATTATTTTCCTCAGGGCCTCCTGTGTGGAGTAAATGTAAAAAAATACTATCTCATTCTCTAATGAGAAATACTTGAGTCGGGCCGTGTTAAGGGTACCTTTACATGAAACGACGTATGAATGTGAATGAAGCAAAAGTTTCAATTTAGGAGGCGAGTGTGGGTACCGCCGCCACGGGAATTATTTATTGGATAAACAACACCTCTGCTATAAGTCATCCCAAGTGGATCGCTAAGTTTGGTGACTTAGCAGCGATGCCTGAGTTCGTGGGATGTGATTTTACGCCCACGTACTACGTGGCGTACTGCATCTACGTCTACGTCCACGTACTACGTCTACGCCCACGTACTACGTGGCGAGCTGGAAAGGACTGGTTGAAGGAGACCACTTAACCTCTCCAGCAGGAATCCCTCGACCCATTTCCTCGTATCGCAGTGGGAGGGATAGTTTCATCCGTCCATCTCTCCTGGACACACTAACCCAGAGAGTCCTAACCACCTATCATACCTTTTTCCTTCCACTATTTCCTTTCTCTAAAATGACCCTTCACATAGCATCTCCAAAGACATTTTTTTAAATAATAAAATAATAATAGGTATATTTTGTAATAGTTACCCAAAAATGACAGTGGATAAGTTTATATACGTAACTTCGCATTTATGGAGGACTGAACGCCGTTGGCGCTAATAAAAAACTGTCGAAAGAAGCGAAGCTAGCAGTCCACAATGGAGTGCTTTTTTTACATTAACTCCACACAGGAGGCCCTGAGGAAAATGATTTCCCTCAGGGCCTATGTCATCTGGGATGCTGTGTGGAGGGTCTTTTTGAGGTGAGGAAGGAATGAACATTGGTCTTGAAGAGACCCATGTTGTAGGAAGGAGGAAACACAGATGCCGTCAAATCATTAAGGAATTATTTTCCCGTTCAAATACTAAATTCTCACAAAATCTCCATTGACTGTCGCGTAGCTAGGTTCCGGGCCCCAACTCTCCGAAACCTACCCACACAAAAAAGTGACGTATTGCCGCGGAACTGCTCCAGAGGTCGCCCCGGGCCGTCGATAAAGTCAGAGCTGGCACTCTAATAATTAATAACAAGTTCCTACCTAATTACGATTTCAACGGGTAGAGTTGTTAGGATGCAGTACAAATAATAAAGATGTGAATAATTATATTTAAAGTAATACGGATTTGTACTGCATCATAACAACTTGTCCAATAGTTTAAGTAGTCTTTGGCTATTTTATTTATTTATTTATGTATTTATTTACGCCCATTTAGGCTTTTACATACATATATACACATAACAATATTTACGAAATTATACTAAGTAGTAAATACTGCAAGAAATGACTGTTTAAAACACTTGCACATAAACAAATATACAGCAAAAATACTATTGAATTTGATCCACACAGTATGCAGGCATAAAATATAAAAACAAAAAAAAATACAAAAATAGCTTCTCTCTCCCGCTCTCTCCTTCAGCCGACAAAACACCACCAATATGCTAGTAAATTCAAACAGTTTCATCAACACATTCCCCTACTTGATGAAAAAAACTTCAATAAGGTATGCTTATATATTGAAATTGATCTATTAAATATATCAACAACATCGGAGTATTTGTTTCCAAGCTGTTGAATCCGTCGCATAGGAGTATAATATTGGCATGTTGACTTAGAATTGCTACAATAATATGGTAGGTACTGTCTTGTGACTGACCTGCCTGGAGTATGAAAGGAGATTACATATAATAAATCAGGGGTGTCAAACATTGAATTAATGATTTTATACAAACAGGTTAAATCAAAATTTATTTTGTACAAATTATTCATGTTTTCTTTTAATTTTTCCACGCGATCTGGGTAAGCCTCCGATAAATGTCGTAAAATTGCGGTTTAGCTTGATTGGGCAGAAATTTTGTTCCAGTCTATCATTTTTTATGTTGTCCATTATTTGTGAACACTGAAATATCTGAAGTTTGCGTACATTTGATTCGACTTTGATATATTGACATATAAGAACCACTAACAAGCCGACTAAAGACAAAACCTTCTCGGACCAGGAATAGCCACTGTTGCCCACCCCCGCCTCGTCCGTTAACACGTTGCGCCTTGCGTAGCTTGCGCTGCGTTCGTTCTGCAGGCTCTTCGTGCACCGCGTTACCCTAACAAAAAGCCTAACAAAAGCCGTACAGGCCGGACATATAAATATTTAGCCGGACACGACCTAAAAAAGCCAAACATGTCCGGCTAAAGCCGGACAAGGCTGATACAAGCGTAATAAGTAAGATTAAGAAAGGGACGCTTAGATGGTTTAGACATGTAGAGCGAATGATTGAAGAAAGATTTTCTTGTATTTAGGGTGGCCAAGTTAAGTGGCTGTATCCGCCACTGAATTGAGCAGTCAAATTATTAACTGCTTACTTGAAGTATATCCATACCGGTAAACGACTGCTAAACTCAACATACACTTGATCTGGATTACTTTCCGACATTTTAAGGTATTAACAACGTAAGAATCCAAAAATTATGTTTATTTAACTCATATAAACAATAAGAAATGCATAATTTAAGAAAACGTAATGACCATTACTGCACAACTAAAACAAACAAGTGGCTGCCTGCACGTACGCACGTATCTCTTTCTCACTCACTCGACACTGTTTAATATTATCTGTCACGCTCGTCATCCGTCGCTAATATTCGTAAATAGTCGGGATAGTTTTCATTCTTCGATCGACACTCCCGTCCGACCGTCAGTCAGTCAGCGCACCATTCGCGCCCCGAGTGGACGTGTGTAGCGTCGCTGACTACAGCCGCCCAATCCCGTCGATTTCGAACTGGATCTCGTCATATTATGCTTCGGGATTGATTCCGAAAAATGTCACGAGATCTCGCGAGATCGGGATTGCATTCCCTAATTGTTGCACTGTTTTCAGGTTTAGGAGAAATATTTTTCTCTTATGTCAGGATGAAAGTAAAACACTGTTCCGTGATGGTTGGTTCTATTCGAGTTCTTTATTATTTCATCATGGGCCGATTGTTTCACATTACTTGGATAATAACAGAATTTGAATACGACTTTCACGGAACTTGGATATTAACTTTGATATATTGCTTAAATTCTGTGAAACATCCTGTCATAAGTGTACGTTAGGGAAACAGTATACCAATGCATTGATCTAATTTGTTCATATTTCAAACTTTCGGTTACCTTCATATTATTTTGGAATCTTTTGAACCATCTCCTAGATCATTAAACGTAGCACGTGGTGCTGTGCCGTTGTCGTTCTTACCATTGGGGCGGCAACTAAATCATTTGTTATGAATCCATTTCATAAATATGCTATTTGTGGAGTGGATTTTGATAACGAATTATTTATTCTCTGTTAATTTTGCATAAATGAAGTTAGAAATCACATAGCATTTTGATCTATTTACATTACCATTGGTAGGTATCAGTGGCGTACAGTTGTGCGTCCAAAAATAAAACTGTTTACATCTACTGAAATTAAATCATGTAAATAAATTGGACGTGTGAGTTGATAAATGCGTCGCGTCGCCGCGGACAGTGGCGAATTTATACTTTTCTTATGGCCCGGCTTCCCGCATTTCTACCGATTTATTACATATTTTCCTTAAAAACTTTAAATTTTAAAGCTCTTAAAAATATCGTCGACGCAAATCGGGGACGCCCGAGGAAGACATGGCACGACCAAGTGAATCAGATACTTGAGTCGGGCCATATGAAGAGTCGGAATAATAGAAGAGCATGTATGAGACGATGTATGAATGTGAACGAGGCAAGGAGTGTGTGCCAAGATCGAGTTGTTTGGCAGTCCGTCCTCTCTGCCTACCCCTGCGGGAAACGGCGTGATGGTTAGTTAGTTAGTTAGTTAAAAATATATGTTTTTTCTTGAAGATAGTATCTATACATTCCCCACGCCGAAACGGCAATTATATGAAATTCACTCGATAAAAAAAATCGCAAAATATGCTCCGAAAATTATTATTAACAAGCTTTTTTCAGTTATTTCATAAGATGTATATGAAAAAAATCACAGTGTTTCTTTAACAAGCTATTTTAGACAATCCCCACGAGTTTTTTGCTCCGTTTTTTAACACTAAGTGCCTCCATATATGACGCTACTTACAAGCTACTCGATCCTCGTAAGCTTATCATACGCACCGATTGTGAGTACCCCCCGTACGATTTTGCTGGTGGCCGTACACGGCGCTACGCGAAGTCTGTCGGTTTCCAATCAGTTTCACGCAACCGGCGCACAGTGGTTGCAAATGCTCTTTATCGTCTCATAAATCTGTAACTTCTTTATTTCTTGTCATAAAACAATCAAATTTGGTGTGCTGGTTAAAAACTGAACAATCTTTATGTTTCATATTTTTATTTAGTGAATTATTATTATTTTGATATTAAACATGTCATTTCAAAAACAATTTATCCTTTTTTAGTACTGCGACAAGGTAATTTTCTGATAAAAAGGAGCAGCGGCAAAACCGTTTTTGACACTAAAGCGCAAAAAATCCGCAAACTTTTTTTTATGATCACCTTAAAAAAGGTTTATATTATATAAAAGTCTTATTATATTTACAGGGCTAAACCCTGCTACTAGTTGAAAGTGTAGCTGAACTTTGTCAAAGTCTGAAATCACTATTATTTAAAAATAAAATGTTAAAAATATTTATTATTAAAGCGTAAAAAACAACCTTTCCGGTGATACATATTAAGCTATATATAAACTAGCTCAAATGCTTTAAATTTGTACCAAAAAATATGCCACATTTTGATTCAATTAAATGTCTCAGCCTGAACCCGTACTTTGACATTATTTTAAGTATACAGAAGTACAAAAAAATTTTTTTTTCCAATGGATCAAAATTTTGCAATCATTTATCATTAAAACTGCTTTCGTATATTTGAAAAAAAATGCACCTTTTTTCAAATTATGAGACGGCCTTGTTCCGGGCCATTCCATAGTGCGGCGGTGCTGATCGCACGCGACGCATTGCATCATTTGTCTGATACTTTTTCGTTTGATTTTTGGCAGAAATGGCGTCGGAACATAAAAGTAATGTTATATTTGTTCTGGAAGTGGAAAAAATGCATTTTTATATAACTATACTTTACCAGAATACGTAAGAAAGGATTTAGTGCAGAATGCGTGGATTGATGATGGAAAAAAGTCATATGACATCGCTTGACATCGTGTTAACTCCACGGCTGCACGTAAAAAATGATCAAGTTCAGTATATTTCAGGTAGCGCCGTGTATGGAAACCAGCATTATTGATTGGTTTATCTGCAGGGTACTCCATGAACGGAGGGCCTAACTCCACACAGGAAACCCTGAGGAAAATAATTTCCCTCACCTACGTCACCTTTGAAGATGCTGTGTGGAGGGTCTTTTTAAGGAGAGGAAAGAATGAACATGGGTCTTGAAGAGACCCATGTTGTAGAAAGGAGGAAACACAGAGGCCGGAAAATCGTTCCACAGCCGAGCTGTTGAACTCAAGAAGAGTTGTAGAAATGACCCATTCTCATGTAACTGATGTCAACCGTGTACAAATGTTGGGTGCGTGTTTGGCGTGTTTCTCGATTATGCACCGGTGCTGAGGGGATCAATGACGCTAGTTCCTCGGAGCATCTTTTATTGTAATACCGGTAATAATTTAATTTTAATGTAAAACAAGGACAAAATTTCCATCTGACGCCTGTACTCTAAAGATTGCAATCCATTTGTTAAGTTAGGAGAATCTATCAAACGGACAGCCCGTTTCTGCATAGAGTCAAGGGTTTTTTTAGGTATTTTGGGTATTTTGAGAGGTGGCTGCCAAATTCAACCATGGGGCGCACTTGAGATTTGTACAGGACTAGTAGTTGTGGACTATTAAAGTATCTGCGGGACCTGTAAAGTACGCCCAGTTTCTGGGAGGCTAACATAACTCTGGCTTCGATGGAGCCCCCGTACCCCATACCTGAGCTGGTCACTTAGAGTTACACCAAGCATATCGATGGAGGTCCCAAATGATCTGTTTTAAACAAGACGTATTTTATTAAATATTTTCACAATTTTCGCTTAAATATTATCGTCTTTAACATTAGCGAGCTCTCTCTAACATTTGTATTTATACATCTCTCCATCTTCTTCTTTTTGAGCGGGTACACCGCGCCTTAAGTATATGCCACTTTATTCGCGCCGCCCCTTCCTGCTCCATTAGTTGCCACCTATCATAATCACTCACTTGCAGGCTGCCGCCCCTAGGCCACGGCCTGTACGACCTATTGACAAATCCAGGACTGGTCGCGGGTTCATCTTCTCTGCTGTCCTCCATCATTTCACAATCAACAACTTCCGCCTATTTTTATGGTAGTAGGAACTTCTAACTCAGGAATAGTTTTGTCTTTCATAATTAAAATCAATTCTTAATGGTCGGAAACTAAGAATGATCGACAGATAAACTTTCTTAAATGAAGATAAGAATTATATTATAATGGATATCGTTTACAAATAGATAAGGAACTCATAACTCATAACGGCCATTGTTCCTAACTTTTGAGTCTACCATCAGCTAAGAGATTTATAAGTATTTACAATTTCTTTTAACCCTAGAGTACTAATCATCGCCTGGGAGGCCGCACTCAAAACAGTTTTTTCGTTATAATTTCAAATCGTGCCACCGTTACGATTCGAGCGCTCACCTTAACTCAGTGCCCAACGTGACGCGGTGGATGGCGGTCGCGCGTCTCGCAAGCTCTTGTCATTCCCGAATTACAGTGTGTTGGATCGCTTGGGAGGCGATCAATAGTATTAAAGGTAATTTTTTTTGAGAAAATGTCATTAAAATTTTTTTTTTTTTAAGAAAATGTCATTAAAAAAGGAAAACGAAGCATGTGCAACATTTGCCCAGCAAAAAAAAGACGCATGAGAGTGTACTACCGTGTGAAATGCAGCAAACCATATTGTCTGGCACATCGATCGCCTAATTGTTTCACTTGTGATATGAAATAAATAGACAAACTTCAAAGTTATGTGACACAAAAACTGTAATGCTAAATGCTACTTTTTTATAATGATCTCAACAGACTGATATTGTATTTTAACCAAAATGTTTAGTTTTTAAGATTTTTGCAAGAATATTTTTTTTTGCATACTCTTAATGTATCTTTGTTTTGCCAAAAAAAGTTTGGTATGTGTTTAGTTTAAACCACTATTTAAGACTGTGTTGATTTAGAAAACACATTTTTTGTTATTGCATTTAAAAAGGCAGAGGTTGCTCTCTTATGAAAAAAACTTATTTTTCATATTTTAATAAAGACACTTAAAAAAACTACTGTAAGTACTTAAGTAGCCTCCCAAGCGATGATTAGTATTAAGCAGTATAAAAAAAAGATTAGTATTCTAGGGTTAAATGCTGTTATCCATAAACGTGCATTATATATTTTTTAAACAAAATGCGTCGGTACCACGTGACGTTAGCGCAACCCTGGTGACACTTTTTATAACTTTGCTTTGCTCAGTCGAACTTAATCCGCGTGTCCGGCTTCCTTAGATTAAGCGGTTCTTAAGAGCTTAGCAGGGCTACGACTGTTTTCAAATTCGGTGATTTTAGTTTCGGACATTGATGTAACGTCGCCCGTGTCGTTTCTTGAATTCGGCAACGAAAAATCCTCGACGAATTTGTAAATAATTTCATAAGGCCTCTTCTAATCTAATTCCGCGGCATTTGTTCCTCGCGTCAAGTTGTAAGGCGTCGACTTTACCGTGAAACTCATGTGTAATTATGTTCACAGAAGATGCACCGTTCTCAGGGGTATAAAATCAGTTTTATTTGAGTTTTGGCAGAAAGGAATATTTTTCAATGGAAATTATGTCTTTTTTATCTCATAGCATGTATTTTGCAGTTAGTAAATACTACGTTGATGAATCGAAAATTATTTTTGTTATTAATTATCACAAAGAAAAAAATATTTTTGTCTTTGATTTTCTTTAACAACTGGACATATTTATTGTGAATAATATAACGGTTGAATAGACGATTATGTAGATACTTTTATAAATCCTTTTTTAAAATCTTTTTTATTTAATATTTGTAAAAAATTTGAACAATTCATCAAATATTTTAAGATAATATTCACGTTTTGTGTGAGTTCTACTCAAGTTCAGTTATTATATCTTTATAAGCCAGTTGCATAATAAAAATTAAATATCACAGAACTTGAATAGAACTTTCACAGAACTCGAAAATTTACTTCAAATATTTGATGATTTAAAACCCATTATAAATTTTTAAGGATAATTTTTTTTCAATCGGTTGCTTATGCGTTGCTGGCAGATCATCTATTTTCTCGATTCATTACCTTTCACCGCGGAATGGGTTCATATTTCCATCACTCCTGGACACACTGACCCCTGATTTCTAATCACCTCTCATACCCTTTTCCTAAAACTTTCTCTCCTTCGTTTACATAAAAACCATCCACTTCAAACGTATAATCGACTTCAAAAATACCCATAACAATAAGTTGATATGAATATCAAACGAATTTATATAAAGTGAAGATTTTTTGTACATATGAGCTGTTGTAATTAAGAGTATATATAAAGTCAAGTATGTTTGCTCATCGCAATGGCTGAACCCTGCCGAACCAGCCAAACCATGCCCCAAGCGAAAATTGACACCAAAAAGTTACTTGTGAGCGTTTGGTCGACTAGTGCTGGTGTCGTTCACTACAACTTTCTTTAATCTGGCCAGACGATTACGGCAGATGTCTATTGTCAGCAACTGCAAACCGTGATGGAAAAGCTAGCTGCTAAACAACCGAGGCTGGTTAATCGCTCTAGGCCACTGCTGCTTCATGATAACGCTAGACCACACACTGCACAACAGACGGCCAAATTAGAGGAGCTTCAATTGGAATGTCTAAGACATCCACCGTACTCTCCGGACCTTGCCCCAACAGATTACCATTTTTTTCGAAATTTGGATAACTTCTTGCAAGGGAAAAAATTCAACTCCGATGGGGCAGTCCAAACCGCCTTCATAGGCCAGTCAACCTGTGTTTTTAGATGGAAAAAAATAGTATAAAGTTTATTTTTTTCCCATCGACTACTATCATTTAGACAAGTGTTTAGCCAAAAGTCCTCGCCCCCGCCCCCCTTGCTCCCCCCCTGTGCCACCCCAAATATGAAAAGTGTAAAGGTATCGTAAATCACGTCTATCTCAATTACTAAACAACTTATCGGATTGCAAATTATTTTATTCTCTCTGCTATAATATTGTCTACAATTAATGTCGAGTTAACTTTCGTCGTAACTTTTACTGTTTGTTTGTAATTCGTATGTAAACATTCCTCGAATAGCAACATTCCTCGAATAACATCAAAGCTGCCTGGGTCATCATGTGAGCTCAATAAGACTTAGCGTGAGCATGTCCTGACATAAGGTGAGGAATCGTTGATTTTCCATAAACAGAGGTCCACATTTCTTCGAATCCACTACCTTCCATAAACTTTCTTAAGCAACTAAGGAAACTCATTTGAAGATGGAATCCGCCTAGTCTAACGATTACTCCAGATATTTCACTTTCTGTAGAAGAACTTACAACAATGTCTACTGCTTTCAGGAAAAGTGGTTGGTCAAATATGACAATACACGGCTGGTCAGCTACCTTGCTTTCTTTAAAAGCGTAACTAAGGGCAGAATAAATAGCAGTCAGATTTCCTGGATCCATGTTTATGAAAGGCAAAGCTAGTACATAAGATGGTTCAAAGTTTTGTCTACCATCGAAACGGTTTCGCATTTATCCAGACCATCCAGGTAGTGAAACTGGCACAAAAGCAAAACCAATAACACAAGACACGTCCTCCATTTTGGTTCACAAAAACAAACACAAACCGTAAAACTCAATCACTGCGAAACACAGACACTCGCGACGCGACCATCTCTCTGGACTCTGACCTTGGCATGATTCACTCTGCATGCAACAACTCTGGCATTTTTAATTGATGAAATCTTGAACTGATACCAGTAAGCATTATTTCACTTCTTCAGTAAAACCAAACTTTAAAGCAATTGAAAAAAATACAATAAATAAGTATAAACAAACATGAGTAGTGCGGCAATGAATCGGCTGCCGCGGAGCGCCGCAGAGATGGTGCGCACCAAGCATTCACGGTTGATATCTGGTGTTTTATTGCCATAAAGTACACATTAAAATATATTATTTCATAGCTCATAGAAAGGGCTATTACCTTTGTAGGAAACATTTTTTCATAAAATGTCGACCTGAAAAGTTCTGTGACAAAAAGTAAAATTTCGTTCCAAAAAATATAGAAATTTTTACCTTTTCATATGAATTACAAACAAACGGTAAAAGTTACGATGAAAATTTACTGGACATTAATTGTAGAAAATATTATAAAAAAAGCGAATACAAAAGTTTCAATCCGATATGCCGTTTAGTTATTGAGATAGACGCGATTTATAAAACCCTTACACTTTTCATGTTTGGGGGTCACAGGGGGTGGAGCAAGGGTGGTAGGGGCGGGGACTTTTGACAAAACACTTGTCTAAATAGTAGTAGTCGATGGGGAAAAAATTAACTTTATACTATCTATTTCCTTCAACTGGTGTTCTACGACACAGGACTATCAAAGATTTTATTGATTCCCGTCGGAATGGTTTTTTTAGTAAAGGGATCGATGAATACCTATGAGATGGCAAAAGTGCATAGATAGCAATGGTACCTTTGATTAAATAAATATATAATATAAAAAAAGACTTTATGTTCCTCCCATACAAAACGCCAATTTCATATGTAAGGACCTAATACTTTAAAATTAGTAAATTGTGGAATAATATAAAAAAAATCAAATAAAATTTAACGCTAGTCGAGAGCCTTACCAAAAATGACAAAACTAGTAATGAAAGAAATACTTTATAAAAAAGAAATATTTTAAAAATAAATAATTCTAAAAGTGAACAAAACTAGGATGTAAGGAATAATTTTTATGTAAATAATTTAACGAAATTACATTAAGATTTTTTTAAAATGTATTTATTTAACACCGAATTATGCATATCATATTATAGTTTTTTATGTAATTATCAGAAAGATTTATGTAATTATTTTCAATCGTTTTTTTTTATTATTATAAAACAGAATATTAAATGTTTGCGTTGAATATCCCTGAAGCCAACGCCGACTGAATTCGCCCGCGCAAATATTGTGAATGGTAAATTAAAGAACATTGTAAAAAGGTCAGTTTAATAATTCTCACAATGTATTCAGGTCTAGTAAATGATTGACCTTTTTGGTGATACTGTTTTTACTTACATCACGCGGGATAGCGTCGGGGGCGACCGTTCTCGGCGATGCCTGTTCGCGCAATGGAATTGATTGATCAAAGTGGTCTTTATATATACTTACGAATATCGAAGTAAACCAAGTAAATCATTGGAATTTAATAAATATTTTTTTAAATTGACTTACTTAAAATACTGTTTAATTGGATGATATTTTTATTTTATTAACTAACCTGTTTTTTGGAACATTAAAACGATTTTAAATTTGACTGATTTATGCAGTTTTTTTAATAGTATCACATCGTAATTTAAGTAAAAAGGCTCTTTAATTAAAAAATGTAAAAATGAGCGGGCAAAAATTGAGATGTTTTCTATCTAAAAATATTTTTTGTCTTTTTTTTCCTTCTTGTATATGACAACATAAGAAAAATATTTGCAGGTCGATTGAGATTTGTTGAAAACAGCTATTTTTAAAACAGTTGTAAAGTAAGAAAAATATTTTTTGAAAATGTATAATTATATTTTGTGGAATAGTACGTAAATGTAACTATCATTATTTTGATTTAACTTTTTTTTTGTTCGTACAGTTATGGACGTAGGTGACTTCGAAAACGCACAAAAACCATTAAATATTGAAAAATCTCTCGTACCATCTTAAGCGATGCTTGTGTGTTGGAAAGAGCATAGTTGTGTATTGGAGCAGTGTTGAACCTTAGTTTCGGCTTAGCAGTTGATTAGTAGGATTGGAAACAGCGGCCGTAACGCTCGTTTATTCAGTTGGCCAGAACAATCAGCGAAATAAGAAAATAACTTTACCATTATCAAATATTCAACAAACTCACACCCATTAACCCCATAAATAGAGCATTGAGCAATGTAAGCTACTGGAAGCTTTCTGGTTCTCATAAAAATAATGGATAGGTATCCAAATCATCCCCTAGGAAAACAAGGTTCTATATTCTATCCGCCTTTTATATGAAACTAGCTGACCCGGCCAGCGTTGCTGTGGCTAACGAAAAACAACGCCGTCTAATGGATGGTTACCTAACATTTATAATCACCGCCATTTGTTAATTAAATCCACTGCCCGCTTGCCAGCTCGCTCCCTTTAAATATTATATATTTCAACCAATTTACACAAAAAATTGACAAATTATATACCTAAACCTTTCTCATGAATCACTTTATCTATCGGTAAAAACCGTATCAAAATCCATTCATTAGTTTTAAGTTTATCGCGAACAGACCGACAGATAGATGCTTGGGAGGACTTTAATTTATAATATGTAGCCTCATTCATATTCATACCCTTTTTATTGGAAACAATCATTCTAAGAATTGGTTTGTACCCTGGATAGCGTCACGGATAAATAAATCCGATTTTATTTTAATGGAACTATTGACTTTTTATAAAAGTCTTAATGAATATTCAATTTTTATAAGAAAAACTCTCTTTTTATAACTTTTGAAGGTTATTCCTATCAATATAATATATAATTGAAGAAGAAGATAATCATAATAATCTTAAAAATATATGAAAGAGACAGAAAAACAGAAATAGATAATGGTCGCAAAAGGCCTATGATATGGAAAAAAAAATTGTTAAAGATAATATTGTTAATTCTAAAATTTTAAGACATCTGTAAAAGTATCATAAAAATCTCACATATTAATATTATGAAAAACTTTAATTTAATTCCACGAATAAAATGTAAAAACTTCTGTAATACGAAAATATGTTTTTACAGAATAAGATGGAAGACATGTTTGTCTTAAAATCAAGTTTTTATAATAATATTATCAGTGAAAATTGTACCATACGGTTTACGGAGAATTCAGAAAATATTCTCATATTTCAAAAGCACAATTATTAAGTAAATACGCGGTGTAATTGAGCTTTTGTTTTCGAGTAAATCGTGTTGGAAGTTTTTAAGACAAATTTAAAAAAAATCGTTCGCCAGCTGTTTTTTTTTACATTAGCTCCACACAGGAGGCCCTGAGGAAAATATCTTTGAAGATGCTGTGTAGATGGTCTTTTTATGATAGGAACGTGATGAAATTCTGAGAAGGAAAAGGGTATGAGGGGTGGGTAAGAATCTGTGGGTCAGTGTGTCCAGGAGTATGAATCAATCTATATATATGAGTCGTATGAATCTATCCCTCCCACTGCGGGGGATGGCGATGTACCGAGTGAGTCCTGCTGGAGAGGTCAAAAGGTCTTCCTTCGCCAGTCTCTCTCCCGACCCGGCCTGCCACGCAGTGCAGACGCATCCTCAAATGTGGAGGTAATGTAGGTTGAAATATTTCTAGGAAAATAATTGCGTCCTTTGCTACGTGCATTCTAAGAAGAGTTTTTTCTGAGAAATTAAAAATATATTAAGTTATGTTATTAAAGAAGTTTATAAAAAATGTTAAGAATTCTGAAAGTTCTTTTCAACGTTATTTTATAATAAAAATTCATAAATTCTCGTTGGTAATTGGTCTACAAAAATAGGAAATGTGATTTATTGAAAAAATAAAAAAATGCTTTCTTTACGGTCTCTAAATTTCTGTGATCGATATGTAAATTTGATCAAACAATGGAACAGAGGGAATCAGCATTTAACGCAGAATTTTCAAATGATAAAAATTAAAAATGTTTTTCACCGTCGATTAAATATGACGAAGATTGAAACAATCTAATGCTTACACGTGCTGATTGTATTAATTATAATTTTCGGATAGAGTTATAAGAGATAATGGAAACGAAGGGAAATAAGGCATAACAGTGTCCCGATCGTCGCCGAGCTACGACCTAGTTCCACGGAATATCAAAGAGGTTGGCGTAGCCAATAAAGTTATGCAATTGGTGTGTAGGGAGAACCAAGGCGGAACTTGTATTCGATTTGCGGTAGTACGGGTGAACGATGTTGGCGATATGCGTTGTGTGCGCGATTTTATGTTAATTGTGGTTCATGGCCCATCTCTCTTGCTTTTTATTATCTATGCGTAAGAGAACTGAACTTGAACTTAAACGACTTTAAAAAAAAGAAAAAAGTTAATGGTATTATATGTTAATATTATTATATTATTATAAATCTTACATTCATAAATGACTTGGCTCGAAATTAAACTGTGATTATGCTTTTTTCGCCGATGATCTTATAAATTTTTCGTAAATTTAGCGGCTTTATTTCTTATTTGATTGATATTGTAACTTTCTCGATAGATAGATAACACCAGATCGCATTATAGTACTTACATTGATCCTAGATATTTTTAAAATGCATTCTTTTATATTTCTTCATAAACTATGATTTTTATGTTCTTTTATATCTTTCCTACTCTATTTATGTTATTTTATACTAATTTTATTCTTTAATACTTAATTAATATTTTTGATATTATTTTTTTATAATCCTTTATGTTCTCTTATATTATGGCTTCTAGATTGTTATTGCACTATATGTAATATTGACCACCATAATACGGGCATCAGCCTAGCATGGTGGTTGAAAAATCCACAAATAATGTAACCACAATGCAATGAATAAAGAAAAATTAAAAAAAATAAAAAGTCAGAATATTGAGCCGATAATAAAAATAATATATGTATTTTTATAGTAACGGCGGCATTACGTAAATGCAGGGGCCCTAGTTTCCCGCTTGTAACACGAGTTTCCGTACACCGTGCATTAGTAAAGGCGTGCAAATCGCTTA
Organism: Limnephilus rhombicus; assembly: GCA_929108145.2. NCBI lineage: Eukaryota > Metazoa > Arthropoda > Insecta > Trichoptera > Limnephilidae > Limnephilus > Limnephilus rhombicus. Next base: position 32,360,579 of record OV815284.1, on the reverse strand, counting down.
AGGCCTAGATAAGAAATCGCATTGTAAACAAAACCCACCCCCGCTAATTCGCGCATGCGCTTTCGGACTCAGTAGGAACTCCCCCCAACGTGAAAGTAGCCTACGTTATTCACGTTTGACAGCCAGGCGGGTAACGTCGCGAGTGAATCCATACTATAAACAACACAGATCTGTCCTATCTTTCGATCTAATTTAAACACATTTTCAATTTTTAGCGATTAAACACAATACTCTATCTTTCTAAAACCAATTTTTCATTGTTCATCTCTACGTTTTAAGTCAAAAATAATCGATATTTTTTACGTAAATTCAGGTGAAACGCTTGACAAACATGCCTCTTGTGAAGTGGAAAATTATATTTTCAACGTTTTTCTTCCTTCTATGGGTGAGTTTTCACTACATTATTGCCTTCTTATAAATGTATATTCTAACTTTTGCTAAATAAAAGTTTGACATATTTGACGTAACGTTGAACCGCAGAAACAACAAAACAGAAAAACAATTCGCTTCTTAGAAGAAACAAAAAATAAATCTTTGTCAAATACATTTCATAATATGCTGGCTGGTTATGTATTTCTAAAACCTGAATATTATCATATAAATGACAGCAATGACTAATGTGTTATATTTTACGTAAATGTTTTTGTTTAATACCTATATGGTTTTAAATTTTTTTTTAAATGTGAAAACCGCACAAGAGTTCCAACAACTGATCTTTTCTAGAGCCAGTGAGCTAATAAATAAAATATTTAAAAAAAAATAGATTATAATGTAAAGTTCATGAAATTAAAATATCAAGAAAACTTTCAAAAATTCCTGTTAAAATTTTGTTTTAGGTTAGTTAGGTACAGATAAATAATCTGAATTGTCGAATGCGAATATGCACCTATAAGTACAATACAAATCAGCCATCAAACATAATATTAATTTCGGTTGTACGTGCGTGATTTTAAATATTCCTGTGCAACGTAATGATTTTTAAAACTGGATCTGATAAATTCAAACGAGGGACAAAATATTTTATTTTAATAAAAAATCTATTTTTGGAATGTGTATTTTGTGTTTAAATTTTTGAGTTGGTCAAATTTGTGGATCTAAATCTAAATCGCTAATGATTTTTAAAGTTTAATGACATTGTTCATTGGAAGACTCTCCAATTATTTTTCAACTAAATTATAATAATTAGATATGTTATAAAGAAAATTGATAATATCGGTTGATCATTTTTGATAGTCAATGATCCTGAGGCAAATATTTTATAAATACTGCTTCACAAATCATAAAATATATATAATAATATAACAGCCGTGATTTTTTCCAGGTCTGCACACTAAGTAAATAATATTTAAACGTTAGTTTATATCAAAACGTCAGATGGGCAAATGTCAACATTGACCGTCAAACACAAAACTCAAAGCGCGGCCTTTGACAATAAAATTGTTTGCCTTGACTAAAATGCTTACTAGTTATTCGCCTCTATTATTTAAATACAAAGGAAATAAGATCATTTATATTTACTTTAATTATGGTCAAAGAATGTTTACAGGGTTGAACTGTTATTTGTTCATGTTTATGCCACCTGTCAAATTTCCAACGTAGATGTCCGCGCCTCTCACGTCTCTGGAGATCGTCAAAGCATTTTAAGATTTGACTTCAATATTTGACGAGTGATGTAAATATTTCAAAGCGAAATAAAATATACGGTACCATTACTGTTAATCCCCTCAGAGGTTGCCCCTCCCCTTGGGCTTACTAATATACAACTTGCAGTCGGTTTAGGGAAAACACGGTATACCTACTTATACGAAATACATCTAAGTGTCCCTGAAGACAGGATAGAGGGGTTGTTTCGCCGTATCGATCACGTGAAAGTGAAATGCTATAAACATAAAATGTTCATTGTTCAGGAAAGCGAAAAGAAAGTTTATATTTTTTCAAAAAATCATGTCTCCTGTTTTTGTAGACTTATAATTATGAGTTTTTATTATAAAATAACATAGAATAGATCTTTAACAATACTTTAATTTTTTTAAATTTCTTAAAAAACCACATTTAATTTATTTTTAATTTTTCAGAAAAAAATCTGTTAAAAATTTTTTTTTTTTTTTACAGTGAATACCGCACAAGAATCTCAACTGCTCCCGTATGGAGCCAGTGAGATTATGGCATCCCCAATCGGGGTATGTTGTGAGGCTGAGGGTAGTGGGGAGGGGAAGGAGGTAAGGAAGAGGAAGGTTGGGAAGTACCTGGCTATTCAGATCTGGTCACCAAACACGGCTAAAGCCATTTTCAAGCAACGTTTCAATTCTGAATGGTGGTCTTACACCAGAGCGATACTGATAGTATCTTCCACTATGGAACATGCCGCAAATATACTATATATTATTTTAAATGAATTAAGTGTGAAATAACACAAATTAATCAAATAAAATTTATTTGCGCATGCCGGGTTCGAACCCGCGACCTCCGGATTGTGAGTCAAGAGTCAAAATGCACTCATAAAACACACACTTATTTTTCTAGAAAGATTTCGACTACGCCGATCGAAAAAAACGGGGAAAAATTACATAATTAACTCATTTTTGGATTTATTGTCCTTTCAGCATTTCAAATGTCCGCTATCAATATTTAAATTCAAATGCATCAAGGATAGAACTACTTCACTACTTCTTGTCTATGTATATTGTGTACACCAGCGAATAAGTATAAAAAAATGACACTGCGAATAAATTCGTTCAATATCCATTCCAAATTATTACTAAAGGTATTTTTGAAGTCGATTTTTGGTTTAAAATTAACAAAAAATTAAATAATGGACAAAAAATTATAATTTTATAACAATTATATTTTTGGGGGGCCAACTGTTGGGGTATCAACTGTCAAGTCACGAAAATATATTCGTATATTTATTTAATTATTTTATTTATTGTTCATTTGACAAGTTTCAATATTCGACAAAATAATGTATAGGTACATGAATATTGGATATACTACGCGGTTTCACGACAACTCAACAAAGTGGCATTTCAACATTCTTTGAAAAGTCGTTAAAAGTTATGATTTTTTAAATTGCCCATAACCTATCCCAACGTAACCTATTTCACCATTTAAATTTTTTTTTGTTCATCACTTTTAATGACTTTTCAAAAGAGGAAATTGCATAATGTAGATATAGTTGTCCGGTCGCCATATTATGATGCACAGGGCCGGTGCTGCGTGGGCGCTATTGGAATATTTCACTCCGGGCGCGACTTACCAAGATACCAAGGAGCCAAGGAACCAAATCGCTGATAATACCTAACACTTAATACAACGCACTTGAGGTTTTTACTAGCGCCAGGCCAGACATATGACAAGTACATTGGAGGGGACCCCCCACTTTATGGTTTCCTCCTTCATCGCACACGTCAAGACTCTCCTTTGTTTTTGAACGAAGCTACATTTATTTGAACGACTCTAAACGACTCTTCTAACGACTCAAATGTCCATGCATACGAGGTTAAAAATAGAAGTAGCCGCCCGTGGAATAATTCTTCTGAAATAGGTAACATCAAAAAGAGATTTTCAATTTGGGAGGCGGGAATGGGTACCGCCGCCCCGGGAACCTTTATTGAATAACCAACACCTCTGCCATAGGTCACCCCAAGTGGTTTGCTACGTTTGGTGATTTAGCAGGGGTGCACGGGTTCATGGGATGATGTTTGTCAGGTCTTGGACACTGAACTCCATATTCCTACCCACCCCTTTCCTTCCCAGAACTCTCCCCTCCTTCCGTTCCCTAAAAAAACCCTCCACACAGCATCAACAAAGATGACATAGGCCCTCCGGGAAATTATTTTTCTCAGGGCCTCCTGTGTGGAGCTCATGTAAAAAAAAGATAATAGAGTTAGTAAAAGAAAAAGAAAAATAAAAATAACGGCCATGACCAGTCGAAGAAACTTTCTGAAAATAAAACAAGTAATGAGGAAAAAACAGTTATACGATTATGTTATAATGTAAGTAATTAGTAATTACTATAATAGCGGAAAGAAAATAAATTATATAAAAAGAAAAGCCAAAGAAAGTATTCCATAGACCACCGGGCAGTCCCAATGAGAATGCGTGTAGCTATCGGCCCAACCGCAGACGATGCTCGAAGTCCGTGCCCTTTAGCCGGTTCCCCGATTTTGCTATATGACAAGTACAATGTACGTCGAGGATAATATATAATTTTTTTTTACTTGAGAGTTCCTACTGGTCTCGCCTGGAGTCAGTGAGTCAGCCATTTCTAATTGGGGTATGTTGTGAGGCTGAAGGTAGTAGGGGGGGGAAGGAGATGGGGAAGAGTACCTGGCTCTTCAGATCTGGTCATCAAACACGGCTAAAGCCATTTCAAGCAAGTTTCAATTCTGAATGATGTTCTTCCACCGGGGCGATACTGAGAGTACCTTCCACTCTGAAACATCCCTCAAATATACTACATATTAATGTTTTAATTTTTTTTTTTTTTTACATGAGCTCCACACAGGAGGCCTTGAGGAAAATAATTTCTCTCAGGGCCTGTGGCATCTTTGGGGATGCTGTGTGGAGGGTTTTTTTAAGGAAAGGAAGGAGAGGAGAGTTCTGGGAAGGAAAAGGGTTTAAGGGGTGGGTAGGAATCTGGGGTTCAGTATGTCCTGGTCATCCACCTCCAAGACCTAGACAAATCTCACCTCATGAATCCTGGCACCTCTGCTAAATCACCAAACGTAGCGAACCACTTGGGGTGACCTATGGCAGAGGTGTTGGTTATCCAATAAAGTTTCCCGGGGCGGCGGTACCCATTCCCGCCTCCCAAATTGTAAAATATTTATAATAATAAATTGTGAAATAAATTACACAAATCAATCAAAGATTATCTATTTGTAAACGCCGGGATTCGAAGCCGTGACCTTCAGATTGCGAGTCGAGACTCCTATCCCTCAACCACGGAGGCCGCCAGCTGCAATACAGGTGTGAATACATTATTATACATTAAAATTAGTTTCTAACCAGGCAGTAGCCCAGTCAAAGGTTTTTTCAACAAGGGGGGTTACCCTGCAAAAGGTTCTTAGTTCTAGTTTTTATATGTACCAGCAATCGGCAATTGGTGGCCCGCGGGTCAGATGTGGCAAACGAAGGAGGAGTCTCTGAATGTACGATTATTCCTTCCCACCGTACTTGGCGCACCATCGGTCACAATCATATTTTTTTCATATCTAGTTCTTGCGATGAAAACATAAATGTCAGTTTTTAAGGGGGTTCTTGATTTCTTAGGGGTCCGTGACTGAAAAAGGTTAAGAAACGCTGCTCTAGCGTATAGCGGAAAGGTTTTTCAAATGGTCAATGCGTGTTTTGAAAAATCACGACCAACCATTATAGTAGTTGAAGCATTATATATAGTTATTGTAGCATTATATATAGTTATTGAAGTCCAATCGGGCGTTAGTCGTTCTTAATAAAAAACCAGCAATAAATTTCGGACCATTTTTTTAGTACTACAAACATAAAAAAATACGTTTTTTATAAAAAAATACGTTAATAATTAACTTACACCAGCAACACCAACACTCGCAGTAATTAGCAATTAACTATTAATTAACGGTTAATTAATGTGAAGGTTGGTGTTGCTTTTTTGCAACTAAATTTAATTAGTGATAATATTTGGGTTGATGTTCCCACAAGTTGTAATTTAAAATCGGATTCCACTTGAAATCTGTTTCAGTATTTGTCTTTAGTATATTCAAGAGCAGAGAATGCCTTTTTACAGAGGTAAGTAAATGTTACAGTACTTTTTCTGATATTTCCTTATAATCTTTCTTTACTTTCACCCAACAACTCGATAAAGAAGATTCTTTGAAATTACGTTGCGAAGCTGAATCACAAGATATTTCTATTAGTTGGTTTTCCTGCGCCGTTGTCAAGCCAGTAATATCAGTATCATCTGTGTTGCAAGGGTCGAAAAATGGTCTAATGTCTTTTATTGAGTACTGGAAAATAATCCCGAAAGAAGACCTTAAAACGCGGAGGTATTTAATCATTTCGTCTTGTACTTGTGTTGGCAACATTGTTCCACAAGAGGATTCCAAAAACGCCGATAGTGTAGGAACGTGATAATAGTTCTTTTGAATTGAACGATTTGACAAAAGGTCAAATTTAGCATCGTTTCAATTTTATCTTCGACTTGGAAGATATTGTTATCTCTCCATTGTGAACCGAAGTTCAGCTCGTTAAGGGCACTAAAGATGTCAGGTAAATATGCTGTCATTGTGAGCCATCCAAAGTCAATCAAGCGAGCAACATGTTTATTGACGCCGCGTTCAGAATTCTTCAAAAAGAACTTTCGATCTCATCTTTCAACTCCAAAACACGCGACACAACTTTGCCACGAGACAACCAACGCACTTCAGCATGCAATAACAACTGCTTGTGAATGCTTCCCAGCTTCCGTTAAGCTTTAATAAAATTTCCCAGCCTAGCTTTTAAAAAATTTACCACCTGCACAATGTCGATTAACACTGTTTTTATTATTTTAATTTTAAGTGCTAAGTAAACGTAGCGATTATGAGACTTTTTGTGGCATTTATTTATTTTAGGGTATAGTTTCGTCCTTAAAGAGGTTTTTCATTCAGTCATTTATTTTATTTTAATTTTAATTTTTATTATTTTTTTTATTGGCAATGTTTATTAAATAATACATATGAAGTTACAACAGTTACATAGTTACATAAGGTTAACAAAAAATAAAAATAAATTGCCTTTCCTCACCATAAAGAGACAATGCTCTTGTGTTTGGTGAGGGAGTTCTTGCTCAATTAGTAAATTAATGATCGTGTAAGTTAGTAATAACAGCTATTGTAAATAATAAGAAGGTTAAAAAATCTTGTATAATTTAAAAATAAAAATCCTGAAGAGTTTAAAAAAATCATAATATAAATTAAAAAATCATTATAAATGGAAGAATCATGTAAGTTAGTAACAAAAATTATTGTAATAAGTAAGTAAAGGATACGTAAGAAAGAACGCAAGATTTATACAATAGTAGACTCAGAGATTTAGAAACTAAGAAATGAAAGAAAAAAGAAGGAATAAATGATTTATAAAATAGCAGACTTTAAGATACAAAGTAAACATATTTGGGACTTTTATAGCAGTTTCAGGTAATTTTTTAATTTGGGCTTAAATTCCTGCATATTTTCGATGGTTTTTAATTTTAATGGGAGGTTGTTATAATAGATTATGCCCAGATAAAGATAGGAGTTTTGGATATGCTTAGTATTAAATTTAGGAATTTTAATAGTTTTCTGGTATCTTGCTGATGTATTGAATTGGAAGTTACGAGTATTTAACTGTATTTCTTTGTTAATTTGAAGAATTGAATATTTTTTTATAGATTTTGTCTATTATAGGCACATTGAATATTGAAAAAAGAATTTCAGTAGGAAATTTAGACGGTTTTTTTAAGATTATCTTAATTATCAACCTTTGAACAATTTTGAGGGGATTTAAAATATTGTCATATGTTCCTCCCCAGCCAATAATACCATATTGCAATACAGATTGAACAGTTGCATAGTACACTCTTTTTAGGTTTTCTAAGCTAAGAATATTTCTAAGTCTAATAAATATATAAATACATTTCCTGATCCTTTTGACGAGTTCACAAATATGTGTTTTCCATTTAAAATGTTGATCTATATATACACCAAGATATTTGATTTTGGGAGTTGGACTAAGTATAGCACAATCTTGATTGCAGTTAGTTTTATTACATTTACTTTGGTGTATTATGATGTTTAAATTTGGTTCTAATTTGAATTTATTGATAGAGAATGGGATAAATTTTGTTTTTTCAGTGTTTAGAGAGAGGAGATTTTTATCGAACCAATTTTTCAATATGTTAATATCAATGTTAGCTAGATTATTAACAGTATTCCAATCCGTACCTTCAATTATTATGACAGTATCGTCAGCATAAGATATTATTTTTCCGTTTAGTTTTTGTATGAATATGTCATTAACATAGATAATAAACAGTAACGGTCCCAGGACTGTACCTTGAGGTATGCCGAAATGACTCATTTTTGGTGTACTAAGCACACCATTTATCTCCACTCATTTCCCCTCTCCCATTACCTATTCCTATTACACTTACCCTCCCTCTCTCATTTTACCTTTTCCCATAAACTTTCTAAGTCATTTCTAAAATCAACCAAAAATTTTCAAGAACCAACATGGAAACCACCCTGTGACAGGTGTAGGTGGTCGCCAACACATTGATGTCCCACCTGTCTCCTTGTGGAGCTAATGTAAAAAAAAACAAAAAAACCCAATGGCCCGGTGATGTTCCTGGGCTCGATTCCCAGTTGCAACCGTTACCTTTTTTATTTTCTTCGTCTTGTTCTCTTTCATGTTTCGTTTAGATTTACTAGTAATATCTTCTTCTTCAATGTCCAACAAAAATTTACGCTAGAACACAAATTTGTCGTTTGCAATTTAAAAATCCGACACAACATTGTTTTTTTTCTACATTTTTAATCTAATATTGAAGTTTAAGCGTTGTTTTTGCTGCTCTACCACCAGCGACTTATTTTCTGTATTTAATTTAGTAGGCCAATTTGAAGCTATTCCAATAAGAACCACTCAAACCCATAAAATTGTTTACACAACAATGTAACATTACTAGACACAAGTATTACACATGAAGCGTACCTGAGTAAAGTCATATTCGATGATACCAAAAACACATTTTAAATGTACGATACGTACATTCATCACGATTAAACAACATTTTCATTAAAAAAATAAATGCGAATTTATTTTAAAAATATAATTCATTTTCCCAATAACGGGATTCAAAAAGGCTTCTTCGAAGTTCAAACCTTTTACCGTAACATACCAAAGGGTAATCACAATCCTTATCAGATTACCAAAATAAAATTTACGATAATACCTTGAAAATAAATAACTCGAAAACTGACTTAGGTTTTTTATCTGATTTAAAGATACGTTGTCCTTCGTAGTGATTTCGATTTTTCTTTCCATTACGATAAAGGGTTTCTATAAATACAGATGACTCCTCAAAATGTTAACTTCAAAAAAAAAAATTACAGAAGCAAACTTGGTGCACCTGGGGTTATGTAACTGAAATTTGTAAATCCTTATTCAGGAAGGTACCGCGCGCTGGTTGCGAGTTAACATGTTCCGAACACATTGTACTGCGCAACCCAACAACGTATTATATGCAACAATATATTATCATTTTTGTTCATATGAAGCGGATACTTTGTGATGTGACATTATTAATTTAAAATAAAACAATAACTTTGTAAAAACCACTTTTTTTAATACTTTATTCCGACCGGGTTTCGCTACAACCGTAGCTTCATCAGGGCAGTATAATACTCTACTAACATTAGGTTACATGTGTGTTATGATATATAATTTACCAAAAATGGGCTGGAATCGTCAAGTGAAGGAGGAAGGAGACGTAGATGGGGAATTGGGAAGGGAACGGACGTGTTCTTTATCAATAGGGAACAATCTTAGTATGGGACTTTTATTTAAATTTAGTTGGTTATTAACTACCTTATTAGAGGCACTTGAACTTGGAAAAGCCACACTAATAATAGTAAGGTAGATAACCAACTAAATGTAAATAAAAGTCCCATACTAAGATGGTTCCCTATTGATAAAGAACACGTCCACTCCCTTCCCAATTCCCCATCTACGTCTTCTTCCTCCTTCACTTGAGTCCAGCCCATTTTTGGTAAATTATATATTATAACACTAACCTAATGTTAGTAGAGTATTATACTGCCCTGATGAAGCTACGGTTGTAGCGAAACCCGGTCGGCATAAAGTATAAAAAATAAAAGTGGTGTTTACAAAGTTATTGTTTTATTTTTAAAATATATTATCATGTTGCAGTATATTTTCCTACCACTACAAAAGGAAGTGGTCAAAGCGAGGGAAAATCATTTAGTAGGTGGTAAGGTTAGTGAAAGGCGAGGGATGTGTTGGAGCTTAGTGATAATTCGGAAACAAATTAATAGTTAGATAGGTGAAAAAAATATAATATCCTGTTTTTATTGTACTTACATACATCAATTCATTGTATCAGTATCTAATAATAATAGTCACTAATAATAACTTAGGTAAATACTTAATTAACACTAAAGATATTGACGATAAATTTAGCCACTCTGGCGTATATAAACTAAATTGTAATGATTGTTCTGCATTTTATATCGGAAAAACGGCCTGGAACATAAACATAAGAATTAAAGAACATCTAAGATGTTTAAATAGTAACGCTTTTTCAGAATTCGCAAACCATTTAATAGAAACTAACCACTCATTCGATAAAACCTCCGGGACTAAAATATTACATAAAAATGGAATTGGAATTCGGTTAAACAATCTAGAAGCTCTCGAAATGAAAAAAGCCGTCAATAATAGAACAAACATTATTAATAACCAAATCAATTTATCTGATAGTCCCATTTTTAATTTATTCCGTTAACATCTTCTTAAACAATTCCCTCCCTCTCCCTCCCCCCCTTACTTACCCATCCTGTAATTATTTTTGTGCCCCTCTTTTCTATTTGTATCGCTTTCTGGCACCAATAGGGTGTTGCCTATTATGTTGCTATCTCTTTCACTCATTCTCTTAATTTCTTTTATATATGTATGTCTGTAGATAATTATCTTTAGTTGTTATAATAAGCCCCGATGAAGCTCGAGATGAGCGAAACCTGGTTGGCTGTTAAATATCAATTCTAATAAAAAGTGGTGCTTTACAAAGCGTGTTTTTTAATTTAATATATAATGTCACACCACAAAGTGTTTGCTTCCTTCGATAATATTAAATATTTTATTTCATATGTTCTTTGATAATTGCTTGCACATTTCATTGGAACATTATTATTATTTTTTGCATGTAAATACTCCTCCCATAAACACGAGCTCTTAGAGCTCAACCTATGGAGTAGTAGAATACAATGTGAATTATTTTATAACCTTGCGTTTGTAACCATTTGTAATGTAGAAACAAAATTCTTGAAATAAATTAATAAAATAAAAAATAAATAGACAGAACAAGTTTACGACATTCAGCATAAACCCCAGATAGGAACTAAAACTCGAAGAGACCTTAACCATATAAGTCTATTAAAAAAGCCTCTGAAACCAACTAACTCGGACTCTGATAATCAAATACTTGGGCATTTTAGATGGAGAAATCAAATAAGTAAAATAACACTAGCTAGAAAATCTACACATGTTTATTTGAGAACATACATAACATAAAGTCAAGTAGACTCTGAAAACGATAAACCACACATTAACACAATACATGATCACATTGATCACTTACGGTGTAATTGGTTGGGGTGGTGCTGATAGAACTTTCTGTGGTGTACCCTCTCGATAAAGAGCAAAAAACCTTACTTATATTATTTAAAAAAACATTTTAGATTCTCGATAAACATTTATTTAATCCATACATACTTATAAAGGTAATCTATGTATATACCCACAAAGTTTTTGCTACTTGAGAAAATTTAATTATTTAATCTCTTCGCTGGATGGAACATACAGCATTTATACATCAAAATTATATTTACACATTACCTAAAAGATAAAGTAAACCATCATATTGCACAACACCACGAAACAAGACCATAGTCATCAACACATGATGATCAAGTCATGACTCCGAAGATTAAGATAAGTTAATCTGGCTCCATTTTTTTTAAATAATAGAAAATGACAAGACATTCACAAAAAAATGTTAATCTAACACGAAGATAGCCAACAAAGACATTATAATATACTGCGGGCAGATAACTTCTACAATTTACCATAACACACTTTACGGCTCAATTTTTCTCTTGTCTTCTCATTTAATTTTAATTATTTCTTTAATTTATTTTATTTGCTTTCATTTATTTTATTTTTTGTAGTTTATTTCTTAATTTGATTTTCTTCTCGCTACCTTTAAGATATTAAAATTAGATTAAATATCTGCCACCTCGGAACGGGCTCAGTTTAGTAAGGCAGTTTCCACTAAAAAAGTATTATGATTAATAAATATTTTTTTACAAAAAGTTTTGTGAACAATACTTACAAACTCAAAACCAAAATTTCCTCTGAAATCATATGACTTGTAAGTAGGTGCTTTAATTGCTTAATTTTTTTTCATATATTTCTGGTTTTCACCCTTTATGGCAATGCCAATATTTCAAATAATGGAGAGAGAAAAGGTGAATTATATATTCATTTATTATTTAAATGGGAAAAATTCATAATTGTACGAGAATTGGAGTCGAGTTCAGAATTAAAAATCATGAGATGTTGAACAGAGGGGAGGGAATTTTAGGTAATGTAACAAAGTATGTTTATAATTATAACGTAATATTTGTACAGCGCAGTTTTGTGTCATTTCAATTCAAGTGTTTAGAAAGGGACAACCAAAAATATGTAATGTACATTTTTCACTTCTAGACCACAGAAAATAAAATCTGGGAAGACAAGCAGGTGAATTAAAAAAAAATAAACCCATAAAGAACTTTTTTTCTACAATAATACGTTTATTCCGATTTGACAGCTCGTAGTAGGAAACACGATCGTGCGGACTCCGGTGGGATAAAAAGGTAATATCCAAAGAGGCCACCATCATGAACCGTAACCGGAACGTAACAAACAAATTTACAGGCAGAAGAAATTGCAAAAGGTCGACTGATAAAATTAAACAGGACTTCGCTACGCTCAGTCAATTATGGTAATGTCTTATTTAAATAATATTAATATAACATATTTAAATGTTATTATTGTTGAAGGGATTCCTTTGCCAGGAGTAAACCCCCTTCAATGTAGTTTCCTCTGACCAGATTTGAGAAACCACCCGAAACCTGATTTCACGAAGGTTTGGGTATTTGCTAGTGTTTACCCCGCCACCCCCATTCATATTTATGGGAGAGGTGGGGCACTTCAAAACCTAACAATATTAATTAGATTTGGTAAATTGACAAAAACATGTTTTTCCCATTCCACCGTCGTCTGCTTATTCTATCGGATCGGGCACCCATCAGGAAAAAAATACAATTTTTTATTATGACCTCATTTTATACCGCTTATTTTTATTATCACATGTGACGAGAATTCTTCAAATAAAAAAATTGTAACTGCTCTTGGAAATCGAGAATGGTACCGCTTGAACACAAGCTTAAATAATAGTTACACGGAACAGTCAATTTATCAGAATTTTAAAACTTCGCTCGGTACATGACAATGGCTTCCTTTGATGCGTCTGTAACTTATTATATTTTATTTGGGAGACCAACAGTAAACTTTTTTTAAAACTGAGCGTAATAGTAATTGAGTCACAATAATTGAACCATTTACAGGTTTCAACATAGGTCATGTATATAATTGTAGTGATTCCAGAAATACTAATGAAAAATTACATTTCAAGAATCAAGTTATTTAGGTGGGAATAGGGAGGGGGTAGGATGGGGGGGGGAGATCAGTTTAGTTGAGGTATAGTAATGAAAACATGCGCAACAAAAATTAAAAGAGAAAAAAAAGGAAGTTCATAGGGTGGCGGTTGTATTAGAGGGTGTCTATAGTTTTTGTTATTGTAAAATTGTAAAGTTTCGAAAGAGCGTCTGTGTAATTTTAAGGAATGTGGTGCAGAGTTAAAAATGTCAAATTGTGTATAGTGCGTGTTGAAAGTGTTGGATGCGCGATAGATGAAAGAGTTCTGCTTCAAATTTTTGTTGCACCGGGAAAGGTTAAGAATCATGTCTTATCTCGTTCGTCTGTTAGGAACTCGTATCTGTATTCGTTGTAAGAGTTCTACGCAATCTACGACGGATCTGGCTATTTTTTGTATTAAGAGTACATCGGCCGAGCTTCTTCGAACTTCTAATGATAGTATATTGAAGTACGCGGCTGAATCTTGGTGATTTAGTTGTGGGCGGTAGCTCCGGAAATCTAAGTTTCGTAGAAAACGATTTTGAACACGTTCTAGATTTTCCACATATGATTTGTATTACGGGTTCCAAACTTGTGACGCGTATTCTAGAAAGCTGCTGTATAATATATCGATATATTAACGCCAAACTGGTTTAAATTAAATCTGTATGCGGTGAATTTAAACTGAACTCAGATCATAAAAATGGTTTTTCTTTGATTCTGACAGGACGTACATATTCTGCAACTAGAATTTAATAACTGCACTTTGAATAAGAGAATGGTTTCCTTCAAAACGTGTAAGCAGATGAATTCAAAACATGTTTTAAATTAAGAGTGAATCTCCATGAGAGTCCCCAGCTTCAATTTGTATTACGGTATTCTTCGAAATGCGTCAGAAGATTAATTCGCTAGTACAATTTTTAGAGATAATTCAGAATATGGTTTTAACTTTTGAGTGAATCTACATTCGAGACTCCAGCTTCATTTGATATGACACCCAGAACACGTAAATGGTTTTCCTCCGATTTTTGCACGAGAAACACATGGATAGTTTCCTTCGGATTGCGTCAGCAGATGAATCCGCAATAATAGAAATTTGCATTATGAACACAAGAGTAGTTTTAACTTAGGAATGAATCTGGGTAAAGGTCCACCAGTCTACCAGCTTAAATTATATTGTACTCAGAAAACGTGAATAGATTTCCTGCATTTTACAGCAAATTTATTGATTTCAATAAATTTGAATGTGAACATTTGTAATTACACCGATGTATTGCAATAACGTTGCGTCCTGTTTTTCATATCTCTAAGCACTTTCACCCCTCCATTTTTTGTTGTTTTATCTATTTTCTAAAATGGTATTAGAGTTTTATTTTTGACATGAGCTCCACACAGGAGGCATTGAGGAAAACAACTTCCCTCAGGATCTATGTCGTCTTTGGGGATACTGTGTGGAGGGTTTTTTAAGGAAAGGAAGGAGAGGAGAGTTCTGGGAAGGAAAGGGGTTTAAGGGGTGGGAAGGAATCTGGGGTTCAGTGTGTCCTGATCATCCGCTTCCAAGACCTAGACAAACCTCACCCCATGAATCCGGGCACCCCTGCTCGAGTTGGTTGTCAACGATACACAACTAGTTAGTTTTTCACAACGACAATTTTTTTTTCTTAAAACAGACGATGTCAGTTATTCATTTGTTTATGTACTATTTTTAAAAATAATTTCAGTTGTCTGTTAAATCCAAAAAGTACCTAACTACCATTCTTGTAATATAAATATATTTATTTAAATTTCCGAACAAACAAAATAAACATATTGTAATGCCTAACCTCCCCCCCATCCCCATCCCTCTACCAATACCGCTCTGATGCAATATTCTAAAATAGTGTAGATATAATTTAAATTATTGTATTTTTCAGTATTGTAAAATGGGAATAATTGAACATTTAGAAAATTAAGTTTGGCAGCCTACCAAACCAACACACCGAGTACCCGTGTTATGTTTTAGAAATAATTTAAAATCCAAACGAAACTAATTAAAAACTTCTAATGATAATTTGTACAATTCTAACTACATTTCCACCATCACCACATCAAACTTCAGGGGTGCAAAGAGAAAATTGCATCGCAAAACAAAATTATTTACATAGGTTTACCTATTTATCAGATTCAAGTTTGGTTTCGCGTAATATAATTTTGTTGGATGTTAAATCAAAGTTAAAGAAAAACTAACAATAAAAACGCCAGTAAAATTTCAGTGTCAATATTAATTTTGGGAGGCGGGTATGGGTACCGTCGCCCTGGAAACTATTTATTGGATAACCAACACCACTGCTATAAGTCACCCCAAGTGGTTCGCTACGTTTAATGAAATTTTAATGATTTTAAATTTTTTCACAGCCGCTCCTCTTAAGTCTCAGATATTTCAATTTTACTGCATTCAGTAATATTATCTCTGTCTTATTTCCTCCGCCAATTACTTCCCTCTTATGTGTCAACCCATCTCAGGGATGGTATTGGCCAGTCAAGCTCCGTTTAACAATATAGTTATGTTGGAGTGATGACTGTATTTAGATCTCAGTTAGTTTAATTAACTGCGGCACTTACCGTAATGTTGATATAATGGCAATTTAGGCATCAAGGGTTACCGTATCCTTTGTATATAACTAGCTGACCCGGAGAACTTCGTACCGCCTCAGAATCAATAACCATTGTGTTAACTTATTAGCTGAATTAAATTCAATTTTTTTATTAAGTTAAAAATTACACAATGAAGCAATTATCGATGCGCAACTCTCCGCGTTTCGTTTTTGTCAGTATCAGAGATGGCATTGTGTACGGATTTATATTTTTTGTGATTTTCTTACTTTTCCACTTAAGTACTTACGGGAATTTCGTTTCATTTTCTTTATACGTGTAAGGGAGATTTATTATAATTATTGTATTTTTCCTTTGGAGGGGTGCATAAGTACGTTTACAGTTTGTCTAATTTTCGACTATTGACATTTAGTGTGTAAGAAAGAGGGGCATCATTATATGTTTAAAAACAAAAGCAAAACAATCAGCGCATTGACATTTGACGTTTTTAAATTTTTGGAATAGGCCACTTGCATCACATTTAAAAAAAATTCCGGTTAAGGCAAATACTCTGTATTTTTTTTAAATCGCATTTTTGAAACACGGCGATTTTTTGAAAATTTCAATCCGAAAAATCAAACCATTTTTTATAATCCGGAAAGACGGGACATAATTTTATGGGTACGAAAAAACGATAATTACATAACCGAAAATCATTTAAAAAAAGAACGTTTTCGTCACGAATGGCACAGGGGAATAACGAGGCATACCAAAAATATTAAGTCTCATAAATATTTTTTTCCTTGATCCATCTTATTGATCATAAATCATTATAATGTTCAACGTCTATATTACTAAATCAAATGTTGTATACTTGTACCTGTAAATTATAATAATAATAAGAATATTATAAAATTTGATTTTGTTAAAATCCGCACCATTATCATTATACCTCTAATACACGTAAAAACAGCGTAAAATGTACGGGGTCCTCTTCATAACATCTGTCAAAAAGTTAAACCAAATGATAAGTTAAACAAACAATAAATCTAGTGAACGTTAAATGTCAAATTCAAAAATTCGTCTGAAATCAAAGTGATGCCATATAAAAAAAATAAATCAGTGTGGAATTTTACAAAATTAATAGGAACATTTTCGGAGACGGGGTATTTTCATGTAGTGACGTCACGAGCCCAAATAATGGATTTATTTATTTAAAAAAAAACTGCACATTTCTAAAAATTTTTATTAACATTTTCGTAATCTTAGTAAAAAAATCTATCCACACGATTTTTCCAAGTCATTATGAAATCCATGCAAATGGCCTATTCACTCACTATTCTTTTTTTTTTTTTTTTTACATTAACTCCACACAGGAGGCCCTGAGGAAAATAATTTCCCTCAGGGCCTATGTCATCTATGTCATCAATATTATATTTATCACAATATTACTGCAGGTCTTTCAAAAGATAAGAATTCGTTCCATACAAAATGTATGAGGAAAAGAATTTTCTTCATAATTTTTTTCGTGAATTTTTCCGATGTTTTAATAGCTATTCTGCAATTCGGGGCGGAGACAAATCCAACAAATCAAAGATCATAAAAATCGGTCCAGCCGTTCTTGAGTTATAAATGGTGTAACTAACCCGACTTTGTTTTATATATTAAGATATGTACTAATGCAGATCCTTAATTACATCATTGGTTGTTAACACGCCTGCCTATCCTTTGTCTATATAAATCTACACTATAGAAATAAATTTTACGTGCTCATTCTTTATGACCCAGCATAAAGCATACGGACAAATTATCACTACGATGGAGATAAGCATTTTGGTTAAAGATAGCTACATATATTCGCTCAAAACTTTGCCCAGTTGGATTCTAGGACCATGAACCATCTCTCTTTTTGTCGGACTAACGTACTCCTCCAACCTACATGAATGATAACTAGATTGAATTCAAAGCTTTACTCCTGCTGCCTTTCTGATAATTAATACCCTTTCTGGTAATTAATACACGTCGTTTATAAGAATGAGAGAGAGGCTCCAAAACTAATGAATCAGCGGTATATTGTAGAAAATTATGTAGAATTTTGTGTTTGAATGTGCAGTGAATGGAACACTGAGAAGAACAACTTAAGATGAATATATACGTGAAATCCTATTTTGAATAATCTTTACGACGAATCGGCTTACAGTATGAACATCATAAAATATGCTACGGATAAATCGAAGCTTTTACTAGCTTTTCTATGTATTGGAATTACAATAAAATTATTATTTAGGTAACAAAAAATATAAACGTAAACCACCAAAAAAAAAAGTTTTTTCATGACTTAACTACGAAGTAATACAAAAAACAATTTTTAATTTACAAAACAATACCCCTTTATGGCTAAGACTATTTTTGAGGTTTTCCATGTTCTAACTTTTTTTCGTTCTTATAAAATTATGCACAAAATAAATAAAAACCACCTTTTCGCTTACTAGCCTCGTGCAAAAAGACGCCCGATTTAAAAATTTTGCAGGCATGAGATTTGAAATATTTCAAGCGTTTATATTCCTCTTAAAGCCACAAAAGTTGTAAATTGATAATGTATAATATCTAAGGCCATGGGAGTTTTCTCTAACGAGCGGTTGTGCAGTGAACTACGGCGAATAAGACCAATCGGATTATAATGTTACTGCAGTTTAAACAGCGCGCAGTTTATTTGTGCAGGGCGCCTTGTGTGTGAATCTCGGAACGCGCACATGAAGCTAAATTGAGTCCTTGCTTGGAAGAATGTTGTATCCAACAATATTCTTGTTCCGAGAAAAATTGAAAAAAACGAAACTAGTTATGTTTCATAACATTTTATATTTAAAATATATAAAACATACAATTCTCAAGAGTTCTAAATGAAAAGTCGTCTAGAAAGGCAATTAAATCAGAGATTATTACTGGAATTTAAGCTGAATTTGAGGATTATGTTGTATATAAAAATTTCGCACACAACGTTATTCCACAAAACGTTTTTTTTTAACTCTTCGTACCTTACAGAAAGCAACATGCTCTTCTAACATAAATGTAAACATGTTATTGATGTATTTGAGCTTAAAAACAAAAAAAGACATTTTATTTTTATTTCATAAAATTTTATAAGTTACAGATTTTTGGTTTTTTTGGCTACCACACTAGGCTAATGCCCGTCTTGTGGTAGTCGTACATTTACATTAATAAATACTGTTTAATTGACACAGATAAAAACATACTAAATAAAAATTAAGAAATACTTAAAAGTAAGTGAAAAATAAAAAGAAAAAATCATATTTCAAGAAAAATAGAAATAAAAATCAAAATTCAAATTTTGAAATACATAAACTAATAATAAAGATATAAGAACTCAAGTGTTCTATACAAATATACAAATTAAAACATAAATAAAATTAAGTGAAAAACACAGAGAGAAATTAAATAATAACATATTAAAGAAAAATAGAAATTACAATGGAAATAAAAATTTTGGAATGCAAAAATTAATAATTAAAATGTAGTGTTAAGAACTCATGTATTCTTTGAAGTACGCTCGTCCCCTTTCGAATATCCAATGTTGTACGCGTGCTATATACCTAGAGACCTAGTATTACTTGATTTTACATAATAATATGTCAGTACTCGAGCATTATATATTTTAGGAGCGATGAACCAGAACTGTCGTTGAGCGAATGAGGTTAGTTTTTGGGACCATGCAACCCAGGTTTGATGAAAAGCGGGTGTGTACTTGATGTTGTGGAGCGATTAGTAGGTTATTTTTTTCGTTAAAACAAATGCTTCTTTTAGTAAATAGCTGTCGAATATCTAAGACCCTGATTTTGGCAGAGTTCATTTGAGGGATGGGTAGGTTGACATTTAAATATAATTCTCAGAAATAGTTTTTGAACTATAATAATTGGTCTAATCATGGATTCAGCACAACCACCCCATCCCATTATACGAATAAATGAAATGATAGGAATAAATTAAACCATTTACTAACTAACTATCCATCACTCCGTTTCCCCGCAGGGGTAGGCAGAGAGGATGGACAGCCAAACAACTCGATCTAGGCACACACTTCTTGCCTCGTTCACATTCATACATCGTCTCATACATGCTCTTCTATTATTCCGACTCTTCACATGGCCCGACTCAAGTATCTGATTCACATGGTCTTGCCATGTCTTCCCCAACTTCTTCAAGAAACCATTTACATTCTAGATATTGTCTTGAAATCAGCCTACAACATTAATCCACAAAACTGTTTCAACGTGTAAAAAGCAGGTTTAATAATATTTTTTCTGGACAAATTCTACTTTCCTGCACTCTTCAGCTTCTTGGCTTTGAAGACTTTCTATTTTATTTTATTTATTAGGGAAAATCAACAGATATTTTAATTATGTGAAAATAATAGATTTTCACATAATTAAAAAGTAAGGGTCCTGAACCCGTAAAAAATTAACAAAAATATAACCTTGAAAATTGTAAAAAGAAAAAGATATAAACACAATATAAACTATAATATAATCTAATATACTGCTTACTAAATTTCAAAACATAAAGTAGTCAGAGTCAGAAATCTATTCTCACTACACAACAGCAATTTTTTATTATTTTTTTTTATTTTTGTATAAAAATTGCATGTAATTGGAATTTATTACCCGCTAAGCTACTGCAAGTAGCTTGTCAGCAGGAGATTAGTTCCACAGATTAATTACAACCACAAATTAAATACTCATAAACGCATTAGCATAGCAATAACATACACAAATACACATACACATCTAACCTACTTACCAACATTATGATGTGGAATTGAAAAATCTTAATATTTAGTTACACTATTTATAACTCGAGATCGGCTGGACCGATTTTGATGATATTTGATTTGTTGGATTTGTCTCCGCCCCGGATAACAGAATAACCATTAAAACATCGCAAAAATTCACGAAAAAGAAAGTTACGAAGAAAATTATTTTTTCCATACATTTTGTATGGAACGAATTCTCATATTTTGAAAAAACTGCAGCAGTTTTGTGATAGGTTTAATATTTAACTGTGCATGAATTCCAAAAATTCAAAAACGTCAAATGTCAACGCGCTGATTGCTTTGATTTTGTTCTTAATCATATAATACTGCCCCTCTTTTTTGACCGGAATTGACCTTTTACCTTGACCTTGTGATATTCTGTCTTTTATCGTTTATTTTTTTTTTCCTTATATAACTCTCCTGGTCATCGGCAAGACAGTTGTAATGTCTCCCTTCCTCACTCGTATATTTGTCTGTATTTTATTTACTCCTGGGCACTTGGCACCAGTCGTAAATTTTTCGTTTTCTCTTGGCTCTGATCGATATTTAAATTCTTAAGGCTTTGCATATGTGTGGTAGGGATGGAAAATTCCTCCCCTACGTCACACAAGCCTTTATGAAAATTGGACCCTTATTTCCTCTGATAACTACAGAAAGCTACTTAAAGCTCCCTTGTACTACATACCTTTAGAGATATATGTACTTAACTAATAAATACGTTATTTACGACTTTGAACGTAAATATTTTCGTATTTAGGTTGTAATTAAACTCCATCAAACGTTGTGTAATTTTTTGATTTATGATATAGGACTTTAATTACTTTCATTTCTGTGGTAACCCTCTTGATTCTAAACGGAGTGTTGAATTTCAAACTGTATTGGTCTCTCTCTTGCAAATCTAACCTTAAGTAATTTCTCTAAATGAGCTAACTTCCCTTTGACGTTTATTATGATTCCCTACATCCTAATGAATTCATGAATAAACAATACTAATCGAAACTACACATGACTAATTGAACAGATAATTAAATATAACTCAAATGGTTAAATGTTAGTAAATTTGATTATGATTGTATCTTGTATCTGCTTGGCGCCCCTCCATTTTGATTCAGCTTCTATAAGGTACATATAAAGATGGATTTAGTAGGTTAATGTAATAAGTTAATTGCATATTTGACGAACTCAGAATAACCCTTTTCTGGCAAAATTTGGCTCCTGCCTCCATCAAGTAAGCAAGGTGATCAGGTGTCAACCCAAAATTCGCACAATCTTTTGGCACGGTTCGATTGATTGATACCTAAGTTATCGCGTCCCAACCGAACCTTCCTTTCGCCATCATGCACTGCCTTCAGGTCTTCCCCCGAGCCCAGATACCCCCAAATTCCTACTCCTCCAAAGTTTACTATTTACTTAGGGCAAACCGGTTTCGTCCTATATGCAATCATATACTCACGGGTTTGTGTGGAGTTACGGGTCGTGAATCCTCCCTCCACGTTCAAGAAATGAGACGAGAGTGACCCGACAGGCCTAAAGCACTAATTGTAAGTGAGTTCGTTTCATTCAATGAACAGTACATAAAAAGATATATATGTAAACATACGTTTTGGGAAGGTTTATACCTTGCAATACGAAACTACTTGCATCGCATTCCAAGCTCAGATCTCGCCCATCAAATTCTGCGAAATTCTCAGATTGATACCGAATACATACGTACGAATAGTGGGAAATATAAATACATACTTGTAAATTAAGATCTTATTTGGCGATGTGTTCTGGAGATTCGCCAAAACTCCAAGCTTTTGTTTGGTTTTGTTGACGGTTTTGTTTGAGAGATCCGTCATCTCTATGGTTTGATTTTGTTATAGAAGCGACCACTGCCTTCTATTGGCTGAACTGTATTTTTTTTTCTTTCCCTCTCCTCCAATGTTCAACTTTTGATAAATTCTTACTATCCCGTGATTCTCAATTGATTCATGTAAATCCTCATTACCCCTTATTAAGCTATCCCGTGATTTATCAACTGCTTCATGTAAATTTTCAATACACCTTTTTAAGCTATCCCGTGATTTATCAACTGCTTCATGTAAATCTTCAATACACCCTATTAAACTATCCCGTGATTTATCAACTGTTTCATGTAAATCTTCAATACACCTTATTAAGCTATCCCGTGATTTACCAACTGTTTCATGTAAATTTTCAATACACCTTTTTTTTTGATTTGCTATAATAAATCTGTTTATTTTCAATTGTTTAGGTCTGTAGATACCTCTTTACGTTCAAATTAAAGATAGTGTTTAATTTTTTTTTTTTTGTTTCTAATAATTGCGCAATATAATAATTTTATCCGGTTCCTAGAAGTTAATACCTAAGTACGATATCCACTAATCAAGGTCATTTTTTTTTCTCCTTTTTACCGTATTCGAACTAGTGTCCCAGTGACCGACTTATTTTGTAAACAATTTGAGTTGTAAACATTCCCGACGGCCTCGTGACCTAGATTCAAAGCGCATGAGGTGTTTACTTTAGACATTCCCGAAGACGTGTGAGTTGACTCTAAATTTTTTTTCTTTGTTTGATAATGATGTACTTAGCGCAATTGTCTAGTCTGATCCCCGATTACGTATACATATTTATTCATTTATATATACTTTGTCTCAATAAATAATTTATAATATTGGTATGTATAATTATATTATGATTGAAATAATTTCTAATATCATAACTTATTTCAAAATGCTCTGGGTTTTCTGAAATTATATTAATACATATATAAAATTAAATATAAAATATTGACTTGGAAATTTATCACACATAACTACTTTTAATAGCTATTGATGAATTCAGAGGTAGGAATCGATACCCTTTTTCCCTCTTTTTATATAAGTGTTTTTCTTTTTGATAAAAATTTTTCTTGGTAACAATAAAATTATATATATACATATATATATATATAAAATATACTTATTATATTTATAATATTTTAATATAGTTACCTATCACATATTAAGCGAGTAATATTTTTTTATAATAATTAATTCAAATACCAACGTTTGCTGAATTCCGCTTTCTCCTTGGAATCTGTAAAATTTTATAACGGAAAAGACTTACCCCTACCAGGTTTTCCGACCGGGAAAATACACGGTTAAACCTTGCTGCCATTTTCCTAAATTAATTTTTATTTTCCTAATTTTAAATAAAAATTTTTTTGACATCAAATTTTTTTTTTTTTTCGTTTAATCTAATTAATTTAAATGATGTATAAACTCTATCGTTCTAAACTGTATTTTATTTCAAAACTCGTTGGTTAAATAACACTTTAAATGATAGTTACTTCACGATTAAATTCGAGATGGTAAATTGTTGTTAAATTAAATCTTTATCCCTCCGAACTTTTATGTATTAATAAACTATTATTTTGTTTTATTATTATTATTTAAGATAATTAATTTAAATATTTATTATTTGTTAGTACACTTTCCATTTAGGTTGGATACACGTATTTAATTATAACTTCTTCACACTTAATTATCACATCACTTCAGTTATTTATTTCACTGATATTAGACGCAAAATTTCTAAGTTTAAAAATACGATATTTAGTGATTATAAAATCCGAATTTTCCACTAATACAAATTGTATTTATCACGAGCACTTTAATTTTTCACAAGTAATTAATGCGTTGACTTTATTTTTATTTTCACTGACTCTAACTGCAAAGTATTTTTTTTTGTAGATCACTGGCTAGAATGTGAAAATTTTCCTAAGTCTTACAATAATTATCACTTAGAATTTTTCAACTTTTAAATTACCAACCGTTTCGTCACGTCTCGCGAACTTTCAACCTTTTCGACCACGACCGTAGACTGTCCCCAACTGCCATTTGTCTAGTCTTTTATACCCCTCTCAGGTCCAAAAGAGCGTATTTGAATTTCCTGTAATAAACCAATCTAATTTCTATCAACTCGTAATTTCTTGAAACCTCCTCATTATTGTCGAATGCGGTCGATTAATCCCTTCCGCGTTTGATCCTTTAATTTCTGTCTCGTACTTCCATACTTACAAGATCCGGATTTAGTAAGATCCATGTTTAATCGCCCAACTTCCTTTGTCCTGGTGTTCATACAAAATTAGCTTGAATTTAATAATTTTAAAGTTCTATTTTCATCTATTCCGTAACATGTCCATGCGTACGGCATCTACCATATGTTCCAAATCTGTCCCCAAATTCGCCTATCAGAGATATCTTCATGTCGAAGTATTTCTCGCAAATTGTTTATTTTTATTTTATTATTTTTCCTCGAGTTTTTCTGCATTCTATATGATCCTTTCCATTTAAAACCGAATTTTCTCTATTTACGTCGTATATTTGAATTTTCCATTTTCTCTCGAATTTTCTTTTATTCACGATACTCTTTCCATGAATTTCCTTATTTATTCTTACGCTATTGTTCATATCTTTATAGATTTTTATATTTCAAGCCGTATTTATTTTATTCACTGTTAATCTAAGATTTCCTTTGTTTTTCTCTGTCGTATCTTCTCTCTCCTCGCTTCCCTGTACTCCCCTGATATAACCATATCGTTTTTTTGATGTTTGCTGCCTCTTGGAAAATTTCATTTTCTATTTGTTATTAATAAATATATCATTTTTAACATTTTTATAGGAGATACCCCCACTTCGGCCCTTAAATTCCTGTCATTTTTATTGCTTCATAGAGATCGTCCCACAAATTTCGTCCCGTTCTTACCAAAAATCCCATAAACCATATGCTTTGACAGTTGTATACGTTAATTTCTGTACCCACCTGGCAATAAATCCTTTTTTATTTCAGTGTCGTTAACTTTTATGTGAATTCTATAATCTAAATATTTCGTAAGACCCATGATAATTTTTATAGCTCTTTTAACAACTAATTGCCCTTATCTAAACAATTTTCATGTTCGAATATTCCTTGTTTATCACAACAAAATACATCTGAGATCGACAACCATTGTAATGTCTCATTTTTCACTACAATCGCGTACTATGTTACACTATAATCTCCATTTTAATTACGTAAAATGACTCCTTTTCCTGAGTTTTTCTATCGCAATGTTTTCAGCATTTTCCACTCCCCCCCGTACTGTACTGTATTTTCCTCTCTAACACTTGTTACTGCACTAAACCTCTGAAATGTACCCTCGCCTACTCTTTAAAACTCTCATTTTTTTTGACGTTT
The DNA here is from genome assembly GCA_929108145.2 of Limnephilus rhombicus. Classification (NCBI taxonomy): domain Eukaryota; kingdom Metazoa; phylum Arthropoda; class Insecta; order Trichoptera; family Limnephilidae; genus Limnephilus; species Limnephilus rhombicus. Next base: position 32,334,481 of record OV815284.1, on the reverse strand, counting down.
TCTCCCTAAACATTTCATCGTAATATCCTCGCTCCGTCTAGAATTGATAACAATAATTTTCCATTGTTTTTTTCAACATTTCCATTTCCTTTAGCACGTTTTCCCTCGAATCGATCATCTCCGGTCGTCACAAACAATCGTATTATAGATGGAAATCTCCCGCAGACGTGCCTCTCGATCCCTGCGTTTTCTACTCAATATATTATTGCTAAAATTTTTCCATCGTTATCCAAGTGTTTTTTTTCGCACCTAATATGCTTTAATGCATTCGAGAACTAAGGTTAACGATCTCTGAAATTTACTTGTTATCCATAACATTTCTCGGGTTCATCGTACTTACGTCCCTGAATTGACTATTTCTTCCCATGGAGTTTATTCACCTCTCGGTACGATGAAAACGAAAGGATAATTAATTACATTCTTAATTGCCGAGTCCAAAGGTCGATCCTTTGTTCTAAAAATGGGCTCGGCTCTCTTCTTGTTGATAGGCTGACTTGGTTTTTAATCGCTTTTGCTGCAATCCAATTGGCTGTCAAGATATCACGGCCTAAAATATAATGGGAAGTCCCTGCCTCTGATTATTTGTTGATACCATCTGTCATCACTTTGTCTAATTATAGATCCCTACCGTAAATATGAATTCACTTTACTCTAATCCGATAGATGTCGTAGATGTGTCCGTTTTATAAGTAATTGATATTTTCTTTTTAAATTAAAGTGGGAAGCTACGATATTTTCTAATTTTCACTGTTGATCAATGCAATTCATCACAACCTTTCCAGCCGGACTCTTTCGAACCATTGGTCGAGAGAATCCGGCTGGAAAGGTCAAAGGTCTCCCTCAACCAGTCTCTCTCGATCCGGCCCGCCACGCAGCAGGTGGGCAGACTCGCACAAAAGTCACCCCATGAACCCGGGCATTCCTGCTAAATCACCAAACGTAGGAAACAACTTGGGGTGACCTATGGCAGAGGTGTTGGTTATCCAATAAATGGTTCCCGGGCGGCGGCACCCATACCCGCTTCCTTTCAAAATTTCCTGTAAGTAAGTGGAAAAGAAATAAAATCACAAAAAAATATAAATCCGTACACAACCAACGCCATCTCTGATACTGACAAAAACAAATCACGGACAGTTGGGCATCGATAATTGCTTCATTGTGTAATTTGTAACTTAATAAAAAACTTAATTTAATTCAACATTTATTGATTCTGAGGCGGTACAAAGTTCGTCGGGTCAGCTAGTATATATATATTTTTAAATATCTTGAAAAAGTTGAGCAGCATAATAAAAGCAACACATTAGTGGTTAATCACATACTTGCAATTTAATTGAATTAATTACATACTTGCAATTTAATAGAGCAAAATATAATCTTAATACATACATAAAGTTACTCCCTAAGAGCCATGATTTTAACATCAGTGAGAATTTTGTTATAGAGCAATTTTCTTAAAATTCGTATGGCAGTTTGTTAAATATTAATGATATAATATATTCAAGGGTTCTTTGACCGTATTTGTTTTGAAACACTTTCATTCCTTGGTACTTTCATTCTAGTCCTGGGTCGATCGATCGTTTTACATGACCCGGGTCGCTCACGACCCACTGGTGTCACGAGCGGGTCGCGAAGACCCGCTCTTTTCGGGACACAAAATACGAAACTCGGTAATCGAGTTTCTCACGCCGGTCGCCGACCAGATCGGTCAAGTCTTATGCGACACGAAACCCAGGTTATAATTGTGTGAACGTTCGCCCACAGCTCACACTTGTAACTAGTAATATCATGTCCCAGAAATAAATTTAAAAAAAGACTTTCTTCAGGGGTAAAAAAAAATGTTTTATCATGTTTTTAGAACATTATACTAGACAACACAATAAATTGTACACAAATACTGTCAAGACTGAAAGTGGCAAGAGAAGTATTGGTCACGAGGGAGTTCATATATATAATCTCCTTCCAGATAGCCTAAAAACGGAAAATAACATAAAAACCTTTAAAAAAAACTATTTAAACTCAAAATTTTGGAACAAAATTAAAAATATTACTTCTTACTACTGTACTATAATATATGCTCTGTATTTAAGTTAAAAAAGCGAAATATTATGTTTCTTTTAACTTAATAATAAAAAATAAAAAAAAATGTTTTGAAGGATATAAAAACCATGTAAACACCGTGTCGTTATGAAGCTTTTATTGAGAATTTAAATAAGTAAATTAGCTGCAAGCTGTAATGCTTTATTATAAACTATTATTTCATATATTTTTTTGTGTAATAGGACAAAAAATAAAATTAAAATTATTGTGATTGCTATGATACTTTTTGATAGTGGGATAGTTAGGTTAGGATTACAAGTTACAAGAGGAGAGGGTGTACAAAATAAATAATATTTGCAATGTTTGCACGATTTTTATTAGAATTTTAATAATAATATAAAAATTCTTATCCGTGTATGTACATAGATTTTTGTTTAATGTTATATTATTAAACCTAATGAATATTGAATAATTGTCTAAAGATGACCATAATAGGCTGAGCGTAGACCGGTAACGGTTAAAAATATATTGTGGAGAAAATTTTCAAATTGTTTTAATATTAACGTCACGCACGTGTGTGTTAACCGAATGTGTCGCAGTTCGCACTTACGCTTGACCCAGCTACTTTATACTACCTGAGTCGAGAGGGCGGGTGGCGAAACCCGATGTTTACAACCCGCTCGCTCTCTAATACATCTATCTATCGTCGCTCGCCCAGCCACATCCGCACCCGAAACCCAGGTTGCAGTAGTAGAGCGGTTGCGAGAAGTGGGTCGCGAGACCCGGGTGCTGACGAAAAAATGACCCGCTCGCTCTTTGGTGGTCCGTGAGCGGGTTTCAACGAGCGGGTCTTTCACGACCGACCCAGGACTATTCATTCCCTTATTTTGTACGAGATGCGTATTGTGTGCACGATCCCCCATTGTTTTATATGGACTGCCGGATATATGCTGCAATACAATTTTTTGCCACATAATAGCACGCACAGGTAATAAATACTTTAATTGATTTATATACGATACTAATGTCTCGCCTTTGGTTAAAAACGGTTTTACTTACCAGCAACGTTACCATAGCGTTTTGAATCATTTGTACAAGTTTTATATTGGTTTTACATGATTGACCCCAAGAAGTTATCCCATATCTCACTGTTGATACTGCAAGAGACAAATAAATCAATTTCATAGTTTTTATAGGCACGTAATATTTTATTTTATGTAGTCTACCTACAATAGATCGAAGGCTATGTGTACATCCCACTTCATGTTACAATCTACTGTAACTTCTAGATAGGTACACATAGTCGTTAACTAGTTCGATACTTGTTCATGAACAGGTCTGTGAAGAGTGAGATATTATTACAGGCGTCTCGCTGTTCTTGCCATGTGGTGATCTTATATGCATCAGTTTTGTTTTTTTTTGGAATTGATTAGTAGACCATAATCATGTGACCACTTTAATAAAGAAATAAAATCTAGCTGCAATAATTTCATTGCAATAGACAAATTTTCATGGGATATGACAAGTGCAGTATCATTAGCGTATACTAAATATTTAACAAAAGAAAATATTTTTGTCATAAGAGATACAAAGACAATATAAAGCGTTGGTCCCAAAATTGACCCTTGTGGAACTCCAGTTGTGACATTTTTTATTTCACTAAATTTATCAGATATTTTTACCTAGATTTGGCGGTTAGTTAAAAATAATAATAATATGTACATACCTACAACTCAGAGTGAACACAATAGTAAGTCAAATGGCAAGTAAATGGAAAGGATTCACAGCAATAACATGTTAACATGCAAAACGGTAAATTTTTTTTTAATGTTAACTACGACATACTTTTTTAAGGTACTTAAATTACATGAGAATATGTCAATATTATTAAAATTCTCATCAAATACATTGCATGCTCTGAATATAAAAGCATTTTGTCTGAGATTAGTAGAACATTTTTGAAGATGAAAAAGTGGTTTTTCTCTGTTTCTAACGCCTGGGACTCTAAAATTAATCTCAGCCAAAAGGGGCGAACAATCAATATGGGCATTGATAATTTTAAGAAGATATATTATATCTGCGGAGTCTCTTCTGATTTTTAATGATTTAAGTCCACGAAGGTCCATCGAGCTGTTTATGTCATGATAACCAATATTAAACTTGAAATTAAAAGGATGAACAAATTTTCTTTGAATGGCTTCAATGCGTTTAATATAAATATTATATTCAGGATTCCGTATTTGAGAAGCGAATTCAAGATGACTGCGAACATATGAAAAATACAATATTTTAAGTGTTTGAATGTTTTTGAATTCTTCTCTAATACGGAATAACAATACTAACATTCTCAGGGCTTTCTTCAAAATTATATTAATATGTGCCTCGAAAGTAAGTTTACTGTCAAGTAGAACACCTAGATCACGAATTTGAGAAACCCTTTTAAATGATTGGCTGGCTATAAGGTAGTCATGTCAAATTTTATTTTATTTCTAGTGAAGGTAATCACATAACATTTAGAAGTGTTCATGTTTATGTTGAGATGATTTATTTATTTTTGTTTATTTATTTATATCTACATATTACAGTTTTCACCTTATTATTAACATTTTTAAATATGTAATATATTTTGAAAACATTTTTACATATTAATATTACATTTCATTATGTTGTATGTAAGGTAGGTTTGAGAAGGTGAAACTGTCGGTTGGTAATATTGTATGTTTCGTGAACACCTCACTAGGAGAACCTGTACTGAGGTGGTTACGTGTTTATGATTAAGTGTGACAAGTATAAATATTTATGTGTTGTAGTAGAAAGTTAGTTTTTTTTTACATTTTAATGGTAATTGTGCATAGATTATTTAGAAGAAAAAAAATAAGGTATATATATATATATATATATATATATATATATATATATATATATGTACATACATACATATAGTTTGTAAATTCTTGAAAGACGTGTTTATTTATTTTACACTTTTTATAGTTTGGTTATGTTTGGTTAGGGATTAAAGTATTTTGAATAAAGTGAATATCTTGATTTTTGATCCAGGCTGTGATATATTTTTTGTGAATGTTTGTAGATGTATTTGCAGTTAGTAGTTGTTTCAGAGTAATGGGCATATAATTAAAAAGGTTGGTTACATAATACTGAAAATGTCTTTGTCCGTGTGTGAGGTGTGTTATCGGTATGTTCAGGGTTATATTTGTTAAGGACCTGGTTTTTATTATTGTTTTGGGTTGAATTGAAATATGGAGTTTGTTTTGGAGGAAGTGTAGCAGAGTAGATTTGGCATAAAGTTGTTTTATTGACATGACTTCTAACGTTTGCATATTTCGTTAAGCCTTGATAGATCTTCTTGTAATCTTAAGCAGTCAATGATATAGTTAATCGGAAGAAATATTTTCATACCATCAACGAAGAGTAGAATATTTGCATAATTAAAGCATGTGATAATGTCGTTGATGAAAATTGTGAATAGTAACGGTCCCAGGTGAGATCCTTGGGGTACACCGGAAGGTATATTTACGATCTCAGAGATGAAACCATTAATTGTTACTCCTTGAGTGCGCCCATTAAGATAAGAGACTAGCCATCGATACAAATCCCGTGAATTCTCAGGACTAGTATTTGGATAAAAGAAGACTGTGATCAATTTTATCAAATGCTTTCGAGAAGTCTGTATAGATTACGTCAACTTGGAGTTAAGATTAAGCAACTTCTAAATGAAGTCATAAGACCTTCGTTTTCTCCATTTATTCCTATAAATTAAACCATGCTCCATGATTTCGATAAATGGCATTATACAATATTCTTCCACAAACCAAACTTTAAAATGCTGCCACAGGCCTAAAATTTTTTTCATTACCATGATGCCTAACTTAAAAGATGCATATTAATACTTCTTCTTCTTAGTGTGCCGTATCAGGTCCCCTCGACGTTGGCGATCACTCTTGAGAATGTCTCTCTGTCTTGCGCTGCCCGGAATAGCTCCTCCACACTTCTATTGCCGGTCCACTCTCGTATATTACGCAGCCAAGAAAATTGTTTCCTACCAGGCCCTCGGCGACCCTCTATCTTGCCTTTCAATACGCCCAACATTATTCCATCAATATTCAACATTTACTATTTTGTCGGACAGAACATTATTCCGGGCAAGGGCTCAATTATTTTTAAGTGTTTACCAAACCTGCTACGAGTATGTAGCGCTTGCTACGTGTCTAAGTAAATTCACGTTGTTCATCATAAATCGTAAAAAAATTACATGCATTATGTTGTCTTGTTCCCAGCTCTACGCCGTCCTCCTGTGCTTGATGGACGTACGAGAGGCCTGGAAGGGCGGCTACGGGCGGGTGAGGACCCTGCTGGGGGTGACCCACGTGACGCCCGCTACCCCTGCCCTCC